>CM028135.1:248460000-249710000 GCA_016271365.2 Neoceratodus forsteri | reverse complement strand
GGCAAGGTTGGAGGAATGCTCAAATGTATGGCAGCTTTGATTCAACGCAAAGAAGTACAAAGTAATGTACCTGGGAAACAAAAACCCAGGGCAAGAGTACACAATGGGGGGGGAGATAATGACAACAGCAAAAATGGAAAACGACCTGGGGGTAATCATATCAGATGACCTAAAAGTGGGCCAGCAATGTGAGAAGGCAGTAAGGAGAGTTAGGGGATACTGGGATGCATAGGGAGAGGCATCACCAGTAGAAAACAGGATGTTGTCATCCCTCTGTACAGACAGATAGTAAGACCACATTTGGAGAACTGTGTACAGTTCTGGAGACCCCATCTCCGCAAAGACATAGACAGGGTGGAGGCTGTCCAGAGGAGGGCAACCAGAATGGTGCAGGGACTGAATCAGAAGACATATGAAGAAAGACTAAAGGAGCTTAAGATGTATAGCCTCGAGGAAAGGGGGGACATGATAGAAACTTTCAAATACCTCAAGGGAATCAACAAAGTCCAAGAGGGTAGCATTTTTCAAAAAAGAGATGTGCAAGAACAAGGGGGCACAATTTGAAGATAGAGGGAGGATAGCTCAGAGGTAATATGAGGAAGTATTTCTTCACAAAGAGGGCTGTAGATGCACTGAACAGTCTTTCTGAGGAGGTTGTAGAGTCAAAAATAGTGGGGGAATTCAAAAATGCATGGGACAAACATAAGGCAATTCTAGTGGGGTAGGAGGAAGTAGGCTGTTGGTTAACTAGGATCTGCAGCTTATCCATTAGTTAGGGAAATGGGCAGACTAGGTGTGCCAAGTGGTCCTTATCTGCCATCAAATTCTATGTTCCTATGTTTCTATGAATATGTGTTGAATGTGGACCCCTGTCTGAATCACTTTTGGAAGGGCTCATCCACAGACTTTTTTTTTACTGTACTGGACTGCTTGTGTGACGTTTTCAGTCATCAGCTCAATGACCAAAAAGGTGGAATGTTGTTTTTTAATATTGTAGTGTAACCCGAGTGGCCACAACTACCAGGTGGGAGTCTCTAGGGGTCGGGTGGTGGTATTTTTTATGTTATTAGCACTGTGCGGTGCCTCCATTATGTAACCCCTTACCTGGGACCTGGGCTCGGGGGGGAAAAAAATGTCACTCAGCATGTTGGCTAGCACAGGGGCACCCAAGAATTCCAGACACAGGAAACAATAACTGAATGTCCATACAAGGAGTTGGGATTCTAAAGTGTGGCTTTCATTCACAACAAAAAGGAACACTAAAGCATAGATGGACCCCCATCGGGCTACACTCCTGGTAATGCAGATTTCTCCTGAACAGACACACATCTTCTGTACGCTTAAACCCTTGGGTTTAGAAACACACAGGACACTCGGCCTGAACTTGACTCTTCTCTAGTTTCCCTGGCTTGGCTCCCTTGCCAGCCCTTGGACTACCTTCTTTCCTTGGCTCGGCGCTCCCTTGCCAGCCCTTGAACTACTTATCCATTTATCATGGAGATTTAATGGTGGCTCCCTGTTCCACCCATGGGCACTTCTGGCTCCATCAGGGAATCTTCTTCAAACAATCCCATGTCTGGGTACTTTTCTCAGGCACTGGCCAAGTAACTGAGAGAAAGCAACAGGTGTCATAAAGCAAACCCGTGAGGTGACTCTGGCCACGCGAGATGGGGGGGTCTCCCACCTCTTGCCCCCATAAATCATACCCCGGCCGTTCCTCTGGACTTTAACACTTCATCTCTGAAAACACTTTACTTTGTAGATTCTCTATAAATGTATATCACATTTAATCTACTGTTTCTTCCATCCCACATGTGCCTAACTTGAAATATACTTAATGAGTGGCTCTGTCCATTTCTCTAGACCCCCACAGAGTTAAGCAGTCCAATTCCAACAACTTTTAAAACTGTACTTGGTTGTCTTTTCCTGACCCCACAGTAGCAGTCACTTAAATTCATCTTGTTCCAGGTGAAAACACATTGGACCTTTAGCAGAGCAAACTCACCCCTTGGTTGCAGGTGCCCCACAGGCTTTTTCTCTTCTGAAACATAATGAAACTTCCAGGTGCCTCAGCACAAATCCTCACAGGCAGCTTCTTTTTCCACTAGCCAAGCCATGGGGAAATTGCCTCTGGATGCAGGCTGATTCCCTTCTCCCCCATCCCCGCAGGGATGGGGCCCTGAAACTTTGGAAAGCAGTCTCCACCACTTCAAAGAGACACTGTTGTGTTCCTCTTGAGGTAAGAACACACACCTAAACTAAAAAATATAGCTCTTTGGCAGAGCTATGGGCTCTGAGGGCCTGCAGCTGCAGCACACCTCTTCTCTCTCTACTGAGCCCACATACAGACTACCACCGACTCACTTCAAAAATTCCCAACATTCTATCCTAACTTCCCTAGCTGCAACATTCCAAAGTGGCTTATGCAGCTGCGACAGTTCTGAAATGATGTCATCCCTCAGTCTCAGCTGAGACTGAGAACAGAGTGAGACAGTGTGAAATCCATTTAACTGGAATTTCACAAGCTGTCTTCCCTGCCTACCACTAGGTCTAACTGGGATTCTTGTAACCCTGGGTAACAGGGGGTTACAATATCTGTAACTTTTTACCATTTTAACAACAGTCAGAAACTCAGACAGCTAATACTGGGCAGTGGGCACTTGAACAGTAAGGCTGCCCCCTGGCTCCTGCCCACCCTGGGGTGTGGACAAAGCCAGTGGTGAGACAAAAGGACTTACACTATTTTTTTATACACAGTTGGTATTTTAAGAAATAACAGCTCACCTAAGAACTTCAGGACTAGGTACAGGAACGATGAGTGCAAGTCCAAAACCACATGTTTCACAAAGCAAAGAAGGTGGTGCTCCTCCCCTCTTGCTTTCAATGCACTGACTGCAGTGGTGGCAGGCAGCAAATGTCTAAGTGCATTATTGAAACAAAGACTGCAGCATCCCTGTTATGTATGTGAAATGGTAATGCACTGCGTTACTTCTGCCACTTGGGGGCAGCATTCCAATATGTGTAAGCTAGAAAGAAAGCACACAGAGAGTGTTGTTGTTGAGACTAGAGAGGCTCCTGAATAAAAATGAAAGCTGCTCTATTCCTGTTGCAGTGTGAGTTTGTTGAACAAGACCAGATTAAATGTTAGAACATAACATAATTGGCGACGCGGTGTTTAGTTACTCTCCGGTACCTTACCAGAACAAATTACTGCTGAGGGTTTTCCTGAGACGTAACTTTTGGACCCACGAGTGAACCCATGAGAAACTCATAAAGATGGCCGTGACCATAGGACATATTGATGCCTTTGATGAAAATGTGGAACAATGGACAACTTATTTTGAGAGATTTGGACATTTTGTAACAGCAAATGATATAAGTGATGAAAAACAAGTGGCTGTGTTACTGAGTGTCATGGGCAGCACAACGTACAGTTTGCTGAGAAGTCTTATAGCACCAGAAAAGCCTGGGAGAAAACTTTGCCAGTATTGTGGAGGTCTTACAGACACATTTCTCCTAAGCCTCTGGTGATTGCTGAGATTCGCTTTCACAAACAAAATCAAGCAGAGGGTGAGTCTGTTGTGCAGTATGTGGCTGTTCTAAAGAAATTAGCTGAGCATTGCGAGTTTGGCACCCATTTAGATGATGCCCTCTGAGACAGATTTGTGTGCAGTTTGAAAAGTGAAGCGACACAGAAGCGTCTCTTAACGGAGGCGGGACTGACATACAAGAAAGTGATAGTGATCGCTATATCGATGGAAACAGCTGCACGGGAGGCTCAGCACCTAAGTGATTCCCTGAAAGTAAATTCTTTATCCTTCTCTTCTTCCAGGAAGCCTAATAAATGTAGTCATTGTGGCAAGGCTAATCACAGTGATAAGGACTGCTGGTTTAAAGAACAGACATGTCATAACTGTGGGAAGAAAGGCCACATTGGGCGAGTGTGCAGAGGGAAAAAGAAAGGAGGGGAAATCAATGGAAGCAAAGGGAAGCAATTTGCGAAATGTAGAAAGAGAGAAGTACATCATGTGGAAACACAGGGAACGTGCAGTGATGACACTGATATTGAATTAGCATTGCACGTGCTTACTCTTACAGGGGAAACGGCGACCATCTGTGTAACACCTGAAATTGAAGGGAAACCACTGAAAATGGAATTGGACACAGGGGCCGCAGTCTCATTGATTTCTACAGACAAGTATGAAACTATGTTGAGTCATCTACCCCTGCCAACGACCGACATTGTACTGAGGACATACACTGGCAAGGCAATTTCACCTGAAGGTGTCATCAAGGTGCAGGTGAAAATAGATGGGCAAACGGCACTACTGCCTTTGTATGTGGTTAAAGGTAACTACCCTTCACTCTTAGGCAGGGAATGGCTGAAGAAAATGCACCTCAACTGACAGGAGATAAGGACTGTCAATACGGGTGACCACAACACTCTAGAAGCAGTGTTGCAGAAACATGCTCCTTTATTCAAAGGGGAGCTAGGCACAATGAAGGACATTGAGGCAAGAGTGTTTTTGAAGCCACAGCACAAACTAAAGTTTTGTCAACCTCGCCCAGTACCTTATGCCTCAGACCCGAAAGTGGAGCTGAATTAACTCGCTAACGAGCTGGAGTCTTGTCACCTGTACAGTGTTAGTAACTGGGCAACGCCAGTAGTGCCAGTGGTAAAGAAAGACGGTTCCATGCGAATATGTGGAGACTTTAAAGTAACCATAAATTCAGTTCTGTGTGTGGAACAGTATCCGGTTCCACGCATCGAAGACTTGTTTGCATCACTGGCACAGGGCCAACGCTTCAGTAAGCTTAATCTGTCACATGCTTATCTACAAATGACAGTAGATGAAAACTCAAAGAAATATCTCACAATAACCGCCCAAAAGGGTCTTTTCTGCTATAATCACCTACCTTTTGGCATTGCATCAGCTCCAGTCATATTTCAGCGAGCTATGGACCAGGTTTTACGAGGTCTTCCAAATGTTCACTGTTCCCTGGATGATATACTGGTAATCGGAAGGAATGATGCAGAGCACCTGAAGAACCTGGATGCAGTTCTGCAGTAATTGAAAGATTTTGGCTTGCATGTCCAGAAGGAGAAATGTGAATTTTTCAGGACTTCATTGGAGTACTTGGGCCATACCATAGATGCGGCAGGCTTACACAAATCACCTGAGAAAGAAAAAGCGATTGTGGACGCCCCAGCACCGGAAAATGTGAGCCAGCTACAGTCATTCTTGGACCTGTTAAATTATTATGGCAGGTTTATTCCCAATCTGGCTATGATTCTCAACCCACTAAATGGCTTGCTATGCAAGGGGAAGTCCTGGTGTTGGACAAAGGACTGCGAGAGTGCGTTTAAGAAGGCCAAAAAGCAACTTATTTCTCAAGATGTGCTCATTCACTATAACCCACAGCTGAGCATCAGACTGGCGTGTGATGCCTCACCTTATGGGGTGGGAGTAGTTCTTTCTCATGTTCTACCGAATGGGGATGAAAAGCCAATTGCCTTTGCTTCCAGAACTCTCAGCAAAGCTGAACAAAACTATGCCCAAATCGAGAGAGAAGCTTTGGCAATAGTGTTCGGAGTTCGCAAATTCCACCAATACCTTTATGGTCGGGAATTCACACTCCTCACTGATCACCGTCCCCTCATGACCATTTTCAGCCCCCACAAAGGTATTCCTTCCATGGCAGCAGCCAGAATTCAACATTGGGCTCTCTTGTTATCAGCTCACAACTACTGCATTGAATACAAGAAGGCGGCTCTTCATGGCAATGCTGATGGGCTCTCAAGATTGCCTCTGCAGGTAGCCCACAGTGACAAAGTGGACACTGTCGATGTCTTCATCAGTCAGCTTGAGAAATTACCTATCACAAGTTCTGAAATTAAAAGGAGACAAAAGTTGATCCCTGTTGTCTCAAGTCTTGGACTTAGTAACAAAGGGACTTTACTGTGAACCAGGACATTCACAATGCGTTATCACCATTCTCGCCCAGGCTTAATGAGCTTTCAGTACAGCAAGGTTGCTTGATGTGGGGTGTCCGGGTGATTGTCCCTTCAAAACTACATATTCGTGTTCTGGATGAGCTACATATGGGACACCCAGGCGTAGTGAGAATGAAGTCTTAAGCTAGAAGCTATATTTGATGGCCAGGGATTGATCTGCAAATTGAGCAAGAAGCAAAAACATGCACTACCTGTCAGCGTGTTCAGAAAATGCCGTGTCCCTCACCTCTACATCCCTGGATGTGGCCAGGTGCACCATGGCAGCACATTCATGTAGATTTTGTGAGGCCATGGGAGGGACACATGTACTTAATTGTTGTAGATGCCCACTCAAACTGGCCCGAAATTCAAGTCATGGACACCACTACTACCAGTAAGACCATTCAAGTGCTGCGAGGACTATTCAGCCATTACGGGATTCCTGAACAGCTGGTCAGTGATAATGGACCACAATTTATTTCTAGTGACTTTGCAGCATTTTTGAAGTCCAATGGTGTGAGGCATATTCGTAGTGCCCCATATCGCCCCTCGACTAATGGTCTAGCGGAGAGTTTTGTGCAAACCATGAAGAATGCTCTGAAATCGGCGGGGGGTCTTTGACCTTACAACACAAGTTGGATAACTTCCTGTTGGCATACCGAAATACACCCCATGCTACAACAAAGGAATCTCCAGCAATGTTTTTTCGACGTAGCTCGACTCCGCTTGATTTTGCTTAAACCAGATGTGGCATCAGAGGTTTTGAAAGAACCAAGAATTCAAACACTCACCGGGCAAGCTCATTCAAAGGACAGGCAGTTCATTGTTGGTCAAGAAGTGCTTGTTCGAGACTACCGGAAGGGGGAAAAGTGGACCCCTGGTGTGGTGACATCTCAGACGGGTCCAATGTCGTATACAGTTGATGTTGAATCTGGAGTGAAATGGAAACATCATGCTGAACAGCTCCTTCAGCAGCGCACAGATGGGGGCACCTCCAGGGAAGAAAACCCACGGGAAATGTGGATTCTATCTGCCATAGCTTACAGAAGCCCCACTACGGAAGTCTCAACACCTTCTGAATATGTAAAGGAGGAGGTGGAGAGGAGCAATGGTGAGGCTGTACAACCACCAATCGAGGATCGGAGGGAGGTACCAGACAGGGCAGCCATGCCAAGGGTTGCTCATGAGAAACGTTATCCATCCCAAATTTCAAAACCTCCAGATCGTTTGAACCTGTGAGACATTTAAAAGGAACAAAATATTTTGTGTAGTTAGAGAGCCAGATCAGATTATTGGAGCAGAATAATCCCCTTGACTGGTTCGAGGCCTGGGGCAGTCTACCCCCTACCTCTAGCATAGTATAAACCATCTTAATAATAGCGAATAATGCTAATACTTGTTCAGTTGGTAACAATATAATTTAGTGGGGAGAAAATGTTATGTATGTGAAATGGTAATGCATTGTGTTACTTCTGCCACTTGAGGGCAGCATTCCGATATGTGTAAGCTAGAAAGAGAGCACACGGAGAGTGTTGTTGAGACTAGAGAGGCTCCTGAATAAAATTGAAAGCTGCTCTATTCCTGTTGTAGTGTGAGTTTGTTGAACAAGACCAGATTAAATGTTAGAACATAACAATCCCGGAGGGAAAAAACAATTTATTTTAGTTTGTTTGTAACTTTTCACTGTTTTAACAACAGTCAGAAACTCAGACAGATAATACTGGGCAGTTTGCACTTTGGCAGCAAAGGTGCCCCCCTGGTTCCTGCCTACCCTGGGGCGCAGACAAAGTCTGCGGTGAAACAAAAGGACTTACACTATTTTTTTTTATATAGGTGAATCAAGAAATGACAGCTCGGCTAAGTACTACAGGACCAGGTACAGGAATAACATGCGCAAGCCTGAAGCTACAAGTTCTGCAAAGTAAAGAGGGTTGTGCTGCTCCCTCTTTGTTTTCAATGCACTGACTGCAGTGGTGGCAAGCCGGCAGGCAGAAATTGCCTAAGTGCATTACCAAAACAAAGACTGCAGCATCCCAGGAGAAAAACAAGCATTTGTCAATGCCGGATGTTGTCTCGCTGGCATTGGCATTGGTAGTGCAGGAGTTAGAGATGCATAGTAGGAATGGCAGTGAAGTATTGAACTGACACCAACCTCACCCCCACCCTGCAGAGACATATCTTCAATATAGGCATTTTGGGACCTCCCCTCATGAACAGTGGCACTGTGATTTTGTTAATCTGTCCCAAAAGTTAATTTCCCACAGCGACCACACCATTGTGCACTACAGGTGCGAAAACACATTTTGGGTAGGATGTGAAAAATGACATCTGCACTGTTCAGAAGGAGGTGTGAAGAAATGCCAGTGTTGAAAATCTATCATGAAAATATTGCAAATTAGTGAAGTTACAAGGGTGCGTGGAAACTGCATAACATACGCTTGTAACACAGTCATTTTGTGGACTTTCATCGCCAAATTTTCAACATAGGCATTTTAGGACCTCTGCTCATGAACAGTGTCACTGTCATTTTCTCAGTCTGCTCCTAAAACTGATTTCCCACAGCGACCGCACTACTCTGTGCCAGAAGAGCGAGAACACATTTCGGCCAGGATATGTAAAATAACAGCTGTACTGTTCATAAGGAGGTGTGGAAAAATGCCAGTGTTGAAAATGTGGAGTTAAAATATTACAGATTCACGAAGTTACAAGCGTGCGTGGAAACTGCGCAATGCATGCTTGTAAAACAGTCATTTTTAAAAAATTTTCCACCAAATTTGCAGCATAGACTTTTTGAGAGCCCACCTCATGAACAGTGGCACTGTTGTTTCTTTAATCAGTTCTGAAAGGTGATTCCATGCAGTGATCATGAAATCACCTTTCGGGACCAAATAACACCATGACAGTGATTGAATTCATGAGGAGGGGTCCCAATAACCCCATGTTGAAAATTTGGTGCCAAAATTTTCCAAAAATGCCCAAGATATGCACCAAAGTTGAAAAAACCCAATTTATTCCATTATACAGTTTACCAGCATTTCCTCAGTTCGTGGTCGACTTTGAAGAGTGCAGATGTGTTCCCGGTCCACCGAAGATCTTCGTGCCATGCTCCACAGGTAAGTATGGGGTTGGGGAGGTGGGGAGGCGGGGTGCACAAGAGGGTGGAGTCCTGAGTTGAGGAAGGGCCACCAGACTCGATGAGGACGTTTTCTGTTTTCAGGGGTTAAAAAAAAAACATTGACGGGCTGGTTTTTGGGACATTGGAATGCTGGGTGGGCTCCCAGAATGCCACCTGAGTGTTTCTTTTGGGGCTGTAGCTAATGGGGTATTGGGCACCCTGTCAGCAAATACCAGTGGGGGCGGGAGAACTGAGGGGGATTGGGTACCCCCCTCTGCACACAACAAATGGGGGGACATTATGCCGACAGGGAGTGGGCTCTGCCATCAGCAGATTGAACTGGGGGGACTGAAGCTGATGGGGACTGGGCTCCCCCATTGGCAAAGAAAGACTGTTTGGGAGGGGGTGCATGATGCCGAGGAGGATTGGGCACCCCCTCAGCACACAGTTGAAATCGGAAGGGGGACATTATGCCAACAGGGAGTGGGCTCCCCGTCGGCACATGAACTGGGTCAGGGCATGCCAACAGGGGGGGGATTGGGCACCCCTGAAGTCAGCATTGTGGCAGGTGGCAGTCACTGCCGCCATGTTTCTTGGATTGCATCACCAGGAAGGGCATGTCGGGAGGTGTGTTCTTGTGCTGCTGCATGACGAGCTTGCCTCTCATTGCAGCGGCACTCTTCTTAGATCTGGTGGCCACTTTACGTATCACCTGCATGCTGGCTTATTGGGGAATGAGGGATGCACCTACTGATGTGTGCCTTGCATTCACCTACAGTAACCGCGCCTCCAAATCTGCTACTACTGCAATATGTTGGCTGGCGTGCAAGCCAACATAAAAAAAACAACACACTCAGCCAATAGGTACTCTATATGGTTTATTAGAAGTGCATATCAGGAAGACTGACACTGGTCAGTGTTCCTGATAAGCACTTCTAATTAAGCAATAAGGCATGACAGGTTGTGGTATATCATAGGATATCGTAACTTCTTGGGTGGTTGGGCACGAGGCCGCAGGCCGGTGTATCAACTCACCGAGAAGTGACAATATCCCATGATATACCACACCCTGGAGTGACTTATAGCTATTATGAACTGAGTTTCAAGTTTAAATTAAAAAAAAAAAAAAACAGGTTTTAAAATGTTTTATGAATGAGTTTTTGGGTGGTGTAGGAGTACACTTTGAAAAAATAGTTCTCAGACAGTAGAGAGCAAGGAGGCTGGTGGCACCAGAACTTTTTTGAAGCCGTGACGATGTAGCCCGATATCATCACGGCTTCAAAGAGCTCGCAGACAATCAGGTTCCTCTATTTACGATCCTCAGTGCATAGTAAACCATACAGCTTCCCTATCAGCTGAGTGAGCTGGTTTTTGTTTTCCTCAGTAAGTTGTTAGACAGCAACATCTCAAGGAGTGCAGAGTGCTTCTCCTTGTTCTTTTTCTCAAGCAGCCATGTAGATAGACTGCACTACTCACTTCGATGCATGGCAGACGCTCCCAGCATTCTGCTTCAAGTTGGTGATTGAAGTTGGATATTGTTTGTGCCTGCCTTAGTGCCAGGGGCAGATTATGCCTAGTCTTTGGACCAAGATGGACAAAGGCTTTTGTTTCTGGTAAGGTTTCTTGGTTCTGGTAAGGGGCAAGTATCTTTCCACAGGTGTAGATCTAAGGAAATATTGTTGGTGTTCTGAATCAGGGGTGGCTCTAAAATTTTTTCAAGGGGGTAGCAATTTTGTCAAGGGGGTAACACTCCCCCCACCCCCAGAGTGTAAAATGTTTGGTTTTATAGCTCAGACTATGTCAAACAGCTACTTTTTGCTGGCATAAGGGGGTAGCAAGTGCTACTTTGCTGCATAGCTGTATTGTATGTGCTACTGTTTTGAATTCACACTAGGGTTTCCGCTAGGGATGCCAGGCTACCATTTCTATTTATCATAGACAGTAGGATAAGCCATTGGTACTGCCACCTAGCAGTACGTGTTTGTTTTTAGTGAAATTTCTGTGTTTGTGAAGCGTTGTTTTGTTTAGTGGACATTTTGCATTAGTTTTTCTTTCTGTGTTTGATTTGGACAGCATCACGTTTAATACATGTGGATGTTTTGCTTTGTTTGGTTATCAGTTTCTTTGTTCTTAAATTTTTGTTTGGGGGGAATCTGGTTTTGGTTAGGCTAGCTAAAGATTTTCTTTGTTTTTCTTGGCTATGTTTCTTGGTATGTGAGTTTGCAATGTTTTATATTCTGGGTGATCTGGGATTAATTTTTTCTGTCGGGGGGGTCTGCATGGTGATTCTTGTCATAAGGTTGTGTTTGATTTACATTTGTGTGCAACACCTTCTGAGGGAACGAGACAAGAAAACAGAATGCCGTCCAGGTGCTGGCTAGTTTGGGGGACCCTGGAATATCTGGACGGATCCCACCACATCATCCACCATCCAACACTATGCGTGCTGATGGTGCATTCCCCACCCTGCATCCTTCCAGGAGGTGGGGGCAAGCTAAGTCTTCATGGGGCTGGTGGGTGGGCTGAAGGTAGGTGGGGGCTGGAGGGAGGTGCCTGAGGTTTCTGAGAGGCCAGCACCAGAGAAGAGGGGGTGTAAACAATAAATCATACAAAAACAAAATAAACAGACTTGGTTTCAAGGATGGATATACTGACCTGCAGCTTATTTCAAAGTGTGACCAGGGTGAAATGGGTTCCAAGGGGGGAAAATGGGCAATAAGGTATACTTTTGAAAAGAAGTGTCAAATTGCAGCCAGGCATGAAACTAGCAGCAGCAACTCAAAAGTTACAAACTGCAAAAGCAGCTGTGCTAGAATATAAGTTAATGCAATACAGTGCATATGAATGATAAAAGAGTAAAGCGCTAGGGCAGTGAAGGGAAGGCAGGAATGAAAAAGTAGTCGTAGTAAACTTTATTTATATAGCCCCCACTCCCAGAGTCTCTGAGTGCTTAACCAGACAATAATAACTGTGTTAGACTTTTTCCTATAGGGGAAACTGTGGCGTAATTTGCCATTATAAAGGAGTATTTATAACGGCAAACATGCGCATGGCTTCCCTCGCTGTGTGCATGCCCAACCTACAGCTCTTCTGGGTTTCCACCGCTCGCCACCAGATTTCTTCATCGGTCGAAATTGCACCACTGCCACTATCTCTAAGCAGTAAGTAACTATTTAAAAAAAAAAATTCCTAACAAAAATCACACCGTAAAGGGGACAACAAAACAAGAAAAAGCAAACTGCTGCTAAGTGTCCGAGGACTCAGCTAAACATCATCCAGACCACAGCCGCACCAGACCATTTATTTTATATAATTGGCTGTGGCGAAAAAGCCTAACCCAGCAATTATATCAAATAAAATACGGGGTGGTGTGTGTAAACTCAATTTTACACACACCCTTGGGGTTGGATGCCTGGATAAACTCCTCGAGCTTCGCTCTCGGGGTTTATATGCCATCCAACCTCTCGGGTGTGTGTAAAATCTCGTTGCACACACCACCCCATACTTTATTCTCTATTTTACAAACATCACAATAGAAATAAAACATTCACTAAGAGCAACCATGTTAAAGTGGCAATGTCAGCTGTTTTCTGAATGTTAAGCCCCCATTTAAAATGTGTCTGCAGCACACTATCTGGCTATAAATGTTACTTGTGATCTCAGATTTCTTTTAATAGCTAGATCTTGAGATTTCATACTTTTCTGGATTAGAATCATCCTGACCTAATCTCTGACAGCTCAATGGTCCAGTGCATTTCCACTACAACATGGCAGCAATCAGATAGTAAACTCGTGTATGAATGAGTTTCTGAATATTCATGTGATGTTAAATAAAGACTTCTTATTATAGCATACATTGAGCTAAGCTATATACACTAAGTCCAGTGTTTAAATGAATGACGGAACCTGGTTAAATGACTAATTAAAAAATGAAGCCGTGACTCCGGGAATGTACATTACCAATCAGGCAGCAGGGTTTGTGATGTAACAATGAATGAGGTCACATGCAGATGATGTAGTGGGAGGAACAGAACTAGACATGTCTGTTTCCAGCCAGGTGAAACATTGGTTTTCATATCACAACCAATTACATAAGGTAGAAACCATCTAGTGAACACACAGATAAAGAAAAACACTTCAGAAATGAAAAGTAATGAACTTTTATTTTGTTGGTATTTTTCTCCCCTGGTCCCAATCAGCCCTATATCCTGCCATCCTCCCAGCCCCGTTCCCCAACCTTCAGGCTATCTACTCTTCTTCTTCCATGGCTTACCCTCTGTGGCAGGGTGGCAGGGAGCCCCCAACTCGACCCGCTAGAACCAGATCCAGTGTAGGGAGGTGCTTTCTTGGGAGCAGCACCTGCGGAGGACGACCATCATGTTGCTCGATTGGGACCATTTTTTTCCACTTTTCTGCAGAGGGAAATGTGCAGTTCTGACAATGAATGCAGCATGCCAGTCGGCTGCTCCGCCTCCATTCCCTGACATATAGGACACAGCATGCCAACACCTAGCCTCCGCTAGGTATCAGACAGGTGCCAGTCTCTGTTCCCCAGTCTCTCCAGGAGAGGAGAGCGGTCCCCTGGAGGCTCGATCCTCTCCCACCCAACTGACCCTGATGACCCGCTCACACTGCAAATGGGGGTCGTCAGTGTGGCAAGAGGTAAGGCATGATGCCTCAGCGCTCCACAACACTGGACCGGCATAAAGGACTACTTTTATAAATTAAAAATGACTAAAATGTTCTGCCTGCTATTTTTTCGTGCTACTAGCTCTTTAAGGCAACTGTCCAGATTGTCCACAGGCATTGGCAATGGTGTCAACCTTACTTAGAAGGGTATCCAGCTATACGCATGCACATTTCTGAATAACATATGATTCCCATCTAGTAAACCAGTTCCATGGAAATGAAGAATAAACATTGTTGGCTAGACGAATTATGCCTATCTGTCTGATCTTTAAAAAGCTGTAACAAAATGAACATTTGCAAACTCAGACTGTGTTCATGTTTCTCTATGAACCTAGACCAGTAAAAAGGGACATTGGGAAGTATTGTTTCACAGAGTTGGTGGTGTATGGGTGGACTATTCTAGCAAGTAGTGTGGCCAACATTTGCATCCTAACTGGGTTAAAAACATGGGGTGGGGGACCTGTAAGGGGGCTATTAATAAGTAATGCATTGTAGGGCTTCAGGACTGATTTGATGGACTCAAAGTCTTTTTCATTCTTCATTCTTTATTCTTCTATGTTTCTATTTGAGTCCTTTGCATGTTATTGTGATTACTAGCTGTAACTGTTCTCGACTGTACTAGATGCAACTATAAGTCACATCTGTGCTCATTCTGCTTTCCAATAAACTAACTGAACTGAAACTGAACATGTTTTCCAATCATAACTATTTCCAAGCTGTGTCCCAGGTTGTAAGAGCTCCCAGAAGACATTCATGCCCCCATGACTGAGTGACTAGTCGCTAGGCCTCTATGAAGTCCTATCTATATATATACAGATTACCTGCCCTAATTCTGTCTCAGTCTGGTGACCACCCTCAGTCTAGTCCTAGCCCTAAGGCCTTTCTGGGACATCTCAGCAGATGCCTTCCACTAAGCGGCATCTTTTACAGACCGACTAAATTTCTCTTGCTGAGCTGCTCCAGGCTAAGGGGATATCCCCTGAACCCCCTGGATTATATTCTTTTCCAATGACCATCAGGCACCTCCCTTAAAGGGCCCCCCCCAGTCCTTCTAGTGGATCTGAAGGCATGGAAAGAAACACACTCACCTCATCTATAGTGCACACAGACCAGGGTAGACCTGAACCACAGACACATGCTATAAGCTATATCAGCTGAGACAAACAGCAATAACTACCCTAGCAGGTTGCCTCTGAACGATGAGGCTTCAAAGGGGGAAACATGTACATTGCACCAGACAGCCTGAAAAAGTCTGAGTCACGACTGCTTTTAAGAAGAAAAAACATGTTTTCATATTTCCATGTGCCTACAGTGCTGACCTGTCTGAGAAGGTTGGCTTCAGTAATTACCTTTCTAGTGTTACCACTGCAACTGGAGCCAGGGCATGCAACTCATGTTCCTGTAATGTTTGCAGTCTGACCGGATATACTGTTTTGTTACAGAGAATATTCTGTAAGGGTTGCCCAGTATTCAAAAAAATTAGACGTCAGCAAGCCATTTGCAAAGTACATTCCTGTATTTTGGAGAAGCGATTGGTGAACCCATTTTGTAATGAGGCCTCCTTCAGAAATCTGACCTACTCCAGAACTGAATCAGAGATGAAACAGAAAAGGGGTTGCCTTTACTCTAACATGTAGCCCCACCTGGGTTCAGATTCGAACCCCCCTCCTAGATGGGTTGACTCAGGTTTGTCTATATCTTCTGGGTCAAAGTCCCAGATATCCAGATCAGAATCCAAACTGGGGTCACAGCTATCTTAGTCATCATTGTTTTAGACTCTATTTTTGCCCCTGGGTCACTGGTTAGGGCCTCTTTCCACCACAGCCAGTGCTCGCTACCTATACTTCGTGGCTCCACTCACCTGACTTCCCAGAACTGTGCTGCTCACCTGCGACACACTACTCTGTTCCCCTGATCTTCACCAGGATGGGTTTCACCTTCTGCTCTGCTGCATTTCTCCCCACTCTGTCTAGCTACCCACGGTGAAGGTGAAGGCTGAGGGTATCCCAGCAAGCCATGGTGTTTGCCCAGTGTGGAGTTAGAGAACAGGCAGGGCTTCATCCTCCAGCCAGCATCATTTTCCACTTGTTTTTTAATTTTTTCATAATTTTTCTTTGTGCCCCTTCACTCCATGCCCAATCTCCTTCTGGTCCTCAAGGCTAGCCATCTGTCCCACTTATATGACCAGCAGGAGGTGCCGTCCCCCGTTAAGCTATGACTTACCCCCCCCAAGGTAAGGATGAGGTGAAGGACCATGCCCCTCGAGCACTTCTAATTTAGTTGGATGACTGGCTCGTAAGTCCAAGCAGAGAGTTATGATAGCGTTGGGGGATCATCATCATTGGGCAAAGGACACCTTCTCCCATGGTTTTTCTGACCCGGCCCTCAGAAGCCGTGACTGCAAGGACTACAAGTGTGCACATACACAAGTATGTGATGTCATCTGCAGCCAGCATGACTCCTCCAACCCCTGGTTTTGCTGAGTCATATTATCCCCTGCATCCATTAGGCAGTGTGGCACTGGCAGACGAGACCCTCCCACCCTAGGGAAGGACATTATCCTCTGGGACACTCAGTCTTTCCCCCATCCAGCCCCCGATGACTTGGGCTCATTCCTGAACCCTGGTCGCTGGCATCACAAGTGGTAGCACTACTGCGGCGATGGGCCAGCTCCATTTTCCACCTGTTTACTTACCCTCAGGAAGAGCGGACATGTAGTTACATCCAGGTAACATCAGGCATGCTCTTGCGCCCTGATGTGCCAACACTCATTGTTCCACTAATCAACGCACTGCAGTGGTCCCTGGCTCACCAATCCCCAGCTAACTCTTGGGGTCAGACTAACACCAGCTGCCACACTCCTTCCTGCCTGAAGTAGAGCTGTCCGCTGGCAGCTCAGTGCTCCTCCCCCGGCTGGCCTTCCAATGCTCCAGGCTCATTCACAAACTCATAAAACAATCCGTTACATAAACTGCAAAAATAAACAGAAAGTTACTGAGTGGTTACAAAGTGCACTGTGCTGCCTTCACAGGGAATGCACTCAGGGCAGGTCCTGAAACACCCCTCTCTAGGAATCCCTTCCCAAAGCAGTGGCAAGGCATATTGAGAGATGTGCTGCCAGCAGCGTTTTGACATTTGTGTTGAAAGTCATCTTGTTCAGCTCTTTCAAAAGTTCAGTGTCCTTGCAGCTGGGTGACATCATTATGGGCAATAAGAGTACACATATTTCCAAGGAATTTTAAGTGAGTGGCCTACTGTGAGCATAGCTATCAAAAAGCAATTGTTTATGCAGGTACACTGCATACCATAAATTGCACTTTTTGTACCTGTAATACTATGTCATATTGTCTGTGTGCATGTGTGGCTACACTGCCTCTTTTAGTTTACGTAACACATCTGCTGATTGTATTTTGTAACCATGCACTTGTGATGTAACCCCATCATTTGTCCAACCTGTTCACCCCTATGAATCAGTTTCACAGTCTCAGTGCTCTATGCAAATCAGGCTCAACTCTGTCAGGACAGTGGCCTGCATTCACGAACATTATCTCCAGTGGTAACACATTACTTTGCCTTGAATAACCCTATTAAGCAATCTCCAATGTTGTTCAATGGCACACTGCTAAATCAGGTCAGTCGAGGTAAAGTAAAATTGTATTAACGCTGTAGGTAATGTTAGTGAACAAAGGCCAGTGTGACTATTTATTTAGAATCTTGGCAGAGAAAGAGACACTGAGCTGAAGCTTGTTTCCAGTTGTGACCCAGTGTGCAAGTTGCTGACGTCAGGCTCAAAAAATGACCTGTTGTGTCTCTAGACTCATAGTTTGGTACTGTAACCTCTGGGCTATGATGATAACAAGCTGATACTGACAGGCTAATGAGACGGATCATCAGGATTCATGTGCCACTACAACCTACTCTTGTGCCAATTCAGAACTCATGCAGTGCAGACTTGATTAAACCATAAAAGGAACAGCCAACATCCACGGCTTCAGCATGCCTATTCATAATGGGGACTGCACCAGCCTTGTTTGGTCTTCAGTGTCAGACCTTCCAAGATGCAGTAACAGGGTTACCAGCTGTAGTTGCCGGGAGCAGTGTAGCTTAGAGAGTACAGTGCAGTTGTGAGCTTACAGACCCAGCGTTGAATTCACCAGCAGTGCTTAGTTACTCACTGTGTGACCTTCATCAAAGCCACTTGACCTCCCTGTACTTAACTCCTCTCTCTTGCAATTCTTAATCCCACCTACTCTTACCCTAACCTGCCTCAATGTCTCGTTTAATCTCTCAGTGTAGCTGCTGCCAAGTGTTCATAATGTGTACAGCACTTTAGAATACAGTATGAATGAAAGGCACTATATAAGACCAAAATTCTGCTTTCTTCCTTCTGCTTTTGCAGTGGTGATGCCCTGGTGTCACAGTCAGGTCAGAAATTAGCCATTTTCTATCCAGTGCTTTTTTGCCTACCCTCTCATAGTTTTAAGTACCTCTGAAAGAGATTCAGTGCAGCAAAAAGAAATTAGATCACAGACATATCCTCTGCCTTGGGAAAGGTGTGTGCCACTTAAACCAGAGTGTGTCACAAGGTTAACTGTTCTTTACAGCTGTAAAAGTCAGTATTAGGTACGTCTAGTGTTAGGCTGCTGTTCCCTGTGCAGCAATTGCAGTGCCGAACAGTTTCATGGGTATAAAAGAGTATGCATTAGGGTAAGGAACTAATGATTGCTACGAAAAAAAAGCAGTTGTTAATGCCAAATTTTGTCTTGCTGGCATTGGCATTGGTATTGGTAGTGCAGGAGTTAGAGATGCATAATAGAAATGGCAGTGAAGTATTGAACTGATGCCAACCTCACCCCCACACTGCAGAGAATGACAGGCGTTGGGGTGTGCCTTTGGGTTTTCAGCTGTAACGCTCATGCCATTTTACCTCATCCTACCCTGTAGACACTGACGAGTGCTGTGGTGTGCTTTGGGGTCTTTGGACTTATACTTACCCCATTCCATAAGGAAATATGCTGAGATGGGTGCAGTATAGGAGAATGGGGTGAACTTTGGGGCCCAAAACTCCAAGGCACACCTCAATGCCTGTCACTGGCTGCAGGTTGGGGGTGGGGTGGGGTTGGAATGGCATGAGCATTACAGCCGATGATCCAAAGTCACACCCCTGACGCCTGTCAGTCTGTACAGGGTGGGGTGTTACAGTTGGAAGCCCTAATGCCATAAGCGTTTGTTGGTATTTTCACTCCAAATTTTCAACATGTGCTTTTTGTGACCCCACCTCATGAAGAGCGGCACTATCAGTTTGTCAGCCGCAAGGTGATTTTGCACAGTGACTGTGCCATTTAGTGCCACAGGTATGAAAACACATTACCAAAACACATTTTGGGCAGGATATGAAAAATGACAACTATATTGTTCATGAGGAGTTGTAAAAAAATGGTAACGTTGTAAATCTGGATGAAAATATGAAAAATTGAAGTCATGAGCATGCATAGAAACTGCGCAATGGACGTCTGTAACCCAATTGTTTTTGGGATTTGTTTAACCACATTTTCAGCATAGGCATTTTGGGACCTCCCCTCATGAACAGTGGCACTGTGATTTTGTTAATCTGTCCCAAAAGTTGATTTCCCACAGTGACCACACCATTGTACGTCAGAGGTGCGAAAACACATTTTGGGCAGGATGTGAAAAATGACAGCTGTACTGTTCATAAGGTGGTGTGAAGGAATGCCAGTGTTGAAAATCTGGCATGAAAATATTGCAGATTTGTGAAGTTACAAGGGTGCATGGAAACTGCTCAACGCATGCTTGTAACACAGTCACTTTATGGACTTTCATCACCAGATTTACAACATAGGCATTTTAGGACCTCTGCTCATGAACAGTGTCACTGTCATTTTCTTAATCTGTCCCTAAAACTGATTTTCCACAGCGCAAAAACACATTTTGGCCAGGATATGTAAAATGACAGCTGTACTGTTCATAAGGAGGTGTGGAAAAATGCCAGTGTTGAAAATCTGGAGTGAAAATATTACAGATTTACAAAGTTACAAGCTTGTGTGGGAACTGCACAATGCACGCTCATAAAACAGTAATTTTTTGGATTTTTTTCACCAAATTTGCAACATAGGCTTTTTGAGAGCCCACCTCATGAACAGTGGCACTGTCATTTCGGTGATTCCAAGCAGTGACCGTGAAATCTAGTTTCAGGACTGAGTAATGCCATGACAGTGACTGAATTCATGAGGAGGGGTCCCAATAACCCCATGTTGAAAATATGGTGTCAAAATTCCCAAAAATGGCAGAGTTATGCACCAAAGTTGAAAATACCCTAGTTATGCCATTATACACTTTACCAGCATTTCCTCAGTTCTCGGTTGGCTTTGAAGACTGCAGACGTATTCCCGGTCCACCGAAGATCGTCACACCATGCTTTGCAGGTAAGTATGGTATGAGGGGGGATGTGGGGAGGCAGGGTGCACAGAGGGTGGATGTGGGCTGGGGGAGGGGACACCAAACTCGACGAAGGACCATTTTCTGTGTTACAGGTTTAAACAAAAAAAAAATGTTGTGGGATTTTTTTTTTTTTTACAGGGGCATATGGCATGCTGGGGTGGGCTCCTAGCATGACACCTGACTGTTTTGGAGGGGCTGTAGCCGACGGGGGATTGGGCACCCCCATTGGCACATACCGAGTAGTGGGGGGGCAAGAGCCGAGGGGGATTGGGTACCTCCCTCAGCACACAACAAATGGAGGGGGCATTATGCCAATGGGGAGTGGGCTCCCTGTTGACAGATTGAACTGGGAACTGGTGGACTGTAGCCGATGGGGATTGGGCCCCCCATCAGCAAAAAATACTGTTTGGGGGCACATGATGCCAAGGGGGATTGGGCACCCCCTCAGCACAGAATTGAAATGGGAGTAAGACCATTATGCCGACAGGGATTGGACTCCCCCATCAGCACATGAACTGGGTCAGGGCATGCCAACAGGGGTCTTAGGCACCCCCGAAGTCAGCACTGTGGCAGCTGGCGGTGACAGTCACTGCCACAATGTTTATTGGACTGCTTCACCAGGAAGGGGACGTTGGCAGGCGTGTTCTGGTGCCGCTGCATGAAGAGCTTGCCTCTCATTGCAGTGGCACTTTTCTTAGATCTGGTGGCCACTTTTCGTATTGCTGGTGTGGCGCCTGCATGCTTGCTTGTTGGGGAATGAGGGACGCACCTACTGATGCGTGCCCTGCATTCGCCCACAGTGATCGCACCTCTAAATCTGCTACTACACGCGCGAGCCAACATAAAAACTATTTATTTAAAATTGTTTGTAACTTTTTACTGCGTTAACAACAGTCAGAAACTCAGACAGCTAATACTGGGCAGGGGCAGTTGGGCAGCAAGAGTGACCCCTGACTCTTGCCTACCATGGGGCACAAAGTCCGCGGTGAGATAAAAGGCCTTACACTATTTTTTTATATATAGGTATTTTAAGAAATAACAGCTCAGCTAAGTACTACAGGTACAGGAAGGCACATAAGCCTGAAGATGCAAGCAGCACAGAACAAAGAAGGTGGTGCTCCTCTCCTCTTGCTTTCAATACACTGACTGCAGTGATAGCAGGCAGGCAGCCAATAGCTAAGTGCATTATCAAAACAAAGACTGCAGTGTCCCAGGAGGAAAAAAATATATAAGATTAGCACAGTAACTAAGATGAACAGCGAGCAGACACTACAGTCTTTGTATTTTCTTCCCCTCGACACAAACAGATATTTATTTACTTTCTGCAAAAAAAAAAAATTCTTAGCACTATAAAGAACTAAGAGCTAGAAGACACAGGAAGAGACCCCTTTCAAGCGAGACATCAAGCAAGAGCTAGCCTAGCCTTCAACTACAGACAGACTCCCACCCCCGCCCTAGCCTGATGGTTAAAACATGATTTGTTGTGCTGAAAAGTACTTTTAGTATTCTGTCATTCAAGTGGAGCACCACAGTCCAAGAATAAAACAGAGGAGTCTGAAAAAAAAAATCTGTAAAGACAATTTTTTCCATTTTGGTTCAGAAATCCGTCCACAAAATTCTGTCACTGAGAGAAACAGCTTCCTCTTAGCTTGAGTATCTCTGTGCACTGGCAAGGTCACATAGTAAAGCCCTGGAAAGCTCTCTGAGCAGCTTGGGGATTGGCTGAGGAGATCTCACGAGATTTCTAAGTCTCACTGAATACGTGACTCTGGAATACTTCAGATACACACTGGTATTTCGGTATTTGGGTATTCATCAAATACATCCGGTATTCAAGATATTCGACAGCTGGTTCAAATTCAACACACACCCCTATCATCTACCCCCAGTACTGGACCAAACTGGCTGTGTGTATTCGGGCCCTCCTATTGGTCTTATGCCCATCTGCACAGCAGGAATCATCTTAACTTTGGCTTGGCCACTGTTTACTCTCAAAATACAGGTCTTTTTCAAGGAAAGGAATTCTGTTACTCAGAACAGAAACCTTTGGGACGACAGGAACTCTTGCTGTCCCATCCAATTTGCTTCTCCAGCCAGCACATTTGAAAGAAACTGTAATCTCAGTTGCCCACATACCTCCCACGTCAACTATAATATTTTACATGTAACCCCCCCCCCCCAAAATAGTGGTCTTAGGTTGATCATTTCCTTGGACACTGCAGTGCTCCCTGCCTGGAAGGGTCCCTATCTAGTGATGTAAATACAAGTCAAAAAAGTAAAGTGTTACTGTATTCCTGGTTCCTGCATGAGTGTGTGAATCAATGCTGCCGTGCTGTGACTTTAAGAGGTTCAGCTCTGCCTTTGCATTGTACTGCCTGTGTTGGGTC
This sequence comes from Neoceratodus forsteri, assembly GCA_016271365.2. Taxonomy (NCBI): domain Eukaryota; kingdom Metazoa; phylum Chordata; order Ceratodontiformes; family Ceratodontidae; genus Neoceratodus; species Neoceratodus forsteri. The sequence continues at coordinate 249,687,355 of CM028135.1, read as the reverse complement.
CAGGAAGAATGAAGCTTGTGAATGGCTGGGCAGCGCCCCAAAAAGTTCCATTGTACAGTTGCTTAATGCCTATCCTTACCCCAGGCTCCTGCCCAATCAGAGCTGCTCCCAGCCCTGCCTGACTCTACCTAAACTGCCTACTCTCACCCCAGCCTCCTGCCTGATCGGAGCTGCTCCCAGCCACTGCCTGAATCTACCTAAGCTGTCCTCCCTCGCCCTGGGCTCCTGCCCGATTGGAGCTGCTCCCAGCCACCACCTAAATCTACCTAAGGTATGAGTCTCTACCTGTGGTACCTCTGCCCAGCCTGAGTTCACTTTCCAATTTTAAAACCTGGCACCTTTTTTTGTTTGTTTGTTACGTCTGGCCACCAGCGTTTTTCTCACCGCCGACTGCTCCTGTTGTAATAGTGCTGACTGGTTAGGGAGTAGTTGGAGCCAAATAATATTACAGACTATTTAAAAGGAGACTAGCATTTGTGAATTACTATTTTATAAGGAGACAACAAGGATTTTTCTCCCTACCTCAGGACACAGCAGCTGATTTTCTGCTCGCTCTGATAGTTGTATACTGGAATCACCCTTATGGCCAGGCACCTTCTCGCTCTGTTCTCTACCAGCTGTTATCCCTGACACCTGCGGCATCTCCCCACCCGCCCTATCTGGGCATTTGCTTATATAGTGTCCTGTGACCAATCATGAAATAAAACTAACTCCTCATTTTTCCATTGCCTCGTTATAGAAACCAGCCACTGGAGGGTACCCTTCACTATGTTTCCCCATTTCTCTCTCATTCACCGTGCTTAAGCTGTTTTTTTTCTTGACTGATCAACATTTGTGCAGCTTTCTACTCATATATTGCAGTTCCATTTGGTATGCCACAGCTATCAGTTGCTCTGTCAGCTGACACTATCATACCCTTCTACCAATCTAGGGTACTCGTTTTCTCAGGATCACTGGAAATTAGGCGAGCCACAGGATCTCCTAAATTTAGACGGACCACTGCATAGTGACAGTTTCTATTTACCCTCCTCTGCATTTTCCAACCCACTCCCCGGTCTTACTCCCCTGCTTACTCAAACATCACACAGAATGGCCTGGAAATCTCTATTACTGCCCTCTCTTATCCTGACTCTGACATCACTGAGTTTCTTTACAGTACTTGATTTCAATAATCACCCCCACAGTAGGGACATGGATCAAAGAGATTTCACTTACTCTAATATGCTAATCCTACCAGAACGAGGACTTGATGTGACTCCTACCCTCCTCCCTAGACTACTCTTCTACAACGCTACTGCATCTGTTACTAAATGGTGGCATAACTACAGATGAAACAGCCCAAAAATTACCCTGCATAAGCTAGGATACATCATATTGCTGGCCCTATTGCTGTCTGGGGACATTGAGCTGAACGCTGGACCAATGCCAAGTAAATTACCCCTAAGTTGTACTATCTATGATATGAAAGGTATACGCATGATCCATATTAATGTTAGGAGTCTTCTCCACAATCATGCTTGAAGCCTGGGTGGCAAACTACTACCTGATGTGCTCTGTCTTTCTGAAACATGGCTTAAACCCTCTATCCTGATACCTGGAATGCTCCCAAACTACAACTTTCTTAGGTGGCATAGGCCACCCCAAAGCCGGGAGGTCGAATCTATTACAAGAACAATCTAAACCTAACTATGATAACTGACAATTGAAGCTCCCTATGTGAATACTGTATATACATACAATACTCAGACTAGGAGCTAAGAAACTTCACATTGTCTGTGCCTATAATCCCCCAAAAGTGGGCTAAATGGACTAGTGGAGTTACTGAATCATACAGCTGCATCTGCAGGGAAAAATGAACTCATCATTCTCGGTGACTTTTATTTAAACTGGCATGGCACATCCCAAGATTCCTTACAATCTCTGGTGCAGAGCTACAAGTTACACCAAACCATCACTGACCCCACTAGAGTGTCTGCCACCACTGTTTCCAGCACCCTTATTGATTGGATACTAATGAATTGCATGGATAGAATTGCAGGAACAGGTACGTTGCCGGACACTGTCAATGATCATTCCCCTGTTTTCTGTATATGGAATCCATCTACTGCCTCCACGTCCCCCCAACAATGTATAAGCTTTAGGAACTATGCTAAATTAAATCAAGCCCATTTTGTGTATGACATGTCTCACACTGACTGGTCCCCTTTCTGCCAAACACTGAACACAGATGCCGCCCTCCATGCTTTCCTGAATAGATTTGTGTTACTTCAAGAAAAGCATACTCCAATCATTACTCGGAGCGTCTGTGGTAAACAAACCAGATGGCTGCAAAAAGACCTCCTAGCATCCCTCAAAAACAGGGACAAATGCTGGAGACAGGTTAAAATCTCCAGTCTCATAGCAGACTTTAACATCTACAGAGAACAGTGCTCAAACTGCAAAACACAAATAAGACATGCAAAAAGCCAATACTGTAAGGGCCTTCTGATGGATGCGGCTGGTGACCCTAAGAAATTTTGGTCTCGCATCAAAACTTTCCTCGGATCAAAGCAAACTCTCACGAACAGTGACATGATACTGAAAGGTGTTCACTGCAATGACCCAGGCACTATTGCCAATGCATTTAATTCTCACTTCTCTGACCTCTCCAGTTATACCACTACTCTCTCGACCGATAACTTAATCCCTGGTTCCCCCACAGCAAAGAATACAAAAATGACACCTCCCTTCTATTTTAAAGCTGTCGTGAAGAAGGATGTCCTCAAGCATCTCAATTCTATATCGGACCATATTGCTGTCGGGTTGGACTGCCTTGAACCTAAACTCTTAAAGTTAACAGCACCATTCATTGCAGGACCACTGTCCAGAATATTCAATTTGTCCCTGAGTGAAGGTGTGGTGCCTGATATATGGAAAATGGTCAGAGTCATGCCAGTTTTTAAAAAACGTGACAAAAAAGATATTGCTAATTATAGGCCAATGGCTATACTGTCAGTATTAAATAAGGTCCTTGAGAAGCTCATCTCAGCACAAATCTCAGATCACTTCTCCAAGTATAACCTCCTCCACACAATAACATGGTTTCAGAAAAGGCCACAGTACTCAAACTGCTTTATTACAGCTAACAAATGATGTTGTTCATGCATTGGACCAGGGTCATCTAACTGGCACAGTATTTATTGATCTTGGTTCCGTAGCTACCTATCAAATATTACCCAAGCTGTAAAATTCAACTCGGCCACCTCCGGTAAAGCAGTCATTAATGTTGGTGTACCACAGGGATCTGTCCTAGGACCCCTTCTCTTCTCAATCTTCATAAATAATATAGCACAAAACATCCTCCTGCTCATCATTGCTTTGCGCCGATGACCTTGTTCTTTACACTAGCTCAGATAATGTTCAAATTGGATCAATAACTAATACATATAATAGTGGGCCCAATGGACAGCCTTGCCTAACTCCATTTTTCAAGTGACATGGGGTCCCTAGGGTCCATTTATTAAAGGAATCACTTTAACATGTTCTTAAAGCAGTTTGATCATAGCAATAAACTGTTCCAGAATACCACATTCATATAACATCTCCCATAAACAGTCATGCTTTACGGCATCAAATGCAGTTTCTTGATCTAAAGACATAAGGTATCCATTCAAATCCATGTCTAGTCCCTGTTCCACTATCTCCCTTATAAATGTCAGATTTTGCTGAATGTGTCTGTCAGGTACTGCACATGTTTGTTGTGATTCTATCAATATTTTTGCTACTTTTGTCAATCTAGCCATTAAGATTTTAGTAAACGTCTTATCAGTTGTGAGCAAGCTCAAAGGTCTCTAGTTCTTTTTGTCTTGTGCATCCCCTTTTTTATGTAAAAAGGTCATAACACCCTCATGCATACTAGGGACCAAATTACCCCCATTTTGTATCTCCTGATACACTTCCTGTAACCACAGGACTACTTCATCAATAAATTCTATATAAAATTCATTAGGTATGCCATCCAACCCAGGTGCCATATTTGTTGAAGCTTGTTAATAACTAACCCAACCTCTTCTTTAGTAATAGGTACTATTAATTCCTGTTTGTTTCCTGCTGTAATCTCTGGCACTACAATATTTTCAAAAAGTTCAGATCTCTGTGTCGAAACACCTTTATTAAATGTGTTACAGAGATGTGTATGAATAATAGTTTGTATGTCTTGCTGAGTATCTTGTCCCATCAAGGATGTAAAAATCATTTCTTCATCCCTTGCAATTCTGCCTCATAAGGATTAACTAGCTCCTTTTTACCTTGTGTAGCAAATTGTTGACCTTTAGCCATTTCATCCTCCCATATTTTATGATACTCGTAAATTTTTTCTTTTAAATCCAGCAATCGCGTCTCCCTGTTTCCTCCCAAGGTCCATGCTTGTGTTAAAAGCTTTAGGTATTGTGTCCATAAGCCAAGATATTTTATATCGTTATCCTTGGCCTTTTCCTTTGAAAGTTTCTTTAGTAAATCCTTTATGTCTCATTTTGTATCCTCCCACCATTCACCAGGATTTTCATATAAAAACCTAATGCCCCTTCATACCTCTTAAAGAACTCTTAATTTCTTGTTGGATGTGATCATTTTGTGATATAGAAGCATTTAATTTCCAATAGCTCCTCCCAATTGTGATTTTATGTAATGTCCCAATCTGGGCCTGTACAGTCAAATGGTCTGATATTTCCAAAGGTACAATTGCCACTTTTATCCCTGTTGTCCTATCAGAAACAAACTGAAAAGCTATCCTTTCTAGATAGCTTCCCTTTGTAAAACGTGTGCTCAGGAAGACTATCTACTATTTCATAGATACGTTTTAAAAAAACTTTTTGTAACATATTATTCAACATATGCATGTCACTGTTTATCTTCTTTGTTTTTCTACCGCAATCTCTTGATGCTAGACCGCAGTAAAAATCCTCCCTCACAATATTAATTTAGAAGTCACTGGGAAGGATTCTATATATCTAAATAAAGATATTCTATCAGTCTTCTTCTGGGATGCATAGATAGTAATCATCCTGTATGCTAAACCATAAATAATTACATCTGCCTTTAAAACTCTACCCGGACATATGTCTACTACTTTTAATATTTGAATAGTTATGTTAAAAAACAAAATACCTACACCAGAACATGGCAGTTCCCCAACAGACCACAAGGAGGACCCCCTTCGCCAATCTCTTTGAGCTTGCTCGATCTTCACAATAGTGTGCAATCTAGTATCCTGCACAAATATTAATTGCCCTCCCCCAGAATGCAAATCAGCAAATGTAACTGGACACCATTCAGCAAATTTAATGCTATTAATATTAACTGTAGTCATGCTAATATTAGCCTACATAGGGAGAAAAAGTTAAGAAAAAAAAACAACTGGTCCATTCTATTTCCTTTTCTTCCTCTTTTTCATTTTTAGTTAGTCCCCTTTGACAACTACTGCATTAACCTCCATTTGAGATGATGCGACAGATGATCCATCAGATTCACCACCCCCTTCCTCATCCTCCACCTTCAATAAAACATCATACGTATTGTGTAATGGAGTTTCATCTAGTCCAGGTGAACTTTTCTGCACAAACTTCCACCTTGTAACCCTTTGAAAGGGTGGCTGTACTACTGAGCCTGGTGGTAGCATCCCTTTCGCCAGCTCCTCGTTGTCAGCCAGGATCTCTAGCCCTGGTTGTATGTCATTCAGGAGCACTCCTTCTTGCCTCTCATTATCAGGAACCAGGTCTGTGCCTTCATCCTGTAATAGTCTATCAGTGCTTTGCAACCTTTTTTATAAGTTTGTGAGGGAGATTGCACCATGCTCAGCCTGCACCATCACTTCAGTAATTCCAGGTACAGGTGACCTTGGGCAGGGATCTCTCTGTGATTCAGGAGCTGCAGCATTCAGCTGAGCCATTAACTCATAAGCTCACATTTTTTCTTTCTGTGCTGTGGCCACGTAAGCATCCTGCTCCGCTCTTACTGTTTGGTCAATACTATTGTGAGATGCCCAAGAACAATTTCTAAACACACGGCCATGTTCCTCACACAAATTACACTTGGGAGGTTGTTTGCATTGTGCTCCATAATGCCCAGCCTCACCAGAGAGCCCTCACTTCTGTTTCTGACACACATTACTGAGGTGCCCCAGCTCCCCACATTTATAGCACGCTCAGGGCTGGCCAGGGTAAAATATTAACCCCCCCATCCTCCCCAGAAAAAAAACTATTTGGGAGATGCTGTATCACACCATGTTCTTGTTTCAGGGTGATCTTGTATTTCCATCCTCCTGTCCATAAATGTTCTTCATCCAAAATGGGCTCAGGGTACCCATTCACTACACAATGCTGCTTTAGCCAATATGAAATGTCCGCCATATTAACTCCCTCATTTCAGAAGAGCGCAGTTATTGTTTTGTACATAGCTTTAGTCAATGGTATAGCTAAAAAAGGTCTCCAAAGAGGGTCATTCTTCAGCACCTGATATTGTTTCCAGAAACGTTCCAGGCTAGACGGGTGTTTAAAACTGACATCAAATATGGTGTCTCCTGGCATTTGAATCTTGTATGCGTAATACTTCATACTATTTTTTAATAAGGCTCACCCCACAAACAGTCTATCTGGTATATCAGTCAAATCTCTTGTATATTTTAATCTGACCGCATTTTGTCTCATTGCAGACTCAGAGGCATTCCTAATAGTATTAGGCAACAACTTTTCTTTTGCTTTAGCATTCCATACATTAGCAGCTACAATGGGGGTCCCTGCTTTAGCTTCACAGGGTGCAGGTCTTACAGGCCTGTGAGGCACATTTTCTAAATTATTTTTAGCAACATCAAGAGCTGGGGTGGGGGAGGTCTTGCTGCAACCCCTGCTGCATTTCATTGCCTTCCAATTCCCTGATGTATGATAAAAGTGTACCTGACTCAGGGAAATGCCCTGTTTCATTACACACAATAACCTGTCCAAGCGTTATCTGTGAAGTTTGGGAAGTACTGACCTCACCAGAGCACTCCTTCTGGTACACAGAGCCAACTGTTTTGTCCAATAGTTTAGGGATATTAGCATCCCACCCAGTGCCATCTGCTTTTTTTTGACCCATCCTGCTGCTTCTAAAGATGTGCCACCCAATCTGCAGATGTGCTATTGCAGGCCCTACCAACACTGCAGCAGGCCTTACACATGGTGGTGGTAAAAGCACCTGATCCCCCTCCACATCATTCCCCTTATTTATTTATACCATAGGCTCCACTGCCCCCCCCCCAAACAAACTACTTGGCGCCACGCTGGGAGCCCACTCCAGCATGGCAAAAGTCCCCCATCATCTTTAAAAAAAAAGACCTAGAAGAAAAAAAAAATCCATCTTTGATTCTCTTGCCCCCTCCCCCAACCTGCACCCACCCTCTGCATTCCTCACCTCACCACACCTCCACCTCACCCCATACTTACCTCCGGAGCCCAGCACAACAATCTTCAGTGGACCGGGGACATGTCTGCACTCTTCAAAGTCGATCACGAACTGGAGAAATGCCAGTAAGTTGTATAATGGCATACATTTTTTTTCCAACTTTGGTGCATATCTCAGCCATTTCTGGGAATTTTTTCACCAAATTTTCAACATGGGGTTCTTGGTACCACACCTCATGAACTCAGTCACTGTCATTTTGTTATTCAGTCCCGAAAGATGATTTCGGGGTCACTGTGTGGAACCACCTTTCGGGATTGATTAATGAAACAACAGTGTCACAGTTCATGAGGTAGTCCCCCAAAAACCCTATGTTGAGAATTTGGTGTAAAAATTCCCCAAAATGACTGTTTTATGAGCGTGCGTTGGGCAGTTCCTACACATGCTTGTAACTTTGAGCATTTTTAATATTTTCACTCCAGATTTTCAACTTTGCCATTTTACAACACCTTCTTATGAACAGTATAGCTGTCATTTTTCACATCTTGCCTGAAATGTGTTTTCGCACATGTAGCGCACAATGGCGCGGTTGGTGTGCAAAATCGGTGTTCAGGACTGATTAAGAATATCACAGTGACACTGTTCACAAGGTAGGCTCCCAAAAAACCTATGTTGAAAATTTGGTGAAAAGATTCCCCAAAAATTACTATTTTACAAGCGCGCATTGAAAATTTGGTGTAAAAATCCCCAAAAATAACTTTTATGAGTGTGCATTGCGCAGTTCCTATGCACACTGGTAACTTTGAACATTTTTAATATTTTCACTCCAGATTTTCAGCATTGCCATTTTACCACAACTCCTTATGAACAGTACAACTGTCATATTTCGCATCTCACCTGAAATGTGTTTTCGCTCATGTAGCGCACAGTGGTGTAGTCGGTGTGCGAAATCAATGTTCGGGACAGATTAAGAAAATCATTAACAATGTTCATGAGCAGAGGTTTTAAACTGGCTATGCTGAAAATTTGGTGACAAAAGTCCATAAAATGACTGTGTTATGAGTCTGCATTGTGCAGTTTCCAAGCACCCTCGTAAGTTCACGAATTCATAATCTTTTCAGTCCATATTTTCAACACTGGCATTTTTACACACCTCCTTATGAACAGTACAGCTGTAATTTTTCACACCCTGGCCGAATGTGTTTTCGCACTTCTGGTGCAGAATAGCACAGTCGCTGTGGGAAATCAGTGTTCGGGATAGATTAAGAAAATCACAGTGACACTGTTCATGAGTGGAGGTCCCAAAATGCCTATGTTGAAAATCTGCTGTAAAAAATCCCAAAACTAATTACATTACAGGTGTACACTGCACAGTTTCTATGCACACTCTTGACTTCACCAGTTTTTTTCAATTTTTCACTCCAGATTTTCAACATTGCCATTTTTTTACACCTCCTCATGAACAGTACAGCTGTCATTTTTCACATCCTGTTCAAAATGTGCTTTCACACCTGTGGTGCCAAATGGCGCAGGTGTTGTACAAAATCACCTTTCGGCTAACAAACTGATAGTGTCACTGTTCATGTGGTGGAGGTCACAAAAAGCCCATGTTGAAAACTTGGAGTAAAAATATCAAGAAACACCCAGGATATTAGGGTTTTCAACCATAACGTCCTACCCTGTAGGGACTGACAGGCATCAGGGGTGTGACTTGGGACTGTCAACAGTAATGCTCATGCCATTACACCCCCACCCTGCAGCCAGTGGCAGGCATTGAGGTGCCCCTTGGACCCTTTGGCCCCAGAGTTCATCCCATTCTCCTAAACCACACCCGTTTCAGTGTATTTTCTTATGGAATGAGGTGAGTGTAAAGCCCAAACACTTCAAAGCACACCTCAAAACTTGTAAGTGTTTGCAGGGTAGGGTGAGGTGAAATGTCGTGACCGTTATGGGAGACAACCCAAAGCCACACCCCAATGCCTGTCAATCTCTGCAGGGTGGGGGTGGAGTTGGCATCAGTTCAATACTTAGAGCCTCTGGGGATGGGTGCTTTAGAAAATAACGTTTTACTTACTTACTGGCAGTGTCCCACATCTGCCCCATATTGGTAAGATGCTGGCCACATACAGAAGATACTGTAAACTCAGACATTAAAGAAGACATTCTTAACATTCTATCTCAGTCACTGGGATGCCTTCAGGAGGAGCAGCAAGGGGTCATGTCATGAGGCAAGGACAGTAGCTAGATTCCATCTTCCCCCACTGATCACTGCAATTCAGCACTGGTCACTTGACCAGGGGGAGAGAGACAGGAGCATTGGAGAGACGGAGGTGGACACTAGTCCATTTTCAGAGGACAGCATCCTAGAGGGACTCGTTAATCTGAAAGTGGACAAAGCAATGGGTACAGATGGGGTGCATCCAGTGGTATTGGGAGAGCTCAGGGAGGTACTGGTTGCACCACTGTCCATCTTATTTAACAGCTTATTGGATACAGAAGTGGTTTTTGAGGCTGGAGGATGGCAGAAGTAGCCCCACTTCACAAAGGTGGCTGCAGGGAACAGGCTGGCAATTATAGAACAGTCAGACGGACTTCAGTGGTCAGAAAGTTAATGAAGTTACTGCTGAATAAAAGGATTGTTGAATATCTTGAATCCAGTGGGTTACTTGACCAAAGGCATTATAGATTCATTGGAGGGAGGTCATGTCAAACGAAACTGATAGATTTCTTGGACTGGGTGACCAAGAAGTTAGAGCAGAGTGGAGTGGTGGAAAGTGCCTATCTAGATTTCAGTAAGGCATTCAACAACGTTCCACACAGGAGACTAGTAAGCAAGCTGTGTAGCTTAGGTGTGGGTCCAAAGGTGGTAAATTAGATGAGAAACTGGTTCGGGATAGGCAACAGAGGGTGGTGGTAAACGGAGTTCACTTCGAGGAAGGAAAGATGACCAGGATGTCTTGATAAGTGATATTGCAGAGGAACTGGAAGGGAGGGTCTGCCTCTTTGCAGATGACACCAAAATCTGTAATAGGGTTGATGCTCCATTGGGGGGGAGGATGAAAAGAATGAGCAGTACCTGAGAAAACTAGAAGAGTGGTCAAAGATATGGCAGCTTAGTTTCAATGCGAAAAAGTGCAAAATCATGCACTTAGGGCACGGAAACCCAGGAGCAGGGTACAAAATGGGTGGAGTGGTATTGATGACCGCCAAGCAGGAAAGAGACCTGGGGATAATCATATCTGATGATTTAAAGGTGGCCAGGCAGTGTGACAAGGCAGTTGGGTGGGCTAGTGGAATGCTGGGGTGCATGAGAAGGGGTACCACCAGCAGAAAGAGGCACGTGGTATTGCATCTGTGTAGATCGCTGGTAAGACTTCACCAGGAGTACTGTGTCCAGTTCTGGAAACCACATCTCTGGAAGGACATAGGTAGAGTGGGGGTGGTCCAGAGGAGGGCAACTAAAATGGTTCAGAGTCTGCATCAAAAGCCCCGCAAGGAGAGACTAAAGGATATCAATATGTACACCCTGGAAGATAGAGGGGGAATATAACAGAGACCTTTAAATACCTCATTGGGGTACACAAGGTACAGGAGGGAACTATTTTTCAGAAAAAAGGTGCTCAAGAGCAAGGGGACATGCAATGAAACTGGAGGGGGGTAGATTCAGGAGAGATTTAAGGAAGTACTCTTCACAGAAAGAATGGTTGATTCTTGGAACAGCCTTCTAGCAGAGGTGATAGGGCAAAAACAGTGGTGTGGTTCAAGAATGCATGGGATAAGCATAAGGTAATCTTAGTGAAAAGGAAGGGGGCAGAGAGAAAGAGCCAGAGATCAAGTAGCATCAGTGGTGATACTATAGGTAGGGAAAATGAGCAGATGGGGTGGGCCAAGCAGTCCTTATCTGCCATCAAATTCTATGTTTCTTTGCTTCTATGATGGTCTACCCATCATTTGTCTGCTGTATGAGTGGCTTAACTACACAAGTCCATCAAGCAGACATGACTACCACTGGTTTCTTTTTTGTACAATTGTGCACAAGAAAAAGCCTCCAATTATCTCCCAGCTTCTTTTGCATATGCAGCACCAGACACATAGAACAAACTCCCTCTCAAATGGAGGAATGCTTCTAGCTTGTAATTATTGAAATGCAGACCTCTCATCCACCTTAGAAATCAATGTATTTGTTTTGGTCCAGAACTCCCCTCTCCCCAATCATGACCATATTGCACAACAATACCCATGCTCTACTGCTTTTGCTTGCTATGGCTTAACTTTTTTAAGCCTTTCATTTGGCCCCCCTTCAGCTCCCAACCCCAACAGCCTCTACCCCCATCATCTTACCGGTGGGAATTCACAAGGATAGGGGTCCAAGAAGTTAAGGTGCCATCTCACACATGGCCATGAAGAAACATAGGGAAGGATTTTCAAAAGCCCCTTAGATCAGTGCAGGTTGCACCAAACCCCTGCTTGCGACAAACTCCGGTGCACCAGGGACCCTGCGCCATATTGTGGTGCAATGGCAGCCTCGGCACCAAAAACCCCAGAGTTGCAGCAAGCTGTGCCATGCACCAAACAGAGGGCACACTGGAGGGGATTGACAGAGGCAGCCATCTTCTCCTGGTGGTCAACAGCCATGCTGCCAGAGTGAGGAACAGAGCCTTGTGTGCATCCCAAATGGGAACAGTATGTCTGTCACCATCATCAGTGCACCGTCCAGGAACATATAACTGTGGAACAGCTGGCAAGCTAGCAGTGTTCCCATGAACAAGATAAGACACAAACAGAACTGCAAATGGACAGTATGGACACACTCGCACAGCACTGTATACAAGTATCACCTACCAGTCAGTGCTGCACTGTCAGAAATTTATTTTGATTTTTATTTATTTATTGGTATCGGAATTGCAAACCTTTGAGTCAGGGACTCATTTACAATGGCTCCACGTCATGGTACAAAGACAGGTAAAACATACAATCACAGGTGAAATGTAGGCAACAGTGTAGAGACATATAATTTCTATACAAATATGTACATAATGGTCAGATACAGGTGGGAAAATACAGCTTTGAAAAGGTTATTATACAGTGTGGTACCTAGTGATCATTGCATGTAACAAAGTAAGGCATGCAGTTATTTTACACAATACAGTAAGAGGTGGATTAATGCTCAGGGGCATTAGGGGAGTCCCCAGTGAGGTGGGATTACCTCAGCTATGCACAGTTACAACATCGGGTGATGACCACATGGTGCCAAAGGGCTGTTTTGAAAGGCCCAATCCTTTGTTCCAAGGAGATATCAGTGGGAAGGGACTTAATCCAGGATGGGGCTCAGTAAAGAAATTACTTTTGGGCCAGGGATGTCCTGACTCTGGGCACTTGAAGAGACCATTTGTAGGAGCTCCAGGTGGAGATAGTTGGGACAGAGGGCCTGAGGATAGTAGATAGGTCTGGGGATTGCTCCAGTCATGTATGTGGAGCTGCAGGTGGACCTGTAGGGCTTCAGGTACCACTGCCATAGCAACAGGCACTGCACTCTGAATGGGAATGAGCAATGTTACAGTGCCTCCGATGACATGCTCTTCATTCCTGCCAAATGGGCTCAGCTATCGACATAGGATCATGCATAAATACTTGACACAGCCACTGTTGCAAGGGCCATAGATGTCATGGATGACTACGTACCCAGCGTGACATACAGGGGACCATGGAACACAGTCATTTCATACCAAGGCACATGGTAGATGGTATGTATGGGGGTATGACCTGGGTGCTGTGGGACTGTTGGAGCCAGCATGACATGTAACAGACTGGTGTAGTACCACACTGAACATCATGATGCAGCCCATGGCCATTGCACCCTGGTATCTGCTGCATTTCTGATTTCTGCTGGTGTCAACCAAGGGCCATCAAAGCTGCTGGAAAGGCTACCAGTAGTTCCCTACTGTGTGTTACCATAGCAGCCACCACCACTCCTACAGTGTACTGATGGCAGCTTGTCCACGTTCTGGTTGCCATAGTAAAGGGTATGCTTTGAAGTTTCCGTGTGCCACCACTACCATCTCCACTACATGCCTGGACAGGTCCCATGTTGTCTTGTGCTGTAGTAACCACTTAGATGTGCCTGTTGTGTCCATCTGTTTCAGTGCACACATCACTTAGACCAGCTCTGGCTGCTCTAAACACTGATGGGTCCTTCGGCTGATTGTGGGCTTTGAAACTCCAGCTTCAGGGAATGTTACAGCTGTGTTATGACACAGGCCCCTGTCTGCCATGGCACATCCCTTTTGCTGGTGCAAGCATGGCAGAAACCCCGCTGGTGCAGCAAGACCCTGGTATGCTGCAAGCATCATTCGAAAATCAGGAATGATGCAAGGTGCAGCACAGTGGCCCCTTGCATCATGTTTTTAATGCTAGCACCTTGCATCATTCCCAACTCTTTGAAAATCCTGTCCATAGACTTTTTCCTGTTTTTTCTCCCGTCTCAACCCAGAACTGCGGCTTACATGGCAGGCATCTGAGCGTAGAGGTGTGCACACATTCCTGGAACCACTTTTTCCCTCTTTCATTATTTGTTGACTTTATTCTATCATCGTTTAATACCATGTGACCAATTACCAGTATGAATAAGGATGGAATTCTAGCTTATGACATGCCCCCTGAGGAAGACCTTACCGGTTGAAGTGCTGGGGCTGTTTTTCAGCATCTTCTACATACTGGAATAAATTTTGGAATAGACATTCTGAGTGGCATCTTTCCTGTGAGTGCATTACCTTTACTTACATGTCTGCACTATTGGGCTAGCTACCCCGGTCTGCACTGACAGATCCTGTCTTGAGTGCACCTGCTTCCCTGTTCTCTGAAATGAGGCATCAGTCTGACAAAACCTTTTCCGTTAAAATGTTATACCACACAAATTAGACCCAGGCAGAGTTGATAAGAAAATCATAAAAAGTTTACTTAAGGAAAGAAAACACATTAAAAACACATTAAAATATTCTACACAATTTAGGGTATTGGGTTGCAGATAACATTATTAAAAAGAAATGTGGAATTAAACAGTAAACCTACACACTATGAATGCTAACATTTTCTACCTTATTGATGTTTGGAGTCCAAGGTATGAAAAGTCCCATCTGCCAGAAAACTTCAAGTTTTCTGAAAAGAGTTCTCAAAAAGTTTAGCAAGATGATAAGTCAGTCTCTGAATTTTCTTCTTCAGCAAAATTCAGGGTATTTCAGAGAAAAGCTCCTTTCCCAAGAGTTTTTTCTCTATTTCTTTAGTGAACCAAAGTTCTCCTCACTAATCAGTAGTTCTTTTTCAGCAAAACTAGCCAAAGCTAACACTTGGCAAAATAATACCAAAAGCCAAAATCACTGTTTTCTGGCTGTATTCCTTTTTATACCTCAAGTGATGTCATTCCAGCCTACCCTTCGGATTGGTCAGCTATTCAGGCTGGGATGTTTCAGTATTTCACCTTTTTTCCTGGAGGGGTCTCTCTCGCTCCACCCTAGTTTCTCCAGAGTATAAAATACCAGAAAACTAGCCCCCCCCCCCCGCTGTGGTCTAAACAAGCTCAGTTTAGCATGTTGATCCCTTGCTGAACAATTTCTGGTAAGAGACCTTCCTGCCATATGATCTCAGAAAACCCACAACATACAGTACAAAAGGACCCCAGATGTCACGTCACCATTCTCCTGGTTGTGAGGTCTGGACTTTCAAACAGAAATGACATTATAAATGGTTCATTTAAATCAGTTCCTGGCTTCCAGTCCTTTGCTATGTAACCTTGTCTGAGAGCCAGACATCACTCAGTTTTTTTAAATCTTTCCTCATGTTTATTTTTTTCACAGGATGCTTAAAGGCCCAATGGCTCAATTCTGAAACACAAGCCATGTATATGTACATGTATATATATCATATCTGAACAGTACAAATATATGGGACTATCTCATCACAGCACCTTTTTATGGCAGACTTCTCACAGTTATGTCATTGTTCCAATATGCGAGATAAGCCATCTACATTCCCATTTTCAGATCTGGGCCTGTGGGTCACCTCCATATCATAGGCATGTAGGACAATACTTCATCTAAGGAGTTTTCTATTCATTTTACCCATTTGACCCACCCACAGTAACAGTTTTTTTTTTTTTTTTTTTAGTCTTTGGTGACTGGGTAAGGCCCACTAGGCACAAGTGCCTGTTTTCATGGGCGACCTGGGAGCACTGGGTGGTTAAGTGACTTGCTCAGAGTCACACAGTATGCAGGTAGAGGTTGTGAGAATCAAACCAAGGTCTAGTCTGCTGAATGTATCAAGCTTGTTCACACCTCAGTCCTCTAACCTCTAGGCGATACTGCCAGCCAGGTTATGGTCCATCTGTACCTTAAAATGTCTCCCATAAAGGTACAGTTCCAACTTTTTCAGCAATCATACCAAAGTAAGGCATTCTTTTTCCACTGTGGTATAAGCTTGTTCGCAGGGAAGCAGCTTCTTGTTGAGGCCAGCAATGGGATGTTCTTTACGCTGATTGAATATCTGACTGAGGATGACCCCTGTTCCCACGTCCAAGGCATTCATTTGCACCACAAATGGCCAGGTGGAGTCTGGGCTGGCCAGCACTGGGCACCACACAATGAGGTTTTCAGTTGAGTGAAGGCCCTGTCACGGGCTGGGTTCCATTTTACCCTCTTAGGCTGCTTCTTTTTTAACAGTTCAGATAAAGGAGCTGACAAGGAACTATACCCTGCAGTCCCAAGAATGCTCCTAACTTGTTTTGGGTTTCAGGCATGGGCCTGGCCACAATTGTTTCTAATTTTGCCTGGTTTGGTTGGAGCTGGCCCTTCCCCACAACATATCCCAAATAAGTGACCTCTACCATGGCCACCTGGCACTTCTCTGCTTTGATAGTCAGCCCTGCAGCCTGCATTCTGCCAAACACTTCCCTCAAATGTGTCAGGTGTTCCTCCCATTTAGGGCTGAATATAGCTATGTCATCCAGGTAGGCGACTGCAAAGTTCTCTGTTCCCTGTAACACCTAATTCACTGACCATTGGAATGTGGCAGAGGCATCCTTCATCTGAAAGTGCATGACCTTAAATTCGTACAGGCCAATTGGGGTGATGAAAGCTGACCTTTCTCTAGCCCTATCAGTGAGTCCTACCTGCCAATACCCTTTTGTCAGGTCTAAAGTGGTTAAGTATGTCACCCCTCCCAGCTTGTCCAGCAATTTGTCTGTGCGGGGCATTGGGTGGGCATCAGATTTTGTGATGTCGCTGAATCCATGATTGTCTGCACAGAACCGTGTAGTCCCATCTGGCTTGGGGACAAAGACTATAGGTGAGGCCCAGTGACTGTAGAAATTTGGGATCACCACTAGATCCAGCATTTCCCCCACCTCCCTCCTAAAGTCTTTGAGGACTGTCTCAGACACCAGGTAGGCTGTCCTATGTTTGGGGTTTGTGACCCCATGTCTACATCATGCACTGCTAGTGGGGCCCATCTAGGCTTGGACATAAATCAGGCTGCAAATTCCTGTATAACCATCCTTACTTCCTAGGCCAATACAGGTGTCAACTGGGGTGACAATGGAGTTATCCCCTTAGATGACTCCTGCTTACTTTCCGCTGACAAGTTGAGAAGGGGGTCCTCTTCACCTATCTCTTCCTCAGGGCTGCAAACTGCAAGTACCATGTCAGCTCTGTTGAAATAGGATTCCGTCATATTTATATGGTACTTCCTGTGGGTGTGTTTTCAGTCAGGTAACTCTGCAATGTAGTTCATATTGTTTACCTGCTGGACTAGCATGTATGGTCCCACCCAGTCTGCCTGCAGCTTGTCCTTCCGGATTGGGATCAGAATCATTACCTCCTGTCTTACCCTGTATGAGTGAGCTCTGGCTCCATGATCATACCAGGTCTTTTGTTTTTGCTGGGCAGCCGACAGGTTGCTCTGGGCCATACCCATAAGCTCCTTCAGCATCTCCCTGAATTTTAAAACATACTCCACTATGGAAGTCCCCTGGGTGGCACGCTTACCTTCCCAGTCTCCTCATATTAAATCTAGGGACCCCTGACCTGGTATCCGTACAAGAGCTCAAAGGGTGAAAACTCTGTTGATTCTTGTGGCACTTCCCTGTAGGCAAAAAGCAGGTGGGGGAGGTACCTCTCCCAGTCCCGCCCATGCTGTTCTGCAAATGGCATAAGCATATCCTTTAGGGTCCCATTAAATCTCTTTCCAAGACCATTGGCTTGTGCATGGTAAGGCATTGTGAGCCTCTGTACAACAGTACACTTCTCCCCACAAACACTTCATAAGGTCCGACATGAAGTTACCCCCTTGATCAGAGATAACCTCCTATGGAAACCCTATATGGAAGAAAATCCCTAACAATGCATCCGCCACTTTGTCCTTCTTAATAGAGGACTGGGTGATGGCTTCTGGATAGCAGGTAGCATAATCAACTACCGTCAATATGCACCTTTTTCCGTGGGAGCTTGGGGTATTCAAGGTAGTAAGGGAGGCAGTATAGCGCAGTGGTTTAAGGCTCTGAGATGAAAATCTGATGACATCCAGCAGACCAGACGTGGGTTTGAATCCCACAAGTTTCACTTGCATACTGTGTGACCCTGAGCAAGTCACTTAACTTCCCTGTGCTCCCAGGTTGCACCTGTAAAACAGCTTTCAGCTTAATGTGTCTCACCTGGCTAAATAACTAAAATGAATAAACAAAATAAAATAAATAAATTCAAAGGACCCACACTATCCATTTCCACCCTTTGGAATGGTTCCTCCACAACTGTCAAAGGAATCAGGGCAGCCTTGGCTTTGCTTTCGGCTCTCCCTATTTCCTGACACCGGTGACAGAATTGGCAGTACTCATTCACCTGCTTGGTGAAATTTGGCCAATAGAAATTTTGGGTTAAGTGCTTCGTAGTACGAGCAATGCCTAGTTGTCTGGACATGGGAATGTCATGAGCACCTTGAGCAATTACTCATGATACCCCTAGGGAATGACAAGCTGCCTGCCCATCACCCCTTCCTCTGTCTTTATGTCCTGGGTATACAACAGCCAATTATCCCAAAATAATCTATGTTTTCCTTCACCTCCTTGTGTCCCATCAGACTCTGCATAGGCTCTCAGCTTCTCCAAGCTGGGGTCAGTTTGCTGTGCTGCTGCTGCTAACTCCTCACACTTGCCCAAAGCATGGGGTATGCCCCCATCAGTTCCCAGGCTGAAGCCCATAGCTATGGCAGTAGGGGACCCAGAATCCCAATCATCCCCCTCCCTATGGCTATGTGTTACCCCTCCCTCTTTATAGCAAACCTCAGTAGCAGTTTGGTGAACTGATACTAGGGGAAATTCCATCCCCCTGTTAGCACACTCTTTTAAAAGCCACAGGCTAGCTGGCCTGTCTCCTAATCTTTCCTGTAGGAATCTTTGTGGAGTCCTGAAGATCACAGGAGCCTCTGGACATCTGGCTCCTGGTGACAGCACATACCAACCCCTGTGGAACATCATATCCTTCAATAACAGCCATAATGAGGATGTCTGCTACAGCCACCTTTCGTATCCCTTCACCTGCATCTCCCCAATCCAGGGTAACACTGGCAAAGGGGTAGGTTGTCTCTCCCCAGTGAAATCCCTTATGGATACAAACTGATCAGGCAGGATTTGTTCAGGTTCCACCAAATCCCCTTTTACTAGGTAACAGATGCTCCAGTATTCCTTAACCCTCAAGTCTATACCCCATTCACTGTAACTGGGTGAATGAAATTTCTCATATTCGCAGGAATAGCTTCAGGAATACAGTTTGCAACCAGCTCAGTTGGCACAGGCCCTTTCCATTTTGTGTCTTTTTAGGACACTGCCTAGAAATATGGCCTGGCTTTTTGCACAACCAACTCTCATCATATTTTCTTTCCCACAAATCCCTTTTTGCTATAGTGTGGTTTCCTTCTCTTTGTAGAGGCAACATGGCTTTTGGCTGTCCAAAACACACACCTTTCCCTTTTTTCCCTGTATTCCCTGCTCCCCCCATTTCCCTTGAGAGCAGGCCTGCTCTGAGCATAGCAGTCTGCCAGCTCAGCAGCCAGTTTGGCTGCCTAGAGAATTCGGTCCTCCAGCCAGGTTTTCAGTTCTGTTGAACATGCCCAAAAGAATTGTTCTAACAGTAACATCTCTTCAATAGCTTCAATTGAATTAGCTTTTACCCCCACCTACCAATGTTTCAGATACTGACACTGATTGGTGGAGAATTTTTCAAAGCTCATTTCAGGCCCCCTTCTAAGTTTTCAAATGTTGCCCTGTAAGCCTCAGGGTTTAAATCATCTTTTTTTAATAAAGCAGTTTTTAGCTTTTCATAATCTTAGCTATCCACATTGTCCATCTGTCCCTATGCTTCACGCCCCTTGCCAGTCAGCAATGGGGATACATAAAGGTTCCAGGCCTCCTTGGGTATGTTGGCCTGGATACAGACCTTTTCAAATGAATTTAAAAAAATTTATTCATATCCTTCACCTTTTTAAATTCAGCAATCAATTTTGAATGTAATTAATACCCCAGCCTTGGAGTCTGAGGTTCACCCCCACTAGTTACCTGCTCAGGTGCGGTTGGTTGGATTTTCAGCTTCTCCAGTTCAAATGCTCTCTGGTGCTGCTTTTCCTTGGCCTTGGCCTCTCTTTGATGCCATTTTTCCTCTATCTCCATTTCAAACTGCTCCAACTCCATCTTCTGCTGTTGGGTTTGCTGGGCAAGCTGCGCTTTCTGCAGTGCCACATGGAGTTTCAGCCTCTCCAGCCCCTTGTCTTCAGATGCATCCCTCTGGACCCACTGCTCCTGGTTCCTCTCTGGCCCCTCCATGTTTGAGGTCTTGTACCTTGAATCACCAGCTGTGACAACACATTCCTTGTGGCTGTCTCAGCGTCAGCTGCCACAAGGGATTCTGTAAATTGCTTTTTATTTGGCTCTCACTTGGAATTCCCTTTTCATCACACAGCTGCCTTAGCTGTTCCATATTTAAAGTGTTGTACTTAGAAGCCATGTTCTTCTCCTATACTAATACTCTCTATTGTTTCTCAAAAAAAATAAAATAAACAGGGTAGGGTATTATTGGCTGCAAGCAATTTTTTCCCCTTTTCCAAATTCTGCCCTCTATTGTGTGGTGGTTTTGTACAGACAGTTCAGAAATCCCAGTAGCTGGCATAAAATCTGTCATGGGCTCACCCTTAGGCACAGCTGGATCCCCTACTCCCAGAAGACCCCCCCTTAATTAATCCTGTGACTCTGACTGTCAAGGAGAGCTTTCTCTCCTTTTATTCAAAGAGCCTTTTTTTCTAAAATTCAGTAGTTAGTAGTCGAGAGGTCCTACCAAAATGAAGGCATCAGTCTGACAAAACCTTTTCCCTTAAAATGTTATACCACACAAATTAGACCCAGGCAGAGTTGATAAGAAAATCATAAAGTTTACTTAAATAAAGAAAACACATTAAAATATTCTACACAATTTAGGGTATTGGGTTGCAGACAACAATGTTAAAAAGAAATGTGGAATTAAACAATAAACCTACACACTATGAATGCTAAAATTTTCTACCTTATTGATGTTTTGAGTCCAAGGTATGAAAAGTCCCATCTGCCAGAAAACTTCAAGTTTTCTGAAAAGAGTTCTCAAAAAGTTCAGCAAGATGATAAGTCAGTCTCTGAATTTTCTTCTTTAGCAAAATTTAGGGTATTTTAGAGAAGAGTTTTTCTCTTTCTTCAGTGATGCAAAGTTCTCCTCACTAATGAGTAGTTCTTTTTTAGCAAAAGTACCCAAAGCTAACACTTGGCAAAATTATGCCAAAAGACAAAATCACTGTTTTCTGGCTGTATTCTTTTTTATACCTCAAGTGATGTAATTCCAGTCTACCCTTTGGATTGGTTGGCTATTCAGGTTGGGATGTTTCAGCAGTTCGCCCCTTTTCCTGGAGGGGTCTCTCTCACTCCACCCTAGTTTCTCCAGAGTATAAAATACCAGAAAATGAGTGCCCCCCTGTGGTCTAACGAGCTTAGTTTAACATGTTGCCCCCTGCTGAACAATTTCTGGTAAGTGACATTCCTGCCCTTTGATCTCAGGAAACCCACAACACACAGTACAAAAGGACCTTAGATGTCATGTCACCATTCTCCTGGTTGTGAGGTCTGGACATTTAAACACAAATGACATTTTAAAGGCCACAGAAACACTTTTTTGCTGCTGCATTTTGCCCAGTTTTGACAGTGTCTGCAGGGACTGTACCCCCGATTTGCCTACCTTCCAACTTTCATGCCGTTCTGTTCATTGCTTGCTTTTAAAATCTACTTTTCATTCCGGCGACATTTATAATTTTTCTTCCTTGTTTACACACATGCACTCATGTCAGGCATGGTCAGGAGCTCTAATCTCCAGCCAGAAGTGATGTCATTCTAGTGAGTCACTCGGGAGGCGTAGTTCTCTGTGCAAGGTACCTTGGTGGAAGCACAATCCTGCAGTGGTGGTCAGTTGCTGTCTCATGGCTGAGATGACACTGTGTCACAACAGAAAACACAGTATACCATCTGAAATGTTTAGTAATAAAGACATTTATCACAGAGACCCTATTTCTTTCATTTGTTAGAGTCCATGTATTGGTGCCCTTATTATTTGCTTGTGTGAGTTCACTTTCAAACACTGTCCCTTGCAGTCAGTCAATGGCAAGTGAAGTGCAATCACATGACAGTGTAATATCAATTTCAACCGCACTGAATAAAACAGCATATTTTTAGTCAAAATTAGTGCATTTTTCTTTGTGCCTGTGTAATGTCATGCTATGTACTGAAATTTTTATTTGACTGTATACATATTTATCTGTTTACTGCTGCTGTTGTGTATGTCACAGTGTTTGATATTTGACCTTTTTGGAGGGAAAATCTGTTTCTGATGGGGAAACACTGTGAAGTGCATGTTATAGTCACTGTTCCTTTAAATTAGTGTTGGTGAGATTACTGCCAGTGTAGCCGATTGTTTTCAAGATATATTTCATATTTTTTGTTGATAAAGGTATTTCTTGCCATTCCTTTTTTTTACTATAATAATGCCATACTATGTGATGTATGGTTGTAAGACTAGAAGTACTCATGGGTGTGAAGTACATTTTTTTAGTTTCCCCATGAGCCAAAGTATCGACAAGCATGGATCTATTTCAGTAAGCGTAAATCATTTAAGCCCACTCAGTAAAGTCATGTTTGTTCTGCTCATTTCCTCTGATCATGTTATGAGCGTGATCCCCTAAAGCTTGCCGAACTGGGGTGGACAAATGCAAAACCAAAGTCGAAGCCAGATGCTATGCCATCAATTTTTCATCCTGATGAGCACATGAGTTCTGAGACACCAGAGATGACACGGTCTGCCTATTTAAAATGATGTTGTTGTGAGGTGAGGTTTCAGTTATCTGTTTGATTGTCTGTTGAAATAATTTTTTTGGGGGGGGGTCACATACAATGGAAGCCATGGTGGCAGACTTAATTTTGGTACTATATATAGCAATAGAGCTAGTCAATTGGAAGGCATACTACGCAAACATTGGGGTATCTTACAAAATTAACAGAAATTGCAAGGACATGTATCCCAGCCACCCAACATAGTATACAGGTGTCCACACAGCCTTTAGCCAACACTGCATCAGACCACATGGTTGCCTGTGTTACCACTGGACACCCAAAGATGTGGACACTGCAAATATTGCAATGTTCTTACAGTGACCAGTAAGTTTCAGCATCCAGTTAGTGATGAAAGTCAGGACATCAGGAAGTTTATAAATTCTGACACCACCCATGTAGTGTACTTAGCAACCTGCATTGTCAAGGCGTACTGTATTAGCCGCACTAAAAGGAAGTTGTAGGAAAGGGTAAGGGATCATATGAGAGCCATCACTCATCAAAGTGAAGAATCAGCATTGGCAGCAAATGTCATGCAATCCAAGTATGGCTCAAGGCATGAATGGTCATTTGTAGGAGTGGAAAAGGTCACCCTGGGGCTGAGGGGTGGGAATAATTTTGATTCCCTTCCAGCTGAAGAGGGAAGTCTTTTGGACTTTTAAATTCAGATCCTACATCCCCACAGGCCACAAAGACTGTATGGAAAGAGCTGCAGTGTCAGTGGCTCAGCAGATTGCACACTCGCCTCTGAGGCCGGAAGATCAGAAAGCTGTGGGTTCTGTCCCCACACTAGGCACTTGGGATAAATCCTAATACTGACACTGTGGTACAGCATGAGGAGGGTGCTGCACTACCAAGGTACCGTCTTTTGGATGAATGTTAAACTGAGGTCCCATCTGTCTGTTCTGGTGGTAGTTCAGGTGGATGTTAAAGATCCCATGGCACTTCTCAAAAAAGAGCAGGGGTATTTTATTGAGAAAACAATCAATACAGGTTATACAGTAAACAAATAATTAAGCAATCATACAGGGATAGTTTTGTACACTGTGCACTTGGCAAAATATACAGACTTTTTCACAGAGGGCAAAAAAAATCCCCACGTTCCTAAAAAAAAATCTCCCCCTTATCACAGAAAATCCAACAGAATGGGTTATAAAAACAGCTCATTTCAACCATTGACAAAGGATCTGAAAAGAAATGCAAATGCTCTTTGAAAAAATATAAAAATAATTTTGACTGTAATATACCCTGAAGACCTCTCCACATGCACTGTACCTTCCCCAGTTATGAAATAACAAATCTTTATGGAAGACCTCCTTACAAGCAGCTTCACACAGTCTCCCCACAGATAAGTAAGGCATCCACATTTGCTGTAGAACATACTTACTTCTAGCTTGCCATAAATAAAATGTTAATGTTGCAAAAAAAAAAAAAAACTCCAAAGTACTTCTATCATACAATAGCAGTCTGCCAAAATAATCTCCCAATAAAATTTGATTATAGATTAAGTGTGTCAGCCATGGGAGTTTCCATCTGTCAGCTGAAAAGGCTCATAAATTAAATTTGTGTATGCAGTCAAGCATAACGTGCTCCATGGTTTCCACTGGAGCTAGACATTCATTACATGGACAAGATCTTTCATCAATTGCCTTGTGTTTCCAACTAACACGAATATTCACCTTTCCATAGGTGCACAGCCAAAGATTATCCCACATTCTTAAAGGGATTCTAACATTACTAAGTTGGCACAAGGCATTCGGAATTTTTCCGGTATTGCATCCTTTCAGTTCGGGGTCCGAGGGCACTATTTTTGCTAAAATCTCCTCATGCAAATGCTGCCTAGTATAGGTCAGAATCTGAGATTTAGGAACTTGCCAGAAACTCATCTTTTTAAGTGAAGGTTCTAAATAACCAGGGATTTTAAGGGAGGGAATTATTTTTAAAGGGTCTTCAGTCCATTTTATTGAAAAATTTTGTAATACACCTTGGAACCAATCCTTACAGAAGGAGTGTTCTGCTTGAGCCATAAGTTTAAAGAACCCGACCACATTAAAGTGTGGAAAAACACAAGTAGGTGAATCATTCTGACACCTCCTTGTTTCCTGCTCAAGTAGGTAAAATACCTCTTGACGGGGATGAGTTGGCTCCCACACAGCATTTGAAAGAAAAGACTATATACTCTGGTTTTTAGTCTAAAGGGACTAGGGTATACCCAAGCTACATGCAATAAAATCGGGATCAAAAATTGCTTAATAATAAATACTCGTTTTGTTTTGGAGAGGTGCCATCCTTTCCATCTAGCCACCAGGATTTCACATTTGTGAAGGGCCTCATTCCAGTTTACATGTCATATCTCCTTCCCCAGTGTAGATTCCCAAACTTTTGATCGGTTCAGATTGAATGGGAATTCCAGCTATCGTGGAATCTATCTGTGTACCCCCTAGCCAGAGTCCTCTACTTTTGTCAGGATTTATTTTTGCCCCTGGAGAAAAATGTGTTAATTCAGCTACCACTTTCACAGTGCTGGACAGCGTGGTGCAAAACAACAAACGGTCATCTGCATAAGCTAGAACTTTAAGTGCAAGTTCCCCTGTTGGCTTTAGTAATCCTATAATCTCCCTATTATTAATTATATGCCTAATGCAGGGGTCTAAGTAGAACACATACAATAAAGGGCTAAGGGGGAAGCCCAGTCGTACCCCACATCGCATAAGAATTTTGCCCCTCCATAGATCCACCAAATAAAGGTACAACTGTGGCAGCTCCATAAAGCGTGGCTATCCAATTAATCATCTGACCAGGTATTCCATATTTCCCCAGTACCTGCAATATAAACATGTGGGACACCCTGTCAAAAGGCCTTGCTTTGGTCCATGGCTATAAGAAAACCCTGTAGGTTATTTTGCTTACAATATATTGAGCGATCCCTCATAGCCTATAGGTTCTCTTGAATTTTTCTGTCTGGGATCAAACATGTTTGTGAAGGGTAGATCAATTTTTTAACACAGTGTCGTAACCTTGTCAGCAAAATAGAAGTGAACATTTTCCAATCAGTATTTAACAATACAATTGTCTCCAATTTTGGAGTAGAGGTTTATCACCTATTTTATACAAAAAATCTCAATAGTACTGTAGCAAAGTCAGGAGGAATTATCACCTCTAAAGAAATTTCTTGAAATACTTGTAATAACATGCACGCCACTTCATTTTGAAAAAGTTGGTAAAATTCAATGGGTAGGCCATCCCGCGCAGGCGATTTGTTTATTTCATCTCCGAAATTACCGTAAGAATTTCATCAAGGGTAATAAGTGTAATTAATGCCTTTTGTTCATCTATACTTAAAGTGGCTGAAATAGATGATAAATAGTATGTGCGAGCGAGTAAGTCACCTATTGGAGTCTCATTCAAAACATTAAAGTAAGCATGAATAATCTATTCCATTTCCTTTTGGTCAGAGCATAGTGCACCAGCACTATTCACTAATGCTGTTAACCTGAACGAGTCCACCCAAGCTTTACAAGCGGCACAAGAGTCACCAGCTGGAGTTTTAAGTGTTCCAAAACTTAATTCTGTGGAAAGAGTAGCTGTTCTATCATATTGGTAGTTTGTTATCTGAGTTTTAATATTAGCAATTTGGGCATAATAATCCTTCCCTGTTATGGTGGTTCTTTGTGATAATGGTGAAAACCTAACCTGATCGCTTCGTTATCATGGCAAGTGCAAAGTGAATTTCGGCACTCTGATTCCTAATGTACACCATAAAATGGCACGGGGACTTGTTTTTCAAATGTTTTATGCAGGGGCTGGGCCCCTTCCACACCCTTACTTATGATTCTCAACTCCGGGGGGGGTGAATGTCAGGGAGATGCAAAAACATGTGAAAACAAAAATTTGGGCCTGGCGCAGCAAAAACGAACCAGCATCTGGACCTAGACCCAGCACCCTGCCCACTGAAGCTGCCAACTCACCCACCACACCATGGGGCCAGCTCGGCAATCCAATGTGGCACAACCCCTCGCAATACCTCCCGCCTTTCGCTGTTCATGCTCACCCCTCCCACGTGTGCGCATAGCGACATCCCATTGCTATATTCGCCGACCCCCCCCATCCGGTCACCCTATCCCATCAGTAGCCCTGACGACATGCACCAGGGATTGAGTCACGAATATTGCAGGCACCCAATCGCCGATGCCCACGTCACGGGCTACCATTATGGTGGTTAATGAGAATAAGTGTTGCAACTGATTTCAAAGTGATAAGTATTTTAAAAATTTCTCATTTTGTTTTTGTGCTCCTTCTCTTTTCAACCAGGTTCTAATAATGGTTTTGGTATCCTCCCACCAGTCTTCTCCTGAATCATATAAACACCTAACAGTGTCCCTAGCTACTAATTCTCCTACTAATGAATGTTAACATCCAGCAAGAGATTCATATTAGCTCTCCATCTACTTAGAAACATAGAAACATAGAATTTGACGGCAGATAAGGACTGCTTGGCCCACCTAGTCTGCCCATTTTTCTACCTAACAGATAAGCTGCAGATCCTAGTTAACCAACAGCTTACTTCCTTCTACGCCCCACTAGGACTGCCTTATGCGTGTCCCATGCATTCTTGAAGTCTCACACTGTTCTTGACCCCACGACCTCCTCAGGGAGGCTGTTCCATGCATCTACAACCCTCTCAGTGAAAAAAGCACCACTCATATTACCTCTGAGCCATCCCCTTCTATCTTCAAATTGTGCCCCTTGTTCTTGCATCTCTTTTTCTGGAAGATGCTACCCTCTTGGACTTTGTTAATTCCTTGAGGTACTTGAAAGTTTCTATCATGTCCCTCTCTCCTTCTTTCCTCAAGGGAATACATATTAAGCTCCTTTAGTCTTTCTTCGTATGTCTTCTGGTGCAGACCCTGCACCATTTGAGTTGCCCTCCTCTGGACAGCCTCCACTCTGTCTATGTCTTTGCGGAGATGGGGTCTCCAGAACTGCACACAGTACTCAGATGGGGTCTCACCAACTGTCTGTACAGAGGGATAACAACTTCCTGTTTTCTACTATTGATGCCTCTTCCTGCATCCCAGTATCCCCCAGCCTTCCTTACTGCCTTCTCACATTGCTTGCCCACCTTTAGGTCATCTGATATAATTACCCCAGGTCCCTTTCTATTTTACTGTTGTCAGTATCTCACTCCCCATGTGTATGCTTCCCTGGGTTTTGTTCCCCATGTGCATTACCTTGCACTTCTTTGCATTGAATCTGAGCTGCCATACATCTGACCATTCCTCCAACCTTGCCAAGTCCCTTCTCATCCTTTCCACTCCATCTTGTGTATCAACCCTGTTGCAGATCTTTGTGTCATCTGCAAAGAGACATACTTTTCCTTCCAGTTCCTCTGCAATGTCACTTATAAAGACATTAAAAAGGACCGGTCCCAGTACCGAACCCTGCGGTACCACGCTAGTAACCCTCCTTTCGTCACTGTGTACTCCATTTACTACTGCCCTTTGAGTCCTGTTGTCTAGCCAATTTTTTATCCAGGCTACCACCTTGGGACCCACTCCATACATACATACTTGTACATGAAGATGGGTAGGGAGTCAAAAAGATTTTTAAATGTAATCTTAAATGGTCAGAAAATTCACAGGGAAATGTATGGAGCTCCTTAATTTAAGTGTTGGGGGATAAAAAGAAAAAATCAATCCTCGTTGCCAAGGCTCCTCTAAAATAAGTTTACATGGGAGTTAAACCTTTTACTGCATAGGCATCTTGCAAACCTGCCTTAGTTAAGCACTGAATAAAAGCAGTGGAATCACAATACACTTTATTACCACACTTCATCCTGTCTTCCATATCTATTGAACAGTTAAAATCTCCTCCTAGAGTCACTGTCCTGGCAGCTGCTAAAAATGGCTATACTTTCTCCAGTAAGTTGATTCTATCTGTTTTAACCTGTGGAGCATATACAATAAATCTGAAAGGTTTTTCTTCCCATAAACCATCCAAAATCGACACTCATCCAGGAAGTAAGTCAATAAGCTTTTGTAACCTAAACCCCGTCCCTGTAAATAAGATTCCCACCCCATCAACCTTTTCCAGTCTGTAAGACCAATAGGAAGGTCCCCACACCCCCAATCATTCCTGGTTTGATTCAGCCAGTAAGCTTCCTGCATCCATGTCTCTTATAAAAAGACAATGTCCGCCTGCTTATGGTGCAATGTTGAGAATATTGCAGTTCTTTTCCTAGAATTTTTAATGCTACAAACATTAACAGAAGTGAGGTGGAGGATTCCATGTTAGAAGGGAAGAGTTATTGGGATCCATACTTATTTCCGGGGCAAGACTTATGTCCTCAACATGTTTCTTTTTTTTTCCTACCATCCTTTTATTCTGGCAGTGGTAAAGAGTGTGTTGAGGTATCTGAATCTAAGCCATCACAGTCTAAATCTCCCCAACTTTTGTCTGGTGCAAGAGTTTCATATCTAGTCTCTGTTGTGACCACAAAGGATTGAAAAGCTCTAAGTCTCACACTCATTCTTGTGGTGGTGGGTCTTAGACACTCTGTTGAGGGGGGAGGGGGCATGTCCTACTATTCCTGAGGTTGACAAACCATAAATGCCGTGGCATTCTGTACATCCGCAGGGGGAAGGGGAGGGTATGTGCGGGGGGTGGAAAGTTAGGTTCAATGTGAGGAGCCTCCCGAAAATCTGGTTGTCCCACATGGGTCTGTTCCTGGCAGTCAGTCTCACTTGGTCTCTGTTCTGTTGTCAACTTCATATGGGCAGGTCTAGGTCATGGATCTTTCTCAGGCTGCATATGTGATGATGCTGTATTTTGAGAATGTCTTGTTCAAAACCATCTCTCCTGTTATGTGAGGCCCATGGGCATTTTGGAAAACATGCCCCACTGAATCACATAGGTTACATTTTGCTACATTGGTGCTGGCTGTGCTAATATGATTGAATTCCCCACATGGTATGTACCATAGTTTATCACATGCACTGGTGAAATGTGAACGGTCCTCACACTTATGACAGGCCTTTGGTTGGCATGCATAAAAGCAAACCCCCTCTATCTTTCCCAATGAAAAAACTGTCAGGAATATGTTGTATGCCATCCTCAGTTTGGTTCAGTCTCACTTGAAAATGCCATTCACCAGTCCAAAACTGTTCAGAGGCAATGACTGGTTCTGGAGCACTAAGAATCATGCATTGTTTTTGAAGCCAATAGTGTCTGTCCCCCACTCTGACCCCTTCATTTCAGAACATAACAGTTATGTGTTTGGTCAAAGGCATCGTCAAGGGAATCACTATAAATGGTGTCCACAGTGGGGAATATTTAACCTGGTTGTACTTAGCCCAAAAGTGTTCTAATCCCATTGGGGTATGAAAGCTGATATCAAAGTGTTCTTCACCTGAAATATGGATAAGTGCACGAACTTCCCCAGGAGAGAATTTTAAAGAGTTTTTAATGAGTGTTTGTCCAATATATTCCCTGTCCAGGAATGCATCAAGCCCTCCCCCGTACCTCAAGCGAACTGTATTCCTCCTGGGTTTGTGGGTTGTTCTGTCAAAAAGTTCTGAGAATCTGGGCCGTCGGGGGGGGGGTCCCATTCCTCTGCTCCTGTTCTTCCTCCTCACTGGAGCCTGCAGCACTGTGAAACTGTTCCTGGTCCTGATCCCCTGGATTTTCTGATTCTGAATCAACCTGGCTGTCATGAGATACATTCTGCCAAAGTGTCTCAGAAGGCTGGGTCACCCTCTGGGAATGACTACTGGCCAAGTCGAGCCACATGTCTTGGAGCATAGGAACACTACCTTCAGACCTCAGTACCTTCAAAGTCCGAGGTACAGCTCCTCCTGGGGATGTTGGGTTAGGAATGGTGCTATCACACTTGTGACCAGATGCCTCTAAAGGAACCCCTGGGGCTGAGGCCACTCCTGTATTAACAAATGGTGCTTGCAAATTTACAGAGGCAGATACTTCAATAATCTTGTGGTCAACCAAAAAAAAGGGTGACTTAATAGATCACTTACCCCGGTCAGGTTCTGCTTACTGCATGTCTCAATTGCTTGCTGTATAGTTCTCAAAGCTGCACCATCAGCTGCCATGCTCATCCCGTTGTCATGTTGCGAGGTCACACTCACAAAGTCTTGAGCCTCTGCCCCAAGTGTTCCTTTAGAGGCATCTGGTCACAAGTGTGATAGCACCATTTCTAACCCAACATCCCTGGGGGCGGCCCCCCTACCTATCTCAACAAGAGTCCTTCAGGGCTCAGTGTTTGGACCCATTCTTTTCTCCATCTTCCTCAATGACCTTCCATCAGCCTGCTCCCCCTCATCCTTTATCCATGTGTATGCCAATGACACTGTTCTGTTCGCCTCTGGCAAATCCCCTATTGATGTAGCAACCACCCTTCAGCATGACTTCCACCAGGTTCAGCTATGGTTTGCCTCACATCAGCTATTCCTAAATGCCAAAAAGACAGTCTCCATGATCTTCGGCACTAGGCAGAGACTCTCTAGGCTCCACCCCCTACCCACTTTCCATATCCTTGATGGGACAATTCTAGAGGACACCTCCTCTTTCAAATACCTTGGGGTCTGGCTGGACCAACATCTCAGCTTCTCTGGCCATATTGATGTCATTCTGAGAAAACTGCACCCCAAGCTTGGCGCCTTATTTAGAAACCGTAGCTAAATCCCTCCTACGGCATGGCATGAACTTGTCCAGAAGATGATCCTCCCAATTTTTGACTACTGTGATGTAGTCTATGGTGCCACTCCCAACTCCTTCTTAACCAGATTGGACTCTCTCTTTAACCCCTTCTGCCAATTTTCCCTTGATGCTCCACCATGCACTCATCATTGTGACCTATATCATGCCTTGTGTTTTCCCCCGCTTGCTAATAGACGCCTCGCTCATTGCGCCAAACTCACTTCCAAATTCTGGCTAGGTGAACTTCCTCCCTACCTCTCATGCTCATTCTCCTCTCCCCCTTCCCCCTCCCACTCCCTCAGATCCAGCGACACTTGTACACTGCTGACAACCCCCCCCCAGTGTACCACCCTTGTCGGTCAATCAGGCTTTTCCCATCGCTTCCCTAAAATCTGGAACTCCCTCCTTCCCCAAATATGACATTCCTCCTCCCCCCACTCCTTAGCCTCTGCCTTTCTTGCTGTTAGCTGCTCCTGTTTTACCCTCCCTACCTAAGTCCCATTCAAGTCTGCTCTGCTTCTCACTCAACTTGCTCCTGTAAATAGCCTCCCTCATCCCCAGAGCCTTCCTACTCAGTTCCCCAGCCTTCTACTTTCTTCTCCCCATTGCTCCCACCACTGCCCTTCTATCCCCATGCCATGCTCATCTGTACATGTCCCGTCCCCTGGCGGCTTCTCAGCATCCTGGAGGGGACTAGTACCGAGCTATTTGCCTCTCACCCCACTCCTCTATACCCACTCTACTCCTTATCCTATTCTGGTCCCCCCCAACCTGTCCTCTGGCAGGGTTCTCAGCATCCTGGAGTGGCCAGTATTTAGGCAAATTTCTTTCATTCCCCTCTCAAACATTACCAGTTCCCTTCCCCTTTTTTACCCCCAGGCCCCCACGAGCTTCAGTCCCTGGCAGGGTTATCTACATCGTGGACGGGCTAGCTCTAGACCATTTCCTGTCCCTCCCTGTCCACTTTCCTCATACCCCCCAGCTCCTTACTTCTTGGCACTTATATTGGTTTTAGTTTACTCAAACCTACACAGTTCTTGCACTTACCGCCCAGCCTGGGCATTGCATATTACTGTATGTATAATTCTCAGTCATGTTAAATATTAATCCTGTAACCCACTCTACAAATGTATATTGTGTGTATCAGCTTAAAAGTTAATGTATATATTTTTCCTGAGTTCTGGTTTATGTAAATTTAATGTCTAATTCCACATTTTACCCCCCCCAATGTCACACTGGGAGACGAACAATTTGTTCTTCAGTATGCCTTCCTGGTGAAACATTTCAATAAATAAATAAATAAATCCATAGAGTCACCTGGAGTCCAGACTCCTTGTGCATCCTGCTTCCAATAATGCCTTCTCCGTTGTCCAGTCCAGCTCCGATTCATGCGGGGAGGCAGTACAGAACGCTTCCTTAATTCTATCTCAAGCAGTGGAACAATGAGCCAGGCTAGAGGACCCAGATTGAATGTGCGGCCATTTTTCTTTTGAAAAAACATTTTTCGCCATTTTACGTTGTTTAAATTCCTTCTTTTGCAAGTCCTTTTTTTCTTAATGAAACATCTTCCTCACATGTCAAGTCTGTCTTCAACTGCTGCAGCCAGAGATGAATGTTATCCTCAAGTACTTGGTCCTCTGCCATTATCATCAGTTCAGTTATTTCCATATCTGTAGGCTGCATGGTATCCGCAACATCTTGCACAGTCTTCCGCACTAGAAAGCTGACCTTGGTTTGCTCCGCTGGGTTCACAGTCAAAGCCAACTCATTTGTTTGATCACAGGTCATGGGGAGACCACATCCCCAACCTGCTGCTCCTTCCCCAACAGCTCATCTGCTCCTGACTCCTCCATCCCAAGAAATGGGCCAACAGCACCCCCTTTCCAAGAGTAGGGGAATTTTTATTTGAAAAAGGACAAAAATAAACATATGAATCACATTCTAAATGGCTATTTAACATTCATAACCTGTACAATGTACAAAAATTCCATATAGGATGGCCTCTAACCTTTGAGGACATCCAGACCTTCTTTATAACAATAAGTTTACCACAGACACATATCACAATGCTACCCAGATTTGTTCAGGGGGGGTTTAGCCCATTTTTCACAGTTTATCCATAAAAGTTTCAATTTCTCCTCTTTAAATTTCTTGCCATTTAATTTCTGCAAGGAAATGCTTATGTTCCTGTACACTTCTACATGGCTCACATGTCTTTGCTGTGTTACCAACACAGAACAGGATTGCCTCATATAGTACCTACTTATACAATGGCAAGAAAGAATCCTGGCTCCTGATTGGTCAGTTGGTCATCACAGCAGGGATGTTATCCTGGTATAACATCCCAGCTGATGATCTGGCTGACCAGCACATTGATTGTTTGCATCTTTTGTTAAAAAAATATTTTTGAAACACTAAATAAAATTCTTTAAAATTATTTTTTTTCTCTATACAACAATGAGCCATTGTATAATAGGAATAATGCCCTCCAAGATGGGTGTTATGCTGAGATAACATCCCTTCTTGGGTGTTGGATGCCCTCGGCTGGTGGCCTCAGGCCCAACCACCCGAGGTGGGATGTTATTCCAGCATAACACCCACCCTGTCAAGCATTATTCCTTTATTATCACTAAGACTATGTGTAAAGTTTCAGGACAATATTGGCCCCACCCTCCACTGAATTCTCCATATTTTAATGTAGCATATGTCAGGTTACATTCTTTAGCTAAAAAACCCAAAATAATCTTGCATATTCACATCCCAAAAGTACGTGTTCTTTAATTTCCAATATCTGTGTACATGAATCTCTCAAACAATACCTATCTTGTACCTGTTTGTGTTTGTTGTTGTTCCTAACACTGAGTTTTCCATACAAACTAAGCCAAACTGAATCCCACACAAATTCAGGTATTCTTTTAGAGTTCAGTATGTCTAAATTAAATTGCGTTTTTTCCTGGGGACAAACCCCCAAGATAACATCCCCTCCACTTTCATTTGCAAAATCTGCCTGTATAATTCTTTTCTACTTTTAACTTGAAGGCACGTACTTGTTATGTTCCATTCAGTCATGCTTTTTATTTGTTCTAACCTGTATTTCAGGAGACCGGAAATTTTGTGTAGTAGCCCCATTTTTTTCTGGGCCCATACTGTCAACCAAGGAGTGACCCAACCAGCTACATAAACTTCCTATATTCTTTCTCCTGGCTTTAGTGTGCTACTGAAGTTATAGACCAAAAAAATGCTACTGTAAAAGGCCCCAGGATTTATCATGTCTAGGCCACCTTCCTTTAATATCCTATAGGTGACTTCTATTTTGATAGGATTCAGTTGGCTGCCCCATAAAGCTTGGAAAAAAACACTATATAGAGCCACTAAAAGGGAGTTTGGAGGGAGGGAAAATGTAGCTTATATATAGAAATACAGGCATTAAGAGAGATTTTATTAACAAGATTCTTTTCCGCTTTGCAATCTGTTGCCCTTTCCAAACACTGACCATCCTGTTGGCCCTCTGTTACCCTATCTCCCAATTCCACCTTGCCATGTCCTCCCCCCAAAAAAAATGCCTAAGATGGAGCTCTCTCCTCTAGACAGTGTTATTCTAGCAAAGGTATCTTTGCCCATCAATGGGGTATTACCTAAAGCCACACATTTACTTTTGGAAAAATTAATCTCGGAGACTGACCAATCTGTGAGATCTTGGAAGGCTTCAATCAAGGTTTTCATTAGTTTTGGAATCTATACACAATACCATATCATCTCTGTGTGCCAGGAATTTAATGGGAGGGGCTGTTACAGCTTGACTTAGTCCTACAATCTGCTGACTTTGGTCTACTTTCCTTACAAACACATCTATACAAAATACGTAAAGTAAGGAGCTGAGTGGACAACCTTGCTGGACTCCTCTTCTTATTTTTATCTCCTTCCCTAACCAACCATTAATATTATGAATGAGGGAGGCATTATTGTACATAAGTTTTATCCATCTTATAAATTCACCCGGTGTGCCATATGCCTCTAGCACCTTATATAAGTATTGATGTGATATCTTATCAAATGCTTTCTCCTGGTCTATTCCAATTATATGACCTTGTAAATCCTGGTTCTCGGCTTTAAAGAACATTTCCCTGAGCAAAATTAAGTTGTCTTTCTGGTTCCTAGTAGGAATGGCGCAAGTTTGATAAGGGCAAATCACCTTATCCACTACAGCCACTAATCTATTTAATAAGATTTTGCTCAATATTTTCAGGTCTACATTCAAGAGACTCAGTGGTCTCCAACTATGTACAAACTCTTTTTCCCCTTTCTTACGTAAAAGAATTAAGGAGGTGAGATTCATAGAAGCAGCCAGTGCCCTTCTTGTAGCATGCAATTAAGTAGTATTCCAAGAGCTGGGGCAAGTTGATTTATGAACGTTTTATATAGCTCTGCCCCAATACCATCAGTTCCCAGGGCTGAATCATTTTTAAGACCATTAATGGCATTTCTTATTTCTGCTATGGAAAGGGGTGCAAACATAAATTCTCTGTCCTCTATTTCAATTTGAGGTAGGTCCTCCAACACGTTATTGCCTTCCATAGTGTGTGGAGTGCATTCAAATATTTCCCTAAGGTATGTACCCACTTGTTCTAAAATGCCTTCAGGGGAGGTGGCTTGCCCTGATGCAGTTATAAGTCTGGTGATGACTCTATAGTCCACCCTGTCCTTACATTCCTTGAAGGGATCCATAGAGCCCTTCTTTATGTTGGTCCCAAATCTACATTTCTGCTCTAGGGATAGTGCCCTATCGTACTGCATTTTAAACATTTGTTCTTTTGTTTCTGCAGTTTGGGGCCTATAATTAACTCTCGAGTTTTCTGACAATGAGATTAACTTCTGCAACTGAGCTCTTAGTTGGAGGTATGAGATATATTTCTCTGAAGCCATTTCACTAGCTTGTTTCTGAAAGAAGGCCTTCCAGGACATTTTCGTGTCCTCCCACCAAGCAGCAGTATCATACAGCTCTGCTACTGAGAGTCTGGCTTGCCATTCCCTTCTCCAGGCTGTTCTTATTTCCCCACTGCTGAAGACTGAGCTATTCAGTCTCCACATATTTTTCTTACACCTTGGAGCCTCACCCCAAAAGATACCAAGATCAATTGACCTATGGTCTGTAAATTCCCATACTTGTGTTTTGACTGTGGAGATAGATAAAATAGCAGAAATTAATATAAAATCAATCCCGGTTGATAGTTGGCTTCTAAAATAAGTATTCCCCCCTTTGGGATGAACCTGTCTGTAAGAGTCTGAAAGCTTAGCGTTACTTAATATGTCTTTTAGGGTCATAGAGTCACAAAAAAGCTTTTCCGTTTTTAACCCCATCAGATCTGTCCACCCCACAATTAAAATCTCCTGCCCAAATTAATAGCCTAGAAGTAAATAAATATGGTTTTATCTGTCTAAGCAACGCAGTTCTAAGTGCCTTTGTTTGAGGGGCGTAGATGGTGATTATTCGAAACCTTTCTGATTCTGTAGAAAAATCCAACAACAGGGCCCTGCCATGCTCAATTTCCACCAAACTCGATACCTTAATAGAGGAGTTACTGATTAATATCCCTACCCCATCTCAGAATTCTTGTCCCACTGACAAGAAGGTGGGGCCTTTTGACCAAAGTTTAGTTGCCTGCTGTATTTCAAAGTGTGTTTTGAGTATGGTATCTTGTATACAGAAAATATCACACTTCTCTTGTATCAATGAGCCCAGAACCGTGACCATTTTTGCATGGCTTTTAATGCTGTTGACATTAACAGACAGCGTAGTTAAAGATGATGTGAAACATATAAGTGGTTTTCATGTCACAGATATATATGTTGCGTCCTTGCCTGTTGAATGTCTGTGCTGTGTGCTCCATTTATACCAGTTTCATGTGTTTTTCTTTTAAAATAAACTTTTACATCCCGAGTATCACACTCCCGAAGCTCATGCTATTTTTATCCTCAGAGCTCCGTGTTGGCAGCAGACGTACTGCGTAATGACATCATTAGGTGGGAACCTGCAGACAGAGAGTGCCAGTGAGAAGCCGACTACCATCATTGTGTGAGACTTTTCACACAGAGAGCAGCAGTTATTATTGTAGCTGTATTTTCTGTTCCAGCGAACATTAAAACGATGTCCTCTGATGAGGAGAGTGAAATGTCAGCTCTGCCTTGTACTGCTGTTTCCCCTGCAAGTATTGAGTCATATTTATTCAAGCCACTTGCCTCTGCAGTGTCAGCTTCTGCCAGCAATCAGCCTGACAGCTCTACAGATGACCAGAGCAACGGAGAAGGATCTATGGAGGTTTCAGACTGGTAAGGCATTATGAGTCCTTACAGAGAAAAATAATATTTTTTTTTTAATAGGGTCCACTGCATATTTGCTGTATTCACCATGCTATGCCCCCCCATGTCCACTCACACAGTCAAAACAACCTGAAGATCGTGTCCAGGGTAGTTATCTGCCTGCCACACAACGATTTGTGGATGCCACTGTTACCAAATGATATTTTTTATGCCCTGCACATTTTTTTACATGTCTTCAGTTGCATTTCATTTTCACTTAGCGCATTATCACATTCTCCTTTTCCACTGCCATATGCTACCATGCAATGTTACCTTTGTGAAGTTTGTCACCTGCAGCAGTGGAGGTCTTTCACAACTGCATTTACAGAGTGTTCTAACTGTGTCCATATACAGTAACGTTCAAAGTATGATGTCTTATGGCTTCTGTTTATTTTCTTATGTTTTACAAGAAGTAGCCATGCTCATGTTGTTTATGTTCCTATGTTTTACAAGCAGTAGCCATACTCGTGTTGTATCAAAAGAGATGAATAGTAACACTATTATGCAGTTATGTTATTTTGTGGGTAAGCACGTGGTGCTTAGGGGAAACAGCACATTGGCACACTAAGCTGAAGATGGTTTGTAAATGAGACATGGGATAACAGGATCTCACAGTATGCACCTAGGTGGCTGTGGGATTCAAACCCAGGTCTCCAGATCTGCACCTCAGAGCCTCAATCCAGTGTTCTATACTGCCTCCTATGAGTGGTTGAGGTATATTACTGTATGTGTATGACATAAGCCACTGAGTGTTGCAGACTCATCTCCAGTGATGTTTTCTTTTCAGTAATTGTTGTAGCTAGTGTATATATGACAGTCAACATCATATCATGGTACTCTGTGTCCATCATCATTACTGACCTGAATAATGTGACTTGTAATCATCTCACCCATATTGTCTTTCTGTTGCCACCTCACTATTATGTACATTTCATTGTGTTGTGTCTTAATATTGTGTTTCCATTTCTCAATACTGTTTGTCTGTACATGAAACTGTCAAGATGTCTTACTCATCCCCTGCCTGGCCATTTCTGTATTCATGATGGTAGCTATGGTGTTGTCCCCATGATGCTTTGGATTGAGTTTCTGGATGGCACACTGTGTGCTACGTTGGTGACCCTGTTTCTGAAATGAGAATAGACCACCTGAGATTGGCAGAGGGAGGAGAAGATTGAGAGTCTGGATGACTGCTCTCTTCTAGTGTGGTGGGCATAGGGTACAGAGTGTATCCTTGCATAGTTGCGGTCCCTGGCTGAGGCTGCAGGTCAGCAGTTGGTGTCACCTGGCTGTCTGTGGGAGTGTAATGCAGTGACACCATTGCATGCTGCACCGCTGGGCATACAAAGCTGAAAGACATGCTCTCCACTGATAGGTTAAGGCGTGCCCAGTGTCAGTGGCCTCATGTTCAGTGCTGGGTTTTCTGGAAGCTCCCTCTGGTTCCTCTGCATGCGCTGTCATGTAAGTCACCATTATATGTAATGGCACCTTCAGGAGTTGAGTTCCTTTCACGTGGTTCTCATAGCAGAGGGGTCAGTGCAGTGATGTTTAGTTGGATGACTCCTCCCCAAGTGGAGTGAGATCACCCAGAACCTCAGGTGTGCATTTACAGCCAACAGCTGAGTGACGATGGCGTAGAGCAGTCAGGGTTAAAGGGTGATAAACAATGTTCAAGAACAAAGACTGGTAGTTATATAAACAGTAACGTACTGTTGTTTTATGTGATGTTGTGATTTTTTTGTGTCATGCTACAGTATTCAACCCAGTTGTAAAGCAATACGTAGTATGTTGCAGCCGAAGTACTGAATAATGCAATGTGATTTTGAATACAATTACTGCACTTTGTCATTCCGGTAAATGAGGCATTCCATTCATCCTGGCGTTGTAACATTTTCTGGAATGACCATAGTGACTAATAGTCTACTCTATGCAATTACATTGCTTTGTGATGTATGTCTGCTGAGCCATTTTGCAGAGTGATGAAATATGCTTCAGAACTGGGTTCTATTCTGTGTGTATGCCATAATATATGTTCTTGTGTGCATATGTCGCATTTTGTATTGTTACTCATAGCCAAATCTGTCCATTACATATGTTTCAGGTGCAGTTGCAGCAAATGTGACAGAATAGAAACAGTTATGGAGAATCGGTGCTGCTGGTTCTACTCTGCTGTCTCTAAGAATTTTGAAATGGTTGATGATCTTCAATGTCACTTCAAAGATAGAGGGGGGACGGCTCTGGGGTAATGTGAGGACATTTGTTTTCATGGAGAGAGTGGTGGACGCATGGAACCGCCTTCTTGGAGAGGTTGTGGGGTCTAAAACAGTGGGGGAATTCAAACATGCATGGAACAGACATAAGGCAATTATAGTGGGGGGTTGCAGGAAGTAGGCTGTTGGTTAACTAGAATCTGCAGCTTATCCAATAGGTAGGGAAATGGGCAGACTGGGTGGGCCAAGTGGTCCTCATCTGCCATCAAAGTCTATGTTTCTGTGTGTGACCGAATTACCAGGACTTTCTTCACTCCGTCTAGATGAAGATGTCTTTCAGTCTTGCCTATACGAATACATTAAGATGGATGGTCCTGTGGAAGGCAAGTCCACAAATGAGTAAGATTCTTCTTTTTATCAGAATAGCATTGCAACAAATGTTGTCAGTGTATGGTTTCCTTGTTATGTGAGCAATCTTCAGCCAAAGGTGTGTATTGCACAGTGGTTCTCTGGTTGTATCACATGGTGTCATTCATGAGTCTGCACACACAGTGTATGCTTTGTTAGTTCACAAAACTCGGTATTCACATGGTGTTTGTGTTTCGTAGATACTTTCAGCACAACATGACTAGGATGACACTGAGATACTGATGGATATGCAAATGTGTGGTATTTTAGAAGATCGACAGATATATGCGTGCATCACACAGCCAGAATTTTATAAATTAATTCAGACCTGCCCAGTTATCCTTGCACGGCTTTCGGAATCGTGTCGTGAGACACAGAGAGACATCATAGAGCTGTGGTAAATGTGCTTGTGCCTAAAGAAATACAGTGCCTGTATTTAAAGAAGATGTTACTGCATGTGAAGATCAATATGCATGTCAATGTACATGATGTATTGGCAGTTGTTATTAACCCTAGTTATGATATTAACATGCTGTAATGTGTGTTTCCAAATTGGTGTGGTGTGGACACAATCATTCCTACACATTGTCAAGGAGTATTGTTTTTCTAATAATACTGTTAGTATATAGTGGGCATGTGCATTTTGTTATTAAGGTCTGTACTGGGGACACCATTTTATGGCTGCAATACAGACTTTTGATTTCACTGTTGCGATACACAACGTACCAATATTTGGCATAAATATACAATATGTTTACTTATGTATCATGTAAAACACATTCCTGAGTATGATTTACCACTGTCCTCTGCCTTTTTTTTGTATGGCACTGAAGTTACAGGACTTCCACACAAAAAAGTATACACAATAAAGAACACACAACAAGGAGTGGGTTATCATTGGATAACACCACTCTCAGCTGCGTCATAAGGATTAGTTAGGTCGTGACGCTCACTTTCATGATACTGAGCATGTTGTGCAATACTGCCTGGGCATGTCAGTGTCTGGATAGTGAACCTCGGCATTGCATAAGGTTACCCCTATGGATCACTCCAGTACATGGATGTATCAGGGCCTAAATACAGTACCCTTCTCATTGAAGTAACTCGATAAAACCTTCATGACTCACAATGCACCCTGGTGTGCATTAATGCCCATGCACCCATTGTTTGTTATGGGTTATAGCATAATGATACACCTCGTAGTGGTCTTATCCGAAGATGACCCACACTTTGTCGTGTGTTCTTGTTTGCCTATACATTTGCCTGTGAAAGTATTATAAGGTTAATGTAAAAAACTGTCACAGGAACATGGGTAAATCATGCATGACCCATAGCTTTGGAATGGCTTTTATAGGAAACAAAAGTAAAGATATTGTAAATGTAAGTCAAATATTGGTACATTGTTTATCGCAACAATGAAATCTAGGTTGTGTGTTATTATGTTAATTACACACTTATTGTGTGTGTCTCACCACACAAGACACATGTAAGCACAAATAACCCAAAGCCTGTTTTGGTGTCACGTGCCTTCTGCTGGAACAGAACATCAAAGTGAAGCTGAGCTGTTTTGTTGCTTAGCTGAAGTCAAAGGAAACCACTCATTTTCAGCAACAAGTGGCAACATGTGACTTATGAATATATCACTGATTGTGAGCGATGAAAAATATATATATTTTTTAATGAACTGTACCGAACCTGGACGTTTACAGGGCATCTGCCCCAGACACACTATTCACAGAATAACTGCATCTCACTTGCGGATGGCAGTAGTACAAAGATTTATATGTAGTGTGCCCTTGATCTATAATGATGGTTATATTATTTGCTTACTTGATACAGGTGTGTTACTGTTATTGTTTTGAAACTGATTTCAGCTTGTTGTTCACAGGTTACTTTGGTACATGGCATACCAGCACTTTGTGTAATGGGTATGGCAGAGATCCGGCCGTCGGAACCAGAAAGTGCTACCCTCATGTGTGGTGTTGGCGACATGTTTACAACTTCCATCAGAGACATATGAACAGTTTCATGAAGCATTAATGGAAGTTTTTGAGGTAACACATGATCTTTGATCAAAGCAAATGTATTTTTTTTATTTTGGTTGCATCATTCATTTTTCTTGAAATTTCTAATGAGCAATGCTGAATTACTGCAATCGGATGTCTGGTGAACACAACACAGAACTCAAGACAGGGTTGGTGGTATTTTTATATTGACCACATGGTACTTTTCAACAACCACAAGCAGCCACTGTGCCAAGGGAAGGAAAAAGCACAACAGATAACTTTTTTCAAGATGAAAAATGTTCTTTCGATTTTGGAACAGTAGGCTTTAAAAAGGCACACAACACACCGTTTTGACATACACAGAACTCCCCTCAACATTAAT
This sequence comes from Neoceratodus forsteri, assembly GCA_016271365.2. NCBI lineage: Eukaryota > Metazoa > Chordata > Ceratodontiformes > Ceratodontidae > Neoceratodus > Neoceratodus forsteri. The sequence continues at coordinate 249,644,437 of CM028135.1, read as the reverse complement.
ATTTCACGAGTGCTCTGTCTTTTTATCAGGATGCATCAAGGTGTGCTGTGTACCTTTTTACAGCATGTTGTTAAAATTACAGATAATCTTTTTTATTGTTACTGAACACATTTCTTGTGCTTTTTTGTTCCCTGGGCTGAGCGACCGGTTCTTTGTAGTCACTGGAAAGTATCGTGTGGAAATTATTGTAAAAGTTAGAAGTGGCCTAATATCCTGATCTGTCTTGTCGTTCTCTGTTGGTTGTTAAATATTTATATATAGATATAGATGTATGTTTTGAGATAAATTCAGGGATAAAAAGAATTATCTCAGCCAGGTCGTGGAGATATCAGTTATATCTCGATGTTCCTATATGTCATCGTAATGACACTGATATTATACAATGGCAAGAAAGAATGCTGGCCTCTGATTGGTCAGTGTGGGACTGTACCCATGATGTTATCCCAGCATAACATCACGGCTGTAGTCCCGGGACACTAATGACCACACAAAATTTAAAGAAAATATCATTCCACACTGATCCTGTTGTCATTTCTGCTCTCATGAGTCCACTCTGAAGTGAAAGTCGCATTCCCAAGCTTTTCATACCAGCCCCCAATACACCTAGACAGCATTAACAACAAAAAAAAAAAAAGCAGACAGAGGACCACACAGTGTTTTCCTATCCCATTTTCTTTAGGGACAATGATGAAACTGAACTCAAAATAATTCCTAATTTTGAGCTGTGGGGGGCAAGAGCAGAAGCAAATGAGTGTCCAACGGCTTCGCTATCGCCAGCACGTGCTCGCTCCTTGCTGCTCACATTGTGCTCTTTTCCAGAAATGAAAAAAACGAATTTCTGTTCCTTTCTTCACCCAGTAGAGACATACCTTAACTGTACTGGAAGAACCTAAAGCAGAGACAAAAAATTAAAAAATAAAACTGAAATAGTGAGGCAAGGGCAGGGCTTGTCAGTAGGACAGCTTCACTGCTTTTAGCAACTCGCTCATCAGCAATCTTCACACAGTCCCCTACTGAGCAGTAGGACAACATCTGTTAAATTACTCTGTCAGTAAAGACGTGTGTGTGTGTGTGTGTGTGTGTGTGTGTGTGTGTATGTGTGTGTGTCTGGGGAGAGGGGGTTGCTGATGCTGGGGGGTCAGGGGAACACAGAAGCAGCCCACTGTGCAGAAAAAACTGCAGAAACATCTACAAGGCAACAATACAGCAGGACTATTTTTCCTCTCTGTATACCTACTTAGTAAAAAAAATGACTTAAAAATACTTTAAAATATATTTTAATCAATGTTTTGTACTTTTTTACAATACAGCCATTGTATAATAAGAGTAATGTACTCCAGGGTGAGTGTCCTGCTGGGATAACATCACTTGTGGGGTGATTAGTCACACTCGGCAAATCACTCCAGGCGTCACGTTATCCCAGCATGACACACACCCTATTGTGTAATATTCCTTTAGAATTTGCTGATGCTGTCTACTGCCCATGGCTGTCTCTCTAACCCACCCTTCCACCCCCATCCATGCAACTCTCAGTCATGTATGAAATTATCTGATTGATCCTGCCATTATTTTTGAAGAAATTAATATTTTAATTGCTTATCTGGTTAATCATATCACTCTGAGCACTCTTCATCTTGGCCAAGCGCTATTGACACTGATGGCTACTATATTCAGTGGTGTTTTGTAGGATATACCTTGAGTTGCAAAAGTAATAAAAAGCAGTGCTTTATGCATAGCTTAGTGTTGTTTGTTGAATTAAAAGCTGACAATTACAGTGACCTACTAGGGCAGGTGTGTGCACTACTCATCATGCAGACCCACCAGGGCCCTGAAGAAAATGGACCAGGGACCAGGAAGACCACAGGTGGCAGTGTAGCTGAATCCACCAGATGAGAACATGGGTGCTAGTCTACAGTGACATATTCGGGCACGTTTGTGCAGTACTCCTTATGCGGACCCACCAGGACTCAGAAGAAAATGGACCAGGGACCTGGAAGACCACAGGTGACAGCACACACACACCCCTCCACATTATGCCTGCTGTCCCATGGGACCTGCTGACACCTGCTTCCCTCTCCTTAACACTTCCAGCCTTTCCCAGAGCATACAATCTCCTGTCTCCCACCCCACACCCTACCAAAGAGTCCCTGGTGACCTGTTGGTACTGACTTCCCTCTCCTTAACCCTTTCAGCCTTTTCCAGGGCCTGGTGCCTCCCATCTCCCACCCACACCCTGCCTGCTGTCCCAGGAGACCTAGTGGCACCTTCTTCCCTCTCCCAAACTTTGTCGACATTTCCTGAGAATTGGTGGCACTTGTCTGTCCTCCACACACTACCTGCTGTCCCAGGGGACATTGTGGCACCTGCATCCCTCTCTCTAACCCTTTCTGTCTTTCCTGGGGCCCGGTGTCTCCCATCACCCACCCCACACCCTGCCAAGCTGTTACTGGTAACATGTTGGCACTGGCTCTCCTCTCCACAACCCTGTCAGCCTTGAGGCTACCATCTCCCATCCCACACCCTGCCAGCTGTCCCTAGAGACCTGGTGGCACCTGCATCCCTCTCCTTAACCATGACAGCCTTTCCTGTAGCCTGGTGTCGCCCATCTCCCACCCCACACCCTGCCAAACTGTTCCTGGTGACCTGTTGGCACTAACTTCCCTCTCCTTAACCCTTTCAGCCTTTTCCAGGACCTGGTGCCTCCAATCTCCCACCCTACATCCTGCCATCAAAGTAAATGATCTTGCCCCCATGGGAATGTCTAGCAATCCCTCTCTGGGGGATCAGAGAGATTGTAACCCGATTTTCTAACACAGCCAACACCATACCCCCACCCTCAACCCTTTCCCATTAACATCCCTGCTAGCACTGTGGGTGAGGTCACTAGGCTGCAGTGTCAGAGTCAGTGTTCCAGCCGCACCACTGACAGGAACATAGTTTAAATCAACAGTACCTACTGTGTATTGAAACATCCTATGCATCAAACAGCCTCATCCGCAATCATGACATGTGACCTCTCCACAGTCTATAGTGAACTGTTATCCCATGTGTTTACATAGTGTCAAAGTACACCATATAATTTGGTTTCAGCACACAGTCACTCATCGTCATTGTACCGTACTGTGACCAGTGGGTAGCATGTTGTATATCATAGACACGTGAATGTACTGTCACAGACTACTTTCAGCATGTAAAAACTTTTATTATTTCAGCTAATAGCAAGTCAGAACCATAACATGTTGAGACATTAATGTTATCTTTGTATACTCTGCAGGTACATCTTTGAAATTCCTGATGAACACAAAGACCAGAGTATTGACTCAACAACTGAACTGCACCTTTTCATCAACATGTGTTTCTTACTGGCATTTGCCACACTGTTCTTCTGCCTGTAACCCTGGTATATTAATACTCTGTCAGTTATATACACTCAGAGTCCACCAATTTCAGTAATGATTTTTGTTGTGCTTAAATAAACACACATTGTGTACTGCATATTCTTTGCATACTGACTTCCATTACATATTGTTATTTGATGCAGTTCTTACAATGCTTTATGCATTAAAGGAAACAACAATACTGTAAACTGAATTTGAAAAATCAGAAGACATCCAGGGAATGATAGTGTTAATGCAACTGAAATGTAGCACAAAACAATACAATAAGTACCATTGTCCAGAAGTTACAGAGGGGGTGTATCCAGCAATTTTTGAATAATTACAACAGCATGAATCATTTATCAGAAATATATAAAAAAGAAATCATCTATATAACTTTAAACAGTGTTACACAATACTGAAACCGCAGTAGTTTGTCATGCCAGTTATACAGTAGTACGGCAGATGTAGCAGTATGTTTGCTGTTAAAGTCAATGTTTTACCGATAATGGCACAGCAATCCATACAAGTCCATCAGAAGGACAATTGTCGAAAGGGCAAATTGTCCAAAGCAAACTCTTAGCACACTGTTCGGCAAAACAGTACATAATCATATTGCTGTATATTTAGTGTGTGCTATGTACATCATATATACTGTGGGACAGTATATTTCAATAAATTTGGTAAAATGATTTACAAATTGTACACTGCATTTTCTTGAAAGCAGTGTATGGTACATGTTATGTGCTACATCTCAGACAAGTAGATTTGTTTCTTTCCAGTGACAGAGTCAAACTTTTCTTAGTATTCAGGTTTCGCATGACATTCCTGTTGGAAACACTGAAACAAACGACAAAGAAATACGTTTTTTTTTTTTTTTTTATGAGGGATAAGAAGAAGTAGGTTTTGTGTTATCTATGATGTCTACCTTATCCAACAGATTGCTAATTTTGCTGTCTTAGTCTGACAACCAGTCATTATGCACCATCAAACTCCAAGGATCAGATTCACAAAAGGCAACTCAGGATGCAAGGCAACTTGGGTGGGAAAAATAGTGCAAGTAGCACTTGCGTTCTGAATTGCATCATGGTGGGATTCACAAAGGTAGCCTGTGGCATGCTGCAGGCTGTCTGCACCCAAGTTTACCAATGCACCTGAAACCCCTTTGCGACATGGCGTAAGGGGGTTTACAGCACCAGTTGCACACTATTCACTTAGGATGGCTGCTACGTCCCACATCAGGATTCCAAAAAAAAAAACGCTTGTGGACATCAGTCAAAAGACCACTTATGCCAGCTATGAGCTGACATAAGTGGTCTTTGCCATTCACAGGGGGTTGCCACTGTGCCACAGCTCTACAGCCCCCATGAACTACAGTCCCCCAACAGCCCCAGTTCCCAGATATGGAACCCACTGTGCCTAGTTGGGTGTCTGGCACACTCCCATATGCCCAGACACCACCAACACATGTCCAGACCCCCAAATGCCCACTGTCCCCCTTACATGCCCTGGATCATGATCACCCCCTCTAGGCATGTCATGTATAGTTCTGGTGATCTAGCAGCCCCCCACCCCCCAATTTGACAATGCCAGCCCACCACACTACCCCAACCCCCTTCCACACACACACACCCAGTGGGTGAGTTGGTGAGTGGCACAGCCCACCTTTCACCACCACGTCCAGCTTCCGACTGAGCTGTGCCAAGATCAGGTACAGTACTAATACACGCTTCATGAAAGACACCAGCTGTCATTCATGGAATGCGTATTATTACTGTGAAAAATCTTGGCACAGCTCAGTTGGCTGCTGGCCGTGGTGGTGAGAGTCAGGCTGTGCCAGTCGCAGGTGGGGGTATTGGTTGGGGGGAGCAGGGGGCTTGCACTGATGGGTGCGGGTGTGGGGAAGCATGCATGCATGGCCTTGACCTTGATTGGGAGGGATGCAGAGATTCTGGTGCATCTGTCTCCTGTCTTTCCCGCAGTCTTGCAGCATTTCTGGTCATTGTGCAATCTGTGTGACCTATGCTGCAACTCACAGGGTGCAGACCCCTGGACATGCTGTGATGCTGAATCAGATGCATGGTCCAGGATGCAGAGATGTTTGGTGCAAGCTGCTATTGTAGCAGCTTGTGGCCAACTTTTGTGAATCCGGCCCTATGTGTCAATGTATTCTACTGTATAAGCAGTGCTGGATGATGAAGTGATGACTTAGTTGGAAGGTACTGCCAACATGTAGGTGAACAAACCTGTTTCTGATGAGTCTTATTGAATCGACTATGGTGAGAAGTCACCAAGTGCCTTTATCTTTTTTCTCATGTTTTGAGGCGATGGGAGGTAGAACCTGTCATCTAGGTGCATTTTCCCAAGCAATGTGGTAGCTGGGAAATTCTTGATGAACAATGAATATCTCATCAATCAATTCAGACACATAACCTGCCAATGTAAAGGGAATCATACTTTACCAAGGACTACACAGAGTAGTGAATAATAATAAGCTGTGAACTATACTGTGGTTCTCAATGTGTAATGTTTTATTTCCAGAATTGTCAGACTAAGCATGTATATCTTGAACAGGATAAATCACAGTAACGCTCCAATTTCTCTGTCTCACGTGGGTATGTCATGCATTACCCACTGTTGAGGAACTGCTTTTCTAAGAATCAGAATTACACATTTCACATTTATTGTACATATGGATCAACTCTATAATTGCATAAAAGGCACTCCAGGGTGTGAGTAATTGTCGATTTGCACACTTCCACTTGGTGGCGCCTTGTGACACATAACAGAAGGTGTGGGTAAACCCACAATAACCAACACCCTGTTGTGCATTATTGCCCTTTATGGGTGTGATGTTGCATGATGCCAATTATACAATGGTGTGTGAAAATTCTGTAACCTCATTAGTGAAAACATGTCACATGACTGTGGGTGAACCCTGCATTACCCACAGCTGAGGCATTCCATTTATAAAAACACATAGTTAAAAATATTTTATACATGGGTCCATTATATAATTGCAATAAGGCACTCCAGGGTGTGAGTTATTGGGGATTTTCCCAACTTCTTGTGTGGTTAAGTCACTCGGCTGTGCCTCATGCCACACCACACAAGGCATGGGTAAACCCCCAATTACCCACACCCTGTTGCGCCTTATTGCTGAAATGACTGTTAATGTAAGTTGCTGGATTTGCGTATAGCAATTATAAGACATTATTGCAAAAGAGAAGTGTGAATAGTTGTAACAATGCTTTCCACATTCAGATAGACAGTTCTACTGTAATAAGAAGGTGCTTCCACCACCAGTTTAATAACGCTGCTTCAAAATCAGCATACATTATTACAGTCATTCACCAGTGATAGAGGTGCAAAACTAACCATCCTCTTATTTTTGTGCACCATACACTGTAAGGAAAAGTGTACGGGAGCCCACATACACAATCACACTAGTGTGTTACCTTGTGGTTTCCGTGATGACTGGGACCACTACAGCTTCGCTCTCCATGTATGCTTAGTCATGGAAACCACTCATTAACAGACTAGTGTGGTCAAGGATGGGCACACATACACTATCCTAGAAATAATTCATATTTGTTCAAACTCATTGTATGTTATAGGGACCTTCACCTCCTTCACCACTGGCGCACCACCACATGACTTTGGGAAGGACACTCCCTATCTAACCTCTCCAGCCCGTGTCTCTGCCTGCTTCCTGTCTGCATTTTCATTGAAGTGAAGAGCAGCAATCATGAGTCTACCAAAGACAGGAAAAACAATGAAAAGCACAAAGTGCAGTGTAGTATGATGATACTACAGTCAACAATATTAACAGAGGAACAATATGATGTATGCCTTGTTAACAAATGCCGCAGAGTAGATCATTGCCCTATGTGTAAATGAATCCATATCAAAATGCTGTTTTACTACATTTCAAAAGATCATGGAATGAGATTTTACCCTTGTGTGGTACAACAGCAAGCAGACCCTCTAGAGACTGCTCGTGTTATTTTCAGCCTAAAAGAGAAACAACCACGATGTAAACATTTCCAGTCACACTGTACAGTGTAAAAATTACACGAACAGCAACTTTTCGCTTATCCACTGTGTTCCCATTGTTATGTACAACCTGTGTACCATGCCTAAGTACTAATTTATGTATGTATTTGTTTGAATCTCACATAAAAACCTTTGTGATGGGGATCTCATTTACAAGCAGCTGTAGCACAAAATAACTGACAATTGATGAAGATAAGAATAGGCATGTACCTCATTCGATGTTGTTGACAGGAGGTTCAGGGGGAAGAGGACAGTTGTTTAGTGGGTTTTAGGGGAGGTGGTTGGGCACTGAACTGAGGGGTGGCAGATAGTGATGTAGCATAGGAAGGGGTTGAAGTGCTATGAAGTGTGCATGCATGCACTGGTCCAGAACAACTACATGATAATGTTTCTAAGACACCAGTAATTGTTTCTTACAGGACAGGTCTCTGTATTAAAACATGACTCTGTAGTGCCATATGGCAGTACAGCTATGAACACTTCCATCAAAGTGTCAGTGCTAATGTTTCCAACAATGTTGATACAAGGAAACACCCCTTTTCCAATCTGACAACACCTCGGTAATTATGTCTTTAAACATGACCATCATGGAACATTCATAGGTGATATCACAATATTCCCACACAAACTTTGCATTCATACTGTCATGGAAAAAATGTGTCATTTTTGTGGCAAAGAAAATGACAATCTTGTGAAACGCTTCTAATGCAGAAGTTTACTCAGATGGGGACAGCTTACGTATGTCTTTCAGTATCAAGTTGTTCATTATTACTTCCAACCCTTTATGAGCCCTACTACCTAAAAAAATTCCCTGGATCCCTTGGAGAAAAAAGACACCAAATGTGCTACTGAAAATTAATTAGCAAGGCAGTAACACTATACTGTTAGTATTCATTGGTAATGACTACTAGTGATGTTTGCAATTACAAAGTGGCGCCTCACACTGACCTTTCTCAATCCAAGTACATTCTTTAATAGAGTCATGAAGACAATTTTGGAAAATGGTCCTATGATTTGTGTGTACATTGGTGACATGGTTTAAGATTTATAGCCACTTAGCCACCACCATTTTGCCATTTCCCCCACTGGAGCCTGCATACCAATAAAAATGATGACTGACACCTTTCACCCAATGCAGAGTAAACTAATTACAGGGACTGACCAGGAGGAGCGGAGAACAGCACTTTAAATTGATGAGCTGCACGCCAGGAGACTGAAACAGCAGCACTATCAGAGTCATCTATACCAGCTTAATTTCACCCCTTTAAACATCCAGGGCTGTGGTGAGCTGTATCATCTGCTTAATTTCAATGACTTTCTGTGGACTTGAGTGCACTTTGTATTTTCAGAGCCCTTGTATTTCACCATGGGGACTGCACAGTAAACTAATTACAGGGACCGCCCAGGAGGAGGGGAGAATAGCACTTTAAATTGATGAGCTGCACGCCAGGAGACTGAAACAGCAGCACTATCAGAGTCATCTATACCAGCTTAATTTCACCCCTTTAAACATCCAGGGCTGAGGTGAGCTGTATCATCTGCTTAATTTCAATGACTTTCTGTGGACTTGAGTGCACTTTGTATTTCCAGAGCCCTTGTATTTCACCATGGGGACTGCACAGTAAACTAATTACAGGGACCGCCCAGGAGGAGGGGAGAACAGCACTTTAAATTGATGAGCTGCACGCCAGGAGACTGAAACAGCAGCACCTCCCCCAGCATCCACTAAACAACTGTCCTCTTCCCTCTGGACCTCCTGTCAACAACATCAAATGAGGTACATGCACTTTAAATTGACAAGCTGCGTGCCCAGCACGAGCGTGGGCAATAGCCTGAGTGGCACGAGTGCCACTCCACAGAGAAAATAAAGTAAACAATAGTATCACTGGGGGACAGACTATAAGTTCAACAATTAAGTGTAATGAGACTTGAGTAGATAAAGTTAGGTTACAGATACTAATTGGTATTAGTCTTATACAGAATTAAGTGCAGCTTGTATGCTCTAGTTTACTTGGCTTTGGTATTGTTCTAGACCAACAATGAATATTTTGTTATTATTAAGTATACTGCTACCTTGCCTTGCAGGTTTAACCATTGAAGTAGAGCAAAAAAGAAAGCTGAAAGCATACTGGCCGGCTCCCAGCTTTGAAACTCAATATATAGACAACTTCATTGAAAGAAGAAATTAGTTTACAAATAAATGGAGGCAATGGAAACAGCAAGGCAGGATAGTAGTTTTGAATTAATACAGTGGTAATAATTTACAGGTAAAACAGGGTACAGTTGCCTTTTTATTATTGTTGATATTGGGCGGGGACGTAGAGTTAAACCCTAGACCTGATGTTTTTAAAAAAGTTTGGATTTTACATGATAATGTCAGAAGCTTACAAACTAAAATGGATACTTTAAAAGTTATGATTGAGGAACAAACTCTGGATGTAGTTGGGTTAACAAAGACTTGGCTAGTGAAAAATACAGATAATGAAGAACTTGGTATTTTTGACTATACATTGTTTTGCTAGGACAGGTTAAAAAGGGGGGGGTGCTTTTGTATGTTAAAAGTAGCTTAGGCCACATTGAATTGTTAAACAGAGGAAGTCAAAATAATATAGAAAACATAGTAGTAAAAGTAAGTAAACTAAATATTGTTTTTTTCAGTAATTTACTCTCCACCAAAAACAAAAGTAAACCTCATAGAAAAAACTTTAAACACAATTCGAGGGGTTGCAGGTGACAAACATATTGTCCATATGGGAGACTTAAATTGTAACTGGGAAGAGAAAAGGGGTAAATCTTTAAAGGATGCTGTATGTGTCCTGGGGGTGACTCAACAAATACAAGAACCTACAGGATATACTAGCACAACTAAAAAGGACACAATTTTAGATTTACTGTTTGTATCTCATGCTATAAAAGTTGAGGCTTCAGGAGTTCTTACTCCTTGTCTCGGAGACCACAGCCCAATATGGGGTGACATTTTGTTAGAGACTAAACAGAAAACTCCAGAGGTAAATACTACTTGGGCTAGAAATATGCAGACTTTCTCAGAACAGGCGTTCTTACTAAATGTCGAGATAGAGAAGTGGGATCGACATAAACATATGCGAGACCTGGACTTTATTCTGGAATTTTTTTAGCAGAGACATTTAACAATTTATGTGACAAACATGCTCCAAAAATGAAAAAATGAAACAATAAACATTTGTCAAAATTACCTTGGATTAACAAAAAGATTCTAAAAAGTATTAGGGTTAAGAATAGGTGTTGGAAAAAAGCAAAAAAAAAAAAACATGAGAAAGGTTGGGATCACTTTATGCAGAAAAGAAATAGATGTAGACAACAGATTAAGAAGGCTAAAACCCTTTATTACAAAAATTGTTTAAATAAAGAATTGGATTCTAGAAAATTTTGGAAATCCATAAATTTATTATCTAAACCTGGGCAAGAAGTTAAAACAAACTACACCCTTAAGATTGGTGAAAGTTTGGTTGAAGACACTCAAGAAATAGTAAACTTGTTAAATGACTTCTTTGTGTACTTACCAGGTCTTCATGTGATGGCATCAAATTCAGACCCACAAAAACAGTTTAATTTAGATAATTTTACAGAACCACACCCACCATTTTGGTTTACAATTCTAAAAATGTCTGAGGTTTATAGAGGATTAATAAAAATAAATGTCAATAAGTCATTGGGGCTGGACTTACTTGAGGGGAGGTTTTTAACGATAGCTGCTAAACAAATTGCACCCATTGTGACTAAAATATTTAACAGAAGTTTACAAGAAAGTTACTTTCCACACCAGTGAACAGTGAGTAAAATTACCCCCATATACAAGGGCAGTCAAACTACTGTGCTAAACAATTACAGGCCAGTTGCATTATTGTCCGTCCTGGCTAAATGCTTGGAGAGACACATATATACACAAATGATGGAGTATTTAGAGAAACATAATTTAATTACATCATGCCAATCTGGCTTTCAAAAAGGTCACTTTACCACATCAGCACTGCTGGAGTTTAATGACCTTGTGAATACATCATTGCACAAGGGTTTGGAAACCACAATGGTGTCTCTGGATTTATCAAAGGCTTTTGACCTGGTGAACCACCTCTCTGGTTACAAACAGCTGAAAATATGGGATTTACAGAAGGTTCAAGGGACTGGTTGAAATCCTACCTGATGAGTCGTACTCAGTATGTTTCAATAAGTGGGGTAAGCTCAAAGAAGTGGGTAGTATCTAGGGGAGTACCCCAGGGGTACATTCTATGATCCCTGTTATTTGTGATTTTCAATAACAGTATCCCACAAGTTATACAGCATTCAGACATACTGTTGTATGTGGATGACACCACTTTAATAGCAACAGGTAGAAATAACAGGGAACTTGAAACCAAAATGAAGTTGGATCTTCACAGTATGGGGGGCGTGGTTCACCAGGTTGAGCCTAGTGATGAATATCAAGAAAACAAAATTGTTATACTTTGGGTCTAACTCAAAGGGTAACAAACAGTTACAAATAAAAGTGAAAAATTATGTTTTTAGAACAAATGACTGAATACACCTATTTGGGTATTGTTTTTGATCAAAATATGACTTTTGTGAAACATATAGGGGTGTGGATCGAAATGGTGAATAAAAGGGTAGGAGCCCTTAGAAGAACAACTAAGTGTTTAACAGAAAACAGTAGAAAAAGGGTTGCTGAACAATTGATTATTCCGGTATTGACCTACAGGGACCTTTTGTATCATACCACAAATAAGATATTATTAAATAACTTAGATAGGGTGTACTACAGGATCGCAAGGTATGTCTTGCGGTGTAGTCCAAGAACACATCACTGTAGTTTGTTGACCTCCTTCAAATGGCTACCTCTTGACATAAGATGCACCATGAAAAATATAAATATCATGGCCCAGATATTCAAACTGCGCCAAGCTGTGGCGCAAGCTTGGGCGCAGCTCAACTTGGCTGCGCAGGAGTGTGGACTGGGCGATATGCAATGGAGCTGCACCATGGCACAGCATCATTGAATATCGCACCCAGGCCACCCCCAGTGTGCATAGCGCAGTGGCACTGTGCCAGAGCAGGTGGTCAGAGTGGAGCATGGGGATGCACTAGCACAAATTCCATTGCACCATGCACAGCAACCACGATATGCAAAAGTTGACATGCAAATAGGGCGCAATATATTTTTGCAAGGTGCACATGGGGCCATTTGCATGTCATTATGATCCCATTTGCATGCAGGTGCACCGATCCCTGACGATTTGCACCTGGCGCCCTGCCAGGCAGCAGCCGTCAGGAACTGATGCCGCCTGCAGCCGGCAATGTGCTTCACAGCCCGATCGTGAGCATTTGTCAAAAAATAAATAAATATGTCCAATATTCCTGGTGGTCCAGTGGACCGCTGTCTGCCCAATCGCGGGCATCTGTATAAATAAAAGACAAATTTATCCAATATCCCTGGTGGTCCAGTGGACCACTATCTGCCCACTTACGGGCATCTGTAAAGATAGAGAAGGTGATTCCAATATCCTGGTGGTCCAGTGGAACTCTATCTGCCTGATCCTGGGCATTTGTAGAGAAAGAGAAAGCTTCCAAAATCCCTGGTGGTCCAGTGGGCTGCTATCTGCCCAATCGTGGGCATTTGTTAAAAAAGAGAAGGCTTTCAATATCCCTGGTGGTCCAGTGGACTGCTATCTGCCCTGTCATGGGCATTTGTAAAAAAAAAAAGAGAAGGCTTCCAATAACCCTAGTGGTTCAGTGGACTGCTATCTGCCCGATCGCGGGCATTTGTAAAGAAAAAATATGTCTAAAATCCCTGGTGTTCTAGGGGTACCCCCCTCCCAACCTGCCCACTGAGCCCCACCGCCCCACTCCCCCCCAGTCAGCTGGCGGGTGGCAGCACCCCTCCCGCCTGCCGCCCCGCCACCCGCCGACTGACACTGTCGGTAGGACCGTACGCCCATTGGTCCACATTGTGAGCCAATGGGCATGCAGCCCACACTGTACTACACATTCCAGATTTGTGAATGGTAGCACGGTACATGTGTAGTACGGTACAGCTTCACTCTCGAGGTTCATATGCTGTCATCTCAACCCCTCGATGGAAACACAGCCTTGTTGTGTATGGTTGCCCATACATTATTCTCTGTGAAATCCCCTTGAATGGTTGCCAGGGCATAAATAAACATTGAGACTGCAGACTGAGATGTTTACCGTTGTCCGACAAAACACAAGATTTATTTATTTATTTTATTTTGCAATCAGTTTACAACCTTTGAGCCAGAGGCTCATTTCCAAAGGTACCTCGGCAGGTGTGGTAGAAAGAGAAGAGAACATAATACATAAAGATGCAGGCATACATGGATCCAGGGTATAGGTTACACAGTTTGCATTACAAGGTGCAGATTCAGGTATTGTAGACAAAAAGGAAGGTTACAGAGTTTAGCAGCATAAGTGAATGATACTTGCAAAAAGAAACATGCGTAACAAGTTCCATGGTACAGGTTATAGAGTTAGCAGAGCATGCGACCAGGCCAACACAGCAGATAGTTTGATTTGGATACAGTAGTGCATTCTAGTAGGACAATTTAGCAAGCAGTATATTATCATTCTAGTATACATGGTACATTCTTGAAAACTGAGAGAAGGTAGGCAGTCGGATATGATAGTAATGTCGAGGATGTAGGATTAAGGCGGTACGGCGAGGGTGCAGCCCAGTAGGCATTGTCACGGCAAAGGGTGTTGTTGTACACCCGTTATGCACAGGTGCAGCAGCGCGTGTTGATTAGCTCGCTTTTGAGCGCAGTTTTGAACTTGAAGATAGTGGGGATTTCCGAGATGGAGAGAGGAAGCATGTTGTACCAAGAAGGGGCTCTATGGCGGAAAGACCTCTGTCCATGTGAGGTCCTAGATCGAGGAACCAGGAAGGTGGCCTTGAAGGAGGTCCGAGTACTGGCTAGGGGTTGGGCTAGGAGGAGGGAGGCTATCAGCCCAGGTAGTGACAGTCCTAACAGGGTTTTTTCAGCTATAAGGCAAGTTTGATATTGCAACCGTTCGTCAAGGTTTAGTACTGTTGCCATGTCATAAAGCTGACACATATGTGTGAGCCTAGGGGCCCCTGTGATTAGCCTGCATGCCTTATTTAGGACAAGGTGGATTTTGTTTAGGGCAGTCGTGTTGGCAGCACCATAGACAGGTAGCCCATAGTCAACTAGGGATAATATGGAGGAAGTAACTGCAAGCCGGAGGGCATCGGGGGGGAGACAGTTTTTGTAGCGGTATAAGATACCAAGCCGTATATTGGTAGCAGAGGCAAGTGCATCGATGTGGGTGTGATAGGTGAGGGCTGAGTCAAAGGAGATCCCTAGGTACTTATAGGAGTGGACTTGCTCCAGTTGCTGTTTGGAGTTGGAGAGGATACGGAGAGGGGATTTGCATGCTTTGTTTTGGGGGTGGGCAAAGAGCATGGTTTTAGTTATTTTAAGATTTACGACCAGTTTATGTCCTTAATAGTGTATGGTCCACTACAATGAGAAGTTTCCACCACCCATCAATAAACACAAGTAATTCAACCTTACCTTAGTAAGACATCTTCACCATCAACAAAAAGGAATACATTTTATTAAGATACACAAAGTGACAATGGTCAGAAATAGCACCGTAGCTAAAATTTATCGCAAACGGGGTGATCTCGTGACTCAATAATAGTAAAGTGTAACAAGCATAATGTTATTTGAATACTCTCATGAGAGTAACAATTGCATTGTGGTTGTGTAGCATGGCAACACGACACTCAACAGCACCTTGCGCCACAGTAAAGGCTGACTGGGTGAATAATACACTGTTCTGTCAAGTACAAATACCCAATTTTCAATTGACTGCACCTTACAATAGGTATGTAGTAATGGCAGTACTGTACATGACTTACAAGAAAAAATGGAACTTGTGAAGTCCGGTACTGTAGCTGTTGATTGACAGTCGCCATGATAGCCAGCAACCTGCCCAGTTTGTGCTATCGCCTGCCCCCCATCCTGATCCTGCCAGGTGTATTCCCTTTGTGTTGCCTGATCACCACCCTCCCCAGCCCTGATGCCCACTTCCCACACCTCACATCCACATCTCAGCCCCACAGGTACCACAGCACTGGGCACCGGATATGCCTAATACAACCCTGGTGGTCCAGTGGCCCCCCACCTGACAGTGCGAGCACCCCTACCCCCCAATACCTTGCTGGTGACTGGCACATCCCTCCACTCACTACCATGGACAGCCACCAACTGAACTGTGCCATGATCATTGTACGGTATGTATGCACTCACGTAATGACAGCGGCGTTGTCATTCTGCGGAACACATATAAGTACTGTACGTGATCGCGGCACAGCTCAGCTGGTGGCTGGCTGGGTGGTGAGAGGTGGGCTGTGCCAGTTGCTGACTCCATGCCAGGTGTGTGTGGGGGGGGACTGGTACCACTATGGGGGGGGTGGGGGACCACTGGGCCACCAGAGTAGGTAAGGGTGTTTCGGGGGGGGGAGGTATTCCAGTCAGGTGTGCTCGGAGCTGGGGCCCACATCTTACAGGTATCGAGGCAGGCATGGGGTACCAGGGCTCCCATCAGCTGGCACAACGGCCATCTACCCTGTCCTGTGACTTGTGGCATACCTGGGAGCTGTGCCCTACCTTGCACAGCTGCCGCAAGTCACAGGATGAAGACCCTTGACCTGCTCTGATACTGAATGGGGTGCAGGGTCCAGGTCACAGGGATAGTCAGCGCAAGCTGCCATTGTCACAGCTTGCAACTGACCTTTGTGAATCTGGCCCAAGGTCTTCAAGTAAAGCTAAAACTGCAAGTGTGAATATTAATATAAGGTGAACATACTTGCAAATAAAGTTTAATTTCACTGGTACTAACCTTTTATAGGTTACTTTTTGAAGTACAGGATGCACATTCACTGTTGATGTTGGTATGGTCAGTAACAAAATATGTAAAATAATACATAAGAAAAATACATGACAACATTGTCATCATACACATTCTCAGAACATCCTGAGGGAAATATGGAGTTCTATGAGGGGCTGCTGAGCTTGCTGCATCTGGGAAGACCACTGGATGTACTCTTTCTGAAGTTTAGACAGGCATTTGACTCAGTGACATATCCAGTCATACTGGGTAAGCAGGAGGACATGATGGTAGGGTGGGGGAAACATGGTCAGACAGATCAGAAACTGGATAGCGGGTCATTTAAAGATGCAGACAGCTTGGGGGGAGGGATCATCCTCTAGTATAGGAATTACAGTGGTCCCAAAGGTGTCAGTACTGGGCCCACTACTGTTTAACGCATACATCTCAGATGGTTGTACTGTAACAGTGCAACAGTGCTGCCACTGATATCCAAGACTGAAACAGACATAATTCAGAATGTCTGCATTGTGCCATCACGGATGCCCTTGAATGTCTGTCACAGTGCCAACCATACCACCACCACCCAGGCAATAAATATCTTACTCCGAGTTGGAATTGGACCTTGGGTGGGGAACACAACACCAGGAAATGAACACACGGTGTCTTCATCGCACCAGCATAGTGATTCACAGTAGACAAGTTATTTTGTTTGCTGTGCTGCTATTTGTGGTTGTGGTTCTGACCTTGTGTCGGCACATCATCTCAGACATCAGAAATGGTAGCAGCAGTGGGACGAGCCTCTTTGATGATGACTGAGAGGTATCGGCGGTGGTTGAGGGTGATGAAGGAAAGCTGACTGTACATGTGGATCTGAACACTCTGGGGGCATAAGGAGCATGGACGGTAAAGTTTAAGGCTGGCAAATCCAAGGTTTTGCAACTGGGAGGAAAAAGCATTGCTCATGTATACACATGTGTGGGGTTGGGGAAGGAACTGCAGGCTTATAGTGGGACAAGGACTCTGGTGTGGTGGTAGATAACAAAATGAAGAACTCTGACCACTACATAAGGCCTGTTGCCAAAAGAAAATTAAATGTGGTGCTGCATAGACTAGGGAGATAACCACAAGGAGACGAGAGCTGCTCCTTCCACTGTACAATTGCCTGGTTAGACTACACCTTGAATAATACAGTTTTGCAGTTTTGAAATTCCTACTTAAAGAGTAACATTTATCTTCTGGAGAGGGTCCATAGGAGGGCAAAAAGGATCATACTGGGAATAGGGTAAAGGCAGTCTGAGGAGAGACTACAGGAGTTCAACATATACTCGGAGGAGAGAAGGCACAGGGGGATATCATAAAGGTCTTCAAATGTCTCATAGGAATGAATAGGGTAAGTCTTGAGGGAATGCTTCAGCTGAGGTAGGTGATGGACACCAGGGAACAATGAAGTTGATGGAGGGTGGGCAAAAGGGAGGAAACAAGGAGAAGCAACTTCACTGATAGGATGATGGAACCCTGGAATGCCCTGCCCATGGAGTTCATGGCTGCTGAAACTGAATGGGTTAAAGATAGACCGGTTCCTGGGGTTCAGTGCATCCCATATCCCTGCTTGGTGGTGTGTGTGAGGGACATTGTAGGAGGTGTCTAATAACAGTGCACTGGGAAGGCACTGATCATAGAGCATACCAAAAACACCATATGGCCTAAACTGCTGGATTATTAATATGTTAGTATGCCGAACTGTCAATTACATAAAGGGAAGTGATAATGGTCAGGGGTTGACATCTTGCAGTGCTGTATGAGTACAAGAACAAGGGGGAAATTATAAAATTGTGGATGTTGGAGGTTAAAAGTGAATATTATGCAGTTTGTCGTCCTGCAAACAGTGGCGAGCACATGGAATACATCAAGCATTGTGGGGGGTTAGAAATATGCATTGCACATTCATAGAGGACCATCACATGTTTGGAAAGTGTGAAAGGAAGACACAAAGCAGATATGAACAGATAACAGCATCAGGTAGCAAGCTTTGGTGGACAATGGGTAGGTCTACAGATGCCTTACTGCAGACACATTCTATGTTTCAAATTTGCAGGACATTCCACCATCATTCCAAAAAATCTAGTTGGTATTTCCTGCCTTTCTGTACAATGGCTTGCACTGTATGTCAGTGACAGCTGTGTAACACTGAATGAACCACCAATGTGCACAAACAGTTCATTATGAAAGCACAGCTATTCGTGGGTTGTCATGCCAGTGCAGTATGCGCAGTGGTTTAAGGCTCTGAGCTGCAAATCTGGAGACCTGCGTTTGAATCCCGCAGCCCCCACTTGCATACTGTGTGACCCTGAGCAAGTCACTTAACTTCCCTGTGCTCCCAGGTTGCACCTGTAAACAAGCTTTCAGCTTAGTGTGTCTCACCTGGTTTAACAATTGGAAAAAAAAACATTGTACAGCAGGAAGATTATACCATTTTCCTGTTCCACACTGTGAAGCAGCCTGAGTACACATAAAAGAACATACAAATCTGTGCCAACATCCGCAGCATCCCAAAAATAACAGAAAACAATGTGCACTCACTTGTATCCATTTTCTCTTTTCAGATGCAGTGCTGCAACGACTAGGCTTGTTGTTGAATGCAAAGACCATAGGACAAGCATCACATTTCAGTCTCCTCTGCCTGGGCTTGAATCCAGTGACATCCAACAGGACCTGAGATATAGCAGACTGTTCTTCTGTGAAATGATCTGTTCATATCACAGTTTGGTCGTTCGGTTCCCATCTATCACACTTCACTGCAATGGTCCACTGCTTTCTACATTTTTTATCTTTAGAGAAGCGATAAAAGCTTCAAGTATAACCCTTCCCATTGGTGCAACCCACTGCACAACAGTGCTTCATTGTCAAATACAAACAGGGTAAAGGTCCAGTACATATATAGGCTTGTTATCAGAAAGGATGAACTAATGGCGGTACTTATAACAACAACAGGCAGTAGACACACAGACACACACAAACAAAGTAAACAAGGAATAAGGAACATATAATTGTTATTGAAAGTTGACAATTACAATACTGAAGGAATAGATAATATAATACAGTTGTCGGGAATTGATAAGAAACACACAATGCAAAATGCTACTAAGATGGCCTGACTACATTCAAATAAACTACATCACTGTAGTAACACACAGGCACAATGTCAACCACAATGAAAAACTGGAAATGTGACAGCATCACAATACCAACACATTGCTGTAACACACATCAACACAGATACTAGGAATTCAGACAATGAATGCAACACACATATGTAAAAATGTGTCAGTACCATAGAAATTCAGACCTTGGTATTACATTGTCAAGTTTTGTACACACAATCACATCAGCCCAAAAAGTACAGCTGAAAACTGTCTGCAATGTGAAACTGAACACAATTTAGCAATCACAAATGGCATACAGTAAGGACAAATACTTTATTAATAAGAATCCAGACAGTGTGATACCACTATACCCTCAGACACCTAAAATACTACAAGTTCAATACATAGTGCATCCAAGCTACATCTAGTAATGCACTTCAATATGTCGCGATGCATTTGCTGAAGTCAGGACAAAGACATACGGGACAAATAATACCATAGTCTAGAATAACTACAGATGCTTGCAGTCGGTATATATGTTCCCCTCAATGCAAGATATCACACATGCAGTCATCAAAATTAATCCATACTGAAATATGCACTTCGAAGTGTTTGTCGCATTTATTAAGACAAGAAATTATACACCATAGCTAATTTATTAATGAAAACACACTGAGACAAACCATCGAGGCACAATTCATAAAGTAGCTCCACAGACGCACAGTCACTAATCAGGATTACCACAACATCACAAAATACTGAAAGAACTGAATCAGCATTACAATAATGCAGACTGTGATGGTGAAAATGATCATATCTACAGAGAACTGCAATTGGATATCTGATAAGGAGATGGGGGGGTTGACAGCTGTCAGTTATGTGGAGAACAGCAGCTAGAACTACAAATACTACACCTTTCTAAACAAGAAACATGCACAGACAGTAGGGAATAGCGATAGGAAAAGTAATAAAACTGTGGACAACAAATTTAAATACAGCTGACACGGAGACAATTCACAGTCACAAAGAAGAACCTCATTCACTCGAGACAGCAGGAAACACATAGCGGGAAATCATTGTCTAGCTGTTTAGTGTTGAAGTGCACCACCCAATTGTGTCATACTTCATCGTATGCACACAGACGCAGCTGTCAGGAATGGCAAAGCAGCACCGTGGGACTGACTGCTGAAAATGTGATTTTTGAAATGTAAATAACTACAGTAATACATGAGGAACAATAAAACTACACACAAAGGATGTCTAGAACCATTATTTATTACAATAAAACATCTTAAAATACAAATTTTAAAGCACTGCACATGATCTTTATGGAGCTCATTAATACTATGGTATAAAGACAAAGGATCACTACACAGAACATCAAGGAGTTTTGCCAAGCCTCCTCTGTCTAGTTTTTTGGGATATGTGGCTGTCCCCCCCCCACCTCAGAAGTAACCTCTGTAGTGGCAGAGGCCACTGAGAAGGAGTCGTATATTTCTCTACCAGAGTCCTCTTCTGATTTATCAGTAGACAAGATTGAAAATATGTTCCCTTTTCTCCAGGTATCTGTAGAGCTACCTGAACCTTTAGAGTC
Source organism: Neoceratodus forsteri (assembly GCA_016271365.2). Classification (NCBI taxonomy): domain Eukaryota; kingdom Metazoa; phylum Chordata; order Ceratodontiformes; family Ceratodontidae; genus Neoceratodus; species Neoceratodus forsteri. Next base: position 249,623,357 of record CM028135.1, on the reverse strand, counting down.
TCCCACAGTGTTATTGCTCAAACTTCTCCCTGATCTATTCCTTTTTTTGCAGTCACCTTCTTAAATTGGTTCTCATGGATAAAGGGGAGGAGGCATATCTTCCCCTTCAGGTTTGTCCGGGGTTACCTTGTCAGGGTCTATTGGAGTGGCGACTTCCTCAATTCAGCTTTCTGCGAATACTTGCTTCCTATCTGTTTTTGGGTCTCTGTCTCCCCTTTCTGGTAGTTCCTTATTGATGGGAGGAATGGGGGAGATGGACCTGGTGCATTCGCTACTCTCTGGGCCTGCTGCTTCTGCACTAAGTTAATTAATCCTTCTTGTGAGAGGCTGGCTTCCCTGTTGTGTGAGGCCCATGGGCATTTACCATACCAGTGCCCAGTTCTCTTGCACAAATTACTCTTGAATAAATTCACACGAGCAGAGGAAAGATGACCATAATCTAAACAGTGACTGCCCCAGGTGTGTCGCAGGCAGAGCTGAGATGTAAACAGGAGCTGCTTTTAAAACAAGATTTAGGTTGTCCCATATAAAATACAACCCTCTATCCTTGCCTAAAAAAAGGTACTGGGCAAATGAACTGGTCCATTGTTGGTGAAGTAGAGCTTAATTTTGATTTTCCAACCCCCATTCCAGATCTGCTCACTGTCTAGAATGGGGCAGGTTTATCTGAAACTTCACAACTCTGTTTAAGCCAAAAGATGATGTCCTCTACATGGACACCCTCATTACGGAACATAACAGTAATTAATTTAACAGCAGGCTTCGTCAAACGGATGGCCATATAGGAAATCCATAAGGGATTATTTTTCACCTTCTGATATTGGGCCCAAAGCCTGTCTAAACTGGATACTGTTCTAAACCTAACATCAAGGTTGCCTTTGTCAATATGGATTATGAAGGAAACAAATGTGTGCACGATCTCTGAAGGAAACAAATGTGTGGTGTAGTTCCTTTCAACAATTGCCTGGTCACATATAATCTGTCTGGGGGGTTTCCATGCCACCTTTAAAAATAAGTCTAACTGTGTTTTTTCCTGGGGGCAGGTTCCCCTTTGTTTTGAAACAGGTCTGACAATGTCAACATTGGATTTAAAAGTTCTCTTTTTGATGGGTCCTGCAACAGTTCCTCAGCTGGACCCATCCTATTATTTACGTTATCATTTGTATTTAATGCCTGAAAGTTTATACTTGTCTGTGCAGTGACTTCCTCCAGGTTAGAATCACTGTGGCCCTTTGCTTCACTGTCTGTGTTTGTGCTGCGTGGTTCTGTATACTCCTTAGCTACTGCAGAGATGGTAGCTACATTTGTGGGATGAAGTTGCTTCAAAAAAATGCTCCATATCCTTATCACTAGGGTCTGTGACCCACTGTTCAGTGTTTGTTTGCAACCAGACTGTTCCTTGAAGTGCTTGAGCAAGTGACCAGGCCTTTTCCAGATCTGTAGGTTCGGATTTCCCCTGTTGTGGTAGTGTTTTAGAAATAACTTGAGAATCACTCTGGGCATTGCTAGTCTGTACAACTGTGGTTACCTTCAGCAGGTACTTCAATTACATTTTTTTTTAAATGTTTTTGCTTCCCAACCTTAGAAGGGTGCGATAGGCCAAGGCATTGGCCCCTCAAAGCTTTCATGGGGTATTTGCCTTTCATAGGTACCAGAACCAGGGGGGCAGGAGGGGCGGGAGCCATACCAGTGTTTTTGAGTACTAGGAGATTTCCCATATATATGCTGCAGAAAAGAATGAATTATAAACTTATTCTGTGACTGTCATTGCATGACAGTACTGCAGTGCATGGCTAGAATCTGCTCTGCTGCCACGACCCCCCAACACCACTCCCCGCCACTCCACCACTAAACAAAACAAAAGGAGTACCTGCTGTGTTAAATGCCTCAGCCAGCAGAGTTGTAAAGTAAAGTCGTTATTATAACAACTCTACTTACAACTCCTGAATTTAACTGTTCATTCAAGCAGCTTGGCTAGGCAGTATTAACACCTCCATCTCATCTCCCCTTTGTTTTTGGGACTTGGGAGTCAGGAGAAGGACTTAGCACCTAGTTAACCAGTAAGCCATTAGCCTAAGCCAGCTGCCAGATAACTGCATTACGGTTTAACTGAGTCTTTAAGTAATCAGTAATGTGTCCTGCCTCCACTTCACTGGCACCTCTAGGTCTACTAAAATAAATGTAAATTTGAAAGTCCACTTTTTTTTTAATGTCCTGACCCCCATGGAAGTTCCGAGCCAAGCCCTGCCCGAGAACAAGAAGTGAAGAGAGCGAATGAAGCCAGGGCTAGCCAGGGAATATTAAGGTAATCACACTCGCATCGCCAAATCCAATATTTCTCCTGACTCCTGGCTTTTGATTTCCTTGTTTGGGTTGAGTGTTGACTTGTGGACTTTGCTGACTTGCTGGCTGCTGGTTTCTTTCGCTCGCTGTTTGCAAGTTCAGTTTAACTACGTTTTTAATTCAAGCAGCTGGCCCGTAACACAACTGGCTGCTGTGAGTGTGAAGAAGAAAAGAATCCGCTGGCCTGTGTTGTTGACTGAGAGAGAGTGAGTCCAACAAAATTATTTACATTTTTTGTATTGGTTTAATTTACTTATTTTTTTTCTTGTTATTGATCCCCCCCAATGTGGCCTCTCTGACCGCCGGCCACGTCACGACCTCCAATCCCAGTGTAGAGTTATCGATTGTATCGGAAGCATCATGTCAACAGCTCTTTAAGTTGCTGTGTTGCTGCAGAAGTCTTAATTTTATACAAGGCGAAGCAGTTTGAAAACTGGTGCCCAAACACAGCTGAACTCCGGCGGCTGCACAAATATCTGCTCAGACTTTACCGTTCCAATTTTTCTACTTCAAATAAAATGTTTCTGCTGCCTGACCCTTGATCTACTTTGTCACTATTAGTAAAAATAGTCTTGTTTTGTTTAAAACAATATATTTGAATAGGAAGTCAGAGCTTCAACATTATGTCTTTGAGCCGTGACGTGGTGAAAGCTCCTTAGGTGGAGTTGGTACTGATTTTAAATAAACAAACAAACAACCTTTTAAAACTATTTAAACTGATGTTTTTCATTATATCTATTTACTGCTTGCTTTTGTATGCCTGAAACCATAGCTGTGTAAATTATCAGTTACTGAGTGTGAACGTATGCAGATTTGTTGTTAAAACTTGCTTTCTTTTTATACGGTTCAGATGGGGCAGGGGCTAGCACCAAATGCCATAATAGCCAGCTGGTTATTATTGAATAGAATTGGGTTATTAAGGTGCTTGAAAGTGGTGCCTGTCCGGTCATTAAATGGACTCACCAGTAATTATAATTTTATAATATTTGGTGTATTTTTTATGGGCAAGTGCCCCGTTTCTTTTGATGTAAGGAAACAGCTTTTTTGATATTTTGCTAGCAGAAAAAAATGAAATTTGGTGGCCTTCAGATAACTTCCTCTAAACTGTTCTGATCAGCCATAATAGAACTTTCTAATTATTATTACTTTTGCAAAAATATATATTTTTGCAAAAATATTTATGACTTTCTGTATTGTATGTGTCCTTGTCCACACTCCCACCTCAAAGGTAATTACATTTGCTCCATTTCCCTCTCCCTCCTTCCTATCCCATTCTATAGCCATCAGCTATGTTACTATGCATTTGCGCATGTATATGACGGCTTAAGTACATGTATTTTAGCTATGTAATCTGTTTCTATGTATGCTTGTAATTTCTCTAATTGTATCTTTTGCTTTGCTTCAACCTTGTGTGATGCAGGTCCACCTTGTAAATGAGCTTGCTCAATGATGTTTTGCCTGGATTAATAAAGATTTGATTGATTGACTAAAGCTTCAAGTATGACGTAGGAAGGCTGACTGTTGACAGGTGTCCCTGTGCCCAAAGGCAGCAGTTCAACTGTGATTTTAAAATAGCGATGAGGACATCTGAAAGGTATCACAACCTTGATAAAATGACATCCCTGTCTGGAAAAATGAATGCAGGATAAGGTAAAGCGACACGTTCACAATGCACTTTATAAAAATAAAAGGTATACCAATGTGCTCAATATCCAGCAATATAACGACAATAATATTCTTTAGGATTTGGGATTCTGTGATTCTCTCATTTAAACGATGTGCCATTTCAATAATGTACCTTTAGTAATAAGAACAGCTATTATTTGCCATTAGGTAGGAAGAAAAAGGTTTCCTTAAGTATCTGACTTGAGGAATAATGTTAAGTGCATATCTAAATGGGTAGGCAGGTATATGAGCAAGTGTATGTGTGTAGTATGTATGTGTGCATGTATGTATATATATGTGTGTGTGTGTGTGTGTGTGTGTGTGTGTGTGTATGTGTATGTATAGAAAGATGTACGCACCCATACACACATACATACACACACACACACACTCACATTTTTGGCAGCATCAGCAATCATCAATTCGACTGCTGCTGTATCTTTGTTGGGCTCTGTTCTGGCAGGTTGCAGGTGATAAATGTAAGTCACAAGTGCAGGGGAGGACAGAAAATGTAAATCTTTAAATTAAGAACAGTCTTGTCCTTCTTCCATTGTAGCTGTGTGGTGTCTTAAACATGTGCAAAAAGTGAAACAACCCAAGCATTTCAATGAGAGGTGTGTGACTGGGGGTAGGGCAGATGTGAGCCCCATAGCATTTGCATAATTTCCCATGCAACTACATAGAACAAACCAGGATAAAGTAAAGTCCCTTCTTTGTTTTCTATTTGCTATTATGATGTCCTACATGGTTTATTGGGACGTCTGGTCTTCTGGGGGAGGAAATAGTGGGTGGAGGAGGAAGAAGAAAAGGAGAGAGAGAGAAACAGACACTCACAAAGGAAGTCCCCCCCTCCAATGTATGGGCAGGTAAGGGGAAGAAAGAGGCAAAGTGCAAGTGGTTCCTGATTGGTCTGGTCCCTAGCAGTTAAGGGTGTAATTTTATCCATTTTTTTATTTATTATTTATTCGTCCATCCAGTTCTGAGTTTCTGCAGCTGCCTGTCTGCCCCGCTAGCTTGCTTGAAGCTTTATTTTATTGCCCAATGTGGATATGGTCCAAATAAAAGTAAACAGAAAAGTTCATCCACACCTTTCCCTGGCCGCTGGCCCCCCTGTGACCCATGTTTGAGGGACTGACATTCACAGGACTGACTGTAGCTGTAGGTCATTCGGAACTTCAGTCTAGTCTCTAACAACTGTGAGAACTGATATTTGCCGAAGCCTTTTAAGCCTCCAGATGACCAGACCTTAAGTTGGCATTGCTTGTTTTAATTTTCACCAGTCCAGATATTCTAGCCTAAGCCTCCTGATGCCTCTAGACCAGACTGTAGTTTTTTTGCCAAAATACATAAATTCATAGTGTCCTGTTGGCAGCTGTGGGCTTGTGACTGCGACAGCCAGATGGCCAGGAGGGACAGACTGTCACTGCTGGATGCAGCACAGTACTGAGTGCAAAAAAAATCAGGTTGTTTAGTTGTTCACATATGTTTCGGACCATGTACTCTCCAATTCTTCATTCTTGGCTTTGAGTTTGCCATTTTGTCCCAGCAGTAAAGAATGGTGGTGACTCCAATAATTAAATAAAGACAATAAATGCATCCATACATCAAAGAAGTGTATATCACTGGGGGGTTTGAATTTGAGTAGGGAGGGGTTTGAATAAGTGGGAAAACATGCTCATCTTATTTTACCAATTAATTGTACTTAATGTTGGGACTGGGATGAGTAATGCTGGCTAGAGTTATGGACTCATGTTTTTAAATTCAGGCATTATGCAATTCAGAGTTTTTTTTCATGCAGGGCTTCTAGCCTGGAGTAGCTAAAAATATTGCATCATTTAGTTAAAATAAGGCAACCAGATGATGTTAGCTTAGCTGTCATTTGATTTGACATGTTGGCCAGGCTTTGGAGGGACCTGGTGTGTAACAGGCTGTAACAAATGGGGGTCAGACTCACTTGGGTCCTACCAGGAGGGTTTTGAGATGGGATACCTTGATTTTGATAACCTACCTGACCTTTGTCTGTCAAACCAGGGACTCGAGAAGAAGAAGATCCAAATTCATTGATCCAAATAGACTGCATTGCCTGGGCGGGACCGGTACTGTCAGCTACTGTGCTAATGTTACAGGTAAAACAGATAACATCAGTTTTTTTTGCTGTAGATACATACTTTAACTGCATATTATGCAGGGCAAGGGTTGCTCATTTCTGTGCTGTCGTACAGTTTTTATACATCTATTTTTTCAGCTAAAAAATGCACTCCATTGCAAGTAAACAGCTAGGATATGTATGTAGAGAATACTGGATGGGCAACTATGCAGAACCAGTGAGTTCTCGCACAGAAGGGTTCTGATTCCCTCTGACCTCTGGAGCAAATTTGGCTCAAGAGGTCCCTAGGAATCAGAACACCAAGGTGGCAAAACACACAGGTTGCGCATTGAGCTGCTCATCCTGTATTTTTATAGTGTATAGTACTTTATAAAATGGCAAGAAATAATCTAGAACTCTCATTGGTCAAGAGGGATCTGCTGACTGTAGATTAAATCTCTATATACGCACTGTCATCCTGGTCCTAAACCACATCACAAAATGAGCAAATCAGTCCTCCTACAAACAGAACTATCTTCCATCAGTCTCCCTACAATCAGAACTGATCTTCCACCACAAACATGGCTGCTATCCTTACACTGTAGAAACCTTCCACTGGGCCCTAAATATAAAACTACCTTAAATATAAAACAAATTAAATAAGTGTTGTTAACCAGATCATTACATTCTCCTTATACACATAAACAAATTATAAACATTAAGCATTGTTTACAGTTTTCATTATAACTGTTTCAAACAACATGAAGTCTTGCTTTATTCTGACTATTGCAGTTAGCCCCAGCACTCAAACTGCCCCGGAGAGTGGAGGGTTAATTTTTATGCACAGCATAGAACGTTGAGTTCGAGCTTGGTTCAGACCTCTGTCTTCTGCACTTTGACGCGTAACTGTCAGATTCTTTACTCTGCCTAACTGAACGGTCGCTCTGGAGATTTCTCCTTTGCTCGCGGTTCGAAAGTCGATTAAAGTCCTCGGTTTTACTGATTATTTTTTGCAAGTTTCAGTTCAAATCTCTGTCTGTGGTACAGTAAGTACTAGGTAGTGAACTAGACATAGTAAACTTGTGGAAATTATAAAAATTTATATTTCAACCGGTTCAGCTGAACCGGCCGTTTAATGAATTATATATTCTGTCTTTGTTTCTAAACTTAGAGTGTGGTTACCAGTCCTTATCGGTTTAAAAAAACCCTGCATTTTCATGTATTTTTTTCCAATACCCGTGACACAGTTAGAAACCGATAAGGGTGTCTTGCCTGGTTGTTTGCCATAAAAAGGGTAAGTTTGTGGTTAGGATGGCTACGTCTAAGAAGCCCAAAAGAAAAACTGGGCCACTGGGTTTCAACACTGCAGTGTGTGTGGGGGAGGTCTTTGCTAAGGCTGATCCCCACACCACCTGTGTTTATTGTCTGGGGTTTGACCACCTCAATTCAGACTGTCAAATCTGCAAACATTTTCCTGAGTCTACCCCGGAAAAAAGATCGGGTAGGCTTAGGGATAAGAAGGTCGAGAAGTCCACTGAACTGGATGGCCAACCCGGTTCGGTTCCAACCGAACTTGAGGGAGTGCCCTCTGACCAGGGTGACACTACTTCGGGCAAGAGGAGAGCCGATCCTGAGGGATCAGTTCCTACAAAATGAAAAAGAAAGGAAAAATCATCCAGTTCAGATACAGAGACCCATTTTCTGATTGCTGAAGAGATTGCCAAAGTGATAAGGATTGTAGAATCGCTTGGCCCGGTTCCATCTCATCCGGTGCCTTCCAGCAGGCACTCGGTTCAGTCGGTTCCTCCAGTTCAAGATTATGCCCCTGAAGATTTCTATGAACCGGATTTGGAGAGGCATGAAGATTATGATGATGATGATGATGATGATAGCAATGGTGTGGAAGGTCTGGATGAGTCCATTGAACCAGACATCTCCCCAGACAGGTCTTCTGATGTTTCCCCTCCTAGGCTTTCTGAGTCCCCTTCCCACTACATGTTTTACAGGAAAGTGGCAGAAACCCACCGGCTCCCTGTGAAAGAAGCTGTAGAGGAGCAAGAGGGACCTGATTATGTGGAGATGATGGACATCCCTGAGTCCAAGAGACTGTCTAGTCCCCTTCTATAGTCTTTTGGGAAACAGACACAAAAGACTTTAAAAATTCCAAATTCTGTACCACCTGTTGACAGAAGAATGGACAAAAGGTACACCTTATCAGGTTCAGGTACAGAGTACCTGTATCAACAATGCAACCATGTTGGGATTGTACAGGCTGCAACCTGTGATGAGGCTAATATACCCTTGCCTCACACCCCCCCAGATAAAGACTCTAGAAAGCTGGATGCCATGGCAAAGAAACAGTAGATGGCATCCACCTTGGGACTCAGGCAGGCTAATTATATGGTCTATGCAGCCAGGTACTAGAAGTCCGGGTGGGACACTGTACTGGCACTGGCTAAGCAGGCCTCCCCACAGCTAGCCTCTGAGCTGGAGGGGGTGGCTGCTGATGGGACTGAGGTATCTAAGGTACAGTTCCACACTGCTGTGGACTCCAATGATGTGTCATCCAGAGTCATGGCTACATCTGTGGCTCTTTGGAAAATGGCTTGTCTCAGATGTACTAGCCTCTCACAGGACACCCAGGCTAAGGTCATGGATTTCCCTGTGGTGGGTAATTCTCTGTTTGAGGAGCAGACAGAGAATTACATGAAAAAGATGGCTACATATAGGACCTCCTATAGGAGTGCACAGGCCAAAGAAAGACAGACAACTCCTCAAAGGCAGCAAGCTAGGGGCAGGGGCAGGCCTTTTCACAGGCCTTTCTACCAAGCACAGGCCTCTTCTCCCTTTCCTCAGAGGAGGTTCTTCAGAGGGAGAGGCAGAAGGGGGATGAGCAGGGCTGCATCCACCCCTCAGCCTAAGGCTCTTGCCAAGCAGACACCCATATGTGTCAGCCCGGGTCAATTCCCCCCATTCCTGTAGGAGGCAGGCTGGCTTACTTTGTCTAGGACTGGATGTCTGTTACCTAAGACAAGTGGGTCCTGGAGGTGGTAAGCCAGGGGCTGGTTCTCAGCTTCAAGAAATTTCCAAAGTTGAGAGCCAGATCTTTTCCATCTGCAAGCATCTCCGAAACTATTGCCCTAGAGGCAGAGGTTTTGATCTCTACTGGCTCTAAAGGCTGTAGAGAGAGTTCCTACATAGCACAGGGGCAAAGGTCTGTACTCCAGGTACTTCCTTGCCCCAAATAAGACAGGGGAGTGGCAACCCATCCTAGACTTAAGATACCTGAACAAACATCTTTTAAAACCAAAATTCAAAATGGTGACTCTAGGAATAATCCTTCCTTCTCTAATGCCAGTGGACTGGCTAGCCTCCCTGGACTTAAAGCATGCCTACTTTCACATTCCCATCAGGTGGTCCCACAGAAAGTACCTCAGGTTCAAATTTCCTTCAGGCCATTATCAGTTCAAAGCTATGCCCTTTGGCCTGACATCAGCTCCAAGAGTATTCACAAAATGCCTAGCAGTAGTAGTGGCCTTTTTAAGAAGGAAAAATATTTCCATATTTCCATACCTGGACGACTGACTCATTGTGGGTCAGTCCCTAGACCAAGACTAGTTAGACCTGCAAGTGACTCAGTAAGTGCTCACTTCCCTAGGATTCCTTGTCAATCTTCCCAAGTCAGTTCTCAAGCCTGTAAAGCTCCTCACCTTCACAGGGGCAGAGTTGGACACAGTCAAAGCAAGAGCTTTTCTTCCCCTGGAAAGGACAAGGGCTATTGTAGAGCTGGCTTCTTCATTCCACCTTCTGGTCTCTTGGCCAGAAAAGCACTTCCTTCAGCTTCTGAGCCACATGGCAGCTTCTACAGTAGTGGTCCAAGGGGCCAGATTTCAGATGAGGGACATTCAGTTTCACCTGAGGGCCTTTTGGTCTCAGAAGAAAGATTCTCTAACCAAACTAGTTCCAGTGACTCAGACTCTGATCCAGTCTCTCCAGTGGTGGCAGGATCGGGACAACCTCAGGCAAGGAGTACCATCCATCACTCAGCCTCACTCTGTGGTCCAAACCACGGATGCTTCTCTATTGAGGTGGGGAGCTCATCTGGGGGCTCTCACAGCCTAGGGACTGAGGTCCCCTCAGGAATCCCTTCTTCATATCAATCTCTTGGAACTCAGGGCAGTCTTTCTGGCCCTGCAAACTTTCTCTCAGTCAATGCAGAACAAGGTGGTTCAGGCCAGGACAGACAACACCACCACCATGTGGTACATCAACAAGCAGGGAGGCACTTGGTCCACAGCCTTGTGCATGGAAGCCATGAAATTGTGGTCCCTAGCTTATTCTCTGCAGACCTCTCTGGTAGCAGTCCACCTTCCAGGGAAGGACAATGTGCTAGCAGATGCATTGAGCAGGATCTCCCAGGGCCATCACGAATGGTCCCTGGACCCTCTGGTGTTGAAAGTGAGTTTTTCAAGGTGGGGCACTCCAGAGATAGATCTCTTTGCAGCCCCAGACAATCACCAACTTCCTCTGTTTTGTTGCTGACCCCCAGTCTTGGGCTCAGTCCCTCTGGATGCTCTGATTTTGAACTGGGAAGGGAAATTTCTATATACCTTCCCTACCTTTCCTCTACTGTTCAAGGTTCTGTTCAAGATAAAGTCACAACCCTGCAAAGTGATTCTGATTGCTCCAGACTGGGCCAGGCAGCCTTGGCACCCCCTGTTGCTGTCCCTAGCAGTCCATCTTCCCCTGTCTCTTCCCAGGAATTACAACCTGTTAGCCTTCTTTCAGGAGAGGATTTGGTACCCCAATCTTTGGTCTCTCAAACTCAAGGCATGGCTCTTGAACAGTTAGAGTATGCAGATTTGCATCTGTCCCAAAAGGGTTCTGGATATTCTCAAAGCCTCTCGAAAGCCTGCCACCAGAAACACTTATAACTCCCAATGGAAAAGATTCAGCACTTGGTGTTCCAAGAAGCATATATCCCCAGACACTGCTGAATTGTCTACAGTTCTGGATTATATGGTTCATCTTAATGGCCTAGGCCTCAGACTAGCTACTGTCAAAGTACATTTGTCAGCTGTTTCTGCTTTTCTGTCAGCGGGAAAGCCTTCCCCACTGTCATCTTACCCTGTATTCTGTAAACTTTTCAAGGGATTGCTTCATACCAATCCCCCCTTTAGGGATCCTACCCCTGCTTGGGATCTTAATGTTTGCATTGCTCAGCTTATGCAACCCCCTTTTGAGCCTTTGTCTTCAGCAGAGCTTAAGTACTTGACTTGGAAAACTGTGTTTCCTGGTAGCTATTACCTCTGCCAGGTGTATCAGTGAATTGCAAGCTCTGTCAGTGGAGCCTGATTTTATCTCATTCCATAGAGATAAGGTGGTCCTTAGAACTAATAGGAGGTTTTTACCTAAAGTGGTTTCAATTTTCATCTGAACCAATCTATGTCTCTCCCTGTGTTCTTCACTGATCATTCTTCTTCAGGAGAAAAACGTTTACACAGTTTGGATGTTAAAAGAGCCCTTAGTTACTACATTGAGCATACTAAGGCTCACAGGTTTGACTCCCTCCAGTTGTTTCTCACTTATGGAGAAGTAAGGAAGGGCAAACCTGCCACTAAGAGAACTATAGCCAGGTAGATTGTCTCTTGTATTCAATTCTGCTATGAGAAGCTAGGCAAAATACCTCCCTCAGGCCTGAAGGCTCATTCAACTAGAGGTACAGCTGTTTCCCCCTGGCTGCAGCTAGGGATATTCCTTTGCTAGAGACATGTAAAGCAGCCACCTGGAAAACAGTCCATACATTTACCAAGCATTACTCCCTGGAATCTAGGCTAGGAGTGATGCTCGGTTTGGTACAGCAGTACTGCAGAACCTATTCCCAAGGTAGGTTCGATTCCCTCCTCCATGGAGGCACTGCTTGGTAGTCTGCAATAGTCAGACTACAGCAAGACTTCATGTTGTTTGAAGAAAAAATTACTCACCTTAGCAATTATATTTCTTCTAATGGAGGCTTGCTGTATTCTGACCTCCCTCTCTGCCTCCCCTCTTAGAACCTGCTTTTGGGAAGTGGGCTGGCAGGTGCTGTATTGCACTCCAGGGGTGCATTGGGCACTCGCTCCTTTTAGAGAGGGGGGTGTGGGTTATATTATTAATTTAACAGTCTTAAGTTGTTCACTACCTGGTTTTTGATTTTGGATTTCTTGACAAGTCTTTTCAGGATCCAAAATATTTGGTTGCCATTTGGCTAGTAAAAATTTTACAATTTCCACATAGTAGTTAGTTAGTATTAGCTCATAAGAATCTGACGGTTATGCTTCAAAGTGCAGCAGCCAGAGGTTTGAACTGAGCTCAAGCTCAATGGTCTATGCTCTGCATAGAAATTAACCCTCTACTCCCCGGGGCAGTTTGAGTGCTGGGGCTAACTGCAATAGTCAGAATACAGCAAGACTTCATTAGAAGAAACATAATTATTAAGGTGAGTATTTCTTTTTCTTTGCTAACAGTGAGCAATCCACCTTCTGTCTTTACCTGCTCATCAGGGAAATCTCTTCTGCTTGCCCTGACAGTTAGACAATTGAGTCTCTGGCTCTAAAACAGGCCTTTGTTGTGTGTGTACAGTATGTTAGTAGAGGAACATTCTGCTTGTAGAACTGAGCAGAATTTTGAACCCCTGTATTCCATGGTAAACATTCCATGATAAACATTCCATTTCTTGAATGTGGGGAAACAGAGAACAAAATAACAGAATGAAGAAAGTAGGCAATAATATTATATAAACAAAGAGAAAGGTGATAAATGACTCACCCTGCTGTTTATCTTTTAAGATAAAGTGAGCGGTTCATGATGTTGTCAGTGAGTGTGGCAGTTTTGAACCATGCTCATGCTTGCAACATCGGGGAACTGAGAAGCCTCTGTTATGGCTTCCTTTTAATTTTGTCTACAGAGTGAGGAGAATGAAATAAAGTAAGGTGGCAATGTGTCATACTTAGAAGGAGGAAAACAGCAATTGTGAATTGTTGTGGCTGGCAGGGGAATATGAAGCTTAAGTGGGCAGGGAGGCACACACTGTATATCACTAATTTAATCTAGCACCAATAGCGGAAGGACTATTTTATGTTAGAAGCACAGATTCCCTTACATTTTCACTTATTTAAAAATGTGTTTCAAAATAAAAAAAAATTGCTTCTAAAAATGAAGGGCCATTTTATAAGTGCAATAAGACACTCTGGGGTTGTGCATTACAATGTGATAACGCTCCCTGAGATGACCAGCACTTTCGGCCTCGTGCCTAACTACGCCCCTAGGAGTGTGGTTATCACACCGCAATGCACACCCCATCATGTCTTATTGCTTACATGTGAAATACTGTATGTGTTTTGTAAGTTCTTTTGCTTTCAAAATAAAACTGACACTAGACACTAGAGGTTCTAGAATGCTGTTCTACCACAGTAGGGTAGAATCACATTCCATGACCTCCTTGGAACCGTGGTAGAACATCATTTTGAAAGGGACAGAATTATATACAGAACAACACTCCACTTTATACTATATATGTATTATAACCTCGACAGTTTCATGTTTAAAAAATCTTTGGTTTTTATTACTGTCTGTAGTGTTTTTCCATTAGTGGATGAACAGCAAGTTCACAGCAGGGTATGCAGGAAAGCACTTTCATAGGTTATTAACAGCAGCAATGTGCAGAGTGTAGACATGATTACAAAAGGATTAATTGATGACATGAAAGTGTGTGTACCTACTCAAGTTGGGACCTATGGTTACTCAAAAGTTGTACTATTCCACTCCTGTGACTCCTGTCCTATGTATTGCTCATATATCCTGGTCTGAGCTCTGTGATGCTATTTGATTAGGAGCATACATATATTATGTTATTTTCAGGTTTTACCCTGTAGCGTTACACCTTTCACAGTTGTAGCACATTTTAGTTGTTAGGACCTATATTAACCTCTTGCTTCTTAAGTTGTTTATGCTGTATAGTATATCTGGTTGTTTGCTATTGTGTAAAACCAATGATTAATTTTATCTAGGGTTACCACCTTTTTAGAAGCCCAAAGTGGGACATTTCTTACTGAAACGTGAGTTTTCGCAGGACAGTACGTAACCATGACCAATGCAACAGACTTGTTTCTCTATATAAATCAGAATTAAGGCAAAGTATTGTAGTTTTTTAGTTGCTTCTATTGTTTCTTATTATTTTAAGGTATTTTAGTTCAGGTATTAAAGTTTTCTGCAACATTTAGTGAAAAGTTAAAAAATATATTTTCTACTATAAAATTAGGACATGTAGTATTTTTCATGGTCTTTTTTTGCAGGACACAGATGCCCAGATCAGGACTGTCCTGCGAAAATCAGGACAGGTGGTAACCCTAATTTTACCCATCAGAACTTTACTTTTCTCTTGCTCCCAAATATTTTCCTTATTCTATGTTATAGATTAGTAAAATACCCTTTGTCCGTTTTGGATTATTGGGGGGGGGGGGGTGGTAATTTTGTAACAAGCTACAATAATTTGTGAAAAGGATAGAGAGAGACATAGCAAACAATGCAGTCTTTTACAAGTAAGGCAGATTGCAGCTCGTTTCCTGGTGTGTCCTGGGGGAAAATGAGATAGATGCGCAGTTCACAGAAAACTGAACCAGCCGTGTATAAGGGGTATGTTTTTAACCTGTCCCTACTTCTTGTGGAACATGAGTTCTGGTTTTGTTTGCTGTATAACAACATGCAAGTCAGTGGTAACTATTCCTCCTGTCGATTGGCCTATTTCCCTGTTAAATACAGGCATCCTTGTAGATCTGGCATCTGGGAGCACTAGGTTTGGCAGACCAATATAGCACCATTTGTTGTTTGTTTTGTTTTGTTTTAGTTAACAGGTCAGCCACACTAGGCTGAAGACCTATTTTGAGGTGTGATAGCAAAACAGACAATAAACAGTTCATGCTGGCTGACACAGCTAATAAGCCAGAACATTAGGCACTATTATCTATTGAGTCTGCTTGATGATCAGTGCCTTCCCAGGGCAATGTTATTAGTCCCCCTCCCTTCCCTACAAGGCCCCTCACCCACACACCCCAGCCGGGCTCTGGGATACACCCTTCCCGTATTTCTATTCCAGCCTTTCTTGAACCCTTCTACTGTTGCAGCAGCCACCAACTCCATGGGCAGTGCATTCCAGGGCTCCACCACCCTCTCAGTGAAGTAACGTCTCCTTGATGCCCCCTCAGTCTCTCCCCAACTAGCTTTATTGAGTGTCCCCTGCTGGCCCCAACCTCTCTCCACTGAAGCACCCCCTAAAGGCTTATCCTGTTCATTTGTTTTAGCTATTTAAAGACCACTATCATATCTCCCCTATTCATTCTCTCCTCCAGTGAGTACAGGTTGAGCTCCTGCAATCTCTTCTCATAGGGCCTGTCCCTTAGTGCCAGTGTCACCCGGGTCACTCTCCTCTGGACCCTCTCCAGAAGAATAATGTCCCTCTTTAAGTAGGGATGCCAAAACTGCATGCGGTATTCAAGGTAAGGTTTAACCAGGCAATTGCACAGCGGAAGGAGCACCTCTCGACTCCTTGAGGTTATCTCCCTGTTAAGTCCAAATAAGCACTGTGCCCTTTGCAACACCTTGTTTAGGTTCATTATCAAAGACCTCAACAGCATTGCTATTGTGGAATTAAACATAAAATGTTTATAAACACATAAGGGAAACTGCAGTTATACACATTTTCAAATGAGACTGCAGAAGGTCACACGTTCAGGATAACATGTTATTTGGCAGTGGTGGTGGGATTCAAACCTGGGTCTCCACATTCACAGCTTTCCATACTAACTACTGGGCTCTGGGCTTCGCTGCCTTCAAAAGGCTTTTGATAATATTTTTTAATATTTCTTGGTATTCTTATCTTCTACTTCATTTCTAGTTGTCAAAGTTCATTTGTGATTAAGCAGCTCATTTTGTTTTCATTGGTCATTTGACAGTAAAGGTAAAGGTAGTTCATGGGGTCAGCATTAAGACTTGGTGTCAGTAATATATTTAGTTTGTTTCCTTCTTTGTATTACTTGTACATGCTGACTTTAAAGTGCAAAGTAAAAATGCCTCTCTGGAAATATATTACAGAAGAGCAATAAGAAAATGCAAAATGTAAGGTAAGGCAGAATTCTTCCTGCCTCATATCTCTTTATCTGAATCTCTCCTCTGAACAGGAGAGAGCTTTAAGGAGCCTAGGCCCAGTTATCCACTAAATGACATTCCCCAGCACCCACAGTAAGATGTGGCTCACAGTGATTTAATGCATAGTTTATTTTATTTTAGCCAACTGCTTGTCTGGCAATTTGTTACAGAGTAAACGCAAACAAAAGAAATAACTCACACTCACTCTCTCTCTCTCTCTCTCTCTCTCTCTCTCTCTCTCTATATATATATATACGTATCTATATCTATATACAGTATATATATATATATATATATAGGAGATAGGACATGGCCTGAGTGAAGATATCATGCTTATCTTCATGACAGGCCAGTGATATCACGATATTTCATGAGTGGCAAAGCCACAAGTGAGATATCTTGATTTCATTGGCCTCAAGTGAAGATAAATATGATATCTTCACTCAGGTCATGTCATGTTCTGTTTATATAACATGTGTTTTGGGCTTTTTGTAACATGATCCCCTAAAGCACCCCCACCCCCAAATCTTCAGCAACATCACAGATTCCATACTGTATTAAAATAAATTATCTGGTTGATCCTGTTAATTTACAGTTTTTTTTAAATACTGTTATTTCATTGAGCTTGGTATTATTTGTAATTAAATACAATAATTTAAAAAGGTACTTGGTTTATTGTCCCCCTGTGGTACCGAGAAAATCCTGTAATACTTTTGCTTTCCCCCGAACTGTAGTGTGACCAAGCGGTATGTAAACAAACAGATTACTGGTGCCAGACATCTAAAATAAAAGTCTCTGTTTTAAAAAAATCCTGGTTTTTATCTCCCCATAAGATGGTTTACTTAATAGAAGGGACCGCCTCTACCAATGAAAGCACAGCGAGCGAGTAGTCAGCTTTAAAACAGGAGAAGGAAGCATGAGTGTATGTTGCTATAGAAACACACACTCGTGCTTCTTTCTCCTGTTCTAAAGTGGACTAACTCGCTCGCTGTGCTCTTGTTGGTGGAGACGGTCCCTTCTATTAGGTAAACCATCTTATGGGGAGATAAAAACCAGGATTTTCTTTAAAGTAGAGACACCTATTTTAAAGGTCTGGTACCAGTAATCTATTTGTTTACATACCGCTTGGTCACTCTACAATTCGGGGGGAAAGTGAAAGTATTACAGGATTTTCTTGGTAGTACATGGGGACAATCAACCAGGTACCTCTTTAAATTATTTTATTTAATTACAAATGATGGCAGGATTAACCAGATAGGTTTCAGGTGTGTGTGTGTGTCTTTTTTTTTGGGGGGGGGGATGAAGCAGGAACTAGAGAGAGACTTCTCTGTAAAAGAGAGTGAAACGTACTTTCACTTTCTTTGCAGTGACATTTAGGAACATAGAGCTATCACCATGATGTATAGGAACATGGAGATATCACTATGACGTATAGAAATGTGGAAATATCATTGATATCGTCACTGCCTATCTGAGATACCACTTATTATCCCCACATTTATCCCAAAACACATGTTGTATAAATATATATATATACACACACACATATACATACACACATATCAAACTAGCAGGTTTCCTCTTGTTTCAAATCTATGATAAACATGCCCAAATGAAGATGACTAGAGTGATGTGCACCTTTTACATGCACCCTAGATATTACCAGACTTGCATGAACTTTTTAAATAAAGTGATATGATTGGTTCAAAGTACTAACATCTCAGGCTCACCTAGGCTATAATAGGCATCTAGGCATCATAACATATCCAGCAGTGCCACCATAAGTAAGTGTGCTTATTGTTGAGCAAAATAAAAATTATTTAGGATGCTTCCAATTCATGTAGGTTCCAGACAGCAGTAATGTTTAATTTTTAAAGTTTTAGTTTAGTGACTGTACTTATTTCTATAGCCAAGTCTGGTATTGTTGCTGTCATACTGCCAATGTGGTGTTATTTACATAGTGTGGCACTTGTTTGTGGTGTTATTTACACAGTGTGGCACTTGTTTGTGGTGTTATTTACGTAGTGTGCCACTTGTTTGTGGTGGCAGATAATGGCATGGAAGAAATCTGCCTTGCATGCAGCATGTTGGACTGGAGTATGGCACTGATGAGTCTGAGGGTGGTAAATGAAGTTGCCACTCTACATGACTTGTGTGTGATAAACCACTGTGAGTGGTATAGGGAGCATTGGTAAAAGCAGTGCCACTATGTCAAAGTCCTCCCTGTGGGCACTGTTAATAAAAAACCGAGGTTTGATGTTATCCTCATATTAAAACTATTCAGTGTTGGGTGAATTGTATATAATGCTAGCGTGCACTGAACTTTGGCCTTTCTCTATCCACACCCTTGGTTGAAGAGCCAGGCAGTGACAGGGAATAGAGGACCCAGAAGCAAGGGGAGAACGTATTTCAGTGAAGGGGGAGTTGGGGAGGCTGAGAGGCATTTGAAAATTCTGTGAGTTGCAGTTGCTGAGATAGGCTGGCTGATATGTGACATATGGGAGGAGGAGTCAAATTTCCCAGTATTGAATGATTACGAACAAAAGCCCTGCCATTGTAACTGTTGGGCAGCTGAGCAAACACAGTGGCATACAAAAATAATAGTTTCATTGTCAGTACCAGCCAAATCATGCATTATGAATTTTATTGAACCCACATGTCTTGTACAATAGTGGTGCAGTACACAAGCATTGATGCATGGGTCACTAGCTAAGAATGGCTAAAGTACCCCCTGTAGTTGAGGATAAATAACTTTGACAAAGACTGAGGATGGGTTGGGGTAAGGAAGGGCAAGATATAAAAAATGATTTTTTGCCATTGACACTTCATTGCTAGCATGCATAATAATGTTCATGCTGTAGTGCCTTGTCAGAAGATGGTAACCAGATGGATTCGTTAAACTGTATACACAAAATTATTTCTCAGAGCCTGCACCGTCTATGTCATTGCATTCAAATATGCCAAGGTCTGAGAGACGAAAAAGACAGATGGAGAAACAGCTGGCTGATATTGCTGCCAAGATGGCAAGAAAACTAAATTACTGGTTTGGAAGTGCCCAGATTTCAATTGCTTCAGAGCCTGCAAGGGACATTGCCACTGAGAACAATACTACTGACACTGGCACTGCCACAAGCACTGCAGCTGTCAGTTGTACTGGTACAGTAAGTGACAATGTAACTGTTCATACAGCTTCGCTGCCAGTGGCTTTGATAGAGTCAAATGCAGCCAAGTTTGTTTCAAATGCTGCATCAGTGCCAGAACTGACATGCTCCTTGCCTGATGTGGACTGCCCTGCAGCTGCTATTCCAGTGCTCCTGGCCAGTAAGACCTGCTCTGATACGGAAAACAGAACTTCAGAGCTGTTTCCCATGAACAACAATAGTGATGGCAACATTATGCATATCTTTGAGAATACCTGGGTCACAGCAGTTGACCCAGAGTCAGAATCTGCTGTCTCTTTGTCTCTCCTTAACTATTCTGAGAATACCCGTGTCATTGCAGTTGACCCAGCATCTGAATCTGCAGTCTCTTTGTCTCTCCCCTCCTGTTCTAAGAATACCTGGGTCACTTCAGTTAAACCAGTGTCAGAATCTGCTGTCTCTGTCTCTCACCTCCTGCTCTTCTGTTTGTTGCCACAATACTAACAGTGTTTTTCAACCAAGCAGTGTTATAGACACGTACATCAAACAAGTCATTCTGTGAACCAATGGGAGACATGAAACAAGAACTTGTTAAACACAGTGGTTTTCATCTTTCAGCTGGCTAACCAACTGTGTTTTCAAAAGGATGTGTATTCTGCTACTGCTGTCAGGCAGCAGTGGAAAGAAAACTCATTACAGGCAGTCGTTGTGGTGAACCAACCTTCATTTCATCAGGATTTAGTGACTGGAAGAAAGCAATTGACAAATTTAAGAAACATCTGGCATCATTATTCCACCGTGAAGCTGTAGAGAAGTATACTGCGTTCAGCAACGCAAGGATGAATGTTGGTGCTCAGCTCAGCCAGCATCTTGCACAGGAACAGGCGAGAAACCAAGAAATGTTCAAGAAACAGCTAAATGCAATACAGTTTCTAGTTTGGCAAAGACCTGCAGTTCGTGGCAAAGGAGGAGAGGAAAGCAACCTATCAAAACTACTGAGATGGATCCAGGAAGGGAAATATAAGAGTTTAGATATTGTGAATGAAGTCATGGAATTCATGGCACATCAGCTGCTGAGGAACCTTCTGGAAGAGATACGCAATGAATCAAAACTGTATGCAATTACAGCGGATGAATCTCAGGATATCAGTCAACATGAACAGATGACGATATATGTACGATTGGTTTCCTTGCCTCATTTTGTTATACATGAAGATTTTATTGGGATGTACGAAATGGCAAAGACTGATTCAGAATCTATCACCAGTTCCACTAAGGATGTTTTAGTAAGATGTAATTTACCAACTGACAACATGAGGGGACAGGCATATGATGGAGCAACAAAAATGAATGGATGTATTTCTGGAACTGCAACAAGAATTAGAAGAGAAAATCCACTAGCACTGAATATCCATTGTGCAAATCATTCCTTGGATCTGGTGTTACAAAACTGTGGCAAAACAAGCGATGCTATAGAAGATGCCCTCAGCTTTGTCCAGAATTTAAGTGTGTTGATTTGGGGATCACCACAGAGGTTGGCCCTTTATGTAAATATTGCAGTGAATGACAGCGAGGACCCTTATGTGATGATAGAAGACCTGCACTTACTTTGTCCAACACGATGGAGAGCAAGAACAAAGAGCATCAAGTCAGTTCTCAAAAACTGTGGAACACTCTATGAAACCTTACAAGAGCTGGAACAAGACAGATCTATTGATGTACGAAGTAAGGTCAAGGGCCTGTTGTCAATGATGAAAAAGTTTCTGACCTATTTTGGACTGGTTGTATTATACAATATATTCAGTGTATCAGAACAAGTGGCTTCAATCCTGCAAACAAAAACACTGACGGTAGAAACTACAATGATGAGTGCAAACTTCCAGTAGCAGAATTTACCAAGCCAGAACAATGACTTCGACCAGGTCTATGAAGGCATCAAAGAGAAAGTACAACTGCTGAAAATTGTGAACGTGCCAAAACTTCCCAGACAGCACTATGTCCCAGCAAGGCTGCAACATGGTAGTGCACTGCATCACCATCATGAATCTGCTAAGGACTGGTATCAACAAATGTATTATGAAGCCATTGATGCTTGTCTTGTTGAACCAGACCACCGTTTTGATCAAGAAACCTACACTTTGCTGTCATCCATGGAGAATTTGTTGCTTCAAGCAGCCAATGCAAAGGCATTTTCAGCTCAACCTTAGATCACACAGTTGTATGGAGATAAGGATCTGGACATTGACATTCTGAATGTACAACTGAACTTGCTCCCAGGACTTGTGCAGTAGGATTTGCCAGCGGTGAGGGCAGTAACTTCAATCAACACCTTTATTGATGCCTTAGTGGGAAAAGACTGCCAGCAGCAGGCACTGTACTCAGAAGTAGTGAAGCTCATTCAAATGTACCTCCTCATCCCAATGAGTGCAGCAACTGGGGAGAGATCCTTTCAACACAGCAGAGGACAAAGTCTTACTTACGAAGCACCATGACGGAGAACAGGTACAATCACTTAACGTTGTTGAACATTCACAAAGAGACAAAAGACAAGTTGGATCATACACAAGTTGTTGGGGAGTTTGTGCAATGAAATGAAAGACGATGTAACTTTTTTGGAAACATTTGATACCGAAAACCTTTACTTTAGGGAACAATTCATATGGTGGTAAATTGGTTGATTGGGTTATTTGGTGGCCACCAGGACCTGGGAATGACTTGTGCAGCATACCAGCCTGAAGTGGTGAGCAGAGCATCCAGAGGATTCATTCATGGCAAAAGTATAGATGTGGTGATAAATTGGTTGTTTGGGTGATTTGGTGGCCACCAGGGCCTGGGAATGACTTGAGTAGCATACCAGCCTGAAGTGGTGACCAGAGCATTCATAGGGTGATTTGGTGGACACCAGAGCCTGGTAATGGCTTGTACAGACATACCAGCCTGTAGCGGTGACCAAAGCATTCATAGAAACATAGAAGCTGAAGGCAGATAAGGACCGCAAGGACCATCCAGTCTGCCCATTTATTTTTCTACCTTACGAATGTGCCATAGGCCTTTGCTCTGTCAATGGCCTATCTAGTCATACTCATCTGTATTGCTCCCTTATGTCTATCTCATGCCTGTTTGAAGCCCTGCACTCTATTCATATCCACCACTTCCTGAGGTAGGCCGTACTGTTGTCATAGGGTGATTTGGTGGCCACCAGGACCTAGTAATGGCTTGTACAGGCATACCAAGATGAAGGGGTGACTAGAGCATTCATAGGGTGATCTGGCGGCCACTGGGGACTGGTAATGGCTTGTACAAGCATACCAGCCTGCTTTGGTGACCAGAGAATTCATAGGGAGATTTGGTGGCCAACAGGGACTGGTAATGGCTTGTATAGGCCTACCAGCCTGAAGTGGTGACCAGAGCATCCAGAGGATTCATTCATGGTAGAGCTATAGATGTGGTGGTAAATTGGTTGATTGGGTGATTTGGTGGCCACCAGGGCCTGGGAATGAATTGTGCAGCATACTGGCCTGAAGTGGTGACCAGCTCATCCAGAGGATTCATTAATGGCAGAAGTAATGATGTAGTGGTAAATTGGTTGATTGGGTGAGTCTGTGGTATGCAGCTGCAACAGTACAGGAATAAGCAGATCGCTAGTATTTATGGAATTCTTAGGGAACAGTGGCCCATTTCTAAATGTATACTACTCCTCCATCCAGACTTTGCAATAAAATCTGAATGTGTCCAGAAGAGCATTGCCATTGGCAAAGCTTCTACATGAAGTAAAGGTACCGTGTTTCTAATTCGCCTCTGTGCTGCAGGCTGGAGTACCAAAACCTACAAGTCAAAGAAAGTACTTTTTAATTTTTACTGTTCAACACTGTAATTATACTCATTTTATTTTTGTAATAAAACAAAATGTAAGCAGGAGTATGGGAGAAGATTGAAGGCCATGCCATGGCTAGCACTTGGTATGGCCTGACCTACGTCCTCATACCAGTGAGTGATGTTTTTGGCAGGCCAGTCTCTCAACTCCAGCAATTATAGTTGTGCATTGTTTTGTGAACATATCGTTGTAAAATAATATTGTTTACTGTCATTGTATACTATGATTCATTAATAAATAAACTTTACAATGTACACTGTGATTCATTAATAAATAAGATGTGTAAAGTTAATGGCTCTGTGTCATTATTTCCCCCAGTCTCAGGAGTTTACCTTGTCACTGGTGGTTGGGCTTAACTGCTAACTTCTATCCTGAAGTCAGTGGAACCAAAAACTCCTAACTCATTTGTGTGACGACTACATGCTTGAGACTGGTGAATCATGCACATATTACTATGCCATCTCTCTGTTTTACCTGGGCAGCCACTGTATCAGGTTAAGCAATGGATGGTTCAGACTTCATGTGGAGATATTGGAGGGAATGGGTTGACAGCTGATCTCTTAATATAGCTGCACACTCGAGCAGACATAGACGGGATGGTCTATTTCTGCTGGCACACTCGTATGTCCGCAATATACTGTATAAATACTCATATATGGGATTGCATTCCTAATTTTACAATCTTCATCATAAGTGTACATGTATTGTACTTTTGTATGGCAAAAACTAGTGTAGAAAAAGTGCCCTTTTTACTCTCATAAGTGCCCTTCCGAGCCTCCGCCCCCTCAGCTTTTACTATCTTCCAGTACCTATGTTGCCTTTGTTATTTTTGTCTCGGCTTTTCGCACACAGCAGATTGCTGTTGAAAGCTGCCAGCTGATATTAGAACATTTTTAGTGGTTTCTAAAGTTTTTCCAGCAGCACCCTCTGATGTAGCTGTGTCATCGTTCAGCTGTATCTGAGTCATTGAGTCAGTAGGACCGGCATTCACAGAAGTTGACTGCAAAGCTATCAATTCAGCTTGCAAAGCCTCTCTCTGTTTTTTGCATTTCTCTTCCTGCTCCAATACTTCTTGCAGTCGTTTTTCCTTCTGTTTTGTGTCTGCAAGTCAGTAACAAAGTTCAAGGGTACCATCTCAATGTTTGTAGCCATTTCTTGCTGGGACCAATCCATTGTCTGAATCGAAGTAGCAAACAGTAACATCTTCCATTTCAGCCAAAAATTGCTCAGTCACTTCAGCCTCTAGTTTAACAGGGACAGGGGAGGAGGCCATCTCTCCTGCCACATCAGCACTTCCTCCTCCTCCTCTGTCTGGCACCAAACTTGGTCCCTCCATCCTGTCTACAGGAAGTGGAAACATGGCCGAATTTACCTTTACACAAATTACTCCATGGCGTAGGGCCCCATGGTTCAGGAGGGTCCCCACAACACTGTATTTTTACTGTTTACTTGAACTTCCCTACCAGCCAACCATAGCACAGCTGCCAACCAGCCGTATAACTTGTCATATGTACTATCATGCAGCCACCAGGGTCATTTGTCATTTATTTGTTTTCACATGCCACGGGATGGCAGGCATGTTGGCACCAATAAAAAGCACCCCCTCTTGGCCTCTCAGTCTCTCTGGGCAGCTCCAGCTCTGCCTCTCATCCACCCTGCCAGTGAGGAATGATCTAAACCAGTTGAAGATTGCATCTGCCAGTCCACAACACACCTGCAGGTGCTCCATCAGTACCCCATTGTCCACATTTTCAAACGTTGCCGAGAGATCAAGTAGAATCAGAATGGAACATCTTCCTTGATCCCGCACCACCAGGAGATCATATAGCACCCAAACTTGGGCAGACTCGGTACTGTGCCTCTTTCTGTAACCCAGCTGGAGAGGATCGTAGATTTTGTGGGATATTAAATAGGCCTCCATTTGCATGGCTACCACCGTCTCAATAACCTTGCCTAAAAAAGGCTAGTTAGAGACAGGTCTGTAGTTTACCAGGCAGTCAGGGTCCAGTGAAGATTTTTTCAGTAGTGGCTTAATAACTGCCTCCTTCAAGGGTCCTGGAAAGAGCCCTGTCACTAAGGAACCATTGACTATCCTGGTAAGGACCAGGCTGATGATATCGACGCACCCCACTAAGAGCCTCATTGGTCCCAGATACAAACTGCAGCAGGTTGGCCGTAGCCTCTGAACGACCTCCACCACATCCACGATGGCCAACTCATTGAAGGCAGACCAGACAGACTGCCTGTGACTCCGGGGCCATCACTGCAAGGCCCGCTAGAGGGGGCTGACTGGATTTATGACCTGATAGAGGTAACCTTATTAGCAAAGAACAGAGCGAACCCTTCACATCTTAACTGTGAAATTACTCCTCCAGACAGGCTGGATTACCTAACCTGTCCACAGTGCAGAAGATCTGAGCTGGTATGTTAGTCGCTGTAGCAATCTCCTTGGACAGGAACATTGCCTTCTTACAGGAGATTGCCGATCGATAGCTCCTATAATGAGCCATCAATATAAGCTTATCCTCATCCAGGCCAGTCCTCCACCAGCACCATGCCAACCTATGATCCCTCATCCTCATCATCCGGAGAGCTCCATCAAACCAGGGAGATCTCTGACGTGAGGTGAGGGGATGAACATGGACAGGTGCGATGGAGTCAAGGGCACTGGTAATGGCTCCATTATAGGTCGGAACAATCTCTCCCAGCTCCTCACACACACTCATCACACGTGATAGGTCCGGCTCTACTATCAGACCCTGTGGGGTCAATCCCCTTAAAGGGCAGTATTGGACCATCTCCACAGGGGAGGGTCTATTTGAGGATGTCTCAATTTAGAACCTCACAGTACGGTGTTCAGACCAAGTCTGAATCAAGCCTTATCAATGATAAGGTCAAAGACCTCCATTCCCAGCTGGAAGATGAGGTCCAATGAATGACCATGAATATGGGTTGCAGAGGTAACTACCTGTGTAAGGCCCAATGAACACATCAGTTGGAGGAATTTGTGTCCAAATTGTGGGAGTTCATTGTCAACCCAGGCACTGAAGTCCCCAAGAATAATCCATCTCGGGGACTCAATCATCAGCCCAACAACAAAGTCCACGGCTTCCTGCAAGAATTCCCTCCCATCCCACGGAGGCTGGTAGATGAGAAGGATCTTGCAAACCACACCTGCACACCCTACACATTCAAAGGATCTCATAGTTCCAGTCAGGAATGCTGTGAGGCTCAAGCTCGACTTAAGACAAACTGCTAAGCCCCCACCATTGCGATCCTTTCTCAGCCAGTGTATCACTGAGTACCCAGCCAGAATAGTCACCTCCAATATTGGGCCAGCATTGTGACAGTTATGCATTGTGTTTCATTGTGTGTCACAATGAAATTGAGTTGTGCAGTCCCTAGAGGGTTTACATTGATGTAAACCCTCTAGGGATGTTGTACTACAAAAGGGTACAAGCACAGTTCATGACATTTGAAGTGTGGCACAAGAGCATTTTGAAAATGATGTATTTCCCTATAGAACAATGTCACAAGATATACTATTACTCTTTTTCTGGATGACGAAGTACAAACTTGAGGCACACATTAGTAAATTTTATTTCTGTTTTCATTGTGAACTGCTGCACACATGAACTTGATGGTCCATGCATGTGATATCATGCATCTTAGTTCCAGTGTCAGCAATTTATTGATTTCTGGTGATGTTTCGCTTTCTTAGTGTTTGGAGGTACGTAACGCCACAGTGATGGAGCTTGAGGGATTGACTAGAGGCATCGAATTTTTAAATTCACAAGGATTAAAAATTTACCAGCTAGTGACAGATAGACACACACAAGTGAAAGCCTTGATGAAAACAGAGCACCCAGAGATCACGCACTACTTCGACGAATGGCATACGGCCAAAGGTTGGTGAATGTGCTATGTCAGGAGTTTTTGCTATGCATGCATTGTGTATATACATGTAGGCAGAATGTATGGTGCTAATGTCACTGTGCAAGATAGTTTCATGTTATTTTATGCATTGTTTACTTGCTCATTCTGTGCTGCCTTCTAATGGAAGCCATATAACTGCAGGGGAGATACATGGTGATTGATCATGAAAGACACCTTTGGCTCCCTATATGTTTGGTGCAGCAGTCCTGATGCTGTTATGTCATGCAGTAGATACACTGCACATAACTTGAAAACCACTGTTGTTGCATGGCTGAAGCACACACCGGTTAGACCTTTGGAAGGGAACCACATACTGTTTCAGTCACTATGCACTATTCAAGGAACACACCTAGCAGACAACGGGAGGATACACAAAGGACGTGCAGGTGCTAAGAGTACTGCTACATGAGAACTAGGGTAATACTGACCAGTGAGGTTGCCATCAGTAATATGGGTGGCATATTGTTCATGGGGGTACTGCACAGGTGTCAGGCTCAGGTGCAACAGTCACTAGATGCCTTCCTTCAGTTGAGATCCATGTGTTATGTTGTCGTGAAGTGATTTTGACATGGCAACAAATTAACTCATCATTGGCATTTAGGCCATGGGTCTGAGTTAACATGACAAGACACTCATGCAGCAATCTGATGTTAACTTTGTAGTGCACATTGATGAGTCAACAAATGTTGTGGTGCCACATCACTGTTCACATGCACTGCCCACAGTACTACGCAGGCAGTACTGGCACATGAGTTGCCCTGGTATATGGCTGGTATGCTGCAGGCACTAATGGTAACATCTGAGAACATGTTTAATTAAGTAACTACGAAAAGAGGCAAATACTGACACATTCCAAACAATGAATGTTGATCGCTGAACTGGTGATACACAACAAGGTATTACCACATGGGTTATGAACCAACATTTGGTGGTTGAATGCCAGTATATTGTTCTGGTGGAAATACAGCTCTTGTTGCATTAACCAGACAGACTGGCAACACTTTTTCGGTTATAACGTCCCAACCTCTGCCATAACCAGGACATGAAGTGTCAGTAGGAGGCATATCTTAAGATCCTATGTGAAAAATATGAAGAGAAAAAAGTAATTAGAAAAGATTATAATACACTACTGAAAACAGTGTATTTCAGTCAGTGAGATTCAGCCACACTGCACCTGAACAGTTCAGAATAACAGTAATGTCAAGTTTAAATATGCTAATCATATCATCATAGCCACATTAATGTGGACGCACACTATAAGACTTCCCCAAGGCACAGACGTGTGCACATGACTATCATAAACACATCACAGTGAGACTGCATGGGTGAGGATGGCATGTTTACTAACACCACATCCACAAAAGATGGAGGGATGCTTAGGTGGGGGGATGAGTGGTAGGAGGTAAGATATTATACTACTGGTATATATGTCCGTGGTGAGGCCTCATGTGCAGTATAGAATTCACTACTAGTGAAAACTGCATAAAAAGGACTTTTCACTGCTGGATCAGGTGAAAAACTTGGCTGAAAAAAGTATAGACTTCGGCAGGTTAAGGCATACAATGACAGTTTGAGGGCAATGAAACTGTAATTAGTAAAGGACTCAGAGGGTGTATTATTGGGACCTCTGAGTACAAGAAAAGCTACATGTTTCCTCAATATTGAAATGGAATATGTACTCAGACCACTTAAATATAAATATCACTGTGAACTGCAATTACATCACAGGTAAAAATAATGAAAAGGACAGTGGCATGTTACATACAACAACATGCTCCAGGGCAATGGTTGAAAACATGAATATGTGGCGGAATGGTGACAACATGAAATGTTATCACATACAACTTCTGTAACATGGGAGAGAACACCTGCAAAACCCAGCAAGAAATACAAGCATGTGTGGTGGGTGGCAAAACAGTAACAGTAGTCATCTAATCATAGGAGAAACACAATCGGACATCAGGATAGAGGGACAGGATGGAGAATAACAAAGATCACATTGTGTCAGTGGCAGCACAATAGGAATGGTCTGTTGGAACTATTATGTAATTATGTATAATATAATATGTAATGAAAATAAATAAATGTGGCCACGTGGGCCATTAGCACTATGCGAATTACAGCAGAAAACAGGTGCATGGGCATACATAAGGGTGAATGCTGTACAGCGGGGGTCCAGCAGACCACTCATGGCATTCAGCAACAGTGCACAAGTCAGTTATGCACCAGATCACCAGGCCACGAGGTCCTCAGTGTGCCATTGGTGAGCGTGGGTGCATACAGGGGTTGTGCCTGCACTAAGTGCCATTCATAAAGGTGCATAATGCTGCTCTCAGGGGGCTCTAGGAGTGAGCAGGTTACAGAAGGTGGGGGCCCTGCCTTAACTGCTGCACACAGCGGTGTACTCACAGACCAATGCCACATCATAGATGCCAGGACCAATCCCTCTGCCACAACAGCAACCCCATTCCCATCCTGTAGGTCAGGCCCCCCCACACCACCACACACAAATACCAGAGTCCCGGCTATGTCCAACTGTACAATCATACTGCTCCCCACTCACATTGTGAACCCATCACTGTGAACCAATGTTTCTATTTCCACACCCCCAAAGGTCTGCCCCATTATTGTACATACTACAGCAACCCTCATCAACACAAACATGCCCTGTTCCCATTATCAGAAAGGCCTCAACCTCCACAACTCACATATTCTCCATCCCTGGTGTTGAACATGTCATTCAACATGCCCAAACAGAGATGGCCCACTGCACACATCACCAAACCCCAAACCCAGTACACCAGCATCAGCACTGGTGTTCAGTGGCTCCCCCCCACCAAAGACAATATCCTCCCAGTCCACGTGTTTTCCAGTCAGTGCCACAGCTCAGGACATCCATCAGTATAGCCCACTGCACACCTCCATGGACACCAGACTTCCAAGTGATACAGCGAGCATATCACTTATATATGGAACTCCCCAACATCAGTTGGACAGCCAGTGGACAGTGAGGTGTATGGAGGGCATTGCCATTGGCCATCCTGAGCCATGGCAATAAGTGGCAAAAACAGGGACCCGGGGGTGATACGGTCGGTGGCAGGGGGGTAGGAGGCAGTGAACATCAATGACCACAGTTATTTTCAGTGGCAACAAGCTTTGAAAGTGACATGTACTCACTCATGTGCAAGCGTGTCATCATCAAAAAGAGCCGTCCATGGACAGGTACTTATAGTAGGACACACATGCAAAACTCCAGTTGACACAGTTGTCTTGAAAGCAATCCACCTTTGTGATACAGGAATACTGTTCCTTGTTCAGTTCAGCCAATATAGCATTCACCTTGCAGTAGCATAAACAATCCAAGTTCAGTGTCCATGATGGAACTATGATGACAGAGGCACCCAAGGAAAAAAGAAAAATATGAGCTGTATTGAAACAAATGCCACACTTATGCAAAATTTAGTATGAAAGTCAACCAAACAGCAGAGAAGAGTATTTGGTGCATGTCACACACACACACACACACACACACACACACACACACACATGCACAATGACTTCTGCACGCAATGCAATCCAAAAATTCAAAGAGACAACCACCACTTAGCACATTTACCATTAAAGGCACCAAGGGCCTCTTGCCATGGCCAGAAATATGTCAGCTGCATAGTGAAACACATAGAATAGCAGGGCATCACATCAATTCCCTGTGCAATCAAAAAATCAGTCATGCCACTTGCAAAACCACAGGAACAATTGCTATCCCATATGTAAAGTACATGTTTCCCCACTTGTTGTGTCAGCAACTCAACACAAACCATAAAAATGACTGCCAGTCACTTTCGTAACAGACATATTTCCATTATTTGCTTTGTACAGTTAGACACTGCAAATTAGCAGCCCTAGATCTGAAATCAATAATTCACTGATCTTAGTGACACATCACCATTACTGGACCATTAAAAACTTATTAAAATACACATTTTAATACTTCCGATGAGCACAACAATCATAGACACATGCAGTCATTACTGTTATATCACTGGTGATGGTGGTACCCGCCCACGTACATGCATGCACACTTGTATAATATATGGTACAACACTCAGAGTAGTGTGACACCATCTCGATGCAGTTGCAGTCAGGAACTAAACACATAAGAACTTGGTTTTGCAGAAATACTGACTGTCTACCATGAGTCTGAACACAACATTACACACCTAATGAAGGAAAGAGATAGAGGAGCGTTCGCAAGTCAATTGTGACATACCACTGTCACACGTTTTACTTTCACCATCATCTGTGTTGACCTTTCTATAAAACCTGTACTTTCCATGCATGTAAATAGTAACACTTAGTAGAACAGCCTGGTAGGACACTGGAATTTCGTAATCAGTTGTCAGAATGATCTTGATAGTGACAACATTGCAGAGATACTCAGTGAGCAGTCTGCAAAACACAGTGACACTGTGGTTACCATCACAAAGTAATGTGCCCTTGAACAACAGCAGACATCAAGTATGACATAGGACAAGTACTGCTGACTGCCATTATGACTATTCATTATGAGTATTGGTAGCCCATGGCTGCTTCTAGTAGCTTGAACGGTTCTACACACTACAATGGTAATGACTACCTTTGTAGAGGTCCTGTCCCTGTGCCCTTATAGAACACACAGCACAAGATCTCATTACTGACACCTACCAAGGAGTAATTACCACCACTGTGTCTGTCTCCAACTAGCATACTATTGTTCACCAGGGCAAACTGCAAGCTGCAGGGCACACATACTCCAGCACATGCAGATGTGCTACACAGGTCGGTTATCAGCTGTCCCGTATGCCTGCAGGTGAAGCTCTTTCACCTGCTCCCTTTATGTTATGTAGACAGGTATTCATTGCAGTACTTTTGCCTGAGAGACAGTACAGACTGATTGTGAACAGTCGCAACATGCATATTGTGACTGCCAGTGATGGTGTTCTGGGGTTGGGGGCTGTCACAATCAGAGAGTGAATGCTTGTAACAGGGTTGTATGGAACTGGTATCAACAATCATAAAATAAAAAGTCCATAAAACCATTGCAGTGCACGAACACAAAGTTAGGTAACAAATAGCTACTGTGTGGATAACTTTTATAGACAGACCAGTCAGACACTTCTTGCTGGGCTAATACATAAGTCCTGCTGGAGCAATACAGAGGTAACCAGCATGTAGTCCTCAGTCTGTCATGATCAGTATGAGACCAGAAGGCACAATATATCACAGAAAATGCATAAAAAAACAGAGCACTGTAAGACTGCCCAGTACAGTAACTGACACAGAATGACACTTCTGAACAGAACTCAGCGTTGTACTGCGAAGTATATCTCTGCAACAAATAAATACTGTGCACAAATAAGCATCTAGAACTTCAGTGAACCAGAGTAAAACATTACAAAAAACCTCACCAGTCCAGGGTCAGTCTCTGATTTCTGAAATCAGAATCCAAAGTGTCACTATCGCTGTCTGAACTTGTGGCAGCTTGGACGCCCTCAGCCCTATTAGAATGGGACGCTATAGGCTTGATTTGATATGGTTGAATACCCATATCAAAGATCAGATTGATGTCCTCAACATCCTCGAACTCCTCCACTTCAAAAATGATGAGCATTTGGGGAAGGTAGACATTGTAAATTTAAACACTTATAAATGATAATAAAATGCCTTGTTCTACTGAAGTAATGAACAACGGGGACATAGTACAGAGGTGTCTCACTAGAATGACGTAATCAGAAGTCACCTGGGATGGGGTTAAGCTCCGTTTGCTGGAAGATGGGAAGGAACAGAAAAATAAAATATTTTCTTTATGCTTTGGAGCTCGAATTCCAGTGAAATAGTCAGTTTTTTGATGACAAATGTGATATGATGAAGCAATTTAACCACTCAGTTCTCAAAAAATGGAACTTCCA
This sequence comes from Neoceratodus forsteri, assembly GCA_016271365.2. NCBI lineage: Eukaryota > Metazoa > Chordata > Ceratodontiformes > Ceratodontidae > Neoceratodus > Neoceratodus forsteri. The sequence goes on along the minus strand of CM028135.1, from coordinate 249,590,183 downwards.
AATAGACAGTGTTTAAGTGGCCTTTAAATGATTCATTTAAGCCAGTTCCTGGCATCCAGTACTTCGGTATGTAAGCCTGACTGAGAGCCACACCCATCACTCAGCTTTTTAAACCTTTCCATGTTTTTTTGGTTTTTTTAAATAGGATGCTTAAAGGGCCCATGTATATATGTCATATCTGAACAGTACAGATATATGAGGCTATCTCATCACACCTAGTATGCAAAAATTTTCAAATTTTGGCCAAAATGTCATTCTGAGGTGCAGGTACAAAAACACATTTTGGCCAGGTTTTGAAAAAAGACAATTGTTACTGTCATGAGGTGATGTGAAAAATGGCAATGTGGAAAATCTGGGGTGAAAATATTTAAATTTACTAAAGTTATGAGCATGCATTATAAGATTTTAATGTATGCTCATAACTTTGTTTCTTTCTAATATTTGTACCTCAAATTTTTAACGTAGCCTTCTTATGAGTCTGCCCCATTAACAAGGATGTAGAAAATGTTCAAAACCCACCCAAAAGGTGATTTTGCGCATCAACAATGTCATTCTGCACCACAGGAGCAAAAACACATTTTGGCCAGGATTTGAAATATGACAGTTGTTATGTTCATGAGGTGATGTGAAAATATGGCTGTGTTGAAAATTTGGGCTCAGAATATGTAAAGTTACCAAAGTTATGAGCGTGCTTTACAAAATTTCAATATCCACTCATAACTGCCATTTTTAAATATTTTGATCCAAATTTTCAACTCAGCCTCTTTATGACACCATCTCATGAACAAAGGCAGCGAAAGCTTTCAAATCCTGTCCAAAAATGATTTTGCCAAACAACCACAAAATTGCCTTTTGGGCCTGATTTACATAATTCTACTGCCAATGGTCATGAGGTGGGGTCCCAAAATGTTCATGTTGAAAATCTGGGGTCAAAATATGTAAAACTGACAAAGTTGTACATCAAAGTTGAAAAGCTTTTTGAAATACATTGAACCACATTTATCTTAGTTTCTCATATAACAGTCCTTGGTTCCAGCAGCAAGACGTGTCTTCCATCTGAGAGCAGATCTTCACCCTGGGACCTGTTCAGGTGAGTGAGGTTGTGTTGAGGCTGTAGTGGGGGTGTTGGGTGGTGAATGCAGAGTGGGATGTCAGGGCGGTGGGGTCAGATCAGCAAAGGACCATTTTCTTTTTACAGGTTAAAAAAACCCATTGAGGGACAGTTTATCTAAGCTAATGTTAATGCAGGGACAGTGATTGGAGGGTGGGGGGGTGCCACTAGACACCAGGAAAATGTCGTATACATAAGAGGACAGCAATTGGAGGGTGGGGGACACCACCAGACTGCTGGAAAATGCACTGTACATGAGGGGACAGTGATCAGAGAGTGGGGGTGTGACGTTTGGCCAGCTGGTTATGATTGCTCTATGATATTTGTATGTAGAATGTGGTAGGTGAGTGTGTGTCATGAGACAGCCTGTGGGATGCCTCCCCTCCCCAGGTTTCAGTAAAAATGACAGGATATATATTAAACAGCAGATCTCTGTAATGTGATTAACTTCCAAGACATTGCATTGTATGGCCTGTTGCTGCTTTGAAGTGGAAATGAAATGGGACTTTATGAGTCTGCCAGAGGATGTAGATCATAAACTTTTATGACATCTTAAAGGATACTTAAAGTGACAAATAACTATTAATTTGTGTCAGTTTACCTTGTAAGCTGTTCCCCCATGTCCTGCGGATCATAGCGATGTGCTTGTCTCGAAATTTGGTGGCATGGTTTTACAGAAATGAGTGTTCTTAAAATGCGGTGTTTAGTATGCATTTCCAGTCGAGAAGTAGCATGCAACTGACTGCCTCATGACTGTCGATGACGTCACTGGAGCGAGACAACAAGTGGCTGGACCCATTGATATACATTAGCTCCTGCAAAATAAAAGTTAATGGGAGCAACCATGTGCTTGTCTGTGTGTTTATTTTTTTTCAAACGTAGGAACAAAAAGGATGTTGATCACAACCTGTATGGATATGTGTGCAGTTCATTTTTGGACAATATCACTCGTCATACATTTCAGTTCCCTAGTGCATTGCACCACAGGTTTCCGTATATTTATTTGGCACACTGTAAATGGAATCCCATGTCAGAACTGGTAACTGGTACTCCTGTAACAGTGACTGCTCCGATTGTTGTGTATTTTGCAGTCTGATCATGTGTGTGATGATCAGATGACAGTGCTGTCAAAACCACGGACAAACTGAGGTGGCATGTTAAAGTACAAGCGCAATGAGAACCATGCATTACTCACACTATAGTTGCTCAGTAATGTCATTAATGCTTTATGACTATGTGTTAATAAAGGAATAATGCCCGACAGTAGGTTATGTTGGGACAACATCCCACCAGGTCCAATAATTCGAGGTGAGTTATCCCAGCATAACACCCACCCTGGAGGGCATTATTCCTATTATACAATGGCTTATTGTTTCATAGTTAAAAAAAGAATTTTAAAGAATGTTTTTGTTAGTGTGTAAAAATATTTTTGTTTCTCAAGAGAAAAAAAAAAAGCGCATCAGCATGCTCCTTATCCTACAAACAATCAGCAGGGATGTTATGCCAGGATAACATCCCTGCTGTGACAGCCAACTGACCAATCAGAAGCCAGGATTCTTTCTTGCCATTGTATAATGAATGTTAATGACACCACTGACCAATTCCCAACGTATCATAGAATGTTCAAATCCCATTCATAAAGTCCATCATCATTCCCATAAAAAAGGTGTAAAACCAGTTTCATCATAGTGTGTGATTTGTTGTTGTTGAACCACAATTTTATGCCCTTCTGTGAAACTGTATGTTAATGTGTTGGAGAGGGTGTGTGTGTCTGTGTGTGTGTGTGCGTGTGGGGGGGTTCATAGACATTTCATTTGGTGTATATCATTATGTCTTTCTGATCATGTGGCACAGTGGTTTTGGAAGGAAAATAATTAGTTCCACAGACACTTGTTGTCTGGAGTGTGTTTCCATTACTTGATGTACTGTGTCCTCAAGTATTGTAATTGATTTGACAGAAAGATATTTGTTGGGTGAAAAGTTTGCCTCAGGTTTTTAGTTACTAACATACTAACATACTAAAATGCCTGCAGAATAAGCCTAAATGGTCTTTCGTGTCTGCTCGTTTGGTCAGCCCCCACCCTGGGTGCTGACCTTGCTGTCCCCCTCGCCTTCTCTGGCTTCTCCCTTCCCAGTTCCGGATATTCTTGCTGCATTGGATTTTGCTTCCTGAACCCTTCCCCTGTACCTGTCCCACCCCCTCTTGAACCCTCCACTGTCTCTGCCTCCACCAGCCCCCTAGGTAGTGCATTCCATGGCTCCACCACCCTCTCAGTGAAGTAGCACCTCCTCCTTTCTCCCCTGAATCTTCCCCCCTCCAGCTTCCACCCATGCCCTCTAGTGGCCCCTTCCTCCTTCCTTCGAAGCACCCTGACTGTTCCTCCCCTATTTACCCTCTTCATGTACCTGAAGACCTCTATCATGTCCCCCTGGTCCCTTCTCTCTTCCAAAGTGTACATATTTAGCTCTTCGAGCCTCTCCTCGTAGGTCCTGTCCCCCAAGCCCCAAATCATTTTGGTTGCCCTCCTCTGGACCCTCTCCAGGAGGTTAATGTCCCTCTTTAAGTGTGGCCTCCAAAACTGCATGCAGTACTCCAGGTGCGGCCTGTTGTACAGTACCGTTGTTTGTTTGGACTCATAGTTATCATGCGATGCTGTGTGGTTTATGGATGTAAAAACGAGAGCCACAGAGGTTTTGGTCTCCATTTCTTTCATTTTTCCTGGGACCCAGTGATCCAAAAAGCATGGATTCACTTTTGCAAGAGAGAACGGTTTACTCCTTCTCAGTGTAGCCGGATCTGTTCAGCCCATTTTGAAAGGTCAGCGTATGACAGACACTCTGACACTATGGCTGAACTGGGACGGGACAACGCCACAGCTAGGCTAAAACCTGTTGCTGTGCCATCCATATTTTCACCAACTGCAGCAGCCATCAATCAAAAGTCATCAGTGAAAAGGGGAGCGTACCTCAAGAGGGAACGTATGCGGGTAAATTTATGTTATCACCTTTGTCGTGATATGTGTTGTCAGAAGTTTTCTTTTTTTTTGCATTATTTCTTTATACTCCCAACCACAGCTAAACCCAGTCTCTCCTTTGGGCCCCACATGGAACTTGTTCACTCGGCGACCCCCGACCCCACCACCCCACATCGCAGCCAGCCCAGGCAACCCTGATGTATCCCTGCATCGAGAGGGTCCCTTACCTTTGTAGGGGAAGAGCCTGTACAGCTATACCAATGCTCCTGGCTGCTGCTGGTGAGGTGGTGATAGGGGTCTGGGAGCTCTGTAGCGAGGGTCTGGTAGGCCATCATCTGACCCTACCAAGGCACAATTTTTCCCATTTTCTCCCCGAGGAGTGGCATGCCACAGACGTCATGGCTTGTGTTGACATCCACCACTCCCCCTAGACATCTAAGGCCTGATGTCATGCCATGCCCCTAGCCTTTGCCGGGGGCCAGCAAATAATGGGTCATAACCCCACCCCACCCCCGTAGATGGTGAGCTGTCGACGGACACTCCTGCCTTCTCCCCCAGGCCGGCCCTCCAGCGACCCAAGTCTGTTCCAGAACCTGGGTCGCTAGCGTTGCAGACAGAAATCCAACCACTGCGCCGGCAGGATGGCCATCAGACGTTTTCAATGCAGTTTTATTCTCCCTGCGTCCTTGTGCTTCTCAGTAGTCAGGTGTTTTCTAATTACAACATATTGCCTGTAATGTAATATTCCTAGGATTTGAACTCTCGCCAACTTCCAGTAACATAATGTTTAGTCGTTTTGTAACAGACACTGTACTGGAACATGTCTGCTGTCCGCTATCAATCTTTATGAAAAGGATATGAGAAATTGAGATTTCTGATTGGCTGTAAACATTATAACAGCCTTATGTTAATTAAGCAATAAAGCACAACAGGGTGTGGGTTATTGTGGATTTACCCATGCCTTATGTGGAGTGTCACGAGGCGGAACAGAGTGACTTAACCACACAAGAAGTGGGTTAATCACCCAGTAACTCACACCCTGTAGTGCCTTATTGCAATTATACAACAGACACCATGTGCAAAACAACTTTAAAATGTGCTTAATTATGGGTTTTTTTTTAACGCCATTCATCAGCCATGGGTTATGCATGATTTACCATGGTCATGTGACATGGTTTGACCAATGAGGTTACAGGATTTTCACACACCATTGTATTATCTGTTAATAACAGACATGTAGAGCTTAACTATATTCTAAACAAAGTGTAATGCTGTTTAAAAACATCGGATTATAATAGCAATAAGGCACTCTCAGAGATTATGTCAATGGTCAGTTAATCACTGTCTAGGGGCATGTGGCACTCGGCTATACCTTGTGCCACATTACACCCCTAGAGGGTGAGTAACAAACATTAATACAAACCCTGGGAGTACCTTATTGCTTAAATGAGTGATATAGCATCCGAGATGCACATCCAGTCTGGGCAATTGTTTTTGGACCTTATGAATGCACCATCGGCCTTTGCTCTGTCAATGGCCTATATATTTATACTCATCTGTATTGCTCCCTTATGCCTGTCCCATGCCTGTTTGAAGCCCTGCACTGTATTCATATCCACCACTTCCTGAGGTAGGCCGTTCCATGCACCCACCACCCTTTCTGTGAAAAAGAACTTCCTCACATTACCCCTTAATATTCCTCCCTCTTGTCTCATGCTGTGTCCTCTTGTCCTGCTATTTTTATTATATTGAAACATATTAGACTGTTTCACCTTTTTAAAGCCCTTAAGATGTTTGAAAGTTGTGATCATATCACCTCTCTCCCTCCTTTGGTCTACGGTATCCATATTGAGCTTGGTTAATCTGTCCTCATATGTTTTGTGATGCAGTCCCTGCACTACTTTGGCTGCCCTTCTCTAGATTGCCTCCAATTTGTTAATGTTCTTGTGCAGATGAAGCCTACAGCACTGCATGTAGTACTCCAGATGGGGCCTAACCAATGTCTTGTAAAGAGTGGTAAACACCTCCCTCATCTGACTTGTGATACCGCTAATACACCCCAACACCCCTCTAGCCTTATCTACTGATTTAGTAGGCTGCTTGAATGATTTCAGGTCATCAGTGATGATGACGACTAAGTCTCTTTCTTCTGTTTTGACTGCCAGCAACTCCCTTCCATTGTACTGGTGCCTTCAGGGTTTCTCTTCCCTTTGTGCATCATCTTGTACTTCTTTGCATTAAACCGCAGTCCCCACTCTTCCGACCATTTTGCTAGTTTATCCAGATGTATTCTCATTCTGACCACCCCATCTGGATAATCTTCTCCTTCTGTATGTAATCCCCCTAGTGATGCATCCTGTCATTGTATTGTCCTTGGTCACTGCCCCTGTACAAGTTCCCTACTTGTTCAGTGTGACATCCACCATCACCTCTAAGTGCCTCTTGCCCTTCGAGACTTGTAGCTTATGTCATCTCTGGGCATACACATGAGCCAGAGGTTTTTAGCTCCAATTTGGAAAACCCTGTATTTCCCTCCATTGAACTGCATGTTCCACTTTCTTGACTAGCTGTACAGCTGCCCAGATCCTCCATATTCGTACTCTCCCTGATCCCTTTCGATCCTTCAGCACTCGAACTGACAATAGGCAGCCTTTTCTTCCATCACCACCTTCTGAACCCACCATGACCACCAACATGGTTTTGTGGCAATAATGAATTTGTGCCTAATCATACACAGTAGTTGGTTGCCTTCTGAACACCCCTCGTAATGATCTCCCACCTACTGTCATCATCCATGCCTGGCCTTCTGTACTGCAGATAACCCTTGATCATTCTTCCCAAACCCCTGAAATCTCCACCCCTAGAGGCAACAACCACTGTCTTTATGTGCTGTTCATCACCTTCCACAGGTCAAGGAACAACCAGAAGTAGACATGATCAGTCCCAGTCAAGGGGTGACTCACCTCCAGGCCAGTAATCTGGTCACTGTATGCCAGGATACCGGCCATTGTCCGGTCTTCATTACTTGGCTCCTCCACCCTGCTGGGCTCGTTCTACATTCTGAAAGACCATCCACCCTATTCTTCCTGAACATAGAGTAGTGCTCCAAGTGTGGGTCTCAGCCATGCACTTGGGTGTCCCAGGTCTCAGTGACAACAGCCTCATCCAGTGTCACCACTTCACCATGAATGAGCATGGCATGTAGCTGAAACATCTTATTTTCTAAGCTCCTGGCATTTATCAGTTCCACCATCCACACCATATGCTGAACATGGTTTAACACTGTTTAGAAAAACAGTTTTATTATAATAGCAATAAGGCATTACCAGGGATTATGTTAATTGTCAGTTAATCACCCTCTAGGAGCAATAATGGCACTCGGCTGTGTCTCGTGCCACATTTCTCCCGTAGTGTGTTATTGAGAGACTGTTAATGTAACCCCTGGTTCTGCCTTATTGCTAAGTTTGCAGCATTAAAACTTTTTTCTACATCAAAGCAATACTTTTGTGTAACATCAAAAATCTAAATACATAGTAGACCATTTTACAAGCGCAATGATGACCTCCAGTGTGTGTATGTAGAACATTGTACTGCACGCCAGGGTCTAAAGGCACTTTTCCAAGGCCTGGTGGCTTGTTACACCCCTGGTTTTGTGGTAAAATGTGCTCCATGCACACCATGCATTGTTGTACAACTTACGTATCCCCCAAGGTATGAAATGATTCAAAGTAGTAAAAAATAAGTAATTAAAACGTTTGTAAGTAATGTCAAATAGTAATTATGCAGATGTTTTCACTTTTCAGTCATCTTTCTTTCTTTTAATTGTCTACCTTGTGTGTGTGACACACAGTATCTCATACTGAATTATTTGTCTTGTCAGGTTGTTAATGCTTCTACTGAATCACTTCAATGATCACAATCAGAAGAAACTGCTGAACATTCCTGTCATATTGTAAGAACAGAGGATGCCATTGCATTAGTTCAGCAGTCATGTTCTGACCAGTCAATGGAAGAATTGCTTGCCGATGCCTGCCTGGGAGTAACCGATGATGCAAATGAAAACCCCCGTGATGTAGATGAGGAACTGAGTGATGTATCTTTTTGCCAGTCAAGTACATCATGTCAAGTGAGTTTTTCTGAACTTCCATTGAAGCCATCATGCAGAAGTATCAAATGTCAGACTAATATAAAACCGTTACAGAGAACACGACGAATACAGGTAGCTATGTCCAATGTACCGAAAACCATCAGTGTACGTTCAATCCTGCTGGATGACATTGGATATCATCAACAGCATGGACATATTGTTGAGTCACATGGCACAGGTCATGAAGTAAGCAATACACCAGATGTGGCAACATACATATGTGATGATTCTGATGCTGAAACAGGAGGAATAGATACTGAAGACAGCAATGATCCTGATTATCAACCTGATATTGACATTCATCATGCAAAAACGTATGATGTCAATCTGGACACTGTATATCATTCAATTCATGTGAACCCTGCACCTGATAACAATGAACATTATTACATGGTGTCAGAAAGTAAACTTGCTGAACCGCTGGGCACCTGTCATATCTGTAGGAGTGCCACTGACAATCATGTTGTACACACAGTAGGTACTATGATTGTGGTGCTCAGTAAGTGTTCTAGGGGACATACGCACATGTGGCACAGCCAGGATATGGTGCGTTCCATGCTGCAGGGGAACATAATGATGTGCTCTGCTACTTTTTGTAGTGGGATGACATCTCCGAAAGCACTTCGGCTGTTTCGTACTGTTAATGTTCCAGTGGTTTCCCATGTGACATACCATAAAATTCAAAAATGTTACATTATACTTGCTGTGCAGAATTTGTGGCAGTCACAACAGCAGGAGACATTTGACAATATTCGTGGGAAGAACATTGTTGTGGGTGGCGATGCCAGATGTGACTCCCTAGGGCATTGTGCAAAATATGGTCTTTACACATTCATGGACCTCAAACAGAAAAAAAAAATTTATCTTCAGCTAGTTCAGGTGCAGTTTTTACAGAAATGTTTTGTACTATGTGTTTTTCACAGTAATTTTTTTTAATTTCCTTTTCAATGTAGTATTTGTATGACACATCATATTTAAGTAGCACTGACACACCTAATAACTGGTTCCATTAATTGCAGTCATCAGAGGTCAAGAATTACACAGTGATGGAGCTGGAGGGATTGCATCATGGTCTCACCCACATTAATGGCCAGGGATACAAGGTGTCTCAACTTGTGACCAATCGTCATGTTCAAGTTAAGGCATTTATGAAACGTGAATACCCAGACGTGAAACATTACTTTGACGTGTGGCGCATGTCAAAGGGTATGTCTCCTCATGTGAAACAGATCATGTATTTGTAGGTTGCTTAGGATTATTATACTTAAGAGTCCCCTGTAATATATTTCTCTTTGAAAAAAAGGTGTTGGCAAAAAGCTTGAAAAAATTTCAAAAAAAAAGGATTGTGGTGACATCCACCAGTGGTCAAAATCCATAACTAATCATATGTTCTGGGTTGCTGCGGGAAACACTGACGACATTGAACTCACAGTTCAGAAATGGCTAAGCATGGTCAATCATGTGTGTAACATCACAGGTCATGGAGACAGATTCCCGGAATGTGCCCATGGACAAATTACACAGACAAAGTTGTGGTTTAAGAAAGGTATGTGGTACTACTACTCCATCCCACGTCTGCTTTGTGTATGTAGTCTGTATACACAACACTTTATATTGTGAGCTCTGTAGAAATGGATTCATTAGCTAAGTAGTGATAATTGTGTTTGCTTCAGCAAAACAGCATGACCAGGGGTTCGATAAACAGTCTGTTAAGCACCCTGTATGGGGGGTGGGCACGAGGCATAACTGAGAGCCATATTGCCCCTAGGGGGTGATTGAATGACTGATAATGGAACTGCTGTTAGTACCTTATTGCTACTATAAAACAATTATTAGTAATGCTGGGTAAGAATCAGAATGCATCCTTCCAGACATTCAGTAGTACTAGACAATGGAATGGTGACAGGAAGAATCCATGTGCCGTGGTGGTCAGGCTGTACATGACAGTATAATACTGATCAATGTAAAACTGTCACATTCCTAGCTGCCAATCAGATCACATCATGTTAGATAGCCTTGTTATACTATTAAATAAGGGTGGTGAGTGTTCCTGAGCACTGAAGTGTAAGACATTGTAAAGGTGGGGGGGTTGAATACAGCTTCATTAACAATGTAAATCCTTCTGTAAGAAGTCACTGTTGATGAATGTTACGTACATAAACACTGACATTTATTTTCCCCCTCACTAAGGGTGTCATGCACATAAACTAATGACCGACATCGTCACCAGCTCATACCTCCTTCGTGATCTTAGGCAGATATCGCCTACATACCGGACATATGCTCTGGAAGTGTTTCATGGACTTGTGTGTCACTTTGCCCCTAAATTTTCTCACTACTTCTTCTCTTCCATGTATGCAAGGTATGTTGCAATTCCAACAGCTGTCAAAGTTTAGTAGTAAAGACACATACAGTTGTTAACTGTATAGTAGTAATATGCAATGCCATTGCAGCATGTGTGTGACACGTCATGGATTACCACGCCTTGAATGTTTGGAGATCTGTTGACTTGTACTAGTTTCTGTCAGGACATAACATTTTGTTTGACTGTATGCAGTTTAAAATGTGGCATGATACAAGTAAGGGAACGTAATGTAAAAGTATTTCTTGAACCACCCTTAGGCACATCCCAGCAGCACTGCATTTCAATGAAAATGCTCAACGGTCGCAAGCTGTCACAAAAACTGGTGAATTCAAATTCAAAATTGCTTTTCCAAAATCCAGTAAGGGTGCTGAACCTGTAGCCAAACCTGTGAAAATGGAAACCACCTATGGCAATTATATAATGAGATGCGGAACTTTAACACTGTTGTTCAGTATTACACTGTATGGTGACAATGGTGTTGTGCATGGAATTTCATACATGGAATTTTATTGTTCAGTTGCATTACTGACATCATCATGTTGTTCTGCAATACTAGTGATGTCAGCAACGCAGCTGAACAGCTCTGAATGCTGCCATATACTACATTTGAATTTTTTTTTTATGTTAACCCTGAAGGTAAAGAATAATATGCTGCAAAGTATGCTACTGAAAAAAAAAAAGGACATGTTAAACTTTCTATTCCACCGTTATTTTCATTCACTTTTTCAGTGTTATTTTTAAGGCTGTGACTTCCCATACACCACAAAATACTATGTACAAGTAGTGATAGACAAACACGGATATTCATGTATATCGAGGTTTCCTTGGTAACAGACCGCCAATTGAGCTGCGCTCTCGAGGTAAGCTGTTAACAGGGAAAACTCTCAGTAGAAGAATACCCTGATTGTGTATGACTACTCATACCCATTCCTGTATATTGAACTCAGCCACACCGTGCAACTGATCTATGTACGTGTAACAAGTATGTCAGTCCAGGGTGTGAGAGCTACAGGTTTTAGTGCATGGCCAGTGTCATAATACGGCACAATGAAGAAACAAAAGTGGTACACCTTACTGTTTCTGATTCTAATTCATTCACATCTTACTTTTAACAAGCAAAGACATCAATTAACGTGTATGTTGTGCAAGTGGGTGATGTTGTTTAAGGGAGGTGATTGTAGTGCTGTGGTATGTGACTTCAGTGCTGCGCACATTACATCTGTGAGTAAAATTGATGGGAGGTTTTGTAGTACTGGAAGTCTGAATCCCTTAGCTGTCAGTGATGGTAAACCAGTTTCCATGTTTGGAAGATTCTAAATATGACATGATCACTTCTGTGGTGCATGGCAGGAGAATACGTTCATCACAGTTTTTTATTGAACTTCATAGACATGCCTCTGACACTGCAGGAAGTGAACATTCACAATGTAAGGATTATGTATGGTCTTTGGTACATAACCATGTAATACTGTATAGTGTACTGTTGTTCTGTACACAACTCCATCATTTTAAAAATGCTGTTATACCACAGTTGCAGTGTCATGGAATACTGTTGTACCCTACTGTGGTAAAACAGCATTCTACAACCTGTAGAGACTGCATGAGCCACTTTAATTTGAACAGCAAAAGAGTTAACTAAAAACATTTTTCACACAGTACTGTGCACTATATAGAGAATACTGGATGGGCAACTATGCAGAACCAGTGTGTTCTGCCACAGTGGGGTTGTGATTCACTGTGATCTTGTGAGCAAAGCTCGAGAGCTCCATGGGGATCAGAACCTAGAGGTGGCAAAACACAGTGGTTGTGCATGGAATTACTCATCATGTATTTTTTTATATTGTGAAGTACTGTGTGAAATATGTGTTTTGTGACTTCTTTTGCTTTCAAAATTAAAGTGACTGATGCAGTCTCTAGAGGTTCTAGAATGCTGTTATACCACAGTAGGATAGAATCACATTCCATCACCTTGGAACTGTGGTGGAAGTGCATTATGCGAGGGATGGAATTCTATACAGAACAACACAACAGTTGGTCCTAAGATTGAAGCACTGGAGGACTATATTGACGCCATGCTGGGTCAGTCTTTATCTTTAATTCCCCCATCTGCTGACGAGACAGCAACTGTTATAAGTACTAATGTCATTACCTCCTCTACTCCTGCTGTATTTCAAAAGGATTACGACAGTTGGGCAATGGTACCCAAGGGTAAATCACAACGTGGGGGGGGGACAAATTGGATGCAATGTTTCACCCCTACCCTTATTCAATAAGTACGATGCCCTTAAGCAGGACATAAATGTTCCATCCCATGATGTCACTATCAATACCACCTGCGGTGACTCCCTAGTCAGCTGCCCAACCCACAGGAGAGAGAACAACTGTACTGTGTTCCCCACACCCAAACAAAATAAATCCCAAACAAAAGACCAAAATTTACGATTTGGCGATTTTACCATCAACTTCTAGCAATATGGATTCTCACCCATCAACTAAATAAATTTTTGTTCTTGGTGACTCAATTATTAAACACCTGGATCGCCCAATATGTAACATGGATGAATTCAACCGTACCTGCTCCAGCTTGCGGGGTGCTCATGTATCCGACATCACTACTACTGTAAAAAACATATTGAAAGGGGTTGGTGAAAATCAGTTATTCATAGTACACGCAGGTACAAATGATATGAATAGAGGTAGTATTGACGAACTTAAACAGGACATTATAGCTCTCAATAATGTACTAGCGGAAGAAAAATAGCATAGCATGCTTCTCAGAGATTCTACCCGTACCGAGAGCACCTGATATTATTAATACAAGGATTAAGGCCTTTAATGACTGGCTCAGACGATGGTGTCTCCAACAGAACATTCTCTGTCTCACACATTGGGAAACCTTCTATCTAAAAGACTCACTGTACTGCTGGGATGGACTCCACCTCAGTCGTAGGGGTAGCTCACTCCTGGGTAAAAACTTTACAACAGCCATTAACAAACTTTTAAACTAATACCTGGGGGTGGGATCAGTGACAAAAGATCCTGTTCTCTAAAGAGACCTACTATGGACACTTCTGAGTGTGAGGTACTCAGTCTAAATGCCAGATCTTTAAACCAGGTTAAAATAGCTGAACTAGAAGCTATGTGTCAACTGAATAAATACGGACTCATCTCTATTACAGAAACTTGGTGGGATCCTGATACTTCTTGGATCCAGCACATCCCAGGGTATAAACTATATCATAAGGACCATCAGGGAAAAATGGGGGTATGTCTCTATGTTAGAGACAACATATCCTCATTCCAAATCCCCACAACAAGTGATATTGAATCAATCTGGGTTAACATCCAGCTCAAGGGTTACCCACAACTGATGGTAGGGACATGCTACAGGCCCCGACATCTAATAAAGAATATTCTTCATGCCTAAATAATGAAATCTTAGATATGGCCTCTAAAGGAAAAATCCTTATACTGGGTGACTTCAACCTGCCTACTATAAATTGATATTCTTTAACTGGAAGTACGTAGGCCGAGAAAGACTTAATCACACTCATGGTTGATATGGGCCTTGAACAAATCGTTACAGAACCAACACGAGGTGACAATATACTGGACTTGGTTATTACAAATATAGGGAATCTAATAGCCAAAGTTATAATTGGTGCCCCACTAGGATCAAGTGATCACTACACCATTTCCATTACACTGTCATTTTGTCAACACATCACCAACTGTACTGAATTGAAAAATTATAAAAAAGCTAATTTCAATGCTATTAATAACCAATTAAACTCAATTTCTTGGGATACAGTACTATCCTCCCTTTCCATGGAAGAATCCTGGGACTTTTTCAAATCCACCATTTATAACTCAGAAAAACTATATGTTCCTATAACAAAAAAATATAATAAAAAGGGGAAAATACCCCTGTGGTTTAACAATACTATCAAAGCCTTAATTAAGAACAAGCAGAGGCTATTTACACGAGTTAAAAACAGCAAGGTAGACACCAAAAAGATATTGTTCGCTCAATACAGGGACACTCTAAAATCACTAAAACAAGCCATTCTGCAATCTAAAAAAAACTTGAGATTCGTCTGGCCTATACCAAAGACAACTATAAATCACTATTTTCCTACCTTAACAATAACAAAATAAATAATAGACACATGGGGCCCTTATGTATACATGACACAATTATATCTACAGACAGAGATATGGCAGACACATTTAACAAGCAATTCTGCTCAGTATTTACCAAGAAAGAGGTTCCTAAGCGCTTCAAACATACTAACAATGTTACCCCCTCTTACATCATCACCAAGGATGATACACTAAAAGCAATTGTATCCCTAAAACCCAATTCCAGTCCAGGCCCTGATAACATCAGCCCCGATTTCTATAGAGACAGCCGCTATTGCTAAACCACTTTCAATTATATTCAACAAATCTTATATGAGGGAATTATCCCTCAGGACTGGACAATGGCCACTGTGGTCCCAATCTTTAAGAAGGGTAATCATTCCAGACCAGTAAATTATCGTCCGATAAGTCTGACTTCTGTTATAAGCAAGATCATGGAGAAAGTTATTAAGAAACTACTAGAGTACGAATCTATTGGGGGTAACATGACTGACACCACACAACGTGGCTTTAGACAGGGATACTCTTGTACTACTAACTTGGTTTCCTTCTATAATCATGTTAGTACGGCATTGGATGATGGCATCCCTGTGGATATGATACTTCTCGACTACAGTAGAGCATTTGACAAAGTCCCTCATGACATCCTACTCGACAAAATGAATGATATGGGTTTTTCTTACTACATAATTAACTGGGTCTCAGGTTGGTTGAATGGAAGATATCAGCAGGTCAGAAGTAATGGCACACTTTCCCACTCACTGAGTGTGACCAGCGGGGTCCCACAGGGGTCCGTGTTGGGACCCACCCAGTTTAACATCTTTATTAGTGATCTGCAGGCTAGCCCCAAAATTGTTCTCTCAAAATTCACTGATGACACCAAACTGTGTGGCTCTGTTCTTACATTGATAAACAGAGATTCCATGAGAAACAACTTAAAATCTATCAAAGAATGGGCAGTTTTAAACAAAATGACACTCAACTCAGACAAGTGTCAAGTTGTACACTTTGGTAAGAACAACCCTAGGCAGACTTATTTTCTGAACAGTGTTGCCCTTCATGTGTCACCATTAGAACGAGATCTCGGGTAATCATTAATAATAAATTGTCATCTAGTGATCATTGCAGGATGATAGCTAGGAAATCTAATGCTTTGCTCACTCAGATTCAACGTTTGTTTGTGTCTAGGACACAGGAATGCATAATCCCCTTGTACAGGGCTTATGTCAGGCCCTATCTGGACTATGGATCCCCCTGCTGGAGTCCCTACTTGGGGCAGGACGTTGATAGAATTGAGAGGGTGCAGAGAAGAGCCACAAAAATGGTCCCTTAGTTATCCAAACTTGACTACGAGGAAAGATTAAGAGCTACAGGGTTACACTCACTATGCACATGACGTGCCAGAGGTGACCTTCTCCTATTATACAAAATCCAGAATTCTCAGGAGTTAATGCACCACTGTGGCTTACATTTCTCTACCAGTTGGACTTCCCCACGGTATCATAACAACCAGATATTTGTATCTAAAGCTAAAACAACAAAAAGGTTAAACTACTTTACAGTAAGAACCCCCAAATTGTGGAATCTCCTCCCACAATACTTAATGGACAGTAGTTCTAATATAGTCTTCAAACAAGGGCTGGATTGCTGGCTCGAGTTTAACAACTTCAAGGTATAATTATCCCACCAATGTGGTGGGGGACAATCTCTATGGGCAGCAGTCTGCTTTTGTCCTTTGAAACCAAGTAAACCAAGTAAACACTACACTGTACATAGTACATAGAGAACAATGTATGGGCAACCATACACAACAAAAGCTGTGTTTCCATCGAGAGGGTGAGATGACAGCATATGAACCAAGAGAGCGAAGCTCGAGAGGTCCATGCTGTCATCTTAACCCCGAGATGGAAACACATGCTGAGTTGTGTGTGGTTGACCAGATTTTATTTTTTACAGTATATGGTCTTTTACACTAGAGTGACAGACCTCCACTAAAGTGAAAACAAAAAATCTTGCCATTTCTTTGTTCTACTCACATATCAAAATGAAATTTCCTGACTGTTGAAAGCTAAAAGTTATGACTCTGGGCACTGGGTGGGTAGTAAGTAGCTAAGTGTAGAATAAATGAGAAAGTTAAAATTGTATGACCTTTGAACTGTGCATAACAACTGTTCGGACTGCGCATAACAACACTTTAGAATGTGCATAACAGTTTAGAATGTGCTTAACAAGGACTTTGAGCAAGTTGATTTTTATACGTAACAAAGGGTAACCTTATACTATAAAAAAACACATGATGAGCAACTCTATTCACAACAACTGTGTTTTTCCACCTCAGGGTTCTGATTCACCTGGACCTGTTGAGCTTTGCTGTCGATGTCAAAGGGAATCACAATCCCTCTATGGCAGAACACACTGCTTCTGCATAGTTTCACATCCAGTATTCTACATGTAAGCAATGGAAGAGGTTGACATGACAGCCGTGCAAAGCTCGACAATGTATATCAACATTGTATTACTTCAGTTGCACGTCTGTTACACTTAGCAATACTGCGATGACTCCGTCTCACCTAGTCATTATCCCTTTCAGGTTACGTGGCTGACATTCAAAGGCTTGCCCTTCAGATTAGACAGCAATACCCTTCCTACAAATTGGCTGCTGTACTGAGCTGTTCTGATGCCATACCACCTCCTCTGAGTAGCAAATATATAATCATCCTGATAAGCAGGATGTCATCCGTAGACATTTCAGCAGATTCAAACTGCAGGGTGATGTATCTCTGCAGTAATGGTCACTGGTTCTTCATGTCATCCAGAAAAAACTGAAGAGAACACCAGCAGATAACAGAGTGCTGTGATGCCCCATATGCAATTTAATTTGGATGGACATTTCCTTAGATTAAGTAATACTGTACCTACTATTTATGCACCACATGAATTGCCATTACGTCACACCATGACGCTTGCTGGCTTAACATGGAACTTTGCAGTACTGCAAAAAAAACAAAAACTGCAGAGCTGTTACTGACATGTACTATTGACAGCACCTTACAATGTGAAGCAATAACATCAGTTGATTGTTACTCATTTCTTTATTAATGCACACAATTCCAGCTACTAAAACAACGTTAATGAGATCAATACTTTGTTCCTGACTTTTACAGGTATTATAACAATTCTTCTTAACGTTACTGCAATGTTGCGTTGGTTACTTACAATATATAACAAACATTTGTCAATGCCGAATGTTGCTTGCTTGTATGTGCTGATTAGGTATTTGGAAGTGGTAGTTCCATGCCTTCCTCCCAAGACATGCACTGTCTCTTTCCATTCAGTATTCACAGAAGAGTGGGAGAGGCAAGGGCCGCAGCAGTACTGCAGTTGCCAAGGGGATGAAGAGGTGGACAATAGTCCATTCAAAGGCAAAAGAGTCTTGCAGGAGCTCAGTAATTTGAAGGTGGACAAAGCGATGGAACCAGATGGCATACACCCAAGGATATTAAGAGAACTGCGAAGGGAGATAGCAGTACCTCTAGCAGCCATGTTCACTGAGTCATTCAACATGAGTGAACTGGAGGAGGGCACATGTGGTCCCTCTACACAAGTCTGGCAGCAGGGAGGAGGCGGGGAACAATAGGCCATTCAGCCTCAACTGAGTAGCGGGGAAGATCATGGAGACATTGCTTAAAGAAAGGATAGTGGGGCATCTAGAAGTCATCGGAGCCCAGGACCATAGACAACATGGATTCACAGTGGGGACATCATGTCAGACAAATCTGGTTGATTTCTTTGACTGGGTGACAAAGGAAGTGAATCAGGGTGGGACAGTGGACAAAGCTTACCTTGATTTCAGAAAAGCCTTTGACACCATCCCTCATAGGAGGCTGATAAACTAGCTGGGTAGGCTGGGCATGGGGGAAAGGGTGGTAAACTGGGTTAGAAACTGTCTAACAGACAGGAGGCAGAGAGTGGTGATAAATTGGGTGCAGTCTACAGAGAGGGGGTGACCAGTGGAGTGCTGCAGAGATCAGTCCTGGGGCCAGTCCTGTCCAATGTCTTCATTAGTAACATTGCAGAATGGCTGAAGGGAATTTTTTCACCAAATTTTCAATATAGCCATTTTAAGATCTCTGCTCATGGACAGTGTCACTGTGATTTTCTTAATCTGTCCCAAACATTGATTACGCACACCGACTGCGCCATTGTGCGCTACATGCATGGAAGCACATTTTGGGCAACATGTGAAAAATGACAGCTGTACTGATCATAAGGAGGTGTGGCAAAATGTCAATGTTGAAAATCTGGTGTGAACATGTTGAAAATTCGCGAACTTACGAGCGTGCGTAGGAACAATGCAATGCATGCTCATAAAACAGTCATTTTTGGGAATTGTTTCACCAAATTTTCAACATAGAGTTTTTGGGGGCCTACCTCATGAACTGTGACACTGTCGCTTCATAAATGGGTCCCAAAAGGTGGTTTTGTGCAGTGACAGTGAAATCACCTTTTGGGGCCAATTTACGCCATGACAGTGACAGAATTCATGAAGTGGGATCCCAAAAACCCCATGTTGAAAATTTGGTGAAAAAATTCCCCAAAATATCCAAGATATGGAATAAAGTTGAAAAAAAAACTATTTATTCCATTATACAGCTTACCGGCATTTCCTCTGTTCGCGGTCAGCTTTGAAGAGTGCAAACGTGTTCCCGGTCCACCGAAGATCATGGTGCCGAGCTCTGGAGGTAAGTATGGGGTGAGGTGGGGGTGTGGGGAGGCAGGGTACGCAGTGAGTGGGTGCAGGTGGGAGGGTCAAGACAGCAGCAAGGGAAGGTTTTTCTTTCAGGATTTTTAATACTTGGACTCGCTGGAAGGCTGTTGGGGCTGTGGAGAGAAGGATTGGGCACCCCGTGGCCTTAGGAACTGTTGCCACGCTGGGGTGGGCTCCCAAGCGTGGCACCCGATAGTCTGGGGGACTGTAGAGCCGACAGGGATTGGGCACCCCGTCGGCCATACAGAACTGCTGCTATGCTGGGGTGGGCTCCCAGCGTGGCACCTGGAACTCTGTTGGGGAGTGCAGCGCGGCCGATGGGGATTGGGCACCCCATTGGCTATACAGTGTGTACATGGGGAAGCAGGCATGCAGCATGCGTGCGTGTGGCATGTGTGTGTGTGTGTGGGGGGCGCGCATGAGCACACGATCTTATCGCTGCTCACCGAAGCGTAGCTTTCTTTTTCAACTGTATGGCCGCTGCATTTTCAACTGCTGTCATAGACAGCTGCAGCATTGATTGGAGAACTTCAGCTGCACCTGCAAACACACTGACTGAATTGGAAGAGGGCTGCCACACCTCTGAAAACTCGGATGATGGCACTATGTTTCTTACACATGCATGCAAGCAACATAAAAAGTTGACATCATCATTCTGTATAAATTCCGTTCCAGATTGATCAAATCACAACATTGACATAGTTGTTGAAACAGTTATTCTTTTTATTACTATGGTGAGGCTGTAACACATGCCAATCAGCCAGAACATCATGCAGACACAGCGACACATACACACACACACACACACACACATATAGCCACTCTCACAGACACACACACAATGACGCTGCCACACTCACACACACACACACACACACACACACACACACACACACACACAGTGACACTGCCACACTCACACACACACACACAGCTAAACACACACACACAGACACACACAAACACACATCAGGACACACAGACACACACTCACATATCAAGACACACACAGTGACACACACAGCCACACTCACACACATGCACAGCGACACTGCCACACTCACACACACACACATCTAGACACACAGACACAGCAACACACACGCAGCGACACACACACACATATATGGCCAAACCGAGTCACACACACACACACACACAGCAATACACACACACACACAGAGAGACATTCACACATCATTTGAAAAGTTTCATTGCTGACAGTTAAACATTTATTAACAATGGAACATGCATGGCACATAACCAACTGTTGTGAGATATGTGGAACTGCAACTTCAAATTAAAATTATATTGTCTCAATTGCATTCAACTGTGTATTGTGAGATGTTTATAGTAATTACAATGCAACAATGAAAAAACTATGTTGCTACATCTGTTTATGTGGTGGACAAAGCATGCAGCTACACATTCAGACTAATTATGTATAGTTACATATTGCAAGACTGTAAAGCAAATTAAGAAGCTAGCATAAGGAACAACATGATTGGATGCCTTACCATACTTCAGTACTACCTGACTGTTGTTGCATAAAAATCACACTGTCATGTTTGACAAAGAGACAGTTGTACATTTATATTTACCAGGTCTCCTTGACTTACCGGTGCATATGATGATTGCTGAAGCTAGTGACCATGTTGCAGAGGGGAGTGAGGAGGATAACCAGATGGGCGTGGAGGAGGGGAGGCTGGGGCAATGGTCATCAATTACAGTCGGTCATGTTACAGCAAGCAGGAGGGGGGATATTAGGGATCGAGGACTGTTACACAGGGATGTTGATGCAAATGGTTAAACGTATGTGGTAAAAGTTCCCCCTATAAGGAGAGTGGGGGAGGAGTAGTCAGGAGTGGCTGTTCTGGGGAACCCTAGAACAGCAGAGACTGGGAAGGGAGCTCATAGTGAGGACAGGGCAAAAGGGGAGATAGAGGCTCAGCTTAGAGTAGCAGTCATGGGAAACTCACATCTCTTGTTGGAGGCTGGCATAGACTGTTACAATACATTTGACATAGTAAGGAACCTAAGGGGGGGAGGAATGAGTAGGTTATAATGAGGAAAGTGTATTACTTGGTAAAATATCATATGAGTGTGATCAATTTCACAACACTTACTTGTAATTTGGTTTCTACACATTGAAGTGTCAAAACAAAGAACAACTGACACAATACAACCAACATACACATAACAATGACCTGTGTACTAACAACACATTTAAAACAGCATCAAGCATGGAAACAGGAACTATGAACTGTCACATATGGAACCATCCATATTCAATATAATTGTTATAGTGGTCAACTTCAAAGTTACTTTCAATGGTCTTTTAATTATTGTCTTGTGATGAGTGCTGAGGTGCATGCCTGAACCCAGTATATTCATTAGATGGGAAAGCAGTACGAATGGCGGTAACCATGCACAAAGGGAGTATTCTTCTGTTCCATCATCCTAAACGCTTCCAAATCCACATGACAAAACGTCTATAGGCAACATATCTGAATGTCCTGTAAATACAATGCACAAAAAGTTCATAAATACCTGACAACTTACATTATACTGTATAGACATCTATGATCAAGCAGTGTATAGTGCAAAGCTGTTATGAATTGGTATTCTGTGCCTGGTATGTGCTTGCTGTGCTGCACTACTGACATCTTTAACTTCTTATGCTGCACTACTGATGTCAGTGCTGCAGCAGAACACTTGTAATGCTGGCATATTGATGCTTTCCTCTATTTAATTCTGTGTTAACACTATTCTAGAACCTGTAAAGAGTTCACGACTCTGTTTCATTATGAAAAAGAGGACAAAAACACAATACACACATTTCACATAATATATACAGTAGAACAAATACAGGATGAGAAACTTCATGCATATCCTGTGTGTGCTGTCGTCTCATGTTCTGATTCACAATGCACCTCTACAGCTACACTCTCGAATTAAGAGGGCATCAGAACCCCTCTGTGGCACAAAACACTGATTGTGCATAGTTGCACATCCAGTATTCTGTATGTTGTGTCACAGAGGTATTCCGATTCCATCGCACATCGACAGCAGAGGTGTACTATTCCATGGAAATGTGATGTACACATTTTAATGAAATATATAACATCCATCATTAGATCTGGGGCATGTTATAGAAGAACACTGGTTCAAGGCTAGCATTCATAATATACTGTCAAACTCCTGTGTTCAAATCCAGAGTCTGTCCCTACCAAGGTCATTGCAGTGCCATAGTGGTGGGGTGGGGGTGGGATTGAAAAGGTGTTGATGGTGGGTGTGAGGAGCATGCTTCGGACTGCACTCCTTCTACGGATGCACTGGAGGGTGATAAACTGTCTGACTAAAGGTGTGGTGAAATGACAAAGGATACAGTGTACAATGACAGTGGCATATCATACACTTGGAGGTGGGATTGACATTGGATTTGTGTCACAGATGACATCCCACTTACAACATCAAGAGGTATTTGACAGAATCCCCCCAAAAAATGAAACTACCATGATGTCATGCTGTACAGTTCAGCCAGTTAGTACAGGGTACAATGAGCGGAGAGGGAGGGTGCATGAAAGGTCATTTTGGGAACCTGTGAGTACCAGAATATGTGGGTGTCAGGTCAGTGTTGTATATGACTGGAGTGTGTACGGAGGCCCTGTTGCTTTGAGGGTTGAGACTTTGGATGCCACACATGACAGAATGCAGGTGATCTGTGCTCTGGAAGGAGCATGGCCCGTTGGAGGGCGCCAGATAGGTGAATGGATTGAGTGTCCAATGTAGAATTGAGAAGTGTTATAACATGGCCCTGAGAAATGAAAGCCTATTATTGTTTGCTGGCACTGGCAATGTGAGCATCTATCAGACAACAGGATACAAAACTGCAGTAGGTGTGATCTTCCCAAAGACCGCAACTGACTTGCTAGGCAGTGCTATCTCTGGTTGCACTACTGTGTATGATACCAGTGGTATTTTATTCACACTGTATAGTGCCCCGTGTTTCTGTATAGAATTACATCTCGGTAAAACAGCTGTTCTGTCACTGTTTCAAGATACTGGAATGTGATGTAAGAAACAAGCCATGATGGGGGAGTGGGTTATCCGGGGATTTACCAAGGCTGGAGTGAGTAATTGGTCACCACCCGTAGTAAATCCAATGAGTGGTTTATTTTGGTCATTGCTGGTGATTCATAACACTGCATTGGGACTCATTACACCCCTGGTAGGCCCCGTGTTCAGCAATACCATGCAGTCTGTTTGGTATTACTGCAGCAGTAGATAAATGGCCTGTTGTTGTCCTTATCTATAAATACTTTCATGTCAGTGGGGACGTGAGGAAAGGTACTCGGTGGGGTCAAAACTTAAGAGTTTATAATAAAATGGCAGGAACTGCCAATTACTTATCAAGAACTTACTCATGTGTCGGTGTATCATTGTCAAAAGGTCCATCAAGCCAGACAAACTCATACAGAGACACCTGGATAACATTACGGTTCAGGCAGTTGTCGATAAACATCTCATGGTCACGTATACATTTTATTTCTTGTTGGTCGACCACCGCTGCTACCATTCGTATTTCATGACAACATCTATGCTCATCTTCCATTGGCATCACAATACAGTGCTGACACTGACACCTGAAAATAAGAGGAAGCAATGTCAAACTGTGTACTGTTCATCACAACACTGATAACAACATGGGTCTGAAACACTGTAACTGAACTATATAACCCAGAAACAGCAACACTACCAGCATAAAGGCCAGAATAATTATGATTGTGTGTGTGTGAGTGTGTGTTAGTTAGTGTAGAGGTCGGGGGTTCTGGCAGCATAAAGACTGGAACAGCAGCTGGGACAAAAGGCTGCATACAATTGTGAAACGTACCAGGTGAGCCAGAGGGAAACTGGTTTACAAGTAAGGAAGGTGAATGCAAAGAGGAGAGCGAGTTCATAGGACATCAGTGAAGATGGTTATTGGACTGCGCAACATGTCATAGATTCATATATTCATAGAAGTGTGAGGGCACAAAAGGACCGACAAGGCCCACCGAGTCTGCACATTTGTCCAGCTATCTGCCTGGACCTGCACCACCCCACCCTCAACAACCCCCTGTGTTTGTCCCATGCCCTTTTGAATCCCTCCACTGTTTCTTCTCCAACAACCGCCTCCGGGAGTCTGTTCCACTTATCTACCGCTCTCTCTGTGAAATAGTACTTCCTAATGTTACCCCTGAACTGCCCACCCTCCACCTGCAGGCCATGCCCCCTCGTCCTCTGATTTTCCTTCATCTGAAAGATGCTTTCCACCCTGTTTATACCCTTAAGGTACTTGAAGATCTCGATCATGTCCCCCTCTCCCTCCTCTGTTCCAGGGAGTATATGTCCAGATCCCTCAACCTTTCTTCATAGGAGAGGTGGCTCAACCCTTTTACCATCTTTGTTGCTCTCCTCTGAACTCAGTCCAGCCTCCCAACATCCTTTTTGAGGTATGGCCTCCAGAACTGGACTCCGTATTCCAAATGCGGTCTAACCAGATGGGTATACAAGGGTACTATGACCGCCCTCTTTCTACTGGTGATCCCCCTTCCGATGCATCCCAGCATTACACCACCCCTAGCCACTGCTCTCCCACACTGCCTTTACACCTTCACATCCTCAGATATAGTGATTCCCAGGTCCCTTTCTTGTTCCATGGCCTCCAGATCTGTGCTCCCCATGCAATACCCTGCCCTCCGGTTCCTGTAGCCAAGATGCATGACCTTGCACTTTTCTGTGTTGAATGAAAGTTTCCAACTCTTTGACCATGCCTCAAGCCACCCCAAATCTCTCTGCACTTTTTCTACCCCTTCCAGAATGTCTACCTTATTGCAGAATTTAATATAATCTGCAAACAGACTCACAACCCCTTCAAGGCACTCCACAATGTCCCCTACAAATATCTTGAATAGTAGAGGCCTCAACACTAATCCCTGAGGGACCCTGCTTGTGACCTTGCCCTCTCCGGATGCCACCCCATTTATTATGACCCTCTGCCACCTGTCCCCCAGCCAGCTTTCCACCCATTCAACCACCCTCTGACCCAGTTCCAGGCCTGGAGGAGAGGAGGTTGGGCAACATGATTGAGACCATAAAAGCACGGTAAGGGTATAAACAAAGTGCCAGTGAAAAGCATGTTCAAGATAAAATGGAATCAGAGAACAATGGAGAATGTGGGTTTCAGGTGGCGGGTGGACAGTTCAAGGGTAACATTTGGAAGTATTACTTCACACAGAAACTGGTGAATAATATAAACAGAGTAACTGAGGAGTGGTTGCAGAAGCATCAGTGGTAGACTTCACAAAGGGCATGGTACACAAACATGGGGTTGTTGAGGTTGGAGGGGGCACATATCAGAGCTGATAACTACAGAAATGTACAAAACCGGTGGGCCTGTATGTTCTTCTCTGTCATCACACTTGTATGTTTCTACATCCTGAGCAGTGTAGTTGCATTAAAGGACTGTTGGCACAAATGTGGGGCTAAATTATAGGGTTATTAAACATATGTGGTTATGTGTACAGTGTAATGCTCTGTTACCAAGTAAAACATAGTAATACATATGATCATTCCATCATGCGTGCGTTCACAGCTTGATAACATTTTTTCAGTTTACCCATTCAGTTTGAATCTTAAAATATCAGCTCCCTGCACTACATGTAAAGAAATGTCCCTCAGCTTTACAGCATACTAGTTGCACTAGTAGAGTCTCAGTACGTCTGACAATCAACAGAGGGATTTAAGGACTGCTTTTTGGGGTAGGGGTTTGTGGGGCTGCATTACATATAGCAGAAGTCACAAAAAACAACAGGCTCTACATAAAGGAATGTACAATATTACCATGTGAAAGGAATGCTGATTGCAAACATATATGATAAATTGACAGAGACATAGTACATATCCTTCAAATCTGGATTATTGGGTGGAGGCGTCAACAATGAATGTCAACACTGCAATGCACACTTACCATTGTGCTTGCCTCAACTTTCAGGAGATAACGCCACCTATACATTATAACATACCACTGGCACCAGTGGCAGATGACATGGAGCTGAGGGGGTGGGAACTGGAGATGGAGGGGGGAGTGGTGACAGCATAAAGTATGGAACAGCAACAGAGCAAACATAATGGCATGCAAAGTATAATTGCATAACAGCAGTGTTGGACAAAATATATGGGTACATGATAGGGTCAGTAAACAGGACAGCATACCACTGGCACAACTATCACATGACATAGAGCAGTGGAATGGGGTGTACTTGTGGTTTCACCACAGAGATGTATCACTGACATAGCATCGACGCCATTTGATGCACATAAGTAACCATGTGGATTGCAGAAAACAATGTGCAAGATTATGTGATGAGTCTGAAAAAATAAACTCAACAATGACATTTGGCCTCAAGACTGTGGAAGTTGTGGGAAGGGGGGGAGGAAATCAGGATTACATGACAACATCAAGCCACGTACAGTGCTGCCACACACAGGGTAGTTAGTACACAGGCACATATGGCCAATTAATGGGAACAATGTACAAGTTTCTGTGTGCATCACCCATGCAGTTCTGTGATACCAATTTCAATATGGAGTGGTGTACTTTCATTTTAGGGTACTTCACATCTGGATCCTAGAGCTAAGGTTACAAAACTAAATTAGACTGTGCCTCAACATTATATATTACTGCAGTGAACTGGCACAACTGTAACCTGCCATGGACATTGTTATTATGGTGGGGGGGGGGGATATCACCAGTACGTGGCAACAGCATACACCACCACCTAGTACACAACATAACATTTATTAAACATACAATGATAGGCAGTTCACTATAACATACGTAAGAAAACACTAACAACATTTGGTACAAAGAAAATGACTGACTCGCATACCATTCCTCAGGTAACCCATGAACTCGACTACTGCTTGTCCCTTCACCATCACTGCCATCTTCCACAGACCTCCCCATATCATCAGTGGACCTCCTATCTTCTCCATCCCTGTTAGATGGCAACCTCGCTAAGAGCTCGAATATATAGGGTCTAATGGTGAAAGCGAAATCTAGATCCAAGTCAGGACCACCAAAATGCATCTGCTCATCATTTGCTTCTGCCATTGCGATCTAATGAGCAGAGCTATGAAGCATTGGTCACAGTCACTTCAATGACGTCATCTCCCGGCATCCTATTCGCCAGCTCATTAACTCCGAAACACAGACTGCTGCGAGGGAGCAACGGAGCCACACCATGCTTCTCATTGAAAATAAGGTACAATTTCAAACATTTACGCATACATCAGTAATTAAATATTTCAGTACACATTGAGCTACTACACAGTGATACCTAAACCCACATATGCGCGATTAAATAAAATGGGGGTTTAAGTATCCTTTAAGAAGAAGAACGTTTAATATCAACTGGTGTTAAAAAACTATATTGCATCTAGGTGAGAAACTGTAGAGTTGTAAAGGTCCTTTGATGTGGCTTGGGAACAGGAACTGCTCAAAGATCAAAGAGAAGGAACGGGGAAATCACAGACTTATAATTTGGGAAATTAGTTTTTGCTGAAGTCACAGTATCTTTTAAAATATCTCCTGACAGGAAGATCATTGTTTGTATAATTTTTATATTCTAAAAGGAGGAGCTAGATGACATCATGGAAGGGGTGTGTGTGTGTGTGTGTGTGTGTGTGTGTGTGTGTGTGTGTGTGTGAAAGAGACAGTTTAAGCTATTCTGTGTTTGATCTTAGTGACATTTCTTTTGTGGACTTTTGAGAAACAAGACCTAACTGAGGCACTTATGGAGGTAATACATTAGATAGAAAAAGTCTAATTGTATTGTGGTAGGAGTTTTAGTTTGTACTTTTCCTTGTTTTCTTTTAAGTGATTGTATGTATTGTGATATAGTGTTCTGTATTTATGTAACCCCCCTTGTTACCCGGGGTTACTAGAATCCCAGTAAGACCTAGTGGCAGGCAGGGACAGGCAGCTAGTGAAACTCCAGTTAAATGGATTTCACTATGTCTTGCTCTGTTTTCAGTCTCTGCTGAGCTGGAGCTATGGCATCATTTAGAACTGTTGCAGCTGCATAGGCCACACTGGAATGTTGCAGCTAGGGAAGTTAGGATAGAATGTTGGGGAATTTGAGGTCAGTTCAGTAGTAGTCTGAGTAGAGTGCTGAAGAGGGAGGAGGTGTGCTGCAGCAGCAGGCCCTCAGCTCTGTCAAAGAGCTATTTTTTGTAGAGGTGTGTGTTCTCACCTGAAGGGGAACACAAGAAGAGCCTGGTGAAGTGGTAGAGACCACTGCCAGTGGTTCAGGGCCCCATCCCTCTGGGGATGGGGGGAAGAACTCAGCCTGCTTCCAGGGGCAATCCCCTGGTTCGGCTAGGGGAAGAAGAGGCTGCTTAATTTTAAGTTTGTGCTAAGGCACCAGAAGTTTTGGATGAGAGTTCAGTGAAGAAGAAAAAGCATGTGGGGCACCTGCAACCAAGGAGTGTGTTCTGCTCTGATAAAGAGCCAATGTGTTTTCACCTGAGACAAGATGAAGTTAAGTGACTGTTACTGTGGGGTCAGGAAAAGACAGCCAAGTACAGTTTTTAACATTGTGGGAATTGGACTGCTTAATTCTGTGGGGGTCTAGAGCAATGGACACAGCCATTATTTAAGTATGTTTCAAGTTCAGCACAAGTGGGATGGAAGAACAGTAGACTGAATGTGACATACATTTAAAGATAATCTACGCAGTAAAGTGTTTTCAAGGATGAGGTGTTAAAGTCCAGAGAAATGGCCGGGTATGAATTATGGGAGCGAGAGGTGGGAGACCCCCCATCAGTAGTAACCAAATTCACCTCTACGGGTTTGCTTTGGGACACCTGTTGCTTTCTCTCAGGTACTTGGCCAGTGCCTGAGAAAAGTACCCAGATGTGGGATTGATGAAGAAGATTCCCTGATGGAGCCAGAAGTGCTCAGAGGTGGTTTACGGAGCCACTGAGAAATGTTCCATGCTACATGGAAACTGTCAAAGGGCTGGCATGAGAGCCGAGCCATGGAAGAAAGGTGATCCAGATGGCTGGCAAGAAAGCCGAGCCATGGAAACTGAAAAAGAGTCAAATCAGGGCAGTGTGCCCTGTGTGTTCTGAAACCCGTAGGTTTCAGTGTAAAGAGGATGTGTTCTGATCTCCATAAATCTGCATTACCAGGAGTGTAGCCCTGTGGGGGATCCATCTATGCTCTGTTATTCTGTTGGATGTGAATAAAAGCCACACTTTAGAATCCCAATTTCTAGTACTGGACATTACAGTTATTGCTTCCTGTGTCTGGAGTTATTTGGGGGCCCCTGTACAGAGTAGCCAAACCTAGCCAACATGCCAAGTGACACCTTTCTCCCCAAGTTTTAGCTTATAAAAATGGAGTCACCGCGTCATAGGACCCAGGCCCCTCAACCTGTTCACTAGCTACACAGGCAGGGGTAGTAGCCCACTCAGTTTAGCACAGCTGGGGGTTACATTTACATTTTACATATTTTTATCCATCTTTAAGTAAACCTTTCATATGAAAAGACTGCCTGGGTGTATCTTCGAAGTTCTTTCTTTTTGCATGTGATGTATAGATAGTTAAGACTGACTAATAACTGTTCATAAGCTTGATTGTGTTACCAAACTGGGAAAAGGTAAGAATATACCTAAGGTCTTTTATAGAGTTTTAAGGGTTCATTTTGGATACCTGGCAAGGTGCCCTTAAGAGAAAGATATCTGGCATCCCCCAAAGAGCAGATTATCTGAGCCTGTACATTTGGGTACACTAGCATAAGGTTCACAGTTTGAATCCCCCTAGAAATTGAGACTAAAGGTGATTCGGACCCACAAGCAGACAGAAGGGTTACCCTGTTCTGTTACCTGTTCACAATACTGCACACAGAGGTTGGCACTGTGGGAGCAAAGGGCCTGGCCTGCTGAGTGCGTTTGTAACGGGGTACCACTAGACACCAGGGAAATGTACTATACATGCAGGAACAGCGACCGGAGCATGCAGAGTGCCACTAGACACCAGGGAAACATACTATACAAAAGGAGATGGCGACTGGAGGGTGGAGGGGTGCCACTAAGCACCAATGAAATTTACTAGACATGAAGGGACAGTGATCGTAGGCTGGGGGTGCCACTAGACACCAGGGAAAAGTACAGTTACGTAAGAACTTACCGTAACAGTAGATCTTTGAGAGAGGCTCTTGCAGTAGGTAATAACCTTGAGGACTAAGCCACCTGGTGCTAGGACCACATGGAAAACTTTAGCTAGCAGTGTCTGGCGGGGGACCGCCCCCAAAGTCATGTGACTGTTGTCTGTATGACTCTATTATAAGGGGCAGTCCCCACACCTGCCTTTCAGTTTTCCTACTGTAGAGTGAAAAAGGTGCAACAGGAGAAAAGAATGGGCTCCTGGAGTCAAAAATAGGCTAGAAAGAAGCAGCAGAAACAGGGGGAAGGTGGGAGGGAAATAGGTTACTTACTGCAAGAGCATCTCTCGAAGATCTACTGTTATGGTAGGTTCTTATGTAACTGTACTGTCTTACTTCGAGAGGGCTTTTGCAATAGATAATAACCTTGAGGACTGAATCCCAAGCAGTGAAAAGGAACAAACAAGGTCTGAAACATGGGAGGCAGGAAAGGTCTGCAGTAGGCAGGGATTTAAGAAAGAAGTCCCTGAAGGACAGCTAGTCCAAAGTCAGCCCTGCATCTAGAGGCAATGTCCAGACTATAGTGTTTGGTGAAAGTGTGGACAGAGCTCCAGGTAGCTGTCGCACAAATGTCAACAGCAGAAACATTTCTGAAACAAGCTGTAGATGCAGCCATGCCTCTGGTTGAATGCCCTTTAGCTTCCACTGGAAGTGCCTTATTATGTTTCTAATAACAAGAACAGAATGCAGTGCAGTAACTCTTTGGATAGACACTGATTAGAAACTGTGGCACCCTCTCTTTTGGGCACAAAGAAAACAAAAGGCTGATCCGTGTTACAGACTGATTTTGTCAGATTTGTGTAGCAACGCAAAATTCTGTGCACATCCAGAGTATGCAGGATTGCCACCCCCTGATTAGAATGCTCAAGGTAGTACACTGGAAAGAGTACAGTCTGATTCAGAGTAAACTCAGAGACTGCCTTTGGGAGAAACTAGAATATGTATGCAGAGTCCCTCAGTCTCTGTGGAGAATTAAATAAGGCTCCTCACACATGAGGACCTGAAGCTCGAAAATCCTACGAGCAGAGGAAATAGCAACTAAAAACAATGCTGTCCAAGACAGATAGTGTGGGTTGCAGTTCACAGCTGGTTCAAAGGGAGGCAAAGTGAGTTTCTCTGGAATGAAGTTCAGGTCCCATGGTGGAACAGGGTTCTGGACTGGAGGTTCCAAAAGGAAGACATCCTTCAGAAAGGTGTTGGAAACCTCCAACTAAGCCAAGGTTATGCCGTCTGCCAGAGTGTGGTAGGTGGAAATGGCCGACAGGTGGACCATCAGAGAGGGATAGCTGAGACCAAGGTCTGAGAGGTGCAACAGAGACATCATCACCTGTGGAACCAGGAAAGAGAAAGGGTCCCAACCCTTGGATACCGCCCAAATGGAAAACCTCTGCCATTACATTGCATAGTTTGTTCTATTATATAAGTAAAGTGCAATGTGAATGTTATTAATTTATAATAATAATAATAATAATAAAAAACTTTATTTTTATGGCACCTTTCAAAACCAAGGCACCTAACAAAGTTAAAATCACATAATCAAAAATTTCACAATAACATAATCAACAAGACATCTCATGGCAAATAATATACTCATAAAATCTTAGACTCTTTCCATCCATTAAATGCCATAGGCTTGACTCCATAACCAGGTTTTCAGTGCTTGTTTAAAACCTTCCACGGTCATGTGCTCACGTAACCGATGGGGTAGAAAATTCCAGAGGGTAGGGGCAGCATACACAAAAGTTCTAGCCCCAGAAGGTTTCAAACGTACCCTCGGAATCTCTAGTAACCCCTCATTGGCTGAGCAGAGCGATCGCCTGGGGCAATGGCAATGAGGAACCAGAGCTCTTTCAGGTAGTCCAGACCAAGTCTGTGTAGGGCTTTAAAAGTCAGCAGAGCGACTTTAAAGGTGAGCCACCACTGAACTGGCAGCCAATGCAGTCCGCGCAGCACTGCGAAATATGACAAGACTGCGAGGATCCCGTCAACAGCCATGCCGCAGTGTTCTGCACTAGCTGCAAGTGGCATATTTCCACCCCAGGTAGCCCTAGGTACAGGGAGTAGCAGTAGTCCAAGCACAAGGTCACAAAAGCGTGGATCAAAGTAGGGAGGTCATCGGACGGAACAAGGTGCCTGATCCTGGTGCTATTCCTCAGATGGTAAAATGAGGAACTAACGACAGCCGACACCTGAGAATGTAGGGTTAGCCCATCGTCAAAAATTTCTCCCAGGTTCCGCACCTGTTCAGAGGTTGGGAGTGGCTCACCCCCAAGGTGTAAGCCAGAGGGCGAACCCCCCCCAACCTCTCTATCCAGCTACCAGGATCCATTACCAATACCTTGGTCTTATCAGAGTTCAACTTTAGCCAGTTTGCATTCATCCACTCCTGGATTTTGACAAGGCAGTTTTTAAAGACCGAGACAGCTCCATCCTGATCGGGCGCAAAAGAAAGGTAGAGCTGGGTATAATCTGCATAGCAGTGAAACCTCAGCCCATACCATCTTACAATGTTTCCAAGGGGCAGCATATATACTGTGAACAACATGGGGGGCAGCACTGAACCCTGAGGAACTCCACACGTTAACGAGACCGGGTCCGAGAAAAATACCCTGACACCACCCTCTGAGATCTTCCCATGAGAAACGATGTAAACCACTTGAGAACCATACCTGACAGTCCACAAATGAACCTCAGGTGATCAAGCAGTACCTCATGGTTTACAGTATCAAACGCTGATGAGAGATCTAGGAGGACCAAGATAGAGTGGCTCCTCCCGTCTCTAGCCATCAGGAGATCATTGAGCACCCGAATCAACGCTGTTTCAGTACTACGCTTCTTTCAAAATCTGGACTGGAGGGGTTCATAGATGGCATGGATGGTCAGGTGGTCATCCAGCTGTGTGGTCACTACTTTCTCAATCACCTTCCCCACAAAGGAAAGGTTAGAGATTGGTCTATAGTTAGCAAGGCAGTCTGGGTCCAAAGAAACTTGCTTCAAGATTGGTGTTACCACCGCCTCTTTTAGGGAGCTTGGAAACTCACCTGTCTCCAGGGAGCACCAGACTATCCAAGTTAGGACCAGGCTAATGACATCACTACAACCCAAAATTAGGGAAGTAGGTCCCGGATCCAAACTACAGCATGTAGGGAGCACACTCTAGACAATCCACATGACATCCATGAAAACCAGCCAGCCAAAGGTACTCCAAGGAAGACAAGGATATGCAAACCTGCACTGGTCCACCACAGCACCCATAGAGTGTGCCTGACAGAAAGACGATCTGATGTCGGCAACCTTATTTGCAAAAAATTGAGCAAGTTCTTCGTACTCTTCTTGCGAAAAAGCTTTCCGAACTTCTAGACACGTTGGGTTGCACAGTCTGTTCACAGTTCAGAACAGCTGAGCTGGTCGATTTTGAGCAGCCGCAATCTTCCCGGACTGGAACTCTGCCTTCTTATGGGAGATTTCGGACTGATAGATTTGATAATAGTCCATCAATCTAAGGCAGTCGATATCAAGAGCGGACTTCCGCCAGCAACGCTTCAACCTTTGTCCAAATTGCCGCATCTCCCTCAAAGTCCCATCAAACCATGGGGATAGAGGGCGAAGGGAGAGTGGACGCACATGGACAGGAGCAATGATATCCAGAGCCATTGTAATGGCCAAGTTATAAGCCACCATGAGGGCTTCTGGGTCATTGTTTGCCTCTGAGAAGGACGAGAGATCCAGGACCACCAATAGGCCTTGAGAGTTTATATCTCACAAAGGGTGGTAACGAATCATCTCTACAGGGGTTGGTCTACAAAGGGGGGTGCTAAAACTAAACCCCGCAGTGTAATGATCAGACCATCCAACTGGTTCCACCCCCAAGTTGGAGGCCTCAATCCCCAGGAGGAAGACTAAGTCAAGAGAATGACCTTGATTGTGAGTGGCAGTGGAAACAACCTGTGTAAGACCCAGAGATGTCATCAACTGGAGGAAGTGCTGATCAAACTGCCAGAGTTCATCATCGACCCAGGCATTAAAGTTGCCCAGGACCATCAGTTTAGGCGACATGATGTCGACGCCGAAGTCTGCTACTTTGTGGAGGAATCATTTCTCATCACCTGGTGGACAGTAGATAAGAATAATCCTACAGCCTGCACCTGCTACTACGGTACACTCAAATGGCTCCATCTCCCACACTGGTACATTTGTGAGGTTAAGTTCGGACTTAAAATAGACTGCTATCCCTTCCCCCCCCAACAACACAATCTTGGTCGGTGTATCACCGAGTACCCAGCAGGAACTGCAGCCTCCAAAACGGGGCCAGAATTCTCATCCAGCCAGGTCTCGGTGATGCAAGCCAGGTCTACTGATTTAACAAGATCTGCAATAATTGAAGTCTTATTTTTAGTGAACCTAGCATTGCATAACACCACCTGAGTTGGGTGAACTTCCTGGGCTGCCCGGACCACCTGCATACCATTATTTGTAGTGTCCTTGGATATGGAGACCTGGCATGGCGAACCACGCTCCTGGTTCCATTTCGTCCCAGGGCGTCTTCTGGATCTCATTACCCCAATGTGGTGGCCCCCCTCATTTGTCCTCCACTGTTCATGCCCCCCAGCCCCTCCTTGATTCCTCTGTGCAGTGCCCAGTGCCCTACAGTGTGGGTAGATTGTAAACTGAAGTGGAGGAGGGGAAAAGGGGCAGAGGGCACGAAGGGCGGAGGACGAATAGCACACAGCCGTGGAGGCAGAACCCCAACACATTTTAAAACAGGGTACCTTCCTTAAACTACCCAACTGTTCAAAACAAAACCCAAAACAAAAAAACAAAAACCTAAAAGAAAATAATAAACCAATACACAATCCTAGCAAATCCTACTAACATAGTAACTATTTTTGACCCTCCCCCCAATAATTAACATAAAACTAAAAAAAATAAAAGAAAAGAAAAAATAAATATATCAATAAACACAATTAACATAAATAAACGTAAAAACTAATAAAAACATAAAACCATTTCGGAAGAAATTTCACAAGTCCAAGTCCAGAGGTCCATAGAGATTTATAATGTCAATTGTTGTTGTAACGCACTTTGATGTTAAGTAATGTTGTGTCATGTTTTGTTTGTAATACAGTATCGTATTTGTTGTAATTTTGTACTGTACTTATTACTGTAATGGTAACACCCGGACAAAAGTTCGAATAAAATAAATAAAATAAAGATGGCTCTCTGGTCTCCATAAGGACCTGGGTTACTCCGGCAGATACCCCATAGCGTGATGCAGCTATGTCAGTAGGTGCCACTTTTGAAGGTGAAGGTACTGGAGGTGCGGGTGGACCAATTTACCCTGTTTCTGGGTCAGAAGATCTTGACAGATGGGTAGAGGGACCAAATGGTTCATCATTAGCTGTTGAAGCAGAGGGAACCATACTTGGTGAGGCCAATAAGGGGCAATCAGAATCATGTAAACCCCTCCCTCCTGCAGTTTCAGGAGTACCTTCTGTATTAGCGGGAAGGGAGGGAAGGCGTACAAGAACCTCCCTATCCGGCACAGAGACAGCGCAGCTCACCAGAAAACACCACGCCCTGAATGAGTAAGCAGACATCTGCTAGGTCTGGGCAACCCCAAAACTCGAAATGTCTTCAACTACTGACTGCCCCATCTCCCACTCATGTGCCCTTGATTGAAAGTGTCTGAGCATGTCCGACAGGATGTTTTGGACTCCTGGGTTGTGTACTACTGTCAGATGGAGATCATGCTTGACTGCCCAATTCCACATCCTTATCATACTCCCTGCATAGGGGATATGATAGTGTCCCTTCCTGTTGGTTCAGGTACCATACTACACACATATTGTCCTTCTGGACAAGAAGTGGGCCTTGGAGGAGAAAGGGCTGGAAGGCCGAAAGAGCATACAGCACTGCTCTCATTTCCTGCAGGTTGATGTGCAAAGACAGCTTCTGCTGTGACCAGGATTCCTGGGTAGTGCGGTCTCCTAGAAGAGCACCCTAGCCCTGACTGGAGGCTTCCGTGGTCAACATCTGGCCCAGAGGGGGAAACTGAAGGGGGACACCTTGGCTAATAATGGTGAGATCCTGCCACCTGAGGAGATCCTGTTGCATGGGTCTTGACACTGGGACTCTATGATCCAGGCTGCCTAATTTCTGATCCCACTGGACACTGAGCATCCATTGTATGACCTGCATGTGGATCCTGGCTAGAGGAACCATAGGGATTGCAGCAGCCATTAGTCCCAAAAGGTGCAGGACCACTTGTGCAGTGATTTAATGGCTGAAGGCCACTGACCTGGCCTGTTGCTGTAGCGTGTCCGACCTGCCCAATGGGAGGAATGCTTGACCCTGAAGCATGTCCAGGCCTGCACCAATGAAATGGAGGTGCTGGGATGGGGAGAGGTGAGACTTGGGGTAATTCACTATAATGCCCACCTGAGGAAGCAATACCAGGGTCTTGGACAGGGAGACCAGGAGGATGTCCCTCGATGGAGCTGTTAAAAGCCAGTCGGCCAGGAACAGGAACACAAACAGGCCGTGGTGGCATAAAGACACAGCCACCACCGCAAGGTGCTTTGTAAACCCCACGGGTGCTGAGGTGAGGCCAAGGGGAGATGTAAAGGAAAGACTGGGATATGTAGGTAATCTTAGAACTCCCATCTTTTGGGGACTCAAAAGAAATGGGGGTAGTAGCTATTGCCCTCCTGATAAGAAGGGATGGGCCCTATTGTTGACTTTTCCAGAAGAGCCCTGATACGTGCCTCTATGAGAAGAGAGTGATTTCTTGGGGAGAGAGACTGACCTGGAGGGTGTCTTGGTGGACCCTGCAGGAATTCTATAACATGGCTTTAAGCAACTAGCTAAAGGACCACAAAGTCCGTTGTGATCGCCTGTCAGCCTGACAGGTGGTTGATGAATCTGTCCCTGACTGGTACCCCCTGAGCTGGTGATGGAGACAGGAGCCACGGTTGAGAGACAGGGGGCTGCAGGAGGTTCTGGAGTGGCTTCCCTGGGGGAGTGCTAGGCTTTCGCTGGGGGAGTGGCTGCCCTTGAGGTAGGCTGACATGTAATTTGATGTCTGGCGGGCCACCGCTTGGCCTGACATCGCTGTGGATGATGAAAGGACTGCTCTGGCCTGTGTCCAGAGTGAAGCATCATTTTCACTGGACGCAAGTCCTGGCCCATAGTATGCAAGCCAGTAATGATGTTCTTCACATCACCTCTGAAAGGAACCAGGCCCCTAAAGGCAACATCTTGTATGGCCAATTTGACCTCCTGTTCCAGACCCAAAATCCATAACACTGACTGTCTGCATAAGCAGACTGCAGCAGCTGTGCTCCTGATAGAAGCTTCATCTGTAATGTGTGTGGCCCAGAGGGCATGACGCAAGATATTTCTGCCATGCATACGTGGCAATCCAGGATTATGTCTCCGAATCTGGTAGGTACCAAATTTGGTTCTGAGCAGGCCCAGAATGAATGTTGGTAAACCATCTAATGGACCACCTGGTACGGGGCTCTGAGTCTGACAAGGAGTTCCGGATCTTAGGCAAAGCCCAGAGAAGAATTAGAGACCCTGTCTCCAGACCCAAGCAGAGGAGTTGCCTGGCATGACTGGTGCCAGACCTCCTGACCTGAGTTGGGCACCCGAGGAGGGCACCTGACCAACCAGCATAGAAATGAGAAAATAGCCAACTAGGAAGGCCCCTGGCCCAGGCAAAACCTTTTTAGTGGGTTGATGCCTGGAAACCACCAGACCGTACTGCCTGTCAATCTAGTTCCACCAAAACTGCAACATGGGTGAGAAACCCTCCAGTGGCTGGGGAGGTGGAGGTGCAGGATCTCATGTCGGGGAGGCCAACATTGGAAAACCTGGAGATAGGTGACCCGATGTTGGAAACCCTGGTGGTTGAAAACCTGGGGCTGGGTAAACTAATGAAGGAGAGGAAAAACCAGGCATTGGGTGAGCTGACGTAAGATACCCCAGCATCGGGAGCTCTGCCAGTGGAGACCCAAAAGGGGGGTAGCCAGGTGTAGAAAAACCCTGCACAAGAAGACATGATGAAGGATCCGACAATGGGGCCTGAA
This sequence comes from Neoceratodus forsteri, assembly GCA_016271365.2. Lineage (NCBI taxonomy): Eukaryota > Metazoa > Chordata > Ceratodontiformes > Ceratodontidae > Neoceratodus > Neoceratodus forsteri. Next base: position 249,551,311 of record CM028135.1, on the reverse strand, counting down.
AGTCTGATGGGGGCCCCGGTGAAGTCAGAGGGTCCGACGAAGCCAGAATTGACGTTGGACCTTCAGGGGAAAGGTTCCATGTCCACCCCAAAAAAACCATGGACATCTGGGGAGAGCAAAAGGGACCAGACAGGGGAGTCTAAGGTGCAGAGACCTGGGAGTCCTGAGAGAGAGCCGAGGAATGTCGAACCGATGCCGGGGTTTGGGGAAAAACTGTTGGGCGGTCATTCCCCCTCCATCAGCACCCACAGCACAACAGAGTTCAGGGACTCTGCTTAAAAGGCTGGAAAGGAGGACTTCCAAGAGGGGCAACCCCAACCGAGTGGCTGCGGCTGAAGTGGCAGCAGGTGCTGATCCAGAGGACTGCTGTCAGGTCAGAAATGGGGGTCCAACAGAAGCTCCATGGCTGAGCACTCGCCTGCAGCACCTATGAGTGGCTTATCAGCCTGGGCTGAGCAGTTGCCATTGAAGCCGGTGACTGAATTATCAGCTGGTGCTGGGCGCTTGCTGGGAAGACTGGTCAGTGACTCACCAGTCAGAGCTGGGCACTCGTTGGAAGAGTTGGTGAGCAACTTATCGGAAAGAGCTGGGCAGTCGCTGGCAGGGCCAATGAGTGACTTAACAGCTATGGCTGGGTGCTCATTGGAGGGGTCAGTGAGTGACTCATTAGCAGGAGCTGGGCGGTCACCAGAGGGGCTGGTGAATGACTTACCAGCTAGGGCTGGGTGCTCACTGGAGGGCCCTGCGAGTGACTTATCAGCCAAGGCTGGGTGCTCACTGAAGGGGCCTGCGAGTGACTTATCAGCAGAATCTGGGTGGTCACCATGGAGGGCCAGCAAGTAACTTATCAACAGAAGGAGCTGGTGAATGACTTACCAGCCAGGGCTGAGCACTCACCAGCAGAGCTGGTGAGGGACTTACCAGCCTTGCCATAGAGATTAGGTCTGAGAGGGAGGAAGGGCCCAAGAGTGGCAAGAGTCTCCAGAGAACCGGAGATGTCCACCTGAACCAGGCCTGGCTCAGGCAGAGGAACCAAGAGGCACTCCCCAAAATGGAAGCTGGCTGAGTCTGAGGGGCACTTCCCAGACAGGAGGAAGGCCTCACCTTTCCCATGGTCCTTGGGGGGGCCACAGGTGCAAAGGAGATCGGTCCCAGTCCCAAAGTTTCTCCATGTCCCAGTGACCCTTCTGCTTGAGGATGCCTGAAGAACCTCCCATTAGAGACGACGAGGTCCACCTCTGCTGCTGCTCCCTATCCATGGAGGCCATCCAGGGAGAGAGACAATGAGTTTGTATGGCCGAGAAAAAACTGGCAGGCTGCAGAGTCCCTGGGAAAAGCGCGAGTCCAAGGCAGAAAGAGAAAGGCTGCCTATGTGAGAGATCTGCGGCCGATGAGAAAACTCTTCTGAAGATGAGGACAAAGGAGAAGAGGTACAATGGAAACACGAACAGAAAATAATGAAAATTTGGGGGAATACTCATTCAAAAAAGGTGGTCAACTGAAGCAACATTCTCTGTGAGGTCCAATGTGTGCAGGTCGATGGCGGGAAAGAACTGGAAGGTGGGCGTGGGGACCGCCCCTTATATAGCGTCACACTGACACTGATCACATGATGTTGGGGGTGGCCAGACATTGCTAGCTAAAGTTTTCCATGTGATCCTAGCACCTGACGGCTTAGTCCTCAAGGTTATTACCTTCTGCAAAAGCCCTCTCGAAGTAAGATCATGAGGGGACAGGGACTGGAGGGTGGGGGGGGTACCACCAGATACCAGAGAAATATCATATACATGAGAGGGACAGTGATCAGAGAGTGTGGGGCACCACTAGACACTAGGAAAATGTACTGTACATGAGGGAATGATGACTGGAAGATTGGGGGTGCCACTAGACACCAGGGTAACGTACTATACATGAGAGATGGTGATCAGAGGATGGGAGGTGCCCCTAGACACCAGTAAAATGATGGTTTACTGCTCTCAGAGCAGCCTGCAGAATGAGTTCCAGCTGCGGCTGCAGAAGTCTAGAATATCTTGTTGTTCTCATACAGAGAATGCGGGTGAATGGCTCCTCTTGCTAAGCTGAGCACCCTGGATTTTGGGTGCCCAGAAATGGTATTTCTGGCAACTTAAAAAAAAAAAACAAAAAACACCAGGATCTACCTAAACATGTGCCATTTAGCTAGGTTCAGGTGTTTGTTTTTTTAAAGACATAATTTTTATATACTTTATTGTTTGTAAGTTTAAAAGTAAAAAGAAATGACAGCCATCTTGATTGTTTTTTTCCCCCACGACAAATAAATCATGCAAATAATCACTGGTGATATGTTTTTTTACCTTTCGCAATAGGTTTTTTTACCAGTCAAACTTGAACATTACCTCAGAAATTGTTATAACTTTAAAATTGTATAATATTTTGTCGCCAAACCATCCAAAGGCACACCCTTGGCATGAGCCCCTTAAACCCTGAAAATTTCATGAAAAAAATTCTACATGGTCTAGGCAGTAGGTGAGAAAAACAAATACCCAATGTTAAGAATAGGGAAACCAAATGTGATTGTTTTCTGTTTTTTGGAGCTCCATATCTCAGAAACTGTGCAAGATTCCATCATAAAACTTTCCACGTCTTGAGACTCTGACAGCCTAATCACGCGTGCCAAATTTGGGGCTATTTTGTCAAATGACACCAAAGTTATTAAGGTGCAAAATCTGGGGTTTTTACATTAAAAAACCTACTTAACCGTAACTATAGGGGCACTGCCACACCTTTATAATGAAACAAGTAATGGTGCAACCAACTTAAAAAAGTTATGTTACACAGCAGCATCTGCACTCAGTAGGCCAGTGTGATCCACTGGCATCACTTACTACCCTTTCTGTGCTACCCTGATCCCAACCTCACAGATACCAACAAAAACTGAGCTCTCTGAACCTGCAGACCAAGGTTGGGATCCCAAATCTCACCATAAATATTTCATTGTGGGTTGGGGGTTTTCAGTCACCCCCCAGAGATCAGCACTACCATTCCATTGCATGCCATTCATGTCTGCTGGGGCCTGAATTTACCTGTCCTTAGACTTGTTGAAAAGAACCCCTCCTTCCTTTCCCCTTTGTTAGCCAAACCCAACACCCCATTGCCACTGCCCCTTACCATTAATAGTAATCTCATTGGGGCACAAAATATGTATTTGTGCCCCCATCTTTGCCCCTTACTGTGACCCTGTTGTATCTGTCAAGGGGAGAAATGTCATGTCAGTATACCACCCCCAGTGTATTTAAAAAAACTGGGTTGTCTTTGGAGGCCGCAGCAGTGTGTGGCCTCCATCCTGCGTTAGCCCTAACTCATTAGCTGCTTCTCCCCAATACCATTATACGAGCAGTGCAAACTGTATTTAATGTAGCATTGCCTCCCAAAGGCTCTAAGAGTTTTAACAGCAGAGTGATACCCCTTTCACTAGAAGTCATTATTGAAAGGTTAATCCTGTGGTTCATTTGGGGGGCCACTAGACTCCTCCCCTGGCCTATGAAAACTCCCACAGTTCAGCAACCAAAAGCCTAGTGTTTCACATAGTTTACACTCATGCTGATTGACTCCATTTTGCTTTTTGTTCCTTCTTCCTTTTGTGTTCTGTCATTTTTCTCTGCTTGTTTTCTGCTGCTTCCTGCCCCTCCCCTTCTGTTTCAGTTTTTCTTGTTCTCTCTCATGGGTTTCTGGCTCTGTAGCCCCCTTTCTCTCATTGCCTCCTATTTCTGTGGTTTCTGCCACTGTCTGTTTAATTTTTTGTTGCCTTTCTGCCCTTTCCCCTCTCTGTTTATGACTGTTTTCCAATACTCTCTGTTTTTGAAGGTGTGCCACCCCCGCCCTCCCTCTCGGCTTGCCACTTTTTCTTGTCTCTTTACTCCTCCCTTGTGCTTCCTTGTCTTGCCCTTTTTTTGTGTCGTTCTACCATGGCTTCTCTCTGTCTCTGCTCACCCACTGCACCCCTACTTGTCTGTCTCTTTGACTGCAGTCTAGCACTTCCTGTGTGTCCTCCTGGTGTTTTAGCCCTGCTCTACCTTCCTATTTTGGTTTCTGCTCCACTCCACCTGTTTTTCTGCTCTGTTGCTTGTTGACTGGTGTCTCATCTGTTCCTGTCTGCCTCCTTTTGCCTTTTTGGCTTTTTAATTGTGCCATTCTCTGCACTACATCTGCCTGAGTTTTCTTTGTTGCTGCACTGTCTAATCCTTCTTGGCTACTATTCCCAGTGTCTCAGTTCCTAGCCCCCCACTGGATTTCCTCAGTGCTCTTGTTGCCTCCTGATTAGGTGTCATTTTATTTCTTGTGCTATTTCTGCTTTCTCTCTTTTTGCCTTTAACAAGTCTGTCTTGTCCTTGTAGCCATCTCCGTTATTAATCAGCTAGATCTGGTGTCTCAACAGCATCACTTTCCACCAGACCTTCTATGACATGTTCTTTTTTTTTTTTTTATTATTATTTTTTATTGGTTTTTGCAAGTTGTTATAATACCAGATGCAATACATTAATATATTCAGAAGCAATACAATGCAGGATAATGCTAATAAGAGGCAGACATAGTCAAATACATTCAGTGATCTCTGGTTCTGTGCAGCCTCATAACCCATTCGGTTTCCTATTATAGTTCTATGACATGTTCTGTTGGGTGCTGGTTCAGAGTCCTTCTTTCAGTTAATCTAGTACCAGTTCAGTTCATCAGTCTCAGGGTTTCTGTTTAAGCAACATAACAATAGCGCAGTGGCCTTTGAGGCATACACTAGTGCAGCCATGTGTCTAGGCAGGCCTGTACCTGGAACCGGATCCCACCTTCGAGCATCTCTAGGGATGCCAGGGGTCATCCACCCTTAGCAGTCACCTCCTCATGACAGGCTTAACACCTTGACCTTCCTATTTATTTTATATTTACTTTTTATTTTTTTCTCTTAGTTTTCTTTATTTTCTTCTATACATGTAACCTCCCCCCACCAGCCCTCCTTGTTCAACTAGCAGGGCTGCTCCTCTCACACATGGTGCCAACGAGAGGGATGGGGGTTGTCACTATGAACAGTTCTGTTTATCAATATTTCTACTTAAGGGCCTGCCATCCTGAGACAGGTAAACCAAGTGTAGCAACTACTTGGTTCACACCTGGTGGGACCATATATCATGGCCATTAACCTGGGTCCCTGGGAGAAAATGTTTGCTCAGCATTATGCTAGATTTGTACTTCTGGTCAGGGGCACCCAAGAAAATCCAGACACAGTGGAAGCAATAACAGTACTGTCCAAACCAGGCTGGGATTCTAGAGTGTGGCTTTTATTCACATACACAGAGAATAATCACAAAGTGAAGATGGACCCCCACAGGGCTACTCCCACTGGTAATGCAGATTACTGAGGTACAGAGCACACACACAGCTAACCCTCAGGTTCTGAATGGAAACAGCAAACACCCTCTGGTTCTGAATAGAGATTGGCACACACAGCCAGAACTGGTACACTTCCCTTGACTAGGCACCTTTGGCCAGTACTAGGAGACTTTCCCATATTTCATGAGGAATTACTGGTGGCACCCTTGACCACCAATAAGCACACTCAGGCTCACAGAAAATCCAAAATCCCATGCCTGGGTATTTTCTTCAGGCGTTGGCCAAGTGCACTGAGAGAAAACAAAGGTGCCCAAACTGAACCCGGAGAGGTAAACATGGTTACTCCAGGTGTGGAAGGGGGGTCACCCACTTTTTGCTTCCAAATTTATACTCAGCCATTCATCTGATTAATAACACCCTTCTCAGAAACTCTTGTAGATGCTGTCTTGAAATGTCTTTCACATTTAACATTTACACTCCTCTGAGGTGTCATGAAGTTAAAAGTTCTGTAATTGGCAATGTCTCTTCACTAGACCCCCACTTTAGCAGACACTTTTAAATCAGACATGAACTAAAAGTTCTGTACTAGGCAAGTCTCTCTCTGGACCCCATAGTAGGCAGACACTTTTAAACAGTAACAATCTTGGTGACAGAGTCCCTTTGTCAGAGAAAAACTCATCACAGGAATGCAGGTGCCCCAGGGCTTTTTCCACACAAAAGTCTCGGGTACTCACAGAGCAGATGAATCTCAGGCAGCTTCAACACAGTCCAGACTGGACCAGGGGATTGCCCCAGAGTCCTGGAATTCCCCCCCATCCCTCCGGGGATGGGGCACTGGAAAACCCTCTAGGAAAGGTCTCTACCACTTCACTCTCTGATCTTCTTTGTTCTTCTTCTAGGGTGAGAACAAACTACCAAAACTATAGGGGTAGCTACAGAGGCAGCAGCCTCTTCCTTCTCACTCTCCACTCTACAGACTAGTGAACTCTAACCAACATTCTACAGCTAACTCCTCCAACTAGCATTCCATTGTGGCTTATGCTGCTGTGACAGTTCTAAAGTGACATCATCACTCCAGCTCAGCTGAGACTAAAAACAGAGTGGGACACTGTGAAATCCATTTAACTGGCATCTCACAAGCTGCCTCTCTCTGCCTGCCTCTGATTCTAAGTGGGATTCTAGTAACCCCTGGGAACAAGGGGGTCACATACAGCCTCCATGTCTTAACCAAAGGATAAAATTACTTGTTTCTCAGAATAAAAAGATTCTGACTCTCCTCAGGTCATTCGTAGAATTGTTACTGCCATATCTCAGCATAAGATAAAAGGCTGGACCTTTCCTAAACTTGTGGCTACTCTCCACAGTTTGAAGGTTCCCTTTTCTACTTCTGCCAAGAAGCAGGATTTGTTTAACTTGTATGCAGCTGCTATTTCAGGCTTCCCTAATCCTGCCAGTACATCTGTAGAATCTCAGATTCCGGACCAAACTCCTGCTACTTTTCATGTCTCTGAACTGTGTGACCTGCTTCTCCAGAATAATACAGCCATACCAAACTTAGATTCCAGGGTAGCTGCTTTGGAATCTAGAGCTTCTGGATCTGAAGAACTGGCATCATCATTGACTCTTTCTAGCTCTTCTGAAGCACATCCAGTATCTCAACCTGCTATCACAGCATCATCTGTACCTCCATCACTGACTGTATCTCCTTCGCCAGGTCAATCTACGAGTCCCACCCTCTCCATTTTGACTTCCTCCAAAACAGGTACAGCTCCCTCTTCTCTAATGCATGTACTCAGTACAGCTTGTCCTAGCCATCTGATTCCAAATCACATCAGGAAAGACATTATCGAAGGGAAGGATATCAAGTTTGGCAGCCCTTCTTATATCATCTTACAGAACAATTGAGAACAGGATTTGTTTTTGTGGGGCTGTATATGTGGTCCTAAAAGCTAAAGGTCTTCACCTGCTGAAGAAACTAACCATAGCAGAATTTGTTGGCACCTGCAATATTTATCATGAAATTGTGCACAAGGCATTTCCATCTAGATGTGAAGAATTATATTTTTGCCTTTATCTTGTGGTTGACCTTGTAATTCATTATGGTGTTACCCATTTTTATGATTACCATAAATCCTTTTTGGAAAAGGTAACTGCATACCTGTTGAGGTTAAACTCATGCATTTCATGGGCAATCCTTGACAAAAAGCTTGTTTGCAGACATTCTGCTGTACAAAGAGCTTTAATATATTCCATCTGTGTCTCCTTTTCTCATCTTGCTGCTTTGTGTCCTCTTACCATTACCAACATTTGACCACCTGTCAGTATTGCTCTGGCTCCTCCTTTCAGCTCCCAACATGTCTTCTATGCACAGAGAAATCTTTTGGATAAACAAGGACACCAGATTGTTTTCTCTGCTGGGAGAGAGGTCTATAATAATTTCAGTGAGACAGCCTGAGTTCCTCCATTACGTACACCCCTACATATGTGTAGTCACTGCAGAGAATTTCATTCTAAACTGGTCTGTAACCACAAACCAAGTTCTACACCTACTCAAGGTCATAAATGACATTTGGCACATCCATCAACACCAATTCACATTGCTTGACTGCAGCAGCTATTATCAACCCATCTGTCAGAATCTCTTGTTCACTTCCTTTTCATGGACCTTTCAAACAGATTTCACACAGTACCCCACTCAGTTCCTACTACCTCAGTTCACTGTCCAAATCTTAAATCTGCTACATGGCTGAACCTGATGTTGACCATACTTTACTGGCAAAAGAACTGTCTAAAGACTTTATCATCAGTCCTTTTGCAGCTCCCCCTTTTCTGTCTTTAGGAATCACACTTCAACTTCTCTAATATGATCTAAAGAGTACTCACTCTCTTACGCATGAACTGACAATACTATTAAATTTATCAAACTGGCTGATTGATTGAGTGATTGATTTCTTTCTTTATTTATAAAAAGCACCTTTCTGAAACCAAGACGCTTGTACATAGAATAAACACCATAACAATTAAAAACATCATAGCAAAGCAGAATATTAAAATCCATAAACTTCAAGCAATAAATATAGAGTTAATAAAAATCAGAGTACATTAAAATAACTCTAAATATACTAGACTAAATATCAGTTTCCATCAGAGTCTGGATAAGCTAAGCTAAATAGATGTGTTTTTAGAGCCATCTTTAAAACTCTGGGTGGTCAAGCACTCTTGTACATGATGAAGTAGAGAATTCCACAGGGTTGGAGCCACAAAAGCAAAAGACCAGGCCCCCGATGATTTTAAACTAACCCTGGGAATCTGTAGTAATCCTTTGTTGGTGGATCAAAGAGGATGGAGGGGGCAGTGAGGGCGAAGGAGATCTTGCAAGTAATGGGGTCCCTGATTGTGTAGGGCTTTATAGGGCAGTAACCCGACCTTGAAGGTGATCTGCCACTGTACCAGCAGCCAGTGCAGTCTGCAGAGCGCAGGTGTTATATGACTGGTCCTAGAAGTGCCAGTCAATAACCTGGCTGCCACATTCTGCACCAGCTACAAGTGGCAGATATCAGCCCCCGGTAGCCCTAGGTAAAGGGCATTGCAGTAGTCAAGGTGGGAGGTTACGAAGGCATGGGCCAATGTTGGAAGATCATCGGGAGCAACCAGATGCTTCACCCAAGTGATATTCCTCAGATGGTAAAAAGAGGATTTGACAACAGCCAACACCTGTGATTTAAGGGTCAGGCCATCATCAAAACTAATGCCCAGGTTTCGCACCCGATCTGAGGTAGTCAGCTGAAACCCCTAAGCCAAAGCCCAGAAGGCTGTTCTGCTGACAAACCCACCTCCTGTTGATCTGGGTCCACAACCAACACCTCAGTTTTAGCTGGGTTCAGCCACCGCCAGCTGGCACTCATCCAGTCCTGGATCTCGGATAGGCACTTATTAAATACTAAGAGGATCACATCCTGTCCAGGCACAAAGGACATGTACAGCTGAGTATCATCTGCACAGCAGTGAAAACTCAGACCGTACCGCCTAATGATCTCTCCTAACTGCCTAACGATCTCACCACCATATACACTGCGAACAACACAGGTGCCAAAATAGAACTCTGTGGTACCCCGCAGGATAGGGAGAGAGGAGCTGAGGAATAAATCCCAGACACCAGTCTCTGAGGCCTACCCTTGAGAAATTATCAAACCCATCTGAGGACCACACCAGATAGTCCACAGATGAACCACAGGCATTCCAGTAGCACACCATGATCCATAATGTCAAACGCTGCTGAGAGATCAAAGAGGCAAGAAGGAGGGGTGAACCAACAATGAGGAAACATTAAAACTGCCATCACAGAGGCAACAAGCCTTTGTGTGAAGCAAATAAATCAAAACAAAAGAAAAAAACACTATGGTTCTCAAAAGAGGTGATGGGGAAGGTTAGGGAGAAAAAAATAGCATTCAGGAAGTATAAGGAAACACAGAAGGAGCAGGACAGAGAACTGTACCAGTTAAAGCAGAAGGAAGCAGGGAAGGCAGTCAGAATAGCAAAGGCCCAAACCGAGGAAAAGATAGCCAGCTCGGTTAAGAAGGGGAATAAAACCTTTAATAGGTACATCGGGGAGTGAAGAAAGACAAAGGCAGGGATACTGAGGCTGAATAAAGAGGAGAGTAGGTGGGCAGAGAGGGACAGTGAAAAAGAAGGGATACTGAACAATTACTTCTTCTCAATATTCACAAATGAAGAGAAGGGGGAGGTACCTAATCCAGTCAATAGAAGCACTCTGGATAGGGGGGTCGATATCAGTCCTTTCACAGAAGAAAGGGTTCTGAAAGAACTCCTAAAACTGAAGGCGGACAAATCAATGAGGCCTGATGGCATTCACCCCAGAATTCTAAAAGAACTAAGGGGAGAACTAGTAACACCACTGACTGCCCTTTTTAACAAATCATGGGAGGATGGTGTGGTACCTGAGGACTGGAGGAATACAGATGTGATTCCCCTTCACAAAAGTGGGAGCAAGATAGAGGCAGGAAACTACAGACCTGTCAGTTTGACCTCAGTGGTAGGGAAAATGATGGAATCACTTCTGAAGGAAAGATATGTTGAGTACCTAGAGGCCAGTGGGACACAGGACCCAAGGCAGCATGTATTCACAGCAGGAAGGTCATTTCAGACAAAGCTAATCGATTTCTTTGAGTGGGTAACCAAAGTAGTAGACCAGGGAGAGGCTGCGGACATGGCCTACCTAGACTTTAGCAGGACATTTCACACAATCCCACACAAAAGATTAATAAACAAATTAGCCAGCCAGGGGTTGGGTCCCAGAGTGGCAGCCTGGGTAAAACATTGGCTGGACAACAGGATGCAGAGGGTAATAGTAAACAGGGTCCACAGTGAGGAAAGGTGGGGTTACTAGTGGGGTAACGCAGGGTTCAGTACTGGGACCGATCCTCTTTAATGTCTTTATTAGTGACATTGCAGAGGGACTGGAAGGAAAAGTATGTATCTTTGCAGATGTCACAAAGATCTTCAACGGGGCTGATACACAAGGTGGGGTGAGAAGGATGAGAAGGGACCTGGCAAGGTTGGAGGAATGGTCAAATGTGTGGCAGCTTGGATTCAGTGCAAAGAAGTGCAAAGTAATGCACCTGGGAAACAAAAACACAGGGGAAAGAGTACACAATGGTGAGTGAGATACTGACAACAAAAATGGAAAGGGACCTAGGAGTAGTTATATCAGATGACCTAAAGGTGGGCAAGCAATCTGAGAAGGCAGTAAGGATGGCTGGGGGGATACTGGGATGCACAGGGAGAGGCATCACCAGTAGAAAACAGGACGTTGTTATCCCTCTGTACAGACAGTTGGTGAGATCCTATCTGGATTACTGCATGCAGTTCTGGAGACCCCATCTCCGCTAAGACATAGACAGGGTGGGGGCTGTCAAGAGGAGGGCAACCAAAATGATGCAGGGTCTGCACCAGAAGACATATGAAGAGAGACTAAAGAAGCTTAATATGTATACTCTCGAGGAAGGGGGGGGGGACATAATAGAAACTTTCAAGTACCTCAAGGGAATCAACAAAGTCCAAGAGGGTAGCATCTTTCAGAAAAAGAGATGTGAAAGAACAAGGGGGCACAATCTGAAGATAGAGGAGGGGTGGGCTCAGAGGTAATGTGAGGAAGTATTGTTTCACGGAGAAGGTTGTGGATGCATGGAACAGCCTTCCTGAGGAGGTCGTGGAGTCAAAAACAGTGGGGGACTTCAAGGATGCATGTGACAGACATAAGGCAATTCGAGTGGGGGTAGGAGGAAGTAGGATGTTGGTTAACTAGGATCTGCAGTTTATCCATTAGGTAGGGAAATGGGCAGTCTTGGTGGGCCAAGTGTTCCTTATATGCCATCAAATTCCATGTTTCAATGTTTCTAAGAGGACCAGGATGAATGAGTCCTTTGATCTTTCACTATTAGGAGGTCATTTAGCACCCAGACAAGGGCCATTTCGGTACTATGCCTCTTCCTAAATCCTGACTGGAGAAAATCATAGACATTGTGGCTGGACAAATGATCGTCCAGCTGCAACGCAACCACCTTCTCAATAACCTTACCCACAAAGGGTAGGTTTGAGACAGGTCTATAGTTAACCAGACAGTCCGGATCAAGGGAGGGCTTTTAAAGGAGGGAGTCGAACAGCTGTCTCCTTGAGGGGATCTGGAAAGACCTCCCCTCTCCAGTGAGCTCCAGACTATCTCAGCTAGGACTGGGATGATTTTGTCTTGCACCCTACAAGAAGGCGCATATGGCCCGGGTCCAAACTACAGCTGGTTGGCCGCAAAGTCTGGACAACCCTCACGATGTCCACAGTTTCCAGCTGGCTGAAGTCAGACCAGGTAAACTGGGTGCCTGCCACCTCCTGCCAACCTCCGCAATACCCACTAGAGGGAGCTGGACAGATCCCAGATCTGATGGTGACAACCTTATCTATGAAGAATTGAGCAAACTCATCACATTTTATTTGTGAAAAAGCTCCACCAGACTGAAGACAGATTGGACTGCACAATCTGTCCATGGTCTGGAAGAGCTGAGCAGGTCAGTTCTGCGTAGCAACAATCTCTCTGGACAGGAACTCTGCCTTCTTACCAGTAACTGCTGATCAATAGACCGTATAATGGCCCATCAATCAAAGTCTGTCACACACCACACTGGCTGGAGCCAGTGCCTGGTTGACTAAAGCAGATGTTACAGGTACCTTCAAATTGTTATCTATATATCCATCTCTATGGCACGTCTATGGAATTTCTTGGAGAAATGAGTATTACTTCACAGTGCCCCAACATTTGGATATAAAAGTGGTCTAAGCCTTTTTTGACATATTTTCTGACTCTTTATGCTGGATTCTTTAAAACATTTGCGAACGTCCATTTATGTTACATCTTCTGGATAGATTTCATCTTGTCAATACTCCAGAGTTGTACCTTCAACTGCTAGAGTTACTTGCCTTTGGTATTTGTTCTCATCACTTAACATCCCACTGGCAGATGACAAAACTGAAGGATCAGTAACAATGCTAGAATTTCTGGGTTTCAAACTAGATACCCTAAAAATGTATGTCTGTCTCTCTCTTGAAAATTACAACAGATTTTGAACTTAGTCTCACTCTTTCCAGCAAAACAATATTGAACCAAACGGGGACTCCATTTTTACTGGGCTATCTCACCATTGCTATGAGAATCATCCCACAAGGCCGGAGTTTCATGTCTTATCTCCTCAGTCTAGCACATTCAGTCATTCCTCTGGATCATCACATATCCAATACTGTTTCAGTCTGGTCAGACCTAGCTGTAAGGTCCACTTTCTATTGAAATGGAATGAAATATTTATGCTCTATTAGGACCCATCACCCACAAAGGACCCGTCACCACAAATCACCTTACAATTTTTACAAATGCTACTCCCTCATTTGGTTTTGTTGATATTCAAATTGCCTCTTGGTTTGTCTGCACATGGCCACCTGAAATCAAGTATCTTGCCCACTTTCAGTCTATGTCATTGTTATTAGAAAACTATCCTATTGTTGCAGCCACACTCACCTGAGAACATGCATACAACCAGCTTGTGACTATATATAATATATGTGTATATATATATTCATTGCAAAATACTTTGTTAAAGCACCATTAGGGATGAAGCATAAAAAGTAGGGAAATACGATCTTAGGGTTCCCAAGCATAAGACCTTGCCCCCACCCTCGGCTTCCAAGCTGAACACCCCACCCTCACCCTCGGCTTCCAACCCTAAGGTCCACCTCCTCCCTACATGCAGGAACAGGTGTGAGGGGTGTGCCTTGGGGTTGTGAACCCTAATGCTCACCCCATTGTTTTATTCTGTACCCATGTCAGGTTATTAACTGTTGAAATGGGGTGAGCATTAGGGTTTACAACCCCAAGGCACTCCCCTCACAACTGTTCCTGTATGCAGGGTGGAGGTGGGCCTTAGGGTTGGAAACCGAGGGTGGGGTGTTCAGGTTGGAAGCTGAGGGTAGGGGCAGGGTCTTATACCTGGGAACCCTAAGATCGCATTTCCCTACTTTTTTTGCTTCAATCCTAAAGGTGCATTAACAAAGTCTTTTGCAGTGAATGTCCTTACTTTTTCAAATAGTATAATAGAATCCTTATTTTACAGTGTGAGCGCAGGGTCTGAATTCCTCCATTGAAATAGTACATCAGTATCCTTCAGACACTGTAACAGTATCCTGATTTTACAGTAGGAGTGCAGGGTCAAGGACCTTGCGCTACCATCTCTCCATTGAGACAGTATAACATTATCCTTATGTTACGGTGGGACAGCAGGGTCCTTTGGACACTGTACTCCCATCCCTCCATTGAGACAGTATAACAGCATCCTTAAGTTACAGTGGAAGCACAGGGTCATTCAGACCCTGTACTTCCATTTGTGCAAGTTACATAACTTGCACAAGATACTGTTGTACCGCGCACGACTATACTCACTTCTTACCCGAACAATTCAATGACTACTTAGCAACCTAGACTGGAGCCCTATCAAACTCCTCCCCACTCTGGATGATGTAGTTGCTTTCTTCCAGAAATCACTTATCACGGCAGCATACGTCTTCGCCCCTATGAAGAAACTCTGTGACAAGGGTAGCTGTTACAAATGGATTTCCCCACCACTAAAGGCCCTGATGATTAGCTGTGACAAGGCATGGAAAAAGCTCAAGTACTCCTCCCTGCCTGCCAACCTCGTGAACTACAAAACCCTCGGAAACAAGTGTGAGCATACCATAAAATCTGCTAAAAGGAAGTATGTCACACGCCTTCAGAAAAATAATCTAGAGAACCCTAGACTTTTCTGGTCCCACATTAATGAATTGTTAAAGGTGAAAGGCAAGTCCGAACCTGGTCCCATTGAGGTCAACGGACAACTGCTGAATGATGACCCCCAAATTGCCACTTCACTCTACCATCCCTTCATGAATCTGGACTCGTACAAGGTTGGCCTACCTTCCGTCAGCACTGATCCTAGTACTCAGGTACCTCCCAACCTTGACTGTCCACCCTTTCACCTAAGGCTGGTCAAGCCAAAAGAGGTTCTCTCACTCCTAAAGACTCTAAAAACCTTGGGCACTGAGGGACCTGGTGGGATCCACCCCAGGCTGTTAAAAGACAGAACCCCTGCCCTGCACAGACCCGTAACCTGGCTCATTAACCATTCCTTGAAGGAGGGTGCAGTCCCCGACCAGTGGAAACAGGCCCATGTGGTCCTCATCCACAAGGTCATCCAATGGGAGCCAATTGGCAACTAGAGGCCAATTTCCCTGCTCTGTATCCTGTCAAAAATCCAGGAAAGGCTGATCTATGGGCAACTCTGAGATTACTTGGAGGTCCACCAACTTCTGGCACCCTCTCAGCATGGTTTCAGAAGCAGACATGGGACTGATACTGCTCTGACTAAATTCTCAATGGACGTACTCTGAGACTTGGGCAAGGGGATCCCTACTGGAGCGGTCTTCATAGACATTTCCAAGGCCTTTGACCTGGTCGACCACATTTTACTACAGTATGCACCAAAAGTAACGGACAGGCTTGTAGCAGACAGCCGCTTGTAATGGACAAAATCTGTTTTCCAAAAGCCATTTGCATAGGGATCAATTTTATCACTGTTTAAATGGACCTTAAATTTCGGATGTAGTGTCCACTTTAACTGTCAATTGTCACACTGTTATCACCTAATGTGAACCTAGTATGGACTTGTTTAACGATACAGTAATAAAATCACCCTGTATGTCCCCAACTTCAGTGCTGTTCTGCCTGAGTTCTGACAATATGGTGTCCTCTCCTGCTTCTGGTTCTGCCTCAGGTCCAACACAGGGTAAACACACTTGCCTTACCTTGTCTTGTAAAATTGAGATCCTCACAGAACTGGACAAACTGCCCAAATTAAGCATTCGCGATCTTAGTGCTCATTTTGGCATCCTGAAGTCCACATCAGTGATCTTATTAAAAACAAGGACTCTCTACTGTCTGACTGGCATTCCAACCAGAACCCAGGTCAAAAAAGGAAGTGAGAGGGAAAAGACAACGACATAGAGGAAGCGTTGCTTCAGTGGTTCTCTAATGCCAGGGGAAGGGATGCCTTGATTTGTGGCCCACTTTTGGTCCAGAAAGCAGAGCAGATAGCCCTTGCTGTCAACAAACCTGACTTCAAGGCAACTTATGGGTGGTTAAGCCACTGGAAACAGTGGCATAACATTGACTTTAAGAAAATTCACGGCGAAAAACAGAATGCAGACACTGTTGCTGCAGAGGCTTGGCTCTGTGATGTCCTCCCACAGATCCTCAGTGGTTACAGCCCCGATGACATTTACAACACTGACGAGACTGGGCTGTTTTTCCACTGTGTGGGATAGAGAATACTGGCGTTCAAGTTTGAGGCCCCATTAAGCTTAAAAAAAGCCAAAGAACGTGTGACTGCTCTCCTGACTAGCAACATGACCGGTTCTGATAAAAGAACCATAATGGTCATCAGCAAGTCAGCTAACCCGAGGTGTTTAAGGGGTGTCCACAATCTGCCAGTCATTTACAGGAGCAACAAAAGTGCCTGGATGACCGCTGTAATCTTTGAAGCATGGCTGAGGGATTGGGACCGTCGTTTGAGGTCTCGCAAAATAGTACTGCTGCTTGACAGTTGCAGCGCTTACCCCCCAGTAAATGGTCTCCGTAATGTAAAATTGATTTTCTTACCCGCCAACACCACCTGCCTTATGCAGCCTCTTGACCAAGGAATAATCTATAGCTGTAAGCGGCACTATGTCACCATAATGAAAGGCAGGTTGCTTCATATCTTAGATGCAGATGAGGAAATCACAGCATCTGCCTGTGTACACTGCATCACTTTGTTAGATGTGGTGCATCTCCTGCATCAAGCCTGGAACATGGTTTCTGTGGAAACAATCCAGCGCTGCTTTAAAAAAGGTGGATTCACCACAGACCCAACAATTGGAGACACAGAACAGGAGGAAGACCTAAATTTACCTGATGAGATTGGTCTCAGTGCTGAGGATATGAATATGCTGTGTAACCTTGGTAATGAAGGAAAAGAAGCTGAAAATGAGGTTGATGACATCACGGAAGCCGTCAGTGTCCTAGCCGGGGAAGAGAACCAGGAAGACCAGGGGGAGACTGATGAAGAGACAGACAAAGTAACTGTCGCTCCACAAGATGTCCATGCAGCACTGCTTACACTGAGGATGGTAATGGAGCAGCATGAAGATATTGTGCCTTGATGGGAACAGCTTGTGAAGACAGAAGAAATCTGGAGCCGATACACTAAAGGCTACATAAAACAAACAACTATTGAGGGCTACTTCACTCAGAGTGGCACTCCGAACATTCAGAGCAATACCGACTGAAGGAGAGTTACGGTGCTGTACTGTGGTTCATAGCAGTACAGCACTCATTTTTTAATTCTTTTTAAAGCTTCACTTTCGAAATAAAGTTTAACCAACAGCACAGACAGCAGCTACAAAGTCTAAAAAGGGCTGCAAATCACTAACTGCTGCAGCATCTTAATACTGTATCATTCTGTACTGTTCTGTACCATTCTGTGTAAACTACTGTTTTGCATTTGTTTGTGATTTAGCGCATAATGTAAATTAGTGTGACGAAAGTGACTAATGATGTATCGGACGCCACTTCTACCAGACTAGTGGACAGTAGCCAAATCAGTTGGTACAAGCAGCGCATACTGTACTAGCTAAGCTGGGCAACATTGGTCTCGACTGTCATGCCCTAAAGTGGTTCGAAAACTACTTAACTCGTTGCACACAGAGGGTAAAGTGAAAGGATGCCATATTAGATCCACATCCCCTAAAAGAGGGGTACCGCAAGGGTTGATACTCGGCCCCCTCCTCCTCTTCTTCCTGTTAACAAATGAGAGGGAACTCTGTTATCCAGTACATGGATGATGACGTCATCTATCAATCCACTGCCAACTTAGGAGGCCTCAGTCCCTTACTCCAAGGTGATCTGCGGTCTCTTGAGAACTGGCTTATTGAGAACCGAATGGTCCTTAACATGAACAAAACAAAGGCCATGCTATTTGGTCCAAGATCCCTCGGTCAAGATAGAACCCATCACCTACATCTTACTTCTGCCTCAGGCAACTGTTTAGAAGTAGTGACCTCCCTAATATATCTCGACCTTACCCTGGACCAGGGTTTCACTGTTAAGAATCATGTTGACCAAGTCACCAAAACCTAACATGGGAAACTAGGCACCCCTCTACTGACTGAAAGACCAGCTGGTACACGAAGCTAGTATCTCTATCGCCACCAGGGTCCTCCTCCCTACCCTCACCTGTGTCGCCCCAGTCATTCATGGATTGGCAAAGCCTGAGATGAACAGACTCCAGGTACTGTACAGTAAGGTGGCTCGCTTCTCCTCGCAGGCTCACTCCAGGAGTTACCACTGTGACACCATAGCCCTACTAAATTGACCCTCCCTGGATGCTTGCCTCCAGTACCCTCTGCTATGCCTAGCTTACAATCTAGCCAGCCCATCTCCCTCTACCAGTCTCTCTGGACTCATAGCTCTAAAGCCCAATCCACAGCTCCTCCACACTACAGGCTGAACTCTCCTAGATGTCCCCAGAGTAAGAACCAAGGTGGGTGGCAAGTCATTCTCCCACACTATCCCTACTCTGTGGAACATACTTCCTACCAGGGTGCAGGAAGCACCCTCTATCAAAGGTTTCTGCACTAGACTTAAGGCCCATATGGTGGTAGCCAGTATTTGTCACTGCATTGGCACCAGAGATCACCCTATAGCTAACTGATTTACCAAGTCTTAACCTATCTTTAGACTGACTACTAAGATAAATGCTACTAGTCAACATTTTAACTCCCCTTATTTCCTCCAAATGTACTATTATAATCCTGAATGCAATTATGACTGTATGATGCTTGTATTACCTGTAGCTGTGCTGATTGTGTTATACTGTTTACTCACTTATGCTATGTAATCCCGGATCACCCCTGAAAAGGAACCTCCAGGGCTCAGTGGGCTTACCCGGTCACCAAAATTTAATAAATAAATAAATTTTGCACAAATTACGTAATTTGCACAAAATACAATAGTATCTTGTGAAAGTTATGTAACTTGTGCAAATTACAGTTTTTGTGCCTGACAGTATATTGTGCAAGTTACGTAACTTGCACAAATTAAAACTTTCCTGCCTGACATAAATTTTCCCTTAGGAAATAATAGGAATTTAAAAGTTTAATAACTTTTGAAAGCATTAATATTTTTTCACCAAACCTTCAAAAAGGCAAATCTGTGAGGCAAAGGCTTTCTATCCTGAAAATTCAGATTACTACCAAAAGTTGTTTCAGAGATACAGGTGGACAAAGAAATGTAAAAAAACTGGTAAATTTAGGATGTTTGATGCTCTGTTTCTCAAAAACTATACAATCGATTCACATGAAATCTAGCACATCAGGAGAACCTTACTCAGAGATTATTCATGCCAAATTTCATGCAAATCCATAAAACAGTTGTAAAGTTATTAAGGTTCACAAATTCTGGTTTAACGTATTTTGTGCAAATTACATATCTTGAGCAAAATACTGTTGTATTTTGTGCAAATTACATAATTTGCCTAAAATACAACAGTATTTTATGCAAGCTATATAACTTGCACAAATTACAACTTCCGTGCCTGACAGTATCTTGCTCAAGTTATGTAACTTGTGCAAATTACAAATTTTGTGCCTGGCATATACATTTTCCCATAGGAAATAATGGGAAATTAAATGTTTAATAACTTTTGAATGGATTAATATTTTTGCACCCAACATTCAAAAGGCACATCTGTGAGACAAAGGCTTTCTACCCTGAAAATTTCATATCACTACCTAAAGCCGTTTCTGAGATACAAGTGGACAAAAAAATTTAATAAAAAATCTGGTTATTGTAAGATTTTTTGACGCTCTGCATCTCAAAAACAACAAATCTGATTCACACGATATTTGGCACATCAAGAGACCTACCCTCATAGATTATGCATGACATATGCATACAAATCCATTGAAGGGTTGCAAAGCTATTAAGGTGCAAGTGTACAAAAAGTACTTTCAGTTTCATTATACACACTGTATACATTTTCCCATAGGAAATAATTGGAAATTAGAAATTTAATAACTTTAGAATGGATTAATATTTTTTCTCCAAATCTTCAAAAGGCATATCTGTGACCCACTGGCTGTCTGCCCTGGAAATGTCAGACCACAACATAGAGGCATTTCTGAGATACAGGTGGACAAAAAATGTGAAAAAAAAGGTAAATGTACAGTAGGATTTTTTGACAGTTTTCATCTCACAAACCACAACAGATTTGTACAACATTCTGTAAGTCAAGGGACCTACCCCTGGAGATTATAAATGCCAAATTTCATGCAAATCCATTGAGTGGTTCCAAAGTTATTAAGGTTTAAAATTTTGGGTTTAATATAGAAGTTTGCACTCAAGCCTAGTACACTGGTGCTACTATGTCAGTATAATATATATATATATATATATATATATATATATATTCTTTGTTAATGCACAGGTTAAGGTAAGTTAACATCACTAGAGTAGGGAAATGTAGCATTAGGGTTTCCAGCCCTAACTCCCCACCCCTACCCCCAGTAGAAAAAGGAAAATAAAATTAGGCTTTTCAATCTCTGAAGTCTTGGTGAATCAGTGGTGGAGTCTTCCTTTGAGATGTCAACCCTAATGCTCACCCCATTCTGTGAGCAAACAATGTCACACATGATCCCCTATAGACCCTGTGTAAAGAAAACTACAGCAAATAGTGTTGGCAACATGTGGTGAGACATACTTCTCTACCTTTGAAGAGTGTATCACTATGAGGCAGTGACTTGGAGCTGCACCTTGCACATTGGATTGGAGGCTACAGCTTGGGGGTGGAGCATTAGGGTTGACAACCCCAAGGAAGATCCCCTCACTGATTCACCAAGATTCTGGGGACCCAAAAGCCTATTTTTTTTTCCTTTTGCTGTTTCGAGGTAGTGGTGGGGAGTGAGGGCTGAAAACCCTAGTGCCACATTTCCCTACTTTTATGGCATTAAGTTACCCTAACTGGTGCATTAAGGGAGTTTTTTGCAAAGGACGGCTCTTCTTTTTGAGACTGTGGAATCTGTGTAAAACTGGTGCAGATGTGCTTAAATTTTGTGGTGAAAATATGCAAACATGACAGTTACATAGAAACATAGAAACATAGACTTTGACGGCAGATAAGGACTGCTTGGCCCATCTAGTCTGCCCATTTCCCTGCCTAGAGGATACACTACAGATCCTATTTAACCAACAGCCTATTTCTTCCAACCCCCACAAAAATTGCCTTATGTCTGTCCCATGCATTCTTGAATTCTCCCACAGTTTTAGACCCCACAACCTCCTCAGGAAGGCTGTTCCATGTGTCCACCACTCTCTCTGTGAAAAAATACTTCCTCACATTGCCCCTGAGCCGTTCCCCCTCTATCTTCAAATTGTGTCCCCTTGTTCTTGCACATTTCTTTTTCTGAAAGATACTACCCTCTTGGACTTTGTTGATTCCACTGAGGTACTTAAACGTTTCTATCATGTCCCCCCTCTCCCTTCTTTCCTCAAGGGTATACATATTAAGCTCCTTTAGTCTGTCCTCGTACGGCTTCTCTTGCAGACCCTGCACATTTTAGTGCCTTCCTCTGAGCTGCCTCCATCCTGTCTATGTCCTTGTGGAGATGGGGTCTCCAGAACTGGACGCAGTACTCCAGATGGGGTCTCACCAACTGTCTGTACAGGGGGATAACAACTTCCTGTTTTCTGATGGTGATACCTCTCCCTATACATCCCAGTATCCCCCCAGCCCTCTCTACCACCTTCTCACATAGCTTGCCAACCTTAAGGTCATCTGATACGATTACCCCCAGGTCCCTTTCCATTTTTGTTGTTGTTACTACCTCTCCCTCCATTGTGTAATCTTCCCCTGGGTTTTTGTTTCCCAGGTGCATTACTTTGCACTTCTTTGCATTGAATCCAAGCTGCCACACTTCTGACCATTCCTCCAACCTTGCCAAGTACCTTCTCATCCTTTCCATGCCTCCTTGTGTATTAACCCTATTGCAGATTTTTGTGTCATCTGCAAAGAGGCATATTTTTCCTTCCAGTCCCTCTGCAATGTCACTTATAAAGACATTAAAAAGGACTGGACCCAGCACTGAACCCTGCGGTACCCCACCAGCAACCACCCTCTCTTCAGATTGGACTCCATTTACAATTACCTTCTGTGTCCTGTTGTTCAGCCAATGTTTTACCCAGGCTACCACCCTGGGACCCACTCCCTGGCTGGTTAATTTGTCTACTAATCTTTTGTGTGGGACTTGTCAAATGCCTTGCTAAAGTCTAGATAGACATCAAAGTTCAAAATCCCATTAAAATACATTGGATTGTACTTACCTCAGTTTCTCATATTGCATTTGGCAGTTTCACTAGCAAGACATGTCTTTGATTGGAGAATGGATCTTCACCCTGGATGTGTGGGGGGTAATCCATGATATGGGCAACTCAAATTGAGTGACTCAATTTGAGTGACTCAATCTAAGCACCTGAAAGAATGGCTATGTATAAAGAATAGTGAGGGTCTGAAAAGAGAGAGGAGGAAAAATTGTGAAGAACACAGGTGTAGGGAAAGAGTGACTAGAGCAAGGACATATGATATTTAGGGCAGCAGCTGTGGGCTGCAAACCAAGCTGCCGGTTTAGTGTGGTGGTTACAGTCACCACCTCTGAGTAGCTGGGTCATGCAGGAAGAGCTGGATTCAGTTCCCAGCTGGTATTTTTTTTTTATTTGTTGGTGATTTTAGTTACATCCCCCAAGGCACATCTTCCCTCCCTAGATTCTCCCATTCCCTGAGCTGCCCCCCCAGAGATGGTTAATTTAGTTAGGTGGGTGTGGGGGCAAAGTTCCCCACAACAGGTGGTGTGGGGGGCTATACAGTAAAGGACTTCACCATTGTTGCAGTAGCTGTACTGCTGGTCACTGTAGTGCTGCTCGCTATTTTGTGTTCGCCATATTGTGACTGTACCATTTTCACTTGCTCTTACTACATGGTACCATGTTGGGGGGGTGGGTGCGGAGTCGGAAGTTGGGGAGGAATAGGTGGGGGATGTGTGTGGGGGACAGATCCATGAAGAACCATTTTCTGTTTTGCAGGATAAAAAAAATCATTGCAGGACAGTTTTCTTTATTTCAGGTTTAAAGTCTGACACTGCGATTGGGCACCCCAATGTCGGAGCACTGTACACAAATGGGATCAGGCAACCATGGAGGGGAGGGAGGGTCAAGAGAAGCGGTCCCTGGGGTGGGCACCCCACTCTGCTTACATATATGTATTGGGAAGGACAGGACACCTACAGGGAAGGGGGAGAAAGAAGTGGTACTGGGGGTGGGCACCCCAGTGCACTGCTGTTTAACACAGATAGATAGATGGTTAGATAGATAGATAGATAGATAGATAGATAGATAGATAGATAGATAGACAGACAGATACACAGACACATAGACACACAGACAGACATGCTGATGTTTAACACACAGATAGATAGAGCAGACAGACAGACAGACAGAATGGGGGATCGGCAACTCACTCCTCTCACTGCAGACCACAGCACGAGTTCCAACCGCAATTGCAGAACTCAATAAAGCCCCACTGTTCTCATAAAGAGAACACAGGAGAATGGCTCTTTTTGCTAAGCTGGGTACCCTGGATTTTAAAGGCGCCCAGTAAAGGTATATGTGGCAATTTTTTTTTAAAACAAAGACAAGGATCTAGTAAACAGGTATTGCTTAGCTAGGTTCAGGTGTTTGTTTTTTAATAATTATACCATTTTATTTATTGTGCACATTTTTTATTTCCAGGGGAAAAGAAATAAGTTGACAGCTCTCATGGCACGAAAAAATGTTTTGTGCTGCTGTGAGAAGCAAGTGGTGAGAAACCAAAAAGGATCTTGCGATATAGAATTTTTGGTATTGTATCTGAACGTTATCCCAAGAATCATACTAAGCTTGCTTAAAACTTTAAAGCCTTATAACTCTGGAACCATTTACTATTTTTTCATGAAACCTTTCAAAGGCACTACCTTAGGACATCATTCCTGTACTCTGAATGTTTTGGGAAAAAATTCCATTCTGTGTAGGCTGCACGTGACAGAAAAAAAAATCCCATGTTAAATATAGGAAAAAAATTAGACATCAACAGAAAAATGACATATGAGGATCTCAGAAACCACACAAGCTGCTGTCACAAAACTTTTCACATATTTAGATCTTGTCTCCTAGACACCACATGCAAAATTTAGCCGGTTTTGTCAAATGCTGGCAAAGCTATTAAGGTGCAAAGTTAGGCGTTAAACACTGAACACCTTTCTTAACCCTAACTATAGCACCCCTATAATATGTATATGGATAATCATAAACAGAGGGCGTTCCTCTTTTTATTCATAATAAACTTTCTGAGATGATTGACATGGACCTCTATAATTTTCCAGTTTACAATCTACTGTGTATAAATTCCTGGACCTTCTAATTTTTTAGTTCATTGTCTTTTCCGTTTCCATTTTCAGCAATTCAGAGCTGCCTTCCTGCAAGCTGATCAAGAAATGACTCTCCCACCTTCATTCTGGGGGCTGCAAATAACATAGCAAAGTTTCCCAGTTATACCTCACTTATTATCTGGAATTCCTTAGCTTATCAACTCATGCTGCATACAAAGTACCTTGGAAGAAATTCTCTACTATCTGCATCCTACCAAAATATGAACCCTTTCCAAGGATCTGTCTCTCACATTCTGGCATTTGCATTCTGTTGTTCCCAAACTTTGAACTTGTCGGCTGCAACGCTTAAACAGTGTCTTTCATGTATCCAATTTACAGTACTATGATGTTCATTTGTTCCAAGCTTCTACTTATCAAATCCAGCAATCAAAGCCTTTCTACAAGTAATAAGAAAAATGACTCCTCCAGATTCTTCAATAACGAAACCCACAGATTACAGCCTGTAGTATTAAACGATGCTTCTCCCAAATAACAGCATTTGTAGATCCAGTTCTGACCTTAATCTACAAAAGCTGCCATGACTCTGACCTTCTTTGGAGTTCTACGACTTTGAGAATTTAGGACAGGACAGGACAGGATAGGATAGGCTAGGATAGGATAGGATAGGAACTTTATTTATATAGAGCTCCTTCCCTGAGGCTTGGAGCATTTAACAATATTTAAAAATATACATATTCCAAAAAACATATCACATATGAGGTAGAGACTAATACAATCCCATATATCCAACAGTCAACAATGAACAATATTCTAGCAAAGCAAATTAATAATATAATAACCCAAAACTTCCTCTTCTTTCTTCAATACAGTCATCCATCTTATGAATAATTGTTTATAGAAATCATCTGCAGACCACTTCATTCTCACCTTACCAAGATCAAACACTATCAGAAACAATAGGAGCCCGGGGCCCAAGATTCAAAATTTTGCATGGGCGCTAGTGAATCTTTGCCTTCACAAACCGGTGTTTGCACCAGATCCACATATTCAAAAGGAGCTTTTGCACAGGCAAAAAGAGTTAGAGCCCACACAAAACAATGTATATGGATTGGCAAGGAGAGGGGCATGGCCACGAATAACTGTGCTACCCCAAATTTAGCAGCTTTCTGCTGTGCAAAAGTGGTTAGTGTGGTTCTTCAGCATAGTGTAAATACTGCCGAACAAAATCCCGACTTACTCCAGGCAACCCTAGTGGCTGCCGGAGGTAATACAGCCACATAGCTGGTTGGCCGCTGGGAGAGTACACCCACTCCCTGTGGTCCATGACACCACCCCCCCCCCGATCACCAGCCTGTAATAAACAGCACAACCCTCCCTGGTGCTAGTGGCGCCCCTCTCTGCGATCACCAGCCTGCTGTAAAAAGCACAACCCTCCCTGGTGCTAGTGGTCCTCCCGCTCCCTTACTCCAATCATTAGCCCATAGTAAAATGTACAACCCTTCCTGGTGCTAGTGGTCTCCCATTCCCTCCATTTGCCAACCCATAGTAAAAAGTACAACCCTCCCTTATGCTAGTGGCCCCCTCTCCAATCACTATCCCATAGTAGAAGTACTACAGACACCAGGGAGGGCTGTAAGTTTTCCAACAGGCTGGCAACTGAAGGGGAAACCACTAGTACCAGGGAGGATTGTACTTTTTACTACAGGCTGGTGATCAGAGGGAGGGGGGATCACTAGCACCAGGGGGTTTGTACTTTTTACTACTGACAGGTGATCAGTGGGTGGGAGGGACCACTAGGCACCAGGGAAGGTTGAACTTTTTACTATGGGCTGGCAATTGGAGGGGGGGGGCCATTAACATCAGAGAGGGAGGTTTTATTTTTTACTATGGGCTGATGATGGGTGGGTGGGTGGACCTCTAGGCACCAGGGAGGTTTTATTTTGTACTACAGACTGGCAATCAGTGGGTGGGTGGAGGACCACTAGGCAGCAGGGATCTCTACACATGTCTGGGACAGGGCAACTGGGGTTGTCGTCGCACGAACCTACTGTGCTACCCATGTAAATGAACCCATAATAGGCATGCAAGTGAACCCCTAGTGCATTCCATGCCCAATGGGCTCATTTGCATGGGTCCCTTTGAATATTGCAGATATCATTCTGGCACTATCCCCTCTGGCAACACACTCCAGGATCCATGTTGGGACAGAGCCACTTGACTTAGTGCTACGTTGAAATGGTTCTATATTCGGTCGGCCTATATTTGAATCCTACAACCTCCACTTGTATATTGTGTGACTCTAAGCAAGTCACTTAATCTCTCCTGGGTTCCCAGGTTACCCCTGTAAAGAGGCACTTGTACTTGACTGACCTTACCTTGCTACCAAAGAATAATAATAAAATCACTACATTTACCCCATTGTGCAAATTAATAAAGCATGCAGGGTGGTAGAGATGAAGAAGAAAAGGAATGGGAGCAATATAAATAATGGCAGGAAGGAGGAAGGGTAAAAAGGAAAAAATGTGGGGCTACAAGCAGAGTGGAAAAAAAATCTGGAAGATCATGTGTGCAAATACTAGAAGTTTAGGAAATCAGATTCCAGATCTAGAGGCCATCATGGCAGAGGCCAACCTGGATACTGTGGCTATTACCGAGTTATGGCGCACTGAAAACCATGACTGAGACATGGCCATACCAGGCTATACTCTGTTCATGAAGGATTGATTGGAATGAAAGGGGGGGGGTTGCTTTATGTGAGTGAAAGCATAAAAGTGATGGAGATACAGGGAATACAGGGGGAGGCAGAGGTGCTGTGGGTCATCCTGGAGACAGGGGATGAAGTCACTATTTGCACTGGAGTGATCTACAGGCCTTCAGCACAGGGGGAGGAATTAGATAAGGCATTGGTGGAAGCCAATAACAAGATGGCAGAAAAGGGGGAGGTGCTGCTGGTGGGGGACTTGAACCTGCCAGATGTGGATTGGAGCCTCCCAGCAGCGGCTTCAGTTAGAAGCAGAGACATCATGGTATCTCTGCAGGGACTGTTCCTTAGGCAGCTAATCAATGAACTCACCTGTGATGCAGCAGTACTAGACCTGGTACTCACTAACAGGGACAGTGTTGCTGACATCAAGGTGGGAGGCCACATGGGCACCGGTGATCACCATATGGTATAGTTCAACATAAGGACAGCTACAGAATCTAACCATACAAGAGTGAGGGTCCTGGATTTCAGGAGAGCAGATTTCAAAAAGATGGGTGAATTCTTCAGGAAAGATCTAGCAGGGGGATGACCTGAGTGGGGTGGAGAAATATTGGGCAAAGCTAAAAGGGAGCATAATATAGGTAACAAACCTCTGAATCAAACAAGTGAGCAAATGCAAGAGGAAACAGAGGCCACTACGGTTCCTGAAAGAGGTGACTGAAAAGGTAAACACTGAAAGAGTAGCACTCAGAAGGTATAAGGAGATGCGGAGGGAAGAGGATAGGGAGGTATATCGGGAGAAACAATGGGAAGCAGGGAAAGAGGTAAGAAGTGAAACAGCACAAACTGAAGAGGGAACAGCCCAAGAGGTAATGAAAGGGAACAAGACATTTTTTTATGTATGTAAGTGCAAAGAGGAAGACTAGGGGTGGGCTTGTAAGATTAAAAAGGGAAAGGGGGAACAGTGTAGAGAGGGGCCAGGGAAAGGCAGACATCCTTGACAAATACTTTTGTTCAATGTTCACAGAGGAAAAGAAGAAGAGGAGGGGCCACAAAAAAGTAACAAAAGCTTGGGAGGGAGGGAGGTGGACTGGGACACTAGTCCTTTTTCGGAAGCAAGAGTCCTGAAGAGACTTGCTAATCTAAAGGTGGACAAACCCATGGGGCCAGATGGGGTTGATCCAAGGTTATTGAAGGAGTTCTGGGAACTAACTGGCTGCACCTCTGACAGTTCTGTTTAACAGCTCACTGCAAAGAGAAGTGGTTCCAGAGGACTGGAGGAGGGTGGTTGTAGTCCTATTACACAAAAGTGATAGCGGGGAGGAGGCTGGCAATTATAGGCCAGTCAGCCTGACATCAGTGGTGGGAAAGTTAATGGAATCACTACAGAAGGAAATGATTGTGGAATATCTTGAATCCAGTGGGTTACAAGACCTAAGGCAGCATGGCTTCACAGATGGGAGGCCATGTCAAATGAATCTGATAGCTTTCTTTGACTGGGAGACAAAGGATTTACATCAGGGTGGAAAGGTGGATGTGGGATACCTAGATTTCAGTAAGGCATTCAACACTGTTCCACATAGGAGGCTAGTAAGCAAGGTGGGTAGCTTTGGACTGGGTCCAGAGGTGGTAAACTGGATGAGAAATTAGGGTATAATTGACAGAGACTGGTAGTAAACAGCATTCACTCAAAAGAAGGGAGGGTGAGCAGCTGGATGCCTCAGGGGTCAGTGCTGGGACTGGTCCTCTTTAATGTCTTCATAAGTGACAGTGCATAGGAGCTGGAAGGAAAGGTCTGTCTCTTTGAAGATGACACCAACATCTTCAAAAGGGTGAACACTCAGGTGGGCAGTTTGGAAAGGAAAAGCAGAGACCTAAGAAAACTAAGGGATTCATCAAGGGTATAGCAGCTGGGTTTCTATACAAGAAAGTGCAAAATAATGAACTTAGGGCACAGAAGCCCAGAGGAGGAGTACATAAGGGGTGGAGTTATATTGATGACCACCGAGCAGGAGAGAGACCTGGGGTAATCATATCAGATGACCTAAAGGTGCCAAGCAGTGCAACAAAGCAGTAGGGAGGATGAGTGGGATGCTGGGGTGCATAGAGAGAAATATCACTAGCAGAAAGAAGGAGTTGATGTTGTCTCTGTATAGATCACTGTAAGACCCCAGCTAGAGTATTGTGTCCAGTTCTGGAGGTCACATATCCGGAAGGATATAGACAGAGTAGAGGCAGTCCAGAAGAGGGCAGGGAAACTGGTACAGGGTCTGCATCAAACCCTATGAGGAGAGACTAAAAAACCTTAGTGTGTACACCCTGGAACAGAGGAGGGAGGTGGGATATGATAGAGACCTTCAAATGCCTCATAGGGTAAATAAAGTGCAGGAAGGGAGCATTTTTCTGAAGTAACGAGGCTAAAGAACAAAGGGACATGCTATGAAGCTGGCAGGGGGTAGATTCAGGAGAAATCTGAGGAAGTATCTACCCCCTCCCTCTCTTCTAACATGCAAACTCTCCCCTACTCTCACCCTCTCTCTCTTTCTACTCCATCTCCCTCTCTTATTTTCAACCCCCTCTCGTTCCCTTCCCCAGTCCCCAAATGTTTTTCACACTGGTGCCCATATCTGAATTACTGGAAGGGGTACAGCTCAGGGCAACAAGGATGATCCTGGGATTGGAGGACAAATCATATGAGGAGAGGCTGAGAGAGTTGAACATGTACTCCTTGGAGGAGAGAAGGGACCAAGGAGATATGATTGAAACCTTTAAGTACGTAAAGGGGGTAAACAAGGCAGGCACTGAAGGGATACTCAGGCTGAGGAAGGGGAGGGACACGAGAAAGCATAACCTTAGATTGGAGGAGGAAGATTCAGGGTGGAAATAAGGAGACACTTTTTCACTGAGAGGGTTGTGGCAGAATGGAATGCTCTACTGGAGGAGGTGGTAGCCTACAAGACAGTGGGCAGTTTCAAAAGGGGATGGGACAAGGCGAGGGGGGTAATTGGGAAGGGATGGGGCGAGGCAGCTCCAAGGTGAGGGTACTAGCTGCACATTCGAGCAGACTTGATAGACCAGGTGGCCTATTTCTGCTGGCAAATTCATATGCTCGTATGTTTGTATACTGCTCTTTCACTATGTTTCAATTCAGCTACTCTGTATTTAAATTGTATTTATCCCCATTCTCACCTTCCCACCAGGATGAATCAGGAAACGAGTTACTGTAGCTCAGTATGCCTTTTCTGGTGAAACTTTTCAAATAAATAAGTACTACTTTACAGAAAGAGGGGTGGATTCCTGGAATAGTTCTCCAGCGAAGGTGGGGGGGGGGGCGGAAAGAGTGATGGGGTTCAGGAGTGCATGTGATAAGCACAAGGTAATCACTGTGGAAGGGAATGGAAGGGAGAAAGAGCTGTAGATTAGGCATGGTCTGCAGTAATAGTGAAGTTAGGGAGAAATGGGCAGACTGGATGTGACATATGGTCCTTATCTGTCGTTAATTTCTATGTTTCTTTGTTTCTCTGCTGAGGGTGGAAAATCGGAGGAAAGAGACAAGCTGAAAATCTACATACAGTTGCATAAGCACATCACTGGTGGCCATTCACTGCATTAAAATAAATAAATAAAGATTAAAAGCATTAAAAAGAACCCCCAAATGCCAGGGGGAACAGATCGATCTTTAAAGCCCTCTTGAATGCCTTCGCTTCACCCTTGACACAGGTGCGGGCGGGACTCTTCTGTCCACCAGCTGCCTTCCTCGCTGTACTGCCCTCTGATCACCAGACTGAAGCTTCACCCTTGACATGGGTGCCTCTCCTGCTGTAAGCAGCCTGGCGGGCCTCTTCTGTCCGCCGGCTGCCTTCCTCGCTGAACTGCCCTCCAATCACCAGACCGAAGGTAGGCTGCTGAAACTTGACTGGCCAGAACCATCGTCTCTGCCTGCTGACAGGCTGCTGCAGTTCTTTATTTTCCTTGCTACTCCATCTCCTTCTGGACTTTAAGCTAATGTTACTGGTTGTGGTACTGGTTAAGCCTCTCCAAATTGTTCTGTGAATCCTAATCTATATGTGAACCTAAGCCTGTTTACAGCAATTTTGCACTGCAAGGGTAGTTTGAAGTGCAAGTTCCTTTAGGCTGCAGGTCTGCAGATTTAAAAGTATTACAGCTCTCTTTGTTTTAAGGTCCTGTGCTAATCTACCCTGGAGCAGAAGCTAACTTTAAAGTGATACAGTTTTTTTCTGTTTAGATTAGATTTCATTTGGGTCAAAGTTGTAAGCTTTGCCCTGCAAATAATCCAATTCCTGCTTCACTTTCTCTCTTACTGTCTCCTCCTTGCTTTAATTTTTATGCCCAGCGCCCCTTCCCCCACTTGCAGCTTTTATTAGATACTCTCTCCCCCCTTGACACCACCCCCATGTAATCTTCTTCCTTCCTTCTCACTAATATTGCAAATGCACTTAAAGATACAGAGTGCAGCTATTAGGCCTAACACTTGTCCTGTCCTCCCCTTAAAGACATCTTCCTTTTTAGGTTACTGCCAAACTGTGTTGATGTAGGTTATAAGCCGCCTCCCCTCTTAAATAGATACTCTTCTCCCTGTACTTGACTGGCACCGTATGCCCATCCTCCCTGCCTACTGCTTCACCTCTAATCTAATGGTTCCACTGACAACTATTCTTGTCCTCAACTGCTTTCTGCTCCTCCCTTATGACCTCATTGTTAAACGTACGGAGAATACAGTCCTGCAAGACATGCCCAAGTACCAAGAGCTACATGGTACGGCGTTAGCTCACTATCTGTCCTACTCCAAAGGTACTGACCTCCACACACTCACTGTATCTCACCTCTAGGCCAGATCTTCTATCCATACCCACTTATCGTTTCTCCTCCCAGTTAGAGTAGCGATCTATGCCCTGCCCTCTCTCGTTGTTTTGCTACCCCCAGCAGTGCAAACCGCAAAACCTTGCACACTAAGCGTCAGAATAAACTTGCATTAAAAATGATTATAAACTGCCTTAGGAAACTATTAGTTCTT
Organism: Neoceratodus forsteri; assembly: GCA_016271365.2. Taxonomy (NCBI): domain Eukaryota; kingdom Metazoa; phylum Chordata; order Ceratodontiformes; family Ceratodontidae; genus Neoceratodus; species Neoceratodus forsteri. The sequence goes on along the minus strand of CM028135.1, from coordinate 249,519,110 downwards.
CTTCTACTCTGCTCAGGGAGTGTGGAATTAATCCCCGGTCCACCTCTTTTTATAGATGCACCCTCGGACCTCCCTCTGCTAAAAGGTCTCAGTTTTCTACATATGAATATCCGTAGCTTGCCTAAAAAATTCAGCATGGTCCAAGCCTGAGTACTACATATGGCTCCAGATATCGCTATGCTTTCGGAAACATGGCTCATGAACATTTTTGACAAAACTGTTAATATCCTCGGTTATAATTTATTCAGGTGCGACAGGCCAACAAGGGGCGGTGGAGTTGCTATCTATACCAAAACCAATCTCTCTGTCTCTGATATTGTTTGCACCTCTATACCGAAGGAATTTGACTGCCTAGCTGTGAAATTGTCCTTATCTTCTGGAGTGGCCCTCTTAATATCTGCTTGTTATAGGCCCTCTTCTGCGGAGTTTGGCATACTGGGTTACCTCCACTCCCTGTTGGAAAAAACAAACTCAGAATGCTTAATAATGGGGGACTTTAATCTCAATTGGAATGATGCCAGCTCCAGCAAAATTAAGGAGTTCTGCGATGAGCATGGCCTAACTCAGATTACCCCAGAGAATACCCGTCCTAACAAGAAATTCCCTGACCGCAGCTCATTACTGGATCTTATGCTGGTTAATAAGCCACACAATATCTCTCACACAGAGGTTTTCCACAGCAACCTGAGTGACCACAGTGCTACTGCCTGTATTAGAAGCTCCCCTTACCGGCCTTCTACCTCCACTTTTAAACTAAGACGAAGTCTAAAATACTTCTACCAACCTGCCTTCCTGGCAGACCTAGGGAATATTAACTGACAGGATTTTTACCTGGCACCTTCTGCCTCAGAAGCCTGTAATACCTTCTAAAACTTGGTACTGAAGGTGATTGATAAACATGCACCACTTAGAAAAATCAAATCTAGGAAAAGATCACCCGACTGGTTTACACCCACCCTAAAGAAAGCTCTGAGGGACAGGGATGTACTGTGGAAAAGGGCACGGAAAACAAAATTGGATTCTAACTGGCTGGCCTTTTGGGTTGCCAGGAATGGCTGCACCAAACTTGCAAAAAAACTGAAAAAATCACGCTATTTCCAGTCCGCTCTCAAAGAAAATAAATTCTGGAAAGTTCTTAGAGAGGTAGTAGGTCACTCGTCAGCGTTACCTTTGCCTGCCAAGATTGTGGTAGGAGACGTTTCCTACACGGACAGGGTGGACATCCTAGAAAAGCTAAATAGCCACTTTGCCACCTTCAGGCCATGCGTTTGATGCCTCACCCACCAGTAAAGTGAGTGTCTGCAGTGATGACAATGACAGCCCTAGCCCTGTCACCACAGCTATCCCAGGGTGCTCCTCCTTTAGCTTTCATCCAGTAACCTTGAAACAGGTGTAGTACCTCCTGCTAGCCTTGGACACTAAACAGTGTGTTGGTGCTGACCTCTTAGAGCCGTTCTTCTTGAAACTTGGCTGCTATCACCTGACAGGTTCAATCGTTCACCTTTTTAATAGTTCCTTGGCTCATGGTGAGATGCCACCACTTTGGAAAATAGCACACATTATTCCTCTTTTTAAATCTGGTGACCCAACTGACCTGAACAACTACCACCCAATTTCCCTTCTCCCAATGCTATCAAAGACCCTAGAAAAAATTGTTAACTCTCAACTCAGAGAGTTCCTTGACATCAAAAACATCCTAAACCCCACCCAATCGGGATGTAGACCCAAGCACAGTACTGTATCAGCCCTTGCCAAAGTGTCCAACGAATGGCAAACCACCCTGGATACTAAGCATTACATCTATGCCCTCTTTCTAGAGCTTAGCAAGGCCTTCGATACAGTGGATCATCATAGTCTACTTAACGTCTTGAGTAGCATCGGAGTAAACAACACTGCCTTAAAGTGGTTTGATTGTTACCTCACCAACCGAATGCAACAAATCAAAGATCAAGGGGAACTGTCTCAGTTAAAGTCCCTGCCGTGTGGTGTGCCACAAGGCTCCATCTTGGGCCTTATTCTCTTTGCTATTTATATAAACCATATAGACTCCTATATACGCTCAAGTAATGTTCATCTATTAGCTGATGATACCGTGCTCTATACTACTAACACCTCTTTAGGCGTAGCCACAAGGAGCTTCAGTTAGACTTTGACATCCTTCAATGCAACTTAATAAGGTTGAAGCTTCTGCTTAATGCCAAAAAGATCAAAGCTATGATTATCTCGCCTTGTGCTGCCCACTACACAGGACCATCTTCGAGCCTCTAGATTTATACCTTGCTTGACAAAGCCTTGGAACTAGTAGAAAAAAAAAATTCAAGTACCTGGGTGTTTGGATAACAGGCTCAACTTCTTGGCTCACCTTAATGAACTATCTAAAAAGCTAAGACAATGTCTAGGCGTATTTTATCAGATAAGACAACTTCTTACTCTTGAAGCAAGGAAACAACTTGTCCAAACAACTTTTCTACCGCTGCTGGATTATGCTGACTTTCTCTATTGTCACTGTCCTATTCAGGCACTATGTAAACTTGACACCCTCTACCATCGCGCGCTGAGATGTATCTTAAACATGCCATTATGCACCCACCACTGCCTGCTCTATCAGGCACTAGATTGGCCTTCCCTCACTCTGAGGAGGCAAAATAATGCCCTCATGTGGACATACTGGGCCCTAACCGATAAACTACCAACCTGTATTTCTACACTGTTTCAGCGTACTGAGGGAACGTATGGTCTAAGGAGTTTGTCTCTTGTCTGTCTTAAAGTACCCAAAATAAGGACACGACATGGCTCAGCGGCTATCATCTTTTCTCTGTCCACCCTTTGGAATGCCATGCAAAAAACTCTCAGGCTGTCCTCCCTTCTGGGGCCTCATTCTTTCAGGAGGCTGTTCGCTCTCAAACTGAGAGCCCTGTGTGTATGCCACAAATAACCACCTCCTCCATCTCCTGTGGCTCCCCAAACTCTTGGCACGTATATGTATTCCCCTAGCATGTCTCTTCTTCTTTCCACCTTGGGTTTATTCTGCCAACTCCCATCTGTTTGTTTAACTACATCTATTTCCACCCCTCACTGACCCTTTCCTTTGTTTTTTCCCCACCCATAAACCTTTGGTGGTTGTTCCCTCACTTACCCTACCTGGTATCCCTTGTCTTATTGTAATGTTGTGACCTTTGTCTGAATAATCCCACATCCTGAGGCAATCCTTTATATATACAGTCAATTATCAACCCGGATAGTGTTTACCATATGTACTCCCCAGCCCAGATCTTAGCTGTTTCTCTGTAACTGCCTTTTATTTGCCTATTGTGTGTACACTGCTTATCTGGTAATTTTGCTGTAGTTGTATATGTCCTACTTGTCCAAGACCATCTTGCAAATGAGCTTGCTCAAGGTTGATTTTGCCTGGCTAAATAAAGTTTGATTGATTGATTGATTGATTGAAAGCTTCAACAAAGGAAATCTGATGGAACTGGTTTAGCAGTGTTTCACATACGAGGGACAGTCACTAAGAGGGTGTTTTCCCCAGAAGATTTCAAATGGGCTTGTGGAACTACTAACAGATTTTTCCCTGCTGACTGTAATGACTGAGCAGGCATGTAAAGGGCAAAGGTTATTTTATACAGACAGATGGAGTATCATTAATGATGCTGTGTGTGGGCTGGACTGATACATGAGCATGCAGTTAGATCAATTTCATTTTTTGCAGTCATTTAGAACAGAGGTTGGGAACCTGCCATGATTCAAATGCCAAGTAGCTAAGGCCATTCATCCTCAAATGCCTGGTCTCGGCTCCTTGCTGCTTCCCATAGCCAACAGAGAAATTGTTGTGACCAGGTGCTGCGAAAACAACTGGATTTTTAGGTGGATGAGAACACATGTAGTGAGGGGGATTCACTGAGCCGGGGAGCGAAGTTCCACTGGATGTCTGAGCTACAACTGTGAGGCCACTTGTCCACCAGGGAATTGACTACCAAGCATATGGGGGAACCACTGACCTACCTAAGCACAAACACAAGCGGGGTAGAGGAGGGGAACTCTGTTGGGTGAAACAAATAGCTTTCAGCATGGCATTTCATTCAACGTGGCTACAATATGGGTTTAGAACCAAATCTACTCCATAACTCTAGTACTATCCCCACCACCCTGGTTACCCATCAGGTAGATGCTCTGAAAATATGCTCCCTCTGAACCAGCACTCTAAGTCCTCAATTTTCTCTCCCTACAGTACCTTCCCTAGATCATGCTCTAAAATTGCCCTAGTGCCCAGCTCTGCATAGACTTCTATATTGCTTTAATTACTGGCACTTCCTCCCCATACCCTTTTACTACCCTGTCTTCTTCTGCTGCTCATCACCACATCATTCGGTACTGTATTTGCCGCCATCCTCCCTCCTCTGGTAGCTTTGGGCTTGAATTCCTTTACTTGAGCACAGTTATCTCACCAGCTCATTGATCTTGGGAAATCTATATAATGTACGTATTATGGCTAGCCCTACTGATTGCATCATTTAATCTAGTACGGACCAAGGAAATGTCTGTATATACAGTAAATACTATGTCTAATCCTAATTATACCATTTAATCTGCTGTTGACCAATAAAATGTGTATACACTGTAAATAATGTGTCTAGGCCTACTGAAGGGATCATCTAGTCGCTGTAATTCTATGCTATTTTACCCCTTGACTTTTGTTCAATGTAAGTGTGACTATATGTTTTGTCCAGGTCCAACTTGAAAATGAGCTTTGCTCAATGATGTTCGCCTGGTAAAATAAAGATTTGATTGATTGATTGATTGATTTCACCATCCATCTGGCAAAATGCAATGGGCTCAGATGTAGTTCAGAATGATAATAAGTGTAAACCCCATTTGTACCCTCTAAAACCTGGATCAGAAATTTTCATTCCTCCCTCTGATCCAGACTGAGGGCCTGATGGAATTACTCTAACTATGGACTTGTTCTACCCCCACCTTCTAAGAAGCCTCTTGGAAGTTTAACAGCTGGAAGGCACCTACTAGCCCCTATTTGGGGAGATAATATTTAAAGGACCTGTCTCTGCTTTCATTTTTTAACTGAAGGATCTTCAACTGTAGCACAGTACTATCTTCTGGTTTGATGCATTCCCATATGATATATCTGCTATGGGGCCAGCCTGCCATGCAACGGTAGAGCTACCACTTGCAACACCGAAAACCCGGGTTTGGGAACGAGCCCAGGAGTCAGAAGGCTGACTGGGAGGTGGAGGAGGACTGAGCATCCTAAGGACTGCCCTCCTCCTCTGTGGTGGGGGGAGCCAGCTTGCGACAGACCCTTGGCAGAAGACAGGGCTCCAACAGCCAGAGCTCATTAGATTGGGGAGGCAGGGCAGATGTTGGTGTGACCACCACTAATGTCATTGCACACCATGCCTCCCAGGGGCAGAACATGGAAAATGCTGACTGTGCAGTATACTATTCACCTTGCTCCGTAGGTCTTGTACCGTTGACCCGTGGCACTCCCCAGACACCAAGCTGAAGGACAGAAGGGGAAGGGGACCCCCAAAGGCCCCACCCTGGGGGGTAAGCCAGTGAGAAACACTGGGGAAGTAAGTCCTGGGGGACGAGTGACGGGGCCGGGGGCAGAGATCGGGCTGATGTGGGCCAATCCGGGCAGGAGGATGAAGCACAGAAAATAAAAAAATAAATGATATATCTGCTACAAGCATCTGCCATGGAATGACTTCTGTGATATTACACTTGCTGTCCTCTGAGGACTGATTTGCGTTGATTTGTATAAAACCAATAAAAGAAGCTTTGTTAAACTAGAAGGATTTTAGACAAGGCAGAGATATATTTCAACTGCAGGAGCAGCCTTGATGTTGTGCTGTCCTTTACCATTTCATTCCATTTGAAGAGACCAGAGACTCCAAAAATGGCTTTTGGATTTGATTTTGTGGTCAAGTGTGATGCCATGTTTCTGTTGTGTTTGTGACAGGGTAGTAAAGCCAAAATGAGAAAGTCTAGACAGTAGAATGGAATGGCCCTCCACAAGACTGGATGCTGTCCGAAAATCAAGAGAATCAGCTACAAATTAGTTTCCTGAATCTCATTTACTCTAAATAAAGTCAGAAAATATTGTTAAGGCAAGAGGTGGCATTTAAACATTGTCTAAAATCAAATTGCCTGCCATTCAGTAGATTGTACTGATCTGTACTGACTCAGATGTGAACTCTAAAGTTTCAGATAAAGATATACTGTACGCCATGTTTAAGTCAGACAGTAATCAGAAATCAGATTACTTGAATATCTGAGTTTTTTGTAGTGCTGTTTTCATGCTAACCTTAATTATCTGATTTGGTGTGCCTTTTTTCATGGCTGAGAGCAATCTAATTTATTTTACATAGGGTCCATTTGTAACATTACTACTGTATTTTGTTTAAAGTATACAGTAAGGATTTTGATAAAAGGCATTTTTTCCACAAGAAAGGTAAGAGTAGTTGCCCTGTATTGCAGTACCTATCACCCTAATGTCCGCCCCACAGGTCAAACTACTCCAGTAATGCCTTACAGATAGCAACACAATATTCTGCTATGCAACTACCCCACCCCAATATCTGGCTTACAACTAATTTCACTCTAGTATCACTCTTAAAGCTATCCAATGTTCTACTCTGCAACTACGCCACCCCAGAATCTGACTCACAACTACCCCCTCTTATTTTACTCTCATAAGTACTCAGTATCTGCCCCATAATTACCCCCACTCTAGTAACAGTCTTTTAGATACCCAGTATTATGCCCTGCAATTATATTACCCCAATATTTGACTTGCAGATTTACTAACACACTAACAACCACCCAATGTTCTTCAGTGAAAATACTTCACATCCCAACATCTGCCCCACAACTACCCCCACTCTAGTACCACTCTTGCAGCTGCTCAATATTCTGTCCTGTAATTATTCCACTTCCTAATATCTGCCCCACAACTATCCCACTCTAGTAACACACTCACAGCAACACAATATTCTGCCGTGCAACTACCCCACCTCAATATCTGACTTACAACTACTTTCACTCTAGCATCACTTTCAAAGCCACCCAGTGTTCTGCTCTACAACTATGCCATCGCAGAATCTGACTTGCAACTACCCCACTCTAATTTTACTCTCTTAAGTACCCAATATCTGCCCCATAACTACCCCACTCTAGTTAGTCTTTTAGATACCTAATATTATGCCTGCATCACCCCAGTAGCTGACTTGCAACTTTAGTAACACTAACAACTACCCAATATTCTTTCCTGAAACTATTCCACATCCTAACATCTGCCCTACAACTATTCCTACTTTAGTAACACCCTCGCAGCTGCCCAGTATTCAGCTCTACAACTAGCACACTTCTTAATATCTGCCCCACAATTATCCCCACTCTAGTAACACACACAGTAACACAATGTGTTACCCTGCAGCTACCCCACAAATAATATCTGCCACACAACTATCCCACTCTAGTAATACTCTCAAAGTTGATATTCTTCCATGCAACTACCTCAAACAACATCTGCCTCACAGTTAACCCTACTCTAGTTTCACTTGGTAGCTACCCAGTATTTTGTTCAGTCACTACCCTACATCCTAATATGTGCCCCACAACTACCCACTGTCTAGTAACTCTTTTACAATTACCCAGCTTTCTGGGCTACAGCTACCTCACAACTGAGTATATGCCCTTTAATGATCCCTATCTCTATATCTGCTCTTCAGCTAGCACATAGTACTATATCACCCCCTTAAATACCCCACACCATGGTATCTACCTATAAACTACCCCTTACCCCTACATCTGTCTCACAACTGTCCCAAACCTCAGCATCTTCTTAAAAGTACACTGCATACTAGTATCGACTCAAATCACGGTATCTGTACCACAAATACCCACATTCCAGTATCAGTTTCAGAACTACCCAATATTCTGCTAACTAAACCACAGCCCAGAGCAGTTGAAGAACTGGTGCTGTGAAGAAGGGTCTGGATTCATTGGTGACTGGGGACCCTCCTGGAGGGATGGGGGCTTGTTCAAGCCTGAAGGCCCGCATCCATCCTGGAGGGGAATCGAAGCACTCAATGATAAGTTTAAATGCTACATTGACAAGCATTTAAACTAGCCAAGGGGGGTGGCAGGCCAGCAAGGTGGGTACCTAATTGCCCCCACCCCCACAGCTAGCAGTGGAACCAGTGAACAGGAGGATTGGATATCTCTCCAAAGCAGTGTGCACAAGATGGAGATAAGCACCCAAGGGTTGGATAGGAAGAAAAGGGACAAAATTCAACAGAAGGGCAGACAGCAGGGAGAACCAGGGATAAGGACAACCAGGACGGGGAAGCTGGACTAGAACAGCTAAACAGTCCATGGGGTTCTCATCATGGAAAGCCTTGTATGCCAATGCAGGAGCCTTAGCAACAAGATGGAGGATCTGGAGGCTGCCATGGGGCAGTCAGATCTGGACATTGTGGCCATTACTGAGACCTGGTGTAATGATAACCACAGCTGGGAGATGGCCATATCAGATACAAAATATTCAAAAGAGACAGGGAAGGCAGAAAGGGAGAAGTGACACTTTATATGAAAGATGGCATAAAGGCCACAGAGATCCAGGAGGAACAAAATGGGAGAGAGAGAGAAATACTGTGGGTTAAGCTGGAAAGGAAAATGGGGTCAGCCATCTGCACAGGGGTGGTCTACAGACCACCAGCCTAGGAGGAAGAGATGGATAGGGAGCTGATGCTAGCCATCCAAAGGATGGCAGACAAGGGTGAGGTGGTGCTGGTTGGAGACTTTGCTATTCCAGACATGGACTGGAGCATCCCAGCAGCAGCATCAACCAGGAGCAGATTTATCCTGGACTCCCCTCAAGGTGCCTTCTTCAAGCAACTGGTTATGGAACCAGCTTGGCAGAAGACAATACTGGACCTCATGCTAACAAACGGGGACAGTGTGATGTGGGTAACAGTGGGGAGCACCTGGGGAACAGTGACCACCGGTCACTGTGGTTTAAAATCACAGAAGGAGCAGAACCAAACCACACAAAAACATGTATCCTGGATTTTAGGGTGGCAGACTTTGAGAAAATGGGGAGATGCTTGAAAGAGGCATTAATGGGAATGGGGAGGGAATCAGGGGTTGAGGAACAGTGTGCAATATTTAAAACAGGGATTACAAGAGCAACAGAATTATGTCTTAAGCAGGTTAGCAAGGGGAAAAGAAAGAGGAAGTCATTATGGTTTTCCATGGAGATAACAGAGAAAGTGAAGGCCAAAAAGATTGCATTCAGGCAATACAAAAAGACGCAGGCAGAAGGAGATAGGGAGAGGTACCAGGAGAAGCAAAGGGGGCAAGGAGGTCAGCAAGGAAAGCCAAAGTTTAGACGGAAGAGCCCTTGGCAAAATCAGTGGGTAGAGGGGACAAAACCTTTTACATGACATAAGTGAAAAAAAAAGAGCAAAGGGAGGGATAGTGAGACTGAAGAGGGAGGATGGGGGCCGCATGGAGGATGACAACAGTAAAGCTACATAATGAACAGATATTTCTGCTCAGTCTTTACTGAGGAAGAGGAGGGTAATGGGCCTTAAGGGAATTCAAGGGGTGGGAATGGCGCAGAAATTGACACAGGTCCCTTTACATGGGAAAGAGTCCTAAAGGAACTGGAGGAATAAGAGTTGATAAAGCAATGGAGCCAGATGTGGTGCACCGCAGGGTCCTAAAGGAACTAAGAGAGGTGGTGGCTGAATCTCTGGCAATCCTGTTTAACCGACCATTGGAAACAGGGGAGGTACCTAAAGACTGGAGGACAGCAGATATAGTCCCCTTATACAATAGTGGAAACAAAGAGGAAGCAGGGAACTACAGACCAGTCAGCCTGACCTCTGTAGTGGGGAAGGTCATGGAGGCACTACTGAAGGAGAGATTGGTGGAACATTTCATCTGGTTGCCAATGGACTACAGGACCCAAGACAGCATGGTTTCACCAGGGGAGGTCATGCCAGACCAGCCTCATTTAATGTTGTGACTGGGTGACAAGGGAGGTGGATCAGGGGAGGGCAGTGGATGTGGCCTATCTGGACTTCAGCAAGGTCTTTGACACTGTGCTACATAGAAGACTATTAAACAAACTGGGGAATATGGGAGTAGGCAGGACAGTAGTGTGGTGGGTAGGTAACTGGCTTGGTGGCAGGACACAGAGGCTGGTGGTAAATGGCTGTCATTCCACAGAGGGAAGAGTGACCAGTGGGGTGTCACAGGGATCAGTGCTGGGACCAGTCCCATTCAACATCTTCATCAGCGATACTGTCTAGCCTAGAAAGCAGAATTCCTCTATTCGCTGATGACACGAAGCTCTGTAAGACAGTGGACATGCCAGGGGGTGTAGACAGAATGAGGAGGGACCTGCAGAAGCTTGAAGAATGGTTAAGGGTTTGGAAGTTGAAATGCAGTGCAAAGAAGTGCAAGATAATGCATATGGGGCACAAAAACCCTGGAGCAACATATTAGTTGGGGGATGAGAATATAGCATGCACCAAGCAGGAATGGGACCTTGGAGTTATCATCTCTGATTACCTTAAAGTAGGGAAACAGTGCAACAAGGCAACAGGTAAAGCAAATAGGATGCTGGGATGCATAGGCAGGGGCATCACCAGCAGGAAAAGGGAGGTCATAATTCCACTATACAAGACACTAGTGAGGCCCCACCTTAAGTGCAGTGTACAGTTCTGGAGACCTTACCTACGTAAGGACATAGACAGGGTAGAGAAGGTTCAAAGGAGTGCAACAAAGATGGTACAGGGATTGCATCACAAGTCCTATGAGGTCTGGCTGAAGGACTTGAATATGTACTCCCTGAAGGAGAGGAGGGAGAGAGAGGATATAAAAGAGGCATACAAGGACCTTACAAGGAGGATCAGGGTGCAGGAATACACCATTTTCCAGTGAAAATGATGCTCCAGGACTAAAGGGCATGGGATGAAGTTGGAGGGAGGAGGGGTGATTCAGAAGAACCATGAGGAAGAATTTCTTCACAGAAAGAGTGGTGGACAAGTGGAACACCCTGCCAGAGGAAGTGGTCGGGGCTAAAACAATCAAATGATTTAAGAATGCATGGGATTGATATAAAAGAATTCTGGAGGTCGGGGTAAGGGGCAACAGACTTCTAGCAAAACATAAAGTGAACTTATAAGCTTAAATGGGCAGACTGGGTGGGCCATAGGCCCTTATCTGCCAACAGTGTCTATGTATCTATTCCCTACAGCAGCCCCATCAATGGGTTTAACCAGTGTCTACATTCACCACTGTTTCTGACCCATAATAGCCCCACACCATGGTACCTGACCAGAAACCACTCATCATCTCTGCATCTGCCACACAATTACCCCTCACCCCATTTTTTCCCAAACCACCTCTATACCAGTATCTACCCCACAGCCACCACTACACCTTAGTATTTGCCCACTACTATCCCATACTTATTATCTGTCCCAGAACTAACTCCCACTTCTCTGAAGAGTAGTTTAGAGTCAGCTACTCAGGACTGGGCTGATTATTTTATTTATTTAGTTTTTGTTTACTAGGCTGGGTACACTAGACGAGTAAATGCCCATTTTCAGGTAGGACATGGGAGAGTACTTCAGTATGAACAGTGAAACACATTCAGTAAATAGTACTGATAATAGCCGGGGGAGGATCCAACTAACACTGTAACAAACATCAAAAAGAAGAAAGCATATTATAATCACAAAGTCAACATACAAAAGAAATCCAGCAGCTATGCACTGGAATTACATAAGTCTGAGATTGTAATAACAATTATCAATCGCACCTTTTACAGCATGGGTAGGTGTTGGTGTGTAACAGCTTTGAGTCAAAACTAGGATAAGGAAAGTTGTAGTTGTAGAGCAAACACCCAAGTATAATAGTAATTGTGAGCAGAATCTGGGGCCTTTGTGGTGCTTCTGTGAAGATATTGGGATGTGAGGTAGTTGTGGGGCAGACAATGAAGTGTGTAGACTACCTTACACCTATCTGCTTCTCAGCTACCCAACATCCAGATTTCTGCCTCACAGTGATTCCACTCCTCAGGGGAAGACTACAACCTTCCTGACACAGAATAGGCACCCTGGAACTGTGTTCTTCAAATTAGGCCTCCATGGCTGCAAGCAGCCACCAGCAGTTTTCTGTGGCCACGGAGCTCTTTAGAGATCCAATTACTAAGGTAGTAGAATGGACAATTTCTTACCTTTAAAAACAAGGAGCTACATTTCAAGGGAAAAGGGACCTGATTTAATGTATACTCTGTGAAAAAAGAAATTTGGGTGGTTAGAAGTATAACAGTGGGATTGAAGTGAGAAAATAAGGAGAGAAGTCACCAGTAAGTTGTGGTGGCTGCACACTGAGGCCCTTTGAAGCCACCAAAATTTGGGTCCTGAGAACCACTGCATCCAAAGACTAGGAGCCAGAAAGGGCAGAGATTTGTGGAGGTCAACCAACCCTACTTCCCTATGCACTGGGTGACTGAGGTAGTTATTCCACAAGGATGCAATGTGTATACATATATGAATTCCAAACTGACAGATGTGAGAGTGAAGTAAGTGCCCTAGCTTGGATTTGGGCCCATGCTGCTCTGAATACCATTCTTTAACCCCTAGGTGGTGCTATCCCAAGGGCTACTACCCCTGCCTGCTGGGATAGTAGCAGGGTAAGGGGCCTGAGTTCTGAAATGGGCGCCTTCACCCAGAGGTCAGGGTTGGTAGTGGTCTAGCTAACCTGGGCACAGCCCTCCGGGACACTGTAACCCCCCCTCTCTCCTTACTAGTGGCTGGAACAATACACAATAATCACTTTCACAATACCCCTGATACACCACACAAGTACCCACACTGTTTGCGCTTACCACCAGGGCTTTCCTCTGGCTCGGCCCTGGGGACCCTCTGTAAAACAAGGTTATATACAGCAAATAACAGCAGTACAGTACTCTTGCACAAACTGGAACTACAGTCAGGGTAAATGCAAAAAAGAGTTAGATCTGATTTATTTAAGGGACTTGAACAAGGGGGGGCGTAATCAGGTTAATTTACTTAGAGACTCTATCATTCAAACAGTTATGCATGCACTTCAGGGTCCATAAACAGTCACACACTTTGGATACCCAGATGGATAAAAGTGGGCTAGCCAGGAATGTTGCAGCTGGTTGGGGCCCTGTGATAGAAGAAAACAACATGCACAACACACACTATTTGTAATCTGGAGCCGGAAGGCTCAGTTCATGAAAAGAAAACAACAAGACAATCAGATGACACACTTTTAGATTAGGCTGTTGTTGCAGGGAGCTACCCTGTCGATTACTCACGATACCCCAGACTGGACACGGGCTGGATGAAAATCGAGACAGCAGGTGGTTAATCTGGAATACCAGGAGAAGCATGGCCCACATGAATCGCCGAGGTGTCATTCCTGTTCAAGTGTGGAGCAGGGGGCTGATCCCCAGGCAGGTCTCTTGTCGATGGCTTTCTCTCTGCAGTGGGTAGTCTGGCTGGGCCAGTGTGGCAAGGTCCCAGCCAAATGCAGACAAATTCGGATACAGTCCGTTTTGGGCTGGATACAGCTCCCAGCAAGCAGAACACAGTTCACACAGTGGGGAACCAAATCATGACCCACTTTCAATACACAGCACATTTATGTGTAAGGAAATTCTACTGTACCAGGCAAACCGCTCTCCAGTCACGATCGCAAAGTCTCTGCTCAAACCGGGGATTCAAAAGCAGATGGAAATCCTGACAGGCCAATTGCATTCAGCAAAATCTTTGGTCTTCTTCAGGTATGAGCCTGGTAGAAAATCAGTGGCTTACTTCGTTCTCACAAACTCAGATTTTAGTCCAAAATAATTCTCTTTTCTCCCTCTCAGGGGCAGCAGGCAGACATACAGGCCAAAACTTAGCCCTTTCACAGTTCTCCCATGCGAATCCACTCAGGATTGCTGCTCAAAAAATACTTGAGCTCTTACTCATTTCACTTCCCAGCTCAGAACTGACTGAAAATTGCAAGCAGTCTGGGATTTCCCCAAGATCCAAAAGATTCAATTGGCTGATCTGTCTGTCAGTCACAACAAGAATTCCCCCTTCAGTTGCAAAAAGGTGCCAAAAACCTAAAACTACAATTCCTACAGATTTTGACTCCAGACAGCTCCTGTAGTCCTGCTCCATTTTAGGTCCCACCAGACTCATTGGTCCAATTCAGCAGTCCAGGACCAAGATAGTGGAGACAAACAAAACAGTCCTTGCTGCAAAGAAGGCAGGTTAGACAAACTACATTATCATTATCACTCTAAATGATTTTCAGCAAATAGTTACATCTTTCAACAGAGCTCCCTCTCAGATTTCTTATGACTGCAGTCCAGGCAGCTCTTAAACAGACAGTACACAGAGGCTATACAGGCACTCTCTGGCAATCACATTTAAACTGTTAAAACGCAGGACACCAACCTGGCAGTGAGCATTTAGGCAAGCTCAAGGAAGACTTTTCCAGAACCCCCATTTGTAGGGGGGGGTTACACCCTTTCCTGCCTGGAGAAAGATTGACGTTCATGTCAAGTCTGTACCATCTTGCATCAGTTAACGTAAACTTAGTACTTTACTATTCATTTTTACTACACTTTATAATACTATATCCATTTTGACAATACATTAGGCATATTTCACACAAGTCAGCTGAACATTACTATACTAAATTAGGTAATAACATCTTGTACATTAAACAGAGTAAGAGGGGGGCCTTCCCTATCAGCTAACTTGGGGCTGGATGGGGCAGGGGCACCATGGTGAGAGGGCAGAACAAGTGACCTGGAATGGGCCCTCAAGCTCAATTTGAGCAGTGAGCTCGGTGAAACATAAACACCATATGTGAACCATATGGAGAGGCAAGTCCATAGGCATCCTCAGAGAATCATAGCTGAAATGCAATACTGGCTTGACAGCTCGGCCAGCCTTTCTGAGGGGAACAATCACAGTCTCTGTACTCTCAGCACTGGTCCTGGGACTTTCAACACTTGGGAGGGGTGCCTCTGCTTGGGTAGAAATGTCCAAACTTGGAGCACTGTCAGCTACTTGCTCTGTAGGCTCTGTTTCTACAACAATTTGCTCATTTTGAAGAGGCCCAGATACTGAAGGGGGGTTATCAGCACTCTCATAGTGTTCTCCAAGTTCTGGCAAGTCACCAGAAAGACTCATCCCATCAGCCCCTCCCTCAGGCAAATCATACAGTTCCACAATACACAGAGACTCAGCATCCTCAGATGTGATACTTTGCACTTCACTTTCAGGGAGCATTGGCTCCAAGGACAAAGCTGGGGGTTAGGCAGTCCAGAAGGCCCAGCTTCATCCCCATGATTAGTCTTGGGATTACCCTGAAACTGCTGGCTCAGTTCATAAGAGGGGTAATAGGCATAGTCGTACTCACTTTCGTCAAAAGTGGACTGACAGTCACTATCATTCTGGGCCTGCTCTGGAGGAAACCTTAAATCTGTGACCACTGGAGTAGGTTGGCTCTGTCTCTTTCTTACAGCAGCACAAGTCACCAGCCCAGGGGGCTCAATTTCTGGGGGTTCAGCCTCAATCATGACTAGGCCGATAGGTAGTAAGTGGTTACGGTGCATAGTCTTAACAGTTTTGGAGTTGTTCTCTGGGCGCACCTTGTACACAGGTACTGTAAATCATCCAATTTTCCAACTACTACATGGAGAAGATGGTGCAACCGATCAGCAATTTTGTGTTTACCATGCAGTCCCAAATTACGTAACAACACAAGGTCTCCAGGTCGAAGCTCTTGAGCCTTTACTTTTTATCATGCCTCTCTTTGTTGGCTAGATTTCTCTTGGCAGCCATTGTCTGGGCCAGTTGATAGGCATGGTTCATTTGAGGTTTCAGTTTTTGTACATATTGCAAGTGGTTTTCTGTTTGGACCCCATCTGGAGAGACCCCAAAACAGACTTCAACAGGCAGCCAAACAGGTAAACAGGTATTTCTGCTCAGTCTTTACTGAGGAAGAGGAGGGTAATGGGTCTGAAGAGAGTACAAGGGGTGAGAATGGTGCAGAAATGGACACAAGTCCCTCTACACAAGAAAGGGTCCTGAAGGAACTGGAAGTAATAAGAGTTGATAAAGCAATGGGGCCAGATGGGGTACACCCCAGGGTCCTTAAAGAACTAAGAGAGGTGGTGGCTGAACCTCTGGCTATCCTGTTTAGCCGATCACTGGAAACAGGAGTACCCAAAGACTGGAGGACAGCAGATGTAGTCCCCTTATACAAAAGTGGGAACAAAGAGGAAGCAGGGAACTACAGACCAGTCAGCCTCACCTCAGTAGTGGGAAGATCATGGAAGCACTACTGAAGGAGAGATTGGTGGAGCATCTGGTTGTCAATGGACTACAGGACCCAAGGCAGCATGGTTTCACCAGGGGGAGGTCATGTCAGACCAACCTCGTTGAATTTTTTGACTGGATGACTAGGGAGGTGGATCAGGGGAGGGCAGTGGACATGGCATATCTGGACTTCAGCAAGGCCTTTGACACTGTGCCACATAGAAGACTATACACAAACTGGGGAATATGGGTGTGGGCAGGGTAGTAGTGTGGTGGGTAGGTAACTGGCTGGGTGGCAGGACACAGAGGGTGGTGGTAAATGGCTGTCACTCCACAGAGGAAGAGTGACCAGTGGGGTACCACAGGGATTAGTGCTGGGACGGTCCTATTCAACATTTTCATCAGTGACATTCATGCGGACCTAGAGGCAGAATTTCACTGTTAGCTGATGACACAAAGCTCTGTAACAAGTAGACACACCAGAGGTGTAGACAGAATGAGAAGCGACCTGCAGAAACTTGAAGAATGGTCAGGGTTTGGCAGTTGAAATTCAATGCAAAGAAGTGCAAGGTAATGCATATGGGGCACAAAACCCTGGCACAATATATTAATTGGGGGTGAGGATACAGCATGCACCAAGCAGGAAAGGGATCTTGGGGTTATCATCTCTGATGACCTCAAGGTAGGAAACAGTGTGACAAGGCAGCAGGTAAAGCAAATAGGATGCTGGGATGTATAGGCAGGGGCATCACCAGCAGGAAAAGGGAGGTCATAATTCCGCTATACAAGACACTAGTGAGGCCCCACCTGGAGTACAGTGTATAGTTCTGGAGACCATACCTACGTAAGGACGTAGACAGGGTAGAGAAGGTTCAGCGGAGGGCAACAAAGATGGTGCATGGATTGCATCACAAGTCCTATGAAGACAGGTTGATGGAACTGTACTCCCTGGAGGAGAGGGGGGAGAGAGGGGATATGATAGAGACATACAAGTATCTTACAGGGAGTAACAGGGTGCAGGAAAACACTATTTTTAAGCAAAAAAGATGTTCCAGGACTAGAGGGCATGGGATGAAGTTGGATGGAGGACGATTCAGAGGAAACATGAGAAAGAATTTCTTCACAGAACGGGTGGTGGACAAGTGGAACACCCTGCCAGAGGAAGTGGTGGAGGCTGAAACAATCACGGGATTTAAGAATGCATCGGATAGACATAAAGGAATTCTGGAGGTCAGGAGTAAGGGGCAACAGACTTCTAGGAAAACAAACTGAACTTACAAGCTCAAATGGGCAGACTGGGTGGGCCATAGGCCCTTATCTGCCGACACTGTCTATGTGTCTATGTATCTGTGTAGCCAGACCTCTCTCCTGAACATGAGGCGGTAGGGAGAGAACCCAGTAGCATAATTTTTCATGCAATTGTATGCATGTACCAAGGTGCTAATCTGCTGGCTCCATTTATGCTTGTCTTTTGGGTGGAGGGTGCCCAGCATGTCTAGAAGGGTGAGGTTAAAACTTTCTGATTGACGGTCTCCCTGCAGGTGATAGAGGGTGGTTCTTGACTTTCGCACCCCCCCATAGAAAGAGCATTTCTTTGATTAGTCAACTCTCAAAGTCTCTGCCCTGGTCATAGTGGGTCCACTGGGGGATACTATAGTGGACAAAGACATTTTCCATTAGTACCTTGGCCACGGTAGATGCCTTTTGATCTTTGGTAGGAAAAGCTTGTGCATATCATGTGAAATGATCCATAACCGCTAACATATTGCCAGTGTTCTGCTAATCAGGGTCTAAACACAAGACGTCTATGCAGACTAGTTCCATGGGGGTGCTGGTAGTAACATTAACAAGGAGGGCAGCCCTCTGAAGCAGGGCTTTTCTTTGGAGGCAGCAACTACAATTCTTTACATGGTGCTCAACATCAGCCCCAATTTTGGGCCAGGAGAAGTGAGATCATACAAGGTCAAGGGTTCTGTCAATACCGAGGTGCCCCATGTGATTGTAGAGGGACCTCAGATCCAAATTGTTAAAGGCCGACGGCAAAACAAATTGTTGCTTGTCTACTTTGCCACTACAATTTACTGTCTCTCTATACAACAAATGATTGAGCAACTTCAATCTGGGGCCTTCTTTAACTCATTGTCTCCTTGTTGATGCCTGTAGGCATCAGTAAAATACACTGGTGTGTCCTGAGGATGCCTACAGAAGTCAGCTACTGACTTCCTGTGTGCCTGGCAACATCTGGAGAAGTCACTTATATATATTTTAATATATAATGTAACAGAATATAATATATATTTGACTGCATAGCACAGTTGGAAAGGTAATTTTGTGCTGAACAACTTTGCCACTGATATTCTGTGTATATCATGTATACTTTAGGAGTTATTCGTATTTGTTTATGGTATGGTGTGTATGGCTTATGTTGCCTGTTTTAGTGAAAAAAAATGTTTTTGCTGTTTCAGCCAGCACAGAAAAAAAAAAAATTACATATTATTCTTTGCATACCACAACTGAAAAGGTAATTTTATGCTGAATAACTTTGTCACTCATACTTTGTGTCTAGCACTTACAGTTCTTGAGCTATTAGGATTTGTTTGTGGCATGCTGACTATAGCTTGATTTTGCTTAGAAAGGCCCAGGATTTACTATTAACAGTATACAGGAGACAAGTGGTGCAACTTCAGAGAGCTCCTGTGGAGGCAATGAGTTAAACAACAAAGCAGTTCGCAAGTTAGTGGAACATAACTTAGACACATCTTTCCCTGCATGCAAGGCATCAAGTGCTGGCTGAATCATAGGATCTTGAGATTGAGCCCACTGAATGCTGTCATTGTCAAATTGAGGTAGTGCACTAATATCTAGAGCAGCAAAGTGGCAATAAGCAGCTGGTATGCAGGTGTCAGAAGGGGCTAAGCAATCTACTAAACAGTCCACTGTGTCCGCAGACATCTGTTCATCTCTATCAAACTTTTGGCACAATGCTCGAATGTCAGGTTCAGACAGCCTGACCCAATCACTCTTGGAAGTGGGCCTTCGTGATAGGGCATCAGCATCAATATGGTTCAGGCCCAGTCTGTATTTGACAGCATAATCATTTGTTGATAATGCAGAAAGCCACCAGTGCCCAGTGGTGTCTAACTTAGCTGAAGTCTGTACATAGGTCATCAGGTTATTGTCAGTCTTCACCAGTATCTTTGCCCCACAGAGATATTCATAAAACTGGTCAATGATGGCCCATTTTAATGCAAGGAACTCCAACTTATGTACAGGGTAGTTTCATTTGGATGGGGTCAAGCTCCTATTGATGAACGCTACTGGTCTCAGGCTATCCTCATGGTCTTGATATAGCACCACTCCTAGACCCTGTAGACTAGCATCCGTATGCAGCACATAGGGTTTTGTGGGGTCAGCATAGGCGAGGATGGGGACATGGGTGAGCTGGTATATGATCTCATGGAAGGTTGCTTCACAGTCGGGAGTCCTGCTGGGCCTGCAGAGTTTACCTGGGTGGAAGTATACTTTTTCTGGTTCTTTAGCAGCCCCTTTTTTGTATTTACGATTGGTAGGAGGGTAACCCTGGGTAAGGTTCAAGAGTGGGCGAATCACCTTGGAATAGTCTTTTATGAATCTGCAGTAATAGCCACAGAACCCCAGGAAATGTTGTAGTTCTTTCAGATTATGGGGCTGGGGCCAGGTAGTCAGTGCTTCAACCTTACGGGGATCAGTCTCTATCCCTATTGTAGATACTATGTGCCCCACATACTTCATCGAGGTCTGGAAAAACTGGCACTTGTTAATGGACAGCTTGAGGCCAATGTCTTCCAGTCAGTCTAGAACTTTAAACAGTCAGTTCTCATGCTCCTCTAAGGTGCTCCCAAACACAATGACATCATCCAAGTACACCAGGCATTCCAGCAAATTCATATATCCTACTGCACAGTCCATCAGTCGCTGAAAGGTGGCCAGGGCACCCAATATCCCCTGTGGCATCCTCAGAAACTCGTAGAACCCCAATGGACAGATGAAGGTTATTTTCTCATGGTCTTCCTGGGCCATTGGGATCTGGTAGTATCCACTGTGAAGATCCAACACTGAGAACCATTTGCTCCCATTCAAGCAGTCCAGGGCATCTTGTATACAAGGCATAGTGTATTGGTCTGGGATGGTCTGACGGTTCAGGATTTGACAATCAACGCACTTCCTCACAGACCCATTCTTCTTACACACAACCACAATGGCAGAGGTGTATGGGCTCCTGGATCCTTGTATCACGCCAGCAGCGAGCATTTCCTGCAGGTGTCTTCTCACATCATCTATGTCTGCTGGGGCTAGGTGTCGGGACCGCTGTCAAAATGGCCGTTCATCGTGCAGGCATATGTGATGCTTCTCACCCTGGACACATCCAACAACCCATTCCTTCAATGAAAACACTTGGTCTCTCTGGGCAAGTCTCTTGTTAATTCTAGCCCTCCATTCAACTGGCAATGGGGAGTCACCAAAGTCAAACAAGTCTGGGGTCACTCTCTCCTTCTCACCAGGGTGCTTGTTGCTGGGCAATACTGCAGTGTCTGTGCAGTGTACCATAGCCAGGGTGCACCCTCTGTTCACCCGGATCTTCCGATCTGACGCATTGTGAATCTGGACCATCACTCATCATGCGTAGACATGGGCATGAGCAGGCTAGATGCTGGGCTTGACCAATAATCCTTCTGACAATTATCCATCGCCTGGTGCATCCAACATCAGTATTTTGTTCTTGACATCTTTCCAGAGGCGGACCTTCCCTTGAATGGTAAACTGGGCGTTAGGGACCAGTACCATTGAATCGGGATCCTTCTTCCACACTATCCCCACTGGTTCATCCTGGTCGGCTTCCTTGGGTTTCTGTTGCAAATCATAGGCCCTCTTGATCAGAGCTGGAATTCTCAGGGCCCTCCCAGTCTGTCGCCCTTGTTTCTCGTGACAGAGCTGTGCCAGTCTCCCTAACATATGGGAATTTGTTCCAGTTAACAGGGGAATCCCATCAAATAGTCCGGTGGGGGGACACACTAGGGCCAGTGTCTCTACGTGCTCCTCAACGCCAGTGACAGTTGAAGGAAAAGACAACCAGAGGTGGGCATATCTTAGATATGGATAAGACTTGTCGCTCAGCCCCCCACACATGTAGGCCTTCCAGGGATTGTAAGGGCTCATCAGATAAGTGTTTGTCATACCAGTCCTGAAACACAGTGGTCACTTGTGACCCACTGTCAAGCACAGCACGAGTATGAATACCATTCAGAGTCACCGTAGTCTCCATTGAAGGGCCCACTATTTTGGACCAGTCTGGAGAGGCAGTAGCAGAGGCCTGGACAGATGATTTAGCCACAAAGAAATTTGAGTTACGGTTTCTCGAACCCTCACTGTGGTCATTTCGGGCACCCATTGGCCATTATGTGTGGTTCATAGCTCAGTGCTTATGCAACATATATAGTAGAATGATGTAGATGATTGTTGGATACAGATGCCAGCATTAAGATGACAGTGTTTATTAGGTAGTAGTATAGAATGTTTGTGCTTAGGTACTTGGATGCTTGAATTGAGTTGTTCGATAATATTTGATGGTTTTGGCCTTTCTCTGTATCCCACCTGTAGGAAGGAAGCTTGGTTTAGAATTATGAAAGCCCCAAAAAAAGAATATTATATCAACGATTGTTCTTTAACTGAATGCTAAAGTAGTCGTGCATGACAACACCTAATGATAGGAATAGACGATCACCTCCTCCAACTCTGGAGAGCGTGACCAGTAGCACTCAGGAGAGGAAAACCCCCCTTGGGGGGAAACCTCTGAGGACCCATGGCTACTGACCTGCCCGTCCTTCTGGGCATACTAAAGGAGAGAGATCCTAATTAAACTAAATTAATCAGCTAATCTGAATTCTAATTTGTAGAATTTAATCCAGATAACGGGGCTTAAGAAAAACTGAATTGTAAATGTCCAGTGAAGTAATTTCCTCCTAATAAAGTCCAAGTCCAAGAATCCATGTACAATTCGAAATGATGGAGAGTGGATATATGAAGAACCTTCTTCCGGTCTTCAGTAGATAGAGGCATAATCCAGGAAATGTATGATGGTGGAGATGAAGTTGATGACTGACGAATTCAACACAAGAGACCAGACACAGATAGTTGCATCCAAACTTGACATCAACTAGGCAGGATTAATAGAAGTAATACAACTTACTGATTTCTAATAGAGGGCTTGTAAAGTATGTTTAATGAGAGAAGGCTTATAGCCAGGCTACCAACTGATGAATCCAGTTCTGATAAGTGAAGTATAATCTTAGGAACTGATATGAAGGCAACAGCTGTATAGTTGAGCTGGAATAATGGCAAGCTGTAGAGGATAATTGGTGACACTGGTGCAAGGTATGAAGCATCCAAGTAGTAGAATATAGTTAGCCCAAAAGTAAGCAAAGCAGTTGGACCGCTAATTCAAACTGTGAGGTAGTAGGAACAGGGATTGTACCCTCGAAGGCAGATGAGAAGGAACAGGATGTGGCAATCAGCCCCTGAAGAAGCACAGCTTAACCAACAGCTGGTGAGGTAGGAGAGAGAGGCGGCTGATTCCAGGTATGAGAAGTGCAGCCAGACCCATGGAAGTCTGCTGGTAGAAACAGAGCGTTGCAGGGAGCTCCTCGATGATGCACAGCAAATCCATCAGCTGATGAGGTAAATAGAGAGGCAACTAGCTCCAGAGAACAGGAATGCAGCTAAACTGTAAGGAGAACAATGAAAGGAATAAGTGTGACATACAGCCTCCAGGAGACGTATCTTGAATCAGTGCAGCACAGTAGTATTGCAGTTGTAAGGCAGATCCAGAGACTGGAATGATGCTGAGGACTGATGTGTCCAGTAGATCAAGGATGGAAGGGATTGCATCGAAGAGACCAAGGCTGAGATGGCAATGGATGAAATAATAAAATCCAAAACTGTCGGTATGCAAAGTTCAAGGCAGGAAAACCAGACGAGACTAAAAAGTCTTAGAGGGATCAACTGAAAAGGCTGAAGCAAATGAAGTAGCATGTCACAGGGTCCAAAAGTAGTAGAGCACAATCAGGATAGGGAAGGTCTGCAGGAGATGGCAACTAAGTGTCCAGAAAAGGTAAAGCAACAGGAATTCCATGGTGAGGCAGCAAGGCAAACATCCGAGAATGGACGATGAATGAAGAAACGTCCCAATGCAATCCAGTAAACGAGCATCCGGCTGGCTAAGATGGCAAAATTTAGGCAGATAATAGAATGTGTGGTTCTTCAGGCCCTGAGCAAGGCAAGGCAAAAGTAGAGCAGAAGGAGGAACCCCCCTCCAAGCTTGATGGGTGAAGGCAGGTCTTAAAAGCAGATTAGGACTAGGTAAACCTCCCAGCCTGATGGGCGAATGCAGGTTACAGAAGCAGATGAGTAGCAGGAATTCTCCCAGCTTGGTGGGCGAAGGCAGTTGTAGAAGTAGGCGAGCAGCAGCAAACTTCCTAGCCCATGGACAAAGGCAGGATGAAGAAGCAGGCAAGTAGGGGCAAATCTCCCAGCCTGATGGACGGAGGCAGGTTGGAGAAGCAGTGGATAAGTAAGAAAACCCTCCGAGCTGATGGGTGAAAGCAGGGTGTAGAAGCAGACAAGTAGCATGAAGACCTCCCAGCCCGATGGGCAAAGGCAGGTGGTAGAAGCAGCAATTAGTAGGTAAACCCCCCAGCCCAACAGGCGAAGGCAGGTCGTAGAAGCAGACAATTCTGGTGCAAAGTAGGAACAATGACCTCTGGACCTTAGGGCATAAGGCTGACTAGAAGTGATGGTGACCTCCGGCCCCGCGGTGTGAGGCAGGTGTAGAGCAGTGGTAGAGAAGCAATGGAATGATGAATGGCATGTAATGCAGAGGTTCATGTCCTGGTATGTCGAGATTGTAGTAAATATGTAAACACCGAGTAGGTGGGTGCCAGTATAAAAGGAGAATAGCAGATTATGGAGGCAAGTGAGTCATAAGGCAGCATCATAATAGCACTCGACATAGAGCAGTCCCAAGCAACTGTATGCACCAAGAATCGGTAGGAGTAGAGGCAATGCCATCATATGCTAAATGAGGGTGCAAAAACTGCATAATGAAGGAAAAAATGGCTGTAGTCTGCAGAATAGTAATATCGTGTAAGTACCAGGTGATCTCAAAGCCAAAAGTGGGAGTCATAGCGGGAGCAATAACAGAAAAAAAGCAGTGAGGATGGCAGCAAGCTTTAGCTAGAGGTAGAGAGCAAGCCATATGGTTTTTGAAATGAGGAATAATATGCAGTACTAGAACTCATCCTAGATGGGAGTAATCCAGAGTGGGTCCAGCCGGCCTTAAGCAACAGGTAGTCCAGGCAGAAACCGAAGGGCAATGAACAGTAGGAAGAGGTAGGCTGGCCAAAAATTTGGTGGACTGGTGAATAAATCTCTCAACCCCACAGGATTAAATGCAGAGCACTGGCCATCCAATCATATCTGTATAGTAAGCGCATCATATCTACAGAAAGTGGGCCCCATAGTGAAGTGAAAGGAATGTGACAATCAACTTAGTTCAACCAGTCTATAGTATGCATGCCCAAATTAGCCCCAAGAATGAGAAACACTGGGACACCTGAGAAGAGCAAGGTAAAACTGAAGCTAAAACATGGGGCTACACAGAAATTGCATCAGCTGAGAGGCATAGTGGGAAGAAAGGCTCATGACAGCTGAAGCTGGCAACCTCAAGGCAAAATGTCATTAAAATAGTGTAAAATGAGAAGGAGCCCTGCATACCTGAGGGTGAGACAGAGTACAGGAATCCGGAAACTAGCAGGGCGGCTGAACTGAGAATGAATTGTTCCAATGAAAGTGTCCAACTGGAAGAAGCAGAATTCCTGGGAACGGAGGAGACAAATGAGCAAATCCAAACCAGGCAGGCAACAGAAGCCGAGCAGCATGACGGCTGTAGGTGAAAGCAGAGGAGCGTTAGGGGGCGCGGAAACAATCTTTGCAAATGGAGAATCACAAATCGGCCACAGGTGTCTTTTGCAGGAGCTGTAACGATACCGACGCCAGGCAAGACTTGCTGAGGCATGGAAGACAAGGTGAGCAGGCCGGTCACAGCTCTCCGAGGATATGCCTTGTAGGAACAGGAGAATCAGCATGGGACCGAACTAGAAGACAGCACCAAATAATCACCAAGGAGGTCAGCGAGGCTATGACCGAGCAGTTGATCGAGGTACAAGGAGTAGCGCAGTGGCTGCAAGCTGGCGAGAAACGGAGGAAAGGAGGAGTGGCCTCTGAACTGCAGGTGCGGATGGTGGACCTCCCCCAAAGGAAGGATCCCAACAACACAGGCACAGAGGGAGAAAAGGAGAAGGAGATGCAAGACAATGGCTAAGGTGGGAAGAGGACAAGGGTACAGAAAGAAAGGGAGGTGAAAGGGAAGGAGAAGGGGGACCAGCCGCACCAACGAAGTGAGTGCGACTCGCTCTAGGCAGAGCAGGAGTCAGCTGCTTCAAATAAATAGGCTGTGGAGGAGGAGCTCTTCCCCCACATAATCCCGGTTACTCCTGCAATTGATTTGCTTTTCAGAGCTCTCCTTGGAGTCTGTTTACTATTCTTTCTAAGTTCTTCTGAGTCATGCATTCTCTTTTCATATGGCCATCCTTTCTACAATTGTGACAAATGATAGACTCCTGGGTCATCCTGGGAGAGAACAAGAGGCACCTGTCTTCAACTCTTGGACTTCCTTAAGTAGCTCATCTTTCCAGTGCTGGGCCCAGGGCAGGAAGTCCTTTGCATTCTCAGAGTGCTTGTTAAGTGCCAACTTTTTCCCCTGAGCCTCGCTCAGCTGATCACTCTTGGTCACTTGCGCAGCAGCAGCAGATATGGGTGCAATTCTCCCATGGGGTCGCCTTAGCTCAACCCCCCCGAATTTCTTTAATTAGCTCGGCATAGCGATTCCAGTCAGGTGGCAAGGCACAACTGAAGAAGTAACAATTCTGAAAATGGAGCAGACTTAAGGATCTGGTCCAGCCTAGTTTGATCTAATTCATTTGACGGCAAACTACCTTTCTGATGCACTCTTGTAGCAGCTTTTCAAGCTGAGGTACATACACAGACAATGGCTTCCCTGGGTACTGCTGCATGTTTCTTTCTCTCCACCACAGATCCTCATCTGAATCTAGGCTCCCATACACAGTTTCCAATGCATCAAGATAGTCCTGTGCAGTTGCTTCGAGGTTATTGGCCCACTTGGCATGGATGGTAGCCAGGGCAGGACCTCGGAGGCTCTCACTCAACCTCTTTCATTTCTCTGCTTCTGTGCATTGCCATTCAAGTACTAGAGGGGCAACATAGTCTATCCAGGTCTCCCAGTCATTCTCCCCCTGGGGGATGGGGATGGTGGCCGAGAAGATTCTCAGCCTTTGGTAGGAGTCATGACTAATGTCAGGTACAGATATAGGGGCCACCATTGGCATGGGCACAGAAGGTGGGGCAATAACAGGTGCTGGAGTGGGAGGGAGTGTTGTGGAAGGAACACCCCCAGGTGGTAGGAATAGTTTCTTAAAGTCCAGTACGGTTTTCCCTTCCTCCAGCAACAACTTAGCAAATTTCTCCTCAAAAGCCTCAGAAAATTGCGGGAGCTCATCCTCCCTGGGGTCTTTACTGTCTTTTGTTATCATTCTCCACGCAGCTGGAACCTCTTCTGGGGCAATAGTCTGTGGCACTTTTGAGGTGTCCACGAGGTCACTACACTCTACCAAAGCTATGAAAGTTTGGGCGATCAAATCAGCCTGTCAATCCACCACCACAGTGTTTTTTAAACATTCAGCCTTGGAGAGTGCTCCCTCTACAGTATCTTCACTGGTACCCAGGGGAATATGCAGTATAAGTACAGCATTTTCAGGGTCGATCTCCTGCCCAGTACACCACCCCACCAAATAGTGTACAGCCATTTCTACTGGGGTAGCCATTAATCTTTTGCTATAATTCATAAATTTTTGGCCACTAGAAGGCACAAAATCCCAGCGGTGAGCCTCCAAAAATGTAACCCCTAGGTGGTGCTATCCCAAGGGCTACTACCCCTACCTGCTGGGCCAGTATCAGGTTAAGGGGCCTGAGTTCTGAAACAGGTGCTTCCACCCAGAGGTCAGGATTGGTAATAGTCAAGCTAACATGCGCACAGCCCTCTGGGACATTGTAACCCCCTCTCTCTCTCCTTACTAGTGGTCGGAACAATTAAGCAATAAGGCATGACAAGGTATGTATCATGTAATAACGTCACCCCTGGGGTGGGTTGAAGCACGAGGCAAAGCCGAGTGCTTCCACCATGCCAGGATTGATGTTGTTACACAATAATACACACCTTGGAGTGCCTTATTTCAATTATACAAGGGCTCAATGTTATACAAAATAAAAAAAAAATATTTAAGAAAGGTTTAAGTAGATTTTTAGTGTGGCAATATATCTTTGTTTCTGAAAAAAAGAAGTGGATGGCAGCCAAGTCATCCACACAGTGATGTTATTGTGTAATATCATCACTGTCTCAGGCACACACTGACCAATCAGAGTCCAGGAAATGTTCTTGCCATTGTATAATACACAATAATCACTTTCACAATACCCCTGATACACCATACAATTACCCACACTGTTTGCACTTACCACCAGGGTTTTCCTCTGGCTCGGCCCTGGGAACCCCCTGTAAAACAAGGTTATACACAGCAAATAAAAGCAGTGCAGTACTCTTGCACAGACTGGAACCACACTCAGGGTAAATGCAAAAAAGAGTTAGATCTGGTTTATTTAAGGGACTTGAACAAGGGAGGGGTATAATCAGGTTAATTTGCTTAGAGACTCTATCATTCAAACAGTTATGCATGCACTTCAGGGTCCATAAACAGTCACACACTTTGGGTACCCAGATGGAGAACGGTGGGCTAGCCAGGAACGTTGTAGCTGGTTGGGGCCCTGTGATGGAAGAAAACAACATGCACAGCACACACTATTTGTAATATGGAGCCGGAGGGCTCAGCTCGTGAAAAGAAAACAAGACAATCAGATGACACACTTTTAGATTAGGCTGTTGTTGCAGGGAGCTACCCTGTTGATTACTCATGATACCCAAGACTGTACACAGGCTTGACGAAAATCGAGACAGCAGGTGGTTAATTTGGAGTACCAGGAGAAGCAGGGCCCACCCCAATCGCCGAGGCGTCATTCCTGTTCAAACATGGAGGGGGGGCTGATCCCCAGGCAGGTCTCTCATCTATGGCTTTCTCTGTGCAGCGGGTAGTCTGGCTGGGCCAGTGTGGCAAGGCCCCGCAGGGCCAAATGGAAACGAATTCAGATACAGTCCGTTTTGGGCTGGATACAGCTCCCAGCAAGCAGAACACAGTTCATACAGTGGGGAACCAAATCATGACCCACTTTCAATATACAACACATTTACATGTAAGGAAATTCTACTGTATCAGGCAAACCGCTCTCCGGTCATGATCACAAAGTCTCTGCACAAACCGGGGATTCAAAAACAGCTAGAAATCCTGACAGGCCGATCGCAGTCAGCAAAATCTTCTGTCTTCTTCAGGTATGAGCCTGGTAGAAAATCAGTAGCTTACTTCATTCTCACAAACTCAGATTTAGTCCAAAATAATTCTCTTTTCTCCCTTTCAGGGGCAGCAGGCAGACATGCAAGCCAAAACATAGCCCTTTCACAGTTCTCTCATGCGAATCCACTCAGAATTGCTGCTCAAAAAACACTTGAGCTCTTACTCATTTCACTTCCCAGCTCAGAACTAACTTAAAATTGCAAGCAGTCTGGGATTTCCCCAAGATCCAAAAGATTTGGTTGGCTGATCTGTCTGTCAGTCACAAGAAGAGCTCCTCCTTCAGTTGCAAAAAAGCGCCAAAAACCCAAAACTACAATTCCTACAGATTTTGACTCCAGACAACTCCTGTAGTCCAGCTTCATTTTAGGTCCCACCCGAATGATTGGTCCAATTCAGCAGTCCAGGACCAAGATAGTGGAGACAAACAAAACAGTCCTTGCTGCAAAGAAGGCAGGTTAGACAAACTACATTATCATTATCACTCTAAATGATTTTCAGCAAACAGTTACATCTTTCAACAGAGCTCCCTCTCAGATTAGTTAGGACTACAATCCAGGCAGCTCTTAAAGAGACAGTACACAAAGGCTGTACGGGCACCCTCTGGCAATCACATTTAAACTGCTAAAACGCAGGAGACCAACCTGGTAGTGAGCATTTAGACAAGATCAAGTAAGACTTTTATGGAACCCCCATTTGTAGGGGGGGTTACAATTCCATTGTGCTACCAATTGTGCCACCCAAGCAACTGGAAACCTGGGGCTCCCAGAGGCATGCATTCTTTCGCAAATGCCCTTTTTGGCCCTCACTCTCACTCTGACCCTTTCTGTGAATGACACTGGTCACTTGTACCTGTTTCTCTTGGTTACTTTCTTCAGGCATATCTGTGATGCCTCATGAATGCCCCCCTTTATTGGCTCCCATCTCTCCTCCAGTCTTTCTATGCAGTCAACCTTGACTAACTTGTCCCAAACTAACTCCCTCAATCTGTTGAAGTCTGCCCTTCTAAAATCAGTGATCTCAGCTTTCAATTGTGGTTTGCTAGTCCCCATGGCTAGCTCAAACCAGAGACAGTTATGGTTGCTGTTCCCTAGTGGCTCCCCTAATCACACCGTTCCTACCATCTCCAAGTTGGTGAGAACCACAACAGGGAATGATGGCTCTGCACTGTGCCCCACACCCCACTGGCCCAGAAAAGGGAACCGAGCTCAGGATACAAACCCATGTCTCTTATGGGATGGTACAGTGCAGCCCATATCACGTTCCCACTGGAATCAGGACATTATACCTCCACATTGTGCCCCATTCCCCACTGACCCAGGATAGGGGAGTCAAGCTCAGTGTGTGAACCTGTGTTTCTCATAGGACAGTGCAGTGGCGTGCACACGCACATCACCCTCCCTTCAGGATTCAGACATGATGCCTCTGCACTGTCCCTCTCACTCCACTGACCCAGAACAGGGGAGTCAGGCTCAGTACATGAACCCATGCTTCCCATGGGGTGGTCCAGTGTACCACCAGCTGGTGCCACAAGCCCAGGCAATAACCAACATAAATAAAAATTATTTTTCTGAAAATTACTTTTTTCCCCATTCATGTGCAATAATACAAAATAAAAATTTACATAAATAATGTGTGCATCTGATTCTCGGTAACAAAGCGTGGACGTGTGAAATGGGGCCTCACTGTTGTGACTCAGACTTTTCAGCTGTACCCTAAAGTCTGTCTTTTTCAACGTCGGAGGAGTTCTCCGTGTGAACAAGATCTAATGCAAGTGAGGATCACCATATGTAAGTGTTTGCAAACAAAGTTTGTGGAAGCCAGAAACAGCAGGCATAGGCATTAATGCCTTAGTCGTATCTCACACCCCAACCCCTAACTGTTCGCCCACCTCTGGGCCACAGCGTCCATATTTACCATGGGCCTCTCCTAGTCCAAAACATGTTGGGTGCTGCACTCCTGAAGGGAGAGGGCTCCACAAGGAAAACATTTTTTGTGCAGTTCAGTACTTTAGTAGTGTAACATACTCCAGCTGTTTAAAGACAGTTTACTGTCTCAGTATATTCACTCCATTATAGTATCAACAAGTTGTGCAAACAGTACAAAGTGCAAGACCCTGACTTAACCTCATTGCCTCTTCTACCCCTCCTGGTTGTCTGATGCTCCCTTCCCAAACCCAGCCTGAATACTGACTCTGGCATCCACAGGGCTCTGAGTTGCAAACCTGGAGACCTGGATTTGAGTCCCACAGCCCCAACCTGCATATTGTGTGACCCTGAGCAAGTCACTTACCTTTTTTGTGCTCCCAGGTCACAATGTGCTTTTCCTGGTTAAACAATTTCCCGTTTACCATTTCCTTTCCAATGTAACTCCCACCCTGTTCCCTAAGCACTGTTTCCATCACTCGGATCCTTTCCAATCTCAGTGTTACTCCTCCTTCATGATTCCTGGTCACCTTATGGCTTGCAACATTTCCACAGGTGGGGCCTATTGCTAAAATTGCAGTTGCAAAAGACAATCACCATGTTTTAGAATGTGGATCAAAACCACTGCCCCCTGTACAAATTCCCAAAATTGTTTCAAGAGGACTTTTTTCAGTGATTTGCAAAACTGTTCAAAAGGAACAGAAAGCTTCCTTACCTCAGTGGAAGGTTCCCTATATGGTTTTAAAAATTTTCTGCTGTGTCTGCTTAGATAGGCAACATAATTTGTCCCCTGAGGGGCTGACAGCACAATCCTGTTCCCTTCCTGGATTGCCATCATACCCTCATGCTTTGATGTCTTGTGATGTCACTATATGGAGAGCATGGGGGTGTGCTCTAGTGAAGTTTATAAGTTTATGAAGTGTCTTTTTGAAGGATTATTACTAGATTGTACAAAATCATTCACTTTCAGTTAAAATCAAAGTCAGCACTTGATTAACAATAGCCTTGTTAGTTAAGTACTGGCTTTGATTTTTACCAAATGCCTTTGTAAAATATAGAAATAATCTCCATGCACCATATGGTGACATCACACAATGTCTGAGCAAGGGGCATGCCAGTAATCCAGAAAGAGAAAGGGACTGTACTTTCAGCCACTCAGGTCACATTACGATCCATTCCCAATGGCATTTTAAGAAAAATTAATTTACAAATACAGAAAACTGAAAAAAAAATACCACTGAAGAACAACTCCTGTATAGAAATATGTATCAGCCCCAGAAACTAGAAAAAAAGGTTAACTATAATGTTGACCACAGTAGCATAAGAGGCCACCTTTGCCTTCCAGGTAGTATTTTCCAAAATGTAATACATTGTTACAAAGGGCAAAAAGCTATCTCTAAAGAGGAGTTGACACCTGTGGGAAAACTTTGGAAAACATAATATTTTAGACACAATTCGGCTTGCATTTCAAACATTTTCTATAGATTTCTCCTCTCTGTTATTATTTAGTAAAGAACTTCTAACTAAAACAAGATTTTTACCCTTGAAAGCTCATCTTCCTCTGTTGCTAAATTCTTACTTGAGATGATAATGCTCTGTTGTGACATCACAGTCTGTTGTCATGGGAATCACTGTGATGTCACAAGCAGAGTATTATGACATCAGTGGCCAGATATTCAAAACTTTGCAGTGGGCGCAAAGTGGTTCTGCTTGCATTGCGTCTCCTTTGCACCAATTTCTCATATTCATATAGGAGCAGTGCATGCACTAAATCCACTTGCACCCATGCACATATAGAATGCATGCAGCCCACAAAGGCGGGGGCAGGATCATGCATACTGGTGCAGAGCAATAGGCAGCATGATTCGGCTGTGCAATGGGGTTAGCACAGGCCACTTGGTGCCGCACAATTATCACCTATAAAAAGGCTAACTTAAATGGGGCAAACCCCAGAGGCAGGCAGAGATACTGCAGGCCAGAGTGCAAGATGGCACTCTGGGGAGCACAAATAGTGTACTTCCTGCAGAGGTTGTACAAGAGGAGGAGAGGACTGATGCCCAACCTGGGCCCATACAAAGGCCGCAGCCCACAGCGGTGCTATGCTGCACATAGACAGTACAGTCTATGAGTCAGATATGAAGTCCTCAGTCATGACTAGATCATGGGCTGGTACAGGCTCAACAGGCCCATGCCCATGCCCAGGCAACTATGTGAGTTGCTGCATGACCAGCTCTGAGCAGACACCCAGAGCAGACATGCATTGTCCATAGAGTGGAAAATGATGGCTGCAATGTGTTTCCTGGCCACAGGAATGTTCCAGACACTGTTGGGGGACACCACCGGTATCTTGCAGTCTGCCACCTTATGCCTGTTGGGTCAGTTCCTAGACACCCTGCTGGACCATGATGGTGAGTTTATCACATTCCCCAGCACACCAGTAGAGCAAACAGCAGCCATGCAGCAGTTACATTGAGTTGCACACCTACTATCTGTTGTCGGTGTCATTGACTGCACCCAAGATGCCATCTGTGCACTCACTGGTGATGGAGTGGAGGCCTCTCTCAATAGGAAGGGGTACCACTCCATCAATTGCCAGGTGGTGTGTGATGCAACAGGGTTCATCATCAGAGTCATGGCATGGTACCCCGCAGCAACCGTGATGCCTTCATATGGCACAATTCCATCCTGTGCCAGAAGTTTGAATATGGAGAAATCCATAGTGGCCACCTCATTGGTGAATATACCCCACAGGTCCCCCAACCCCCCATCTGCCCCATGTGGTTCATGATGAGCTGGAACCTTGTATGGCCAATAGGTCCTGGGTTTGTTATTGTTATGGACAGACTGCAGGGACCAGTGGTCTGTTCCTGCCATAACTGTCTATGTTTCTATGCTTCTGCATGACACTAACCTATACCCTTTAGCTACACAGAGAACAGTGCCTATCCCCTGTGTCCGTAGCTCTTCACACCTTTCCTTCACCCCATATCCACTGCAGAGGACAGATACATTCTGGTGGTGCCCTGCATCATACTCCTTTGAAGCCCTGTGCCATATTCCTTGGCTGTTGTATATAACACAACATGGAACTCAACTGTAGGATATGCATGCCAGCCCAGAAAAACAATCTGCAGTGGATTCTGAGCCATAGGATCAGTGGAGACTGAAGCAACATGACACACATGATACCAGAATGGCCAGGAGGGTCAGGAGTGCAGATCCTACATCATAAGAGACAACTTCGGACATGGTAGGTGAGTACAGACCACACAGGAGACTGTAATATGGTTAAGCAATTTATTATCAGAGATCAACAACAGTGCAAACAGTGCAGTATGCTGGAGAGGGGTAACAAGATTTAAACATATGAACATACGAATTTACCAGCAGAAATAGGCCACCTGGTCTATCAAGTCTGCTCAAGTGTGCAGCTAGCACCCTCACCTTGCAGCTGCCCCCCACCTTGTCCCATATCCTCTTTTCAAACTACCCACTGTCTTACAGGCTACCACCTCTCCTGGTAGAGCATTCCATTCTGCCACGACCCTCTCTGTGAAAAAGTGTCTCCTCATTTCTGTCCTAAATCTTCCCCCCTCCAATCTAAGGCCATGCCCTCTCATGTCCCTCCACCTCTTCAGCCTGAGTATCCCTTCAGTGCCTGCCTTGCTTATCCCCTTTACATGCTTAAAGGAATCCCCTGGTCCCATCTCTCCTCCAAGGAGTACATGTTCAACTCTCTCAGCCTCTTCTCGTATGGTCTGTCCTCCAATCCCATGATCATCCTTGTTGCCCTGCATTGTACACCTTCCTGTAATTTCACATCCTTCCTGAGATATGGTGAGTTCATGGTATTCCCTAGCACACCAGAAGAGCAAACAGCACTCAAATACTCACTGATACTCAGATGCAGTCCAACACAAAAGATTAATAGTCAAATTAACCAGCCTGGGAGTGGGTTTCAGGGTGGTAGCCTGGGTAAAACATTGACTGGACAACAGAACACAGAAGGTAATTGTAAATGGAGTCCACTCTGAAGAAAGAGGGGTTACTATCGAGGTACTGCAGGGTTCAGTACTGAGTCCAGTCCTTTTTAATGTCTTTATAAGAGACATTGCAGAGGGACTGGAAGGAAAAGTATGACTCTTTGCAGATGACACAAAGATCTACAACAGGGTTGATACACAAGGAGGTGTGGAAAGTATAAGAAGGGACTTGACAAGGTTGGAGGAATGGTCAGAAGTATGGCAGCTTGGATTCAATGCAAAGAAGTGCAAAATAATGCACCTGGGAAACAAAAGTTCAGGGGAAGATTACACAATGGGGGAAGTGGTAGTAACAACAACAAAAATGGAAAGAGACCTGAGGGTAATCATATCAGATAACCTTAAGGTTAGCAAACAATGTGAGAAGGCAGTAGGGATGGCTAGGGGGATACTGGGATGTATAGGGAGAGACATCACCAGCAGAAAACAGGAAGTTGTTATACCTCTGTACAGACAGTTGGTGAGATCCCATCTGGAGTACTGCATCCAATTCTGGAGACCCTGTCTCTGCAAGGACATAGACAGGATGGAGGCAGTCCAGAGGAGGGCAACTAAAATGGTGTATGGTCTGCACCAGAAGGCATTTGAAGAGAGACTAAAGGAGCTTAATATGTATACCCTTGAGGAAAGGAGGGAGAGGGGGGACATGATAGAAACTTTTAAGCACC
Organism: Neoceratodus forsteri; assembly: GCA_016271365.2. Lineage (NCBI taxonomy): Eukaryota > Metazoa > Chordata > Ceratodontiformes > Ceratodontidae > Neoceratodus > Neoceratodus forsteri. The sequence goes on along the minus strand of CM028135.1, from coordinate 249,483,454 downwards.
TTAGTGGAATCAACAAAGTCCAAGAGGGTAGCATATTTCAGAAAAAGAAATGTGCAAGAACAAGGGGACACAATTTGAAGATCGAAGGGGGACGGCTCAGGGTCAATGTGAGGAAGTATTTTTTCACAGAGAGGATGGTGGATGCATGGAACAGCCTTTCTGAGGAGGTTGTGGGGTCTAAAACTGTGGGAGAATTCAAGAATGCATGGGACAGAAATAAGGCAATTTTTGTAGGGGGTAGGAGGAACTAGGCTGTTGGTTAAATAGCATCTGCAGCTTATCCTGTAGGTAGGGAAATGGGCAGACTAGGTGGGCCAAGTGGTCCTTATCGGCCATCAAAGTCTAAGTTTCTATGTTTCTATCTTAGCACAGCTATAGGAACAAGTGTCCTGTACATAGTTCCATTTCCTTGTACAGTACAAGATGTGACGTAGACAACACATTCTGAGTGTTGTATAATATGTTGTTTATACAAAATGTATTAATGACTGTCTCTGCTGAAAAATCAAATGCTCTAGGAATGACCTCATTCATCTCCCCCCACCCCCAGATTTCAGCTCACAGCTGCAGGCCAAGAGAACTGCTGACAGCATGTATCACACATTTAGTTTTTAGAGACAATGTGTTACCTGGAAGACTTTAATCAAGGATCCTGTTTCTCTGAGTTAATTACAGAGTTATTTTGGGTTAACTTTGTTAAGAGGGAAAATCATAAAAAAGGTTTATGACATTGAAGAGAAAACACAGGTTATTACACAGAGGTGAGAGGTCATAAATGCTCATATGAAGCCTGTGTGAGGAGGGTACAGCACGAGAGCAAAGAAAGTGTCATTTGAAACTTGAGTTATGCTAAGGTTGAAGAATTAATACTTGAAATTACATCCTGTGGTTGTATAGAAATATATATTTTCTAGATATTTTGACAGAGGAGGAACTAGATGACTTCATCCAAAAGGGGTTGGCAAATACAGTGTGTAAAGATTATTCTGTTTCACTACAGGGACATTTTTAGCTGACTCTGACCAAGATAACATCTGAGCACTGAAAATAGGTATTTAGAAAGCTAGACAAAATCTAAATACTGTTGTAGGAATTGCATTGTTTTAAACCTTGTTTTGTTTAAAAATGTGTATGTCTTGTGATAGAAATGTTCTGTATTGTACGTTTGACGTATTATTACATATTTGAGTAAAAACTCTAATTTTAGAGAAAACCTGGTCTGTCTTTGAATTGCTTTCTTTTGCTGAGAAATATTTATGGTTATAGCAGACAGCAGACATAGCTTGTATGGTGGTACCAAACTGGAAAGAGAAGCGTTTTAAATCTGAGGTCATTATTAAAGTTTTAAAGGATTCATTTCTGCACGCCTGGTTAGGTGCCCATAGGCAAAGATATCTGGCCCCACAAAGACAGATATATCTCAGCCTGTGCATTGGGTATGCTAGCAAGAGATTAACAGTTTGAATCCCTCCAGAGCTGGAATCTAAAGGTTGATCTGAACTCACAAAAACAGACGGGAGGGTTACCTTGTCTGCTACACTGTTCACCAGACTGCTGCGCTCAGTGGTTGGCACTTTTGGAGTAGAGGGCCTGACCTGCTGAGTGAGTCTGTGACAGACTGGTTGGCAGCAGTGGCATTAATTTTGGTATCACAAGCTAATTGTTCTGTGTCAGCTGAGACCATAGGCTCTCTTACAAAGAAAGAAAAAGGCAGAGTTTTATTTTAAAAAGGGAACAGAACTATATATCACTTGGCTTGCAGATGAGTTCCTACCCATTTTATTTTTTTTAAAGGGCAAAATCAGAGTAGCAGTAGTTAGGAAAGATGGCATCATACTACAGCAGGCACACTGTAGAACAGTTAAAACAGTTGTGCGAGGACAGAGGAGTCCTGTTCGTGGTGAAAGCCAGTCTGTAGAACCACATAGAGGCCCTGACAGTAGCAGATATCTAGAGTAGGGAGTCACAGACCATGACTGAAAGGGACCAGACCTCGAGTGTGGCAGAACTAGTGGCCAGTGAGGGGTCCCAAGCCGATGAGAAGGACAGCAGGGTCACTGTCAGTGAAGGGCCACAGCAGCAGGGGATGGTCACCAATATTCTGAATCCAGAGGTACTCAAACTGCAAATTGAGTTGTGCAGGATGGAACTGGAGGCAGACTGACAACAGAGAGAGGCGGATCATGAGGCAGAGCGACAACAGAGTGAGGTGGACTGTGAGCGCCAGCGAGAGGAGCAGGAGAAGAGAGAGCAAGAATGAAGAGAGGCAGAGGAGAGGAGAGAGGAGCGCCAGTGGCAACATGAACGGAGAAGCTATGACTCCAACCAGTGGCACTAGGGCAGGTAAGTGGTTTGGGTTTAACTGGAACTGCAGGACTGGGTTACAAATTTAACTCTAAAGTAATAGCTGAGTTTAAGGACAGGGAGGAAATAGATGCCTTTTTAAATTCTTTTGAAAAAGTTTGCATTCAGGCTAAAATTTCTAGAGTGTCCTGGAGCTTCCAGCTATCCCTGCTACTTACTGGAAAAGCTCGGGATGCATTAGGACAAATGAACAATGAAGACAGTGATGATTACAGCAAGTTAAAAGCTGCACTACAAAAATAGTTTGAATTAACTGTTGAATCATACAGCACTAAATTCCATAAGCTCTGGAGAAGCCCTGATATGAGCTATGAGGAGCTAGCCATGAAACAACGTCAGTTTTAAATGTCAGGAAGGAATTGAGGCAAACACTGTTGATAAAACTGAAATGTGATTTTATTAGAACAGTGGCATGCCCAGAGCTAAAACCTGGCCAGAGGATCGAGATCAAAAACAGTGCAAGAGGCTGCTGAACTCTTGGACTGATATGCCAAGAGCAGACCTGCTCTGAGAATGAATGGGGTGGGTGTGGCAGCGCAAAAAGGGAAGAGTGTGCCTTCAGGGCAGCTAAAACCCTCACTGCCTCCACCAAAACCAGTTAGCCCCAGGTTTCAAAAAAGAGATTTCTCTGAAGTAAGAAATGTTTGTTGGTTATGTAAAGAAACTGAGCACATTGCTAGACAGTGTCCAAGATGGGCAAGCAATAATATGCAAAGTAGTACCAGAAAAGGAAGTAGGTTGTTTGTGTGTCCCTGGAAGCATGCCAGTGAACATGAGGAAACACATGCACCCAGTAATAGTAAATGGCATACAGATGCAGGGGTTAAGGGACACATGGGCATCCCTGACATTGGTAAAAGGGGATCTGGTACAGCCTGGTCAGCTTATACCCAATAAATACATGACTGTACAGGACTTTGCGGGTGACAAGAAAACATTGCCACTGGCCAGTGTTCTCCTGGACTGGGGTGAAACAGAGGGAACTGTGCAACAGGTGGCTGTAGCTAACACATTAGCAGTGGATGTGATCCTGGGTAACAATCTCCAGCAGGGGGTGGTATGTGCAGTTACCCATAGCCAAGTGGCAAGGGAAAATAGTAGTTCTCTGAACCCCACAGAAACGAGTGTGGAAACCATGGAAAGGCTGGTTCCCCAGCCTGTGTCTCCAGAGTGGGAGACTTATAAAAAGGGGTAGAAATTTCCCCAGTAGCAAGTAACCACCCAGCTACAGAGGGTTACTCCAAAAAGGGAGGGGTGACCCCTTGTCAGATGGTAGGGATTGACAGTGATCCTGAGGGCCCTAACGCTAGTGCTAGGAATCCGAGTTTAGCGACTGAAGGGGACCTGTCCCATGCCTTGGGAAGGTGTGAGGGGTTCACAGCTGCTCAGAGAAGTGACCCTAATTTAGAGAAGCTGAGGGCTTGGGCAGACTCAGACAGTGCACAGGGAGGTGATGGCAGACATAGGGTTTATTGGGAAAATGAACTTATGTATACACAGGCAGTACAGACAGTGGTGGGGATTCTAGGCAGTCAGCTTGTCATTCCCTAGGGATATCGTGAGCAGTTGCTCAAGGTTGCCCATGATATTCTCTTGTCTGGTCATCTGGGAATCACACACACAATGCAGCAGTTGGCCCAGAATTTCTACTGGCCTAACTTCACCCAGCAGGTGAAGGAGTATTGCAGGTCTTGTCACCGGTGCCAAGAAATAGGGAAGACGGGCAAGAAAACCCAAGCTGCCCTGATCTCCTTGCCCATAGTGGAGAAGCCATTCCAGAGGGTGGGAATGGATATTGTGGGGCCTTCAAATACCTCCAGCTCCTCAGGAAGAGATTCATCCTGACTGTGGTGGATTATGCCACCCGGTACCCAGAGGCAGTTGCCCTATCCTCACTGAGGACAGACAAAGTGGCAGATGCCTTGCTTGGGATTTTCTCCCGTGTTGGGTTTCTGCAGCATGTAATCACTTATCGAGGGGATTCCTTCATGTCAAACCTGATAAAATGTTTTTGGGAGAAGTGTGAGGTGTTGCAGAGATGCACGACACTGTATCACTCACAAGCCAATGGACTTGTGAAACATTTCAATGGTACCCTAAAGTCAATGCTCCGGGCCTTTGCTGAACAGTATGGGAGGGACTGAGACAGATACCATCCCCACCTGTTGTTTGCATACAGGGAGGTGCCCCAAGAGTCAACAGGATTTTCCCCCTTCAAACTCCTATATGGACTCTGGGTGCGTGGGCCCCTAGACTTGATCCAGGAGGACTGGGGAAGGCAAACCACGCCACCCAGGGAACTCCCATTGTGGATTCGTCCTTAGGTTTGGGGAAGGCTGAAGAGAGCTTATGGGGACAGCCCAGAGCAACCTGGCAGCTGCCCAACAGAAACAAAAGATAGGTACGATCAAGAGCCAGAGCTTGCTTGTACATGGTGGGTCAGGAAGTCATGGTCCTTATTCCGGTCCAGAAAGACAAGCTGCAAGCTGAGTGGGCAGGACCATACAAAGTGTTTAGGAAGGTAAATGACATAAACTACATTGTAGAGTTACCTGACTGTAGACAGACAGCAAGGCTGTGCCGTGTCAACATGATGAAGTCATATGCAAATAGGGCTGACATGGTGTTTGCAGTGTGTAGTCATGGAGAGGGGACGGACAAAGGAGACTGCCTTCTGGACTTGCTGGAAGAGAGTAAGCAGGAGTCCTCTGTGGAGGCAGTAAAATTGTCTCCCAAGTGACCCCGGGCTAGATCCAGAAAGTGAGAGAGGTCTTAGCAGACTTTGCCCCCTTGTTTAGCACCAAGCCTGAACTAACCCCCGTAGCAACACATGATGTGGAGACAGGGACACAGACGCCCATATGGCGGACAGCATATTGGGTGTCAGAGGCTGTCCAAAGCAACATTAGGAGGAAAGTGGGGAGATGCTGGATTTAGGGGTACTCCAGAGATCCCACAGCCCCTGTGCCTCACCCATAGTCCTTGTGCCCAAGCCAGATGGCTCAATTCATTTCTGTGTGGACTATCGTGGACTGAATGCAGTCACAAAATCCAATGCCCACCCAATGGCTCAGACAGACGAACTCCTGGACAAGTTGTGAGGGGTGACCTAGCTTACAACTATTGACCTGACCAAGGGGTATTGGCAGGTAGAATTGACAGACAGACCTAGGGAGAGATCGGCCTTCATCACTCCAATAGGCTTATTTGAGTTTAAAGTAATAATTTCCAGAATGAAGAAAGCCCCGGCCACTTACCAAAGGTTGGTGAACCAGGTGTTAAATGGTGCTGAAAAGTACGCCGTGGCATACCTGGATGACATTGCCATCTTCAGTACCAGCTGGGATGAACATCTTTCCCACCTTAGGGAAGTGCTGGGTAGGATACAGAGGGTCGGGCTCACTGTCAAAGCCGAGAAGTGCCAGGTGGCCATGGGGGAAGTGGCATACCTTGGGCATGTGGTAGGCCGGGGACAGCTCTGTCCTAACCAAATAAAGATAGAGGTAATTCAGGCATGGCCCAGACCAGAAACCCAGAAGCAGGTCAGGAGCTTTCTAAGGATAGCAGCGTACTACAGGAATTTTGTACCCAATTGCAGTGCCCTGGCTGCTCCCCTATCTGACCTGACAAAGAAAAAAATGCCAAAGAAAATTACCTGGGGCCCAGTCTGTGAGGAAGCCTTTACCAGACTGAAGGAGGCACTATACAGTGCTCCTGTTTTGACAAGTCAGACTATAGCAAAACCTTTATAGTTCAGACAGATGCCTCAGATGTGGGTATTGGGGCAGTACTTAGCCAGACATCTAGCCAAGGGACAGACCACCTGGTAGCATTCCTGAGTCAGAAGCTGCTCCCCATGGAGCAAGTGTACTCCACGGTAGAAAAGGAGTGTCTTGCCATAGTGTGGGCCCTGAAGAAATTAGAGCCATACTTGTATGGGCAGCATTTTGTGGTGCAGACTGACCACAACCCCCTGGTTTGGCTGACGCAGATGGGAAAGAGCAATGGCAGACTACTAAGATGGAGTCTTGCTTTACAAGGGTATGATCTAAAAACCATACACAGGGCTGGAGCGAAGAACAAGAACTCCTATGGGCTGTGTAGGGTCTATGAGAAGTGAACTGATTTGGGAAGCTCATCCCATGTAGGGGATAGATCCCCAAATTCAGTCTAGGTGGGGAGGAGTGTGACGTAGACAGCCCGTTCTAAGTGCTGTATAATATATTTTTTATATAAAATGTATTATCGACTGTCTCTGCTGAAAAATCAAATGCTGTAGGAATGACCTCACTTATCCCCCCCCCCCCCAGATTTCAGCTCACAGCTGCAGGCCAAGAAAAATGCTGACAGCATGTATCACACATTCAGTTTTTAGAGACAATGTGTTACCTGGAAGACTTTAATCAAGGATCCTGTTTCTCTGAGTTAATTACAGAGTTATTTTGGGTTAACTTTGTTAAGAGGGAAAATCATAAAAAAGGTTTATGACGTTGAAGAGAAAACACAGGTTATTATACAGAGGTGAGAGGTTATAAATGCTCATATGAAGCTTGTGTGAGGAGGGTACAGCATGAGATCAAAGAAAGTGTCATGTGAAACTTGAGTTATGCTAAGGTTGCAGAACTAATACTTGAAAATACATCCTGTGGTTGTATAGAAATATATATTTTCTAGATATTTTGACAGAGGAGGAGCTGAATGACCTCATCCAAAAGGGGTTGTCAAATACAGCTTGTAAAGATCATTCTGTTTCACTACAATGACACTTTTAGCTGACTCTGACCAAGATAGCATCTGAACACTGAAAACAGGTATTTAGAAAGCTAGACAAAATCTAAATATTGTAGGAATTGCACCGTTTTAAACCTTTTTTTGTTTAAAGATATGTATGTCTTGTGATAGAGTTCTGTATTGTATGTTTGACGTATTATTATATATTTTAGTAAAAACTCTTATTTTTAGAGAAAACCTGGTCTGTCTTTGAATTGCTTTCTTTTGCTGAGAAATATTTATGGTTATAGCAGACAGCAGACATAGCTTGTATGGTGGTACCAAACTGGAAAGAGAAGCGTTTTAAATCTGAGGTCTTTATTAAAGTTTTAAAGGGTTCATTTCTGCACGCCCATTTATGTGCCCGTAGGCAAAGATATCTGGCCCCCAGAAGACAGATATATCTGAGCCTGTGCATTGGGCATGCTAACAAGAGGTTAACAGTTTGAATTCCTCCAGAACTGGAGACCAAAGGTTGATCTGAACTCACAAAAACAGACAAGAGGGTTACCTTGTCAGTTACAGTGTTCACAAGACTGCGCTCAGAGGTTGGCACTTTGGGAGTAGAGGGCCTGATCTGCTGAGTGAATTTGTGACACAGAAAGCCCTGTAGATCCGGGAGTCCTGCCTATTAAATGCCATATGCATCTGGGGGCCATGCTAAAGCCACTGCATACACACAGTCCATTGCATGCCCATCCCTTTCCAGGCCATTCCACGAGACACTTACTTCTGTTCATCTGCAGTTTTGTTGTGGTGTCTAATTAGTGCAATGTGATCCTTTACATAGGCCAAGCACAATCAGACATGCTAATGTCTGCAGACCTGCCTGTTATGACATGCAAATGTGGTTGTATGCCAGCAGACTCCAAAATTACTTAATTTGCATACCCTGGCTGAATATTGCAATGTTGCCTGGCATGTAAACCCAGTTTGTGCTTGTGCACAGACTTTATGCTGCACCTGTAGTTGCATGTCTTAGGACCATGGCACAGGCATGATATCATGTGCCACCTATAACATCATCATGCATGCTGCACCAGTGCACAAGAGTGTTGCACAGCACTGTGTAATGCAGCACATGTGCTACACATGCATGTGCCTCCCAAGCACATGCCGCCCATGCTTGCTGCATGTCCCTGGACTAGTCCCTACCCCTGGACATGCATGTTGCCCAGGACAATGCACCACAGTGCTGTGCTATCATAGCAACATGCTGTGCAATAGCAAAACAGGCCTAGAACAGGAAACAGTGTGCCTACAACCTGCTCAACTTTCAGTGTGGGAACATGATGTCCATGAGGCAATGGAAGGCAGTCCTACAGTGCAATCATAGGTGGTCAAACGTGAACCTGGTCAACCTGGTTGAGCTTGCTCTGGCCAGAAAGGACCACCCTCTGGGGGAGGCATCAGGGCAGTCATGCTCTGCAGTGAGGTTTGAGCATCAGTGGGGCAGCACCTGATGTACCAGACAGGGATTACCACACCAAGGACCTGTGCAGGCACAAGTTTAATGACCTGCAAAGGAGGGAGGGAGGTGTTCCACCTACCTGAACTGTGGGCCATGGTTGATGGTGACACTGTGCCCAAGCCAGGTGAGTGCAGAAGGTTGTATTTATGGTGAGTATGTACTGGCCTGTGTGCAGGCCTGTGACATGGTAGTGTGCAGTAGAGCTAGGCCATCCCAAGGCACTGCACACATCACCGATGTGCCCTCAGTGTTCTCCTGTGTGCTATGGGACACCTAAAAGGACCATCTAAAAGAATTGCCTGAATTCATGTGTGTCCTTGGCCTAGAGATCCTACAGCTTCTTCTGCATCTCGTTTCCTGGTTTTCTGCATTGGCCTGGATGTCCTACAGTTTCTTCTACTTCTTGTTTTCCCTGACATCCTACAGCTTCTTCTCCTTCTCATATACTGGAGTCCTGCATAGGCCCGGTGGTCCTACAGCTTCTCCTGCATCTAGTTTCCTGGGGTCCTGCATTGGTCCAGATGTCCTACAGTTTATTCTGCATCTCATTTTCCATGAGGTCCTACAGCTTCTCCTGCATCTAGTTTCCTGGCATCCTACATATGCCTGGAGCTTCTAAACTTCTTCTGCATCTGTTTTTCCTGAAGTCCTGCATTGGCCTGGAGGTCTTACAACTTCTCCAGCATCTCGTTTCCTGGGGTCCCACATCAGCTCAGATGTTCCACATTTTCTTCTGCATCTTGTTTGTCCTGAGTTCCTGCAATGGCCTGGAGGTTCTACAGCTTCATCTGCATCTTGTTTTTTCTGAAGTTCTGCAACTGCCCCGAGGTTCCACAGCTTGTTCTGGATCTTATTTTTCCTGGAGTCCCACATCACCCAGGAGGCTTTACAGTTGTTTGGGGCTCTTAAGCATTTTAGTTCTACCCTCCTTCATTTCTCCCAGTTCAGCAGAGTCAGCCATTGCAGTGCACTGGTGATCACCACTCCTAATCCCTGGCAAACATGATGCTCTGACTTTAAATTTATTCTGGTAATGTATAAATCTGTGGGCAGTTTTAAGAGGGGGTGGGACACGGTCAAAAGTAAGGTCAAAACTGGAGGAAACTGGGGAGGGTAAGTCGGCAGAAGGGGCAATAAATCAGATGGATGGGCAAGTGGTGGGGGGCAGCTGATGTAGTTTAGACTGTGAGCTGCACACTCGAGCAGATTCGATAGACTGTATGGCCTGTATCTGCTGGCATTTTCATATGTTCGGATGTATAGGACATGCCTCACTGGAAGACCTGCTCACCGTATACAGATGTCAGGGCTCCCTGACCAATGGGACATCCTTGTGCCCTGTGCATGACTGATCTTGCTATGAAGGCGTATGTCGTGCACCTGTCTTGGCTACATGGTTGTAGGCCACCACAGAGACATGGTGGCAGTGTCAGAGGCATGACAGGCCAATGTTCAGTGGCACTGCATGGAAGGCAGGGACTGTGTACCAGACATGGTGACCTGACATGCCAATGCCCATTACCACTTAAAACCAGGATAGGAGTCACATGTGTTGTTTGTGTAACTATCCTGGGAAGCATCCAAAGCAGGATGTGGCACTGGGCTCCGTCAGTGTAGTACACACTGTTTGTACTATGCTGCATGGCCACAGGTATGCATGTGCTGGGTACAGAATGGGGTGTGATGGTATTGTACTGCATCCAGACATGAGGGACATGAAAGATCGCAGGACTGTAATTGAGCCCATGGCAGTGCTGCTCAGGAGGGGCATCCAGGTGAGTACCCTGTGTTGTGTATTGCACCCAAGGTTACATGAGTACAGGTATAGTTGCCAGAACAGGTGGCACAGCTGTGGCCATGGCCCTACCACTGTCATAGGTGTTGGGTGTGGCCCTTTCCGTTATTTGTAACCATGGCTATATCTAACATTGCTGTTTACATAACCCTCTTTACAACATGTGCAGTCATGGCATGGCACACTTACAAAAGTCTGTGGGGCATGACGGGTGTCAGTGGCATTGGAGATGGCAGCACTCCCAGGTTTGAAACTAGGGGTGGGTTGGGTCCTGTCCCAGTAGGATATTGCACAGTGGGCAGACATTACCAGTGTAAATGGAGTACCAGTCCTTTGGGGGTACAAGGCACAAAGTGGTGCTGTCGGTGAGTGTGGGGATATACACCAATATTTCACAACTGCTCAAGATGGATCTATGGGCATTGGTGACCCTGGGTAGGTGGGAGGGTTTGCACCTTACACCACTGGCCTGACAGTGTACAGACCTATCCATCACCTGTCTACACTATGCTACATGTATCTGTGGCTGGTGACAGGTGCATCTGCGTGGGCTGCCATGCTGGATGCATGCCTTTGGGGGCATCACATCAGGGTTTGTGGTGAGGGACACTCACCTTGCACATGGGGGGGCCACCAGTACCACTGCACTGTGTCAAGGTTTGTGCAGTCTACCAAGGTGTGCCTATATGCTGCCAGCATTCTGCCCTGTGCCTGTCTACTGTGCCATGACATGATGTCTACTGTGTGACTGTGAGCACCTTGTGCTACCAGACAGATGCCACGAGGAGTGCTGAAAGTGCACACAGCTGTGGGCGTGACCCCCTCACTGGTGGCCAGGCCCATACTACCCTGTGCCTGAGACTGTGTATGCCTAGGTGTCAGTAGGTGGTTGGCATTGGTCAGTGTAGCTTTGCTACATCACAGTGTGCAGCTGTGTGCATCAGATGGCTGCCATGATAGTCCAGATGCACTGGTGGCATAACCTGTGCCACATGCATTGTCTGACATGCCACCATGACTCCACAATGCCCCATAGTTGTGGCATGGGGGTCAGTGGAAAGTGGGTCCACTGGTGGAAAGTGCATGTAGCGTAACTTGAGTGAGAGCACTGGGCTGCAGCTGCAGCAGTGACTAACTGACATGGTGCTGTATAGGATATGGTAACCCCACTGTACATGAGCAGGGCCAGCCATACAGTTGGATACAACAGGGCCATGCATCCAATGACCTGCACAGGCTTTATATTGGGGGACACACCGGGGATCTAACTGGGGTACAGGTGGCTCACATGGATAGTGGATACAGGGGCCCACCTGGACAAGCAGTGGGGACAGGCCCAGGATGACACACTAATATCAGTGGTTGATGTCAATGTGCTGCTGTAGTGCTGTGGTTGAACCCTAATGTTATCTATAGTGGCCCATAAGATTCATTCAGGTAAGGTATTGGCAAACATGCAGTGAGTGTCAGGGTATAGAAGGTGGCCAGGTACCACCAGATGGGGGTTCACTTGGACATTTCCAGGTTTCCTGGTGGCCTAGTCTGACTCAAGCCACAGTCTACGTAGGGTGCACCTGCATCCACCAGGATGGTAGCTGCCTCCAGGCCACACTGCATTGTACACCAGTGTTGTGGTGACTGGGGTACAGTGTGTCCTATACCCTCCCACGTACACCACCACTGAAAAGGCATGTACCATGCTTGCTACACACAGTGCCACCTGACAATCCCAGCCATGTTCAGGTGTGTTGTGTGCATTGTGTGTGTGATGTTCCTCTGCCCCATCACAGCTGTGATCCAGGGAGGCACCTGGATGTCTGTGGCCTGTATGCCAGGGTTGGCTTGTAGCTGGCTGCCTGGTCAGTGGCCACAGGGTGTGGGCACACCTCCTTGCCAATCGGGACATTACACTGCTTCTCGGACTCTGGCATGGTGCTGCTGATGCATGTGCTGCAGACATACTCCTAACATGCTCACTGAGTGTGTGTGCGTGACTCTGCCAGGGCTACTGTTGTGCTGCAGAGCTCAGCCATTGCCTGTGCACTCCTCCACTGCACCAATCCACAGTGCTGTCACTGCTATGCCACGTCCATCCCAGTGTGGATGTCAGGTGCCCCTGATCCCTGTGTGGCATGGTGATGCATGTGTCAGCTGGTTATACCTTGGCTGCATACCGTAGGCAACCTCTTCCCCATTTCTCTTCCTTGTCTTGCTATGAATGCCATTGTTGCTTTGTTTCTGGATCTGACTAGTAGTTTTGTCTTTTATTTTTTTCTGCAAAATATAGTAATGACTGGTGAGCCACTCTCATTTCCAGGGCATTTGTAGGCACTTTGGACTCTTTTAGGGACCACTTTCCCTAACCTGTTTGCTGGTTGAGCGTGCCTCCCCCTACCTCAGTAGGCTTGCATCTGTATCAATGGAGCCCTTGCTGGTGGATTGAATGGGGTTGCCCTAAGTATGTTGGATTCACTCATCCACCATTTGAGGTAGGCTGTGACTGTGTCACCCATTAAAACTGTTTTGGTTGGGTTGTGGTCTAGAACTTCTCATGATTATATTGCCAGTGTCTGGGGAGGTATCCTGTTCCATAGAGCCTATGTACAATGTCTACACAGGAGGCTATTGTGCTGAACATTTGTAGCAATCTTCTAAGTGTTGACATGTGAGTGTGACAGAGGGCTGTTGATTGGTCTATCACCTTGTTTGCCCTGTTGGCTGATGTTCCAGGTTCAGCGCCCATTCATGATCTGACAGTGTTTTCATGACTGTCTTAGAGTGTTGTAGTGACTGTTATTGGTTCCTTGCCCTTATCAGCCAGTTGTACGGATATGGGGCAACATGAATTCCCTGTTGCCTGAGATGTGCTGCTATTGCCACTGATACTTTTGTGAACACTCCTGTAGCTGATGCTAGACCAGATGGTAGAGCTCGATACTGGTAGTGTTTTCTCAGAATTGTGAACTGCGGAAATTTGCAATGGGCATGGTGAATTGGTATATATAGATAGATGTCTTTCATGTTCATCAAAATGAGATAGTCCACTTGTCCTATGGATGCAGTGGTTGACTGTAGGGCTTCCATTTGGAACTTTCTGAGTCTGATGAACTGGTTGACAAATTTTGGGTTGAGGATTGGACTCAGGTCTCCTGACTTCTTCGGTACCATGAAAAAATTAAGCATGTTCCCTAGCCCAGCTGGTCTTTGAGTGCTGGTGCTATTGCTTTGTTGTTCAGTAGTTTGTTTAGAGTCTGCTTGACATCCGGCACTGTGCTTTCAGTGTCTGTCTTGACACTGGGGATGTGATCAGTTCTTTATTTGGGGTTTCTGTGTGCAGTCGATGGAGTAGCTCGAGAATACAACTTCGAGTATCCATGGGTCTGACGTTATTTGCTGCCATAGATGACCAAATTGTAATAGCTTTGTCCTGTTGGATGATAAGGTAAGCAGTTGACTGGGTAGTCATGCATTGTTGTATCTGCCTCTGAAGTTGTCAGCAGAGGACCTACCTCTGTGGCCTCTGCCTCTTCTGTGAGATTGGTTGATTTGTGAGAAGTAGGGTGGATTTCAAGTTAAATTACTGGCCTTGTGAACATGAATAGTTGTTCTGTCTTGTGTCTCGTTTTCCTCTTTGATTCTGAAATCTACTGCAAAAGAACAGAAGAAAGGATGTGTGATCTGACTTATTCTTTGCTAGGTTTTTGTCAACTTCTTTCTGTTTGATGAACTTCTCCAAGCCTTCGCCGAACAGATTACCTTTGAATGGAGCTGGTTGAGCATTGCCGTACCTTCTCTGTCAGCCTGACGCAGTTTGAGTCATAGTGATTGTCTGGCTTTGTTAGACATGGCCGCTGATTTGGCTGTCATTTTTATTGCAGCTACAGATACATCCACTAGATATTTAGTTGCTTCAATGGTGTATTCTGCCAAGTCTGATTGTTTGGACACAGGTTAATAAGAATTGGACAGATCCTCTAGCCAAGTAAGGAGGGCTCTCGACGTGTAGAGTGCTACTGTAGCGGCCCTGCAAGTGAAGCCTGTCATTTTGAAAATTTTCTTCAGCATCCCCTCCATCTTTTTATCTACTGAGTCTTTTAGTGGCGCAGTCCCTTTGACTGGTAGCATTGTCTTAGAGCTAAGGGCTGCAACCTGTGGATCCTCTACTGATGCTGAACACCATGTTTTTCTTGTGTCTTCCTGAATCGGGTTGAACTTGCCAAAGGTTTTTCTTTTGGTGATCTGGCTGGGGCTGTAAGCTCCCACTCCATAGTGATCACTTCATTAATAGAGTGGCAGATGGTGAAGAATGTTGCTTTCTTCTATCTGGATCATATGGGCGGATACAGCTTCGATTATTCTGATGGTTTTGGGCTTTTGAAACTCATGGAGTCCTTTACTGATCTTTTAAATGCTGTCATTATACTGTATCTGCTGGGCATAATTTCTTAATCAATGCTGGCTCTTTATCTTCTGCTTCCTGTTCCTCCTCCTCCTCCAACTCATCTTCTCTTTTCTCCTCCTACATCAGGTCACACAACTGTCCTGACTGGTAGTTAGGAGCCTGATATTGCAGGATTTGCACTTCCTTGTTTTTGTCATGGTTGGTGGCCTGCAGGTGGCAAGAAAGTATAGGATGTTGTTCAGAGTAAAGCCCTGTATAGTGGTCACCTGCACATAAGGTTTTGTATGTGTCATTCTGGTGCACACTGCATGAGGAGAGAAGTGTAGTTTTCCAGCATGCCTTTAATTCTCAGTTTAGTTTTCAGCATGTAAAGGCAGAGGAGCCATAGTAACAGCTACACCCTGAGGTGATGCTGTTAGGGTGTGCAAGTATGTGAGGAAGGCTTCATCACTGCCAGTCGGGTATTTGCTGGGCATGAATGCAGAATGGTGCATGGGCTGTGATTGTTGAGCTGGATGTAATAGCTACCTAAGTAGGGTACACTGTTTAAGTCCTGGACCCAGCGGTCAGCAGCTCAGATTGTCCATGTGAAGCTTCTTATACAAGGTTATACTTTCTCTGCGAATGGCATATAATTATAAAGGAGTAGATAAAAAGGCCCCATGAGTTCTGCTTATACAGTAGTAGCACCAAATTAGTCAAAAGATTTTTAAAAATCCCTATTGAGAATTGTGAAACCTTTGGTTAGGAATTTTGTTTTGTTCGTTAGTGTGTTCACTGCTATGCAAAAAGGGTTGTCTCATCTGATAGTGTAGTTGAAAATCTACCAGATGGCACTTAAGTACTGTAATAGGAACTGGCCTTTTTCTGTAGGTATAACAAAAATAATTTTAGAGGAATGTTTTCCCCTAAATTTTGTGAAGGATAAATAGGGAATCACACAAAATTGCTTGACAAACTCAGTGTTACTACTGTATGGCGGGCTAGTATTTTATTTGAACTGTTTCCATTGTAAAAGATAATGTTATCCCAAAATGTTGGTTAGGCTAGGCTGTCTTAAACCAGTGTCCATTTATATATTCATGTAGCTACATATAAGATGGAGATTGGTTGTGTAAGGGTTCTGATATAGAGTATTGCACATGCACATGATCAACATTGGGCACCGTACAAAATAGCACCAGATCCATTGTAAGGTGATGCCCACACACGCACAATGTACGGGAGATGTGAATTAGTGAAATAGCGACTGCACATGTGCAGTGTGCAGTGGTCATAGTGACGTCATGCACAGCACGCGGACATCATTCATGCATGCACAAAGGCTTGCGTGGAGAGTGAGGAGGTGCTGAATGGTGGACCTTTGAGAAGATGGTGACTTAGGGCGGAGATCTGACCAGCGTTGAGTGCAAGTAACTGGGAACATAAAATGATGGACAGTGCTAAGTAATTCTGCCATAATGTGTCCCACATCCTCACAGCTTCAATTTAGAAAGGAATAATTGTGAGGGATAGGCAGACTGTAAACCGGAGCTGATTTTTTTTCCATTCTTTGGTAACCAGGTAAGACCCACTAGGCATAAATGCCTGTTTTCAGTGGTGACCCAGGAGCACTGGGGAGGTTACGTGACTTACTCAGAATCACACAGTATGCAAGTGGAGGTTGTGGGAATCAAACCCAGGTCTGCTGGATGTGCCAAGCTCATTCACAGCTCATTACTCTAACCTCTAGGCTATACTTCCAGCACTACCATAGAGGGTGGTCTTCCTATGGAGGTGGCATGCCTTGTGGGGGCTGAGTTAAATGGAGACCATCCTCATGGGGTCTCAGCTGGTGAGTGAGTCACAGCAGTTATTTTGGAACCCATCATATAATTAAAGGGTTTCCTAATGTCTGAAAGACCATAAAAAGCTATTTGGAGTGAACCATTGTGTTTATGTGTGAGTCTTTGCAGTCCAGAGTTATTCATATGTAAATCAGTCTGTAATTAAGGGCTGGGGACAGCCATATGTTTTAGGCTTCTAACAGGAAATTATGTCACCGAGGATCTTGGCCCTCCATTAACTGTAGGTTAAATAGGAAATCATCTGTTTTATTAAGGGTGTTTTAAGGTGTTATTACAACACTTTATTTATTTATTAGCTTTTGGTAACTGGGTAAGTGCATTAGGTAATAGTCCTGCCTATCTTCAAGCATGACCTAGGAGGGTACAGTAACAATCAATGACAATCAACAAGAACACATACAAAACAGTTGTCAGTACAGGCCTGCAAATGGCTAGGTGAATAAATTCATACACGAAATTGAACAAATACAAAATGATTAGAAAGAATACCAATAGTGACAATCTCAGAAAGAGTCAACAGCATAACAACAAGAAGTGACCATCCACACAGGGATGGAAAAATAGTTAATTTGATACAGTAAGACAATACAGTTCAGTTAGGGGAACCCAGTGGATCTGGGAAGGGAAGGCTGGAAACAGAGAGCATGGAGGTTAGGCACATACACAGGAGTCAAGTGGTTGGAGGTGGGAAAAAAGTGCAGATTTAAAGGCAAGGTGAGATAAGGAGCCCTTTAAGGTGTCAGGTAAAGTGCTCCAGAATTTAGGGGCAAAATAGGAGAAAGCTTTTCCCCCATTTTGGTTTAGCAGTGGGGGAAAGAGAACAGATGCAAGTTAGAGGACCTCAGAGTATGGGTCTGAATCACAGGGGTGAGCATTGCCCCAATGCAGACAGGGTGGGGGGATCTGTTCATTGAATCAATGAAATAACCCAGAAAGAAGCAGCACCAGGCTTTATGGGATAGCCAGTTCAATGAGGAGTATAGTATGCAATGGTGGGGAAGGCAAAGAACAGAAAGTGCAGATCTGCAGTTGTTGTTATATGTGGTGTCCCAGTGATGGAGTATACCCACATTGGCATGAGTGAGAATGGGGAGAGCATACAGAAGTCTAGAAAGCAGTACACCCCATGCTGCAGAGATTCTGGCAATGGGAGTTCGGGAATGGCGCAGACGGTAGGAGGCTCCTAACTTGATATTAACCGACCTACAAACCTTGTTTACGTGTGAAGAGAAATCAAGGATAGGATCAAGAGTTACACCTAGATATCTGAAGGACTTAGTAGACTTGATTACTGATCTATCACAGCTAGCCATACAGAGCTTGGTAGCCTCAACAGAGACTTTCCTAGTGGACCCAAAAAGCATGTCCTGGGTTTTAGGTAGGGTGAGTAGAAGTGAGTTGGAGGAGAGCTAGAGTTGAATCTGTTGGAATGCAGAAGAGAGGTGGGAGTTAATGTCCGTGACAGAACCTAAAGGCAGCATAGAGTACTAGGTTGTCAGCATACATACTAACATACAAAAAATGCCAGCAGAATATGCCTAATGGTCTTTTGTGTCTGCCCATTTGGTCAGTCCCACCCTGGGAGCTGACCTTGCTGCCCCCTCTCCCTTTCTGGCTTCTCCCTTCCCAGTCCTGGATATTCTCGCTGCACTGGTTTTTGCTGCCAGAACCCTTCCCCTGAACCTGTCCCACCTCTTCTTGAACTCCTCCATCATCTCTGCCTCCACCAGCCCCCTGGGCAGTGCATTCCATTGCTCCACTACCATTTCAGTGAAGTAGCACCTCCTCCTTTCTCCCCTGAATCTCCCCTTCTCTAGCTTCCACCCATGCCCTCTAGTTGCCCCCCCCTTCCTTTGGAGCACCCTGACTGATCCTACCCTATTTACTTCCTTCATGTACTTGAAGACCTCTATCATGTCACCCTGGTCCCATCTCTCTTCCAATGTGTACATATTTAGCTCTTTGAGCCTCTCCCCATAGGAACCTATCCCCCAAGCCCCAAATCATTTTTGTTGCCATCCTCTGGACCCTCTCCAGGAGTTCAATGTTCCTCTTTAAATGTGGCCTCCAAAATTGCATGTAGTACTCAAGGTGCGGCTTCACCAAGCAGTTATACAGTGGGAGTATCACTTCCCTCCTTCTGGAGGTGATCCCCCTAGCGATGCATCCAATTATCCTGTTGGCCTTTGCCTATGCCCTCCTACAAGTCTCTGAGTTGTTCATCTTGACATCCACCACCACCCCCAGGTTCTTCTCAGCCATCGAGACTTGTAGCATCCCCCCCCCCAGGGTGTACACTTGGCCCAGGTTTCTGGCTCCCAGGTGCAGTACCTTGCATTTCCCTGCATTGAACCTCAGCTTCCACTTTCTAGACCACATTTTCAGAGCCTCCAGGTCCCCCTGTAGGGACACCCTCCCCTCCTCCACATCCACCACCACTCCCAGTTTTGAGTCCTCCGCAAAGAGACTCGTTTCACTCCTGATACATTTCCTTATGTCAGAGATGTAGGCGTTGAATAGGAGGGGCCCAAGAATCAATCTCTGAGGGACTCCACTAATGTCCCTCCTTGGGGATGAGACTGTTCTGCCAACCACGACCCTCAGGGTCCAGTCCTGGAGCCAGTTGCCTATCCATCTGATCATCTGGTTCCCCACCCCCATTTATCCAGGCTTATCCAACAGGGCCCCATGAGGAACAGAGTCAAACGTCTTGCTGAAGTCAAGAAAGAAGATGTCCACTGATCTACCCAAGTTCAAGGCACTCATCACCCAGTCATAGAACTCCACAAGATTTGTCTGACACATTTTCCCCGGGATGAATCCATGCTGTCTATTGTCCAGGCATCCCAACTTTTCCAGGTCCTCCCAGTCTCTCCTTGACAATGCCCTCCATCACCATGTCCACCACTGATGTCAGGCTGATGGGCCTGTAGTTCCCTGCCACCTGCCTTGATCCCCCCTTGTGGATAGGCACTATATGTGCCACCTTTCAGTCCTGGGGCACCCACCTTGTCCTCATAGAGATGCTGAAGAGCTCCGCCAGGTGTTTAGCCAGGACATCTGCCAGTTCCTTCAGCACTTTTGGATGTAATTTATCCGGCCCTGGTGCTTTCTCTGTCTTAAGGGACCCAAGGGCTTCCCTCCCTCTCTCTGCCATGATTTCCACCTCTGCTACCTCATCCCCCTGCTTTGCCTTCCCCCCACCTGCCAGTGATGCCCCTCTCCCCAAACCCACCGATCGGTGAGGTCCCACCCCTCCTCAGTTTCACCATCTCCTCCCATGTATGATGCAGCCCCCATTTTCATTGGTGGAAACTGAGGCAAAGTACTCATTTAGTACCTCAGCCTGCTTCCCTGGGCCTTGTGCTCATCCCTCCCCTGTTTTAATCCTGCTAATCTGCCCCTTCACCCCTTGTTTTTCCACAATGTATCTAAAGAACCCCTTGTTCCCTCTCCTAATTTCCCAGGCCAGGTTCTGCACCTTCCTTGCCTTAGCCACTCTCACCACCCTAGTGGCCATTCTGGCTATCAGCTCGTACTCCCCTTGGTCCCTTTCACTCCTTGAGCACTTGAATTGCATATAGGCCACCTTCTTTTCCCTCACCACCTCCTGAACCTCCCTGGTCCACCAGCAGGGTTTTTGGGCCATACCACATTTTCGTCTTACTCTTGCGCAGGTTCTGAAGATTTCTCACCTACTGTCAGCATCCATGTCTGGCCCAATCCCATCCAAGTGCTCCTTAAGGATCCTTCCCATTTCCTTGAAATCTGCCCCCCTGAAGTCAGTTACCTCCATCTTTGTGCAGCCTTTTACCCCTCCTAAGTTCAGGCAGAACCAGACCGTGGCATGGTCACTCCCCACCAATAGGTCCCTTACCTCCAGACCCCAAATCTGATCACTGTCTGCCAGGACTACATCCAGTATCCACTCCTCCCTGGTAGGTTCTCCCACCTGCTGAGTTAGGAACACATCCTGAAAGACATTCAACAGCCTCTGTTCCCTGGCCACTGAGGATGTCATAGTCTCCCAGTCTGTTCCTGGCATGTTTAAGCCCCCCAGCACTGCCACCTTTCCCCTTCCCAACATGCAGAGTCTCCCAACGTCTGCCACCAGACTCTCCTCCATCTCCTCTGCCAGTGCAGGGGATCTATACACCACTCCTATTTTTACTCTTTTGCCCCCCCTTGTTATCAAGGTGACCCAAATCGCCTCCACAGTTCCCTCTGCCTCCTCCACTCCTCCTTTGGCAATGCAGTTTTTGACTATTATTGCTACCCCTCCTCTCCTTCCTTCCCCCCTCCTCTCCTTCCTGAACATCGTGTAACCCTCCAGGTTCAGGTCCCAGTCATGCTGTGTGGTGGCCAAGGTCTCAGTGACCACTGCCACATCCACCTCTCCCTCAGTTAGCATCACCTGGAGCTCAGGCATTTTATTGTCCAAGCTCCTGGCATTTAGCAGGACTACCTTCCACCATTTTCCTATAGTTCCATTTACCCTGCTCATGTTCCCATGGGGAGTCTGTCTTCCCCTGGTCTGCAGCTTACCAGTCGGCCTTTTTCTGCATTCCTCCAGCTCCCCAGGGGGTGGAGACAGAGTCCCTCCTTTATCGGATCCCCCTCAACAGCCTTTTCTCCCATCCCTCCCCCTTCACAAGTTTAAACCCCATCTTTCACCAATGAACCCCTCTATTTTCAACTTAAGGATTTCTTTCCACTCTGAATTGAGATGGAGCCTATCTCTAGCATACAGACCCTTATCTTCCCAGGATACATGATGGATCGACAGTGGGGAAAGAATGAGGGAGTGTCATCAACAAAGATGGAATAGAGTAGAGGTCCCAGAATGGAGCCTTGAGGTATGCCACAGGATATAGTAGTGGGGGATGACAGAACTTTGCCAAAGGAGATGGATTGGGAATGATTAGTGAGATAGTAACTGAACCATGAAAGAGTGGGTCCAGAGGCACCTAAAGAATGTAGTTTATGCAGGAGTAGAGGATGGTTTACCAGGTCAAATGCCTTGGTGAGATCTATGAATACAGCACCAGTGAGTAAACCATTGTCCATGTTGGACTTTTCCTCACTGGTGAGTAAGGTAAGGGCAGTGATGGTGCTATGTTCTGTCCTGAAACCATATTGAGCAGGTGACTGAAGATAAAAGTTCAATAGATGAGATGAACCCTGGTGATGGATACGTTTCTTTAAGATCTTACTAAGGGTTGGTAGTAAGGCCATGGGCTGATAATTAGTAAGGACTTTAGGGTCACCTTTTTTGAAGACAGGAATAACCCTGGGAGCCTTCCAGGCTGCAGGCACTGTTGAGGTACAGATGGACAGACTGAACAGCCTAGCAACTGGGGTGGTGAGGAGATGAGCCCCAATTCAAAATATCCAGGGTTTGATTCCATCAGGACTTGGGCTCCCATGTGGTGGAATGGACTGAAGTAACCTGAGAACATCCAACTGAGCAGTACAAGATAGGACAAGTGGCAGAGGAGCCAAAGAGGGGGAGATGGAGCCTTGAGATGCCTAAGGGGAGATTTTAGGTGATTCAGTAAAAAGGGAGTTAAAAGAATTGGCTATAGCATGGGGGTTGTTGCACAGAGTATCATTAATTAGCATCTTGTTTGAGGCCAAAGCTTTGGTGTTCCCTAAGATTTCATTGATCTGGCTCCAATACTTCTTGGGGTCAGAGGTGGAGGACTGAAGGAGTTTTCAGTAGTAGCTACTCTTGGCAGCCCGAATCTCCTTTTTGATGGAATTCCATAGCATCCGGTAGGCAGCAAAGTCAGTCTGAACAGAGGATGTTTTCCATTTGGTCCACAGTCTATCACGTTCCTTGAGTAGTTGCAGGAGAGGCCGCTTCAGCCATTTAGATGCTTTCTCTCTGACCCTGTGCATAGAGACTGGGATATGTTTAGTCTCTAGGGCTCACTGGGTGGCATTGAAGTGATCAGTAGCCAAGTTGATGCAATTGTTCTACATTTATAATAATTGTTTTGTACTGTGTATGCATTGAAACTAGTGAGTTATCACCCTTTAATTTCAAACTGTTAGTAAAAATAATCCATCTTTAGGATTTCTTTAACCTCTAGGCTATACTGCCAGCTGATCATTAAAAAACTACACATCTCAAGGCTGGCTCTGTGGTGCCAACAGGTATTGAGGCCACATACTATAACAGGATTTCTAAACCCTGACTGTGTTCATGTCAGTGCTTATTTCTGGGGCTGCCACAGCACTAACTTCTGTCTTATTCCATTCCCTCTCTTACAGCATTTTCTCTTTCAATTTCGGGTGTGAACTCAGGTTTACAAGATGCAAATGTGACTACATACCTACTGGCCTAGCATCATGAGATCAGCCTTTGAAATATGTAGTTTTTGAGTAACAGCTAGCAGTACAACCTAGAAGTTAAAGCAAAGAGCTGTGACACAAGCTTCATTCATCCAGTAGAATAGGGTTTGATTCCAACATGCTCTACTTGTATATTGCGTGACTTGAGTAAGTCACTTAACCTTCCTGTGCTCCCAAAATGCATCCAGAAACAAGCTGTGGCTGTGTGCCTTTCATGGGCAAAGATAATAAAAACAATATGAGAATGTGTTAAGATTCTGAAAATATTATGCTCGGTCTATCCAGATTTGACTTAAAAAGAAAAAAATAGGACACCATTAATTAATAATTGCAAAAACACATGAATGTATAACATTGTCAAAAAAGGCATAATCTGAACTGCATTATTAAAATATAGAATAATATATGAGTGTATGCATGTGTAACCAAACGTTTACATACACCTGAGGTGTGGGATGCTTCATTAACCCTGATGGCAAAGTACGAGTGGTTTGTAAAAGCATCCCACACCGAGGGTGTGCGCAAAATTCTGTTTTTGCACACACCCACCCATATATTATTTTATTTAATTAATGATGATATTTTTTTTCCCTTTCAGCAAAGTTGTTAGTGCAATACTACTGTCAGAGATACACACACACACACACACACACACACACACACACACTTCACACACGCACATATGCACACACACTTTGCACACCACACACACACACCACAAACAGCCTATATCTCCCTTTCTTTTTGTTTGTTTCTTTCTTTCTTTTTTTACATTACAGTGGGAATGGCATTCTGGAAAGTTGTGGTCTGTCGGCATAGCTGAGGAGTGTAAGACATGCTTGAAGGGTATGGGCGGCAGGATCAACCAGATTGATTTTTTTCCTTTATGGTAGAAAATACTATTCCATCCAAAGTATTTCAGTAAGAAACTGTTATACCTTTAACTTTATGAAAAGAAGTAAAATACTCTTTTAATGATGCATTTCTTTTTGTACATGTTTTAACTGTGTTGTCCAGCTATGTATTTTTGCAATCAATAAACAAGTAATGATGTCCTTTTTCTTTATTTTCAAGTCAAATCTGGATAGAAAGAGCATAATATTTTCAGAATCATAACACATGCTCAGATTGTTTTTACTAAAGGCACACATCTTCAGCTTGTTCCTGTGTGTGTTTTGGGAGCATGGGGAGGTTAAGTGATTTGCTCTGGTCACACAATATACAAGTAGAGCATGATGGAATCAAAACCCATTCTGTTGGCTGAACAAAGCTTGTTCACAGCTGTTTGTTTTAACCTCTAGGCTGTGCTGCCACCTGATAATCAAAAACTTCACATTTCAAGGCTGGCCCCATGATCCCAGGCCAGTAGGTACATAGCCACATTTGTATCTTGTAGACCTGAGTTCACACCCAAAATTATAAGAGAAAAGGCTGCAAGAGAGGGAATGGAAAAAGACAGAAGTTGGTGCTGTGGCAGCCCAGAAATCTGTACTGACATGAACAGAGCCAGGGTTTAAAAATCCTGTGTTGAGGCCCCAATACCTGTTGGTGCCACAGAGCCAGCCTTGAGATGTGTAGTTTTTGATGATCAGCTGGCAGTATAGCCTAGAGGTTAAAGCAATCCTAAAGATGGATTATTTTTACTAACAGTTTGAAATGTAAAAGCGATAACTGCATCTTTTAAAAACTAATTACAATATTTTAAAATAATAGCAGGTGTCACCTGTGGTGACACTAATGCACATTTAAGCCCTACCAGGAAGTAGGAAGAGACTCGGGTAGTTCCACAGATTATAGTGGAATACCCGAGTAAGCAGAACAGACTGTTTTTGTACACTAAAGGGCAGGGCTTGATTAAAACGTGCAGGAACCGCATATGAGAGGTGTTTGCACGATTTCTACTACTAGTGTGTAATCACTAGCAGTTTAAAGTAGACCCCAGGTGCAGGACTTCCAGTCACCCCTGCACTTAAACAGAGCCTTGCTGTGAGCAGAGCAAGCAGAGCGGGTCGGGCGTGTCAGGTGGGTGCAGCAGATAAAAGGGCTATAGTAAGGTGTCGACCCCTTTCCACGAACAAACAGTGACCTAGGTAAGTAAAATCAAAACACCTATCTACACAGTAACTGACTGGGTGTAACATAAGGCCTATTAGGCACTAACTAGCACAGAATGGAGAACATTGAACTTACTTAAGAAATAAACAAATTTTATACAAGACTTATTGAACTAGAAAATTAGCTATGGTTGAATGCTTAAAAACTCTGATACATTCAGCAGGTCAGTCAGATGGGTCAAAAGCTACAGCATTCGTAAGTGACCTGATTGATATATCCAGTACATTAGATCCCCTGCATACTAATTCAATACCTACTGTTGAAGCTTCAACCACCTTAAACCTAGCCCCTACAAGTACAAGTGCAGGTAACCAGAACAACTGCAGTACTAGGAAGTATGATAGGGAAGCTGGCGATGAGAATAAGTCAGACTCAGAATGGGCCACAATAACAACATCTAGGATATGCAAAAAGGGTAGAAAAGCTAATATATTTAAAATTCCTAATAAAAATAGCTTCAACTCTACTTAGGACCCTTCAATAAGAACCTAGATTAATGGGCAAGATGACAATAAGCAGTAACAAGCACATAATGGACCAAACAAGTGTTCCACCAGGCACAAAGGTACTTGTGTCATTGACAACTCTAAGCCAAGTTAGCCCAAATACCCCTAATATAATAGGGGGACCCCACAGTTCGACTAAACCCCATGTGAGCAAACTATGAATAAGAGAACAAAAGTCAATGCAATAGGTCAAATAAACAATGAGCTACAATCTACTTTAAGAGCACAGCACACAAACATAAGCATGACTACAAATATGATGAACACTATTAACACTGAGGAGGCTTTCCAAAATATGGGTACTAGTGCAGCATCACTAAGCGAATCAAGACAGATATATATGCTGGGGGACTCTATGATAAAGCACCTAGATAGAGCGATATGTAATGCGAACAAGACAACTAGAAACTGTTCACGTTTTAGAGGAGCTAAAGTCAGAAATATATCAAGCATTACCAAAAACATACCTAAGGATGCTGGTGATAATGCACTGGTCAGTATACATGCTGGCACTAATGATATTGGGGATGCTGATACTTATTCACTGAAAAATGACTTTATTGCACTAAACAACATCCTAGTTGAACATGGGTGTACTGCTTGTTTCTTAGAGATTCTACCTGTTCCCAGAGCTTCACATGAAAAAAACACAGTGTATTAAGGAAATAAATGAATGGTTGAGGAAGTGGTGCCTTAGACAGAACATCATGTGCCTTACTCACTGGGAGAACTTTGCGGACAGACACCCCTTGTTTTGCTGAGATAGCCTACACCTCAGTGGGAGGGCCAGTGCACTACTTGGAAAAAAGTTCCAAAAAGCTGTTAATACTCATTTAAACTAGGACACAAGGGGGAGAGAGAGGCAGCCAACCTCCTCTCTAACTGTGGACACCAACTGTATAAATACGACTCAATGTAATGTACTAATGTTAAACGCTAGAAGCATGAACAATCAGAAAAAGTCAGAATTCGAAGTTAGATCTTTGATACATAATTATGGCATAATTGCTGTCACAGAGACCTGGTGGGATGACTCTAAAGCCTGGCACAAAGAATTACCTAACTACAAGCTCTATCAACAAAGTAGAGAAGGAAGAAATGGTGGGGGGAGTCTACTTATACACAATGACTTACCTTCCTTTGAAATAAATAACAATACAGAAAGTATCTGGATCCAAATTAATATAAAAGGCCAATCTAAACTGATAGTAGGGAACTGCTATGGATCTCCTTCCGCAGATGCTATGTACACAAACACATTGATTAAAGGCATTACGGAAACATTTCAAAAAGGAGAGGCCCTCATATTGGGAGATTTCAATCTACTTAAAATCGATTTGTTAACAATGCAAGGAAGTACTGAATTAGAAAACTTCTTTGCAAGAGAAATGCTCAGCCATGGACTGGGACAACTAGTTATGAGTCCTACTAGAGGTAATAATGTCCTTGACCTGGTCCTAACTAACAGTGAGGACAAGATACAAGATTTAGAAATAAAACCCCAATTGAACAATAGTGACCATAATACAATGCACTTTGAAACCATTCGGGAAATCCATCTTTACAAAAATGACAGTGTTTATAAGAACTACTACAGGCAAATTTCATTGAAATTAACAAACACCTCCAACAAACCGATTGGATTACCTGTCTTAAAAACCTCACTACTGATCAAGCCTTGGCAACATTAAAAGACACAGTTTACCAGTTAGAAAAGACATTTGTACCAGGTAAAAAAATAAGAAAGGAAAGGCACCCATCTGGTTCAGTAATTCGATTAAAAACGTATCAAAGCTAAAGAAACATTTTTCAAGAAACTAAAACAAGATAGCTGTGGAGAAAATATCAAACTCTATAAAAAGTGCACAATTGAAACTAAAAAAATCAATATTAGAAGCAAAAAAGGGGCTGAATTCAAGATAGTACCTTCAGGCGATAGTAAAAAAAGCACTATATTCCTACATTAATGGCAAGAAATGAACAAATGGAAAACTAGGACCATTAGTTCATGACAATAAAGAAGTACTAACAGGGAAACAGATGATCTTTTTAATTCATACATCTGTTCCGTCTTCTCTAAAAAAATAGCTGTTAACACATATGCGTCATCTGGAGAAAATAAAAATAATTTATACTCAGTCTCTCAGGCAGAAGTTCTAAACACTTTAGGTACATCAAAATACGATACCAGCGCTGTACCAGACAATATACATCCCATGTTTCTGAAAGGTACTGCACCTCTAATCTCACTAACACTATCCATCATATTTAATAAATCATTGGTCAAAAACAGCATTCCATCAGACTGGCTGTTGGCTACAGTGACCCTTATATATAAAAATGGAAGTAAAATTTCAATGCAGAATAAATGACCAATAAGCCTAACTTCCATCATCGGCAAGCTAATGGAGTGACAATTAAATCTTATTTGGAAAAAGAAATTCTAACATTGGGTTTAACTGACAATTTACAACGTGGCTTCAAAACTGGTTACTCATGCACCACCAACCTTATCTCATTTTACAACCATGTTAGTAAAGGATTAGACCATTGTATACCTATGGATGTCATCTTACTAGACTTCAGCCATGCCTTCGATAAAGTGTCACATCACATCTTAATAAAAAAACTGTACAACTTTGGATTCACAATAAGTCTGGTCAACTGGATAAACAGTGGCTCTCTACTAGATCACAGAAGGACAGATTAAATGGCACTTTGTCCAAATGAGGATTGGTCAGTAGTGGGGTGCCTCATGGCTTGGTCCTGGGTCCAATCCTGTTTGGAATATTCATAAGCGACATGAAAATAAGTGGAAACAAAACATTATCAAAGTTCGTTGATGACACAAAACTTGGGGGCAGAGCAGATACAGCAGATGGGAATTCAGTACTGGAGTACAATTTACAAGAAATTGAAATATGGATGAAAGATAACAATATGGAGTTTAATATTGAAAAGTGCTCCATCGTACATTCAGGCCCTGTCCACACTGAACATGGTTCAGCCATAATGTTTTTAAAAATGTACCGTGCTTGTGTGTCCTCACTTGTCCTACCGAGTTTTATCACGGTTACCAATTGCGTCCATGCTTCAAAGGCAAACCCAGTTTCTGATCCGATCCATGTTGACTTGAGGGGACAGTGAACCATGGCTGTTTGCCTACATTGGCAGCAGAGGCTGAACATGGTACCGACGCCTGTCCACACTGCTGATGTAAGCGTGTTTGTTTTCAAGCCATGTAGGAAACCATGCCAAAACCCTGATATGATCAGGGTTTAAACATGGTTGTCAAACATGGCTTGAAAACATTACGGGTGTGGAGGTGAACCATGTTTCAGAGCACCTGAAACGTTTTACCCTGCCAGTAACGTTACAGGTGCCCTAGTGTGGACAGGGCCTTAGGGAGTAAAAACAAAAAATACAAATACTATTTAAATGATAGATTACTAAAAGTGTCCACATGTGAAAGGGACTTGGGTATAATGGACAATGGATCCATGACAGGTCGTTGACAAAAAATTTGTTGAATGACCTGACAGTGAAACCAGCAGGTTGACTGCATTTTGCAGCTGGCTGCCAGTTAGCAGAAGCAACAAGAGTTTTCTTCAGGGAACTTCACCCCCGAACCCCGCACACACCCCCACCTAGGATTCTCAGCTTTGAGTCAGAGCTGAGTCGGGGGTGCAGGACCCCCTACAGACAGTGTCGGGTGCCAGTGGGTTCCCTACAGTGACATGGTGCTGTTGTCACTGTAGGGGGGACTCTGCTGTCAACATGTCGATGTTGGGAATGTATACCATGGTCAGTGATAAACTAACTGCATCAAACCATTGTCTTAAAGTAACACAAGCAGCAAATAATTTGTTAAAACAAATAAAACAGACCTTTGTGACTAGAACAGAAGAATGTATAATCCTTTTATACTGAGCATATATCAGACCACACCTTGATTATGGCTCGCCCTTTTAGAACCCTTATCATAAAAAGGACATCCATATGCTGGAGAGAACCCAGAGGAGGGCCACCAAATTGATTCCCAAACTATCATCCACAGATTATGAAAATAGACTCAGGAAAACTGGTTTATTTTCACTTCAAACAAGAAGGTACAGAGGTGACCTTCTTCTCATCTATAAAATTCTAAACTCAGAGTGTTTAACAGAACAATGTGGCCTAGAATACTCAAATAGGCAACATGTACCTAGACTCCACCAACAACAACTAGATATTCATTGGGCTAACACTGCCAAAAGAGATTCCTTTTTCCCAATTAGGGCAGCAAAAGCATGGCATAGTCTTCCAAATAAAATCATTGAATCAAACTATTTTAATATATTTAAAGCCAGATTAGATCATTGGTAAAAGATGTCAAGCATTTAATTTGGTCCCAGTTGTGTGGGGGACAATCAAGATGGGAGCATGCCTTCTTTTGTCCATACATACAAAAAAAACCTCACTAGTTTTAATGCACATACAAAACAAGTATAAATGTAGAAAGTGTTGTAATAACACATTAAAACACACTTAATAAAACATACAATTTCCTGTTTAACCTACAGTAAATGGGGGCCAAGATCAAGGGTGACATCATTTCCTGTCAGGAGCCTAAAACATATGGCTGCCCCCAGCCCTTAATTACAGACCGATTTACATATGAATAACTCTGGACTGCAAAGACTCATAGATAAACACAATGGTTCACTCAAATTAGCTGTTCATGGTCTTTCAGACATTAAGAAATCCTGTTGATGCTTGGCTTGGAGGCCATCAGATAAGCCATGCATAACGTCTTCAATTTAGTTTTATAAATGTCTTGCCTAAATGGTAATCTAACACTGGGAGCCAGCTACATGTGCTGTAGCCACAGTGAAGTACATGGAAAAACTGACAACCTGCTGGGAGGCTAGGAGCTCAGGAAGATAGGAGTACAAAATATGAGGTCACATGTGCATTATTAGCCAATCAGGTTGGTATAACCCAGTTGGTAATAATAAGGGATGCTGTAAAGGGATATGACATACTGCCTAAATGACTGCATTCAACGGTGCAGTACTGCAGTGTCAGCATAGAGTATGACCCTCAAGTTCCTGTTATGGGGCCAGAACCCATGACCAGGGCCAATGGAAAATTGCACCTGCAATTTTTTGTAGAATCCACAATTTTCACCATTCTCTGCAAAAACTGACATCTTACGCAACTTCTTGCAATTTTTGAGTTTTTACTTTGAACTGTGTAAAAAGTATTGACATTTTTTATAAAATACTCTCAAATATATTGACAATTTTGCATGCAGACTTGGGTTTGGCAAAAACAATGCATTACAAGGTGGGGAAGGGTTTTATGTGACACTGCTTTCTTTTGAATCCTTGTCTGGTTTGGTTTCAAAATTCACTGGCCAAGCATAAACTTAAACACTTAACATTTGAATTATGTTGAAGCAGTCTGTAAGAAATCTTTTTGTTGCCACAGAGACTGAAACAAAAGATGGGAGAAAAGGTGCAAATTATCCTATTCACTGAACTGGGGTGCTAACTATGAAACCTTTTTGTAAGTGGTAGGTCAAGTTTTTCCCTTGTGAGCATACTTTCATTCAAGATAGTTTGGACTCAAACAGCTAAGTATGTTGGATAGCCCTGCTGATTATTAACTTGAGTAAGCTAGTTGGCAATAGTGATCTCACTCTTAGCAATCTACCACCTAGATGCTCACATGAAAAGACTACAATAAAATCCTGATTAAAGTCTGAAAACAAGCTTATAAAACACATAAAATGTATCTGAACATTTATATTTACAGTAACTAAACAGAATCATTGCAGGCAAAATAAAACAAAAGTAAATTACAGGGTACCCTGACTACTGTATGATGCAGTAAAATATATTGGTATTTTTTATATATATTCTTTGGTAACCAGGAAAGGCCCACTTGGCACAAGTGCCTATTTTCATGAGTGACCCAGGAGTACTAGGGAGGTTAAGTGACTTGCTCAAAGTCACACAGTATGCAAAGTGATAATGTGGCAATCAAACCCAGGTCTGCTGGCTGTCCCCAGCTTATTCACAGTTTGTTACTCTAACCTCTAGGCTATACTGCCAGTCCGAATAAGCCCCAAATGTAAAGTTTTAATATGCAATTTCAAAAATAGTAGTAGTAAACACTTTAACAACATTTTACTAAAAATCAATTATTCACTACTAAATCTGTTTATTTTGTCTTGCACCAAAGTAGGTGAATAGATGACAGAGCACTGTAAACAGCTACTGATCAGGGCTCATTTTTCTACATCAACAAACTGAAAAATGTGTTTATTCTGGATTTATTTAATAATGATTTGCTGTGGCTCACTAAATTACATCTATTTGGCACTGTGTGAGGCAAATGTTTTTAAATTTTGGAAGATATGCAACACATTTATCAGTTTAATATTCATTTTAGCAACATAAGCTTTTCTTTATGTTTAAAACACACTTAAATGGCAGGGTATTC
Source organism: Neoceratodus forsteri (assembly GCA_016271365.2). Taxonomy (NCBI): domain Eukaryota; kingdom Metazoa; phylum Chordata; order Ceratodontiformes; family Ceratodontidae; genus Neoceratodus; species Neoceratodus forsteri. The sequence goes on along the minus strand of CM028135.1, from coordinate 249,451,338 downwards.
ATTTAGCAGTTTATGCTGACTAATACATGCTACAGAAAACAGTAAAAGATTTATTGTGAAGCATTCAGGTTCTATAGTAGAATTCTCGCAATTTCCCTGCAATTTTTACAAAAAATCTCCACAATTCTGGGTAACTTTTTCCACAATTTTCCCGTGGCCTGGCCTATGACCTTCAGATCTTCTGGCCCCAGAGATGACAGTGCAACTTACTGAACTAATGACACTGATGCACTGATTGAGGAGGCAGTGTGGTCAGAGGTTAGAGCACCAACTTGGGGACCAGAAGATCACAGGTTCATTCAAACCCCAGTACAGTCAAAGACTATTTGTGTGATCTTTGGCTAGTCCCTTGACCTTCCAGTAGTAGTTCAATCCACACAGATGCTGAAATGCATAGAAGCAGAGTGCCACTGAACACGAAATGTTGCATCTCAGCTGAGCTATTCCGGGTAAATAAATCGTGAAATGTAAGAAAATAAAAATAAACTGAGGTGAATACAAAAGGTTGGCCCAAAACAGAAGAATATATTAGAAAGATCAAGACCATTGGTAAATTAGAAACTAACTTTGATGCAACTGAGACCAAGAAATTATTGGACTGATTTGCCTTGACTGAATTATCAGGTATGTTTAGGACATTCAAAGTAATATCAAAGCCTGTAGAACATGTATCATTCCTGAACAAATGTAAGAAAGCCACACCTTTCCAGAACATCCTAGGATTCAAACAAGATACTGAAATTTAGATTTTAATAATTCAGTTTCTGCCACAATTAATTTCAAATTTTAAAGATTTGTGATTTTGTGATTTAGTTATAGAGCTGTCAGTTCTGTATCTCTTGTGAAAGCTAAAATATTCAATATTGTGAAACAGTTTCACAGCACTTCTCTTTTCAAGAAACAGTGGCCATCTGCCAAAACGGGGCTTGCTTCCATGCCACTGTACTGCAGCTGAAAAGAACACCAGTAGCATAAATTCTAACCATAGGAATACTTTTCCGTGATTTCAAAAATATTTACACTTTGAAACAATGCAACAGTGTTAGCTTGTTTGTAAGATTGTAAAATATTATTTATACAAATATTTACAAATGTGCCCTTGTTTGCTGTATTCCTCTAGTTGCGACATGGACATTAGCCATCCCCTCTGGAATACAGCCAGATAATTCTTAATGTGTCAGAAGACAATATTAGAAGAGTTTCCTCTGTTTGCTGGAAAAATCTATTGTTAAAATTCTTTAGAAGACTAGTTGTCGCTACTCCCTCTATGGGAAAAAATAAACATTTCCATTCATTAAAATGGGAAATGGGAATGTTAAACTAGTGTTCACAGAATAAAACTCTCATTTCTGAGTATTTGTTCATGTAGCAGGGTGCCCAGGACCCTGAGGTCCACCTCTCACAACCTCCCAATGGGGCCAGCCTGGGTTCCCTAAATTAGTGCTACACTGGTACAGGGGCTTAATGTGGCATGGTGTCACCATCAGAGGATGGCAATTCGGGATACCTGGAGGCTGACACGCAAGGCTGTTACCTCCCACAAAACAGTGTATAATCTGACCACACTGTCCTAACCCCAAAACAACTGACAGAGTACAGCAGTCACAACCCCCAAACCATGAAGTGCAATTCAACAAATAATGAATTTAAAAGGGAGGGTATGGAAAAGACAAAAGGCAGAAGGGTAAGTGGGAGCAATGGGGTAGCAGGAATTTTATTTATTTATTTAAATTTTGATGACCAGGTAAGCCCACTGAGATCATTTGTCCCTTTTTCAGGGGCGACCTGGAGTTAGTTACGTATAGGAACATTCAGTACTGCAGCATCATACAGCAGGTGAGCTGCAGTACATAAACAGCAGTTCAGTGCACAATACAGAATGAAGAACTGAAGCTGGATAAATGCAACACTAGACAAACAGGCCATACTAACAACGGTCATTAGTCACACCAAATTGATTGAGCGCAAAATATAGACTTTAAATATGCACATATTTTACAAGAAAATACAATCTATGCTTCAAAGGCATCATTTAATGCCAGCTGCAGCAGAGACAGGTGTAGAGGGATATGTTTGAACAGGGTAAGCAGGATTGCTATACCGTATATACACTAAACCTCACTTGCATACTGTGTGACCCTGAGCAAGTCACTTAACTTCCCTGTGCTCCCAGGTTGCACCTGTAAACAAGCTTTCAGCGTAGTGTGTCTCACCTGGTTAAACAATGGAAAAAAAACACAGAATACAGATGCTAGCATGTACAAGGGGGTGTGGACCAGAGAAGGGATTTTAGACATTTCTTAAAGAGTACAAAAGTGGGTTTTTCAAGCAACTCAGAGAGTTAGGTATTCCACAGACATGGAACAACAAAGGGAAAAGCCCATTCCCAGATACATACTGTACATTAGGTATAACAAGCAGAGGGAGGGCTCCTGATCTTAGGGGATGGATAAACTGCCTTCGCTGAATGATTCTGCTGAGGCTGGGTGGGGACAGGAGTTGCAATAACTTGTATGTAAGACTCAATATCTGATATCGTATTCAATTTTCAAGAGAAGGCCAGTCCAGAGAAGCTAATACTCCACAATGATGGGCTCCAGTGTGGGCCAGCTGCGAATCGCCCAATCCTATGGCACACTGCTCTTAGCCTTGAAAGAGCAGAATCATCAGCGGCCTGAAACACAGAGGCATCGTACATGAAAAAGTGCAGAAGAGTGGACTTAGATCTGGCTAGGCAAACCTCCCTAGAGATAGGAAGAGAGCTGATAGAGCTGACTAATTCTTTGATTTAAATTTCTGATGAGGGTGTCCATGTGCACCTCAAATGATATCATTATCATTATTTATTGGGCAGCAAGATGAGAGTAAACTCTCATTTACAATTGCATCCAAGTACAAAAGGACAACACAATAGAACAACAGTTACAATACAAAATACATGAAATGTACATGAACATTTTCAGAGATCAAGTTATACATTTAAAATAGATAAAACATTCATCAGTAACGGTCACAGTGGCTAAAGATCAATCTTGCATTTGATGCCTTAAAGGGAGTGAAGGGTACTATAATATTTAAATTGCATTTTTTCTTAATTATTTCCCATGTTCGTGTTTGGTCCAATATCACTCCCAGGTATTTAAAAGATAGAACCAACTCCAGTTTACTTAAAGGGTCCCATATTCAAAAGTGGCAGGCTACATTGTGCAAGTGCTTGTGCCATACAACTCAACTGCGTCGGCACAAAATAATGATAAATTCAGATGTTGCGCCATAATATGTGATCACGCATGTGTGGCAGAATATCCTGAACATGCATGATCATGTAGTGGGAGATGCTCGGCAGGTGCCCAGAGCCCAGTGCAGAGCACGTGGAGGTGAGCAATGCAAATTCACTTGCGCAGCATGCAGATCTGCAATATTCAGCCAGGATATGCGAATGGCCTCATGGCACAGTCAGCACCCATTCAGTACATTTGCATCTCATTGCTGGAATGTATTCAGGCAATTTGCATACCACTGGCATGTGCAGTTCCTACATTAGAGGGCAGCACCACCACTCCACAAAAGGTGATCAGGAGGTACTACAGCCTAGCAGGCAGGTGGAATGCATGGATGTTTGTGGGTGGACTTCACTGGCCTGAGTACAGTGCTGCATACCCCCCTAACCCCTTACATCCAAATGTGTACCAAGGTATGTGACAACTGGTCAGAATGTGTGATACAGCAGCAAACATGACAGTGCAAGCTCCAAAGACTGTGGAAATGAGTGCACCAGTGTTGCTACAGTGTGTTGAAACCTGGCATCTCATATTATCATACAAGTCTGCATAACAGTCCCAGTGGTCGGTGTATAATGCCATCCACTCTATGTGGGTCAGAGGGTTTCTGAGTAATAACAAGAGTGCCGTACCCTGTACTGTTTGACTGTTGAGATGATAGCAGTGCAATTACCCATGGCCATAACTGTGCCCTAGGTGACTGCATGCACAACATTGGAGGGGTCCGGGGTCCTTGGGGCATGCCCCTGCTGCCTTCAGGCCACAGGTGGTGTCACCCCTGCCCTGCACTGCTCACAGTTATGCACTGTCCTCCACCAATACACTACAGTGATCTAAACCCAGGGCTGCTGTGGCATTGTCACTCTACAGGGATGGCATCGGTGAAATCTATACAGTTCCTGATGGAATGGGTCTGGCATGGGTGTGCTGTGTGCACCTATGGTGTTCCACAATGGCCATGAGCTACTGGGTTGTCCCAGACCCATGCCTTGCTGCCACCACTACTGCCATGCATCCTACTTGCTGTTGTCTCAGACGTCACCATGGGTGCATGCCTCCACTGGGTGGCACCCTGACGGCCACATAGATACAGGCCATGGCACCTGGTACATGCATTACATTGTAGCTGTCTCCTATGCTGGTGTGCTGGGGGCATCTGACTAGCATGAGGCAGCTAGGCATCCCCAACCTGGGTTTGGTGAGGGGGTTGGCTGACTGGGCAGTACTGAAGGTATCCCCCGGTACCTAGCAGATGCCCAGCAAGCTTGCACAGTGCAGCTGTAGCTTTGGGTACTACCATCCTGGTATGAATGCAGTGTGTGGGTGCCTGGAGCACGTCCTGGAGCACCTCTGAGGATTGTCTCAGGGTCACCTGTCTGCGGTTCTGCAGTCTGCCTGTAGGTTACTGACCGATTTAGGCCATCCCCTTACATGCCTAACATTGCACAGCACAGTTTTTTGATGCAGACACATGCGCCACACATTTTGGCTGAATATACACTTTCCCAGCATATTCAGGTGCCTGTCCTCTTTTTTTTTGTGCCACATACAATATTTCTGCATGATTGCACATTTGGAAATGTACAACGATCTCTCCCTTTCGAATATCATGCTTCTGCATTTTCTGGGATGCACCACGCATCCCCATTTTGTCCAAACATCTCCTTTGAATATGTGGGCCAACATCTAGGCAGTAACACACTTGTACTCTATGCAGATAAAACACTTATACTCTATGCAGGCAACAAAACAGGCTCTTTTTTTTTATGTTTTATTGCATTTTCCAAAATAAACAGAAAACAAACAATCTTGCTGGCTGGTACGAAAATGCCAAACTAGCAGAATAGCTTTCTATAAATACAAATAAACCAAGAATTGTACAGAGTACAGAAACAGTTGTCAAATAAATAACATAATATCAGTACAATTATGCAATATCTCACCAAAACAGGATAAAGTAGCACTAATAAGAATGCTAAAAACCTTCAAATGATAGTGTAATTACTATATGCATTATTGGAAAAGAGAAGAAGGAAAAGATGTGACTAGTGTTGGTGTCATACATAGCATACAAGGGGCTGATACTAGTTTGCAATTTGTGTGGTTCCTCTAAGATGCATTAGGTCCTAACATTGTTGCAGGTTGGGGCTGATTCTTGCTCTTCTGTCTGTGATTTGCACTGAAATAAGAGGTTTTAAGAAAGGGGATGACAAATTTAGGAGTATGAGCAGGGAGTGATTTGTCAGATGGGACAATGCTTTGTAACTGGCAAATCTGGAGTGCGGTAAACCATGCTGTGGGGGGGGGGTGGAGTCTGTGCACCGTCTAAGGAGCAACTGATGTTTGGCCTCAAGGGCTAATGGTATGATCCATTGGCGGGCTGAAGGCTTGTATTGAATATAGCGGAATCCTACCCTAGGATCCATACAGCTGGGTCATTTGGAACGGGGAGTTGTAGAACACAGCTACAAAAGGAGATTGTTGAATTCCAGTAGGAGGGAATGAAACAGTGAGCCAGCTGACTGTATGCAACTCCAGCATATTTTGCTAGGGAGTAGCCCCATTTTGTGTACCACCACTGGAGCCTGACACCATCTATGTCAATTTCTTTTATAATTAACTGGTACTGGACTTCCTGAAAAGTGGTGTGTGCTTTTCATAACAACCCTTGCCAACTTTATGATGAGATGTTTGCACCCAACTCCCTACCACCTAGTGTAATCTTTTAAAAAAAAATTGTATTGATTTTTAAATTATATTATACACAGCAAGAAATCAGCAAAAGGAACAAGCTCTACGAGAATATAAATACACAAAATATTGTTAACAAAGGTGGTAAAAAGACAATATCATCAATTATATATAAAACTATCCATTAATTCAAATCTTAGTATAGTATTTAAAAAATTAATAGGAGAAAGTATTTAAAAAACCGTACTGTTTTTAATAGAAATCAAATATCTGTTTATAGTATATTGTGTTACAGAGTTATTTAAATCCTTTAGGTACATTTAAGCTGATTCGATGTCTCTTACCTTACATTGTGAAATAGATGAACATCCCCCTGAACTGCCTCAATCTAGTCTTTGTTTTTCTAGCGAGACATGGTGGTTTTAAACTGGTAAACTACAAATTTAGCTAGCCAACTGTTTGGGGGAAGGATAATCACCTGATAATATAAGATATAAGCGTTTCCTGGTCTGGAGGATCACTACAGCACTTTCGACCAGATAAGGCATGTTTAATTGTAAGTACTTCCACAAGTCGGTTCTGAGGAGGAATAATTTAGTTGCCAAGTGCTCAAATGTGCATACTGATGCTGATTCAGAATCCATAAACTGAAAGATTGTGAGAATAGCTTTCGATCTCCATGATGGTCAGTGAAGGGACGTATCATCTATTTCTATGTGTGAATTATACCATATGGGTTCCCAACTACTTAGTGACACCATAGACCAGTTCTGTTTGTTAACCTGGAGATTCCATGCATGCTGTGAGTATTTGTGAGTAGGGCAGTAAAAGAGGGAAGGTCACTAGTCAGGTTTCTACTTACCTCTCAAGGTGGTAAGAGGTATTCTGCTCTTTCAATGAGGGCCCAGAGTCGGGTATGTGTATTGCTTAGGTGGAGCTAATGCAGGTTCTGACATATTCCCAATGTCTGATGGTAGGCCCAGAGCCATGGCAGACACAAGCTGCCCTGTCTACCTTGTGTACACAGCTTCTGTAAGATGAATCTGAGCTTCTTTCCCTCTTAAAGATATGAGCGGAACAATTTCTCCAATCTCATAAAATAAGAATTTGATATACAAAAAATGTTTTTTTATCAGGCAAATTAGTGTTATGGGGAAGGCCATCATTCTATAAGCAGTAATCTTCCCACCAAAGGTCAGACTGAGCTTCTTCCATCTAGCTAAATGTACCTCCAGATCCACAATTTGTCTTTTGAGATTGCTGTCAGCCATCTTATTAAGATTTGGGAATAATAGTCATTCTAAAGTACTGTAGGTGGAAGGGAGCCCATTTCAGCTTATAATGAGCAGTAGGTTCCTGTTTGTAGGCTCCATTGAAAGGAACAACTTCAGGTCTTTCTCAATTGATTCATACCCCCAAGATGCTGTGAAAGTCTTTGGGAATGCCCAACACCTACAGGATGGAGGTGACCAGGTTCGATAATAGCAGCTGCCGAAGATCATCTGCATATACTAGGGTTTTAAGCAAGGCTTTACCCTTGATACCCTGTACAGCCTTACACTCACTGAACTTGCATAGCAGGGGTTCCATAGCCAGTAGATTCAGGAGGGGAGAAAGGAAAAAACCTTGCCTAATGCCATGCTGTAAAGTAGCTTACGTGGAAATTATTCTGTTAATCTGGATCCTTGCCTTTGAATTTGTGTACAGCAACTGGAACAGTAAAGTGAGTTTTGGGACAGTGGCTATGTGGTCCAGAACCTGATACTAATAGGCACACTCAACAGAGTCAAATTCCTTTTCTGTATCTATTCTCATCAGGAGGGCTGGGTCCCTCAGAGTGATGGCTACCCCAACTGCCAGTATTACAGCTCAGACATTGTCCATTGTCATTTGCCCCTTCACAAAGTCAGCTTGATGTTTATCTACTAGGAACAGAATTGGGGGGCCCATCTGGTAGCCAGGTTAGGTAATATTTTAGCATCCATATTAAGAGGGGATATGGGCCCATAATTGGAGATCACTTGGGGGATCCTTGCATGATTTGAGTATCAAGACAACCAGGCATCCAGCATCAAGGATGGTAGTGTGTTTGCCTGCATCGAAGAAGATATGAGTCTAACAGCCTGGTTGCCCGCTGAGTCTGAAAGGCCTGGTAAAATTTGACAGGTAGTCCATCCAACCCAGGCATTTTCTCTTTGTGTATGGTGGTCAGAGCAATCTGGGATTCCTGATTTGTGATGGGGGACTCTAAGCTCTGCTGGTGATTCTCTGTGAATTTTGGTAGCATTGTGGAGTCCAGAAATTTAGAGAGATCATCCTGGGAAGGAAACCTATGACTTATACTGTACAACTTAGTATAGTACCTTAAGAAGGCCTCACTTATGTCCAACTGTTTGGAAGTAATAAGCCCGCTTATATGTTTGCCTTGTTGGGATACTCTGGTTTCGTATGCAAGGAGTTTGGATGCCCTTTTCCAGATTCCCAATACTTTTGATTTGCGTTACTCACAGCACATTGTGCTGAGTTCATAATGAGGGCATTGATGAAGTGTCACAACTACTCTGTTATGTCCCACAGTGATATATACCCAGTTCCCTCTGTGTGTCTGTTTTGAACATTGCCATATAACTTATTATTTTACCATGAATATTGGCCTTGAAAGCATCCCAGAGGGTGGCATTGAAAACCTCAGGTGTATCACTGAGTTGAAAATACATTTAACTTTCTTTTTCTAACCACTCTTTGAAGTTGCTATGTGTTAGTGGGAATATACCCATGTTCCACTGATAGGTTGAGAGGGGTTAATTGCGGGCCTCCATTGTGAGACTGACACAAGCATGGTCTGAAATTACTAGTGGACCTATGTTCACTTCAGGAGGGAGGAAATATGTTGGGATTGGATCAGGAAGAAATCTGTCCTGATGCTATTATTAGGCAAGGCTGAATGAAATGAAAGGTCCCTAACAGTGAGATTTAGGGATTTCCAGGGGTCCACAGGTTGGATGTATTGGGTCAAGTGGTGCAAGGCAGACCTGGCTTTCAGTGTGAGAGCTGGCAGGTACCTCCACTTATCCACGTAAGTGTCCCAGACCTTGTTAAGGGTGAGTGCCATGGAGCAGAAGTGTGGCATCTGACTCACTGGCATCTGGGAATGTTGACAGAGCACCCACAGGGAGGACCGCAGGCTGCAGGAAATCATTGTCACTGGAGGAAAGGTAAATGTAAAGATAGGGCAGGAAGTAAACTGTAGGGAGTTGGAAGGGGATTGCAGCTAATCCCTATCTAGGGTCAGCTTACATTTGTACTGAGCATTGTAAGGAGGCAGTACAGCGCAGTGGTTTAAGGCTCTGAGCTGCAAACCTGGAGACCTAGGTTTGAATCCCACAGCCCCTACTTACATTAGTGTGACCCTGAGCAAGTCATTCAACTTCTTTATGCTCCCAGTTCACACCTGTAAACAAGCTTCAGCTTAGCATGTCTCTCCTGGTTAAAGAAAAAAAAGGTTCTGACATATTCCCAATGCCTGATGTTAGGCCCAGAGCCATGGCAAATCCCAGCTGCCCTGTCTACCTGGTGTGCACAGCTTCTGTAAGATGAATCTGAGCTTCTTCTCCTTCTAAAGATATGAGAAAAACAGTTTTTCTAATCTCAGAAAATAAGAATTCGGTATATAAAGAGGGAGATTTTTCAGTCAAACTAAAGATTTGGGGCAGGCCATTATTCTATAAGTAGTAATCTTCCCTCCAAAGGTCAGACTGAGTTTCTTCCATCTAGCTAAATTTACCTCTAGATCCTCAATTAGTCTTTTGAGATTGCTGCTGGCCATCTATTAAGATTTTGGAACAATAATCATTCCAAAGTTCTGTAGGTGGGAGGGAGCCCATGTCAGCTTACAATGGATAGTAGGTTCCTGTTTTCAGGCTCCATTGAAAGGAAGGACCTCAGTTCTTACTTAATTGATTCTTACCCCCCCAAAATAGTGTGAAAGTCTTTGAGAATGCCCAACACCTACAGGGTGGAGGTGACCAGGTTCGATAGTGGCAGCAGCAGCAGATCATCTGCATATGCTAGGGTTTTAAGTGAGGCTTTACCAATCGATGCCCTGTATAGCCTTACACTTCCTGAACTTGCATAGCAGGGGTTCCATAGCCAGTAGATTCAGGAAGGGAGAGAGGAAGAAACCCTGCCTAGTGCCACGCTGTAAGGTAGCTTGCCTGGAAATTGTTCCGTTAGTCTGGATCCTTGCCTTTGAGGTTGTGTACAGCAACTGAAGCAGTGAAGTAAGCTTTGGGCCCATGGCTATGTGGTCCTGAACCTAATACAGAGAGGCACACTCAACAGAGTCAAATTCCTTTTCTGTATCTATTCTCATCAGGAGGGCAGGGTCCTTCTGAATGGTGGCTACCCCTACTCCCAGTATTGCAGCTCAGATGTTGTCAGTTATCATTTGACCCTTCACAAAGTCATCTTGATGCTTATCTACTAGGAACAGAATTGGGGGGGGGTCCCATCTGGTAGCCATGTTAGGTAATATTTTGGCATCCATATTAAGAAGGGGTATGGGCATGTAATTGGAGATCACTTGGGGGGTCCTTGCATGGCTTGGGTATCAAGACAATCAGGCCTCCAACATCAAGGATGGTAGTGTGTTTGCCTGCATGGAAGAAAGTGTGAGTCTAACAGCCTGGTTGCCAGCTGAGCCTGAAAGGCCTGGCAAAAATCAACATGTAGTCCATCCAACCCAGGCATTTCCCTTTGCGTGGGGTGGTCAGAGCAATCGGGGATTCCTGGATTGTGATGGGGGACTCTAGGCTCTGTTGATGATCGTCCATGAATTTTGGTAGCATTTATTTATTTCTAATCGGATATACCTTTGAGCCAGAGGCTGTTTTATAGAAGTTCCTCGTCAGCAAAATTACTACAAATAGTTGTCATAGGAATCAGCTACGGGGATAACAAGAAGTTTACAGGAAAGTAACTAACATAGATTGACAAGTAGGACTTGAGTACAAGCACAGTAAGGGGTACATTGTTCAATTCTGTCGGTACACTAAGAACATTACAAACAGTAATTGACAATTAAAATACATAATAGGACAAGAGGCATAACATGGGTTTGGCAGTTATTTATCAGAAGTGCAGATATACAAAAATGGTTAGGCAACTTAGGACCTAAAGAATAAGTGCATTTATTTAGGAATAGAGGTGATACTAGAGGTGGTAGAAAGTCTCATAGACAGAGAGGTAGAAATTAGGGCAGGGGAAATGAGGGCAGTGTGGAAGATTACATGGGGATAAGAGAAAAAGGGGAGAAAGGTGGGGGGAGGCGGCGGGAGGTTAAATAAGTAAACGACAAGAGAGGGTACATTGGACTGAATTGCCAAGTTACAAAGCATTAACAGGGGGTAAGGTGACCAGAGAGGGTTTAAGTGGGGCTAATCAAGGTGAGGGAGAGGTTGGTGAGAGGTAGATAAGAGAGAAAATAGGAGTGTGGCAATAGGACATGTAGAGAGCAAAAACTGGAGAAACCTGTCTTAGCCACAAGGTAGTGACATGGAGTGAGAAAGGAGCTAGTGATGGGAGTAAAGGGGGGGAGAGGAGTGAGAGAAGGCAAGAGAATACATAGGAAAGCAAAAAAATTAGGTAGAGGAAAGAGACAGAAAGTTAGCTAGTGTCAATATTAGAGGAGGCATTAGAGTAGAAAGTATGTAGAGGGAAGAGACAGAAAGTAGGCTAGGGTTGATTTAGGGGAGGCAGAGCCTTGAGGGATGAGTGAGTCATAACAAACAAGATGGAGATGGGTGGAGATGGAAAGTAGGGTTAGGGGATAGTGTGAGGAGAGGAGAGATGGGGGGAGATGAGACTGATATGAGATATAATGCAGGTTGAATGGTTAGCCACTGGGTGGGAAGAGAAGACTTGTAGAGGGGAGATAAGTGACCGCTAGCAGTCACATCTACTGGAAGAGGATAGGTATGCTCGTAGTTTTGCCTTGAAAGGGCCTAGTTTGAGTTAACTATGTAGATCAACATTGAGAGAGTTAAACCAGAGTGGTACCTGGTACTCATAGGAGCATTAGCCTAGAGGAGTCCTATGGAAAGGAACTTTTAGGGAGCGGTTGTTTGTTCCCCTAGTGTTTCTAGATTGATGGGATTGACAGAGAAGGTTTTGCACACCAAGTGGAGTGAGTCCAAGGCAGGACTTCTTCATGAAGAGGTATAATTGGTACCACATACGAGAGTTCAAGTTAAGCCACTCAGTTTGTGAATATAGCTCGCATGAGTGAGTAAGCCGGTGAGCTCCAAGCATGAGATGACAGGCCACATTCAGGGAAGTTTTTAGATGCTTTAGGGCAGTTGGGTTTGCAGCCCCATACACTACTAGGCTGTAGTCGATGGTCGAGATCACTGAGCTAGATACTGCAATTTGAGAGCCTCCTTAGGAAGGCACTGTGTATTCCTGTACAATAGGCCCAGCTTCCCATTAGATGATTTTGCCACCTGATCAATATGCTGGTGGGAGGATAGGTTACTACCTAAAGTTAAACCTAAGTAATTAAAACTATGCACCATTTTGAGGGGGGATTTGCAGTTATTAAGAATTTTTAGATTGAAAGCCCTGTGTCTGTTTTTTGGTGATTTGAAAAGCATGGTTTTGCTTTTCAATTGTGAGATGAGTAGCTTGGGTTTAGGAACCACTTTTTGGTTTCAAGAAATTTACCTGCATTATTGATTCTAGAGTAGTAGGGTCCTGGTGACTGGTGTATAACACTGCATCATCAGTGTACAGTAGTACGTTGTCTGGAATTTCTTGAGGTAGGTGGTTTAGGAATAAACTAAAAGGCAGCAGGCCTAATATGGAACCTTGGGGCAACCCAGTAATGATGACCTGGTTGTCTGACATGGCTTCAGATATTTTTACTTTTTGGACGCTGCCAGTGAGATAGCTCCTGAACCAGGCCACTGATACATATGACAGTCCCAAGATGGATAATTAGTTCAAAAGATGCTCATGATTAACGGTACCAAAGACTTTGGTGAGGTCAATATATGTACCCCCCGAAAGACCTTTGTCCATTGCATTATGTATGTGGGTGCAGGTTGTAAAGGTTCAACACCTTCCCCCAAACTTAAGGACCCTGAGAGCATTTCGGCCAGCACATCAAGGCTCTCCTTGTGGGGGCAGATAGTGAGAGTTTGACACCCTCCCTGAGCTGAAGGACCCCAGGCATTTGGTCAGCATCAACGCTCCCCTCATGGGTGCAGGTTATGAGGGTCTGACACCTCCCGAGCTTAAGGACCCGCAGCATTCGGTCCAGATAATATCAGCATTTCCGAGCAGCCTTCCAGCGTGCACCACTCCAGTCACACAGCCCTGAATTTCTCGGAACTTGGAGAAGGAGCCCCGCTGTGGCTACGTGTCAGCTCCCCACCGCCCCCACAACCACCACCCTTGGTTGACTTGGTGATTTATAGAGAGACAAGAATCAAGTGACTTGTGAAAAAAAAATCAGGCAACTCTCCCATTTGCAGGTTATCATTACCTACCACTAGGGGCTGCTATTCAGCCCATACATTCCCTAAATGCCTGGTATGTGTTGTATAAGAGTACCCATAACCTGCTCAAAACCCTTGCCTTCTATCTACTTACACAGCAGCACTTAGCTTTCCATTCTTTAGTGATCCATAACATAAACAATTATGGATTCTATACATAACATTTCTATAGAATTTAAATGCAGGTCCATCCCATATCTACTAGGCATCAATACTATCTCTCTCTCTCTCTCTCTCTCTCTCTCTCTCTCTCTCGTACAAACTGTTGATATGGCTAACTCTTCTCTTGACGACTCTCACTCCCAGTATACCACCTTCCTGCCTCTTCCCTACTCTACAACTCACTACTCCTACTCCTGCCCTCCATACACCCTTTCTGCTGCCCACCCCGGTGATAACTCCTCCCTCAGTAACCATGTCCCTCTCCCGCACCTCCCACTTGCTCCAAACCACCTGATCCCTGAAACCATGATTACCCCCTTTCTATGTAGCCCAAAATTATTGCTCTTCACCTGCTCTCAAGTTACCAATAATCTAACCCAACATGCAGGCCCAGTACTGTGCAATCACAAAAAGATCCTAATAAGTTTCCTATCCAGGATCTCCTTTATCCTGCTGCTCCCTATGGGCAATATTCACCCCAATCCTGGCCCTACTATCCCCACCCCTTGCCTGTCAGCACATTCCAAAGGACTACAAATGGCCACTGTAAATATATGTTGCCTCCAAAAGAATCTTGCCCAGCTCCAAGCCTGGGTCTGCCTACACAACCCCAGTGCACTAGCTGTAACTGAAACATGGCTGTCCCAGAACACCCCAGACTTGGCTGTTTACATACTGGGCTGCTTATTGTTCAGATCTGACTGGCTGAGCAGGCGGGGTGGAGACAGTGCACTGTACCTTCAGGATCAACTGCAAGGTATTAAAATTAATATGACGAGCCCTATGGCTGGTGCTCAATCCCTCACCCTTAGGGTGGCTGTTGGCAACTTGGGTAAATCCCTCTATCTTATGTCAGTCTATATTCCCTCTTGCAACCAGAAGGAGGCTTTCGTATCCATCCAAAATATCATCACCCAGCTACCAAATAGCTCTGAAATCATTGCCCTAGGTGACTGTAATACAACCTGGCTTGCCCCCCAAACTTCCTCCCTCAGGAATGCAGCTGCTGCCCAAAATCTTTCTCAAATGGTTCATACCCCTACTAGAGTAAACCAACTCAGGGGCACTAGTTCCTTCATTGATCTCATCCTCACGAACCACTCTGAGCGCATACAGGATGTCCAGGTCCTCCCAGACTCACTCATGATCACTCCCCTGTTACCTGCCGCTGAACAAATAGCTGGAAGCCCCCTTCCGAGGATCTCCATGTATCACCAGCTAAAGAAAGGGTCCCGAGCACAACTTCATAACCATCTCCTTCACCTTGACTGGTCCCCACTTGATCACCAGTCGTCGGTGGATACCGCCCTGTCCTTCTTCATTAGCTCCTTCCAAGCTGCCTGAAACATCTTCGCCCCCTTTGTTAAGGGGATAGAAAAAAATAAATCCTCACCATGGGTAAATCAGTGATTGCTCGATCCAATGAAGGCCCGTGATAACCTATCAAATCAAATCAAATCAACTTTATTTTTATAGCGCCTTTCAAAACCAAGGCGCTGTACATCAAACGAATACATAATAATAACATTGTAAAACAGCATTAAAATATAACAGCCATAACTAAACAAATGCCAGGCTAAATAAATATGTTTTCAAACCAGTTTTAAAACCACTGTCACCATGCCCTTGAATCTGGCAGCCCTTCTGATCGCCAACTGTATCACGCTGCCGAAACTCATGCACCTGGGCTATCCACCAGGCAAAGGCTGCATTTAATCAGGCAAACCTTACTGCCACCTGGGGAAATGGAAAGAGCTTTTGGGAAAATATGAAAGAACTTAGTGGCAAGTCTTCCTCCCCCCCCCAACAATACTTATCATCGACTGTGTCTCCACACAAGACCCTAGTAGGATAGCAGATGCATTCAATGTTTCATTCTCCCACCTCAGTTCTATCCTTCCCCCGACTTCTTTACTGCATCTACTGGATAGTTCCCACCACCCCTCTGCACTCCACCTTTTCATTTCAAAACTATCTCCCCTAGTGCAGCCCGCCCTTATCTCGCCATGTTCCTTGGAAGGACAAAGCAGAGTGGTGACTTGGTGACTCTCTTGATGCAAGCTGCTCTCATAACCCTTGATGCTGTTCTAACACCTAACAAAAATACTCAATATGTCTCTTGTGCCTAGGAGTTCCCTTCACCATGGAAAAGGGTGGTCATTACCCCAGTTCATAAAAGCGGAGACTGTACCTCTTGTAATAACTATAGGCCCATCTCCATGCTTCCTCCCTTCTTAAAAGCTTTGGAAAAAATTGTTGTAGATCAACTTTCCGATTATCTAGACTCATACCACCTACTATGCCAGCAGCAGCAGCATGGCTTCAGGAAAGGGCACAGCACTAACACTGCCCTGCTTGAGTTTACCTCCTGTATCCATGATGCCCCTGATCAGGAAGCCCTGGCTGGATCTGTCTCTATTGATCTGTCCAAGGTTTTTGATATTGTCAATCACAGTATGCTGATAAATTCCCTCCACTCTGTTGGTGATTCTCAAGAGACAGCTGACGTGTTCTCCAACTATCTCCATGGCCGTACCAAGCAAGTAAAAATAAATAGCATCCTTTCTACAACCCTCCCTCTCCTCTGGGGTGTCCCACAGGGGTCTATCCTAGGCCCGCTCCTTTTCTCTTTATACTTAAACTCCCTCCCCTTGGCCTCCAATGGGTGCCTGCTCCTTAATGCTGATGATGCCATGATCTTTAGTCAACACCCTGACCCTACCCAGCTCCAAAAATCCTTGCAGGGCTCCTTCGCTGAAATAGAATCATGGTTTACCTCCCACAAACTTGTCCTATACTACAAAAAAACTAAGGTCATGCTATTTGCCCACCCCCAACATAAGCATAATGCGGCCAAATTATCCATATTAAATTCCCAAGGTACCGCACTGGAATCAGTCACCAGCTTTAAATATCTAGGGGACACCCTTGACTCGGCCCTTACCTTCCACGATCATATAGCTTTGACATGCTCTGCTATTGACATCAAAATTGAGCTCCTGTATAAATTGAAACCATGTCTCCCACCTGATGCCCTCTGTCTAGCCATTTCCAGCTCCATCCTTTCCCTAGTGGACTATGGGATAATCATATATGGCGCTGCCTCTGACACTGCCCTAACCAGTATAAAATGCACCCTAAACAAAGCCTGCAGCTGGCAGCAGGCCGCAATCTGCACACGCATACCTGTGACCGCTATCGACGCTCATCATGGCTAAACTTTCAGGGCTGTCTACGCTATCAGACCTGCTTATTTGCCAAAAAAATCCAACTAGGGCTAGCTCCCTCTGGCTGTCTCTTACTCCTCCAAACTAGCTTGCTGACACGGGCTACAAGACACTCTGACTCTACTACCTTTCATATCCCTTTTGCAAGGACCACAACTGGCCAAAGGATCTTATGCTACAGGGCTCTACTATGGTTGAACTCTCTTCCTGACCCTACCCTATCTATTCCCAGGTTGGGGCCTTTTAAAACTGAACTACGTGGCCACATTATGTTCAGCTCTTTATGTGACTGCAGTTAAACCACTCAAACAAGAGCAATGTTTCCGTCTGTACCTGATCCTAATATAATATATGATTTGCTGTTTCACACCTTTGGAGTTGCTCTATGTATGTATTAACCATTACTGTCTCTGTCCTTAGTCATTGTAATATAATCTACTCCATATCTGTCTTCATTCTATGTAAGACATGGAGCCTTTGCAAATGAGTCCCTGACTCAAAGGGTTGTAATTCCGAGACTTGATATAAATAAAAATTTAAATAAATTCAAGTAAGGCGGTAGTAATGCTATGAATTTTATGGAAGCCATGTTGCTCCGAGTATTGTAGATTATACTTCTCAAGATAGTCTGTTAATTGATCAGCCACAACTCATTCTAGTGCAGTTGACAGTGGTGGCAGAATAGAGATGGGACGGTAGTTTGTGACAGTAGTACGGTCCCCATTTTTATAAACTGGGGTTACCACAGCGGCTTTCCAGAGCCTAGGGAATGTTCCTAAGGTGAGGGATAGAGTTAGGATTTTAGTGAGTGGGGCTATGGTGATGTCCAGGGTGAGGGAAACTAGTTTTAGATCTACCTGATCACTGCTGGCTCTAGACTTACCTAGAGCATTGCAGAGGTATTTTTTTGCTTCAGTTGGGATGATTAGTTTAAAGTAGCAAGGAGGGGGGTTACCCCACACAGTTAGCAGAGGGGCGAGCATGATTATTTACCTCAGAAGGCTAAAGGAATTCACTGGGAGCACACTGCTGAGGTCTGAGAAAGCCTCATTGACAGTATTTGCAATAAGATGGGGGTCCTGTGAATGAGTTCTATTTATATTAATCAAAGTAGGGGGAATTTGTTCAGTTTATCTGATAGGGACTTGATGTTATCCCAAAATCTATGGACATCACCTGATGGATATCAGCTCACATTGAAAGTATTGGATTTTGGCATTCCGGATTTCCCAGATGCACTTGTTATGGGCTGCTGTGTATTTCTGGAAGTCCGTTCAGGAGTCAGACCTTTTGGCGGTGTGCCACAGGTTATCCCTGTGCATCATGAGAACAAGCAGTGTGTGTGTGTGTGGGTGATCCAAGGGTTGCTTATGCCTCGTAGCCTGCACTTTGTGTGTGGGGCAAATATATTGCAGGCTTCGTTAAAGCGTGATGTAAAGCCTTCAAGAGCAGCATTAATGTCAGTTTCTGAGTCTAAGAAACTCTAATCTTGTCAACTTAGGTGGGCTTTGAGACTGCTCTCAGTTTCCCTTTTTTTAGTACTCTGGTATGTACTATCTTGATCATTGCCTAAGGGGATTTGTTAGACCAGGTGAGAAACATTGGAGAGTGGTCACTAATGGAATCTGGGAGAACAGGAGGGTGGCCTATTCTTTTTGGGCAGTTTGTGATCAATTAGTCAATCAGTGTACTAGTCCCTGTTCTGTAATTTATACGTGTAGTGGAGTTAACTATTTGTGAGTATTTAATGGAGGCTAATGCATCTTTGTAAGGACCCGCATCCGTTGATATCCAATTAATATTAAAGTCTCCCATCATGATGAGTGCAGCTTTCTGCACCCGGTCAGTGAGATAGTCGGTGATTACTTTAAGCCCACTGGGGAGTTCATTAGGAGGACAGTAGACAGATACCACTGTAATTGTTTTACCATTTGAGCAAAGTAGGAGCTTCACTGCCAGTGTTTGGATATTATTTCCAGTAATTATTGGAGGTAACATTTGCACTTTAATGTGTTCCTTCATGTAGAGAACACATCCTCCTCCCCTTTTACTAAGCCTGACCAGTCTGTAAGAGATGTAAGCCAATAGGTGAAAAGCCTAGTCAGGCACCCTGGGGTTAAGCCAGGTTTCTACAATGGAGAGTATGTCTGGCTGGTGTTGTGTACTCCAAACTTGTAGCTGATCCAGTTTTGCCATAAGGCTGCAGATATTGAGGGAGGCAATAGTGAGAACCCTTTGTCTTATGATATTGGTCATTGCATTAAGTGGGCCAGGGTTCAGGTGCATGTTCCCAGACAAAAGTAGAAGTAGCCATATCAGTCTAACTGCCTGCAATTTTAGGTCTGCAGTCCAGAAGTTTGGAGAGGTCATCCTTGGGAAGGGAAACCTGTGACTTATACTTTACAACTTGGTATAATACCTTAAGAAGGCCTCACTTATGTCCAACTATTTGGAGGTAATGATCCTGCTTATATGTTTGCCTGGTTGGCATACTCTGGTTCTGTATGCTAGGAGTCAGGATGCCCTTTCCCCAGATTCCCAATACTTGTGATTTGCGCTACTCACAGCACATTGTGCTGAGTTCATAAAGAGGGTGTTGATGCAGCATCACAACCGTTCTGTATGTCCCACAGTAATAGATACCCAACTTCCTCTGCTTGCCTGTTTTGAACATTGCCATATAACATATTATTTTACCATGAATATTGGCCTTGAAAGCATCCCAAAGGGTGACACTGGAAACCTCAGGTTTATCACTGAGTTGAAAATATATCTCACTCTCTTTTTCCTAACCACTCTCTGAAGTTTCTGTTAGTAAGAATGCATCCATGCACTACTGATGGGTTGAGGGGGATTATTGCTGGCCTCCATTGTGAGACTGATGCAAGCATGGTCTGAAATTACTAGTGGACCTATGTTCGACTTCAGGAGGGAGGAACTATGTTGGGATTGGATCAGGAAGAAAAGTGTCCTGCTGCTATTATTAGGCAAGGCTGAATGAAATGAAAGGTCCCTAACAGTGAGATTTTGGGATTTTCAGGGGTCCACAAGTTGGATTTATTGGGTCAGGTGGTGCAAGGCTGGCTAGTCACTCATCCCCCTCTCACCAATCTTTCAAAACAACCCTAAGAGCCTGGCTCCTGATGGAGTACACCTGTAACTATTCTTTAGGAAACACTAGAGACCGTAAGCCGTCCTGGTGTTGCTCAGGGGGCTGCCTACCTCCTGTCTCCTTTTCTGTCCACATCTTGACCTCTCCTCATGCCCTCACCCCTTAGTATTGTTTACTCTCCTTGTCCTATCCTGATCTCCTATTAAATCTATTGAATGCCAGTCCTTACTCATACTGTTAGCTTGTATTGGAGGATACCTATGTTAGCTTGGCCTATAGGGTGCTATAGCCTGCGGCCTTGTCAATCCAATGTGCTGCTGCTATTACTGTATCATATATTGTATACTTTCTGTGACTGTTTGCTTAGTCTGTATTTATTCATCCTATGTTTGACCTTGTAACTCTCTGTACCCCTGTTGGAGTGCTATTGTATGTACTGATGTTACTGTCAACACCATGTATTGATCTCTTATAGAGGTGTTCCACGTTTGTGGCCCAGGTCACAGCTGAAAATTGTTCTTTGGATTAGCTCACTTACCCAGTCTCTAACGACATAAATAAAAAATAAAAATAAAGGCAGACCTGACATTCAGTGTGGGAGCTGGCAGGCACCTCCACTTATCCACATATGGGTCCCAGACCTTGTTAACGGTGAGTGCCATGAAGCAGGAGGGTGGCATCCAACTCACTGGCATCCAGGGATGTAGGCAGAGTACCCACGGTTATGACCGTAGGCTGCAAGCCATGCTGGTCACTGGAGGAAAGGTAAGTGTAAAGGGAGGGCAGGAAGTACACTGTAGGGATTTGGAAGGGGACTGCAGCTGATCCCTGTCTAGGGTTAGCTTACATTTGTACTGATCATCAAGGAAGCAGGAGGGGGTAGGTGAATCGAGAGGATTTAGGGATTGCTGTAAACATTCCTAAATGAATTGATTATATATGGAGATACATATCTAGTGGTTAGGGGAAGCTGGTGGTGGGAGGATGTGGGGGAATAGGAGCACATACAGGCATCAGGGTAGAGGGAGGAGGATGGTGTGCTGTAATAATTGTGAGGTAGCAATCTTCCTGGAAACATTGTGGAGTGCAGGGGCTTTCCAGTGTACAGAAGCCTGGAGCAGTTAATGGCAGAAGTAAGACAGATCAGATGGAAGCTGGGGAGGATGGAGTGGAAAGTCAGATGAGCAGGGCAATGGAGTGAAAGGTAGATGGGAGGTGCTCAGGGGAGTTAGATTTGCAGGTAGGTTAAGAAGCAGGGAGGATCACCCACTGTCCAATGGGTACCCCTTTGTTAGAGGGCCAGGGACCCCAGGGAGTGGGAATGGCAAATGGCAGGGGGAAGGGGTGGGACTGCAAGGGTTGTAACAGGAGTGGACACTCTTGAAGGAGTGCTTTTAATGAATAGGTTTCACCTACTGTCTGGCAAGGGGAGCAGTAAACAGGAGTTGTGGTAGGAGATTGGCTTAAGACATTGAATTCAGGGGAGAAGAACAGGAAAGGGAGGTGGGACTCTGCAAGGTAGTCAAGGTGGGAAGGGAAGGAAGGGAAGGAAGGGAAGGGAAGGGAAGGGAAGGGAAGGGAAGAAGAAGCAGGCAAAGTGGAGCAGAGGGTGGGGGGAGTGCAAGGATAGGGTAGAAGGAAGAGAGAGGAAGTGGAGGCAAGCACACGGTACTGTAGTTAGCCAGAAAGGGACGGTCATAGAGGGGAATGGTTAAATAGTGAAGGGATAAGTAAAGGCTTTGGTGGGATGTTAACCAGGGCTGAGGGGGAGCAATTAGCAGGGAAGGAAGGAAGGAAGGAATGGAGAGAGGGTAGGAGGGAGGTAGGGAGGGAGACATGGATGGAGGGGAAGGAAGGGCGATAATCCTAGGGGACTCCACAGTTTAAGGTATTCACTAGGGAAGGAAGGGGGACCCAAATGCAAGAAGGAGGGATGACAGCAGGGAAGGTGTGCCCAAGAACTGGGGAAGTGCTAAGGGTGCTGGGGGTAACCAAATGTAATTATACTTCTTGATACCAATGAACTAGTGGGGAAGGAGGTGGAGGTAGTACTAGGAAGGTTCAGGGAGTTATGTAGGACCTGTAGGGAGTTACTGTAGCAAGATTGCTAGCATTGTCAGGGGTGTTAACAGTGCCAAGGGCCAGTACAGTCAGGAAGAAAACGATAGAGGAATTCAATGTCTGGCTGAGGGGATGGTGCAGGTAAGAAGAGTTCCTCTGCTTTGGAGATGGGGAAGGGGGAGTCTGGTCAAATAAAACATTTTATACACCATACAGACTACACCTCAGTAGGGTGGGGTTGAGGCTACTCTGGGTCAAAATGAGGGAAGTCCATATCTCATAAACTTCAATTAAGCTACTGGGAGGGCAGACGGTCCTGCAGGCCCAATACTCCAAGAGAAGGTCAAAGAACCTCACCCCCATATGAGTAGAGGGGTTTAGGAGGGTGGAGGGGAGCAAAACTGTCAGCAAAGGGAGGTGGCAGGGAGTGCACAGTGGGGAGACATGGGAATGAAAGAAGTGAGGGAAGGGAAGGAGAGTCAGATTCTAGGTGGAAGGTGGAGTCTCCAAATGCACAAAGTCTCGGTAACAAGATGGACAACCTGCATGCACTGCTTAACAGAAGGGTGGTGGACATCGCAGCAGTCACCAAGACTTGGGCCACAGGAGACCATGACTGGGACTTCTCAATCCCAGGGTATAAATTATAGAGGAGGATAGGTCAGTAGGGAAGGGGGGGTGACGGTATACATCAGGAAGGGTATAGCATTACGAGTGAGCAATTGGAGGACAGGAGGGTGGAAGTAAGGTGGATTCAGTTACCATGCAATAAAGAAGGAAGGTGAGGTTGGGGTGGTTTACGGATCACCCAGCCAGGAAGAGGAAAGGGTATGGAATTGAACTTGCATAAATTGAATGCTACAGGGAAGGGAGAGTTGGTAATGGTAGGGGACTTCAACCTGACCAAGGTAGACTGGAGCATGCAGACCATGACAGGTACCAGGAGTCAAGTGATCCTAGAAGCATTGCAGAATGGGTTCCTGACTCAGAGACTCACAGAACCCACCTGGGAGGAGACAATTTTTGATCTGGTGCTCACTAATGTGGAGCATATTCAAGATATAATGGTCAAGGAGCCCCTAGATGGAAGTGACCATTGCACAGTGTGGTTCTCATTGGATATGAGCAGGGAAAACATCCCCACTAAGATCAAAATCCTGGATTTTAGGAGGGTGGACTTCAGAAAGATGGGTGAATTGTTAAAGAAGCACCTGGTGGGCATCAGGGTAGATATGGGGGTGGACCAAAGTGGTCCATCATTGTCAAGGGGGGGAATAATGGCTGCACCAGATGAGTGTGTTAGACTCAGGGGGAAGAACTTAATGGCAAAAGCACCAACTGGTTTAGCACAGAGATTGCCCAGGCTATAAAGGACAAGAGGCTGGCCTATAGGTAATTCAGGAAAATCAAGAGAGGAGGACAGGGAGAACTACCTAAAGATGGCTAGTGAGGTAGGTAGGGTAGTCCAGAGGGCTAAGGCTCAGATGGAACTGCATATAGTTGAAGGAATTAAGAAGGTGGAGAAGGCCTTTTTTTCACTACAAAAGTGAGAAAAGAGTCAAGAAGGACAGGATTGGTAGGCTTCAGAAAGGGACTGGATGGGTGGAGGAGAATGGGAGAAAAGCAGAGGTACTGAACGAATACTTCTGTTCAGTCTTCGCCAGGGAGAAAGATGGACCGGTGCTAATGGGGGGAGAAGAGGAGTAGGGGTGGAGGGGTGCATGGATGTGGTGATGAGGGGATAGAATGAGGGAAAGACTACTGTCGCTGAAGTGACAAACCCAGGCCTAGATGGCATACATCTACGTGTCAGACCTGTTCAATAGTTCACTGGAGTCAGGAGTGGTATCGCAGGATTGGAGAAGAGTGCATGTCGGGCCCCTCCATAAGAGCAGTCCCATAGATGACCCAGGGAATTACAGACTGCTCAGTCTGACCTCAATCATGGGCAAGCTCATGGAGACCATACTTAAGGAAATGCTGGTATAGTATCTAGTGGAGCATGGTCACCAGGTTGTGAAGCACCATGGGTTTATGGGAGGGAGGTCATGTCAAATAAATCTAATTGACTTCTTTGACTGGGTCACCAAAACAGTTGACAGGGGCAGTGGTGGACATTCTTTACCTGGACTTCAGCAATGGTTTTGACTCTACCCCACAAGAGGTTGATCAGGAGGTTGGCTGATTTGGGGTAGGGGAAAAGATGACCAGATGGTAAACTGGCTGGGGAATAGGATCCAGAGAGTGGTGGGAGGAGAGTTCTCTATTAACAGAAAGGTCATCAGAAGGGTCCTGCACAGCTCGGTGCTAGGACTGGTGTTGTTCAATATCTTCATCAATGATACTGGGGTTGGCATTAAGGGAAACATGTGACTATTCACAGACGACACCAAGCTCTGGGGGAGGATGGATACAGCTGAAGGAATACAGGACCTAAAGGAGGATCTGGAAAAATCTGGGAGGTGGTCCAGATTTAGCAGATTGGCTTCATTACATAGAAATGCAAAGTCATGCACACTGGAGCCAGGAATCCCAGGATGGATGGAGTACTACCTGAGAGGGGTCCTACTATCTTTAACAGAGCAGAAGAAGGATCTGGGAGTGATAATCACTAGCGACCTGAAGCACTCCACACAGTGCAGGAAAGCAGCAGCAAGGACAAATAAGATGGTGGGATAAACAGCCAGGGGGACCAGCAGTAGGCAAGAGGAGGTCATACTTCCCAGTACAGGTTAGTTACTGCTGAGGAAACATCTGGAGTATGGAGTGCAGTTGTGGTGTCATACCTTAAAAAGGCCATTACCTGCTGGAGATAGTCCAGAGGAAGACAACAAAGATAATTGTGGGTTAGTAGGGTAAAGCGTATGAAGAGAGGTTAGGGGCCTTGAACATATACTCTCTGGAGGAGAGGAGAGGAGAGAAGACATGATTGAGACTTTCAAGTACTTGAAAGGGATACATAGGTGGATAAGGTGGGTGTCTTTAAGCTAAGTGGCAACCAAAACATGAAGGGCACAGTCTTAAGCTGGAGTGAAGAAATCTAGAGAGAAAGGAGGAGGTTATTTATTTCTTCATTCATTTAATTTGTTTGTTTGTTTGATAACCAGGTAGATACAGTGCTCCCATTTACCTTTTTCAGGAACAAACTAGGTCATATAGATGGCACATACAGTATATGAACTACAATACATGAGATTCAGCATACAGTACTTGGAATGCAATACATGAGATTCAGCATACAATACATAAGTGACAATAGTTACAGAGCTTGAAGAAGTATTCATGGACTGATCAAACAGTTCATCAAATGAGTCAGTGCAACAGGAACAGTATACAAGTGAAGGTGAGAAACGCTATCCATCTATAGAAATGAGAAATAAAATTCTGCTGTATGGCAAGCAGATGGGCTTTGTCAGTCAGGTAGGGTGAGAAGGCCAACAAAATGAAACCCAGCCCTTTCCTTAAGTTAGGAAATACACTTGCAAACTGAGGCAGATAGAAGGATATTTTTAAAGTGCGATATGAAGAGGTGGGGAGTGTCTAGTGGGTGGAGCATGACTGGTACATCATTTCAGAGCCTGAGGGCAGCACCGGAGAAGGCTTTCAGACCCAGCTCAGTAGCAGTCCGGGGATAGTCAAGGAGCCATTGACAGGAGGACCTTATTTTGAATGTGCCATGCATAATACAAAGGAGTCTAATTAGCTAGAGGGTAACAAACTCCGTCATGGAGGGACCTGTCAATAAGGGTACCCATGAGGAAATTCTGACAGGCCTGAGGGGAGAGCCAACCATTGGTTGAATAGAGGGAGCAGTGGTGGGTGTTAAACAGGGCTACAGTGACAAACCTAAAAATGCTGCTGAAGGCTATATTGAGATATGTGAGGTACCGAGTTGAGGTTTGGGAGATGATGGGAGAGCATTAATCCAGGAGGGGTAGGAGTGTGTCTCGACCGATGGCCAGTTTCACCTTAGGGGTCCTGAGGTGCTTCAGGCGATAGCAGATACCCAGCTGTTGGTTCTCATATTTGAAAACTTGTCCAATATGATCTTGGAAGGTGAGGGAGGGATCAAGGGTGACTCTCAGATATTTAAAGGTTGTGACTTATTTGAGAGGGTATCCTTCATGGGCCAGGATACAGAGGGAGTTATTTTGCCCTGCAAAATATTTGGCAAGTCTTGGCTTGGACCCAAATAGTATGGCCTTGTTTTTTTGGCATTAAGAAGTAGTCTGTTAGATGCGAGCCATATATTGATGGTTTCAAAATCCTTGGAGAGGGAGAGGGATAAGTTCAATGGGCGCTTGTCACTCCTGAACATAATTAGATCATCTGCATAAATAATCATGTGGCAGTCTGTACTATCCCTGAGTAGATGGTTGACAAAGAGGGAAAAAAGGATGGGTCCTAGTATGGACCCTTGCGAGACCCCACTATACACCCCTAGGGGGCTGGATGTGACCCCGCCTTCAGTACAGATCCTTTGCCCTGAACCAAGCCATGGTTTCCATTAAAAAGCCAAAGGAACTGAGTATACCAAGGAGGATATAATGATTTACTAAGTCAAAGGCTTTGAATAGATCAAAGAAGATGGCACCAGTAAGCTTGACTTCATCTGTGTTCCCTAGAATGTGGTCCATGAAACAGGCCAGTGCAAATCTATGTTGGTTTGCAGATAACAGATCATATTTAGAGACATGATCAGAAATTTGCTGGAAGACAATTTTTTCTAGGATCTTACTCAGGTGAGAAAGGATGGATACTGGCCTGAAATTATCCAGGAGTTTAGGGTCACCTGACTTGAATAAGGGAACGACTCTGGCCTGTTTCCATAACAGGGGGATGGATGGGGATGAAAAGGACAGATTAAATAAGCTAGCAAGGGGCCTAGTAATAAGGTCACCTGTCAGTTATAGGAACCGAGGGCAGAGACCATCACTTCCAGCACAGCTGGAATTGGGGAGAGTCCTGAGGAGATGTCAGACCTCCATAGGGGAAGTGACATTAAAGTGGAAGGCAGGACAACCATTCACTTCAGTTCACACATTCTCCGAGACAGGAGTGGCAACCTTAGGTGGAAGTTTAGCGAGGTGCATGTCTAGATTAGGGAATCAGTGGTATGGAGCCTCTGCAACTTAAATGGCTTGGTTATGAAATCTGCATCTGTAAGGATGTAGCTCTGCTTGAGGGCCGGTTTAATAAGGAAGTTTACAGAGATACAGAACCTATGAGGTCACTCAAGTAGTGAGTCTGTTCATTTTAATGAAGGAGGCTTTGAGGATTTGGATTCCTTCTTACAGAGTCTATAATAGTTATTCCAGTTAACAGGATGGAAGAGATTTGTGGGATGCCTATAGAGCATCTCGCTGTTTCATTTAGCAAGGAGCTCTTTGGTGAGCTATCTCGAGTTCCCTCCCCTGACTCATCGGATAGTGACTAGAAAGTGTTTGTCCGGGATATAAGACAGAGCGGCAGTGAGGAATCCTGGGGCAGAATCCACATTAGTTTGCATGTAGAGGAAGGACCAGTTTACTGCCATGATGTCGGAGCATAATTTATTCGTGTTACACTTGGAGAAGTCCCTAAAGGATATAAACTTAGGTGAGGGACATAGGTTACAACAGGACCACATTTAAAAAGTGGGGGAGTGTTCTCTGATGGAGTCGAACAGTACCTCAGCCATAAGGATCCTGTCCTCACAATTTGTTATAAACCAGTCAAGGAGGGAGTGATTGGGGACTTGGGGTTTAGACACATGGGGCAGGCAATTATCTGGGTGAGATTCATTTGCTTAAAGTGATTTATGGAAGTTTGCCTTACTGTAGCAAATGGGAGTGGTAACCTGTAGGAGTTGTGAATCAGTCTCCTACCATTCAAACTGCCAAAAAGTGCTGTTTTCCTTGAAAAAATCATTTTATTTCTGTGTTCTGTTTCATTTTCATAACCCTGCCCCCTTTCTTTCAGTGCTGCAACCCCCAACCATGGCATCATGCAAGGGAAACAAAGGGACACTGTCAGTTTTTAATTGACTCTACATTGTTTGCAAGTAGCTGTTCCTAGCATTGTAACATTTTTACTATGGGAGACCGACATTCATTTGTCCAACACCCATTAGCTCAACACCAACTGCGCAACACCGACAATCCTGACAGTGGGATTGTGCCCATGCACGATTGCTTTTTCATGTTTCGGGGGTCTTTGCCCTCTGCATCCCCATAATTATAACATGTAGAAAAATTATTGGGATTTGACTGGTTGAAAGCAGCTCGGAGCCGTGCAATCATTGACCCATAATTACACTCCTGAACTACTTACAGCCACTCAAGCCCTATAATTTAAACAAAGAAAAGTATCATCACACTCCCATATTCTGACAGGAGCTGTCACTTCAGACCCTGTCACTTCTCCAGCAGGCAGTAAAAGTGAAACAACATCTACACAGAATTGCAAATGATCTTTTTGGCCTATCTGCATCACAAAACCATTTTTCCAGAAACTGTTCTGCGGACCGTACTGATGTAAACACTACCAAAATTACCAAAATAGAAGACTGCACTTTTATTAGGGCGATAGAAAACTCAGCTATTTACTGTACCCACGATGCCTCACTTTGTAAATCAGTATACAGGTTATTATATATATTGTAATGGTCTAGAGAAGAAATATATATTGTTTTTTCTCACTCTGATGCTCTTCATAAGTGTAACTGTACCACCAATTTCTCCATGTAATTTACAAATACTATACCTTTTTCATCTTTTTTAAGTGTTATCATTTCTGTATATCTATATTTTATCTATATCTATGTCTCCCTGTTTGTACTATGCACCCGGGTTGCACCTGGAAACGAGCCTCAGCTTAGCGTGCCTTTCCCGGTCAACAATTTTAAATAAAATAAAATAAATAAATAAATATTTCTGTGCTCATTACAGAACTAGGAGACTACATCTCTTAGTAAAGAAATCTTATCAGCTAGATACTGTATGCACAATGCCTTGTTCTGAAAATAAACATATGAGATCTTTTATTATTGAAACCACTACAGAAATATGAGGCTGAACATCACAGTAAGGATGTTGGAAAACAGCTTCTTATTGTACCTACAATGCCTTGCTATGTATATCTACATATTAGGTAGTACACTGCAGTAACCACTACCAAAATGAAAGATTGCAACTTTGAGTAAGGAATATTTAAGTCAACTTTATAATTTACCCAAAATTCCTTGTTGCTGTATGTAAAATATTGACAGCTCATTTGTATGACATCATTCTGGGGGTGTGGTCGCACACAGAAAACTAGATGATGCGTAAAAACTAAGCACTGATAAAAGTTTAAAAAAATGACACAGATTTTTTTACAAAACAAATTGCAGCTTCAACATCTGAAGCGTGGCTAGCAATAGCACACCATGTGAAAAAGGCATTTGGGGTACTTCAATAAATCACTTTAAGCAGCTCTTTGTACTCAAGCTGCTGATCATTAAGCCAGTTCAGGGTGAAATCCCCAACCATTACAATGTCCCTTGAAGGAGAGAGGCAGCCAATGCCTTGGGAGGATTATATGTGCAACCTATGTACAGTTTCTTTGCAGCCCTAAGGGTCAGTTCAGTTAAGATCCATTCTGGAGGGAATCTTCAGAGCACTCATTGAGATATTAGAGCTTTTAAGTGATCTTTTAAAACATAACACCCACCACTTTTTTCCTTCCAGGTCTGTCATGCCTGAATAGGGTACAGACCCTGATCTGACTGTTTGAGTCTAGGATAGAGGCTTCAACAAGTTTTAATGATGCCAGGAATATTAGGGCTGTAGAGCACGATGTCTAGCCTAGCTCATGGATCTTGGAGGAGGCTACAAACATTCACCTGCATTTTTCAAGCTGCCTTCATGATTTGGAACATCTTTCAGCCACTTTTTTTGACTACAAGTGGTAAATTAGGCCTTCACCTTCTTAACACTTTGTAAAACTGTTCACTGATTAGACAGAGTTCATAGTCTGGGCACAACACAGAACTGGCTATTTGCAAGTTCTCTGTTCTAACTGGCACCTTAAGCTCACCTTTTGCTGACCTAATTTTACAGATGAAAGACTTATGATTTAGTGGCTTTTCCTCTCCACAGTCCTCAGTGTGTAAAGAGCCTAATGTCTCTGTGTTAGAAACAGGATAGGATGCCGGTCCACCGGTACAGCAGTTGGATTTCTGCTTGCGACGCCGGTGACCAGGGTTCAGGAATGGATTTGAGCCATCGGAGGGTGGGCCAGGGGAGAAGGATCGAGTATTCTAAGACTGCTCTCTTTCTCCAGTGTGAGGGTGGACTACATGCTCAGTGCAGTGGTGACACCCAGCAGAGGCTGGGTTCACCACTTCACACTGGCGCCTTCAAGAATTCATGGGCAGGGTGGATGCTGGTCATCATTGCATACCTCCACCCCTGTTCACAGGGGAGAAAATGTGTGTGGGCCTGACCATCTCTATGAAGCCCTCCCTGGGCTTCAATTAGCCTCTGTCACCAGCTCTCCCAAATTGATATTTGTCCCGCAGTGCTGGAAAGGGGAGACAGTGCCGTGGCCCTTCCCTCTGGAGGGAAAGCCAGCAGTGCTTGGGAGAGTGCCGGCATTGATGGCGGTGGGAGTCTAGGGGCTGTGACCAGGGCAAATCCTGACAGATGAAGGCCCTCCAGTTAAAGCATACTAAATAAAAAAACAATAAAAACCAAACAAAAAAAAAACAAGATGGGATTCTGAGAAAGAAGGGTTTACTTCTTTTGTGAAGAAGATAAAAACTCTTACATTAATCTCAGATCTGACCACATCTTGTTTTGACAAATAAACCACATGAGCTTTACTTCCCATTTAGACAAATTTTCCGAATTACCCAATAAAGATGCAATCTAGATTTAGCATTTGCCTTATTGGTCCTTGCAAGAAAATATCCAGCAACAAATGATTTGATACCTTTTAATGGACTAACAAGGATGTAGCAACAAGAACAAAGTGCTCTTGCTTTTGGACCAACTAGTCCTTCTTCAGAAGCGTAATGGCAGTTATTTTGAAAAAACAATACTTTTAACAGCTAGATCATGCAGAAAAAAACTGAAAGAAATCCCCATTGCTTTAAAACATTCATTTAAAAAATACAGATGATTTCAGAGAAGTTTAACAGTACCATATTACCTTCATCTGGGAGTGTCCCATGGTCAAAGGTGCTTGGTGCAAAACACATACAAAAAATCCTACTGCAAATAAATTTAGTTGACATAGGATAACACTACTGGAGCTGAAGACTCTTAAATCAAGCAATGAATGTCACAGTGTGTATAAGGATGTGATTACTGAAAACAACCCCACCCAGATTAAAGACATACTAAGATTGTCTTAGGACTCCAAAAAGTTTCAATGTATGCATTATAGACAAAAAATTACCAGTAAAGCTCTCTTAAAAACATCAGTGCACACTGTATGATGTGCAAAACGTAGCTGGACCTATTGCCCAGCTATATTCCACAGCTAGATATTGTGTCCCATAAACTTCAAAAACCTCTAGTGTAGTGAAAGGACTTTATAAGTGATAAAGATGCATCAGAACATACAAAATGTACTCATTGCATCATCTTTCTTGAGGTAACATGACTCTGATTGTTTAGGAACTTTAAGATATTTTCCGAATGGAATAAGCATTTTTACCTGTGACTACAAAACCCAGTAAAATTAGTCAATAGTAGGTCTAAACCTTTTCAGAAGGTAATTTCAATTAGAAAATTGTCACCTATTTTGTTGGTAACATACACTGGATCGGTAACTTCCATTTCGCCAAATCTTAATTTTAACGAAACTTTACCTAAGGGCTTCTGAACTTCTTCTCCATAACCCACAATATGTAAGCTATCAGAGAGGATGTTCAGTACTTTTGAGCCACTCAAGGCATCAGTTAGTTTACAAAAATAGCTTATAGACATCAGGGTCACTTCTGCCCCTGAATCTAACAAAGCATCACAATCCAAATTGTTCTCAATGTTTATGCCAAAGTAAAACATTTCTGCCTTAGATAGAATATCATGTGCCTTACTCACTGGGGGTCTTTGTGGACAGACAGCTCTTGTTTTGTTGAGATGGCCTATACCTTAGTAGGAGGGGCAGTGCACTACTTGGAAAAAAGTTCCAAAAAGCTGTAAATACTCATTTAAACTAGGACACAAGTAGGAGAGGAGGCAGGTGACTTCCTCTCTAACTATGGACACCAACTGTATAAATACGAGTCAATGTAATGCACTAATGTTAAACGCTAGAAGCCTGAACAATCAGAAAATGTCAGAACTCGAAGTTAGATCTTTGATACATAACTATGGCATAATTGCTGTCACAGAGACCTGGTGGGATGACTCTAAAGCCTGGTACAAAGAACTACCTAACTACAAGCTCTATCAAAAAAGTAGAGAAGGAAGAAATGGTGGGGGAGTTTATTTATACACAAAGACTTACCTTCCTTTGAAATAAATAAGAATACAGAAAGTATCTGCATCCAAGTTAATATAAAAAGCCAATCAAAACTTGATAATAGAGAACTGCTATGGATCTCCTTCTGCAGACGCTATGTACACAAATGCATTGATTAAAGGAATCACGGCAATATCTAAAAAAGGAGAGGCCCTCATATTGGGATATTTCAATCTACCTAAAACCGACTGGTTAACAATGCAAGGAAGTACTGAATTAGAAAACTTCTTTGCAAGAGAAATGCTCAACCATGGACTGGGACAACTAATTATGAGTCTTACTAGAGGTAATAATGTCCTTGGCCTGGTCCTAACTAACACTGAGGACAAGATACAAGATTTAGAAATAAAACTCCCATTGAACAATAGTGACCATAATACAGTGCACTTTGAAACCATTCTGGAAATCCCTCTTTACAAAAATGGCAGTGTTTATAAGAACTACTACAAGGCGAATTTCACTGAAATTAACAAACACCTCCAACAACTGATTGGGTTACCTGTGTTCAAAACCTCACTAGTGACCAAGCCAGGTCAACATTAAAAGACACTATTTGCCAATTAGAAAAGACATTTGTACCAGATTAAAATAAAAAATAAGAAAGGAAAGGTACCCATCTGGTTCAGTAATTCGATTAAAAACTTATCAAAGTTAAAGAAAAATTATTCAAGAAACTGAAACAAGATAGCTATGGAGAAAATATCAAACTGTATAATAGTGCACAATTGAAACTAAAAAAATCAATATTAGAAGCAAAAAACAAAAAAGGCTGAATTCAAGATAGTACCTTTAGGTGATAATAAAAGAAAGCTCTATATTCCTACATTAATGGCAAAAAAAGAACAAATGGAAAAATAGGACCATTAGTTCATGACAATAAAGAAGTACTAACAGATAGGGAAACAGATGATCTTTTCAATTCATACTTCTGATCCATCTTCTCTAAAAAAATACCTGTTAACACATATGCATCATCTGGAGAAAATAAAAATAATTTGTATTCAGTCTCCCAGGGAGAAGTTCTAAATGCTTTAGGTACATCAAAAAACAATACCAGTCCTGGACCAGACAATATACATCCTAAGTTTCAGAGAGGTACTGCACCTCTTATCTCACTACCACTATCCATATCATATTTAATAAATCATTGGTCGAAAATAGCATTCCATCAGACTGGCTGTTGATAAAGTGACCCCTATATATAAAAAGGGAAGTAAAACCTCAGTACAAGATTACTGGCCAATAAGCTTAACTTCCATCATCTGCAAGCTAATGGAGAGACAATTAAATCTTATTTGGAAAAATAAATTGTAACATTGGGTTTAACTGACAATTTACAACGTGGCTTCAAAACTGGTTACTCATGCACGACCAACCTTATCTCATTTTACAACCATATTAGTAAAGGATTAGACCAGGGTATACCTATGGATGTCATCTTACTAGACTTCAGCCGCACCTTCGATAAAGTGTCACATCACATCTTGATAAAAAAAACTGTACAACTTTGGAGTCACAATAAGTCTGATCAACTGGATAAATGGTGGCTCTCTACTAGATCACTAAAGGACAGATTAATTGGCACTCTGTTCAAATGTGGATTGGTCAGTAGTGGGGTGCCTCAGAGCTTGGTTCTGGGTCCAATCCTGTTTGGGATATTCATAAGCGACATGTAAATAAGAGGTAACAATATGTTATCAAAGTTTGTTGATGACACAAAACTTGGGGGCAGAGCAGATACAGCAGATGGGAATTCATTACTGGAGTACAATTTACAAGAAATTGAAATATGGATGAAAGATAACAATATGGAGTTTAATACTGACAAGTGCTCCATCAAACATTTAGGACCTGTCCACACTGAACATGGTTCAGCCATAACGTTTTTAAAAATGTTTTAAAGCATACCATGTCTGTGTGTCCTCACTTGTCCTACCGAGTTTTAGCACAGTTACCAATTGCGTCCATACTTCAAAGGCAAACCCAGTTTCTGATCCAATCCACATTGACTTGAGGAGGCTGTGTACCATGGCTCTTTGCAGGACTACATTGGCAGCAGAGGCTGAACACGGTACTGACGCCAATCCACACTGCTGATGTAAGCATGTTTGCTTTCAAACCATGTTGGAAACCATGCCAAAACCCTGCTATGATCAGGGTTTAAACAAGGTTGTCAAACATGGTTTGAAAACATTTCAAGTGTGGAGGTGAACCATGTTTCAGAGCACCTGTAACGTTTTACCCTGCCAGTAATGTTACAGGTGCCCTAGTGTGAACAGGGCCTTAGGGAGTAAAAGTGAAAAATACAAATACTATTTAAATGATAGATTACTGAAAATGTCCACATGTGAAAGGGACTTGGGTATATGGTCAATGGATCCATGACAGGTAGTCAACAAAAAATTTGTCAAATGGCCTGACAGTGAAACCAGCAGGTCGACTGCATTTTGAAGTTGGCTGCCAGTTTGCAGAAGCAAAAAGTGTTTTCTTCGGGGGACTTGGCCCCCGAACCCCTGCAACCCCCCACTTAGGATTCTCAACTCTGAGTCGGAGCTGAGTCGGGGGGTGCAGGACCCCCTACAGACAGTGCCGAGTGCCAGTGGGTTCCCTACAGTGACATGGCACTGTTGTCACTGTAGGGGAGTCCACTGTCAACATGTCGATGTCGGGGATGTATACCATGGTCAGTGATAAACTAACTGCATCAGACCATTGTGGTAAAGTAACACGAGCAGTAAATACTTTGTTAAAATAAATAAAATTGACCTTTTTGACTAGAACAGAAGAATGTGTAATCCCATTATACTGAGCAAATATCAGACCACACCTTGATTATGGCTCACCCTTTTGGAACCCTTATCACAAGAAGGAAATCCATCTGCTGGAGAAAACCCAGAGAAGGGCCACCAAATTGGTACCCAAACTATCATCCATGGATTATGAAAATAGACTCAAGAAAACTGGTTTATTCTCGCTTCAAACAAGAAGGTACACAGGTGACCTTCTTCTCATCTATAAAATTCTAAACTCAGAGAGTTTAATGGAACAATGTGGCCTAGAGTACTCAAATAGGCAACATGTACCTAGACTCCACCAACAACAACTAGTTATTGATTGGGCTAATATTGCAAAATAGATTCCTTTTTGCCAATCAGGGCAGCAAAAGCATGGAATAATCTTCCAAATGAAATAATTGAATCAAACTATTTGAATATATTTAAAGCCAGATTAGAACATTGGTTAAAAATGTCCAGCATTTAATTTGGTCCCAGTTGTGTGGGGGACAATCAAGATGGGTGCATGCCTTCTTTTGTCCATACATACAAAAATAAAAAAAATAAAAAAAACAATAAAAAAATAATGAGTTTTAATGCATACACAAAACAAGTATTATACATGTAGAAAGTGTTGAAATAACACCTTAAAACACTCTTAATAAAACAAACAATTTTCTGTTTAACCTACAGTCAATAGAGGTCCAAGATCCTCAGTGGCATCATTTCCTGTCAGGAGCCTAAAACATGTGGCTGACTCCAGCCCTTAATTACAGACCAATTTACATATGAATAACTCTGG
This sequence comes from Neoceratodus forsteri, assembly GCA_016271365.2. NCBI lineage: Eukaryota > Metazoa > Chordata > Ceratodontiformes > Ceratodontidae > Neoceratodus > Neoceratodus forsteri. Next base: position 249,415,178 of record CM028135.1, on the reverse strand, counting down.
ACTGCAAAGACTCACAGATAAACACAATGTATCACTCAAATTAGCTGTTTATGGTCTTTCAGACATTAAGAAATCCCGTTGATGACAGTTTCTCTTTAATCGCTGTGAAGCTCAAGCAATCCTTGACTGGGGGCACTTGGAATGTGTCTAGGAGAACTCCTTTTATATTTCATATTTTCTAATTTTGTAAATAAAATTGTAAAGGAAACACTGGTCTGTTTACTTCAGAAAGTTGTGAGGTACTAGAAATGGCATAAAGCAGTGAGGTTTGGGGTGCCTTATTCAAAATAGTAATGCAGGTGTGCCATGGTTGCAGGCATGGCGTGGCACTGGGAGGGATAAAAGGAAACTTGAAATGTGGTTTAGCAAACCAAGATGAGCTGAACATAATCAAACAGTGAAAAACGCTGGCTAAACAAACAACAATGTAGCGATAGGGAGAAACAGCTGAGGAGTTAAGCTGCCAGCAATCAAACAAAAGCATGGTATACCGGAGGAGTTGCAGGTTAGCCTAAGCAACTGCAGCAAATAATCAGCTGTAGTGTTGTTATAGACAGTTTTATCTATCAAATCACAGTAATTTTCATGCATGCAAAAGAATAATTCCCAGCAGAAGACATCTGATGTAGCCAACTGAGTAGAAGTGACAGAAACATGTAACTACAGTAGCTATAAGGCAAGATAGAAAAGGGAGACACCCAAACAAAGAAAAACTTATCTTACAGAGAAAAAACATTACTGCTAGCTGCTAAAAAGTGAATAGATAGGCTTGGAGGCCACCAGATAAGCCATGCATAACGTTTTCAGTATAGTTTTACAAATGTTTTGCCTAAATGGTAATCTAAAACTGGGAGCCAGCTTCACATGCTGCAGCCTCGGTGATGCACATGGAAAAACTGACAATCTGCTGGGAGGCTAGGAGCTCAGGAAGATCAGAGTACAAAATATCTGGTCACATGTGCATTATTAGTCAATCAGGTTGGTATAATCCAGTTGGTAATAATCAGGGATGCTATAAAGGGATATGGTGACATGCAGCCTAAATGATTGCATTCAACAGTGCAGTACTGCAGTGTCAGCATAGGGTATGACCCCCAAGTTCCTGTTATGGAGCCAGGATCCATGACCAGGGCCCCTGGAAAATTGCACCTGTATTTTGTTGTGGAATCCACAATTTTCACCATTCTCCACAAAAACTGACGTTACGCAACTTCTTGCAATTTTTGAGTTTTTACTTTGAACTGTGTAAAAAGTATTAACATTTTTTATAAAATAATCTCAAATATATTGACAATTTTGCGTGCAGACTTGGGTTTGGCAAAAACAATGCAGTGCAAGGTGGGGGAAGGGTTTTAGGTGACACTGCTTTCTTTTGAATCCTTGTCTGGTTTGGTTTCAAAATCCACTGGCCAAGCATAAGTATACTTAAACACTTAACATTTGAATTATGTTGAAGCAGTCTATCAGAAAACTTTTGGTGCCACAGAGACTGAAACAAAAGATGGGAGAAAAGGTGCAAATTATCCTATTCACTTAAATGGGGTGCTAACCATGAAACCTTTTTGTAAGTGGTAGGGCAAGTTTTTCCCTCCTGAGCATACTTTCATTCAGGATAGTTTGGATTCAAACAGCTGAGTTTGTTGGATAGCCCTGCTGATTATAAATTTGAGTAAGCTAGTTGGTAACAGTGATCTCACTCTTAGCAATCTATCACTTAGATGCTCACATGAAAAGACTAGAATAAAAACCTGATTAAAGTCTGAAAACAAGCTTATAAAACACATAAAATGTATCTGAACATTTATCTTTAACTAAACAAAATTATTGCAGGCAAAATAAAACAAAAGTAAATTACAGGGTACCCTGACTACTGTATGATGCAGTAAAATATATTGGTATTTATTTTTTTATATATTCTTTGGTAACCGGGAAAGGCTCACTTGGCACAAGTGCCTGTTTTCATGAGTGACCCAGGAGCACTAGTGAAGTTAAGAAGCTTGCTCAAAGTCACACAGTATGCAAAGTGATAATGTGGGAATCAAATCCAGGTCTGCTAGATGTCCCCAGCTCATTCTCAGTTTGTTACTCTAACCTCTAGGCTATACTGCCAACCCTATTAAGCCTCAAATGTAATGTTTTAATATGTGGTTTCAAAAATAGTATACAGTGCCTACAGTGCAAATTAAGAACATTAAACACTTTAACAACATTTTACTAAAACTCAGTTATTCACCACTAAATCTGTTTATTTTGCCTTGCACCAAAGTAGGTGAATAGCTGACAGAGTACTGTAAACAGCAGTTGTTTAGGGTTCATTATTCTACATCAACAAATTGAAAAATGTGTTTATTCTGGATTTATTTAATAATGATTTGCTGTGGCTCACTAAATTGCATCTGTCTGGCACTGTGTCAGGCAGATGTTTTTAAATTTTGGAAGATAGGCAACACATTTATCAGTTTAGGATTCATTTTAGTAACATAAGCTTTTCTTTATGTTTAAAACATATTTAAATGGCAGTGTATTCATTTAGCAGTTTATGCTGACTGATACATGCTACAGAAAACAGTAAAAGATTTATTGCGTAGTACTCAGGTTCTATAGAAGAATTCTCGCAATTTCCCTGCAATTTTTACAAAAAATCTCCACAATTCTGTGTAACTTTTTCCGTAATTTTCCAGTGGCCCAGCACATGACCTTCAGATCTTCTGGCCCCAGAGATGACAGTGCAACTTATTGAAGTGTGGTCAAGAGGTTAGAGCACCAACTTGGGGACCAGAAGATCACAGGTTCAAACCCCACTACAGTCAAAAACTCTTTGTGTGATCTTTGGCTAGTCTCTTAACCTTCCAGTAGTTCAATCCACACAGATGCTGAAATGCATAGAAGCTGAGTGCCACTGAAAATGAGATATTGCATCTCAGCTGAGCAAATAAATTAAAAATGTAAGAAAATAAAAATAAACCGAGATGAATACAAAAGGTTGGCCCAAAACAGAAGAAAATATTGGAAAGATCAAGAACATTGGTAAACTAGAAACAAACTTTGATGCAACTGAGACTAAGAAATTATTGGACTGATTTGCCTTGAATGAATTATCAGGTATGTTTAGGACATTCAAAGTTTTATCAAAGCCTGTAGAATATGTATCATTCCTGAACGAATATAAGAAAGCCATGCCCTTCCAGAACATCCTAGGATACAAAAAAGATACTGTAATTTAGATTTTAATAATTCAGTTTCTGCCACCATTAATTTCAATTTTTAAAGATTTGTGATTTTGTGATTTAGCTATAGAGCAGTCAGTACTGTTTCTCTTGTGAAAGCTAAAATATTCAATATTGTGAAACAGTTTCACAGCACTTCTCTTTTCAAGAAACAGTGGCCATCTGCCAAAACGGGGCTTGCTTCCATGCCACTGTACTGCAGCTGAAAAGAACGCCAGTAGCATAAATTCTAACCATAGAAATACTTTTCCATCATTTCAAAAATATTTACACTTTGAAACAATGTAATAGTGTTTGTTTGTTTGTAACATTGTAAAATATTATTTATACAAATATTTACAACTGTGTTCTTGCTTGCTGTATTCCTCTAGTTGTGACATGGTCATTAGCCATACCCACTGGAATACAGCCAGATAATTCTTAAAGTGTCAGAAGACAATATTAGAAGAGTTTCCTCTGTTTGTCAGAAGAATCTCTCTCTGAAATTCTTTAGAGGACTAATTGTCACTACTCTCTCTATGGGAAAAAATAAACATTTCCAATCATTAAAATGCTCATTAAAATGGGAAATGGGAATGTTAAACTAGTGTTCACAAAATAAAACTCTCATTTCTGAATATTTGTTCATGTAGCAGGGTGCCTGATCCCCTCAGGTGCACCTCTAACAACCTCCCAATGGGGCCAGCCTGAGTTCCCTAAATTAGTGCTACACTGGTACAGAGGCTTAATGTGGCATGGTGTCTCCGCCTGGGGTGGCAATATGGGATTCCTGGATGCTGACAGGCAAGGCTGTAACCTCCCACGAAACAGTGTATAATCTGCCCACACAGTCCTAACCCCAAAACAACTGACAGAGTACAGCAGTCACAACCCCTGAACCATGAATGCAATTCAACAAATAATGAATTTAAAAGGGAAAGGACAAGGGGCAGAAGGGTAAGTGGGAGCAATGGGGTAGCAGGAATTTTATTTATTTATTTATTTAAATTTTGATGACCGAGTAAGCCCACTGAGATCATTGGTCCCTTTTTCAGGGACGACCGGAGTTAGCTACATATAGGAACATTCAGTACAGCAGCATCATACAGCAGGTGAGCTGCAGTACATAAACAGCAGTTCAGTGCATGATTCAGAATGAAGAACTGAAGCTGGATAAATGCAACACTAGACATACAGACCATACTAACAGCGGTCATTAGTCACACCAAATTGATTGAGCACATAATATAGACTTTAAATATACACATATTTTACAAGAAAGTACAATCTATGCTCCAAAGGCATCATTTAATGCCAGCTGCAGCAGAGACAGGTGTAGAGGGATATGTTTGAACAGGGTAAGCAGGATTGCTATACCATATATACACAAAACCCCACTTGCATACTGTGTGACCCTGAGCAAGTCACTTAACTTCCCTGTGCTCCCAGGTTGCACTTGTAAACAAGCTTTCAGCATAGTGTGTCTCACCTGGTTAATCAATGAAAAAAAAAAGACAACAGAATACAGATGCTAGCATGTACAAGGGGGTGTGGACCAGAGAAGGGGTTTTAGACACTTCTTAAAGAGTACAAAAGTGGGTTTTTCAAGCAACTCGGAGAGTTAGGTATTCCACAGACATGGAACAACAAAGGGAAAAGCCCATTTCCAAGATACATACTGTACATTAGGTATAACAAGCAGAGGGAGGGCTGCTGATCTTAGGGGATGGATAAACTGCCTTCGCTGAATGATTCTGCTGAGGCTGAGTGGGGACAGGGGTGGCAATAACTTCTATGCAAGACTCAATATCTGATATCGTATTCAATTTTCAAAGAGAAGGCCAGTCCAGAGATGCTAATACTCCACAATGATTGGCTCTAGTGTGGGTGCCAGCTGCAAATTGCACAATCCTGTGGCAGACTGCTCTTAGCCTTATGTAGCCCCCCTGTTACCCGGGGTTTCTAGAATCCCAGTAAGACCTAGTTGTAGGCAGGGAAGGCAGCATGTGAAACTCCAGTTAAAAGGATTTCAGACTGTCTCTCTTTGCTCTCAGTCTCAGCTGAGACTGAGGGATGACATCACCTTAGAACTATCGCAGCTTCATGAGCCACATTGGAATCTGCAGATGGGAGCTAGGTTAGAATGTTGGGAGTTTTTGAACAGTGAGCAGCAGTTGTGTGTGAGTAGTCTTGAAGAGAGGAGCACAGCAGCCTGTGCTCAGGCTCTTGGAGCCTAAAGCTCTGATGTAGAGCTACTTCTAGGGAAAGGTGTGTGTTTCCTCCAAAAGAGGAACACAGTAAGCTGTTTGTGAAGTGGTGGAGACCGTGTTACTGGTCTCTATGCCCCATCCTTGAGGGGATGGAGGTAAAAGGTTTGCCTGTTATTCTAGGGGCAACCTCCTGGTTTCCGGCTAGGGAAGAAGTTGCCTTATTTTTCTAAGTTGTGCTGTAGCACCAGAAGTGTAAAGAATCGCCTGTGGGGCACCTGTAACCAAAGGGTGAGTTCTGCTCTTACATGGGGCCTATGTTTCACCTAAACTGTTGTAAAGTGGGGACTGGACTGCTTAATCAGTTGGAGGCCTAGAGGAATAGGCTAAGCCAAAGTAAAAGTATGTTCAAGTCCAGCACAAGGAGAAAGCCAAGACTTGTAGAGGAAACGTGCTATGCATTTACCCTTCAATCTACACTGCCAAGCTTTTCAGAAACAGATGTTTAATATCCAGAGAAATGGCCGGGTATGGATTGTGGAAGCTAGTGGTGGGAGACCCCCCATAATTAGTAACCAGGTTCACCTCTACGGATTTGCTCTGTGGCCCTTTTACTTTGACTCAGGCACTTGGCCAGTGCTGAAGGGAGTACCCAGATGTGGGATTGAAAGGAAATGTCCCTTATGGAGTTGAAGGCTCTAAGGTGGTTTAGGGAGCCACAGGAAAATGTGTCCATGTTACATGGAAGGTGTTCGAGCTGCCGGCAGGGGAGCCGAGCCACGGAAACCCCAAATAGTGTACAAGTCAGGCTGTGTACCCAAAGCAGTGTGCAAGTCCAGGTTGTGTGCCTGGTGGGTCCAGAGCCTGAGGGTTGAAGTGTTGAGGAAATGTTCTGTTTCTCTTATCTACATTACCAGGAATGTAGCCCCATGGGGGTCCATCTATGCTTTGTTTGTTCAGTTTGGATGTGAATAAATGCCACACTTTAGAATCCCATTCCTGGTATTGGATATCACAGTCATTACTTCCTGTGCTCAGATTTACTTGGGTGCCCCTGTGCAGAGTAGCCAAACTAGCCCTTGTGCCGAGTAACCTAGTCCTCCCCGAACCCAGTCCCCTACCTGGTACTGCCGTCAGCTTCAACAGCATACCACTTGTCATTTGCAACAAGTACAGGGGTGAGGGGCTTACACTTGAAAGAGTAGAATCATCAGCGGCCTGAAACAGAGGTATTGTATGTGAAAAAGTGCAGAAGAGTGGCTAGTTCTGGCTAGACAAGCCTCCCTAGAGAGATAGGAAGAGAGCTGATAGAGCTGACCAATTCTTTGATTTAAATTTCTGACAAAGGGCATCCATGTGCACCTCAAATGACATCATTATCATTATTTATTGGGCAGCAAGATGAGAGTAAACTCTCATTTACAGTTGCATCCAAGTACAAAAGGACAACACACTAGAACAACAGTTACAATACAAAATGCATGAAATGTACATGAACATTTTCAGAGATCAAGTTATACATTTAAAATAGATAAAACATTCATCAATAACAGTCACAGTGGCTAAAGATCAATCTTGCATTTGATGCCTTAAAGGGAGAGAAGGGTACTATAATATTTAAATTGCATTTTTCTTAATTATTTCCCATGTCCGTGTTTGGTCCAGTATCACTCCCAGGTATTTAAAAGGTGGAACCAACTCCAGTTTACTTAAAGGGTCCCGTATTCAAAAGTGGCAGGGTACATTGTGCAAGTGCTTGTGCCCTACAACTCAACTGCGTCGGCACAAAATAATGATATATTCAGATCTTACGCCATAATATGTGATCGCGCATGTGTGGCAGAATATCCCAAACACGCGTGATCGTGTTGTGGGAGATGCACGGCAGGTGCCCAGAGCCCAGTGCAGGGCACACGGAGGTGAGCAATGCAAATTCACTTGTGCAGCATGCAGATCTGCAATATTCAGCCAGGATATGCGAATGGCCTCATGGCACATTCAGCACCCATTCAGTACATTTGCATCTCATTGCTGGAATGTATTCAGTCAATTTGCATACCACTGGCATGTGCATTTCCTGCATTACAGGGCAGCACCACCACTCCACAAAAGGTGATCAGGAGGTACTGCAGCCTACCAGGCAGGTGAAATGCATGGATGTTTGTGGGTGGACTTCACTGGCCTGAGTACAGTGCTGCATACCCCCCTAACCCCTTACATCCAAATGTGTACCAAGGTATGTGACAACTGGTCAGAATGTGTGATACAGCAGCAAACATGACAGTGCAAGCTCAGAAGACTGTGGAAATGGGTGCACTAGTGTTGCTAAAGTGTGCTGAAACCTGGCAACTCATATTATTACACAAGTCTGCCTAACAGTCCCAGTGGTCGGTGTATAATGCCACCCACTCTATGTGGGTCAGAGGGTTTCTGAGTAATAACAAGAGTGCCGTACCCTGTACTGTTTGACTGTTGATCTGATAGCAGTGCAACTACCCATGGGCCATGTCTGTGCCCTAGGTGACTGCATGCACAACTTTGGAGGGGTCCAGGGTCCTTGGGGCATGCCCTTGCTGCCTTCAGGCCACAGGTGGTGTCACCCCTGCCCTGCACTGCTCACAGTTATGCACTGTCCTCCACCAGTACACTACAGTGATCTAAACCCAGGGCTGCTGTGGCATTGTCACACTACAGGGATGGCATCGGTGAAATGTATACAGTTCCTGATGGAATGGGTCTGGGGCACGGGCGTGCTGTGTGCACCTATGGTGTTCCACCATGGCAGTGTGCCACTGGGTTGTCCCAGACCCATGCTATGCTGCCACCACTACTGCCATGCATCCTACTTGCTGTTGTCCTAGACATCACCATGGGCGCATGCCTCCACTGGGTGGCACCCTGAAGGCCACATAGATACAGGCCATGGCACCTGGTACATGCATTGCATTGTAGCTGTCTGCTATGCTGGTGTGCCAGGGGGTATCTGACTAGCATGAGGCAGCTAGACATCCCCAACCTGGGTGTGGTGAGGGGGTTGGCTGACTGGGCAGTACCGGAGGTATCCCCCCCGGCACCTAGCAGATGCCCAGCAAGCTTGCACAGTACGGCTGTAGTTTTGGGTAATACCATCCCAGGGTTTTAAATAATTGATTAGCACTTTTTTCCTTGGGGCAATACTAACTGTACAGAAAGCATTTATATAGGTTTTCTAGAAGTATTATGTTTGTTAAACACAGTGAGGCAAGTGTTATGCATTTTCACAATGTTTTAGAACTTTTATGAGAAAAACGCTAATCAGTTTTTAGAGTTAAATAAATCCCTGCATCCTGGTATGAATGCTGTGAGTGTGGGTGCCTGGAGCACATCCTGGAGCACCTCTGAGGATTGTCTCAGGGTCACCTGTCTGTGGTTCTGCAGCCTGCCTGTAGGCGACTGACCGATTTAGGCCATCCCCTTACATGCCTAATGTTGCACAGCACAGTTTTTTGATGCAGACACATGCACCACACATTTTGGCTGAATATACACTTTCCCAGCATATTCGGGTGCCTGTCCTCTTTTTTTTTGTGCCACATACATTATTTCTGCATGATTGCACATTTGGAAATGTACAACGCATCTCTCCCTTTCGAATATCATGCTTCTGCACATTTTCTGGGATGCACCATGCATCTCCATTTTGGCCAAACATCTCCTTTGAATATGTGGGCCAACATCTAGGCAGTAACACACTTTTACTCTATGCAGATATAACACTTAGGCCCAGATATTCAAATTACGCCATTCTGAGGTGTAAGCCCCTGCGCTGCTCAAAATAGTTGCGCAGGGGTGTGGCACGGGTGATATTCAAAGGAGTTAGCTGATGAAGCAACTCCTTTGAATATCACCCCAACTCCACAACCACTGCGCATGGTGCAGTGGAACTTTCGCCACCGCCAATTTGCCAGGATTGAGCATTAAACTTGCGGTGGCGCTAAGTACCATTGCGCCATGCGCAAATTTCCGATATTCAAAGGTGACATGCAAATGGGGCCATAATTTATGCAAAGGTGCAGGGGGCCATTTGCATCTATTTATAGCCCATTTGCATGCCATATAGCATGTAGGTGCGCCAATCCCGAGGACTGCGCCTGGCAGCCCTGCCAGGCAGCAGCGCCGGGGACCTCGCACCCTGCAGCCCGATCACGGGCAGCATCGATGTATACATCCCCCACACACACAGCTACTGAAGCCCGATCGCGGGCATACGGTAACATGCCCCACATATCTCGAAGCCGATCGCTGGCATAAGGTGTATCAACCCCCCCTGTCTCCGAAGCCCAATCAGGAGCATAGGTGTATCAACCCCCACATCTCCTGAAGCCGATCACTGGCATAGGTGTCATCCCCCACATCTCCGAAGCCGATCGTGGGCACAAGGTGTATCAACCCCCACATCTCCCGAAGCCCGATCACGGGCATAAGGTGTATCAACCCCACATATCCCAAAGCTCGTCGAGGGCATAACCTGTATGAACCCCCGCACCAGTGCCCGATCACGGGCAGAATGTAAATACCCCCCAACGAATATCTCCCTGGTGGTCCAGTGGACCGTAATCCCAATCAGTGGGCAGAATGTCAAGGTACAACCCCCAAACATCTCCCTGGTGTCTAGTGTCCCCCACCCACCCACAGCCCCTCCACCCGCTCCCCGACAGCGGCGGGCAGCAGCATCCACCCACCTGCCGCCCGCTGCCTGCCGACTGACTGTCGGTGGGGCTGCACCAGTGGTGCAGAGCTACAGCCAATGGGCGTGCAGCCCATACCGTACATGACAGTCCAGATTTGTGAATGACAGTCTGTGATTTGTGAATGAACATCATTCACAAATTGGACTGTCATGTTCGTATGGGCTGCATGCCCATTTTCTGTAGCTCTGCACCAATAGGGCATGCAGTCCTACCGACAGTCAGTCGGCGGGCGGAGGGGCGGCAGGCGGGTGGATGCTGCAGCCCGCCGCCGCCGGGGAGCAGGGTGAGGGGCTTCGGGTGGGTGGGGGACACTAGACACCAGGGAGCCGTTTGGGGGCTGTACCTTGACATTCTGCCCACGAATGGGCATTACGGTCCACTGGACCACCAGGGAGATATTCGGGTTGAGGGGCTTTTACATTCTGCCCACGATCGGGCACTGTGGGGGTTCATACAGGTTATGCCCGTGATCGGGCTTCGGGAGATGGGGTTGATATACCTTATGCCCGTGATCGGGCTTCAGGAGTTATGTGTGGGGGCATATACTGTATGCCCGCGATCGGGCTTTGGGAGATGTGGGCGCGGATTGTTTTTACGCTCTGCCCGCGATGGGCTGGTGGGGAGCACAGGACGGAGTTGGGGCCAGCCAGGGTGGCAGCTGCTGTGTTGCGCCCTGCAATACAGCAGCTCACCTGTGGGTGGCCCTCAACTTGATCCTTTTTTTTTTGGCTCAAGGTTGTGCAGGCGCAGGTTGGGGGTTGCGCATGCTCAACTCTGCACAACCCGACTGAATATCGGGTTGCGCAGGTTATGCATGGTTCCTCCCCCTCCTGTTGAGCATGCATTCATTTGCATTGCTCTTTTGCGCAACCTGTTGTCAGTGGCATAACTGCCTCCTGCTGAATATCGCAGAATGGCGCATTTTTGGACTTGCGCATGCGCAACCCTGTTGCGCATGGCGCAACCCTTTTGAATATCTGGGCCTAATACTCCATGCAGGCAACAAAACAGGCTCTTTTTTTTTATGTTTCATTGCATTTTCCAAAATAAACAGAAAACAAACAATCTTGCTGGCTGGTACAAAAATGCCAGACTAGCAGGATAGCTTTCTATAAATACAAATAAACCAAGAATTGTACAGAGTACAGAAACAGTTGTCAAATAAATAACATAATATCAGTACAATTATGCAATATGTCACCAAAACAGGATAAAGTAGCACTAATAAGAATGCTGAAAACCTTCAAATGATAGTGTAATTACTATATGCATTATTGGAAAAGAGAAGAAGGAAAAGATGTGACTAGTGTTGGTGTCATACATAGCATACAAGGGGCTGATACTAGTTTGCAATTTGTGTGGTTCCTCTAAGATGCACTAGGTCCTAACATTGTTGCAGGTTGGGGGTGATTCTTGCTCTTCTGTCTGTGATTTGCACTGAAATAAGTGGTTTTAAGAAAGGGGATGACAAATTTAGGAGTCTGAGCAGGGAGTGATTTGTCAGATGGGACAATCCTTTGTAACTGGCAAATCTGGAGTGCTGTAAACCATGCTGTGGAGGGTGGAGTCTGTGCACCGTCTAAGGAGCAACTGATGTTTGGCCTCAAGGGCTAATGGTATGATCCATTGGCGGGCTGAAGGGCTTGTATTGAATATACTGGAATCCTACCCTAGGATCCATACAGCTGGGTCATTTGGAAGGGGGTGCTGTAGAACACAGCTACAAAAGGAGATTCTTGAATTCCAGTAGGAGGGAATGAAACAGTGAGCCAGCTGACTGTATGCAACTCCAGCATATTTTGCTAGGGAGTAGCCCCATTTTGTGTACCACCACTGGAGCCTGACACCATCTATGTCAATTTCTTTTATAATTAACTGGTACTGGACATCCTGAAAAGTGGTGTGTGCTTTTCATAATAACCCTTGCCAACTTTATGATGAGATGTTTGCACCCAACTCCCTACCACCCAGTGTGGTCTTTTAAAAAAACTTGTATTGATTTTTACAATATAATATACACAGCAAGAAATCAGCAAAAGGAACAAGCTCTACGAGAATATAAATACACACAATATTGTTAACAAAGGTGGTAAAAAGACAATATCATCAATTATATATAAAACTATTCATTAATTCAAATCTTAATATAGTATTTAAAAAATTAATAGGAAAAAATATTTAAAAACTGTACTATTTTTAATAGAAATCAAATATCTGTTTATGGTATACTGTGTTACAGAGTTATTTAAATCCTTTAGGTACATTTAAGCTGATTCGATGTCTCTTACCTTACCTTGTGAAATAGATGAACAAATCCCTGAACTGCCTCAATCTAGTCTTTGTTTTTCTAGCGAGACATGATGGTTTTAAATTGTTTTTCTAGCGAGACATGATGGTTTTAAACTGGTAAACTATAAATTTAGCTAGCCAACTGTTTGGGGAAGGATAATCACCTGATAATATAAGATATAAGCGTTTCCTGGTCTGGAGGATCACTACAGCACTTTTGACCAGATAAGGCATGTTTAATTGTAAGTACTTCCACAAGTCGGTTCTGAGGAGGAATAATTTAGTTGCCAAGTGCTCAAATGTGCATATTGATGCTGATTCAGAATCCAAAAAAAATGAAAGATTGTGAGAATAGCTTTCGATCTCCATGATGGTCAGTGAAGGGAAGTATCGTCTATTTCTATGTGTGAATTATACCGTATGGGTTCTCAACTACTAAGTGACACCACAGACCAGTTCTGTTTGTTAACCTGGAGATTCCATGCATGCTGAGAGTATTTGTGAGTAGGGCAGTAAAAGAGGGAAGGTCACTAGTCAGGTTTCTACTTACCTCTCAAGGTGGTAAGAGGTATTCTACTCTTTCTATGAGGGCCCAGAGTCGGGGTATGTTCATTGCTTAGGTGGAGCCAATGCAGGTTCTGACATATTCCCAATGTCTGATGGTAGGCCCAGAGCCATGGCAGACACAAGCTACCCTGTCTACCTTGTGTACACAGCTTCTGTAAGATGAATCTGAGCTTCTTTCCCTCCTAAAGATATGAGCGGAACAATTTCTCCAATCTCATAAAATAAATAATTTGATATATAAAAAATGTTTTTTTATCAGGCAAATTAGTGTTATGGGGAAGGCCATAATGCTATAAGCAGTAATCTTCCCTCCAAAGGTCAGACTTGAGCTTCTTCCATCTGGCTAAATGTACCTCCAGATCCACAGTTTATCTTTTGAGATTGCTGTCAGCCATCTTATTAAGATTTTGGAATAATAGTCATTCCAAAGTACTGTAGGTGGAAGGGAGCCCATTTCAGCTTATAAGGAGCAGTAGGTTCCCGTTTGTAGGCTTCATTGAAAGGAAAGAATTCAGGTCTTTCTCAATTGATTCATGCCCCCAAGATGCTGTGAAAGTCTTTGGGAATGCCCAACACCTACAGGATGGAGGTGACCAGGTTCGATAATAGCAGCAGCCGAAGATCATGTGCATATACTAGGGTTTTAAGCAAGGCTTTACCCTTGATGCCCTGTACAGCCTTACACTCCCTGAACTTGCATAGCAGGGGTTCCATAGCCAGTAGATTCAGGAGGGGAGAAAGGAAAAAACCTTGCCTAGTGCCATGCTGTAAGGTAGCTTGCGTGGAAATTGTTCTGTTAATCTGGATCCTTGCCTTTGAATTTGTGTACAGCAACTGGAACAGTGAAGTAAGCTTTGGGACTGTGGCTATGTGGTCCAGAACCTGATACTAATAGGCACACTCAACAGAGTCAAATGCCTTTTCTGTATCTATTCTCATCAGGAGGGCTGGGTCCCTCTGAGTGATGGCTACCCCAACTGCCAGTATTACAGCTCAGACATTGTCCATTGTCATTTGCCCCTTCACAAAGTCAGCTTGATGCTTATCTACTAGAAACAGAATTGGGGGGCCCATCTGGTGGTCAGGTTAGGTAATATTTCAGCATCCATATTAAGAAGGGATATGGGCCCGTAATTGGAGATCACTTGGGGGATCCTTGCATGGTTTGAGTATCAAGACAACCAGGCATCCAGCATCAAGGATGGTAGAGTGTTTGCCTGCATGGAAGAAGGTATGAGTCTAACAGCCTGGTTGTCTGCTGAGTCTGAAAGACCTGGTAAAATTCGACAGGTAGTCCATCCAACCCAGGCATTTTCCCTTTGTGTATGGTGGTCAGAGCAATCTGGGATTCCTGATTTGTGATGGGGGACTCTAGGCTCTGCTGGTGATCTTCTGTGAATTTTGGTAGCATTGTGGAGTCCAGAAATTTAGAGAGAGAGATCATCCTTGGGAAGGGAAACCTATGACTTATACTGTACAACTTAGTATAGTACCTTAAGAAGGCCTCACTTATGTCCAACTGTTTGGAAGTAATAAGCCCGCTTATATGTTTGCCTTGTTGGGATACTCTGGTTTCGTATGCAAGGAGTTTGGATGCCCTTTTCCAGATTCCCAATACTTTTGATTTGCGTTACTCACAGCACATTGTGCTGAGTTCATAAAGAGGGCATTGATGAAGTGTCACAACTACTCTGTTATGTCCCACAGTAATAGATACCCAGTTCCCTCTGTGTGTCTGTTTTGAACATTGCCATATAACCTATTATTTTACCATGAATATTGGCCTTGAAAGCATCCCAGAGGGTGGCTTTGAAAACCTCAGGTGTATCACTGAGTTGAAAATACATTTAACTTTCTTTTTCTAACCACTCTTTGAAGTTGCTATGTGTTAGTAGGAATGTACCCATGCTCCACTGATAGGCTGAGAGGGGTTTATTGCTGACCTCCGTTGAGAGACCGACACAAGCATGGTCTGAAATTACTAGTGGACCTATGTTCGACTTCAGGAGGGAGGAAATATGTTGGGATTGGATCCGGAAGAAATCTGTCCTGATGCTATTATTAGGCAAGGCTGAATGAAATGAAAGGTCCCTAACAGTGAGATTTAGGGATTTCCAAGGGTCCACAAGTTGGATGCATTGGGTCAGGTGGTGCAAGGCAGACCTGGCTTTCAGTGTGAGAGCTGGCAGGCACCTCCACTTATCCACGTGTGGGTCCCAGACCTTGTTAAGGGTGAGTGCCATGGAGCAGAAGTGTGGCATCTGACTCACTGGCATCTGGGAATGTTGGCAGAGCACCCACAGGGAGGACCGCAGGCTGCAGGAAATCTTTGTCACTGGAGGAAAGGTAAGTGTAAAGAGAGGGCAGGAAGTAAACTGAAGGGAGTTGGAAGGGGATTGCAGCTAATCTCTATCTAGGGTCAGTTTACATTTGTACTGAGCATTGTAAGGAGGCATTACAGCGTAGTGGTTCAAGGCTCTGAGCTGCAAACCTGGAGACCTAGGTTTGAATCCCACAGCCCCTACTTACATACTGTGTGACCCTGAGCAAGTCATTTAACTTCCTTATGCTCCCAGGTCACACCTGTAAACAACCTTCAGCTTAGCATGTCTCTCCTGGTTAAAAAAAAAAAAAGGTTCTGACATATTCCCAATGTCTGATGCTAGGCCCAGAGCCATGGCAAATCCCAGCTGCCCTGTCTACATGGTGTGCACAGCTTCTATAAGATGAATCTGAGCTTCTTCTCCTCCTAAAGATATGACAAAAACAGTTTGTCTAATCTCAGAAAATAAGAATTTGGTATATAAAGAGGGAGATTTTTCAGTCAATCTAATGATTTGGGGAAGGCCATTATTCTATAAGTAGTAATCTTCCCTCCAAAGGTCAGACTGAGCTTCTTCCATCTAGCTAAATTTACCTCTAGATCCGCAATTAGTCTTTTGAGATTGCTGCTGGCCATCTTATTAAGATTTTGGAACAATAATCATTCCAAAGTTCTGTAGGTGGGAGGGAACCCATGTCAGCTTACAATGGGCAGTAG
Organism: Neoceratodus forsteri; assembly: GCA_016271365.2. NCBI lineage: Eukaryota > Metazoa > Chordata > Ceratodontiformes > Ceratodontidae > Neoceratodus > Neoceratodus forsteri. Next base: position 249,399,139 of record CM028135.1, on the reverse strand, counting down.
GTTCCTGTTTGCAGGCTCCATTGAAAGGAAGGACCTCAGTTCTTTCTCAATTGATTCTTACCCCCCAAAATGCTGTGAAAGTCTTTGAGAATGCCCAACACCTACAGGGTGGAGGTGGCCAGGTTCGATAGTGGCAGCAGCAGCAGCAGATCATCTGCATATGCAAGGGTTTTAAGTGAGGCTTTACCAATCGATGCCCTGTATAGCCTTACACTTCCTGAACTTGCATAGCAGGGGTTCCATAGCCAGTAGATTCAGGAGGGGAGAGAGGAAGAAACCCTGCCTAGTGCCACGCTGTAAGGTAGCTTGCCTGGAAATTGTTCCGTTCATCTGGATCCTTAACTTTGAGTTTGTGTACAGCAACTGAAGCAGTGAAGTAAGCTTTGGGCCCATGGCTATGTGGTCCAGACGCTAATACAGAGAGGCACACTCAACAGAGTCAAATTCCTTTTCAGTATCTATTCTCATCAGGAGGACAGGGTCCTTCTGAATGGTGGCTACCCCTACTCCCAGTATTGCAGCTCAGATGTTGTCCGTTATCATTTGCCCCTTCACAAAGTCATCTTGATGCTTATCTACTAGGAACAGAATTGGGAGGGGTCCCATCTGGTAGCCAGGTTAGGTAATATTTTGGCATCCATATTAAGAAGGGATATGGGCATGTAATTGGAGATCACTTGGGGGGTCCTTGCATGGCTTGGCTATCAAGACAATCAGGCCTCCAACATCGAGGATGGTAGTGTGTTTGCCTGCATGGAAGAAGGTGTGAGTCTAACAGCCTGGTTGCCAGCTGAGTCTGAAAGACCTGGCAAAAATCGACAAGTAGTCCGTCCAACCCAGGCATTTCCCTTTGCGTGGGGTGGTCAGAGCAATCAGGGATTCCTGAATTGTGATGGGGGACTCTAGGCTCTGTTGATGATCGTCCATGAATTTTGGTAGCATTTATTTATTTATAATCGGATATACCTTTGAGCCAGAGGCTCTTTTATAGAGGTTCCTCATCAGGAAAATTACTACAAATAGTTGATATAGGAATCAGCTATGGGGATAACAAGAAGTTTACAGGAAAGTAACTGACATAGATTGACAAGTTGGACTTGAGTACAAGCACAGTAAAGGGGTACGTTGTTCAATTCTGTCAGTACACTAAGAACATTACAAACAGTAATTGACAATTAAAATACATAATAGGACAAGAGGCATAACATGGGTTTGGCCGTTATTTATCAGAAGTGTAGATATACAAAAAATGGTTAGGCAACTTAGGACCTAAAGAATAAGTGCATTTATTTTGGAATAGAGGGGATACTAGAGGCGTTAGAAAGTGTCATAGACAGAGAGGTAGAAATTAGGGCAGGGGAAATGAGGGCAGTGTGGAAGATTACATGGGGATAAGAGAAAAAGGGGAGAAAGGTGGGGGGAGGCTGCGGGAGGTTAAATACGTAAATGACAAGAGAAGGTACATTGGACTGAATTGCCAAGTTACAAAGCATTAGCAGGGGGTAAGGTGACCGGAGAGGGTTTAAGTGGGGCTAATCAAGGTGAGGGAGAGGTTGGGGAGAGGTAGATAAGAGAGAAAATAGGAGTGTGGCAATAGGATGTGTAGAGACCAAAAAACAGGAGAAACCTGTCTTAGCCACAAGGTAGTGACATGGAGTGAGAAAGGAGCTAGTGATGAGAGTAAAGGGGGGGAGAGGAGTGAGAGAAGGTAAGAGAATACATAGGGAAGCAAACAATTAGGTAGAGGGAAGAGATAGAAAGTTAGCTAGTGGCAATATTAGAGGAGGCATTAGAGGAGAAAGTATGTAGAGGGAAGAGACAGAAAGTAGACTAGGGATGATTTAGGGGAGGCAGAGCCTTGAGGGATGAGAGAGTCATAACAAAGAAGATGGAGACGGGTGGAGATGGAAAGTAGGGTTAGGGGATCGTGTGAGGAGAGGAGAGATGGGGGAGATGAGACTGATATGAGATATAATGCAGGTTGAATGGTTAGCCACTGGGTGGGAAGAGAAGACTTGTAGAGGGGAGATAAGTGACCGCTAGCAGTCACATCTACTGGAAGAGAATAGGTAAGCTCGTAGTTTTGCCTTGAAAGGGCCTAGTTTGAGTTAACTATGTAGGTCAACATTGAGAGAGTTAAACCAGAGTGGTACCTGGTACTCATAGGAGCATTAGCCTAGAGGAGTCCTTCGGAAAGGAACTTTTAGGGAGCGGCTGTTTGTTCCCCTAGTGTTTCTAGATTGATGGGATTGACAGAGAAGATTTTGCACACCAGGTGGAGTGAGTCCAAGGGAAGCCTTCTTCATGAAGAGGTATACTTGGTACCACATATGAGAGTTCAAGTTAAGCCACTCAGTTTGTGAATATAGCTTGCACAAGTGAGTAAGCCGGTGAGCTCCAAGCATGAGATGACAGGCCACATTCAGGGAAGTTTTTAGATGCTTTAGGGCAGTTGGGTTTGCAGCCCCATACACTACTAGGCTGTAGTTGATGGTCGAGATCACTGAGCTAGATACTGCAATTTGAGAGCCTCCTTAGGAAGGCACTGTTTATTCCTGTACAGTAGGCCCAGCTTCCCATTAGATGATTTTGCCACCTGATCAATATGCTGGTGGGAAGATAGGTTACTATCTAAAGTTAAACCTAAGTATTTAAAACTATGCACCATTTTGAGGGGGGATTTGCAGTTATTAAGAATTTTTAGATTGAAAGCCCTGTGTCTGTTTTTTGGTGATGTGAAAAGCATGGTTTTGCTTTTTTTTGTAGTTGAGAAGTAGCTTGGAGTTTAGGAACCACTTTTTGGTTTCAGAGAAATTCACCTGCATTATTGATTCTAGAGTAGTAGGGTCTTGGTGACTGGTGTATAACACTGCATCATCAGTGTACAGTAGTACGTTGTCTGGAATTTCTTGAGGTAGGTGGTTTAGGAATAAATTAAAAGGCAGCAGGCCTAATATGGAACCTTGGAGCACCCCAGTAATGATGACCTGGTTGTCTGACATGGCTACAGATATTTTTACTTTTTGGATGCTGCCAGTGAGATAGCTCCTGAACCAGGCCACTCTTTCATATGACAGTCCCAAGATGGATAATTGGTTCAAAAGATGCTCATGATAAACGGTACCAAAGACTTTCGTGAGGTCAATATATGTAGCCCCCACCGAAAGACCTTTGTCCATTGCATTATGTATGTGGGAGCAGGTTGTAAAGGTTCGACACCCTTCCCCAAGCTTAAGGACCCTGAGAGCATTTCGGCCAGCACATCAAGGCTCTCCTCGTGGGTGCAGATCGTGAGAGTTCGACACCCTCCCCTGAGCTGAAGGACCCCGCAGCATTTTGGTCAGCACATCAACGCTCCCCTCGTGGGTGCAGGTTATGAGGGTTCGACACCTTCCCCCGAGCTTAAGGACCCCGCAGCATTTTGGCCTGGTAATATCAGCATTTCCGAGCAGCCTTCCAGCGTGCACCACTCCAGTCACACAGCCCTGAATTTCTCGGAACTTGGAGAAGGATCCCCGCTGAGGCTACGTGTCAGCTCCCCACCGCCCCCACAACCACCACCCTTGGTTGACTTGGTGATTTATAGAGAGACAAGAATCAAGTGACTTGTGAAAAAAATAAATCAGGCAACTCTCCCATTTGCAGGTTATCATTACCTACCACTAGGGGCTGCTATTCAGCCCATACATTCCCTAAACTGCCTGGTATGTGTAGTATAAGAGTACCCATAAACTGCTAGAAACCCTTGCCTTATATCTCCTTACACAGCAGCACTTAACTTTCCATTCTTTAATGATCCATAACATAAATAATTATGGATTCTATACATAACATTTCTATAGAATTTAAATGCAGGTCCATCCCACATCTACTAGGCATCAATGCTATCTCTTTCCCTTCCTCTCTCTCTCTCTCTCTCGTACAAACTGTTGATATGGCTAACTCTCCTCTTGATGACTCTCACTACCAGTGTACCACCTTCCTGCCTCTTCCCTACTGTACCACTCACTACCCCTACTTCTGCCCTCCATACACCCTTTCTGCTGCCCACCCCGGTGATAAATCCTCCCTCAGTAACCATGTCCCACTCCCCCACCTCCCACTTGCTCCAAACCACCTGCTCCCTGAAACCATGATTACCCCCTTTCTATATACCCCAAAATTATTGCGCTTCACCTGCTCTCATGTTACCAATAATCTAACCCAACATGCAGGCCCAGTACTGTGCAATCCACAAATGATCCTAATAAGTTTCCTATCCAGGATCTCCATTATCCTGCTGCTCCCTATGGGCAATATTCACCCCAATCCTGGCCCTTCTATCCCCACCCCTTGCCTGTCAGCACATTCCAAAGGACTACGTATGGCCACTGTAAATATATGTAGCCTCCAAAAGAATTTTGCCCAGCTCCAAGCCTGGGTCTGCCTATACAACCCCAATGCACTAGCTGTAACTGAAACATTGCTGTCCCAGAACACCCCAGACTTGGCTGTTTACATACTGGGCTACTCATTGTTCAGATCTGACTTGCTGAGCAGGCGGGGTGGAGACAGTGCACTGTACCTTCAGGATCAACTGCAAGGTATTAAAATTACTATGACGAGACCTATGGCTGGTGCTCAATCCCGCACCCTTAGGGTGCCTGTTGGCAACTTGGGTAAATCCCTCTATCTTATGTCAGTCTATATTCCCTTTTGCAACCAGAAGGAGGCTTTCACATCCATCCTAAATATCATCACCCAGCTACCAAATAGCTCCGAAATCATTGCCCTAGGTGACTGTAATACAAACTGGCTTGCCCCCCAAACTTTCTCCCTCAGGGACGCAGCTGCTGCCCAAAATCTTTATCAAATGTTTCATACTCCTACTAGAGTAAACCAAATCAGGGGCACTAGTTCCTTCATTGATCTCATCCTCACGAACCACTCTGAGCACATACAGGATGTCCAGGTCCTCCCAGACTCACTCATGATCACTCCCCTGTTACCTGCCACTGGACAAATTGCTGGAAGCCCCCCCTCCGAGGATCTCCATGTATCACCAGCTAAAGAAAGGGTCCCGAGCACAACTTTGTAACCATCTCCTTCACCTTGACTGGTCCCCACTTGATCACCAGTTGTCGGTGGACACTGCCCTGTCCTTCTTCATTAGCTCCTTCCAAGCTGCCTGAAACATCTTCGCCCCCTTTGTTAAGGGGATAGAAAAAAATAAATCCTCACCATGGGTAAATCGGAGATTGCTCGATCTAATGAAGGCCCATGATAACCTATCAAATCAAATCAAATCAACTTTATTTTTATAGCGCCTTTCAAAACCAAGGCGCTGTACATCAAATGAATATATAATAATAAAATTGTAAAACAGCATTAAAATGTAACAGCCATAACTAAACAAATACCAGGCTAAATAAATATGTTTTCAAACCAGTTTTAAAACCACTGTCACCATGCCCTTGAATCTGGCCGCCCTTCTGATCGCCAACTGTATCACGCTGTCCGAAACTCATGCACCTGGGCTATCCACCAGACAAAGGCTGCTTTTTATCAGGCAAACCTTACTGCCACCTGGGGAAATGGAAAGAGGTTCTTGGAAAATATGAAAGAACTTAGTGGCAAGTCTGCCACCCCCCAATACTTATCATCGACTGTGTCTCCACACAAGACCCTAGTAGGATAGCAGATGCATTCAATGTTTCATTCTCCCACCTCAGTTCTATCCTTCCCCGACTTCTTTACTGCATCTACTGGATAGTTCCCGCCACCCCTCTGCACTCCACCTTTTCATTTCATAACTATCTCCCTAGTGCCGCCCGCCCTTATCTCGCCATGTTCCTTGGAAGGACAAAGCAGAGTGGTGACTTGGCGACTCTCTTGATGCAAAGCTGCTCTCCTTAACCCTTGATGCAGTTCTAACACCCCTAACAAAAATACTCAATATGTCTCTGTGCCTAGGGCAGTTCCCTTCACCATGGAAAAGGGCAGTCATTACCCCAGTTCATAAAAGCGGAGACCATACCTCTTGTAATAACTATAGGCCCATCTCCATGCTTCCTCCCTTCTCAAAAGCTTTGGAAAAAATAGTTGTAGATCAGCTTTCCGATTATCTAGACTCATACCACCTACTATGCCAGCAGCAGCAGCATGGCTTCAGGAAAGGGCACAGCACTAACACTGCCCTGCTTGAGTTTATCTCCTTTATCCATGATGCCCCTGATCAGGGAGCCCTGGCTGGATCTGTCTCTATTGATCTCTCCAAGGTTTTTGATACTGTCAATCACAGTATGCTGATAAATTCCCTCCTCTCTGTTGGTGTATCCCAAGAGACAGCTGACGTGTTCTCCAACTATCTCCATGGCCGTACCAAGCAAGTAAAAATAAATAGCATCCTTTCCACAACCCTCCCTGTCCTCTCGGGTGTCCCACAGGGGTGTATCCTAGGCCCGCTCCTTTTCTCTTTATACTTAAACTCCCTCCCCTTGGCCTCCAATGGGTGCCAGCTCCTTAATGCTGATGATGCCATGATCTTTAGTCAACACCCTGACCCTGCCCAGCTCCAAAAATCCTTGCAGGGCTCCTTCGCTGAAATAGAATCATGGTTTATCTCCCACAAGCTTGTCCTATACTACAAAAAAACTAAGGTCATGCTATTTGCCCACCCCCAACATAAGCATAATGCGGCCAAATTATCCATATTAAATTCCCAAGGTACCGCACTGGAATCAGTCACCAGCTTTAAATATCTAGGGGTCACCCTTGACTCGGCCCTTACCTTTCGCGATCATATAGCTTTGACATGCTCTGCTATTAACATCAAAATTGGCCTCCTGTATAAATTGAAACCATGTCTCCCACCTGATGCCCTCCGTCTAGCCATTTCCAGCTCCATCCTTTCCCTAGAGGGCTATGGGATAATCATATATGGCGCTGCCTCTGACACTGCCCTAACCAGTATAAAACGCACCCTAAACAAAGCCTGCAGCTGGCCACAGGCCGCAATCTGCACACGCATACCTGTGACTGCTATCGACGCTCATCATAGCTAAACTTTCAGGGTTTTCCACGCTATCACACCTGCTTATTTGCCAAAAAAATCCAAATAGGGCTAGCTCCCTCTGGCTGTCTCTTGCTCCTCCAAACTAGCTTGCTGACACGTGCTACAAGACACTCTGACTCTACTACCTTTCATATCCCTTTTACAAGGACCTCAACTGGCCAAAGGATCTTTTGCTACAGGGCTCCACTCTGGTTGAACTCTCTCCCTGACCCTACCCTATCTATTCCCAGGTTGGGGCCTTTTAAAACTGAGCTACGTGGCCACATTATGTTCAGCTCTTTATGTGACTGCAGTTAAACCACTCAAACAAGGGCAATGTTTCCGTCTGTACCTGATCCTAATATAATATATGATTTCCTGTTTCACACCTTTGGAGTTGCTCTATGTATGTATTAACCATTACTGTTTCTGTACTTAGTCATTGTAATATAATCTACTCCATATCAGTCTTCATTCTATGTAAGACATGGAGCCTTTGCAAATGAGTCCCTGACTCAAAGGGTTGTAATTCCGAGACTTGATATAAATAAAAATATAAATAAATTCAAGTAAGGCGGTAGTAATGCTATGAAGTTTATGGAAGCCATGTCGCTCCAGGCATTGCAGATTATACTTCTAAAGATAGTCTGTTAATTGGTCAGCCACAACTCATTCTAGTGCCGTTGACAGTGGTGGCAGAATAGAGATGGGACGGTAGTTTGCGACAGTAGTACGGTCCCCATTTTTATAAACTGGGGTTACCACAGCAGCTTTCCAGAGCCTAGGGAATGTTCCTAAGGTGAGGGATAGAGTTAGGATTTTAGTGAGTGGGGCTATGGTGATGTCCAGGGTGAGGGAAACTAGTTTTAGATCTAACTGATCACTGCTGGCTCTGGACTTACCTAGAGCATGGCAGAGGTATTTTTTTGCTTCAGTTGGGATGATTAGTTTAAAGTAGCAAGGAGGGGGGTTACCACATACAGTTAGCAGAGGGGCGAGCATGATTATTTACCTCAGAAGGCTAAAGGAATTCGCGGGTAGCACGCTGCTGAGGTCTGAGAAAGCCTCATTAACAGTATTTGCAATAAGGTGGGGGTCCTGTGAATGAGTTCTATTTATATTAATCAAAGTAGGGGGGATTTGTTCAGTTTATCTGATAGGGACTTGATGTTATCCCAGAATTTATGGACATCACCTGATGGATATCAGCTCACATTGAAAGTATTGGATTTTGGCATTCCGGATTTCCCAGATGCACTTGTTATGGGCTGCTGTGTATTTCTGGAAGTCTGTTCAGGAGTCAGACCTTTTGGCGGTGTGCCACAGGTTATCCCTGTGCATCATTAGATCAAGCAGTGGGGGTGATCCAAGGGTTGCTTATGCTCTGTAGCCTGCACTTTGTGTGAGGGGCAAATATATTGCAGGCTTCGTTAAAGCGTGATATAAAGCCTTCAAGAGCAGCATTAATGTCAGTTTCTGAGTCTTAGAAACTCCAATCTTGTCAACTTAGGTGGGCTTTGAGACTGCTCTCAGTTTCCCTTTTTTTAGTACTCTGGTATGTACTATCTTGATCATTGCCTTAGGGGATTTGTTAGACCAGGTGAGAAAGATTGGAGAGTGGTCACTAATGGAATCTGAGAGAACAGTTGGGAGGGCTATTCTTTCTGGGCAGTTTGTGATCAATCAGTCAATCTGTGTACTAGTCCCTGTTCTGTAGTTTATACGTGCAGTGGAGTTAACCATTTGTGAGTATTTAATGGAGGCTAATGCATCTTTGTAAGGACCCGCATCCGTTGATATCCAATTAATATTAAAGTCTCCCATCATGATGAGTGCAGCTTTCTGCACCCGGTCAGTGAGATAGTTGGTGATTACTTTAAGCCAATTGGGGAGTTCATTAGGAGGACAGTAGACAGATACCACTGTAATTGTTTTACCATTTGAACAAAGTAGGAGCTTAACTGCCAGTGTTTGGATATTATTTCCAGTAATTATTGGAGGTAACAGTCGCGTATTAATGTGTTCCTTTATGTAGAGAACACATCCTCCTCCCCTTTTACTAAGCCTATCCAGTCTGTAAGAGATGTAAGCCAATAGGTGAAAAGCCTAGTCAGGCACCCTGGGGTTAAGCCAGGTTTCTACAATGGAGAGTATGTCTGGCTGGTGTTGTGCACTCCAGACTTGTAGCTGATCCAGTTTTGCCATAAGGCTGCAGATATTGAGGGAGGCCATAGTGAGACCCCTTTGTCTTATTATAGGGGTTGTTGCATTAAGTGGGCCAGGGTTCAGGTGTATGTTCCCAGACAAAAGTAGAAGTAGCCATATCAGTCTAACTGCCTGCAATTTTAGGTCTGCAGTCCAGAAGTTTAGAGAGGTCATCCTTGGGAAGGGAAACCTGTGACTTATACTTTACAGCTTGGTATAGTACCTTAAGAAGGCCTCACTTATGTCCAACTATTTGGAGGTAATGAGCCTGCTTATATGTTTGCCTGGTTGGGATACTCTGGTTCTGTATGCTAGGAGTCAGGATGCCCCTTTCCCCAGATTCCCAATACTTGTGATTTGCGCTACTCACAGCACATTGTGCTGAGTTCATAAAGAGGGTGTTGATGCAGCATCACAACCGTTCTGTATGTCCCACAGTAATAGATACCCAACTTCCTCTGCTTGTCTGTTTTGAACATTGCCATATAACATATTATTTTACCATGAATATTGGCCTTGAAAGCATCCCAAAGGGTGACACTGGAAACCTCAGGTTTATCACTGAGTTGAAAATATATCTCACTCTCTTTTTCTAACCACTCTCTGAAGTTTCTGTTAGTGGGAATGCATCCATGCACCACTGATGGGTTGAGGGGGGATTATTGCTGGCCTCCATTGTGAGACTGATGCAAGCATGGTCTGAAATTACTAGTGGACCTATGTTCGACTTCAGGAGGGAGGAACTATGTTGGGGATTGGATCAGGAAGAAAAGTGTCCTGCTGCTATTATTAGGCAAGGCTGAATGAAATGAAAGGTCCCTAACAGTGAGATTTAAGGATTTTCAGGGGTCCACAAGTTGGATTTATCGGGTCAGGTGGTGCAAGGCTGGCTATTCACTCATCCCCCTCTCACCAATCTTTCAAAACAACCCTAAGAGCCTGGCTCCTGACGGAGTACACCTGTAACTATTCTCTAGGAAACACTAGAGACCGTAAGCCGTCCTGGTGTTGCTCAGGGGGCTGCCTACCTCCTGTCCCCTTTTCTGTCCACATCTTGACCTCTCCTCATGCCTCACCCTTAGTATTGTTTACTCTCCTTCTCCTATCCTGATCTCCTATTAAATCTATTGAATGCCAGTCCTTACTCATACTTTTAGCTTGTATTGGAGGATACCTATGTTAGCTTGGCCTATAGGGTGCTATAGCCTGCGGCCTTGTCAATCCAACGTACTGCTGCTATTACTGTATCATATATTGTATACTTTCTGTGACTATTTGCTTAGTCTGTATTTATTCATACTATGTTTGACCTTGTAACTCTCTGTACCCCTGTTGGAGTACTATTGTATGTACTGATGTTACTGTCAACACCATGTATTGATCTCTTATAGAGGTGTTCCACGTTTGTGGCCCAGGTCACAGCTGAAAATTGTTCTTTGGATTAGCTCACTTACCCAGTCTCTAACAACATAAATAAAAAATAAAAATAAAGGCAGACCTGACATTCAGTGCTGGAGCTGGCAGGCACCTCCACTTATCCACATGTGGGTCCCAGACCTTGTTAACGGTGAGTGCCATGAAGCAGGAGGGTGGCATCCGACTCACTGGCATCCAGGGATGTAGGCAGAGTACCCACGGGGATGACCATAGGCTGCAAGCCATGCTGGTCACTGGAGGAAAGGTAAGTGTAAAGGGAGGGCAGGAAGTACACTGTAGGGATTTGGAAGGGGACTGCAGCTGATCCCTGTCTAGGGTTAGCTTACATTTGTACTGAGCATCAAGGAAGCAGGAGGGGGTAGGTGAATCGAGAGGATTTAGGGATTGCTGTAAACATTCCTAAATGAATTGATTATATATGGAGATACATATCTAGTGGTTAGGGGAAGCTGGTGGTGGGAGGATGTGGGGGAATAGGAGCACATACAGGCATCAGGGTCGAGGGAGGAGGATGGTGTGCTGTAATAATTGTGAGGCAGCAATCTTCCTGGAAACACTGTGGAGTGCAGGCGGCTTTCCAGTGTACAGAAGCCTGGAGCAGTTAAGGGCAGAAGTAAGACAGATCAGATGGAAGCTGGGGAGGATGGAGTGGAAAGTCAGAGGAGCAGGGCAATGGAGTGAAAGGTAGATGTGAGGTGCTCAGGGGAGCTAGGTTTGCAGGTAGGTTAAGAAGCAGGGAGGCTCACCCACTGTCCAATGGGTACCCCTTTCTCAGAGGGCCAGGGACCCCAGGGAGTGGGAATGGCAAATGGTAGGGGGAAGGGGTGGGACTGCAAGGGTTGTAACAGGAGTGGACACTCTTGAAGGAGTGCTTTTAATGAATAGGTTTCACCTACTGTCTGGAAAGGGGAGCAGTAAACAGGAGTTGTGTTAGGAGATTGGCTTAAGTCAATGAATTCAGGGGTAGAAGAACAGGAAAGGGGAGGTGGGACTCTGCAAGGTAGTCACGGTGGGAAGGGAAGGGAAGGGAAGGGATGGGATGGGAAGGGAAGAAGAAGCAGGCAAAGTGGAGCAGAGGATGGGGGGAGTGCAAGGATAGGGTAGAAGGAAGAGAAAGGAAGTGGAGGCAAGCACACTGTACTGTAGTTAGCCAGAAAGGGACGGTCATAGAGGGGAATGGTTAAATAGTGAAGGGATAAGTAAAGGCTTTGGTGGGATGTTAACCAGGTCTGAGGGGTGCAATTAGCAGGGAAGAAGGAAGGAAGGAAGGAAGGAAGGAAGGAAGGAAGGAAGGAAGGAATGGAGAGAGGGTGGGAGGGAGGTAGGGAGGGAGACATGGATGGAGGGGAAGGAAGGGCGATAATCCTAGGGGACTCCATAGTTTAGGGTATTCACTAGGGAAGGAAGGGGGACCCAAATGCAAGAAGGAGGGATGACAGTAGGGAAGGTGTGCCCAAGAACTGGGGAAGTGCTAAGGGTGCTGGGGGTAACCAAATGTAATTATACTTCTAGATACCAACAAACTAGTGGGGAAGGAGGTGGAGGTAGTACTAGGAAGGTTCAGGGAGTTATGTAGGACCTGTAGGGAGTTACTGTAGCAAGATTTCTGGCATTGTCAGGGGTGTTAACAGTGCCAAGGGCCAGTACAGTCAGGAAGAAAACGATAGAGGAATTCAATGTCTGGCTGAGGGGATGGTGCAAGTAAGAAGAGTTCCTCTGCATTGGAGATGGGGGAAGGGGAGTCTGGTCAAATAAAACATTTTATGCACCAGACAGACTACACCTCAGTAGGGTGGGCTTGAGGCTACTCAGGGACAAAATGAGGGAAGTCTATATCTCATAAACTTCAATTAAGCTACTGGGAGGGCAGACAGTCCTGCAGGCCCAAGACTCAAGAGAAGGTCAAAGAACCTCACCCCCATATGAGTAGAGGGGTTTAGGAGGGTGGAGGGGAGCAAAACTGTCAGCAAAGGGAGGTGGCAGGGAGTGCACAGATGGGAGAAATGGGAATGAAAGAAGTGAGGGAAGGGAAGGAGACTCAGATTCTAGGTGGAAGGTGGAGTCTCCAAATGCACAAAGTCTCGGTAACAAGATGGACAACCTGCATGCACTGCTTAACAGAAGGGTGGTGGACATCGCAGCAGTCACCAAGACTTGGGCCACAGGAGACCATGACTGGGACTTCTCAATCCCAGGGTATAAATTATGGAGGAGGGATAGGTCAGTAGGGAAGGGGGGTGATGGTATACATCAGGAAGGGTATAGCATTACGAGTGAGCAATTGGAGGAGAGGAGGGTGGAAGTAAGGTGGATTCAGTTACCATGCAATAAAGAAGGAAGGTGAGGTTGGGGTGGTTTACGGATCACCCAGCCAGGAAGAGGAAGGGTATGGAATTGAACTTGCATAAATTGAATGCTACAGGGGAAGGGAGAGTTGGTAATGGTAGGGGACTTCAACCTGACCAAGGTAGACTGGGGCATGCAGACCATGACAGGTACCAGGAGTCAAGTGATCCTAGAAGCATTGCAGAATGGGTTCCTGACTCAGAGACTCACAGAACCCACCTGGGAGGAGACAATTTTTGATCTGGTGCTCACTAATGTGGAGCATATTCAAGACATAATGGTCAAGGAGCCCCTAGATGGAAGTGACCATTGCACAGTGTGGTTCTCATTGGTATGAGCAGGGGAAAACATCCCCACTAAGATCAAAATCCTGGATTTTAGGAGGGTGGACTTCAGAAAGATGGGTGAATTGTTAAAGAAGCACCTGGTGGGCATCATGGTAGATATGGGGGTGGACCAAAGTGGTCCATCATTGGCAAGGGGGGGAATAATGGCTGCACCAGATGAGTGTGTTAGACTCAGGGGGAAGAACTTAATGGCAAAAGCACCAACTGGTTTAGCACAGAGATTGCCCAGGCTGTAAAGGACAAGAGGCTGGTCCATCGGAAATTCAGGAAAATCAAGAGAGGAGGACAGGGAGAACTACCTAAAGACGGCTAGTGAGGTAGGTAGGGTAGTCCAGAGGGCTAAGGCTCAGATGGAACTGCATATAGTTGAAGGAATTAAGAAGGTGGAGAAGGCCTTTTTTTCACTACAAAAGTGAGAAAAGAGTCAAGAAGGACAGGATTGGTAGGCTTCAGAAAGGGACTGGATGGGTGTAGGAGAATGGGAGAAAAGCAGAGGTACTGAACAAATACTTCTGTTCAGTCTTCGCCAGGGAGAAAGATGGACCGATGCTAATGGGGGGAGAAGAGGAGTAGGGGTGGAGGGGTGCATGGATGTGGTGATAGAGGGGGATAGAATGAGGGAAGGACTACTGTCGCTGAAGGTGGACAAATCCCCAGGCCTAGATGGCATACATCTAAGTGTCAGACCTGTTCAATAGTTCACTGGAGTCAGGAGTGGTATTGCAGGATTGGAGAAGAGTGCATGTCAGGCCCCTCCATAAGAGCAGTCCCATAGATGACCCAGGGAATTAAAGACTGCTCAGTCTGACCTCAATCATGGGCAAGCTCATGGAGACCATACCTAAGGAAATGCTGGTATAGTATCTAGAGGAGCATGGTCACCAGGTTGTGAAGCACCATGGGTTTATGGGAGGGAGGTTGTGTCAAATAAATCTAATTGACTTCTTTGACTGGGTCACCAAAACAGTAGACAGGGGCAGCGGTGGACATTCTTTACCTGGACTTCAGCAAGGGTTTTGACTCTACCCCACAAGAGGTTGATCAGGAGGTTGGCTGATTTGGTGTAGGGGAAAAGATGACCAGATGGTAAACTGGCTGGGGAATAGGATCCAGAGAGTGGTGGGAGGAGAGTTCTCTATTAACAGAAAAGTCATCAGTGGGGTCCTGCATGGCTCGGTGCTAGGACTGGTGTTGTTCAATATCTTCATCAATGATACTGGGGTTGGCATTAAGGGAAAAATGTGACTATTCACAGATGACACCAAGCCCTGGGGGAGGATGGATACAGCTGAAGGAATACAGGACCTAAAGGAGGATCTGGAAAAATCTGGGAGGTGGTCCAGATTTAGCAGCTTGGCTTCACTACAAAGAAATGCAAAGTCATGCACACTGGAGCCAGGAAGCCCAGGATGGATGGAGTACTACCTGAGAGGGGTCCAAGTATCTTTAACAGAGTAGAAGAAGGACCTGGGAGTGATAATCACTAGCGACCTGAAGCACTCCACACAGTGCAGGAAAGCAGCAGCAAGGACAAATAAGATGGTGGGATAAACAGCCAGGGGGACCAGCAGTAGGCAAGAGGAGGTCATACTTCCCTTGTACAGGTTAGTTACTGCTGAGGAAACATCTGGAGTATGGAGTGCAGTTGTGGTGTCATACCTTCAAAAGGCCATTACCTGCTGGAGATAGTCCAGAGGAAGACAACAAAGATAATTGTGGGTTAGTAGGGTAAAGCGTATGAAGAGAGGTTAGGGGCCTTGAACATATACTCTCTGGAGGAGAGGAGAGGAGAGGAGACATGATTGAGACTTTCAAGTACTTGAAAGGGATACATAGGTGGATAAGGTGGGTGTCTTTAAGCTAAGTGGCAACCAAAACATGAAGGGCACAGTCTTAAGCTGGAGTGAAGAAATCTAGGAGAAAGGGAGGGAGGTTACTTATTTCTTCATTCATTTAATTTGTTTGTTTGTTTGATAACCAGGTAGATACAGTGCTCCCATTTACCTTTTTCAGGAACAAACTAGGTCATATAGATGGCACATACAGTATATGAACTACAATACATGAGATTCAGCATACAGTACTTGGAATGCAATACATGAGATTCAGCATACAATACATAAGTGACAATAGTTACAGAGCTTGAAGAAGTATTCATGGACTGATCAAACAGTTCATCAAATGAGTCAGTGCAACAGGAACAGTATACAAGTGAAGGTGAGAAACGCTATCCATCTATAGAAATGAGAAATAAAATTCTGCTGTATGGCAAGCAGATGGGCTTTGTCAGTCAGGTAGGGTGAGAAGGCCAACAAAATGAAACCCAGCCCTTTCCTTAAGTTAGGAAATACACTTGCAAACTGAGGCAGATAGAAGGATATTTTTAAAGTGCAATATGAAGAGGTGGGGAGTGTCTAGTGGGTGGAGCATGACTGGTACATCATTTCAGAGCCTGAGGGCAGCAACGGAGAAGGCTTTCTGGACCCAGCTCAGTAGCAGTCGGGGATAGTCAAATAGACATATGATGCTCATTACACAAAGGAGTCGGGGTCACGGATGTGGCATCCAACTACAGCAGCTGATAATGAGCTCCCCTGGCCACCATTATTGTGTGTTTACAGTGCATCCCCTGGAAGTTTCTTCCATTGTTTAGCCAGAAGCAGCTGTGTTAATAGCCAGCCATTGTTTAACGACCCTGCTTGGGGAAATTATGTTTGTTGGTCGCATGGAGGTGGATGGCAGCAGGCCCCAACCACACACTCTCCTGCATCCCGTAGAAGGTCAGCGAAGAAACAGAGAGCCAGGCTCTACCGGGCGGGATCTTGGAGGAGCTAAGATGCTGCAACTCACTCACTGATGGAGGATAAATTCCTCCAAGAACTCAACCCTCTGAAGGATATCCTTAAGAATTGACTGGAGAGCTCAAATCTCTGGCATAGCGACCTCCTCTGTCTCTAGGAAAGTCTTGGATGTGGAGGTCAGGAGTTGCTTTCTCGGAGCAGTGGAGATCCAGAGCCGAGACGGAGATAAACGAGCTCAGACAGCAAGTGAAGAAGCTGCAGCTTAAAACCGAGGACTTGAGGCGAATCACTAAAATAATTCATAATTATGGGCCTCCTGAGCTGGAAGAAGGCCCAGACCTCGTGGGCTTTCCTGCAAAAATTTCTCGTAAAGTGGTGGGCCCATCCTTATTAGTACCTCCTACCACCTTAGAAGGGCTTATCGTTCACTGCGACTTCGACCTGCAGCTGGATCTCCCACGCCCTATCATAATGAAGTTTCTCAGTTATGTGGAAAGGCAGCACGTTTACCTGAAGTCCCGTGAACTGAAAGAGATTCTTGGGAGCATCGAGGATCCGAGTTGCCCAGGATTTACCTAAAGAAATTCGGAGAAGAGAGCGTACCACCCTGTCATTGTAAAAGTTAATAGCTGCTGCGATCCCATTCAGGACGATATCCCTCGACATTAAGGGTGACTGTTGGAGGCTCATCTACCAGTTTTTAGCACTCCGAGGCTGCTCATAAAGAACTTGCTAATAGACTGCCTGACCTGTTCAAAGTGCCTGGCTGAAAGACTTTACTGTCTGTTCTGGGTTGGCAGCTTCAGGGCTCTCCTGGAATGATATAACTTAATTTAAAATATTTGCCTGTATCTGTTCCTCCTAGTTGTCTGGTTTCTGGCCTGTCGCTGTAGATGGGTATCTCGTTCTCACCTACCTCTATCTCTGCTCTCTCTGTGATCTGTTCCTCGCTACTCTGGCTGTTCTGGTTCTCCCTTTGGTCTTCTCCGTGGGTTTTTCTGGGGCTGGGAAAGATGAGGATGGCCGAGGTTAGGTCCTTGTTGGGTCTCCCTGTCCCGCTTGCTTGCATTCCCGCGGTGGAATCCTTTGTTTTTGGTTGCAGGTTCCCGGTGGAACTTCCTGAATGACAGACTGTTTTGGGTCCTTGGCTTAGCGGTGTCCTCTGAAACAGCAACTCTTGATCTGGCTGTTCCTAAAACCACTTCTTATTGTCCACTCGGATTAGCGTTTAGATAACAGGATTTTCTCCTCTCCATGGGTTGTGGATTTGGGTTGAGTGTGCTACCTATACTGCTCTGGCGGGGTGACGATGGGAGGTGTGGTTCGATTGAGGCGGCTGGGGATTGGTCTTTTTTGTAGTTAGGGATCTTGATGCCCTCCTATCTGTTCTGTTTTTCCCTTCCTCATGCCCTACCCTTTTCCTCGTTTTCTTTGCTTTATTTTAATTATCGTCGGGGGCTGGGGTGGGGGGATGGTGGCTGTGGGGGAGGGACTTAGTGGGCTAGCTTGCTGGATGTGGATGCGAGTCGGTGTGTTGGGGTGGCTTAACCTCTGCCTGGAGCTGTGTTGGAAAGGGAGTTGGCTTAGTATTGTTGGAGCTTTTTCCTTCTTAGAGTATACCTGATCTTTGCAATATATAGGTACTTGCTCCTGGCTCTTGGGGGTTGGAGGTTTGCGTGGGGTTTAGGAGGTCTTGACATCGGGGTGACAGGTTATATTTTGGGTTATCTTTGTTCTTCGGACCTCCAGTTGTATATAGTTTTTCGGGGTTTATAGAGGATTGTTCGTGGGGTGGGGGGTTAATATATGGTATTTTATGGTGTTTTATGGTGTTTTTGGGGGTTGTTTCTCCTAGCAATTTCCGGTTCTTTACTTTAAGCCTAGGACTCTGGCTGGTGGAAGGGGTATATGGGGGGGGTTTATGGACCGATACTCCATTTAACCTTTTGTATGTTGGTTTGTTCGGTCAAATTGCCTTTTTCTGGATGATATGATTATCGGTGGGATGGGGGAATGGGGGGATTCTTTCCCAAGAACTGGTCTTCTTCAATTTTTCTGGTTTTTGATTTATGGGAAGGGGTGGGGGGAGGGAGAGATACGGTTTATGATTCAGATGTTCGGTATGATTTCTGGTCTGTTCTGATAGGCTATCTCTGGGGGGATTTGACAGTTCAACATGTTTCTCTGGTCTTAAGGTTGGGGGTTTGTTTCGGGACTACTTCCGTTTGGTCTGGGTCTCACGATTGGGTGAGCTTATTTTGGGATACCAGGTCCCAGACCTTTATGTGGGATGCACCTTGCTATTGTATGTGATAACTGCTCTGTCTGGATATCTGATTGGTTTATTATATTTTAAAATGGTTATAAACACAAGTTAAATTAGCGCCTTGGAATAGTTAGAGGGCTTAGGGATCGGGTCAAGCTGCTACAGGCTCTTGAACCACTGCTCACTGCTCCACATTGATATTCTTTTTTTGCAAGAGACACACCTATGTCATGATGAGGCTAGGTTGCTTTCCGATCTGGTTTCTCTCAATCCTACCTTGCTGGAACTCTTGCCTTTTAGTAAAGGGGTTGCGATTCTTCTCAAAGAGCATGTTTTGTTTACTTTAAAGATTTAACTGTCTCAGACCCAGAAGGAGATATGTCCTAGTGAAGGGTACTCTCAACGGAGAAAAGCGTAGTCTGGTTCCGTGTATGGACTGGTGGGGGAACCCTGAGTTCTTTATGACTTTTGGCGGATAAATTGGCTAGCTTTTTGCCTGCTCAGATTATATTGGAGGACTGGAATGTGCCTTTTCATCGACTTCTTGATAGGGAGCCTCAGGATAAACATCCGCCTTCCCGGCTCAGAGAGCTTTCTGGGAAATGACCTCAATGTTGGGTCTAGGTGACCCCTGGCTGCCACCCTTCCTGTTCGTGGTCTTTTCCTTCCAATCCCAATCACATGGTACTAAGTCAAGATTAGATATGGTATTAGTTAGTCTTTCTTTCCTCCTGAATATCTCTCGTCTGGTATTGAGCCGATCATGGTGGTCGGATCATGCTATAGTTTGATACAAAATGTCCCTAAATCCTGACTACTCTCATGACTCTATGTGGCAGTTAATTACTCAGTTATTAAAAGATCACTCAATGTGTTTCAGAAATTAGTCTCGGATATCTCTTTTTCTGGCTGACAACTTGAACTCCACCCTGAGGATTGATATGATATGGGGAGCTCTGAAGTGCTATCTCAGGGCGATCTTATTAAAATGGCTTCCTTTAGAAGAAGACATGGCTAGCCAGGTCGTTTGGCGCCTGTTAGGCAGGGATTAGGGAGTTAGAAAATAATTACTCGACAACCCCTTCGTTTCGGATCTCAAGGGAGCTTCTCTTAGCCAAGAACCTAATACTGGACCCTTGAAAGAGAAAACAGAATATTGCCTGGTGAAAACCCAAGCTAAATATCTGGATCTTGGTGAAAATCTGGTAAGCTATTGGCTTTGCGTTTATGCACTTGAGAGCTCGAGGGTCATCCCTTCTTTGATTCCCATCTGGTAATATTGTCTCCTCGCCTAGGATATTGCGTATTTTTAAGGATGTTATTCGGGCCTTTGCTAGTTATTCCCCGCATCTTATCCCATAGCAGTGTCAAGCAATACATAAGAGGAATAGGTGTTGCACAGATATCAGAGTCTCAACAAGTGAGTCTATTAGTCCTTATTTCAGCTGAAGAAATAAGGAGTACCATTGCTTCCTTGGCCCCAGATAGTGCCGGACCGATGGTTTCCGACAAACTTTTATAAAGTCTTTGTTAAAGATTTGACTCCCTTTTCTTAAACTATATAATTATCTACTGGTTTCCTCTGAGCTCGATCCTGCTTTATTTGAGTGCTACTATGGTTTTAATTCCCAAAGCGGACAAGGACCCCACCGATCCGCTATATTATCGCCCCTATCTCTCTCCAAAATTATGATATTAAAATTTAGCTAAAATACTTTCTGAAAGGATCAAGAGGATCTGGTTGGAGCTCTGAGCCCTGAGCAGACTGGTTTTGTTCTCGGAGGTCATGCTGATCATTTGAGGGACTTTGTCGACATCTTCAGTATGCCCGGACTGCCTCAGGTCCGTTGCTCTAATCTCTTTGATGCTGAGAAAGCATTTGACCAGGTTGACTGGTCCTTTTTATGGACAGTAATGGAGGAAATGGGTTTTCCGACTTCATTTTTGAATATGACATGGGTATTTTATAGCTGCCCTTCCGCTAAGATAAACTGCAATGGGGTCTTGTCTTCCTCTTTCCGTCTCTTTGCTGGTACCAGGCAGGGTTGTCCCCTTTCTCCTCTATTATTTAATTTATACCTGGAGCCTTTACTGATTAAACTCAAGTCGTCTCCTCAAGTGAGAGGTATCAAGCTCAAATAACGGAACTAGTTCTGTCTGCATATGCAAACGATGTCTTGCTGCATCTAATCGATCCGGTAACATCTTTAAAGGCAGCTCTTGATATTATCCACAGTTTAGTTCTTTCTCTGGTTACAAATTAAACATCTCTAAATGTGAGATTTTCCTTTAAATAATTATACGCTTAGCAAGATTTTCTCCCTTTTGAATGAGGTGGACCTCCAGATCAATTATACCTTGAATCTACTTTTCCAATGACCTTTCTTCTGAAAAAATTTTATCAGAGTCAGAGACTCCGATTAGCCAGGATCTACAACGTTGGTCAGCCCTCCTATATCACTTTGGGGTCGAATTAATATTATCAAATGAATGTTCTTCCCTCGGATCTTTTATCCACTGAATCTGACTCAATCTCTGGGTCCTCTTTTCTTTTTCAACAGCTTCACTGATTGTTTTCCAGTTTTATTTGTGGGGGAAGGGATGCGATGCTCCTATGCCACCTTGTCGCTCTCAAGGACAGGTAGCTGATGCTCCCTAATCTTCTTCATACTACTGGGCTGCCCTTGTCTAAGTTAGGGAGATGGTTCTCCACGAATACTGAGAGCTTTGCCCAATCAGCTTCAGTTGGAGGGCGCTTTCTGAACTTAAGTAGATATGTTCGTTTTGTTTTACCTGCCCTTGAAAGTTCTTTTTCAGTTGGTCCCGGACAATACGGTGATAGGGTTCTCTAGATCGTGGGCACAATGTCTTAAGTTTTTCGGATCTTCAATGTTATGGATTTAGGACAGCCAATGGTTTCTAAATCCCAATATCAGACTGGGGATTCTTGGATAAGACCAAATTGGCTCCCTACAACTTAAGGATACCAGGTGGAACACCTGTTCAGTCAGGACCGCCTCTCACGTCGGTGATATTCTAATAAAGTTTGATATATTAGTAAAGGTATTTTTAAGGTATTCCAACTCCGCACCTGGTGGGTACCAAATTTGGCACTATGGTTAGACACTCGGTTGTGCACCCTTCCTATCTATTATTAGCTTTTGCTCTCAGCCTCACTCCATTTCGTCGATTTACTCCTATCTCCTGAATTTTAACTCACAGGAGGGTGTTGGGGTCCTTTGGTTTGGACACATCTTCCTGAGGCTGTACCGCCTGACCAATATTTGCTTAATTCTATATAGATATCATACTCAAGATAGGTTTCGGTTAGTACAATATTATATTGTAAATAATCTTTACTACTCTCTCTCGTTAAACTTTTTCAGCATAAGTTGGCTTGTTTCTAATTGTTTCAGGTGCTTGCAAGCCGAGGGCAATCTAATTCATTTTTTTGGGAATGTCCTAAAGTTGCCCCACTGTGGTCCCTGATCCGGGGATAATTTGGATCCCTTTTGGGTCTGAGCAGGTTCTTCTTGGAAATCTGTGTGCTGGGTGATTTTTCTTATATAGATAGTGTGGGTTTTTAGATACCATATGGCTTTAGTGTCCATGGCGGTCAAGAAGTTGGTTTTAAGACATTGGAAGGACCAACTGGTTTTATCATATGCTGACTGTTGAAGGAGATAATGTCGTGTCTTCAATCAGAAAATTTGATTGCCAGCTATAAGGATTCGTATGGATCTGTTTTCATAAAAGATGGGTAAACTTCAATCTTTATGCTTGCCTTAATAGCAAGGCCTGGGCGTCTTCGATCCTGTGGCCCTCAATAGTATATATAGTACCTATGAGTACTTTTGTGTCATTGTAGATTCTAGACCTGTTCCTTTCTCTTTATGTAATCTAGATTTGTTTTAAAGTTGATAATTTGTTCTGTAGATAGGCTGTGATATCCAGATTTAAGGGCTTTCGGTCTTTTGTTGGATAAATCTTGGGAGGAGGAGGGGTGTGGGGAGGGGTTGTGCTTTTGGAATTTTGGTTAAGTGATATGTATGTTATTGTTTTTCTTTAAGTATTTACTGATATGCTGTGTAGTTGCTTCATGGGGGAGGGGGTTGGGTTTGTTTTGTTTTGTTTTTGTTTTGTTGTTTTCTGTTTGGTTGTATTTTGGAAACTAATAAACTTAAATTTCAAAAAAAAAAAATACAAATGAGTCTAGTTAGTTAGAGGGTAACAAACTCTGTCGTGGAGGGACCTGTCAATAAAGGTACCCATGAGGAAATTCTGACAGGCCTGAGGGGAGAGCCAACCAATGGTTGAATAGAGGGAGCAGTGGTGGGTGTTAAACAGGGCTACAGTGACAAACCTAAAAATGCTGATGAAGGCTATATTGAGATATGTGAGGTACTGAGTTGAGGTTTGGGAGATGATGGGAGAGCATTAATCCAGGAGGGGTAGGAGAGTGTCTCGACCGATGGCCAATTGCACCTCAGGGGTCCTGAGGTGCTTCAGGTGATAGCAGATACCCAGCTGTTGGTTCTCATATTTGAAAACTTGTCCAATATGATCTTGAAGTTGTGAGGGAGGGATCAAGGGTGACTCTTAGATATTTAAAGGTTGGACTTATTTGAGAGGGTATCCTTCAGGGGCCAGGATGCAGAGGTGTTCTTGCCCTGCAAAACATTTGGCAAGTCTTGGCTGGACTCAAATAGTATGTTTTTGTTTTTAGCATTGCAGTAGTCTGTTAGATGCGAGCCATATATGGATGGTTTCAAAATGCTTGGAGAGGGAGGATAAGTTCAATGGCGCTTGTCACCCTGAACATAATTTGATCATCTGCCAAATAATCATGTGGCAGTCTGTACTATTCTGAGCAGATGGTTGGACAAAGAGGGAAAAAGGATGGGTCCTAGTGATAGGACTTATGGGACCCTCACTATACACCCTCTAGGGGGCTGGATGTGACCCCGCCTTCAGTACAGATCTTTGCCTGAACCAAGCCATGGTTTCCATTAAAAGCCATAGGCAACTGAGTATACCAAGGAGGATATAATGATTTACTAAGTCAGATGCTTTGAATAGATCAAAGAAGATGGCACCAGTAAGCTTGACTTCATCTGTGTTCCTAGAGAATGTGGTCCATGAACAGGCCAGTGCAAATCTATGTTGGTTTGCAGATAACAGATCATATTTAGAGACATGACTGTGAAATTTGTTAAGACAATTTTTCTAGGATCTTATTAGGTGAGAAAGGATGGATACTGGCCTGGAGGTATCCAGGAGTTTATGGGTCACCTGACTTGAATAAAGGAACGAGTCTGGCCTGTTACCATAACAGGGGATGGATGGGGATGAAAAGGATAGATTAAATAAGCTAAGGGGCCTAGTAATGGGTTCACTTGTCAGTTATAGGAACTGAGGCGGAGACACTTCCAGCACAGCTGGTATTGGGAGAGTCCTGAGGAGATGTCAGATTTCCGTAGGTGAAGTGACACAAGTGGAAGGCAGGACAACCATTCACTTCAGTTCACACATCCTCCGGGACAGGAGTGGCAACCTTAGGTGGAAGGTTAGTGAGGTGGATGTCTAGATTAGGGAATCAGTGGTTTAGAGCTCGCAGCTTAAATGGTTTTTGTTGTGAAACCTGCATCTGTGCAAGGATGTAGCTCTGCTTAGCCCGGTTTAATAAGGAAGTTTACAGAGATACAGAACCTGATGAGGTCACCAAGTAGTGAGTCTGTTCATTTTAATGAAGGAGGCTTTGAGGGATTTGGATTCCTTGCACAGTCTATAATAGTTATTCCAGTTAACAGGATGGAGAGGATTTGGGTTGCCCATAGAGCATCTTCGCTGTTTCATTTTAGCAAGGAGCCCTTTGGTGAGCTATCTCGAGTTCTCTCCTGAGCTCATTGATAGTGACTGGACAGTGTTTGTCCGATATAAGACAGAGCGGCAGTGAGGAATCCTGGGGCAGAATCCACATTAGTTTGCATGTGGAGGAAGGACCAGTTTACTGCCATGATGTTGGAGCATAATTTATTCGTGTTACACTTGGAGAAGTCCCTAAAGGATATAAACTTAGGTGAGGGGCATAGGTTACAACAGGACCACATTTAAAAAGTGGGGGAGTGTTCTCTGATGGAGTCGGACAGTACCTCAGCCACAAGGATCCTGTCCTCACAATTTGTTATAAACCAGTCAAGGAGGGAATGATTGGGAGACTTGTGGTTTTAGCAATGGGGCAGGCAATTATCTGGGTGAGATTCATTTGCTTAGTGATTATGGAAGTTTGGCTCACTGTAGCAAATGGAGTGGTAACCTGTAGGAGTTGTGAATCAGTCCTCACCATTCAAACTGCCAAAGTGCTGTTTTCCTTGAAAAAATCATTTTATTTCTGTGTTCTATTTCATTTTCATAACCCTGCCCCCTTTCTTTCAGTGCTGCAACCCCCAACCATGGCATCATGCAAGGGAAACAAAGTTTTTAAAGGGACACTGTCAGTTTTTAATTGACTCTTTACATTGTTTGCAAGTAGCTGTTCCTAGCATTGTAACATTTTTACTATGGGAGACCGACACTCATTTGTCCAACACCCATTAGCTCAAAACCAACTGTGCAACACCGACAATCCTGATAGCGGGATTGTGCCCGTGCATGATTGTTTTTTCATGTTTCGGAGGTCTTTGCACTCTGCATCCCCATAATTATAACATGTAGAAAAATTATTGGGATTTGACTGGTTGAAAGCATCTCAGACCCGTCTAATCATTGACCCATAATTACACTCCTGAACTACTTACAGCCACCAAGCTCCATAATTTAAACAAAGAAAAGTATCATCACACTCCCACATTCTGACAGGAGCTGTCACTTTCAGACTGTCATCTTCTCCAGCAGGCAGTAAAGTGAATAACATCTACAGAGAATTGCAAATGATCTTTTTGGCCTATCAGCATCACAAAACCATTTTTCCAGAAACTGTTCTGCAGACTGTACTGATGTAAACACTACCAAAATTACCAAAATAGAAGACTGCACTTTTATCAGGGAGATAGAAAACTCAGCTATTTACTGTACCCACAATGCCTCACTTTGTAAATTAGTATACAGGTTATTATATATTTTGTAATGGTCTAGAGAAGAAATATATATTGTTTTTTCTCACTCTGATGCTCTTCATAAGTGTAACTGTACCACTAATTTCTCCACGTAATTTACAAATACTATAACTTTTTCATCTTCTTTTTTAAGTGTTATCATTTCTGTATATCTACATTTTATCCATATATATGTCTCTCTGTTTGTACTATGCACCCGGGTTGCACCTGGAAAGGAGCCTCAGCTGAGCATGCCTTTCCCGGTCAACAATTTTAAATAAAAGAAAATAAATAAATAAACATTTCTGTGCTCATTACAGAACTAGGAGACTACATCTCTCAGTAAAGAAATCGTATCAGATAGATACTGTATGCACAATGCCTTGTTCTGAAAATAAACATATGAGATCTTTTATTGTTGAAGCAACTGCAGAAATATGAGGCTGAACATCACAGTAAGGATGCTGGAAAACAGCTTCTTGTTGAACCCACAATGCCTTTATATGTATCTTCATATTAGGTAGCAGCACTGCAACTATTTACCAACATGAAAGATTGCAACATTGAGTAAGGAATATTTAAGTTAACTTTATAATTTACCCAGAATTCCTTGTTGCTGTATGTAAAATATTGACAGCTCATTTGTATGACATCATTCTGGGGGTGTGGTCGCACACAGAAAACTAGATGGGTAAAAACAAAGCACTGATAAAACATTAAAAAAAAATGACAGATTTTTTTACAAAACAAACTGCAGCTTCAACATCTGAGCGTGGCTAGCAATAGCATACCATGTGAAAAGGTATTTGGGGTACTTCAATAAATACTTGGGCAGCTCTTTCTCTCATGCTGCTGATCATTGTCAGTTCTGTGTGAAATCCCTCATCCGCATACAATGTCCCTGGAAGGAGAGAGGCAGCCAATGCCTTGGGAGGATTATATGTGCAACCTATGCAGTTTCTTTGCATCCCTAAGGCCGTTCTAGTTAAGATCCATTCTGAGGGAATCTTCCAGAGTCACTGTCGAGATATTAGAGGCTTAAGGATCTTTAAAACATAACACCCCACCACCTTTTTTCCTCCCAGGTCTGTCATGCCTGAATAGGGTATACACCCTGATCTGACTGTTTGAGTCTAGGATAGAGGCTTCAACCAAGTTTTAATGATGCCAGGAATATTGGGACTGTAGAGCGCAGACTAGGCCTAGCTCATGGATCTTGGAGAGGAGGCTAAAAACATTCACCTGCATTTTTAAAGCTGCCTTCAAGATTTGGAACATCTTTCAGGCACTTTTTTTGACTTACAAGTGGTAAATTAGGCCTTCACCTTCTTAACACTTTGTAAAACTGTTCACTGATTAGACAGAGTTCATAGTCGGGGCACAACACAGAACTGGCTATTTGCAAGTTCTCTGTTCTAACTGCCACCTTAAACTCACCTTTTACTGACCTAATTTTACAGATGAAAGACTTATGATTTAGTGGCATTTCCTCTCCACAGTCCTCAGTGTATAAAGAGTCTAATGTCTCTGTGTTGTGAAAACAGGATGGAATCGGCCCACCGTACAGCAATTGGATTTCTGCTTGCATGCCATGCACCAGGGTTCAGAACGGATTTGATTCCATCGGAGGGCTGGCCAGGTGAGAAGGATTGAGTATCCTAAGACCTCTCTTTCTCCAGGGTGAGGGTGGACTACATGCTCCAGTGCAGTGGTGACACCTGGCGGAGGCAGGGTTCCTCACGCACTGGCACTCAAGAATTCATGGGCAGGGTGGATGCTGGTCATCATTGTATGCCTCCACCCCTGTTTACAGGGAGAAATATGTGTGGGCCTGATCATCTCTATGAAGCCCTCCCTGGGCTTCACATTATCTCTGTCGCCAGCTCTCCCAAATAGATATTTGCTCTTAAGAGTGCTGGAAAGGGGAGACAGTGCCGCGGGCCTGCTCCTCTGGAGGGAAAGCCAGTGGTGCTTGGGAGAGTGCTGGCATTGATGGTGGTGGGAGTCTGGGGCCATGACTAGGGCAAATTCTGACAGTAGAAGTGCCCTCCAGATAAAGCATACTAAATAAAAACAATAAAAGACAAACAAAAAAACAGGATGGGATTCTGAGAAAGAAGGTTTATTTCTTGTGAAGAAGATAAAACTCTTACATTAATCTCAGATCTGACCACATCTTGTTTTGACAAATAAACCACATGAGCTTTACTTCCCATTTAGTCAAATTTTCCGAATTACCCAATAAAGATGTGATCTAGATTTAGCATTTGCCGTATTGGTCCTTGCAGGAACATATCCAGCAACAAATGATTTGATACCTTTTAATGGACTAACAAGGATGTAACAACAAGAACAAAGTACTCTTGCTTTCAGACCAATCAGTCCTTCTTCAGAAGCGTAATGGCAGTTATTTAGAAAAAACAATACTTTTAACAGCTAGATCATGCAGAAAAAACAGAAAAAAATTCCCATTGGTTTAAAACATTCATTTAAAAAATACAGATGATGATGTCAGAGAAGTTTAACAGTACCATATTACCTTCTTCTGGGAGTGTCCCATGGTCAACGGTGCTTGGTGCAAAACACATACAAAAAATCCTACAGCATTTAAATTTAATTGACATAGGATAACACTACTGGAGCAGAAGACTCTTAAATCAAGCAATGAATGTCATAGTGTGTATAAGGATGTGATTACTGAAAACAACCCCCACCCAGATTGAAGACATACTAAGATTGTCTTAGGACTCCAAAAAGTTTCAATGTATGCAATATAGACAAAAAATTACCAGTAAAGCTGTCTTAATAACATCAGTGCACACTGTATGATGTGTAAAACATAGCTGGACCTATTGCCCAGCTATATTCTACAGCTAGATATCATGTCCCATAAACTTCAAAAACCTCTAGTGTAGTGAAAGGACTTTATAAGCGATAAAGATGCATCAGAATGTACAAAATGTACTCATTGCATCATCTTTCTTGAGGTAACATGACTCTGATTGTTTAGGAACTTTAAGACATTTTCCAAATGGAATAAGCATTTTTACCTGTCACTAAAAAACCTAGCAAAAATAGTCAATAGTAGGTCTAAACCTTTACAGAAGATAATTTCCAATTAGAAAATTGTCACCTCTTTTGTTGGTAACATACACTGGATCGGTAACTTCCATTTCGCCAAATCTTAATTTTAACGAAACTTTACCTAAGGGCTTCTGAACTTCTTCGCCATAATCCACAATATGTAAGCTATTAGAGAGGATGTTTAGTACTTTTGAGCCACTCAAGGCATCGGTTAGTTTACAAAAATAGCTTGTAGACATCAGGGTCACTTCTGCCCCTGAATCTAACAAAGCTTCACAATCCAAATTGTTCTCAGTGTTTATGCCAAAGTAAAACCTTTCTGCCTTAGATAGAATATCATGTGCCTTACTCACTGGGGGACTTTGTGGACAAACACCTCTTGTTTTGTTGAGATGGCCTATACCTCAGTAGGAGGGGCAGTGCACTACTTGGAAAAAAGTTCCAAAAAGCTGTAAATACTCATTTAAACTAGGACACAAGTGGGAGAGGAGGCAGGTGACTTCCTCTCTAACTATGGACACCAACTGTATAAATACAAGTCAATGTAATGCACTAATGTTAAACGCTAGAAGCCTGAACAATGAGAAAATGTCAGAACTCGAAGTTAGATCTTTGATACATAACAATGGCATAATTGCTGTCACAGAGACCTGGTGGGATGACTCTAAAGCCTGGTACAAAGAACTACCTAACTACAAGCTCTATCAAAAAAGTAGAGAAGGAAGAAATGGTGGGGGGAGTTTATTTATACACAAAGACTTACCTTCCTTTGAAATAAATAAGAATACAGAAAGTATCTGCATCCAAATTAATATAAAAGGCCAATCGAAACTGATAGTAGAGAACTGCTATGGATCTCCTTCTGCAGACGCTATGTACACAAATGCATTGATTAAAGGAATAATGGCAATATCTAAACAAGGAGAGGCCCCTCATATTGGGATATTTCAATCTACCTGAAATCGACTGGTTAACAATACAAGGAAGTACTGAATTAGAAAACTTCTTTGCAAGAGAAATGCTCAACCATGGACTGGGACAACTAGTTATGAGTCCTACTAGAAGTAATAATGTCCTTGGCCTGGTCCTAACTAACACTGAGGACAAGATACAAGATTTAGAAATTAAACTCCCATTGAACAATAGTGACCATAATACAGTGCACTTTGAAACCATTCTGGAAATCCCTCTTTACAAAAATGACAGTGTTTATAAGAACTACTACAAGGCGAATTTCACTGAAATTAACAAACACCTCCAACAAACTGATTGGGTTACCTGTGTTCAAACCTCACTAGTGACCAAGCCAGGTCAACATTAAAAGATACTATTTGCCAATTAGAAAAGACATTTGTCATGAGATTAAAAAAAAAATAAGAAAGGAAAAGGTACCCATCTGGTTCAGTAATTCGATTAAAAACTTATCAAACTTAAAGAAAAATTATTCAAGAAACTAAAACAAGATAGCTGTGAAGAAAATATCAAACTGTATAATAGTGCACAATTGAAACTAAAAAAATCAATATTAGAAGCAAAAACCAAAAAGGCTGAATTCAAGATAGTACCTTCAGGCGATAAAAGAAACCTCTATATTCCTACATTAATGGCAAGAAAGGAACAAATGGAAAAATAGGACCATTAGTTCATGACAATAAAGAAGTACTAACAGATAGGGAAACAGATGATCTTTTCAATTCATACTTCTGATCCATCTTCTCTAAAAAAATACCTGTTAACACATATGCATCATCTGGAGAAAATTAAAATAATTTGTACTCAGTCTCCCAGGAAGAAGTTTTAAATGCTTTAGGTACATCAAAAAACAATACCAGCCCTGGACCAGACAATATACATCCTAAGTTTCAGAAAAGTACTGCACCTCTAATCTCACTACCACTATCCATATCATATTTAATAAATCATTGGTCGAAAATTGCATTCCTTCAGACTGGCTGTTGGTAAAGTGACCCCTATATATAAAAAGGGAAGTCAAACCTCAGTACAGGATTACTGGCCAATAAGCCTAACTTCCATCATCTGCAAGCTAATGGAGAGACAATTAAATCTTATTTGGAAAAATAAATTGTAACATTGGGTTTAACTGACAATTTACAATGTGGCTTCAAAACTGGTTACTCGTGCACCACCAACCTTATCTCATTTTACAATCATATTAGTAAAGGATTAGACCAGGGTATACATATGGATGTCATCCTACTAGACTTCAGCCACGCCTTTGATAAAGTGTCACATCACATCTTGATAAAAAAAACTGTACAACTTTGGATTCACAATAAGTCTGATCAACTGGATAAACAGTGGCTCTCTACTAGATCACAGAAGGACAGATTAAATGGCACTCTGTCCAAATGTGGATTGGTCAGTAGTGGGGTGCCTCAGAGCTTGGTCCTGGGTCCAATCCTGTTTGGGATATTCATAGCTTACATGTAAATAAGTGGTAACAATATGTTATCAAAGTTTGTTGATGACACAAAACTTGGGGGCAGAGCAGATACAGCAGATGGGAATTCATTACTGGAGTACAATTTACAAGAAATTGAAATATGGATGAAAGATAACAATATGGAGTTTAATACTGACAAGTGCTCCATCAAACATTTAGGTCCTGTCCACACTGAACATGGTTCAGCCATAACTTTTTTAAAAATGTTTTAAAGCATACCATGCTTGTGTGTCCTCACTTGTCCTACCGAGATTTAGCACAGTTACCAGTTGCGTCCATGCTTCAAAGGCAAACCCAGTTTCTGATCCAATCCACATTGACTTGAGGAGGCAGTGTACCATGGCTCTTTGCAGGACTACATTGGCAGCAGAGGCTGAACACGGTACTGACGCCTGTCCACACTGCTGATGTAAGCATGTTTGCTTTCAAACCGTGTTGGAAACCATGCCAAAACCCTGATACGATCAGGGTTTAAACAAGGTTGTCAAACGTGGTTTGAAAACATTACGAGTGTGGAGGTGAACCATGTTTCAGAGCACCTGTGACGTCTTACCCTGCCAGTAATGTTATAGGTGCCCTAGTGTGAACAGGGCCTTAGGGAGTAAAAGTGAAAAATACAAATACTATTTAAATGATAGATTACTGAAAATGTCCACATGTGAAAGGGACTTGGGTATAATGGTCAATGGATCCATGACAGGTAGTCAACAAAAAATTTGTCAAATGTCCTGACAGTGAAACCTGCAGGTCGACTGTATTTTGAAGTTGGCTGACAGTTTGCAGAAGCAAAAAGTGTTTTCTTTAGGGGACTTCACCCCCAAACCCCCACACCCCCCCACTTAGGATTCTCAACTCTGAGTCTAAGCTGAGTCGGGGGGTGCAGGACCCCATACAGACAGTGCCAAGTGCCAGTGGGTTCCCTACAGTGACATGGCACTGTTGTCACTGTAGGGGACTCCACTGTCAACATGTCGATGTCGGGGATGTATACCATGGTCAGTGATAAACTAACTGCATCAGACCATTGTGTTAAAGTAACACGAGCAGTAAATACTTTATTAAAATAAATAAAATGGACCTTTGTGACTAGAAGAGAAGAATGTATAATCCCATTATACTGACCAAATATCAGACCACACCTTGATTATGGCTCACCCTTTTGGAACCCTTATCACAAGAAGGACATCCATCTGCTGGAGAGAACCCAGAGAAGGGCCACCAAATTGGTACCCAAACTATCATCCATGGATTATGAAAATAGACTCAAGAAAACTGGTTTATTCTCGCTTCAAACAAGAAGGTACACAGGTGACCTTCTTCTCATCTATAAAATTCTAAACTCAGAGAGTTTAATGGAACAATGTGGCCTAGAGTACTCAAATAGGTGACATGTACCTAGACTCCATCAACAACAACTAGTTATTGATTGGGCTAATATTGCCCAAATAGATTCATTTTTGCCAATCAGGGCAGCAAAAGCATGGAATAATCTTCCAAATGAAATAATTGAATGAAACTATTAGAATATATTTAAAGCCAGATTAGAGCATTGGTTAAAGATGTCCAGCATTTAATTTGGTCCCAGTTGTGTGGGGGACAATCAAGATGGGCGCATGCCTTCTTTTGTCCATACATACAAAAATAAAAAAAAATAAAAGAACAATAAAAAAAATCACTAGTTTTAATGCATATACAAAACAAGTATTATACATGTAGAAAGTGTTGAAATAACACCTTAAAACACACTTAATATAACAAACAATTTCCTGTTCAACCTACAGTCAATAGAGGGCCAAGATCCTCGGTGACATCATTTCCTGTCAGGAGCCTAAAACATGTGGCTGCCTCCAGCCCTTAATTACAGAACGATTTACATATGAATAACTCTGGCTGCAAAGACTCACAGATAAACACAATGGATCACTCAAATTAGCTGTTTATGGTCTTTCAGACATTAAGAAGTCCTGTTGATGACAGTTTCTCTTTAATCACTGTGAAGCTCAAGCGATCCTTGACTGGGGGCACTTGGAATGTGCCTAGGAGAACTCCTTTTATATTTCTTAATTTTTCTAATTTTGTAAATAAAATTGTAAAGGAAACACTGGTCTGTTTACTTCAGAAAGTTGTGAGGTACTAGAAATGGCATAAAGCAGTGAGGTTTGGGGTGCCATATTCAAAATAGTAATGCAGGCATGCTGTGGTTGCAGGCATGGCGTGGCACTGGGAGGGATAAAAGGAAACTTGAAATGTGGTTTAGCAAACCAAGATGAGCTGAACATAATCAAACAGTGAAAAATGCTGGCTAAACAAACAACAATGTAGCGATAGGGAGAAACACCTGAGGAGTTAAGCTGCCAGCAATCAAACATAAGCATGGTATACCGGAGGAGTTGCAGGTTAACCTAAGGAACTACAGCAAATAATCAGCTGTAGTGTTGTTATAGACAGTCTCATCTATCAAATCACAGTAATTTTCATGCATGCAAAAGAATAATTGCCAGCAGACGATATCTGATGTAGCCAACTGAGTAGAAGTGACAGAAACATGCAACTACAGTAGCTATAAGGCAAGATAGAAAAGGGAGACACCCAAACAAAGAAAAACTTATCTTACAGAGAAAAAACATTACTGCTAGCTGCTAAAAAGTGAATAGATAGGCTTTGGAGGCCACCAGATAAGTCATGCATAACGTTTTCAGTTTAGTTTTATAAATGTTTTGCCTAAATGGTAATCTAACACTGGGAGCCAGCTTCACATGCTGCAGCCTCGGTGATGCACATGGAAAAACTGACAACCTGCTGGGAGGCTAGGAGCTCAGGAAGATCAGAGTACATAATATCTGGTCACATGTGCATTATTAGTCAATCAGGTTGGTATAATCCAGTTGGTAATAATCAGGGATGCTGTAAAGGGATATGATGACATACAGCCTAAATGACTGCATTCAACAGTGCAGTACTGCAGTGTCAGCATAGGGTATGACCCCCAAGTTCTTGTTATGGGGCCAGAACCCATGACCAGGGCCACTGGAAAATTACACCTGTATTTTGTTGTGGAATCCACAATTTTCACCATTCTCCACAAAAACTGACGTTACGCAACTTCTTGCAATTTTTGAGTTTTTACTTTGAACTGTGTATAAAGTATTAACATTTTTTATAAAATACTCTCAAATATATTGACAATTTTGCATGCAGACTTGGGTTTGGCAAAAACAATGCAGTGCAAGGTGGGGAAAGGGTTTTAGGTGACACTGCTTTCTTTTGAATCCTTGTCTGGTTTGGTTTCAAAATCAACTGGCCAAGCATAAGTATAAACACTTAACATTTGAATTATGTTGAAGCAGTCTATCAGAAAACTTTTTGTTGCCACAGAGACTGAAACAAAAGATGGGAGAAAAGGTGCAAATTATCCTATTCACTTAAATGGGGTGCTAACCATGAAACCTTTTTGTAAGTGGTAGGGCAATTTTTTCCCTCCTGAGCATACTTTCATTCAGGATAGTTTGGATTCAAACAGCTGAGTTTGTTGGATAGCCCTGCTGATTATAAACTTGAGTAAGCTAGTTGGTAACAGTGATCTCACTCTTAGCAATCTATCACTTAGATGCTCATGTGAAAAGACTACAATAAAACCTGACTAAAGTCTGAAAACAAGCTTATAAAACACATAAAATGTATCTGAACATTTATCTTTAACTAAACAAAATCATTGCAGGCAAAATAAAACAAAAGTAAATTACAGGGTACCCTGACTACTGTATGATGCAGTAAAATATATTGGTATTTTTTATATATATTCTTTGGTAACTGGAAAGGCTCACTTGGCACAAGTGCCTGTTTTCATGAGTGACCCAGGAGCACTAGTGAAGTTAAGAAGCTTGCTCAAAGTCACACAGTATGCAAATTGATAATGTGGGAATCAAATCCAGGTCTGCTAGCTGTCCCCAGCTCATTCTCAGTTTGTTACTCTAACCTCTAGGCTGTACTGCCAGCCCTAATAAGCCTCAAATGTAATGTTTTAATATGTGATTTCAAAAATAGTGTACAGTGCCTACAGTGCAAATTAAGAACATTAAACACTTTGGCCCAGATATTCAAACTGCGCTCAAAACTAGCGCAACAGCAGGTGCAAGCACAAACCAGTTGCGCAAATGCGCAACAGGTGCAATATTCAAACATGGAGCAGAGCAAATTGCGCAAGCAACCAACGTCTGAATATCGCACATACTGCGCCATCGCGCAACCAGGAAGGAGAAGCTGAGCCAAAATGTTGTGCTATGGAGCAAGCAGGAAACTCAGTTGAGCATTCCAGAGCTGCCATAGCGAACACAGCCCCCAGAAGCAATGGAACTGCACATCCAGGGAGGCAGGCTGGGGCCCACCGCCAGCCATGCCACATGGGCACAGGAACACACTGCAGAACCCAACCACACTGCACACCCCAAGCACAGCATTACTGGGGTGGGACGGATGATCCACGTACCCATGGGGACAAGCCAACAAAGCATAGCAGAGCCATGACACCCCAGCACAACCACTGGCAGGCGGAGAGTGCCGCACACAGGGGGTTGACAACCACAGTGCACATCAGCCCGCCCGTACACACAGCACACCCTGCACCGTGACCCCAAGACACCATCCATGTGCAGTGACTTGCACTGCAGGAAACACCATGCATCTCCCCTGGCACACGTCAACCCCGTGCTGCAGAGAAGCATACAAGCCAGACCCACCCCGGGCACCCAGCAGTGGATGGCAGCAGATGGCAAGACCAACAGAAAGTCAATGCCATGCTGGTGATACCTCCCCATGCACACACACGCACACACACACACACATATACCCAGGACCATACCACCCCAGATGGCTTGTACACCACTGCAACTGAGCAACCATAGCCAGCTGCAAATCAGAGACCAACACAGTATTCATAACAAAATATAAATGTGTATATACAATGTGTAAATTCTAAAATCAACATCAAACAACTATTTACAAGAGGGGGTAGGGGTACAAGGTAGAAGTGGGCAAGGGTAGGGATTACAAACTTGGAGAGGGAAGGCAGAGTGGTAGGGATGGGAGAAGTGGGAAGGGTAAGAACAAGTTATGGTCCCGCTGGCCGCCCGTCTCCTGGCTGGTGTTGGCCCATCCCATGCCGCCTCCTCCGAAGGCCATGCCTGTGGATGGACTGCAGGATGGCGTGGTTGTCCTCCAGCAGCTGTCTCAGGCTCCGGACATCCCTCCCAATGCGCCAGAGAACCTCGAGGCCTAGGAAAATGGGAACACAGTCAATGGCTGTGACTGACCACAACCCTGAACACCACCCAACCTGCAAGCCATATAGCCCAAGGTCCCGCACCTGTGATGGCGTACACCCACCCACAGTGAACATGCACATGGCCATCACAAACAGGTGGCACCAGCTATCGCACCACTGCCCACCACACACTGCCCACGTCCATCCCCAGTACAAACAAGGCTGGCAAGTGGCGTGGAAGCGTGGTGCGATGCCAGTGACACAGCTATGTGCCCAGTGCATGCCTGGACCACCAGTGATGCATACACAGATGTGCTGTGATACTGCACAGTGATGCATGTCACCTGTATCGTGCCTACATACATAGATACATAGACAGTGTTGTCAGATAAGGGCCTATGGCAAACCCAGTCTGTCCATATGAGCTTGTAAGTTCACATTGTTTCCCTAGAAGTCTGTTGCCCCTTACCCCTGATCTCCAGAATTCCTTCATGTCTGTCCCCTGCAGTCTGAAATCCCATGATTGTGTCAGCCCCCACCACGTCCTCTGGCAGGGTGTTCCACTTGTCCACCACCCGCTCTGTGAAGACAGTCCATCACCATGTGTCCTCTGAATCGTCCTCCCTCCAACTTCATCCCATGCACTCTAGTCCTGGAACATCATTTGCACTTCAAAAAGTGTGTCCTGCACCCTGATCCCCCTGTAAGATACCTGTATGTCTCCATCATATCCCCTCTCTCCCCCCTCCCCTCCAGGGAGTACATGTTCGGTTCCTTCAACCAGTCATCATAGGACCCGTGCTGCAAGCCATGCACCATCTCTGGTGCCCTCCTCTGAACCTTCCCTGGCCACTCTACGTCCTTATGTAGGTATGGTCTCCAGAAATGTACACTGTACTCCAGGTGGGGCCTCACTAGTGTCTTGTATAGTGGAATCATGACCTCCCCTTTCCTGCATGGTTGCATTGTGCAGGGCTAGTGGACTCCCCCCCCCCATCATGCAATAGCATCCATGAAGTCCTGATACTCACACTGCTCAAGCAGCTCTGTCTGCGCTGTTGCCCCTGCTGCTGTTCCTGCAGCTGCTGCTGCTGCTCTCTCGGGTGCCGACTCCTGCTGCCACGGGGCCTGGCCGGCCCTCCTCATCCCGCCCTGCATCCTCAGATCCCGGCCTGTGGGAGACATATGTTGAGACAAACATCAGTGTGACTCAGAGCAAGTGCCCCTGCCCCAGTGACAGTAGCCTGCCCACACAGCCATAACCATCCATCGCACAGCTGCACACACTGACACAGCCAACCGTGTCCGAGCTGGCACCTGCACAGCCACCAAGCACACACACCTACAGAGAATATAGGTGCATAGTGGGTACACTCACCTGGCTAGGCACACACCCGCCCTGGCACAGTCCGCGGTCCACAACTGTCCGGCTCCCTCCGGCGAGAGGTCACTGTACGGTGCGGCACTGCTCAACAGACGGCCCGTCCAGTGACCCCCACCAGGTCAGTGGCCACTTGCTGCCACACGTGGGTCCTAGGCATGGTGAGGGGCCTCACCATAGAGTGCCTCACAGTGGGGCTCCACCAGGGCCACCAGGTTGGCCACCTCAGTGGGCCAACTCACTGCCTCCTCCTAGCCATCTCAGCCCAGTTTACAGCAGGCAATAAGGCACTCCGCTGCACTGGAACCCCACGTGGAGATGTTGCGCAATAGACACCACAGGCTCCAATCACGCTGTTTGAACAGTGCTCTCGCTTACATAGCTGTCACCAGACAGCTAATAGGACGTGACACATGGCATGCGAACGCACCAGGGGCAAGGGCATACCAAGGTCACGGCAATGACGCAGGGCTATGCACAGCGCCATCGGACATATAGGCATCCTGCGCAACTGCCAAGCTGCGTACCAGTGCCACAGTGGACCATTGCGCAGTAGTGCCAAAGCACCATATAGTGCCCAGTGCCGTAGCGCCACTGGCACAATGGTGGCCATGGCCTGAATTGCCTATCGCACTCAGCAGGTCTGCAGCGTGATAGACACATGCGTAAGCTGTCTGGGCATGCGCACTGCAGTGTAGCATGCAGGCACAAACCTGCGCCATTGGCTCAGCCGGCCCTTCCGTAGTGCGCAAAGCACAAATCCGCGATATTCAGCCGACATATGCAAATCATTTGATCAGCCATTCAAAGGCACAGTGGCGCGATTAGCATGTCATTAAAGTTGCGCCACACCTCATTTGCATGTGTTGCGCTATAAAAACGCGACAGTGGGTTGTGCTGGCCAGATTCGGTTACTGCAGGTGAGAGGTGAGTTACATGCTGTGTGATGCTCAGGACAATGCTCGCGGGCAGGGGTGCCGGAGGATGATAAAGAGCTGAGGGGCTGAGCATGAAAGGGCATAGAAAGGGACAAGGGCACCCTTTCTATCAGTATCTGCCATACGGAGAGGAAAGCTTGGGGGACTTCACTTTCGGGCCAGCACCTATGCTCATGGGGAAATGCTGTCGACTGCACAGTGACAGGTGTCACTTCACCCATACAAATCACCATGACTGACCAGAGCCAAGCTGAGGGTGAGGACGGCGGGTGTAGGAGGAGTCCGAACTTCACAGCGGCAGAGACGGAGGCCCTCTTCCAGGCCTACCTGGAGGATGAGCCACTATTGAGTGGACGGAGGGGCACCCCTCAGGAACGTGCAGCTGCATGGGAGGGGGTAGTTCGGGCCATCAACCTGCATGGAAGCCACCAGCGCTCCGTGCAGGAATGCAAGAAGAAGATGGGGACTGACCGCAGGAGGCTGAAGGAGAAGGTGGCAGCCTTCAGGGCGGCATGTGCTGGCACTGGTGGGGCCCACCAGTGGTGTTGCAGCTGACCCCAACGGAGGAGACACTGGTCGCGGCCATGCAGCCGAGTGCCATTGCGGGTGTACCAGGCGGAGGATTCCAGACAGGTGGAAGCCCATCACTGCGGTATGACATGGTGGTGGTGTTGGGGGGCTGTTGTTCACATGCACTCACATGTACTCTCTTTCTGTTACAGATCCTGTTCGTCTTCAGGAGGCGGTGGTGGTGGTGGGTCCAGACAGTGATGCAGACCTGCTTGGCGTGGAGGAGGGACCATCCACCTCCACCACCAGCCAACAGGCACTGCAGCAGCATATGCGCTGGGCCAACAACTCTGGTGTCAGTGATACGGGTGCGGAGGTGCACAGCCTGTGTCTCAGCAGTCTGGCATGCAGGTATGCCAGCATGCTGTGCCCTAGGCAGTGGCGCGACCTGCCATGATGATAGCAGGCCTGCAATGGGCAGTGATAGGTGTGTGTCCCAGCGGACACATGGCAGGCCAGCACGTGCCCCTGGGCCTTCCTGGTTCACACCTGTGCCAGCATGCTGGCACAGTCCCAGGCTGTGCCTGTCAGCACCGGTGGGCTGCACTGGTGGCTGTACAGGTGTCCAGCACTGTTTCCAGCACGGAGGTGGAACAGGTGGACCTGGGGGCTCAGCAGTTGGAGGGGGGGCAGCAGCAGTCGAACACCAGGTCTGGGGGTACAGTGTCAAGCAGTGGCACATGTCCACCGCCCTTTGATCCGCCCATACCTGGTCCTGGCGAACAGTGCCCACCCTCAAGGGGTGCTGTGCACCAGGACCGTCCATACCCTGGGGGTCACGAAGCCACTAGGGCACAGTACCCATTGGATGCGCACACCCGCCTGCTGCAGGAATCTGTACAGCTGCAGTGGCGGGTTGCAAGGTCCGTGGAGGCACTGTCTGTGTCCGTGGAGCGGCATAGCAGGGAGTGTGCTTGGGACTGAGCCGAGCTGGTCCTTATGCGGACGGATGTGACCGCCGCCATTGACAGGCAGACCCAGGCAGTGGTCTCTGTCGCTGACGCAGTGGGCACACTGTCAGGTGCCCCTGTACCGCACACCCCACACAGTGCGCTCTCCACTCCCCGTTCCCGGTGTCGTGTGACACCAGGCCTGTCGACGCCGGGTTCTGCTGTGAGCATCCCGAGCACCCTGGTGCACGTTTGTTTACACGAGTGCAGACCCCTGTGCGGGCAAGGTCACGTTCGCGCAGTGGGACCCCTGGTGGTGCAACAGCGCCACCCCATGTGACCCTGCTCAGCCTGCCAGTGCTGCTGGGCCACGGCCAGGAGCCGCCATGCATCCGTGGTAGCGTGGGACGATCTTGACTGAGCTGTCTCCCAGTGAGGCCCTGTCTGGTGCTGCCCTGTGTGCAATGTGTGTCATGGTGGGCAGTGCACTGCTGGGTGCTCTGCTCTGCAGCTGACCATGGACCACCTGCACCAGCCCAACTGCTGTCCACAGGTGTGTGTGCATGATGATGCCTGCATTGCACTGTACACCAAGGTGCAAGGGTGCCCAGGTCCTGCACATTGCGTGGACAGTACAGGTGGTGGGGTGGTCGGTGGTGCTGTGTGTTGGCAATGTCGTTTCAGCGTGCTGTGCTTCTGCCCATGTACGCTGCCTGGTGTGTGTGTGTGTCCATATGAGTGCTCACCCCTCCTGATGGTGTGTTGGTATGCCTGGAACCTTCAACTCCCCTGACCTTCATGCACGGTGTGTTCCCCTGTGTGCCTGTGGTTTGCGCATGGACAGTGTTGCCTGCACATGTCCCCTTGACTTACCTGTGTTGGGCGTAGTGCTCTTCTGCAATGGTGTCCCAGTGCAGCTGGGCCTGCCGGGTCAGTCGGGGTCCCTCCGTCCTAGGGGCTGCTCATCACCAACATCACCGGGCGCCACTGGCGTCCCCATCACTGTCCCCTCTTCGACCTGTATGGCTATCCCATGGTCTTTGGCCATGTTGTGCAGGATGCAACAGGCCAGGAATATCCCACAGGCCTTTGGGGGCTGTACTGCAGAGGCACCGCGGAGGTGTCTAGGCATCGAAGTGTGCCTTGAGCATCCCAAACACCCACTCTATGATGTTACGTGTTGCGGCATGTGCCTCATTGAAGCATAGCTGCGCTGGGGTCGTGGGGCGCCGGTATGGTGTGAGTAGCCAGGGATGGAGTGGGTATCCACAGTCACCTGTGTGGAGATAGTGGAGAGCAGTGTCATGTCAGGTCCATATTGCCCATATCCTTGTGTGCCACTACCATGGCACCTGTGTCATTCCCACCCTTGCCCAGAGTTTGCATTCTATACATGTGTACTCACCCACTAGATGACCCGTGGGGATGTCCCCACTCTCGAATTGATGGCACAGTGCAGACTGGTGCATATGAAGGCATCATGTGCCCGCCAGGGTGTGTGGCACAGACATTGATAATGCGCCCAGTGGCATCACACACCACCTGGCAGTTGACACTGGAAAACCCCTTTCGGTTCTACAGTATGCCTGGCCGTTGGGGGCCAAGTGGTGTGCGCGAATGGCCACATGGGTGCAGTCTATGGCCCCTAACACGCCAGGCATCTACGATGCTACCTGTGGAACTCCTGCATGTTTGTTGTCACGCTCTGCCGGCGGTGCTGGAAATGGATGTACTCCGCAGCATGAGGCAGCAGTCGCTGAGGGATGGGTGAGGATGCGTGATGTGGCCGACTGTGTAATGCCTGTGGTGTCCCCTGTTGGCCTCTGGAGGTGCCCGTGGTGAGCAGGCACAAGAGGCTGTCACCTTGGTCTCCACCGACAGAAGTGACTCTACGCGTGAGGGTGCCTGCCATCACATCACTGCACAGCTCACAGAGCCGTCTCAGTATTGCCCTGTTCAGGCGGTGCGGACCACGATCTCGGCGTCTGTGTACAGCTCGAAGCTGAGGCGGGCACGATACCGTCTGTCGGGCATACCACGACGGGCCCTCCATGCCACGCCCCCTGCAGCATGGTGTCTCACCCCTCATTACAGCTTCCATGTGGAAGCTGGCACTATCCATCTCCCTGGCTTCTGCCCCCAGCTGCTGTTCCTGTGTTACCCCGCTGCCCCCACTGCTGCTTCCACTGCACAGGCACCCCGCTGGCCTCTCTGTCCTCCTGGACCCACTGTCCCTGTCTGCCTTCCAGCTTCTGTCTCTCTCTCTCTGTCTCTGTCTCTCTCCCCAGTTTGCGGCCTGCTAGGGTTCTTGCGCGCTTCCATGAAACCTTTTTATTTGCTCAATTCCGCTTCTGCTCAACTTCCGGCTGAGCCACTCTTGCGCGTGCGCAAGTGTTTGAATATCGCATTGCGCACTTTAGCCATGGACCGCCCCTTGGGTTCGCGTACCTTCATTCCATTAAGCTGTTGCTCAGCATGTTTTCGGTGCTTTAACTGGCCTTCTGAATATCGCCAGAATGGCGCATTTTTGCAGTTGCACACGCGCAACCCTGTTGCGCATGGCGCAACCCTTTTGAATATCTGGGCCTTTAACAACATTTTGCTAAAACTCAGTTATTCACCGCTAAATCTGTTTATTTTGCCTTGCACCAAAGCAGGTGAATAGCTGACTAGCAGAGTACTGTAAACAGCTGTTGTTTAGGGTTCATTATTCAACATCAACAAATTGAAAAATGTATTTATTCTGGATTCATTTAATAATGATTTGCTGTGGCTCACTAAATTGCATCTGTCTGGCACTGTGTCAGGCAGATGTTTTTAAATTTTGGAAGGTAGGCAACACATTTATCAGTTTAGTATTCATTTTAGTAACATAAGCTTTTCTTTATGTTTAAAACACATTTAAATGGCAGTGTATTCATTTAGCAGTTTATGCTGACTAATACATGCTACAGAAAACAGTAAAAGATTTATTGTGAAGTACTCAGGTTCTATAGTAGAATTCTCGCAATTTCCCTGCAATTTTTATAAAAAATCTCCACAATTCTGTGTAACTTTTTCAGTAATTTTCCAGTGGCCCAGCCCATGACCTTCAGATATTCTGGCCCCAGAGATGACAGTGCAACTTACTGAACTAATGACACTGATGCACTGATTGAGGAGGCAGTGTGGTCAAGAGGTTAGAGC
Organism: Neoceratodus forsteri; assembly: GCA_016271365.2. Classification (NCBI taxonomy): domain Eukaryota; kingdom Metazoa; phylum Chordata; order Ceratodontiformes; family Ceratodontidae; genus Neoceratodus; species Neoceratodus forsteri. The sequence continues at coordinate 249,355,837 of CM028135.1, read as the reverse complement.
CCCAACCTGGGGACCAGAAGATCACAGGCTCAAACCCCACTACAGTCAAAAACTCTTTGTGTGATCTTTGGCTAGTCTCTTAACCTTCCAGTAGTTCAATCCACACAGATGCTGAAATGCTTAGAAGCTGAGTGCCACTGAAAATGAGATATTGCATCTCAGATGAGCTATTCCAAGCAAATAAATTAAAAATGTAACAAAATAAAAATAAACTGAGGTGAATACAAAAGGTTGGCCCAAAACAGAAGAAAATATTGGAAAGATCAAGACCATTGGTAAACTAGAAACTAACTTTCATGCAACTGAGACCAAGAAATTATTGGCCTGATTTGCCTTGAATGAACTATCAGGTATGTTTAGGACATTCAAAGTTTTATCAAAGCCTGTAGAATATGTATCATTCCTGAACGAATATAAGAAAGCCATGCCCTTCCAGAACATCCTAGGATTCAAACAAGATACTGTAATTTAGATTTTAATAATTCAGTTTCTGCCACAATTAATTTCAATTTTTATAGATTTGTGATTTTGTGATTTAGCTATAGAGCAGTCAGTTCTGTTTCTCGTGTGAAAGCTAAAATATTCAATATTGTGAAACAGTTTCACAGCACTTCTCTTTTCAAGAAACAGTGGCCATCTGCCAAAACGGGGTTTGCTTCCATGCCACTGTACTGCAGCTGAAAAGAACGCCAGTAGCATAAATTCTAACCATAGAAATACTTTTCCGTCATTTCAAAAATATTTATACTTTGAAACAATGTAACAGTGTTTGTTTGTAACATTGTAAAACATTATTTATACAAATATTTACAACTGTGTTCTTGCTTGCTGTATTCCTCTAGTTGTGACATGGTCATTAGCCATCCCCACTGGAATACAGCCAGATAATTCTTAAAGTGTCAGAAGACAATATTAGAAGTGTTTCTTCTGTTTGCCGGAAGAATCTCTTTTTAAAATTCTTTAGAGGACTAGTTGTCACTACTCTCTCTATGGGAAAAAATAAACATTTCCATTCATTAAAATGCTCATTAAAATGGGAAATGGGAATGTTAAACTAGTGTTCACAAAATAAAACTCTCATTTCTGAGTATTTGTTCATGTAGCAGGGTGCCCGATCCCCTCAGGTGCACCTCTAACAACCTCCCAATGGGGCCAGCCTGAGTTCCCTAAATTAGTGCTACACTGGTACAGGGGCTTAGTGTGGCATGGTGTCTCCGCCTGGGGTGGCAATATGGGATTCGTGGATGCTGACACGCAAGGCTGTTACCTCCCACGAAACAGTGTATAATCTGCCCACACAGTCCTAACCCCAAAACAACTGACAGAGTACAGCAGTCACAACCCCTAAACCATGAAATGCAATTCAACAAATAATGAATTTAAAAGGGAGGGTATGGAAAGGACAAGGGGCAGAAGGGTAAGTGGGAGCAATGGGGTAGCACGAATATTATTTATTTATTTATTTAAATTTTGATGACCGGGTAAGCCCACTGAGATCATTGGTTCCTTTTTCAGGGACGACCCGGAGTTAGCTACATATAGGAACATTCAGTACAGCAGCATCATACAGCAGGTGAGCTGCAGTACATAAGCAGCAGCTCAGTGCATGATTCAGACTGAAGAACTGAAGCTGGATAAATGCAACACTAGGCATACAGGCCATACTAACAGCGGTCATTAGTCACACAAATTGATTGAGCACATAATAGACTTTAAATATACACATATTTTACAAGAAAGTACAATCTATGCTTCAAAGGCATCATTTAAATCCAGCTGCAGCAGAGACAGGTGTAGAGGGATATGTTTGAACAGGGTAAGCAGGATTGCTATACCATATATACACAAAACCCCACTTGCGTACTGTGTGACCCTGAGCAAGTCATTTAACTTCCCTGTGCTCCCAGGTTGTACCTGTAAACAAGCTTACAGCATAGTGCGTCTCACCTGGTTAAACAATGGGAAAAAAAGACCACAGAATACAGATGCTAGCATGTACAAGGGGGTGTGGACCAGAGAAGGGATTTTAGACATTTCTTAAAGAGTGCAAAATTGGATTTTTCAAGCACCTTGGAGAGTTAGGTATTCCACAGGCATGGGACAACAAAGGGAAAAGCCCATTTCCAAGATACATACTGTACATTAGGTATAACAAGCAGAGGAAGGGCTGCTGATCTTAGGGGATGGATAAACTGCCTTCGCTGAATGATTCTGCTGAGGCTGAGTGGGGACAGGGGTGACAATAACTTGAATGCAAGACTCAATATCTGATATCGTATTCAATTTTCAAGAGAAGGCCAGTCCAGAGATGCTAATACTCCACAATGATGGGCTCTAGTGTGGGTGCCAACTGCTAATCGCCCAATCCTAAGGCACACTGCTCTTAGCCTTGTGTAACCCCCCTGTTACCTGGGGTTACTAGAATCCCAGTAAGATCTAGTTGTCGGCAGGGAAGGCAGCATGTGAAACTCTAGTTAAATGGATTTCACACTGTCTCACTCTGCTCTCAGTCTCAGCTGAGACTGAGGGATGACATCACCATAGAACTATCGCAGCTGCATGAGCCACATTGGAATCTGCAGATGGGAGCTAGGTTAGAATGTTGGGAGTTTTTGAACAGTGAGCAGCAGTTGTGTGTGAGTAGTTTTGAAGAGAGGAGCACAGCAGCCTGTGCAAAGGCTCTTGGAGCCTAAAGCACTGATATAGAGCTACTTCTAGGGAAAGGTGTGTGTTTCCTCCAAAAGAGGAACACAGTAAGCTGTTCGTGAAGTGGTGGAGACCGTGTTACTGGTCTCTATGCCCCATCCTTGAGGGGATGGGGGTAAAAGGTTTGCCTGTTATTCCAGGGGCAACCTTCTGGTTTCCGGCTAGGGAAGAAGCTGCCTTATTATTCTAAGTTGTGCTGCAGCACCAGAAGTGTAAAGAATCGCCTGTGGGGCACCTGTAACCAAAGGGTGAGTTCTGCTCTTACATGGGGCCTATATTTCACCTAAACTGTTGTAAAGTGGGGATTGGACTGCTTAATCAGTGGGAGGCCTAGAGGAATAGGCTAAGCCAAAGTAAAAGTATGTTCAAGTCCAGCACAAGGGGAAAGCCAAGACTTGTAGAGGAAATGTGCTATGCATTTACCCTTCAATCTACACTACCAAGCTTTTCAGAAACAGATGTTTAATGTCCAGAGAAATGGCCGGGTATGGATTGTGGAAGCTAGAGGTGGGAGACCCCCCCATAATTAGTAACCAGGTTCACCTCTACGGATTTGCTCTGTGGCCCTTTTACTTTGACTCAGGCACTTGGCCAGTGCTGAAGGGAGTACCCAGATGTGGGATTGAAAGGACATTTCCCTTATGGAGTTGAAGGCTCTAAGGTGGTTTAGGAAGCCACAGGAAAATGTGTCCATGTTACATGGAAGGTGTTCGAGTGGCCAGCAGGGGAGCCAAGCCAGGGAAACCCCAAATAGTGTACAAGTCAGGCTGTGTACCCAAAGCAGTGTGCAAGTCCAGGCTGTGTGCCTGGTGGGTCCAGAGCCTGAGGGCTGAAGTGTTGAGGAAATGTTCTGTTTCTCTTATCTACATTACTAGGAATGTAGCCCCATGGGGGTCCATCTATGCTTTGTTTGTTCAGTTTGGATGTGAATAAATGCCACGCTTTAGAATCCCATTCCTGGTATTGGACATCACAGTTATTACTTCCTGTGTTTGGATTTACTTGGGTGCCCCTGTGCAGAGTAGCCAAACCTAGCCCTTGTGCCGAGTAACCTAGTCCTCCCCGAACCCATTCCCCTACCTGGTACTGCTGTCAGCTTCAACAGCATACCACTTGTCGTTTGCAACAAGTACAGGGGTGAGGGGCTTACACTTGAAAGAGTAGAATCATCAGCAGCCTGAAACAGAGGGGTATTGTGCGTGAAAAAGTGCAGAAGAGTGGACTTAGTTCTGGCTAACAAGCCTCCCTAGAGAGATAGGAAGAGAGTTGATAGAGCTGACCAATTCTTTGATTTAAATTTCTGACAAGGGCATCCATGTGCACCTCAAATGACATCATTATCATTATTTATTGGGCAGCAAGATGAGAGTAAACTCTCATTTACAGTTGCATCCAAGTACAGTACAAAAGGACAACACAATAGAACAACAGTTACAATACAAAATACATGAAATGTACATGAACATTTTCAGAGATCAAGTTATACATTTAAAATAGATAAAACATTCATCAATAACAGTCACAGTGGATAAAGATCAATCTTGCATTTGATGCCTTAAAGGGAGAGAAGGGTACTATAATATTTAAATTGCATTTTTTCTTTATTATTTCCATGTTTGTGTTTGGTCCAGTATCACTCCCCGGTATTTAAAAGGTGGATCCAACTCCAGTTTACTTAAAGGGTCCCGTATTCAAAAGTGGAAGACTACATTGTGCAAGTGCTTGTGCCATACAACTCAACTGCGTCGGCACAAAATAATGATATATTCAGATGTTGCGCCATAATATGTGATCGCGCATATGTGGCAGAATATCCTGAACATGCGTGATCATGTAGTGGGAGATGCATGGCAGGTGCCCAGAGCCCAGTGCAGAGCATACGGAGGTGAGCAATGTAAATTCACTTGCGCATCATGCAGATCTGCAATATTCAGCCAGGATATGCGAATGGCCTCATGGCATAGTCAGCACCCATTCAGTACATTTGCATCTCATTGCTGGAATGTATTCAGACAATTTGCATACCACTGGCATGTGCAGTTCCTACATTAGAGGGCAGCACCACCACTCCACAAAAGGTGATCAGGAGGTACTACAGCCTAGCAGGCAGGTGAAATGCATGGATGTTTGTGGGTGGACTTCACTGGCCTGAGTACAGTGCTGCATGCCCCCTCAACCCCTTACATCCAAATGTGTACCAAGGTACGTGACAACTGGTCAGAATGTGTGATACAGCAGAAAACATGACAGTGCAAGCTCAGAAGACTGTGGAAATGGGTGCACCAATGTTGCTAAAGTGTGCTGAAACCTGGCATCTCATATTATTATACAAGTCTGCATAACAGTCCCAGTGGTCGGTGTTTAATGCCACCCACTCTATGTGGGTCAGAGGGTTTCTGAGTAATAACAAGAGTGCCATACCCTGTACTGTTTGACTCTTGATATGATAGCAGTGCAACTACCCGTGGCCATGTCTGTGCCCTAAGTGACTGCATGCACAACATTGGAGGGGTCCGGGGTCCTTGGGGCATGCCCTTGCTGCCTTCAGGCCATAGGTGGTGTCACCCCTGACCTGCGCTGCTCACAGTTATGCAGGGTCCTCCACCAGTACACTACAGTGATCTAAACCCAGGGCTGTTGTGGCATTGTCACACTACAGGGATGGCATCAGTGAAATGTATACAGTTCCTGATACAATGGGTCTGGCACGGGCGTGCTGTGTGCACCTATGGTGTTCCACCATGGCCGTGTGCCACTGGGTTGTCCCAGAACCATGCCATGCTGCCACCACTACTGCCATGCATCCTACTTACTGTTGTCCCAGATGTCACCATGGGTGCATGCCTCCACTGGGTGGCACCCTGACGGCCACATAGATACAGGCCATGGCACCTGGTACATACATTGCATTGTAGCTGTCTGCTATGCTGGTGTGCTGGGGGGCATCTGACTAGCATGAGGCAGCTAGACATCCCCAACCTGGGTGTGGTGAGGGGGTTGGCTGACTGGGCAGTACCGGAGGTATCCCTGGCACCTAGCAGATGCCCAGCAAGCTTGCACAGTGCAGCTGAAGCTTTGGGTACTACCATCCTGGTATGAATGCTGTGTGTGGGTGCCTGGAGCACATCCTGGAGCACCTCTGAAGATTGTCTCAGGGTCACCTGTCTGTGGTTCTGCAGCCTGCCTGTAGGCGACTGACCGATTTAGACCATCCCCTTACATGCCTAACGTTGCACAGCACATTTTTTTGAGGCAGACACATGCGCCACACATTTTGGCTGAATATACACTTTCCCAGCATATTCAGGTGCCTGTCCCTCTTTTTTTGTGCACAATTATTTCTGCATGATTGCACATTTGGAAATGTACAGCAATCTCTTCTTTCGAATATCATGCTTCTGCACATTTTCTGGGATGCACCATGCATCTCCAGTTTGACCAAACATCTCCTTTGAATATGTGGGCCAACATCTAGGCAGTAACACACTTGTACTCTATGCAGATAAAACACCTATACTCTATGCAGGCAACAAAACAGGCTCTTTTTTTTATGTTTTATTGCATTTTCCAAAATAAACAGAAAACAAACAATCTTGCCTGCTGGTACAAAAATAAAAATGCCAGACTAGCAGGATAGCTTTCTATAAATACAAATAAACTAAGAATTGTACAGAGTACAGAAACAATTGTCAAATAAATAACACAATATCAGTACAATTATGCAATATGTCACCAAAACAGGATAAAGTAGCACTACTAAGAATGCTAAAAACCTTAAAATGATAGTGTAATTACTATATGCATTATTGGAAAAGAGAAGAAGGAAAAGATGTGACTAGTGTTGGTGTCATACATAGCATACAAAGGGCTGATACTAGTTTGCAATTTGTGTGGTTCCTCTAAGATGCATTAAGTCCTAACATTGTTGCAGGTTGGGGTGATTCTTGCTCTTCTATCTATGATTTGCACTGAAATAAGTGGTTTTAGAAAGGGGATGACAAATTTAGAGTCTGAGCAGGAGTGATTTGTCAGATGGGACAATCCTTTAGTAACTGGCAAATCTGGAGTGCTGTAAACCATGCTGTGGGAGGGGTGAGTCTGTGCACCATCTAGGAGCAACTGATGTTTGGCCTCAAGGGCTAATGGTATGATCCATTGGCGGGCTGAAGAGCTTGTATTGAATATACGGAATCCTACCTAGGATCCATACAGCTGGGTCATTTGGAAGGGGTGTTGTAGAACACAGCTACAAAGGAAGTTGTTGAATTCAGTAGGAGGGAATGGAAACAGTGAGCCAACTGACTATGCAACTCCGAGCATATTTTTCTAGGGAGTAGCCCCATTTGTGTACCACCACTGAGACTGACACCATCTATGTCAATTTATTTTATAATTAACTGGTACTGGACATCCTGAAAAGTGGTGTGTGCTTTTCATAACAACCCTTGCCAACTTTGTGAAGAGATGTTTGCACCCAACTCCCTACCACCCAGTGTAGTCTTTAAAAAAAAATTGTATTGATTTTTACAATATAATACACACAGCAAGAAATTATCAAAAGGAACAAGCTCTACGAGAATATAAATACACACAATATTGTTAACAAAGATGGTAAAAAGACAATATCATCAATTATATATAAAAGTATCCATTAATTCAAATCTTATTATAGTATTAAAAAAATTAAAAGGAAAAAATATTTAAAAACTGTACTGTTTTTATCAGAAATCAAATATCTGTTTATAGTATATTGTGTTACAGAGTTATTTTAATCCTTTAGGTACATTAAAGCTGATTCGATGTCTCTTAACTTATATTGTTAAATAGATGAACATCCCCCTGAACTGCCTCAATCTAGTCTTTGTTTTTCTAGCGAGACATGGTGGTTTTAAACTGGTAAACTATAAATTTAGCTAGCCAACTGTTTGGGGAAGGATAATCACCTGATAATATGAGATATAAGCGTTTCCTGCTCTGGAGGATCACTTCAGCACTTTCGACCAGATAAGGCATGTTTAATTGTAAGTACTTCCAGAAGTCGGTTCAGAGGAGGAATAATTTAATTGCCAAGTGCTCAAATGTGCATATTGATGCTGATTCAAATCCATAAACTGAAAGATTGAGAATAGCTTCGATCTCCATGATGGTCAGTGAAGGGACGTATCATCTATTTCTATGTATGAATTATACCATATGGGTTCCAACTACTAAATGACACATAGACCAGTTCTGTTTGTTAACCTGGAATTCCATGCATGCTGTAGTATTTGTGAGTAGGGCAGTAAAGAGGACGGTCACTAGTCAGGTTTCTTACCTCTCAAAGGTGGTAAGAGGTATTCTGCTCTTTCTATGGTGGCCCAGAGTGGGTATTGTTCATTGTAGAGGTAGAGCCAATGCAGGTTCGGACATATTACCAATGTCTGATGGTAGGCCCAGAGCCATGGCAGACACAAGCTACCCTGTCTACCTTTGTGTACAGCTTCTGTAAGATGAATCTGAGCTTCTTTCCTCCTAAAGATATAGGCAGAACAATTTCTCCAATCTCATAAAATAAAATTTGATATATAAAAACGTTTTTTATCAGGCAAATTAGTGTTTGGGAAGGCCATCATTCTGTAAGCAGTAATCTTCCCAACAAAGGTCAGACTGAGCTTCTTCCATCTGGCTAAATGTACCTCCAGATCCACAATTTGACTTTTGAGATTGCTTGTCAGCCATCTTATTAAGATTTTGGAATAATAGTCATTCCAAAGTACTGTAGGTGGAAGGGAGCCCATTTCAGCTTACAATGAGCAGTAGGTTCCTGTTTGCAGGCTCCATAGAAAGGAAATACTTCAGGTCTTTCTCAATTGATTCATACCCCCAAGATGCTGTGAAAGTCTTTGGGAATGTCCAACACCTACAGGTGGAGGTGACCAGGTTCGATAATAGCAGCAGCCGAAGATCATCTGCATATACTAGGGTTTTAAGCAAGGCTTTACCCTTGATGCCCTGTACAGCCTTACACTCCCTGAACTTGCATAGCAGGGGTTCCATAGCCAGTAGATTCAGGAGGGGAGAAAGGAAAAAACCTTGCCTAATGCCATGCTGTAAGGTAGCTTGCGTGGAAATTATTCTGTTAATCTGGACCATTGTCTTTGAATATGTGTACAGCAACTGGAACAGTGAAGTAAGCTTTGGGACAGTGGCTATGTGGTCCAGAACCTGATACTAATAGGCACACTCAACAGAGTCAAATGCCTTTTCTGTATCTATTCTCATCAGGAGTGCTGGGTCCCTCTGAGTGATGGCTACCCCAACTCCCAGGATTACAGCTCAGACATTGTCCATTGTCATTTGCCCCTTCACAAAGTCAGCTTGATGCGTATCTACTAGGAACAGAATTGGGGGGCCCATCTGGTAGCCAGGTTAGGTAATATTTTAGCATCCATGTTAAGAAGGGATATGGGCCCGTAATTGGAGATCACTTGGGGAATCCTTGCATGATTTGAGTATCAAGACAACCAGGCATCCAGCATCATGAATGGTAGTGTGTTTGCCTGCATGGAAGAAGGTATGAGTCTAACAGCCTGGTTGCCTGCTGAGTCTGAAAGGCCTGGTAAAATTCGACAGGTAGTCCATCCAACCCAGGCATTTTCTCTTTGTGTACGGTGGTCAGAGCAATCTGGGATTCCTGATTTGTGATGGGGACTCTAAGCTCTGCTGGTGATCCTCTGTAATTTTTGTAGCATTGTGAGTCAGAATTTAGAGAGAGATCATCATTGGGAGGAAACCTATGACTTATACTGTACAACCAGTATAGTACCTTAAGAAGACCTCACATATGTCAAACTGTCTGGAAGTAATAAGCCCGCTTATATGTTTGCCTTGTTGGGATACTCTGGTTTCGTATGCAAAGAGTTTGGATGCCCTTTTCCAGATTCCCAATACTTTTGATTTGTGTTACTCACAGCACATTGTACTGAGTTCATAAAGAGGGCATTGATGAAGTGTCACAACTACTCTGTTACGTCCCACAGTAATAGATACCCAGTTCCCTCCTTGTGTCTGTTTTGAACATTGCCATATAACCTATTATTTTACCATGAATATTTGCCTTGAAATCATCCCAGAGGGTGGCATTGAAAACCTCAGGTGTATCACTGAGTTGAAAATACATTTAACTTTTCTTTTTCTAACCACTCCTTGAAGTTGCTATGTGTTAGTAGGAATGTACTCATGCTCCACTGATAGGCTGAGAGGGGTTTATTGCTGGCCTCCGTTGTGAGACTGACACAAGCATGGTCTGAAATTACTAGTGGACCTATGTTCGACTTCAGGAGGGAAGAAATATGTTGGGATTGGATCAGGAAGACATCTGTCCTGATGCTATTATTAGGCAAGGCTGAATGAAATGAAAGGTCCCTAACAGTGAGATTGAGGGATTTCCAGGGGTACACAAGTTGGATGTATTGGGTCAGGTGGTGCAAGGCAGACCTGCCTTTCAGTGTGAGAGCTGGCAGGCACCTCCACTTATCCACGTATGGGTCCCAGACCTTGTTAAGGGTGAGTGCCATGGAGCAGAAGTGTGGCATCTGACTCATTGGCATCTGGGAATGTTGGCAGAGCACCCACAGGGAGGACGCGGGCTGCAGAAATCATTGTCCTGGAGGAGAGGTAGATGTAAAGAGGACAGGAAGTAAACTGAGGAGTTGGAAGGGATTGCAGCTAATCCTATCTGGGGTCAGCTTACATTTGTACTGAGCATTGTAAGGAGGCAGTACAGCGCAGTGGTTTAAGGCTCTGAGCTGTAAACCTGGAGACCTAGGTTTGAATCCCACAGCCCCTACTTACATACTATGTGACCCTGAGCAAGTCATTTAACTTCCTTATGCTCCAGGTCACACCTGTAAACAAGCTTCAGCTTAGCATGTCTCTCCTGGTTAAAAAAAAAAGGTTCTGACATATTCCCAACGCCTGATGTTGAGCCAGAGCCATGGCAAATCCCAGCTGCCCTGTCTACCTGGTGTGCACAGCTTCTGTAAGATGAATCTGAGCTTCTTCTCCTCCTAAAGATATAAGAAAAACAGTTTTCTAATCTCAGAAAATAAAATTCAGTATATAAAGAGAACTTTTCAGTCAAACTAATGATTTGGGAGGCCATTATTCTATAAGTAGTAATCTTCCTCTCAATGGTCAGACTGAGCTTCTTCATCTAGCTAAAGTTACCTCTAGATCCAGTTAGTCTTTTAGGATTGCTGCTGGCCATCTTATTAAGATTTTGGAACAATAATCATTCAAAGTTCTGTAGGTGGGAGGGAGCCATGACGACAGCTTACAATGAGGCAGGAGGTTCCTGTTTGCAGGCTCCATTGAAAGGAAGGACCTCAGTTCTTCCTCAATTGACTCTTACCCCCCCAAAACGCTGTGAAAGTCTTTGAGAATGCCCAACACCTACAGGGAGGAGGTGACCAGGTTCGATAGTGGCAGCAGCAGCAGATCATCTGCATATGCTAGGGATTTAAGTGAGGCTGTACCAATCGATGCCCTGTATAGCCTTAAACTTCCTGAACTTGCATAGCAGGGGTTCCATAGCCAGTAGATTCAGGAATGGAGAGAGGAAGAAACCCTGCCTAGTGCCACGCTGTAAGGTAGTTTGCCTGGAAATTGTTCCGTTAGTCTGGATCCTTGCCTTTGAGTTTGTGTACACCAACTGGAGCAGTGAAGTAAGCTTTGGGCCCATGGCTATGTGGTCCAGAATCTAATACAGAGAGGCACACTCAACATAGTCAAATTCCTTTTCTGTATCTATTCTCATCAGGAGGGCAGGGTCCTTCTGAATGGTGGATACCCCTACTCCCAGTATTGCAGCTCAGATGTTGTCCGTTATCATTTGCCCCTTCACAAAGTCATCTTGATGCTTATCTACTAGGAACAGAATTGGGGGGCAGGGACCCATCTGGTAGCCAGGTTAGGTAATATTTTGGCATCCATATTAAGAAGGGATATGGGCATGTAATTGGAGATCATCTGGGGGGTCCTTGCATGGCTTGGGTATCAAGACAATCAGGCCTCTGAAATCAAGAATGGTAGTGTGTTTGCCTGCATGGAATAAGGTGTGAGTCTAACAGCCTGGTTGCCAGCTGAGTCTGAAAGGCCTGGCAAAAATTGACAAGTAGTCCATCCAACCCAGGCATTTCCCTTTGCGTGGGGTGGTCAGAGCAATCGACGATTCCTGAATCGTGATGGGGGACTCTAGGCTCTGTTGATGATCGTCCATCAATTTTGGTAGAATTTATTTATTTGTAATCGGATATACCTTTGAGCCAGAGGCTCTTTTATAGAGGTTCCTCGTCAGGAAAATTACTACAAACAGTTGATATAGGAATCAGCTACGGGGATAACAAGAAGTTTACAGGAAAGTAACTAACATAGACTGACAAGTAGGACTTGAGTACAAGCACACTAAGGGGTACGTTGTTCAATTCTGTCAGTACACTAAGAACATTACAAACAGTAATTGACAATTAAAATACATAATAGGACAAGAGGCATAACATGGGTTTGGCAGTTATTTATCAGAAGTGCAGATATACAAAAAATGGTTAGACAACATAGGACCTAAAGAATAAGTGCATTTATTTAGGAATAGAGGGGATACTAGAGGTGAGAAAGTCTCATAGACAGAGAGGTGAGAAATTAGGGCAGGGAAATGAGGGCAGTGTGGGAAGATTACATGGGATAAGAGAAAAGGGGAGAAAGGTGGGGGAGGCTGCGGGAGGTTAAATAAGTAAATGACAGAGAGAGGTACATTGGACTGGATGCCAAGTTACAAAGCATTAGCAGGGGTAAGGTGACTGGAGAGGGTTTAAGTGGGGCTAATCAAGGTGAGGAGAGGTTGGGAGAGGTAGAATAAGAGAGAAAATAGGAGTGTGGCAATAGGATATGTGAGAGCAAAACACGAGAAACCTGTCTTAGCCACAAGGTAGTGACATGGGTGAGAAGAGAGAGCTAGTGATGAGAGTAAAGGGAGAGGGTGAGAAGGTAAGAGAATACATGGGAAGCAAACAATTAGGTAGAGGGAAGAGATGAAAGTTAGCTAGTGGCAATATTAGAGGAGGCATTAGAGGAGAAAGTATGTAAGGGAAGAGACAGAAAGTAGACTAGGGATGATTTAGGGAGGCAGAGCCTTGAGGATGAGAGTCATAACAAGAAAGATGGAGGCGGGTGGAGATGGAAAGTAGGGTTAGGGGATCGTGTGAGGAGAGGAGATGGGAGATGAGACTGATATGAGATATAATGCAGGTTGAATGGTTAGCCACTGGGTGGGAAGAAGAAGACTTGTAGAGAGATAGTGACCGCTAGCAGTCACATCTACTGGAAGAGGATAGGTATGCTCATAGTTTTGCCTTGAAATGGCCTAGTTTGGAGTTAACTATGAGGTCAACATTGAGAAGTTAAACCAGAGTGGTACCTGGTACTCATAGGAGCATTAGCCTAGAGGTCCTAAGAAGGAACTTTTAGGGGCGGTTGTTTGTTCCCCTAGTGTTTCTAGATTGATGGGATTGACAGAGAAGGTTTTGCACACCAGGTGGAGTGAGTCCAAGGGAGGACTTCTTCATGAAGAGGTATACTTGGTACCACATATGAGAGTTCAAGTTAAGCCACTCAGTTTGTGAATACAGCTCGCATGAGTGAGTAAGCCAGTGAGCTCCAAGCACGAGATGACAGGCCACATTCAGGGAAGTTTTTATATGCTTTAGTGCAGTTGGGTTTGCAGCCCCATACACTACTAGGCTGTATTCGATAGTCAAGATCACAGAGCTAGATACTGCAATTTGAGAGCCTCCTTAGGAAGGCACAGTTTACTCCTGTACAGTTGGCCCAGCTTCCCAATAGATGATTTTGCCACCTGATCAATATGCTGGTGGAAGGATAGGTTACTATCTAAAGTTATACCTAAGTATTTAAAATTATGCACCATTTTGAGGGGGGATTTGCAGTTATTAATTAATTTTAGATTGAAAGCCCTGTGTCTGTTTTCTGGTGATGTGAAAATCATGGTTTTGCTTTTTTTTGTAGTTGATAGCTTGGGTTTAGTAACCACTTATTGGTTTCAGAAATTCACCTACATTATTGATTCTAGGTAGTAGGGTCTTGGTGACTGGTGTATAACACTGCGTCATCAGTGTACAGTACTACGTTGTCTGGAATTTCTTGAGGTAGGTGGTTTAGGAATAAACTAAAAGGCAGCAGGCCTAATATGGACCCTTGGGGCAACGCAGTAATGATGACCTGGTTGTCTGACATGGCTTCAGATATTTTTACTTTTTGGATGCTGCCAGTGAGATAGCTCCTGAACCAGGCCACTGATTCATATGTCAGTCCCAAGATGGATAATTGGTTCAAAAGATGCTCATGATTAACGGTACCAAAGACTTTGGTGAGGTCAATATATGTAGCCCCCACCGAAAGACTTTTGTCCATTGCATTATGTATGTGGGTGCAGGTTGTAAAGGTTCGACACCCTCCCCCAAGCTTAAGGACCCTGACAGCATTTCGGCCAGCACATCAAGGCTCTTCTCATGGGTGCAGATCGTGAGAGTTTGACACCCTTCCCTGAAATGAAGGACCCCGCAGCTTTTCGGACAGCACATCAATGCTCCCCTCATGGGTGCAGGTTATGAGGGTTCGACACCCTCCCCCGCGCTTAAGGACCCCGCAGCATTTCGGCCAGGCAATATCAGCATTTCTGAGCAGCCTTCCAGCATGCACCACTCCAGTCACACAGCCCTGAATTTCTCGGAACTTGGAGTAGGAGCCCCGCTGAAGCTACGTGTCAGCTCCCCACCACCCCCACAACCACCACCCTTGGTTGACTTGGTGATTTATAGAGAGACAAGAATCAAGTGACTTGTGAAAAAAAAAATCAGGCAACTCTCCCATTTGCAGGTTATCATTACCTACCACTAGGGGCTGCTATTCAGCCCATACATTCCCTAAACTGCCTGGTATGTGTAGTATAATAGTACCCATAACCTGCTCAAAACTCTTGCCTTATATCTCCTTACACAGCAGCACTTAACTTTCCATTCTTTAATGATCCATAACATAAACTTTTATGGATTCTATACATAACATTTCTATAGAATTTAAATGCAGGACCATCCCATAGCTACTAGGCATCAATGCTATATCTCTCCCTCTCTCTCTCTCTCTAGTACAAATGGTTGATATGGCTAACTCTCCTATTGACGACTCTCACTCCCAGTGTACCACCTTCCTGCCTCTTCCCTACTCTACCACTCACTACCCCTACTCCTGCCCTCCATACACCCTTTCTGCTGCCCACCCCGGTGATAACTCCCCCCTCAGTAACCATGTCCCACTCCCCCACCTCCCACTTGCTCCAAACCACCTGCTCCCTGAAACCATGATTACCCCCTTTCTATATAGCCCAAAATTATTGCTCTTCGACTGCTCTCATGTTACCAATAATCTAACCCAACATGCAGGCCCAGTACTGTGCAATCACAAAAAGATCCTAATAAGTTTCCTATCCAGGATCTCCATTATCCTGCTGCTCCTTATGGGCAATATTTACCCCAATCCTGGCCCTACTATCCCCACCCCTTGCCTGTCAGCACATTCCAAAGGACTACGTATGGCCACTGTAAATATATGTAGCCTCCAAAAGAATCTTGCCCAGCTCCCAGCCTGGGTCTGCCTACACAACCCCAATGCACTAGCTGTAACTGAAACATGGCTGTCCCAGAACACCCCAGACTTGGCTGTTTACATACTGAGCTACTCATTATTCAGATCTGACTGGCTGAGCAGGCGGGGTGGAGACAGTGCACTGTACCTTCAGGATCAACTGCAAGGTATTAAAATTACTATAACGAGCCCTATGGCTGGTGCTCAATCCCTCACCCTTAGGGTGGCTGTTGGCAACTTAGGTAAATCCCTCTATCTTATGTCAGTCTATATTCCCTCTTGCAACCAGAAGGAGGCTTTCACATCCATCCTAAATATCATCACCCAGCTACCAAATAGCTCTGAAATCATTGCTCTAGGTGACTGTAATATAAACTGGCATGCCCCCCAAACTTCCTCCCTCAGGGACGCAGCTGCTGCCCAAAATCTTTCTCAAA
Source organism: Neoceratodus forsteri (assembly GCA_016271365.2). Lineage (NCBI taxonomy): Eukaryota > Metazoa > Chordata > Ceratodontiformes > Ceratodontidae > Neoceratodus > Neoceratodus forsteri. The sequence goes on along the minus strand of CM028135.1, from coordinate 249,339,998 downwards.
TGGTTCATACCCCTACTAGAGTAAATCAACTCAGGGCACTAGTTCCTTCATTGATCTCATCCTCGAACCACTCTGAGTGCATACAGGATGTCCAGGTCCTCCTGACTCACTCATGATCACTCCTGTTACCTGCCAGCTGGACAAATAGCTGGAAGCCCCTCTAGAGGATCTCCATGTATCACCAGCTAAAGAAAGGGTCCCGAGCACAAATTCGTAACCATCTCCTTCACCTTGACTGGTCCCCACTTGATCACCAGTCGTCAGTGGATACCACCCTGTCCTTTTTCATTGGCTCCTTCCAAGCTGCCTGAAACATCTTCGCCCCCATTGTTAAGGGGATAGAAAAAAATAAATCCTCACCATGGGTAAATCAGTGATTGCTCAATCTAATGAAGGCCCGTGATAACCTATCAAATCAAATCAAATCAAATCAACTTTATTTTTATAGCGCCTTTCAAAACCAAGGCACTGTACATCAAATGAATACATTATAATAAAATTGTAAAACAGCATTAAAATGTAACAGCCATAACTAAACAAATGCCAGGCTAAATAAATATGTTTTCAAACCAGTTTTAAAACCACTGTCATCATGCCCATGAATCTGGCCGCCCTTCTGATTGCCAACTGTATCACGCTGCCCGAAACTCATGCACCTGGGCTATCCGCCAGGCAAAGGCTGCTTTTTATCAGGCAAACCTTACTGCCACCTGGGGAAATGGAAAGAAGTTCTGGGAAAATATGAAAGAACCTACTGGCAAGTCTGCCCCCCACCCCTCCCCCCACAATACTTATCATCAACTGTGTCTCCTCACAAGACCCTAGTAGGATAGCAGATGTATTCAATGTTTCATTCTCCCACCTCAGTTTTATCCTCCCCCCGACTTCTTTCTGCATCTACTGGATAGTTCACCACCCCTCTGCACTCCACCTTTTCATTTCAAAACTATCTCCCTAGTGCCGCCCTTATCTCGCCATGTTCCTTGGAAGGACAAAGCAAGTGGTGACTTGGTGACTCTCTTGATGCAAAGCTGCTCTTCTTAACCCTTGATGCAGTTCTAACACCTAACAAAAATACTCAATATGTCTCTGTGCCTAGGGCAGTTCCCTTCACCATGGAAAAGGGTGGTCATACCCCAGTTCATAAAGCGAGACCATACCTCTTGTATAACTATAAGCCCATCTCCATGCTTCCCCCTTCTCAAAGCTTTGGAAAAATTGTTGTAGATCAACTTTCTGATTATCTAGACTCATACCACCTACTAAGCCAGCAGCAGCAGCATGGCTTCAGGAAAGGGCACAGCACTAACACTGCCCTGCTTGAGTTTACCTCCTTTATCCATGATGCCCCTGATCAGGGAGCCCTGGCTGGATCTGTCTCTATTGATCTCTCCAAGGTTTTTGATACTGTCAATCACAGTATGCTGATAAATTCCCACCACTCTGTTGGTGTTTCTCAAGAGACAGCTGGCTGGTTCTCCAACTATCTCCATGGCCGTACCAAGCAAGTAAAAATAAATAGCATTCTTTCCACAGCCTCCTGTCCTCTGGTGTCCCAGAGAAGTCTCTTCTAGGCCGCTCCTTTTCTCTTTATGCTAAACTCCCCATGGCCTCCAATGGGTACCTGCTCCTTAATGCTGATGATGCCATGATCTTTGTCAATACCTGACCCTACCCAGCTCAAAAATCCTTGCAGGGCTCCTTCGCTGAAATAGAATCATGGTTTACCTTCAAAGCTTGTCCTATACTACCAAAAAACTAAGGTCATGCTATTTGCCCACCCCCAACATAAGCATAATGCGGCCAAATTATCCATATTAAATTCCCAAGGTACCGCACTGGAATCAGTCACCAGCTTTAAATATCTAGGGGTCACTCTTGACTCGGCCCTTACCTTCCGCGATCATATAGCTTTGACATGCTCTGCTATTAACATCAAAATTGAGCTCCTGTATGAATTGAAACCATGTCTCCCACCTGATGCCCTCCGTCTAGCCATTTCCAGCTTCATCCTTTCCCTAGTGGACTATGGGATAATCATATATGGCGCTGCCTCTGACACTGCCCTACCCAGTATAAAACGCACCCTAAACAAAGTCTGCAGCTGGCCACAGGCCACAATCTGCACATGCATACCTGTGACAGCTATCGACACTCATCATGGCTGAACTTTCAGGGTTGTCTACACTATCAGACCTGCTTATTTGCCAAAAAAATCCAACTAGGGCTAGCTCCCTCTGGCTGTCTCTTGCTCCTCCAAGCTAGCTTGCTGACACGGGCTACAAGACACTCTGACGCTACTACCTTTCATATTCCTTTTACAAGGACCACAACTGGCCAAAGGATCTTTTGCTACAGGGCTCCACTCTGGATGAACTCTCTCCCTGACCCTACCCTATCTATTCCCAGGTTGGGGCCTTTTAAAACTGAGCTACGTGGCCACATTATGTCCAGCTCCATATGTGATTGCAGTTAAACCACTCAAACAAGAGCAATGTTTCCGTATGTACCTGATCCTAATATAATTTGCTGTTTCGCACCTTTGGTGTTGCTCTATGTATGTATTAACCATTACTGTCTCTGTACTTAGTCATTGTAATATAATCTACTCCATATCAGTCTTCATTCTATGTATGACATGGAGCCTTTGCAAATGAGTCCCTGACTCAAAGGGTTGTAATTCCAAGACTTGATATAAATAAAAATATAAATAAATTCAAGTAAGGCGGTAGTAATGCTATGAAGTTTATGGAAGCCATGTTGCTCCGAGCATTGCAGATTATACTTCTCAAGATAGTCTGTTAATTGGTCAGCCACAACTCATTCTAGTGCCATTGACAGTGGTGGCAGAATAGAGATGGGACGGTAGTTTGTGACAGTAGTACGGTCCCCATTTTTAAAAACTGGGGTTACCACAGTAGCTTTCCAGAGCCTAGGGAATGTTCCTAAGGTGAGGGATAGATTTAGGATTTTAGTGAGTGGGGCAATGGTGATGTCCAGGGTGAGGGAAACTAGTTTTAGATCTCACTGATCACTGCTGGCTCTGGACTTACCTAGAGCATGACAGAGGTATTTTTTTGCTTCAGTTGGGATGATTAGTTTAAAGTAGTAAGGAGGGGGGTTACCCCACACAGTTAGCAGAGGGCTGAGCATGATTATTTACCTAAGAAGGCTGAAGGAATTCACGGGGAGCACTCTGCTGAGGTCTGAGAAAACCTCATTGACAGTATTTGCAATAAGGTGGGGGTCCTGTGAATGAGTTCCATTTATATTAATCAAAGTAGGGGGAATTTGTTCAGTTTATCTGATAGGGACTTGATGTTATCCCAAAATCTATGGATATCACCTGATGGATATCAGTTCACATTGAAAGTATTGGATTTTGGCATTCCGGAATTCCCAGATGCTCTTGTTAGGGGATGCTGTGTATTTCTGGAAGTCCGTTCAGGAGTCAGACCTTTTGGCTGTGTGCCACAGGTTATCCCTGTGCATCATTAGATCAAGCAGTTGGGGGGTGATCCAAAGGTTGCTTATGCACGGTAGCCTGCACTTTGTGTGAGGGGCAAATATATTGCAGGCTTCATTAAAGTGTGATATAAGGTCTTCAAGAGCAGTATTAATGTCAGTTTCTGAGTCTAAGAAACTCCAATCTTGTCAACTTAGGTGGGCTTTGAGACTGCTCTCAGTTTCCCTTTTTTTAGTACTCTGGTATGTACTATCTTGATCATTGCCTTAGGGGATTTGTTAGACCAGGTGAGAAGGATTGGAGAGTGGTCACTAATGGAATCTGGGAGAACAGCTGGGTGGGCTATTCTTTCTGGGCAGTTTGTGATCAATCAGTCAATCAGTGTACTAGTCCCTGTTCTGTAGTTTATATGTGTAGTGGAGTTAACTATTTGTGAGTATTTAATGGAGGCTAATGCATCTTTGTAAGGACCCGCATCCATTGATATCCAATTAATATTAAAGTCTCCCATCATGATGAGTGCAGCTTTCTGCACCGGTCAGTGAGATAGATCGGTGATTACTTAAGCCCATTGGGAGTTCATTAGGAGGACAGTAGACAGATACCACTGTAATTGTTTTACCATTTGAGCAAAGTAGGAGCTTCACTGCCAGTGTTTGGATATTATTTCTAGTAATTATTGGAGGTAACAGTTGCGCTTTAATGTGTTCCTTTATGTAGAGAACACATCCTCCTCCCCTTTTACTAAGCCTGTCCAGTCTGTAAGAGATGTAAGCCAGTAGGTGAAAAGCCTAGTCAGGCACCCTGGGGTTAAGCCAGGTTTCTACAATGGAGAGTATGTCTGGCTGGTGTTGTGCACTCCAGACTTGTAGCTGATCCAGTTTTGCCATAAGGCTGCAGATATTGAGGGAGGCCATAGTGAGACCCCTTTTGTCTTATTATAGGGGTCGTTGCATTAAATGGGCCAGGGTTCAGGTGTATGTTCCAAGACAAAAGTAGAAGTAGCCATATCAGTCTAACTGCCTGCAATTTTAGGTCTGCAGTCCAGAAGTTTAGAGAGGTCATCCTTGGGAAGGGAAACCTGTGACTTATACTTTACAGCCTGGTATAGTACCTTAAGAAGGCCTCACTTATGTCCAACTATTTGGAGGTAATGAGCCTGCTTATATGTTTGCCTGGTTGGGATACTCTGGTTCTGTATGCTAGGAGTCTGGATGCCCTTTCCCCAGATTCCCAATACTTGTGATTTGCGCTACTCACAGCACATTGTGCTGAGTTCATAAAGAGGGTGTTGATGCAGCATCACAACCGCTCTGTAAGTCCCAGAGTAATAGATACCCAGCTCCCCTCTGCTTGTCTGTTTTGAACATTGCCATATAACATATTATTTTACCATGAATATTGGCCTTGAAAGCATCCCAAAGGGTGACACTGGAAACCTCAGGTTTATCACTGAGCTGAAAATATATCTCACTCTCTTTTTTCTAACCACTCTCTGAAGTTTCTGTTAGTGGGAATGCATCCATGCACCACTGATGGGTTGAGGAGGGATTATTGCTGGCCTCCATTGTGAGACTGATGCAAGCATGGTCTGAAATTACTAGTGGACCTATATTGGACTTCAGGAGGGAGGAACTATGTTGGGATTGGATCAGGAAGAAAAGTGTCCTGCTGCTATTATTAGGCAAGGCTGAATGAAATGAAAGATCACTAACAGTGAGATTTAGGGATTTTCAGGGGTCCACAAGTTGGATTTATTGGGTCAGGTGGTGCAAGGCTGGCTAGTCACTCATCACCCTCTCACCAATCTTTCAAAACAACCCTAAGAGCCTGGCTCCTGATGGAGTACACCTGTAACTATTCTTAGGAAACACTAGAGACTGTAAGCCGTCCTGGTGTTGCTCAGGGGGCTGCCTACCTCCTGTCCCTTTTCTATCCACATCTTGACCTCTCCTCATGCCCTCATCCCTTAGTATTGTTTACTCTCCTAGTCCTATCCTGATCTCCTATTAAATCTATTGAATGCCAGTCCTTACTCATACTGTTAGTTTGTATTGGAGGATACCTATGTTAGCTTGGCCTATAGGGTGCTATAGCCTGGCGGCCTTGTCAATCCAATGTACTGCTGCTATTACTGTATCATATATTGTATACTTTCTGTGACTGTTTGCTTAGTCTGTATTTATTCATACTATGTTTGACCTTGTAAATCTCTGTACCCCTGTTAGAGTACTATTGTATGTACTGATGTTACTGTCAACACCATGTATTAATCTCTTATAGAGGTGTTCCACGTCTGTGGCCCAGGTCACGGCTGAAAATTGTTCTTTGGATTAGCTCACTTAACCAGTCCCTAACGACATAAATAAAAAATAAAAATGAAGGCAGACTTCACATTCAGTGCTGGAGCTAGCAGGCGCCACCACTTATCCACATATGGGTCCCAGACCTTGTTAACGGTGAGTGCCATGAAGCAGGAGGGTGGAATCCGACTCACCGGCATCCAGGGATGTTGGCAGAGTACCCACGGGGATGACCATAGGCTGCAAGCCATGCTGGTCACTGGAGGAAAGGTAAGTGTAAAGGGAGGGCAGGAAGTACACTTTAGGGATTTGGAAGGGGACTGCAGCTGATCCCTGTCTAGGGTTAGCTTACATTTGTACTGAGCATCAAGGAAGCAGGAGGGGGGTAGGTGAATCGAGAGGATTTAGGGATTGCTGTAAACATTCCTAAATGAATTGATTATATATGGAGATACATATCTAGTGGTTAGGGGAAGCTGGTGGTGGGAGGATGTGGGGGAATAGGAGCACATACAGGCATCAGGGGAGGAGGAGGAGGATGGTGTGCTGTAATAATTGTGGGGCAGCAGTCTTCCTGGAAACATTGTGGAGTGCAGGGGGCTTTCCAGTGTACAGAAGCCTGAAGCAGTTAAGGGCAGAAGTAAGACAGATCAGATGGGAGCTGGGGAGGATGGAGTGGAAAATCAGAGGAGCAGGGCAATGGAGTGAAAGGTAGATGGGAGGTGCTCAGGGGAGCTAGGTTTGCAGGTAGGTTAAGCAGTAGGGAGGATCACCCACTGTCCAATGGGTACCCCTTTCTCAGAGGGCCAGGGACCCCAGGGAGTGGGAATGGCAAATGGTAGGGGGAAGGGGTGGGACTGCAAGGGTTGTAACAGGAGTGGAAACTCTTGAAGGAGTGCTTTTAATAAATAGGTTTCACCTACTGTCTGGAAAGGGGAGCAGTAAACAGGAGTTGTGGTAGGAGATTGGCTTAAGACAATGAATTCAGGGGTAGAAGAACAGGAAAGGGGAGGTGGGACTCTGCAAGGTAGTCAAGGTGGGAAGGGAAGGGAAGGGAAGGAAAGGGAAGGGAAGGGAAGAAGAAGCAGGCAAACTGGAGCAGAGGATGGGGGGAGTGCAAGAATAGGGCAGAAGGAAGAGAGAGGAAGTGGAGGCAGGCACACTGTACTGTAGTTAACCAGAAAGGGACGGTCATAGAGGGGAATGGTTAAATAATGAAGGGATAAGTAAAGGCTTAGGTGGGATGTTAACCAGGGCTGAGGGGGAGCAATTAGCAGGGAAAGAAGTAAGGAAGGGAGGTAGGGAAGGAGGGAGGGAGACATGGATGGAACGGAAGGAAGGGCGATAATCCTTGGGGACTCCATAGTTTAACGTATTCACTAGGGAAGGAAGGGGGACCTAAATGTAAGAAGGAGGGATGACAGCAGGGAAAGTGTGCCCAAGAACTGGGGAAGTGCTAGGGTGCTGGGGGTAACCAAATGTAATTATACTTCTAGATACCAACGAGCTAGTGGGGAAGGAGGTGGAGGTAGTACTAGGAAGGTTCAGGGAGTTATGTAGGACCTGTAGGGAGTTACTGCAGCAAGATTGCTGGCATTGTCAGGGGTGTTAACAGTACCAAGGGCCAGAACAGTCAGGAAGAAAACGATAGAGGAATTCAATGTCTGGCTGAGGGGATGGTGCAAGTAAGAAGAGTTCCTCTGCATTGGAGATGGGGGAGGGGGAGCCTGGTCAAATAAAACATTTTATGCACCAGATAGACTACACCTCAGTAGGGAGGGCTTGAGGCTACTCAGGGACAAAATGAGGGTAGTCCATATCTCATAAACTTCAATTAAGCAACTGGGAGGGCAGACAGTCCTGCAGGCCCAAGACTCAAGAGAAGGTCAAAGAACCTCACCCCATATCAGTAGAGGGGTTTAGGAGGGCAGAGGGGAGCAAAACTGTCAGCAAAGGGAGGTGGCAGGGAGTGCACAGTTGGGAGAAACGGGAATGAAAGAAGTGAGGGAAGGGAAGGAGACTCAGATTCTAGGTGGACGGTGGTGTCTCTAAATGCACAAAGTCTCGGTAACAAGATGGACAACCTGCAGGCACTGCTTAACAGAAGGGTGGTGGACATTGCAGCAGTCACCAAGACTTGGGCCACAGGAGACTATGACTGGGACTTCTCGATCCCAGGGTATAAATTATACAGGAGGGATGGGTCAGTAGGGAAGGGGGGGTGACGGTATACATCAGGAAGGGTATAGCATTATGAGTGAGCAATTGGAAGAGAGGAGGGTGGAAGTAAGGTGGATTCAGTTACCATGCAATAAAGAAGGAAGGTGAGGTTGGGGTGGTTTATAGATCACCCAGCCAGGAAGAGAAAAAGGTATGGAATTGAACTTGCTTAAATTGAATCCTACAGGGAAGGGAGAGGTGGTAATAGTAGGGGACTTCAACCTGACCAAGGTAGACTGGAGCATGCAGACCATGACAGGTACCAGGAGTCAAGTGATCCTAGAAGCATTGCAGAATGGGTTCCTGACTCAGAGAGTCACAGAACCCACCTGGAAGGAGACAATTTTTGATCTGGTTTCACAAATGTGCAGCATATTCAAGATATAATGGTCAAGGAGCCCGTAGATGGAAGTGACCATTGCACAGTGTGGCTCTCATTGGATATGAGCAGGGAAAACATCCCCACTAAGATCAAAATCCTGGATTTTAGGAGGGTGGACTTCAGAAAGATGGGTGAATTGTTAAAGAAGCACCTGGTGGGCATCAGGGCAGATATGAGGGTGGACCAAAGTGGACCATCATTGGCAAGGGGGGGAATAATGGCTGCACCGGTTGAGTGTGTTAGACTCAGGGGGAAGAACTTAATGGCCAAAGCACCAACTGGTTTAGTGCAGAGATTGCCCAGGCTGTAAAGGACAAGAGGCTGGCCTATAGGAAATTCAGGAAAATCAAGAGAGGAGGACAGGGAGAACTACCTAAAGATGGCTAGTGAGGTAGGTAGGGTAGTCCAGAGGGCTAAGGCTCAGATGGAACTTCATATAGCTGAGGGAATTAAGAAGGTAGAGAAGGCCTTTTTTCGCTACAAAAGTGAGAAAAGAGTCAAGAAGGACAGGATTGGTAGGCTTCAGAAAGGGAATGGATAGGTGGAGGAGAATGGGGGAAAAGCAGAGGTACTGAATGAATACTTCTGTTCAGTCTTCGCCAGGGAGAAAGATGTACCAGTGATAATGGGGGCAGAAGAGGAGTAGGGGTGGAGGGGTGCATGGATGTGGTGATGGAGGGGGATAGAATGAGGGAAGGGCTACTGTCGCTGAAGCTGGACAAATCCCCAGGCCTAGATGGCATACATCTAAGTGTCAGGCCTGTTCAATAGTTCACTGGAGTCAGGAGTGGTATTGCAGGATTGGAGAACAGTGCATGTAGGGCCCCTCCATAAGAGCAGTCCCATGGCTGACCAAGGGAATTACAGACTTGTCAGTCTGACCTCAATCATGGGCAAACTCATGGAGACCATACTTAAGGAAATGCTGGTATAGTATCTAGAGGAGCATGGTCACCAGGGTGTGAAGCACCATGGGTTTATGGGAGGGAGGTCGTGTCAAATAAATCTAATTGACTTCTTTAACTGGGTCACCAAAACAGTAGACAGGGGCAAGCGGTGGACATCCTTTACCTGCACTTCAGCAAGGGTTTTGACTCTACCCCACAAGAGGTTGATCAGGAGGTTGGCTGATTTGGGGTAGGGGAAAAGATGACCAGATGATAAACTGGCTGGAGAATCAGATCCAGAGAGTGGTGGGAGGAGAGTTCTCTATTAACAGAAAGGTCATCAGTGGGGTCCTGCACGGCTCGGTGCTAGGACTGGTGTTGTTCAATATCTTCATCAATGATACAGGGGATGGCATTAAGGGAAAAATGTGACTATTCACAGATGACACCAAGCTCTGGGGGAGGATGGATACAGCTGAAGGAATACAGGACCTAAAGGAGGATCAGGAAAAATCTGGGAGGTGGTCCAGATTTAGCAGCCAGGAATCCCAGGATGGATGGAGTATTATCTGAGAGGGGTCCGAGTATCTCTAAAAGAGCAGAAAAAGGATCTGGGAGTGATAATCACTAGCGACCTGAAGCACTCCACACAGTGCAGGAAAGCAGCAGCAAGGACAAATAAGATGGTGGGATAAACAGCCAGGGGGACCAGCAGTAGGCAAGAGGAGGTTAAACTTCCCTTGTACAGGTTAGTTACTACTGAGGAACCATCTGGAGGATGGAGTGCAGTTGTGGTGTCATACCTTAAAAAGGCCATTACCTGCTGGAGATAGTCCAGAGGAACACTACAAAGATAATTGTGGGTTAGTAGGGTAAAGCGTATGAAGAGATGTTAGGGGCCCTGAACATATACTCTCTGGAGGAGAGGAGAGGAGAGGAGAGGGGACGTGATTGAGACTTTCAAGTACTTGAAAGGGATACATAGGTGGATAAGGAAGGTTTCTTTAAGCTAAGTGGCAACTAAAACATGAAATGCACAGTCTTCTGGAGTGAAGAAATCTAGAAGAAAGGGAGGGAGATTATTTATACCTTCATTCATTTAATTTGTTTATTTGTTTGTTTGATAACCAGGTACATACAGTGCTCCCATTTACCATTTTCAGGAACAAACTAGGTCATATGGAATGCAATATATGAGATTCAACATACAATACATAAGTGACAACAGTTACAGAGCTTGAAGAAGTGTTCATGGACTGATCAAACAGTTCATCAAATGAGTCAGTACAATAGGAACAGTATACAAGTGGAGGTGAGAAACGCTATCCATCTATACAAATGAGAAATAAAATTCTGCTGTATGGCAAGCAGATGGGCTTTGTCAGTCAGGTAGGGTGAGAAGGCCAACAAAATGAAACCCAGCCCTTTCCTTAAGTTAGGAAATACACTTGCAAACTGAGGCAGATAGAAGGATATTTTTAAAGTGCAATATGAAGAGGTGGGGAGCGTCTAGTGGATGGAGCATGACTGGTACATCATTTCAGAGCCTAAGGGTAGCAACGGAGAAGGCTTTCAGACCCAGCTCATGAGCTGTCCGGGGATAGTCAAGGAGCCATTGACAGGAGGACCTTATTTTGAATGTGCCATGCATAATACAAAGGAGTCTAGTTAGTTAGAGGGTAACAAACTCCGTCATGAAGGGACCTGTCAATAAGGGTACCCATGAGGAAATTCTGACAGGCCTGAGAGGAGAGCCAACCAATGGTTGAATAGAGGGAGCAGTGGTGGGTGTTAAACAGGGCTACAGTGACAAACCTAAAAATGCTGCTGAAGGCTATATTGAGATATGTGAGGTACCGAATTGAGGTTTGGGAGATGATGGGAGAGCATTAATCCAGGAGGGGTAGGAGTGTGTCTCGACCGATGGCCAGTCCTGAGGTGCTTCAGGCGATAGCAGATACCCAGCTGTTGGTTCACATATTTGACAACTTGTCCAATATGATCTTGGAAGGTGAGGGAGGGATCAAGGGTGACTCCCAGAAATTTAAAGGTTGTGACTTATTTGAGAGAGTATCCTTCAGGGGCCAGGATGCAGAGGGAGTTACTTTGGCCTGCAAAACATTTGGCAAGCCTTGGCTTGGACCCAAATAGTATGGCCTTGTTTTTTTTAGCATTAAAAAGTAGTATGTTAGATGCGAGCCATATATGGATGGTTTCAAAATCCTTGGAGAGGGAGAGGGATAAGTTCAATAGGCGCTTGTCACTCCTGAACATAATTCGATCATCTGCATACATAATCATGTGGCAGTCTGTACTATCCCTGAGTAGATGGTTGACAAAGAGGGAAAAAAGGATGGGTCCTAGTATGGACCCTTGCGGGACCCCACTATACACCCCTAGGGGGCTGGATGTGACCCCCTTCGGTACAGATCCTTTGCCCAGAACCAAGCCATGGTTTCCATTAAAAAGCCATAGGAACTGAGTCTGCCAAGGAGGATATAATGATTTACTAAGTCAAAGGCCTTGAATAGATCAAAGAAATGGCAACAGTAAGATTGACTTCATCTGTGTTCCCTAGAATGTGGTCCATGAAACAGGCCAGTGCAAATCTATGTTGGTTTGCCAATAACATACCATATTTAGAGACATGATCAGAAATTTGCTGGAAGACAATTTTTTCCAGGATCTTACTCAGGTGAGAAAGGATGGATACTGGCCTGAAATTATCCAGGAGTTTAGGGTCACCTGACTTGAATAAGGGAACGACTCTGGCCTGTTTCCATAACAGGGGGATGGATGGGGATGAAAAGGACAGATTAAATAAGCTAGCAAGGGGCCTAGCAATAAGGTCACCTGTCAGTTATAGGAACCGAGGGCAGAGACCATCACTTCCAGCACAGCTGGTATTGGGGAGAGTCCTGAGGAGATGTCAGACCTCCATAGGGAAGTGACATTAAAGTGGAAGGCAGGACAACCATTCACTTCAGTTCACACATTCTCTGGGACAGGAGTGGCAACCTTAGGTGGAAGTTTAGCAAGGTGCATGTCTAGATTAGGGATCAGTGGTTTAGAGCCTCTGCAACTTAAATGGCTTGGTTGTGAAACCTGCACCTGTAAGAATGTAGCTCTGCTTGGGGCCCGGTTTAATAAGGAAGTTTACAGAGATACAGAACCTATGAGCGTCACTCAAGTAGTGAGTCTGTTCATTTTTAATGAAGGAGGCATTGAGGGATTTGGATTCCTACTTACAGAGTCTATAATAGTTATTCCAGTTAACAGGATGGAGAGGATTTGTGGGTTGCCTATAGAGCATCTCGCTGTTTCATTTTAGCAAGGAGCTCTTTGGTGAGCTATCTCGAGATCCCTCCCCTGACTCATCGGATAGTGACTAGAAAGTGTTTGTCCGGGATATAAGACAGAGCGGCAGTGAGGAATCCTGGGGCAGAATCCACATTAGTTTGCATGTGGAGGATGGACCAGTTTACTGCCATGATGTCAGTGCATAATTTATTCGTGTTACACTTGGAGAAGTCCCTAAAGGATATAAACTTAGGTGAGGGGCATAGGTTACAACAGGACCACATATAAAAAGTGGGGGAGTGTTCTCTGATGGAGTCGGACAGTACCTCAGCCATAAGGATCCTGTCCTCACAATTTGTTATAAACCAGTCAAGGAGGGAGTGATTGGGGGACTTGGGGTATAGACACATGGGGCAGGCAATAATCTGGGTGAGATTCATTTGCTTAAAGTGATTTATGGAAGTTTGCCTTACTGTAGCAAATGAGAGTAGTAACCTGTAGGAGTTGTGAATCAGTCTCCTACAATTCAAACTGCCAAAAAGTGCTGTTTTCCTTGAAAAAAATCATTTTATTTCTGTGTTCTGTTTCATTTTCATAACCCTGCCCCCTTTCTTTCAGTGCTGCAACCCCCAACCATGGCATCATGCAAGGGAAACAAAGGGACACTGTCAGTTTTTAATTGACTCTTTACATTGTTTGCAAGTAGCTGTTCCTAGCATTGTAACATTTTTACAATGGGAGACCGACACTCATTTGTCCAACACCCATTAACTCAACACCAACTGCGCAACACCGACAATCCTGACAGTGGGATTGTGCCCGTGCATGATTGCTTTTTCATGTTTCGGGGGTCTTTGCCCTCTGCATCCCCATAATTATAACATGTAGAAAAATTATTGGGATTTCACTGGTTGAAAGCAGCTCAGAGCCGTGCAATCATTGACCCATAATTACACTCCTGAACTACTTACAGCCACTCAAGCCCTGTAATTTAAACAAAGAAAAGTATCATCACACTCCCACATTCTGACAGGAGCTGTCACTTCAGACCTGTCACTTCTCCAGCAGGCAGTAAAAGTGAAACAACATCTACACAGAATTGCAAATGATCTTTTTGGCCTATCTGCATCACAAAACCATTTTTCCAGAAACTGTTCTGCAGACTGTACTGATGTAAACACTAACAAAAGTACCAAAATAGAAGACTGCACTTTTATTAGGGAGATAGAAAACTCAGCTATTTACTGTACCCACGATGTCTCACTTTGTAAATCAGTATACAGGTTATTATATATATTGTAATGCTCTAAAGAAGAAATATATATTGTTTTTTCTCACTCTGATGCTCTTCATAAGTGTAACTGTACCATCAATTTCTCCATGTAATTTACAAATACTATACCTTTTTCATCTTTTTTTTAAGTGTTATCATTTCTGTATATCTATATTTTATCTATATCTATGTCTCCCTGTTTGTACTATGCACCGGTTGCACCTGGAAACGACCTCAGCTTACGTGCCTTTCGGTCAACAATTTTAAATAAAATAAAATAAATAAATAAATATTTCTGTGCTCATTACAGAACTAGGTGACTACATCTCTCAGTAAAGAAATCTTATCAGCTAGATACTGTATGCACAATGCCTTGTTCTGAAAATAAACATATGAGATCTTTATTGTTGAAACCACTACAGAAATATGAGGCTGAACATCACAGTAAGGATGTTGGAAAACAGCTTCTTATTGTACCTACAATGCCTTGCTGTCTATATCTACATATTAGGTAGTACACTGCAGTAACCACTACCAAAATGAAAGATTGCAACTTTGAGTAAGGAATATTTAAGTCAACTTTATAATTTACCCAGAATTCCTTGTTGCTGTATGTAAAATATTGACAGCTCATTTGTATGACATCATTCTGGGGGTGTGGTCACACACAGAAAACTAGATGATGGGTAAAAACAAAGCACTGATAAAACATTTAAAAAATGACACAGATTTTTTTACAAAACAAACTGCAGCTTCAACATCTGAAGCGTGGCTAGCAATAGCATACCATGTGAAAAAGGCATTTGGGGTACTTCAATAAATCACTTTAAGCAGCTCTTTGTACTCAAGCTGCTGATCATTAAGCCAGTTCAGGGTGAAATCCCCAACCATTACAATGTCCCTTGAAGGAGAGAGGCAGCCAATGCCTTGGGAGGATTATATGTGCAAGCTATGTACAGTTTCTTTGCAGCCCTAAGGGTCAGTTCAGTTAAGATCCATTCTGGAGGGGAATCTTCAAAGTCACTCATTGAGATATTATAGGCTTTTAAGTGATCTTTTAAAACATAACACCCACCACCTTTTTTCCTTCCAGGTCTGTCATGCCTGAATAGGGTACAGACCCTGATCTGACTGTTTGAGTCTAGGATAGAGGCTTCAACCAAGTTTTAATGATGCCAGGAATATTAGGGCTGTAGAGCGCAGTCTAGGCCTAGCTCATGGATCTTGGAGAGGAGGCTACAAACATTCACCTGCATTTTTCAAGCTGCCTTCATGATTTGGAACATCTTTCAGCCACTTTTTTTGACTACAAGTGGTAAATTAGGCCTTC
Source organism: Neoceratodus forsteri (assembly GCA_016271365.2). NCBI lineage: Eukaryota > Metazoa > Chordata > Ceratodontiformes > Ceratodontidae > Neoceratodus > Neoceratodus forsteri. The sequence continues at coordinate 249,324,837 of CM028135.1, read as the reverse complement.
ACCTTCTTAACACTTTGTAAAACTGTTCACTGATTAGACAGAGTTCATAGTCGGGGCACAACACAGAACTGGCTATTTGCAAGTTCTCTGTTCTAACTGGCACCTTAAACTCACCTTTTGCTGACCTAATTTTACAGGTGAAAGACTTATGATTTAGTGGCATTTCCTCTCCACAGTCCTCAGTGTGTAAAGAGTCTAATGTCTCTGCGTTAGAAACAGGATGGGATGCCGGCCCACCGGTACAGCAGTTGGATTTCTGCTTGCGACGCCAGCGACCAGGGTTCAGAAATGGATTTGAGCCATTGGAGGGCTGGCCAGGGGGAGAAGGATCGAGTATCCTAAGACTGCTCTCTTTCTCCAGGGTGAGGGTGGAATACATACTCCGTGCAGTGGTGACACCCGGCAGAGGCTGGGTTCACCTCTACACACTGGTGCCTTCAAGAATTCATGGGCAGGGTGGATGCTGGTCATGATTGCATGCCTCCACCTCTGTTTACAGGGGAGAAAATGTGTGTGGGCCTGACCGTCTCTATGAAGCCCTCCCTGGGCTTCAATTAGCCTCTGTCGCCAGCTCTCCCAAATAGATATTTGTCCCACAGTGCTGGAAAGGGGAGACAGTGCCGTGGCCCTGCCCTCTGGAGGGAAAGCCAGCAGTGCTTGGGAGAGTGCCGGCATTGATGGCGGTGGGAGTCTAGGGGCTGTGACCAGTGCAAATCCTGACAGTAGAAGGCCCTCCAGATAAAGCATACTAAATAAAAAAAAACAATAAAAGACAAACAAAAAAAAAGACAGGATGGGATTCTGAGAAAGAAGGGTTTACTTCTTTTGTGAAGAAGATAAAAACTCTTACATTAATCTCAGATCTGACCACATCTTGTTTTGACAAATAAACCACATGAGCTTTACTTCGCATTTAGTCAAATTTTCCGAATTACCCAATAAAGATGCAATCTAGATTTAGCATTTGCCGTATTGGTCCTTGCAGGAACATATCCAGCAACAAATGATTTGATACCTTTTAATGGACTAACAAGGATGTAACAACAAGAACAAAGTACTCTTGCTTTCGGACCAACCAGTCCTTTTTCAGAAGCGTAATGGCAGTTATTTAGAAAAAACAATACTTTTAACAGCTAGATCATGCAGAAAAAAACTGAAAGAAATCCCCATTGGTTTAAAACATTCATTTAAAAAATACAGATGAAGATGTCAGAGAAGTTTAACAGTACCATATTACCTTCATCTGGGAGTGTCCCATGGTCAAAGGTGCTTGGTGCAAAACACATACAAAAAATCCTACTGCATATAAATTTAGTTGGCATAGGATAACACTACTGGAGCAGAAGACTCTTAAATCAAGCAATGAATGTCACAGTGTGTATAAGGATGTGATTACTGAAAACAACCCCAACCCAGATTAAAGACATACTAAGATTGTCTTAGGACTCCAAAAAGTTTCAATGTATGCATTATAGACAAAAAATTACCAGTAAAGCTCTCTTAAAAACATCAGTGCACACTGTATGATGTGTAAAACGTAGCTGGACCTATTGCCCAGCTATATTCCACAGCTAGATATCGTGTCCCATAAACTTCAAAAACCTCTAGTGTAGTGAAAGGACTTTATAAGTGATAAAGATGCATCAGAACATACAAAATGTACTCATTGCATCATCTTTCTTGAGGTAACATGACTCTGAATGTTTAGGAAATTTAAGATATTTTCCAAATGGAATAAGCATTTTTACCTGTCACTACAAAACCCAGTAAAATAGTCAATAGTAGGTCTAAACCTTTTCAGAAGGTAATTTCAATTAGAAAATTGTCACCTATTTTGTTGGTAACATACACTGGATCGGTAACTTCCATTTCGCCAAATCTTAATTTTAATGAAACTTTAACTAAGGGCTTCTGAACCTCTTCTCCATAACCCAGAATATGTAAGCTATCAGAGAGGATGTTCAATACTTTTGAGCCACTCAGTTAGTTTACAAAAATAGCTTATACACATCAGGGTCACTTCTGCCCCTGAATCTAACAAAGCTTCACAATCCAAATTGTTCTCAATCTTTAAGCCAAAGTAAAACATTTCTGTCTTAGATAGAATATCATGTGCCTTACTCACTGGGGGTCTTTGTGGACAGACACCTCTTGTTTTGTTGAGATGGCCTATACCTCAGTAGGAGGGGCAGTGCACTACTTGGAAAAAAGTTCCAAAAAGCTGTAAATACTCATTTAAACTAGGACACAAGTAGGAGAGGAGGCAGGTGACTTAGTCTCTAACTATGGACACCAACTGTATAAATACGAATCAATGTAATGCACTAATGTTAAACGCTAGAAGCCTGAACAATCAGAAAATGTCAGAACTCGAAGTTAGATCTTTGATACATAACTATGGCATAATTGCTGTCACAGAGACCTGGTGGGATGACTCTAAAGCCTGGTACAAAGAACAACCTAATCTACAAGCTCTATCAAAAAGTAGAGAAGGAAGAAATGGTGGGGGAGTTTATTTATACACAAAGACTTACCTTCCTTTGAATAAATAAGAATACAGAAAGTATCTGCATCCAAATTAATATAAAAAGCCAATCAAAACTGATAGTAGAAAACTGCTATGGATCTCCTTCTGCAGACGCATGTACACAAATACATTGATTAAAGGAATCACGGCAATATCTAAAAAGGAGAGGCCCTCATATTGGGATATTTCAATCTACCTAAAATCAACTGGTTAACAATGCAAGGAAGTACTGAATTAGAAAACTTCTTTGCAAGAGAAATGCTCAACCATGGACTGGGACAACTAATTATGAGTCCTACTAGAGGTAATAATGTCATTGGCCTGGTCCTAACACTGAGGACAAGATACAAGATTTAGAAATAAAACTCCCATTGAACAATAGTGACCATAATACAGTGCACTTTGAAACCATTCTGGAAATCCCTCTTTACAAAAATAACAGTGTTTATAAGAACTACTACAAGGTGAATTTCACTGAAATTAACAAACACCTCCAACAACTGATTGGGTTACCTGTGTTCAAAACCTCACTAGTGACCATGCCAGGTCAACATTAAAAGACACTATTTGCCAATTAGAAAAGACATTTGTACCAGATTAAAAAAAAAAAATAAGAAAGGAAACGTACCCATCTGGTTCAGTAATTCGATTAAAAACTTATCAAAGTTAAAGAGAAATTATTCAAGAAACTGAAACAAGATAGCTATGGAGAAAATATCAAACTGTATAATAGTGCACAATTGAAACTAAAAAAATCAATATTAGAAGCAAAAACAAAAAGGCTGAATTCAAATAGTACCTTGAGTGATAATAAAAAAAAGCTCTATATTCCTACATTAATGGCAAAAAAAGAACAAATGGAAAAATAGGACCATTAGTTCATGACAATAAAGAAGTACTAACAGATAGGGAAACAGATGATCTTTTCAATTCATATTTCTGATCCGTCTTCTCTAAAAAAATACCTGTTAACACATAAGCATCATCTGAAGAAAATAAAAATAATTTGTACTCAGTCTCCCAGGAAGAAGTTCTAAATGCTTTAGGTACATCAAAACACAATACCAGCCCTGGACCAGACAATGTACATCCTAAGTTTCAGAGAGGTACTCCACCTCTAATCTCACTACCACTATCCATATCATATTTAATAAATCATTGGTCGAAAATAGCATTCCATCAGACTGGCTGTTGGTAAAGTGACCCCTATATATAAAAAGGGAAGTAAAACCTCAGTACAGGATTACTGGCCAATAAGCCTAACTTCCATCATCTGCAGGCTAATGGAGAGACAAATCTTATTTGGAAAAATAAATTGTAACATTGGGTCTAACTGACAATTTACAACGTGGCTTCAAAACTGGTTACTCATGCACCACCAACCTTATCTCATTTTACAACCATATTAGTAGAGGATTAGACCAGGGTATACCTATGGATGTCATCTTACTAGACTTCAGCCGCGCCTTCGATAAAGTGTCACATCACATCTTGATAAAAAAAACTGTACAACTTTGGATTCACAATAAGTCTGATCAACTGGATAAATGGTGGCTCTCTACTAGATCAATAAAGGACAGATTAATTGGCACTCTGTCTAAATGTGAATTGGTCAGTAGTGGGGTGCTCAGAGCTTGGTTCTGGGTCCAATCCTGTTTGGGATATTCATAAGCGACATGTAAATAAGTGGTAACAATATGTTATCAAAGTTTGTTGATGACACAAAACTTGGGGGCAGAGCAGATACAGCAGATGGGAATTCATTACTGGAGTACAATTTACAAGAAATTGAAATATGGGTGAAAGATAACAATATGGAATTTAATACTGACAAGTGCTCCATCAAACATTTAGGTCCTGTCCACACTGAACATGGTTCAGCCATAACATTTTTAAAAATGTTTTAAAGCATACCATGCTTGTGTGTCCTCACTTGTCCTACCGAGTTTTAGCACAGTTACAAATTGCATCCATGCTTCAAAGGCAAACCCAGTTTCTGATCCAATCCACATTGACTTGAGGAGGCTGTGTACCATGGCTCTTTGCAGGACTACATTGGCAGCAGAGGCTGAACATGGTACTGACGCCTATCCGCACTGCTGATGTAAGCATGTTTGCTTTCAAACTGTGAGTTGGAAACCATGCCAAAACCCTGATATGATCAGGGTTTAAACAAGGTTGTCAAACATGGTTTGAAAACATTACAAGTGTGGAGGTGAACCATGTTTCAGAGCACCTGTAATGTTTTATCCTGCCAGTAATGTTACAGGTGCCCTAGTGTGAACAGGGCCTTAGGGAGTAAAAGTGAAAAATACAAATACTATTTAAATGATAGATTACTGAAAATGTCCACATGTGAAAGGGACTTGGGTATAATGGTCAAGGGATCCATGACAGGTAGTCAACAAAAAATTTGTCAAATGGCCTGACAGTGAAACCAGCAGTTTGACTGCATTTTGAAGTTGGCTGCCAGTTTGCAGAAGCCAAAAGTGTTTTCTTTGGGGGACTTCGCACCCGAACCCCTGCACCCCCCCACTTAGGATTCTCAACTCTGAGTCAGAGCTGAGTCAGGGGGTGCAGGACCCCCTACAGTCAGTGCCGAGTGCCAGTGGGTTCCCTACAGTGACATCACGCTGTTGTCACTGTAGGGGACTCCACTGTCAACATGTCGATGTCGGGGATGTATACCATGGTCAATGATAAACTAACTGCATCAGACCATTGTGGTAAAGTAACACGAGCAGTAAATACTTTGTTAAAATAAATAAAATGGACCTTTTTGACTAGAACAGAAGAATGTATAATCCCATTATACTGAGCAAATATCAGACCACACCTTGATTATGGCTCACCCTTTTGGAACCCTTATCACAAGAAGGAATCCATCTGCTGGAGAGAACTCAGAGAAGGGCCACCAAACTGGTACCCAAACTATCATCCATGGATTATGAAAATAGACTCAAGAAAACTGGTTTATTCTCACTTCAAACAAGAAGGTACAGAGGTGACCTTCTTCTCATCTATAAAATTCTAAACTCAGAGAGTTTAATGGAACAATGTGGCCTAGAGTACTCAAATAGGCAACATGTACCTAGACTCCACCAACAACAACTAGTTATTGATTGGGCTAATATTGCCAAAATAGATTCCTTTTTGCCAATCAGGGCAGCAAAAGCATGGAATAATCTTCTAAATGAAATAATTGAATCAAACTATTTGAATATATTTAAAGCCAGATTAGAACATTGGTTAAAAATGTCCAGCATTTAATTTGGTCCCAGTTGTGTGGGGGACAATCAAAATGGGTGCATGCCTTCTTTTGTCCATACATACAAAAATAAAAAAAAATAAAAAAACAATAAAAATCATGCGTTTTAATGCATATACAAAACAAGTATTATACATGTAGAAAGTGTTGAAATAACACCTTAAAACACACTTAATAAAACAAACAATTTTCTGTTTAACCTACAGTCAATAGAGGTCCAAGATCCTCGGTGACATCATTTCCTGTCAGGAGCTTAAAACATGTGGCTGACTCCAGCCCTTAATTACCGACCGATTTACATATGAATAACTCTGGACTGCAAAGACTCACAGATAAACACAATGGATCACTCAAATTAGCTGTTTATGGTCTTTCAGACATTAAAAAATCCTGTTGATGACAGTTTATCTTTAATCACTGTGAAGCTCAAGCAATCCTTGACTGGGGGCACTTGGAATGTGCCTAGGAGAACTCCTTTTATATTTCTTAATTTTTCTAATTTTGTAAATAAAATTGTAAAGGAAACACTGGTCTGTTTACTTCAGAAAGTTGTGAGGTACTAGAAATGGCATAAAGCAGTGAGGTTTGGGGTGCCTTTTTCAAAATAGTAATGCAGGCATGCCGTGGTTGCAGGCATGGTGTGGCACTGGGAGGGATAAAAGGAACCTTAAAATGTGGTTTAGCAAACCAAGATGAGCTGAACATAATCAAACAGTGAAAAACACTGGCTAAACAAACAACAATGTAGCGATAGGGAGAAACAGCTGAGGAGTTAAGCTGCCAGCAATCAAACAAAAGCATGGTATACCAGAGGAGTTGCAGGTTAGCCTAAGCAACTGCAGCAAATAATCAGCTGTAGTTTGTTATAGGCAGTTTTATCTATCAAATCACAGTAATTTTCATCCATGCAAAAGAATAATTGCCAGCAGAAGATATCTGATGTAGCCAACTGAGTAGAAGTGACAGAAACGTGCAACTACAGTAGCTATAAGGCAAGATAGAAAAGGGAGACACCCAAACAAAGAAAAACTTATCTTACAGAGAAAAAACATTACTGCTAGCTGCTAAAAAGTGAATAGATGGCTTGGAGGCCACCAGATAAGCCATGCATAACATTTTCAGTATAGTTTTATAAATGTTTTGCCTAAATGGTAATCTAAAACTTGGAGCCAGCTTCACATGCTGCAGCCTCGGTGATGTACATGGAAAAACTGACAACCTGCTGGGAGGCTAGGAGCTCAGGAAGATCAGAGTACAAAATATCTGGTCACATGTGCATTATTAGTCAATCAGGTTGGTATAATCCAGTTGGTAATAATCAGGGATGCTGTAAAAGGATATGATGACATACAGCCTAAATGACTGCATTCAACAGTGCAGTACTGCAGTGTCAGCACAGGTTATGACCCCCAAGTTCCTGTTATGGGGCCAGAACCCAAGACCAGGGCCACTGGAAAATTGCACCTGTATTTTGTTGTGGAATCCACAATTTTCACCATTCTCCACAAAAACTGACGTTACGCAACTTCTTGCAATTTTTGAGTTTTTCCTTTAAACTGTGTAAAAAGTATTAACATTTTTTATAAAATACTCTCAAATATATTGACAATTTTGTGTGCAGACTTGGGTTTGGCAAAAGCAATGCAGTGCAAGGTGGGGGAAGGGTTTTAGGTGACAATGCTTTCTTTTGAATCCTTGTCTGGTTTGGTTTCAAAATCCACTGGCCAAGCATAAGTATACTTAAACACTTAACATTTGAATTATGTTGAAGCAGTCTATCAGAAAACTTTTTGTTGCCACAGAGACTGAAACAAAAGGTGGGAGAAAAGGTGCAAATTATCCTATTCACTTAAATGGGGTGCTAACCATGAAACCTTTTTGTAAGTGGTAGGGCAAGTTTTTCCCTCCTGAGCATACTTTCATTCAGGATAGTTTGGATTCAAACAGCTGACTTTGTTGGATAGCCCTGCTGACTATAAATTTGAGTAAGCTAGTTGGTAACAGTGATCTCACTATTAGCAATCTATCACTTAGATGCTCATGTGAAAAGACTACAATAAAAACCTGACTAAAGTCTGAAAACAAGCTTATAAAACACATAAAATGTATCTGAACATTTATCTTTAACTAAACAAAATTATTGCAGGCAAAATAAAACAAAAGTAAATTACAGGGTACCCTGACTACTGTATGATGCAGTAAAATATATTGGTATTTTTTATATATATTCTTTGGTAACCGGGAAAGGCTCACTTGGCACAAGTGTCTGTTTTCATGAGTGACCCAGGAGCACTAGTGAAGTTAAGAAGCTTGCTCAAAGTCACACAGTATGCAAAGTGATAATGTGGAAATCAAATCCAGGTCTGCTAGATGTCCCCTGCTCATTCTCAGTTTGTTACTCTAACCTCTAGGCTATACTGCCAGCCCTAATAAGCCTCAAATGTAATGTTTTAATATGTGATTTCAAAAATAGTATACAGTGCCTACAGGGCAAATTAAGAACATTAAACACTTTAACAACATTTTACTAAAACTCAGTTATTCACCACTAAATCTGTTTATTTTGCCTTGCACCAAAGTAGGTGACTAGCTGACAGAGTACTGTAAACAGCTGTTGTTTAGGGTTCATTATTCTACATCAACAAATTGAAAAATGTGTTTATTCTGGATTTATTTAATAATGATTTGCTGTGGCTCACTAAATTGCATCTGTCTGGCACTGTGTCAGGCAGATGTTTTTAAATTTTGGAAGATAGGCAACACATTTATCAGTTTAGTATTCATTTTAGTAACATAAGCTTTTCTTTATGTTTAAAACATATTTAAATGGCAGTGTATTCATTTAGCAGTTTATGCTGACTAATACATGCTACAGAAAACAGTAAAAGATTTAATGCGAAGTACTCAGGTTCTATAGTAGAATTCTCGCTATTTCCCTGCAATTTTTACAAAAAATCTCCACAATTCTGTGTAACTTTTTCCATAATTTTCCAGTGGCCCAGCCCATGACCTTCGGTTCTTCTGGCCCCAGAGATGACAGTGCAACTTACTGAAGTGTGGTCAAGAGGTTAGAGCACCAACTTGGGGACCAGAAGATCACAGGTTCAAACCCCACTACAGTCAAAAACTCTTTGTGTGATCTTTGGCTAGTTTCTTAACCTTCCAGTAGTTCAATCCACACAGATGCTGAAATGCATAGAAGCTGAGTGCCACTGAAAATGAGATATTGCATCTCAGCTGAGCTATTCCGAGCAAATAAATTAAAAATGTAAGAAAATAAAAATAAACCGAGATGAATACAAAAGGTTGGCCCGAAACAGAAGAAAATATTGGAAAGATCAAGACCATTGGTAAACTAGAAACTAACTTTGATGCAACTGAGACCAAGAAATTATTGGACTGATTTGCCTTGAATGAATTATCAGGTATGTTTAGAGACATTCAAAGTTTTATCAAAGCCTGTAGAATATGTATCATTCCTGAACGAATATAAGAAAGCCATGCCCTTCCAGAACATCCTAGGATTCAAACAAGATACTGTAATTTAGATTTTAATAATTCAGTTTCTGCCACAATTAATTTCAATTTTTAAAGATTTGTGATTTTGTGATTTAGCTATAGAGCAGTCAGTTCTGTTTCTCTTGTGAAAGCTAAAATATTCAATATTGTGAAACAGTTTCACAGCACTTCTCTTTTCAAGAAACAGTGGCCATCTGCCAAAACGGGGCTTGCTTCCATGCCACTGTACTGCAGCTGAAAGGAACGACAGTAGCATAAATTCTAGAAATACTTTTCCGTCATTTCAAAAATATTTACACTTTGAAACAATGTAACAGTGTTTGTTTGTTTGTAACATTGTAAAATATTATTTATACAAATATTTACAACTGTGTTCTTGCTTGCTGTATTCCTCTAGTTGTGACATGGTCATTAGCCATCCCCACTGGAATACAGCCAGATAATTCTTAAAGTGTCAGAAGACAATATTAGAAGAGTTTCCTCTGTTTGACAGAAGAATCTCTTTTTGAAACTCTTTAGAGGACTAGTTGTCACTACTCTCTTTATGGGAAAAAATAAACATTTCCAATCATTAAAATGCTCATTAAAATGGGAAATGGGAATGTTAAACTAGTGTTCACAAAATAAAACTCTCATTTCTGAGTATTTGTTCATGTAGCAGGGTGCCCAATCCCCTCAGGTGCACCTCTAACAACCTCCCAATGGGGCCAGCCTGAGTTCCCTAAATTAGTGCTACACTGGTACAGGGGCTTAATGTGGCATGGTGTCTCCGCCTGGGGTGGCAATATGGGATTCCTGGATGCTGACAGGCAAGGCTGTAACCTCCCACGAAACAGTGTATAATCTGCCCACACAGTCCTAACCCCAACACAACTGACAGAGTACAGCAGTCACAACCTCTGAACCATGAAATGCAATTCAACAAATAATGAATTTAAAAGGGAAAGGACAAGGGGCAGAAGGGTAAGTCGGAGCAATGGGGTAGCAGGAATTTTATTTATTTATTTATTTAAATTTTGATGTCCGGGTAAGCCCACTGAGATCATTGGTCCCTTTTTCAGGGACGACCCAGAGTTAGCTACATATAGGAACATTCAGTACAGCAGCATCATACAGCTGGTGAGCTGCAGTACATAAACAGCAGTTCAGTGCATGATTCAGAATGAAGAACTGAAGCTGGATAAATGCAACACTAGACATACAGGCCATACTAACAGCGGTCATTAGTCACACCAAATTGATTGAGCACATAATATAGACTTTAAATATACACATATTTTACAAGAAAGTACAATCTATGCTCCAAAGGCATCATTTAATGCCAGCTGCAGCAGAGACAGGTGTAGAGGATATGTTTGAACAGGGTAAGCAGGATTGCTATACCATATATACACAAAACCCCACTTGCATACTGTGTGACACTGAGCAAGTCACTTAACTTCCCTGTGCTCCCAGGTTGCACTTGTAAACAAGCTTTCAGCATAGTGTGTCTCACCTGGTTAAACAATGGAAAAAAAAGACAACAGAATACAGATGCTAGCATGTACAAGGGGGTGTGGACCAGAGAAGGGATTTTAGACATTTCTTAAAGAGTGCAAAATTGGATTTTTCAAGCACCTTGGAGAGTTAGGTATTCCACAGACATGAGACAACAAAGGGAAAAGCCCATTTCCCAGATACATACTGTACATTAGGTACAACAAGCAGAGGGAGGGCTGCTGATCTTAGGGGATGGATAAACCACCGCTGAATGATTCTGCTGAGGCTGAGTGGGGACAGGGTGGCAATAACTTTATGCAAGACTCAATATCTGATATAGTATTCAATTTTCAAAGAAGGCCAGTCCAGAGATGCTAGTACTCCACAATGATGGGCTCTAGTGTGGGTGCCAGCTGCAAATCACCCAATCCTATGGCACACTGCTCTTAGCCGTGTGTAACACCCCTGTTACCCGGGGTTACTAGAATCCCAGTAAGACCTAGTTGTAGGCAGGGAAGGCAGCATGTGAAACTCCAGTTAAATGGATTTCACACTGTCTCACTCTGCTCTCAGTCTCAGCTGAGACTGAGGGATGACATCACCATAGAACTATCGCATCTGCATGAGCCACATTGGAATCTGCAGATGGGAGCTAGGTTAGAATGTTGGGAGTTTTTGAACAGTGAGCAGCAGTAGTGTGTGAGTAGTCTTGAAGAGAGGAGCACAGCAGCCTGTGCAGAGGCTCTTGGAGCCTAAAGCTCTGATGTAGAGCTACTTCTAGGAAAGTGTGTGTGTTTCCGCCAAAAGAGGAACACAGTAAGCTGCTTCTGAAGTGGTGGAGACCGTGTTATTGAGTCTTCTATGCCCCATCCTTGAGGGGATGGGGGTAAAAGGTTTGCCTGTTATTCTAGGGGCAACCTCCTGGTTTCCGACCAGGGAAGAAGCTGCCTTATTTTTCTAGGTTGTGCTGTAGCACCAGAAGTGTAAAGAATTGCCTGTGGGGCACCTGTAACCAAAGGGTGAGTTCTGCTCTTACATGGGGCCTATGTTTCACCTAAAGTGTTGTAAAGTGGGGATTGGACTGCTTAATCAGTGGGAGGCCTAGAGGAATAGGCTTAGCCAAAGTAAAAGTATGTTCAAGTCCAGCACAAGGGGAAAGGCAAGACTTGTAGAGGAAATGTGCTATGCATTTATCCTTCAATCTACACTGCCAAGCTTTTCAGAAACAGATGTTTAATATCCAGAGAAATGGCCGGGTATGGATTGAGGAAGCTAGTGGTGGGAGACCCCCCATAATTAGTAACCAGGTTCACCTCTATGGATTTGTTCTGTGGCACTTTTACTTTGACTCAGGCACTTGGCCATTGCTGAAGGGAGTACCCAGATGTGGGATTGAAAGGAAATTTCCCTTATGGAGATGAAGGCTCTAAGGTGGTTTAGGAGCCACAGGAAAATGTGTCCATGTTACATGGAAGGTGTTGAGGCCGGGCAGGGGAGCCAAACCAACGGAAACCCCAAACAGTAAGTCAGGCTGTGTACCCAAAGCAGTGTGCAAGTCCAGGTTGTGTGCCTGGTGGGTCCAGAGCCTGAGGGTTGAAAATGTTGAGAAATGTTCTGTTTCTCTTATCTACAGTACCAGAATGTAGCCCCATGGGGTCCATCTATCTTTGTTTGTTCAGTTTGGATGTGAATAAATGCCACACTTTAGAATCCCATTCCTGCTATTGGACATCACAGTTATTACTTCCTGTGCTCAGATTTACTTGGGTGCCCCTGTGCAGAGTAACCAAACTAGCCCTCGTACGCAAAGTAACCTAGTCTTCCCCAACCCAGTCCCCTACTGGTACTGCTGTCATCAACAGCATGTCACCTGTCGTTTGCAACAAGTACAGGGGTGAGGGGCTTACACGTGAAGAGTAGAATCATCAGCGGCCTGAAACAGAGGTATTGTACGTGAAAAAATGTGCAGAAGAGTGGACTTAGTTCCTGGCTAGACAAGCCTCCTAGAGAAATAGGAAGAGAGTTGATAGAGCTGACCAATTCTTTGATTTAAATTTCTGACAAGGGCATCCATGTGCTCCTCAGATTACATCATTATCATTATTTATTACAGCAAGATGAGAGTAAACTCTCATTACAGTTGCATCCAAGTACAAGTACAAAAAAGGACAACACAATAGAACAACAGTTACAATACAAAATGCATGAAATGTACATGAACATTTTCAGAGATCAAGTTATACATTTAAAATAGATAAAACATTCATCAATAACAGTCACACGTGGCTAAAGATCAATCTTGCATTTGATGCCTTAAAGGGAGAGAAGGGTACTATAATATTTAAATTGCATTTTTCCTTAATTATTTCCCATGTCCGTGTTTGGTCCAGTATCACTCCCAGGTATTTAAAAGGTGGAACTAACTCCAGTTTACTTAAAGGGTCCCGTATTCAAAAGTGGCAGGCTACATTGTGCAAGTGCTTGTGCCCTACAACTCAACTGCGTCGGCACAAAATAATGATATATTCAGATGTTGCACCATAATATGCGATCGCGCATGTGTGGCAGAATATCCCAAACACGCGTGATCGTGTTGTGGGAGATGCACGGCAGGTGCCCAGAGCCCAGTGCAGAGCACACGGAGGTGAGCAATGCAAATTCACTTGCGCAGCATGCAGATCTGCAATATTCAGCCAGCATATGCGAATGGCCTCATGGCACAGTCAGCACCCATTCAGTACATTTGCATCTCGTTGCTGGAATGTATTGAAGCAATTTGCATACCACTGGCATGTGCAGTTCCTGCATTGCAGGGCAGCAGCACCACTCCACAAAAGGTGATCAGGAGGTACTGCAGCCTAGCCGGCAGGTGAAATGCATGGATGTTTGTGGGTGGACTTCACTGGCCTGAGTACAGTGCTGCATACCCCCCAACCCCTTACATCCAAATGTGAACCAAGGTATGTGACAACTGGTCAGAATGTGTGTTACAGCAGAAAACATGACAGTGCAAGCTCAGAAGACTGTGGAAATGGGTGCACCAGTGTTGCTAAAGTGTGCTGAAACCTGGCATCTCATATTATCAACAAGTCTGCATAACAGTCCCAGTGGTCGGTGTATAATGCCACCCACTCTATGTGGGTCAGAGGGTTTCTGAGTAATAACAAGAGTGCCGTACCCTGTACTGTTTGACTGTTGATATGATAGCAGTGCAACTACCCGTGGCCATGTCTGTGCCCTAGGTGACTGCATGCACAACATTGGAGAGGTCCAGGGTCCTTGGGGCATGCCCTTGCTGCTTTCAGGCCACAGGTGGTGTCACCCCTGCCCTGCACTGCTCACAGTTATGCACTGTCCTCCACCAGTACACTACAGTGATCTAAACCCAGGGCTGCTGTGGCATTGTCACACCACAGGATGGCATCGGTGAAATGTATACAGTTCCCGATGGAATGGGTCTGGCACGGCGCAGTTGTGTGCACCCATGGTGTTCCACCATGGCAGTGTGCCACTGGGTTGTCCCAGACCCATGCCATGCTGCCACCACTACTGCCATGCATCCTACTTACTGTTGTCCCCAGACGTCACCATGGGCGCATGCCTCCACTGGGTGGCACCCTGACGGCCACATAGATACAGGCCATGGCACCTGGTACATGCATTGCATTGTAGCTGTCTGCTATACTGGTGTGCCAGGGGGTATCTGACTAGCATGAGGCAGCTAGACATCCCCAACCTGAGTGTGGAGAGGGGGTTGGCTGACTCGGCAGTACCAGAGGTATCCCCGGCACCTAGCAGATACCCAGCAAGCTTGCACAGTGCGGCCGTAGTTTTGGGTACTGCCATCTGGTATGAATGCTTTGTGTGTGGGTGCCTGGAGCACGTCCTGGAGCACCTCTGAGGATTGTCTCAGGGTCACCTGTCTTCAGTTGTGCAGCCTGCCTGTAGGCGACTAACCGATTTAGGCCATCCCCTTACATGCCTAATGTTGCACAGCACAGTTTTTTGATGCAGACACATGCACCACACATTTTGGCTGAATATACACTTCCCAGCATATTCGGGTGCCTGTCCTCTTTTTGTGCCACACACATTATTTCTGCATGATTGCACATTTGAAATATACAACGCATCTCTCCCTTTCAAATATCATGCTTTGCACTATTTTCTGGGATGCACCATGCATCTCCATTTTGGCCAAACATCTCCTTTGAATATGTGGGCCAACATCTAGGCAGTAACACACTTTACTCTATGCAGATAAACACTTATACTCCATGCGGCAAACAAACAGGTTCTTTTTTTATGTTTTATTGCATTTTCCAAAATAAACTGAAAACAAACAATCTTGCTGGCTGGTACAAAAATGCCACACTAGCAGGATAGCTTTCTATAAATACAAATAAACCAAGAATTGTACAGGGTACAGAAACAGTTGTCAAATGAATAACACAATATCAGTACACTATGCAATATGTCACCAAAACAGGATAAAGTAGCACTAATAAGACTGCTAAAAACTTAAATGATAGTGTAATTACTATATGCATTATTGGAAAAGAGAAGAAGGAAAAATGTGACTAGTGTTGGTGTCATACATAGCATACAAGGGCTGATACTAGTTTGCAGTTTTAGTGGTCTCTAAGATGCATTAGGTCCCAACATTGCTTGCAGGTTGGGGCTGATTCTTGCCCTTCTAGCTGTGATTTGCACTGAATAAGTGGTTTAAGAAAGGACGACAAATTTAGGAGTCTGAGCAGGGAGTGATTTGTCAGATGGGACAATCCTTTGTAACTGGCAAATCTGGAGTGCTCTAAACCATGCTGTGGTGGGGGGGTGGAGTCTGTGCACTGTCTAAGGAGCAACTGATGTTTGGCCTCAAGGGCTAATGGTATGATCCATTGGCGGGCTGAAGGGCTTGTATGAATCCTACCCTAGGATTCATACAGCTGGGTCATTTGGAAGGGGGAGTTGTAGAACACAGCTACAAAAGGAGATTGTTGAATTCCAGTAGGAGGGAATGAATCAGTGAGCCAGCTGACTGTATGCAACTCCAGCATATTTTGCTAAGGAGTAGCCCCATTTTGTGTACCACCACTGGAGCCTGACACCATCTATGTCAATTTCTTTTATAATTAACTGGTACTGGACATCCTGAAAAGTGGTGTGTCCTTTTCATAATAACCCGCTACAACTTTGTGATGAGATGTTTAACCCAACTCCTACCACCCAGTGTAGTCTTTTAAAAAATTATGTGATTTTATAATATAATATACACAGCAAGAAATCAACAAAAGGAACAAGCTCTCACGAGAATATAAATACACACAATATTGTTAACAGGTGGTAAAAAGACAATGTCATCAATTATATATAAAACTATCCATTAATTCAAATCTTAATATAGTATTTAAAAAATTAATAGGAAAAAATATTTAAAAACTGTACTGTTTTTAATAGAAATCAAATATCTGTTTATGGTATATTGTGTTACAGAGTTATTTAAATCCTTTAGGTACATTTAAGCTGATTCGATGTCTCTTACCTTACATTGTGAAATAGATGAACATCCCCCTGAACTGCCTCAATCTAGTCTTTGTTTTTCTAGCAAGACATGGTGGTTTTAAACTGGTAAACTATAAATTTAGCTAGCCAACTGTTTGGGGAAGGATAATCACCTGATAATATAAGATATAAGCGTTTCCTGGTCTGGAAGATCACTACAGCACTTCACCAGATAAGGCATGTTTAATTGTAAGTACCTCAGAAGTCGGTTCTGAGGAGGAATAATTTAGTTGACAAGTGCTCAAATGTGCATATTGACGCTGATTCAGAATCCATAAACTGAAAGATTGTGAGAATAGCTTTCAATCTCCATGATGGTTAGAGAAGGGACATATCATCTATTTCTATGTGTGAATTATACCATATGGGTTCCCAACTGCCAAGTGACATCATAGACCAGTTCTGTTTGTTAACCTGGAGATTCCATGCATGCTGTGAGTATTTGTGAGTGGGGCAGTAAAAGAGGGAAGGTCACTAGTCAGGTTTCTACTTACCTCTCAAGGTGGTAAGAGATATTCTGCCCTTTCTATGAGGGCCCAGAGTCGGGGATGTTCATTGCTTAGGTGGAGCCAATGCAGGTTCTGACAAATTCCAATGTCTGATGGTAGCTCCAGAGTCATAACAGACACAAGCTACCCTGTCTACCTTGTGTACACAGCTTCTGTAAGATGAATCTGAGCTTCTTTCCCTCCTAATGATATCAGCGGAACAATTTCTCCAATCTCATAAAATAATAATTTGATATATAAAAAATGTTTTTTTATCAAGCAAATTAGTGTTATGGGGAAGGCCATCATTCTATAAGCAGTAATCTTCCCTCCAAAGGTCAGACTGAGCTTCTTCAATCTAGCTAAATGTACCTCCAGATCCACAGTTTGTCTTTTGAGATTGCTGTCAGCCATCTTATTAAGATTTTGGAATAATGGTCATTCCAAAGTACTGTAGGTGGAAGGGAGCCCATTTCAGCTTACAATGAGCAGTAGGTTCCTGTTTGTAGGCTCCTTTGAAAGGAAAGACTGCTGGTCTTTCTCAATTGATTCATACCCCCAAGATGCTGTGAAAGTCTTTGGGAATGCCCAACACCTACAGGATGGAGGTGACCAGGTTCGATAGTAGCAGCAGCCGAAGATCATCTGCATATACTAGGGTTTTAAGCAAGGCTTTACCCTTGATGCCCTGTACAGCCTTACACTCCTGAACTTGCATAGCAGGGGTCCAAAGCTGTAGATTCAGGAGGGTAGAAAGGAAAAACCTTGCCCTACGCCATGCTGTAAGGTAGCTTGTGTGGAAATTGTTCTGTTAATCTGGATCCTTGCCTTTGAATTTGTGTACAGCAGCTGGAACAGTGAAGCAAGCTTTGGGACAGTGGCTATGTGGTCCAGAACCTGATACTAATAGGCACACTCAACAGAGTCAAACGCCTTTCTGTATCTATTCTCATCAGGAGGGCTGGGTCCCTTTGAGTGATGGCTACCCCAACTGCCAGGATTACAGCTCAGACATTGTCCATTGTCATTTGCCCTTCACAAAGTCAGCTTGATGCTTATCTACTAGGAAAGAATTGGGGCCCATCTGGCAGCTAGGTTAGGTAATATTTTAGCATCCATATAAGAAGGGATATGGGCCCGTAACTGGAGATCACTTGGGATCCTTGGCATGGTTTGAGTATCAAGACAACCAGGCATCCAGCATCAAGGATGAGGTAGTGTGTTTGCTTGCATGGAAGAAGGCATGAGTCTAACAGCCAGTTGCCTGCACTGAGTCTGAAAGACCTGGTAAAATTCGACAGATAGTCCATCCAACCCAGGCATTTTCCCTTGTATGGTGGTCAGAGCAATCTGGGATTCCTGATTTGTGATGGGGACTCTAGGCTTTGCTGGTGATCCTCTGTGAATTTTGGTAGCATTGTGAGAGTCCAGAAATTTAGAGAGAGAGATCATCCTTGGGAAGGAAACCTATGACTTATTCTTTTCAACTTAGTATAGTATCTAAGAAGGCTCTCACTTATGTCCAACTGTTTGGAAGTAATAAGCCCGCCACATGTTTGCCTTTGTTGGGATACTCTGGTTTTGTATGCAAGGAGTTTGGATGCCCTTTTCCAGATTCCCAATACTTTTGATTTGCATTACTCACAGCACATTGTGCTGAGTTCATAAAGAGGGTATTGATGAAGTGTCACAACTACTCTGTTACATCCCACAGTAATTGATACCCAGTTCCCTCTGTGTGTCTGTTTTGAACATTGCCATATAACTTATTATTTTACCATGAATATTGGCCTTGAAAGCATCCCAGAGGGTGGCAATGAAAACCTCAGGTGTATCACTGAGTTGAAAATACATTTAACTTTCTTTTTCTAACCACTCTTTGAAGTTGCTATGTGTTAGAAGGAATGTACCCATGCTCCACTGATAGGCTGAGAGGGGTTTAATGCTGGCCTCCGTTGTGAGACTGACTCAAGCATGGTCTGAAATTACTAGTGGACCCATGTTCGACTTCCAGGAGGGAGGAAATATGTTGGGATTGGATCAGGAAGAAATCTGTCCTGAAGCTATTATTAGGCAAGGCTGAATGAAATGAAAGGTCCCTAACAGTGAGTTAAAGATTCCAGGGTCCACAAGTTGGATGCATTGGGCCAGGTGTGAGAGCTGTCAGGCACCTCCACGTATCCACGTAGTGGGTCCCAGACCGTGTAAGGGTGAAGTCCCATGGAGCAGAAGTGTGGCGTCTGACTCACTGGCATCTGGGAATGTTGGCAGAGCACCCACAGGGAGGACCGCAGGCTGCAGGAAATCATTGTCACTGGAGGAAAGGTAAGTGTAAAGAGAGGGCAGGAAGTAAACTGCAGGGAGTTGGAAGGAGTTTGCAGATAATCCCTATCTAGGGTCAGCTTACATTTGTACTGAGCACTGAAAGGAGGCAGTACAGCGCAGTGGTTTAATGCTCTGAGCTGCAAACCTGGAGACCTAGGTTTGAATCCCACAGCCCCTACTTACATACTGTGTGACCCTGAGCAAGTCATTTAACTTCCTTATGCTCCCCAGGTCACACCTGTAAACATGCTTCAGCTTAGCATGTCTCTCCAGTTAAAAAAAAGGTTCTGACATATTCCCAATGCCTGATGTTAGCCCAGAGCCATGGCAAATCCTAGCTGCCCTGTCTACACTGGTGTGCACAGCTTCTGTAAGATGAACCTGAGCTTCTCTCCTAAAGATAAGGAGAAAACAGTTTGTCTAATCTCAGAAAATAAGAATTCAGTATAAAGAGGGAGATTTTTCAGTCAAACTAATGATTTGGGAAGGCCATTATTCTATAAGTAGTAATCTTACCTCCAAAGGTCAGACTGATGCTTCCATCTAGCTAAATTTACCTCTCAGATCTGCAATTGGTCTTTTGAGATTGCTGCTGGCCATCTTATTAAGATTTTGAACAATTATCATTCCAAAGTTCTGTAGGTGGGAGGGAACCTGCGTCAGCTTACAATGGCGTAGGTTCCTGTTTGCAGGCTCCATTGAAAGGAAGGACCTCAGTTCTTTCTCAATTGATTCTACTCCAAAATGCTGTGAAAGTCTTTGAGAATGCCCAACACCTACAGGGTGGGTGACCAGGTTCGATAGCAGCAGCAGCAGATCATCTGCACATGCTAGGGTTTTAAGTGAGGCTTTTACCAATCGATGCCCCATGCAAGCCTAAACTTCCTGAACTTGCATAGCAGGGGTTCCACAGCCAGTAGTTTCAGGAGGGGGGAGAGGAAGAAACCCTGCCTAGTGCCACGCTGTAAGGTAGCTTGCCTAGAAATTGTTCCGTGAGTCTGGATCCTTGCCTTTGAGTTTGTGTACAGCAACTGGAGCAGTGAAATAAGCTTTGGGCCCATGGCAATGTGGTCCAGAAACTAATACAGAGAGGCACACTCAACAGAGTCAAATTCCTTTTCTGTATCTATTCTCATCAGGAGGGCAGGGTCCTTCTGAATGGTGGCTACCCTACCCCAGTATTGCAGCTCAGATGTTGTCCGCTATCATTTGCCCCTTCACAAACTCATCTTGATGCTATCTACTAGGAACAGATTTGGGGGGTCCCATCTGGTAGACAGGTTAGGTAATATTTTGGCATCCATATAAAGATGGGATATGGGCATGCAATTGGAGATCACTGAGATCCTTGCATGGCTTGGGTATCAAGACAATCAGGCCTCCAACTTCAAGGATGGTGTGTGTTTGCCTGCATGGAAGAAGGTGAGTCTAACAGCATGGTTGCCAGCTGAGTCTCGAAAGACCTGGCAAAATCGACAGTAGTCCATCCAACCAGGCATTTCCTTTGCATGGGTGGTCAGGACAATCAGATTCCTGAATTGTGAGGGGACTCTAGGCTCTGTTGATGATCGCCCATGAATTTGGTAGCATTTATTTATTTATAATCGGATATACCTATGAGCCAGAGGCTCTTTTATAGAGGTTCCTCATCAGGAAAATTTCTACAAATAGTTGATATAGGAATCAGCTACAGGGATAACAAGAAGCTTACAGGAAAGTAACTAACATAGACTGACAAGTAGGACTTGAGTACAAGCACAGTAAGGGGTATGTTGTTCAATTCTGTCAGTACACTAAGAACATTACAAACAGTAATTGACAATTAAAATACATAATAGGACAAGAGGCATAAATGGTTTGGCAGTTATTTATCAGTGCAGATATACAAAAATGGCTAGGCAACTCAGGACCCAAAGAATAAGTGCATTTATTTAGAACAGAGGGATACTAGAGGCGTAGAAAGTAGACACAGACAGAGGTAGAAATTAGGCAGGGAAATGAGGCAGTGTGGAGATGACATGGGGATAAGAGAAAAGGGGAGAAAGGTGGGGGAGGCTATGGAGGTTAAACATGAATGACAAGAGAAGGTACATTGGACTGAATTGCCAAGTTACAAAGCATTAGCAGGGGGTAAGGTGACGAGGAGGGTTTAAGTGGGCTAATCAAGGTGTGGGAGGAGGTTGGGGAGAGGTAGGTAAGAGAGAAATAGGTGTGGCAATAGGATGTAGAGACCAAAAATAGAGAAACTCTGTCTTAGCAACAAGGTAGTAACATGGAGTGAGAAAGGAGCTAGTAATGAGTAGTAAGGGGGGAGAGGAGGAGAGAAAAGAGAATACATAGGGAAGCAAAAAATTAGGTAGAGGGAAGAGATGAAAGATTAGCTAGTGTGGCAATATTAGAGGAGGCATTAGAGGAGAAATAAGTAGAGGAGAGAAAGCAAAGTAGGATGGAATTTAGGAGGCAGAGCGAGAGGATGAGAGAGTCATAACAAAGAAGATGGAGACGGGTGGAGATGGAAAGTAGGGTTAGGGATGCAGGGAGAGAGAGAGATGGGGAGATGAGACTGATATGAGATATAATGCAGGTTGGAATGGTTAGCCACTGGGTGGGAAGAGAAGACTAGAGAGGGAGATAAGTGACCGCTAGCAGTCACATCTTTCTGGAAGAGGATAGCTATCTCGTAGTTTTGCCTTTGAAAGGGCCTAGTTTGAGTTAACTTTGTAGGTCAACATTGAGAGAGTTAAACCAGAGTGGTACCTGGTACTAGGAGCATTAACTACAGAAGAGTCCTCGGAAAGGAACTTTTAGGAGCGGTTGTTTGTTCCCTAGTGTTTCTAGAGAATTGATGGGATTGACAGAGAAGGTTTTGCACACCAGGTGGAGTGAGTCCAAGGGAGGACTTTTTCATGAAGAGGTATACTTGGTATCACATATGAGAGTTCAAGTTAAGCCACTCAGTTTGAGAATATAGCTCACACGAGTGAGTAAGCGGTGAGCTCCAAACAGAGATGACAGGCCACATTCAGGGAAGTTTTTAGATGCTTTAGGTATTGGGTTTGCAGCCTGCACACTACTAGGCTGTAGTCGATGGTCAAGATCACTGAGCCAGATACCGAATTTGAGAGCCTCATTAGGAAGGCACCGCTTATTCCTGTACAGTAGTCCCAGCTTCCCATTAGATGATTTTGCCACCTGATCATTATGCTGGTGGGAGGATAGGTTACTATCTAAAGTTATACCTAAGTATTTAAAACTATGCACCATTTTGAGGGGGGATTTGCAGTTATTAAGAATTTTTATATTGAAAACCCTGTGTCTGTTTTTTGGTGATGTGAAATTCCTGGTTTTGCTTTTTTTTGTAGTTGAGAAGTAGCTTGGAGTTTAGGAACCACTTTTTGGTTTCAGAGAAATTCACCTGCATTATTGATTCTAGAGTAGTAGGGTCTTGGTGACTTGTGTATAACACTGCATCATCAGTGTACAGTAGTATGTTGTCTGGAATTTCTTGAGGTAGGTGGTTTAGGAATAAACTAAAAGGTAGCTGGCCTAATATGGAACCTTGGGGCACCCCAGTAATGATGACCTGGTTGTTTGACATGGCTTCAGATAGTTTTACTTTTTGGATGCTGCCAGTGAGATAGCTCCTGAACCAGGCCACTGATTCATATGACAGTCCCAAGATGGATAATTGGTTCAAAAGATGCTCATGATTAACGGTACCAAAGACTTTGGTGAGGTCAATATATGTAGCCCCCACCGAAAGACCTTTGTCCATTGAATTATGTATGTGGGTGCAGGTTGTAAAGGTTCGACACCCTCCCCCATGCTTAAGGACCCTGAGAGCATTTCGGCCAGCACATTAAGGCTCTCCTCGTGGGTGCAGATCATAAGAGTTCGACAAACTCCCCTGAGCTGAAGGACCCCGCAGCATTTTGGTCAGCACATCAACGCTCCCCTCGTGGGTGCAGGTTATGAGGGTTCAACACCTTCCAGGGCCAGATTAAGCTCCTGGGGGGCCTGGGACACTGGACCTCTGGGGGGCCCATGTGTGTGCAGTGTTTATGACATGTGAAAATCCCCAACCCATCTAGGGGGGTCTGGGGGCTGCCTCCAGAAAATCTTGAAAATGGCTGAAAATGGTGCGCTTAGGGGTTTCCTATCGCTTTTCTGATTTTTTTTCCCTACTGTAAAAAGTGACACTTTATGCTGGAAAATACTGTACATGCCACTGCCTCAAATCTATATATTGTATGTTCCATATTCACATATATGGATAGTACAAATTTAGTACATTAACTTTTCAGAATATGAATATATAAACATACGGTGGATATTACTACAAATATATATATATTTGCAAAGTGAGACAAGCGTAGGATAAGGGCAGTGTTCAAACTTGGGGAGGTCTGGTGAGGGGGCTTGAGTCCGAAGGTGTTTACTACTGCATTCAGAAAAGAAAGGGTACAAGAGTCATAAGTTCAGGGTGGACAAGGCAGTGGGACCTGATGGCATACATCCCAGGGTACTAAAGAAGCTAAGGGTGGAGCTAGGATAGCCAATATCAGAACAGTTTATTGAGTCTCTGGAGCACAGGAGAGGTCCCATTTCTTTTGTTTTGTTTTTGAGGACATCTGCAGTGCCTAAAGAATTGCTAGTACAGAGAGTACTCAGCAGCCAAAGACAAGGGGTAAAGATGATATCACTGGCCACTGAGGTGGACGGCGATAGGGATAAGGCACTGACTCCAGGGTCTGTTGGTGTCAAAGCCTCACATCACTTCTGCTGGTGCCAAGAAAAGGCCAGAACTTGACCAATGCCAGAGTCCCTATGGAAGATATCTAGGCAACAAAAAATTCTGTGTATCTCCTATATTATAGTGGCCCATCTGGAGCCTGAATGTGGACAGCCTCTGTAAAAGTGGTGAGGCCCCAGAAGAAGACAACTCAGCGTGTACATCAGGAGAAGAAAGGGAACCTAGATGAATATGGATTTGCAGGACTGGACCACACAGTCAAAGGTAGTAGAGATGTGTTCATCTACCCCAGCATCCTTACAGGTAGTGTCAAACAGCCCAGTTACACAAGAATAAAAGGGCATACCTAATCAAGACAGTCTGACATAGTCAATAAGAAACAATTTCATCAAGAAAATGGGCCAGCTTTCCAGCAACCACAGGGATGTACCCTGTAAGAGCTAGTGTAGTCAATCCAGAAAGGCATAGACGTCCCATGAGCAGAACAACTTCCAAGCACAGTTACATCTGAATAGTGCACAGGGGCATGTGCTGCATTTAGTAACTATCAGGAATATACCCCAGGCAGGGGAGGAGGAGGACAAGAAAAGAAAAAGGTAGAAATAAGTTATGCTCCAGAAAATCTTTGTTTGGCTGGTGGAAGGCTCATGCGATCCTCACCCTGACACTTGGTCGCTTGTCACCCCATTCTCTATTCATCATAATTTCCCAATACAAAAATCAATTTATGCTACTAGAACATGGCATTCATGCGACTTAGCAGTTGCAAATGTATCAATAAGTCATCAAAGCTGATCGGTGAAGTATATCACTTTCAATACTTAGAAGAGTGAGTGCACTCAGACGGGTCATCTCGCATTGTAGATCGTAGTTTGTTTTTAACGAGGGCCATTTTGCTGAATGAGCGTCACCTGAGCAGATAGTCACCATCAGTGACAGGCTACATGCGAAGAGCGACAGAAACATTCGGAAAGGTCTCTTGCAGTTCTTCAGTATGAAATAGTGATGCTCGAGATAGTGGTGAATCACAACCTCTTGCCTTGCAAAGCTGGGATGAACTGAGACATTTCACCAGGAACACCTCAACAGACAAGTCGATGGGTACTTGAGCTAATTTCTGAGCCTCAAGATGTATTGCCTTATCAGTTAAGACGTCAGAATCCACTATAACTTTGAAGTGATCATAGACACTTTGGTAAGCCAAAATTTGTAATCAAAGCCATAATGAGGCAATCTATTATAACCAAGTAGGTCTCAGTCCGGTATTTCTCTCTGCCAGTTAGAACAACTCCTTCAGATTGCGCCAGTCATACTGCATGTTTCTTTTCCTTTTCCTTGAGTGATCAGTTCTGTAATTAGAGGGCCAGATAATTTTGTGCTAAGAATTTCAAATTTATCGAAACTATCACGCGAATGTTGACAAAGGTTTCGGAGAGATGTCAGTAATTCAACAGTAGATTTAAGATCAATTTTGCTATGTTGCAAAGATTTGCTCATCGATTAAATCTGACAAGAATGGTATTCCACAGATCACAAAGAAATGTCAAGTTCGACTAACTCCATTGTTTGGGACGCACGAGACTGCCTCATGTCTTGAGGTGCCATTCTGATGTTCATCATCAGCGATTTCCCAGAGAAGCTTTGATGTCGGCATAGTTGTCAGAGAGTGCCTTGGTTGCATCAGCACCTGCAGACCACCGTGTGTCAGACAGTGACTTCCAGTGTCAATCCCACCTTTCTCCTTAAGTGTTTCATCAACATTGAAAAACGGTGTGAGACGCAGAGAACAAAGTGCATACTTTCTCGCAGAAAACACAAAAGAAGCTGACTGCCTTGACACAGCAATCAACGAATTAGAACCAACTAGGTTCAGAGAATGGGAAGCGCAAGATACAAATATTGCTAGGGGGTTCACTTGTCTGAGTTGTGCTTGCATGCCAGAGTATCATCCAGCCATGTTGTTTGCATTGTCATGAAGACTGGCCACGACAATCCATGAAGTCAATGGCGTCAGTCTTCAAGTAGTTCAGCAAGAGGATTGCTGGAGTCTTCAGCCATATGACTGTTGATTTGCAGGAAGACAAAAGCTCAACTGGAACAACATTTAACACATACGAGCAATCAGTCAGCTGATCAACGTGAGTTAAATCTATTGAATCAACAGATACTGAGAAATACTTGGCCATTACGATTCTCTAATAATAGTGCCTCTAACATGGTTCACCATGATTTGAATGAATTCTTCAAATATAGTTGAGGACAGGTAAGCAGGCTTTCCCACCAGCACACACTAAAGTTTTCTATAGTGTGGCCAGAAAGGGATCAAACAGCTATTAATTCTATGCAACCAGGAAGTTACCATTATGTTTTTGATACAATTATTTCATCATCTCCTCGAAGCCAGGCCTCTCAGCCAGAAGAGTAACAACAGCCACTACCCGACATAATACATCACGCCAATACTGCTTTCTTCCTGACACTGCTTCTCCAAACTACGGTCAACATGGCAATATTCTTTCCAGCCAGTTTGCAAATGCTGAGAATGCAATCTCTGTACGTCACTTTCATGTGTCGCGGATTCTCTCATCAGCTTTTTCCAGTCATTAAAACCATCAACTTGCAAAACTGATCCTTCTGACTTGTCATCAGCGTACAGAAGAAACAGTATAGAGATCCTTTGAAGGACTATATAGCATCCATTTCTCAGATGCATCTCACCATTCGTCCACCTGCGGTAGAACAATGTGATCATGAAACGGAAATGCCCCTTTGTGGCTGTCTCTAAAAGGTTGTAATAACTTTGAATTCATGTAACTGCAGAGTCAGTCTTATTCTGGCAACTGTCTGGTCCTTTCTCAATCCAGAAGTCCACTGTGGTGAACGATGGGGAACCACCACAGGATCAGTTGGTCGACATTCACATTCATCATGCGGAATGAGGTGATGAATCACTGATAAACTCCTTCTGTCCCAAAAACATGTCATCATTTTCATTTGTGGAAGTAGCAGTCAAAGGACACTGTGGACAACCAAAGTATTGTCTTCAAATAGTCCCAAATCAGATTCCACATTAGATGTGCCTGTGAAACTTCAGAGTTGACAGTAGCATTCACACTTGCTGAGGGATAACTAGTTAGTGACAAGGACATCAGCTGACACAGAAGCATTAATCGTGAAAAATTGACTGAGTCGAGGGTCTTTGCCAACACGGAATTCAGTTTATCTTGCTTCTACCGAATGCGACATTTCAGAGCACCTGATTGCAAAAACCCTTCATGGCATTTTAATCTAATACACACACACTGTCTCCACACGTCCCAGTCAGACCTGGAAACAAAATGAGGATTGGAAAAGAACTACATACAGTAGTAATATGTAGTAATCACACAGTTAACTGTCAACATAGTTGATACCACAAAATGTTATTCTCATCCAAAATTTTAAGACGCATTTTTTCTTTTCTTTCATTACTGAACCAAA
The DNA here is from genome assembly GCA_016271365.2 of Neoceratodus forsteri. Lineage (NCBI taxonomy): Eukaryota > Metazoa > Chordata > Ceratodontiformes > Ceratodontidae > Neoceratodus > Neoceratodus forsteri. The sequence goes on along the minus strand of CM028135.1, from coordinate 249,297,433 downwards.
ATACTACGGGATGACGTTTTAAATGTTTCCTCTCCAGTCATTCCCACCATAAAAAATGAAATTGACATCCTTGGTACAGCATAAAGCAGCAACATAACAATAATCCAGTGAAATTTTACTTACACTTTTTAAGAAATTTAGATTGCCACCACCTCCTGACTTGTATGATACCATTCTTTCCATAATTTGAAGCTGCCTTATTACTTCTTTTTTTCCATGTTTGAAATAATACAAGGAATTCTCTTTTAATATGGCTGGACTAGACTTCATCAGTATTCTCTGCTGTTTTCGTCTAATCAGTTGTTTAAATATCACTTGTTGTGTCTAAATGAAATCATGTTGCAGGCAGTGCTCCTGACCTTATGGAAAAATAGATGTTCAAAAACAGCTGATTATATTGATGAAGACCTGATCCAGGCTATATTGAGAGGAGTCTTCTTATTATTACAAACATGGAAAAGTACTAAAAACAAACCACATTGTGGAAAATGGGTACCATACACATCAGAAGGTAAGGGCAATCTAAAATAATACAAAAAGTATAGAATCAACATTTTCACCAGATTCATACACAGCTGCTTTGGCCATAATTATCAGAAACATGTGGAGCACCATTATTCATCCTCAAGCTGCCACTTAGAAAATGGTTAAAAGTATTCAGGCTTGATCATTGAGGACTTCTAGCTCGGCATCTATCAGACAACAGATGCCCGCTCATTAAAAGTATCAGCCAGCCAACCCCATGACCATCACAACAGTCCTGCTGCCCACCTGGTCTCTAATAGGCTAAACACCCTCATTTCATTTTCAAATCTCCGCCTATAGTAGGTCTTTAATGAGAGCCGAGACCACACACCAGTCCACACAAGACGTTCTCCCAATAACATTATGAACCTAATGCATATCCCTGCTGAAATAAGCAGAACACAGCCAGTAGAAATGAAATAAATGAACCTGTTTCCACAAAGTTACTTTTCTTTCTATTATCTCCCTGTCCACACCTGAGCTGTCACGACTTGATAGCACAATGGACAACGTGGCATTTTGCCCCATTATCCACAGTAGACAGACCTCACACTTTTAAAATCAAAAACTGAAAACCATTTTTTTTCTATGAGTCACCAAGACAGCCACTGAGCTGGCAAAGCTCCAACCCTCATGCACAATACGCAGACACCACCAAATGACAATCTAAATAAAGATCTCCAAAAACAACAACAGCAGTTTTCATTTTCAGACCATGAGCGCCTAGCACGCCATCTGCTCACCACCACATCCGATGCTCACCTGTCTCAACCCAAAGACAAGCAACTCTATTTTTTCAATCACACATAACCTAATTTTAAACACCAATAGACACCTCCAGGGTGGGCGTAAAAGGCTATCCACCCTTCCAGGGCTATAAGACCCTCCGCCTGTGGCATCAAACATCATTACGCCCCTGGGTGGGCGGTACAGCCAATACCGCCCACCCTGTTGGGTACTATTGATTGCACAGCATGTATCAAGCATGCTTTTATTTGAAATTGCAAGCCATGACAGTAGCTCATACAGATATGTACATACACTATATCCCATAAATTTTAGTACAAAATGATGATGAAAACTAAAGGCAGTCTTACTTACCTCTGATAAACTCCCTCTCAGCCTGAAAATGAATGAACTACTTGAGTCGCCAGGCCCCGGTCTTCTTTACTATTACCGATAGCAAAAGGGCTCTAAAAATAGAAAACAGAAAATAAATTCTGTATCTTGAAGCCAATTAAAGCCCTCAACTGTAAATGCTATCACTGATTACCTGAAATTATCAAGCAGACCTCTAAAGCAGTAGGTAAGGCTGGGGGAGGTTAGGTGCATAGTAGAAGTATCAAGAAGTAAAAAGGGAGGTAATAATCCTCTTACAAGACACTGGTTAGGCCCCATCTGGAGTACTGCATGCAGTATTGGGGCCACACTCACAAGACATTAACCAAATTGAGGCAGTCCAGAGAAGGCAACCAAATGGTGCAGGGACTGCATCCAGAAGACATAAGAGAGGACAGATTAACAGAGCTCAATATGTATGCCCTTGAGCAAAGGAGGAGAGAGTGGATATGATCAAGGCATTCAAACACCTTAAGGGCATTAACAAGGTGAAAGAGTCAACATGTTTAAACATAAGAAAATAGCAGGACAACAGAGGACACAGCATGAGATTAGAGGGGCCATTAAGGGGAATGAGGAAAGTCCTTTTCACAGAAAGGGTGGTGGATGCATGGAATGGCCTGCACCCAGGAAGTGGTGGCTATGAATACAGTGCAGGGCTTCAAACAGGCATGGGATTGGCATAAGGGAGCAATACAAATGAGTATGAATAGATAGGCCACTGACAGAGCAAAGGACAATGGCACATTTATAAGATTGAAAGAAATGGGCAGACTGCATGGGCCTTGCATGGACCTTATCGTACAGTCAACTTACGCTTCTATGTTTCTATGGAGAGCCTCCCTCACCACAGAGGGCTTCAACGGTATGATTAACTGCATTGTAGTTAGACAGGAGAAAGCATTATTATGGCAAAACATGTTTGCTTTGGGAGACAGTAACACCAGTTGTCAAGCAAGCAGGTAGGTCACTAACACTTAACTCAATGTTTCCATCACAAAGAAATGCCTAATGCAGTACTTCCTCCCTGCCCTGGTAGCGTAAGGGTACCATGATCAGCCACATATGGTATCTTGGTATGGGGGGGATATGTAAACTCGCGGTGCTTCACTCATATGACAGGACCAGAAGGCTAAACAGTAAGTCCAACTTAGCCTTCTAGTCCTGTCATAAGGAAGGAAGTTATTTGCAGATTACATATCCTCAAGTTGAACACTGTCTGTAATTTGTTGTTGAGGTAATAAAAGTACAGTTTCCATTTAATACAATTAAACAACTTAAACTCAAGTAGTTGAATTTGAAATCATGTAGATTTACTCTCAAAAGGAAGGAAGGGCATTTCTATTACATCAACAACAAGGAAATTACAGTGCGCAGTGGTGTGTGTGTGTGTCAGTTTTGTGCTTGTGCTTACAGTGCTTCTGTACTTGTGCTGTTTATTTTTTTTTTTTGCTCATTTATTTATTGCTCTATGCCATTACTGCCTGAACTAATGCCCTTGCAGGCCATTGCCAATTGCTATGTAAACAATATAACTGTATAGCCTTACGCTCAAGTTAATAGATCCCCCTCAAAATTAGGATGCCACTGCTCATCCATCCTCTATACCCTGCCCAGCTGCCCTATGAGTTATGAGAGACTGGAGGTTATCAGCACAGCAGTCAGAGGAATACAAATTTGATGTGGGTACAGGGCGCAGGCGCTAGGCATTCATGATCATCACAACAACAGACTCACTCAACCATATGAGACTGGCCCCACTCTCATGTTCCAACAGGCGAGATGGGCTCACAGTCAGGTGTGTGTGTGGGGCAGCAGGGGCTGCTGGATTATGCAGGGAGGGACTCTGGGAGAAGTAGGGAGGTGGGAAGCAAGCCCGATGGCTGCCGCACAGTGCCTGGAGCTGTTGGACAATAGCTAAATAATATAAATATAATAATAACAAATAATATAAAATAATAGAATAAATGAACTAGCCTGGGAGGGGTCCCAGGGTGGTAACCTAGATAAAACATTGGCTGGACAACGGACCACAGAAGGTAATGCAAATGAGTCCACCTTGAAGAAAGAGGTTACTAGTGGGCACCACAGGGTTCAGTACTGGGCCAGTCCTTTAATGTCTTTATAAGTGACATTGCAGAGGGACTGGAAGAAAAATATGACTCTCTGCAGATGACACAAAGATCTGCAACAGGTTGATACACAAGAAGGCGTAGAAAAGGATGAGAAGGGAGCTTGGCAAGGTTGGAGGAATGGCAGAAGTAAAGCGCTTAGATTCAATGCAAAGAAGTGCAGTAATGCACCAGGGTAACAAAACCCTGGGGAAGATTACACAATGGAGGGAGGTAGGAACAACAAAAATGGAAAGGGACCTGGGGTAATCATATCAGATGATCTAAAGGTTACGCAAACAATGTGAGAAGGTGGTAGGGAGGCCGGAGGATACTGGGATGTGAGGCAACACCAGCAGAAAACAGGAAGTTGTTATCCCCTGTACAGACAGTTGGTAAGACCCCATCTAGTAGAACTATAGGTACATAGGAGACTTAGAAATGTCCAAAAACAAGCTTGGAGTAAACTGCGAGGCGTGGTGCTAATACCCAGTTCATTTATCCAAAACACAAAAGTAGAGTACACACACCTCTAATAACAAGGACACCAGACTAAATATAAGTTAAGCTTTTATTAACACATGCCAAAAAACCTGATGGCGTTTTAGGATGAAATTGCATCCTTTCTCAAGGTCATCCGGAAACGCCCAGGTTTTTTTGGGCATGTGTTAACAAGTTTAACTTATTTAGACCGGTGTGTGCTCACTTTGTGTTTTAGACTTAGAAATGTTCAGCTCTTTTGTGGTTTAGTAGCAAATCTGAGCACTATTTTAGATGCCAGTAGTGAGTACTCACCCAAAGGTTACTACGAGGTAAGTTCCTAAACATTAGAAGCTTTTAATTTGTATATAACATGATGGTATACCATTAATAGGGTGTCATAATAATAGCTCGGTGAGGCGTGTCGTCAAAATAATTTCAGTGATAACAGCTAACTATGCATGACAGTGTGGGCATGTTAGGAGCACTGCATGTAGTCAGGTAGCTCTTTTCACTGATGGCATCTTGTTTAAGAATGTGAGTGAGTAGCTTGGCCATGCCAGTCAGAGAGTAGAAGAAGCAAGAGCTGTTCATGGGCTCCCTCCTGCAGACCTAGGTTCAACGTTCAAGCCTGATGACTTATTTTTTTTTCATGACCACAGTTGCACCCCCACCTCCATCCTCCAGAGTTGCATCCCCAGAGTTCCAATACTTGATTCTCCCTTCCTCAGCTGCATCCTCTGGAGAATGACCCCTCCTGAGTTCCTCCCAGAGACACACATTCAAACATGAGTATATAATGCTCAGACTCAGAGACAACAATGGCCTACAATACAGGTACAAGTCTGTCCCGGAGCCGGAGGATTGTGCAGGAGAGGATTGGGGGGAGGACAAAGGCTGGATCTGGCTGCCTGCCTACCGGCATTGCAGCATTGCATCTGGAGCCGATTAGAGACAGCAAAGCCACGGACGACCATAATTTTTTTTTAAACTGCCCGCAGACTCGGGTGGGCGGAGTCGATCAAGAGCAACAGGAGTTAGTACTAGGGAGTCGGGAGGCGGGGAGGGCACTCAGACAAGAGAGAGGGAGTACTAGTGTCCACTCGACTTGACCGTCATCTCAGAGAAGTAATGAGAGAGGGAGAGGCGGCGGCCAAAGGAACTGGAGGTCGGAGACGGAGTGTGGAAATATTCGGAGGACAGCAGCAAGTCAGGAAATTAACTTGAACTTCCAAATACTTAATTTAACATGAAAAACATCACATGCAGGCTGCAGCAGACCAGACCAGTTCATCTAACTTTTCCTCACCCGCCCGGCTACCTCCCGGCCCCCACCCCAGAATAAGAAAGATCATTCAGGACGGTCGGGACCAAGAGAGACCGATAAAAAAAATAAAATCATTAAAAGAGAAAGGAAGGACCTTCCATCCAATCCAGGCAATAGGCTTGACTCATCCCGACCCCAGCTCATCTCGGGCTGACACTCAAGTTTTCAATTCGACACTGTGTACCTCAGACAGTAAGTACCTGTCGGTGAGTGATAACGATTTTAGTTTTTGTTTTTTTGTCTCCTCCTCACTAGTCTCTGTAGTACTTGCACCCCACTACCACAAATAGCTTAAGCTTTGTTTTATTTGAAACAGATTAGCCCGGGAACCTCTTCAACCAACCCAACCCACGTCTGCTCAGCTCTATCTCTCCAAACTTCATGTGGTGCATAGGTATGTACACTAACACATCATGAAACAGACCAGACGATACACACCACATGACTTCTCTGCTAGTTGGCCTGCATATCACGTGATTCTCCCCCTCTCCATTGGAGTCTAATCAGGCAACACTGCTGGCAAAAACAGGAACAACAAGGGCCACAGCAGCAAGTCCTTTAAAGCAGCAGCACCGCAGCCACTTTAAACGCAACTTGTTTTTTTTTGCCCTATATTTACACGCAAGTCCAGCGTTTCTCGGGGTACACCCCCATGGTGGGGAGCCTGGGGCATTTGCCCCATTTGCCCCCCTCTTAATCCGGGCCTGACACCTTCCCCCGAGCATAAGGACCCCGCAGCATTTCGAACAGGTAATATCAGCATTTCCGAGCAGCCTTCCAGCGAGCACCACTCCAGTCACACAGCCCTGAATTTCTCGGAACTTGGAGTAGGAGCCCCGCTGAGGCTACGTGTCAGCACCCCACCGCCCCACAACCACCACCCTTGGTTGACTTGGTGATTTATAGAGAGACAAGAATCAAGTGACTTGTGAAAAAAAAAAAAAAAATCAGGCAACTCTCCCATTTGCAGGTTATCATTACCTACCACTAGGGGCTGCTATTCAGCCCATACTTTCCCTAAACTGCCTGGTATGTGTAGTATAAGAGTACCCATAACCTGCTCAAAACCCTTGCCTTATATCTCCTTACACAGCAGCACTTAACTTTCCATTCTTTAATGATCCATAACATAAACTATTATGGATTCTATACATAACATTTCTATACAGTTTAAGTGCAGGTCCATCCCATATCTACTAGGCATCAATGCTATCTCTCTCTCTCTCTCTCTCTCTCTCTCTCTCGTGCAAACTGTTGATATGGATAACTCTCTTCTTGATGACTCTCACTCCCAGTATACCACCTTCCTGCCTCTTCCCTACTCTACCACTCACTACCCCTACTCCTGCCCTCCATACACCCTTTCTGCTGCCCACCCCGGTGATAACTTCCCCCTCAGTAACCATGTCCCACTCCCCACCTCCCACTTGCTCCAAACCACCTGCTCCCTGAAACCATGATTACCCCCTTTCTATATAGCCCAAAATTATTGCTCTTCGCCTGCTCTCAAGTTACCAATAATCTAACCCAACATGCAGGCCCAGTACTGTGCAATCACAAAAAGATCCTAATAAGTTTCCTAGTCCAGGATCTCCATTATCTTGCTTCTCCTTATGGGCAATATTCACCACAATCCTCGCCCTACTATCTCACCCCTGCCTGTCAGCATATTCCAAAGGACTACAAGATGGCCATTGTAAATATATAGAAGCCCAAAAATCTTGCCCAGCTACAAGCCTGGTCTGCTACGACAACCCCAGTGCACTAGCTGTAACTGAAACATGGCTGTCCCAGAACACCCCAGACTTGGCTGTTTACATACTGGGGAACCCTATTATTCAGATCTGACTGGCCGAGCAGGCGGGCGAATACAGTGCACTGTATCTTCAGGATCAACTGCAGGTATTAAAATTACTATGACGAGCCCTATAGCTGGTGCTCAATCCTCACCCTTAGGGTGACTGTTAGCAACTTAGGTAAATCCTCTATCTTATGTCAGTCTATATTCCTCTTGCAACCAGAAGGAGGCATACATCCTTCCCAAATATCATCACCAGCTACCAAATAGCTCCCAAATCATTGCCTAGGTGACTGTATACAACCGGCATGCCCCAAACTTCCTCCCTCAGGGATCGCAGCTGCTGCCCAAAATCTTTTCAAAATGGTTCATAATTTACTAGAGTAAACCAACTCAGGGCACTAGTTCCTTCATTGATCTCATCCTCAAAAACCACTCTGAGTGCATAGGATGTCAGGTCCTCCAGACCACCATGATCACTCCCCGTTACCCGCCACTGGACAAATAGCTAGATGCCCCCCCGAGGATCTCCATATCACCAGCTAAAGAAAGGGTCCGAGAACAACCAGAACCATCTCCTTCACCTTGACTGGTCTCCACTGATCACCAGTCGTCAGGATACTGCCCCTGTCCTTCTTCATTAGCCCCTCAAGCTGCCTGAAACATCTTAGCCCCCATTGTTAAGGACAGAAAAATAAATCACCATGGTAAATCGGTGATGCTCAATCTAATGAACACCCGTGATAACCTAACAAATCAAATCAAATCAACTTTATTTTATAGTGCCTTCAAAAACCAAAGCTGTACAGCAAATGAATACATCATAATAAAATTAAAAACAGCATTAAATGTAACAGCCATATAAACAAATGAAGCAATAAATATGTTTCAAACCAGTTTTAAACCACTGTTACCATGCCCTTGAATCTGGCCACCTTGATCGCCAATCACAAGACAAAACTCATGCACCTGGGCTATCCACCAGCAAAGGCTACTTTTACAGCCAAACTCACTGCCACATGGGGAAAGAGGTCCCGGAAAATATGAAAGAACTTAGTAGGATCTGCCTCCAACAATACTTAGCATCGATCAGTTCCAACAAGACCCTATAGATAACAGATACATTCAACGTTCCATTCTCCACCTCAGTTCTATCCCCCCCCAACCTTTACCATCTACTGAATAGTTCCCAACACCCCTCTGCACTCCACCTTCATTCATAACTATCTCCCATGTGCCTCCCGCCTTATCTCACCTGTTCCTGGCAGGACAAAAAGAAGTGGTGACTTGGTGATTCTCTTGATCGCTGCTCTTCAACCATGATGCGTTCTAACACCCCAACAAAAAATACCATGTCTCAGTACGGGTTCCTCACCATGGAAAAAGGGCGATCATTAACCCAGTTCATAAAAGCGAGACCAGACTCTTGTAATAACTATAAACCCTCCAGCGCCTTCTTCTCAAAAGCTTTGGAAAATAGTGTAGATCAACATCCGATTATCTAGACTCATACCACCTACTAGCCAGCAGCATGGCTTCAGGAAAGGGCACAACACTAACACTGCCTACTTGAGTTACAACATCCATGATGCCCCTGATCAGGAGCCCTGTGGATCTGTCTCTATTGATCTCCAAGGTTTGATACTGTCAGTCACAGTATGCTGATAAATTCTCCACTCTGTTGGTGTTTCTCAAGAGACAGCTGACTGGTTCTCCAACTATCTCCATGGACGTACCAAACAGTAAAATAAATAACATTCTACAACCCTCCTGTCCTCGGTGTCCCAAGGGGTCTATCCTAGGCCCGCCTCCTCTCTTTATACTAAATCCTCCCTGGCCTCAATGGGTATCCTAATACTTTGATATGACATGATCTTTAGTCAACACCGACCTACCCAGCTCCAAAACACGGAGGCCTTCATGAAATAAATCTGGTTTACCTCCACAAGCTTGTCCTATACTACAAAACTAAGGTCATGCTATTTGCCCACCCCCAACATAAGCATAATGCGCCAAATTATCCATATTAAATTCCCAGTACACACTGGAATCAGTCACCAACTTTAAATATCTAGTCACCTTGACAAGCCTTACCTTCGATCATATAGCTTTGTGCTCTATTAACATCAAAATTGAGCTCCTGTTTAAATTGAAACCATATCTACTGATGCCCTCCATTAGCCATTTCAGCTTCATCCTTTCCCTAATGGGAGAAGGATAATCATATAGGCTGCCTCTGACTACCCTAACCAGTACAAAACGCACCCTAAACAAAGTCTGGCTGGACAGGCCACAATCTACACACACACCTGTGACCGCTATCGACACCCATCATGGCTGAACCAGGGCTGTTACACTATAGACCCGTATTGCCAAAAATCCAACAAAAGCTAGCTCCTCTGGCTGTCTCTTGCTCCTCAAACCAGCTTTTGACACCGGCTACAACACTCTGGCTACTACCTTTCATATTCCTTTACAAGGACCACAACTGGCAAAGGATCTTTTGCTACAGACTCCACTGATGAACTCTCCCAACCCTACCCTATCTATTCCAGGTTGGGGCTTTTAAAACTGAGCTACGTAACAATATGTCAGCTCCATAAGATTGAGTTAAACACCAAACAAGACAATAAGCTGTATGTACCAATCTAATATAATATATGATTTTAGGTTTATACCTTGGTGTTGCTTCTGTATGTATTAACCACACTGCTCTGTACCTAGTCATTGTAATATAATCTTCATCTGTCTTCATTCTATGTATGACATGGACACTTGCAAATAAGGTCCCTGACTCAAAGGGTTGTAATTCAAGACTTGATATAAAAAAAATATAAATAAATTCAAAGGGGAAATAATGCTGTGAAGACCATGTTGCTCAGCATTGATTATAATTCTCAAGTTAATTGTTAATAGCCACAACTCATTCTAGTGCCAAGGACAGTGGTGGCAGAATAGACGACTATAATGACAGTAGCAGACCCATTTTCAAAAACTGGGGTTACCACAGCAGTCACCTAGGAATGTTCTAAGGTGAGGGATAGATTTAGAATTTAGTGGTGGGCTATGGTAATGTCCAGGTGAGGGAAACTAGTTTAGATCTATGATCACCGCTGACTCTGGACCTACCTAGAGCATAACAGATATTTTGCTTCAGTTAGGATGATTAGTTTAGCAGCAAGGAGGAGGTTACCCACAGTTAGCAGAGGGTGAGCATGATTATTTACCTCAGAGGCTGAAGGAATTAGAGGAGAACTCTGCTGAGGTCAAGCCTCATTGACAGTATTTGCACAAGGTGGGGTCCAGGAATGAGTTCCATTTATATAATCAAAGTAGGAATTTGTTCAGTTTATCTGATAGGACGATGTTATCCCCAATCTGGATATCACCGATGATATCAGTCACATTGAAAGTATTGATTTTGGTTCGGATTTCCCAATGCACTTGTTATGAGCTGCTATATATTCTGAAGTCCGTCAGGAGTCAGACCTTGGCGGTGTGCCAGGTTATCCTGGCATCATTAGATCAAGCAGTTGGGGTGATCAAGGTTGCATAAACGGTAGCCTGCACTTTGTGTGAGGGGCAACATATTGCAGCCGAATAAAGCGTGATATAAAGTCTCGGCATATTAATGTCAGCTTCTGAGCTAAGCCCAATCTTGTCAACAGGTGGGCTTTGAGACTGCTCAGTTTCACGTACTCTCTGGTGTGTACTATCTTGATCGTCCTTAGGGACGGTTAGACCAGGTGAGAAGGATTGGAGAGTAGTCACTAATGGAATCTGGGAGAACAGCTGGTGGGCTATTCTTCTGGGCAGTTTAGATCAATCAGTCAATCTGTGTACTAGTCCCTGTTCTGTAGTTTATATGTAGTGAAGTTAACTATTTGTGAGCATTTAATGAGTAATGCATCTTTGTAAGACCCAAATCATTGATATCAATTAATATTAAAGTCTCCATCATGATGAGTAGCTGCACCGTCAGTGAGATAGTCGGTGATTACTTTAAGCCCATTGGGGAGTTCATTAGAGGACAGTAGACAGATACCACTGTAATTGTTTTACCATTTGAGCAAAGTAGAGCTTACCGCCAGTGTTTGGATATTATTTCCAGTAATTATTGAGGTAACAGCCTTTAATGTGTTCCTTTATGTAGAGAACATCCTCCTCCCCTTGCAAAGCCTCTCCAGTCTGTGAGATGCAAGCCAGTGGTGAAAAGCTAATCAGGCACCTGGGGTTAAGCAAGGTTCTACAATGGAAGTATGTCTGGCTGAAGAATAAGACTTGTAGCTGATCCATGGCCACAGGCTGCAGATATTGAGAGGCCAAGTGAGACTTTGCCCTAATATAGGGTGGTTGCATTAAGGGCCAGGTTCAGGTGTATGTTCCAACAAAAAGTAGAAGAACATATCAGTCTAACTGCCTGCAATTTTAGGTCTACAGTCAGAAGTTTAGAGGTCATCCTTGGAAGGAAACCTGTGACTTATACTTTCAACGGTATAGTACCTTAAGAAGGCCCCACTTATGTCCAACAGCTGGGGAACGAGCCTGTACATGTTCTAGTTGGGATACTCTGTCTGTATGCTAGAGCCGATGCCCTTTCCAGATTCTACCTTGATTCGCTACCACAGCACATTGTGCTGAGTTCATAAAGAGGGTAACAGCATCACACCGCTCTGTACATCCCAGAGTAATAGACACCCAACTCCTCTGCTTGTCTGTTTTGAACATTACATAACATATTTACATGAATATTGGCCTGAAAGATCCCAAAGGGTGACACTGAAATCGGGTTTATCAGAGTTGAACATATCTCACTCTCTTTCTAACCTCCCCGAAGTTTCTGTTAGTGGAATGCATCCACAAACCACTGATGGGTTGAGAGGAGTTATTGCTGGCCTCCATTGTGAGACTGAGAGCATGGTCTGAAATTAGTGGACCCATATTCGACTTCAGAGGAGAACTATGTTGGATTGACGGAGAAAAAAGTGTCCGCTGCTATTATTAGAGCAAGGCTGAATGAAATGAAAGGTCCCTAACAGTGAGATTTAGGGATTTTCAGGGGTCCACAAGTTGGATTTATTGGTCAGGTGGTGCAAGGCTGGCAAGTCACTCATCCCCTCTCACCAATCTTTCAAAACAACCTTAAGAGCCTGGCTCCTGAAGGAGTACACATCGTAACTATTCTCTCAGGAAACACTAGACCGTAGCCGTCCTGGTGTTGCTCCAGACGCCTACCTCCCTGTCCCTTTTCTATCCAAGATCTTGACTCTCCCTCATGCCCTCACCCCTTAGTAAAATTTACACTCCTTCTCCTATCCTGATCTCCCTATCAAATCTGTTGAATGCCAGTTCTTACTCATACTGTTAGCTTGTATTGGAGGATACCTATGTTAGCTTACTATAGGGTGCTATAGCCTCATGACCTTGTCAACCAATGTACTGCTGCTATTACTGTATCATATATTGTATACTTTCTGTGACTGTTTGTAGTCTATATTTATTCATACTGCGGTTGACCTTGTAACTCTCTGTACCCCTGTTGGAGTACTATTGTATGTACTGATATTACTACCAACACCATGTATTAATCTCTTATGAAGGTGTTCCAATCTGGCCCAGGTCACGACTAAAATTGTTCTTTAGATTAGCTCACTTAACCAGTCTCTAATGACATAAATAAAAAAATAAAATGAAGGCAGACTTGACATTCAGTGCTGAGCTGGCAGGCACCACCCACTTATCCACATATGGGTCCCAGACATTGTTAACGGTAAGTGCCATGAAGCAGAAGTTGGAATCCACTCATTGGCATCCAGGATGTTGGCAGAGTACCACAGGGGATGGCCGAGGCTGCAAGCAATGCTGGTCACTGGAGGAAAAGTAAGTGTATAGGGAGGGCAAGAGTACACTGTAGGAGATTTAGGGGGATTGCAGCTGATCCCTGTCTAGGGTTAGCTTACATTTGTGCTGGAATCAAGGAAGCAGGAGGGGTAGGTGAATCGAGAGGATTGGGGATTGCTGTAAACATTCTCAAATGAATTGAATATACATGGAGACACATATCTAGTGGTTAGGGAAGCTGGTGGTGGGAGGATGTGGGGAACGAGAGCACATACAGGCATCAGGGCAGAGGAGGAGGAGGAGGATGGTGCTGTAACACCCTTCAGGGCAGCAGTCTTCTGGAAACATCAGGGAGTGTAGGGGCTTTCCAGTGCACAGCAGCCGAGGTTAAGGGCAGAAGTAAGACAGATCAGATGGGAGCTGGGCAGGATGGAGTGGAAAGTCAGAGGAGCAGGGCAATGGAGTGAAAGGTAGATGGGAGGTGCTCAGGGGAGCTAGGTTTGCAGGCAGGTTAAGAAGCAGGGAGGATCACCCACTGTCCAATGGGTACCCCTTTCTCAGAGGGCCAGGGACCCCAGGGAGTGGGAATGGCAAATGGTAGGGGGAAGGGGTGGGACAGCAAGGGTTGTAACAGGATTGCAAACTCTTGAAGGAGTGCTTTTAATGAATAGGTTTCACCTACTGTCTGGAAAGGGGAGCAGTAAACAGGAGTTGTGGTAGGAGATTGGCTTAAGACAATGAATTCAGGGGTAGAAGAACAGGAAAGGGGAGGTGGGACTTTGCAAGGTAGTCAAGGTGGGAAGGGAAGGGAAGGGATGGGAAGGGAAGAAGAAGCAGGCAAAGTGGAGCAGAGGATGGGGGGAGTGCAAGGATAGGGTAGAAGGAAGAGAGAGGAAGTGGAGGCAAGCACACTGTACTGTAGTTAGCCAGAAAGGGATGATCATAGAGGGGAATGGTTAAATAGTGAAGGGATAAGTAAAGGCTTTGGTGGATGTTAACCAGGGATGGGGAGCAATTAGCAGGGAAGGAAGGAAGGAAGGAAGGAAGGAAGGAAGGAAGGAAGGAAGGAAGGAAGGAAGGGAGGAAGGGAGGGAGGGTGGGTAGGAGGGAGGTAGGGAGGGAGGGAGGAAGACATGGATGGAGGGGAAGAAGGGGATAATCCTAGGGGACTCCATAGTTTAAGGTATTCACTAGGGAAGGAAGGGGACCCAAATGCAAGAAGGAGGGATGACTAGAGAAGGTGCCCAAGAACTGGGGAAGTGCTAAGGGTGCTGGGGGTAACCAAATGCAATTATACTTAGATAACAATGAACTAGCGGGGAAGGAGGTGGAGGTAGTACTAAGAAGGTTCAGGGAGCTATGTAGGACCTGTAGGAGTTACTGTAGCAAGATTGCTGGCATTGTCAGGGGTAACAGTGCCAAGGCCAGTATAGTCAGGAAAAAAAAGATAGAGAATTGAAATGTCTGGCTGAGGGGATGGTGCAAGTAAAAGGTTCCTCTGCATTGGAGATGGGGACGCCTAATAAATAAAACATTTATGCACCAGACGAACTACACCTCAGTAGGAATTGAGCAGAGCTACTCAGTGACAAAAGGGACTACATATCTACAAACCAATTAAGCTACTGAGAGGGAAGCGGTCCTGCAGGCCCAAGACTCCAAGAAGGTTAAGAACCCCACCCCCATATCAGTGAGGGGGGTAGGAGGGAGGAGGAGCAAAACTGCCAGCAAAGGGAGGTGGCAGGGAGTCACAGAGGGGAGAAATGGAATGAAAGAAGTGAGGAAGGGAAGGACTCAGACTTAGGTGGAGGTGATCTCTAAATCAAAGTCCTGTAACAAGATGGACAACCTGCAGGCACTGCTTAACAGAAGGTGGTGACATTGCAGCAGTCACAAGACCTGGGCCACAGGAGACCATGACTGGGACTTCTTGGTCCCAGGGTTAAATATAGAGGAGGATAGGTCAGTGGAGAGGGGGTGACGAACACATCAGGAAGGGCATAGCACACGAGCGAGCAATTGGAGGAGGGAGGTGGGAAGTAAGGTGATTCAGTTACCATGCAATAAAGAAGGAAGGTGAGGTTGGGGTGGCTTACAGATCACCCAGCCAGGAAGAGGAAAAGGCATGGAATTGAACATAAAATTGAATGCTACAGGGAAGGGAGGTAATAATAGGGGTTCAACCTGACCAGGCAAACTGGAGCATGAGACCATGACAGGTACCAGGGCCAAGTGATCCCAGAAGCATTGCATGGGTTCCTGACCAGAGTCCACAACCCACCTGGGAGGAGACAATTTGATCTGGTGCTCACAAATGAGGAGCATATTCAAATATAAATGGTCAGGAGCCCCTAGATGAAGTGACCATTGCACAGTGTGGTTCTCATTGTATATGAGCAGGCAATCCCACTAAGATCAAAATCCAGGATTCAAAGTGGTGGACTTCAGAAAGATGGGTGATGGTAAAAGCACCTGGTGGCACAGAGCAGATATGAGGTGGACAAAGTGGTCCAGCATTAGCAGGGGAATAATTGCTGCACAGATGTGTGTTGAACTCAGGAAGAACTTAATAACCACACCAACTGGTTTAGTACAGAGATTGCCCAGGCTGTAAAGGACAGAGGTTGGCCTATGAAATTCAGGAAAATAAGAGGGAGGACAGGAGAACTACCTTAAGATGGCTAGTGATGGGTAGGTAGTCCAGAGGGCTAAAGCTCAGATGGAACTGCAAAGAATGAGGGATAAGAAGGGAGAAGGCCTTTTTCACTACAAAAGTGAGAAAGAGTCAGAAGAACAGGTTTGTTGGAAGCAGAAAGGACTGATGGGTGAGAGAGAATGGGGAAAAGCAGAGGTACTGAACGAATACTGTTCAGTTTCAGAGAAAGATGGACGGGCGAATGGGAGAAAGGAGTAGGGGTGGAGACATGGATGTGGTGATGAGGAGAGAGAATGAGGAAAGGGCTACTGTAGCTGGTGGACAATCCCCAGGCTTAATGGCATACATCTGTGTCAGGCCTGTTCAACAGTCACTGGAGTCAGGAGGGTATTGCAGAATGGAGAACATTGCATGGGGCCCCTCCATAGAGCAGTCCATGGATGAACCAAGGAATTACAGACGGGTCAACCTGACTAATCTTAGGCAGCCTGGAGCCATACCAAAAAATGCTGGCATAGTATCTAGGGAACATGGTCACAGGTTGTGAAGCACCATGGGCTTATGGGAGGACGAGTCAAAAATCTAATTGACTTTGACTGGGTCACCAAAACAGAAGACAGCGGTGGACATCTCATGGACTTCAGCAAGGGTTTTGACTCAACCCTCAAAGAGGTTGATCAGGAGGCGGACTTAGCGTGGGGAAAAGATGACCAGATGGCAAACAACAGGGATAGGATCCAGAGAGGGTGGGAGGAGAGTCTCTATTAACAGGAGGTCATAGCGGGGTCACAGCGCCCGGTGCTAGGACGGTGTTGTTCAACATCTTCATCAATGATACTGCGGGCATTAAGGGAAAAATATGACTATTCACAGACGACACAAGCTCTGTGGAGGGTGGATACAGCTGAAGGAATACAGGACCTAAAGGAGGTCTGGAAAATCTGGGAGGTGGTCCAGATTTAGCAACAACTTCATTACAAAGAAATGCAAAGTCATGCACACTGAGCCAGGAATTTCAGGATGGATGAGTACCATCTGAGGGGTCCGTATCTTTAACAGAGCGAAGAAGGATCTGGAGTGATATCACTAACGAGCCTCCACACAGTGCAGAAAGCAACAGCAAGGACAAATAAGATGGTGGATAAACAGCCAGGGGACAGCAGTACGTAAGAGGAGGTCATTCTTCCCTTGTACAGGTTAGTTACTGCTGAGAAACATCTGGGTATAGAGTACAGTGGTGGTGTCATACCATAAAAGGCCATTACCTGCCGGAGATAGTCCAGAGAAGACAACAAAGATGATTGTGGGTTAGCAGGTAAAAGCGTGATGAACAGAGGTTAGGGGCCCTGAACATATGCTCTCTGGAGGAGAGGAGAGGAGAGGAGAGGAGTTGAGAGGAGAGGAGAGGAGAAGAGAAGAGAGGAGAGGGGACATGATTGAGACTTTCAAGTACTTGAAAGGGATATAGGTGGATAAGGAGGGTTTCTTTAAGCCAAGGAGCAACCCAAAACATGAAGGCACAGTCTCAAGCTTGGAGTGGAGAAATCTAGGAGAAAGGGAAGGAGGTTATTTATTTCTTCATTCATTTAATTTGTTTGTTTGATAATCAGTAGATACAGTGTCCTACTTCTACCATTTTCTTAGACAAACTAGGTCATATAGATGGCACATACAGTACATGAACCACAATACATGAGATCCAGCATACAGCACATGGAATAATAATACATGAGATTCAACATACAATACGTAAGGACAACAGTTACAGAGCTTGAATACACTCATGGACTGATCAAACCAGTTCATCAAATGAATCAGTGCAATAGAACAGTATACAAGTGGAGGTGAGAACGCCATCCATCTATACAAATGAAATAAAATTCTGCTGTATAGGAACAGATGGGCTTTGATCAGTCAGGCTAGGGTGAGAAGGCCAACAAGTGAAACCCAGCCCTTTCCTTAAGTTAGAAAATACACTTGCAAACTGAGGCAGATATAGGAAGGATATTTCTTTAGTGCAATATCAAGAGGTGTGGGAGTGTCTAGTGGGTGGAGCATGACTGGTACATCATTTCAGGAGCCTGAGGGCAGCAACGGAGAAGGCTTTCTCTGGGACCCAGCTCAGTAGTAGTCCGGGATAGTCATGAGCCATTGACAGGGAGGACCTTATTTTGAATGTGCCAACGATAATACAAAGGAGTCTAGTTAGTTGGAGGGTAACAAACCCGTCATGGAGGGACCTGTCAATAAGGGCACCCATGAGGAAATTCTGACAGGCCTGAGGGGAGAGCCAACCAATGGTTGAATACAGAAGGAGCAGTGGTGGAGTGTTAAACAGGGCTACAGTGACAAACCTAAAATGCTGCTGAAGGCTACATTGAGATAAGGGAGGTAAATTTGAGTTGAGGTTTGGGAGATGATGGAGAGCATCCAGGAGGGGCAGGGAGGTGTCCCTTGACCGATGAACAGTTGCACCCTCGGAGTCCTGAAGAAGCTTCAGGTGATAGCAGATACCCAGCTGTTGGTTCACATATTTGACAACTTGTCCAATATGATCTCAGAAGGTGAGGAGGGACGAGGGTGACTTCTAGATATTTAAAGGTTGTGACCTTATTGAGGAGGGCATCCTCTCAGGGCCATGGATGCAGAGGGAGTTTGCCTCTGCAAAACATTTTGGTGTGTAACCTTGGCTTGGACCCAAATAGTATGGCCTTATTTTTTAGCATTAAGAAGTAGTCTGTTAGATGCAAGAGCCATATATGGATGGTTAAAAAATCCTTGGAGAGGAGAGAGAAAAAGTCCAATGAAACTGTCACTCCTGAACATAATGAGACATCTGCATACACAATCATGTGGCAGTCTGTACTATCCCTGAGTAGATGGTTGATAAAGAGGAAAAGGATGGGTCCTAATATGGACCCTCACGGACCCACTATACACCCCTAGGGAGCTGGATGACACCCCCTTCAGCACAGATACTCTTGCCCTGAACCAAGCCATGGTTTCATTAAAGCCATAGACTGAGTCTCAAGGAGGATATAATGATTTACCAAATCAAAGGTTGAATAGATCAATGAGATGGCACCAGTAAGCTTGATACATCTGTGTTCTAGAATGTGGTCCATAAAACAGGCCAGTAAATCTGTTGGTTTGTAGATAACAGACCAGGCTGAGACATGATCAGAAATTTGCTGGAAGACAATTTTTCAAGATCTTACTCAGGTGAAAAGGATGAATACTGGCCTGAAATATCAGGAGTTTAGGGTCACCTGACTTGAATAAAACGACTGGCCTGTCTCCATAACAGGGATGGATGGGGATGAAAGGACAGATTAAATAAGATAACAAGGACTAGCAATAGGTCACCTGTCAACAGGAACGAGGACGAGACCATCACTTCCAGCACAGCTGGTATTGGGGAAAGTCCTGAGGAGATGTCAGACCTCCACAGAAGTGATATTAAAGTGGAAACAGGACAACCATTCATGGTTCACACATTTCCGGCTGAAGTGGCAACCTTGGGTGGAAATTTAGCAGGTGCATGTCTAATTAGAAATCAGTGGTTTGAACCCTGCAAATTAAATGGCTTGGTTGTGAAACCTGCATCTGTAAGGATGCTCTGCTTGGGGCGGTTTAATAAGGAAGCATACAGAGACGAACCTATGGGGTTACCAAGTAGTGGTCACTCATTTTAATGAAGGAGGCTTTGATTCATTCCTTTAGTGTCTATAAAGTTATTCAAGTTAACAGGATGGAAGAGGATTTGTGGCTGCCTAAGAGCATCTTGCTGTTTCATTTTTTTGGAGAACTATCTCGAGTTCCCTCCCCTGACTCATCGGATAGTGACTAGAAAGTGTTTGTCCGTGATATAAGACAGTGCAGCAGTGAGGAATCCTGGGGCAGAATCCACATTAGTTTACGTGTGGAGGATGGACCAGTTACTGTCATGATGTCGGAGCATAATTTATCGGTATATTTGCAGAAGTCTAAAGGATATAAACTTAGTTGAGGCCTAGTTACAACAGGACCATACAAAAGTGGAGGAGTTTCTCTGATGGAGTTGGACAGTATGTAAGCCACAGGATCCTGCCCCTCACAATTTGTTATAAACCAAAAGGAGGGAGTGATTGGGGACTTAGGGTTTAGACGCATGGAAGCAATAATCTGGGTGGATTCATTTGCTTAAAGTGATTTATGAAGTTTGCTACTGTAGCAAATGGGAGTAGTAACCTGTAGGAGCTGTGAATCAGTCTCCTACCATTAAACTGCTAAAAGTGCTGCTTTCCAAAAAAAAAATCATTTATTTCTGTGTTCTGTTTCATTTTCATAACCCTGCCCGCTTTTTTCAGTGCTGCACCCCAACCATGGCATCATGCAAGGGAACAAAGTTGAAAGGACACCATCAGTTTTAATTGACTCTTTACATTGTTTGCAATAGCTGTCCTAGCATTGTAACATTTTTATTATGGAGACCACACTATTGTCCAACACCCTGGCTCAACACCAACGCACAACACCGACAATCTTGACAGTGGGATTGTGCCTGCATGATATTTTTCATTTCGGGGTCTTGCCCTCTGCATCCCCATAATTATAACATGGAAAAAATTGGGTTGACTGGTTGAAAGCAACTCAGGCAGCGTAATCATTGACCATAATTACACTCTGAACTACTTACACCCAAGCCCTGTAATTTAAACAAAGAAAAGTATCATCACATCCCACATTCTGACGGAGCTGTCACTTCAGACCTGTCACTTCCAACAGGCAGTAAAGTGAAACAACATCTACACAGAATGGCAATGATCTTTTGGCCTATCTGCATCACAAAACCATTTTTCAGAAACTATTCTGCAGACTGTACTGATGTAAACACTACCAAAATTACAAAATAAAGTCTGCACTTTTATTAGGGAGATAGAAAACTCAGCTATTTACTGTAACCATGATACCCACTTAAATTAGTATAGGTTATTATATATATTGAAATGGTCTAGAGAAAATATATATTGTTTCTCACTTGATGCTCTGGTGTACTACTTTGTGTTACTATCACAACATGATTGTGTTTAATCTCCTTTTATTCATTTTGAATTGTATGATATAGATTTAAATGTTTAAAAAATACAGTGAGTTGGTAGGATGCAATGCAAGGCTACAGCATGACAAAATGGATTAGCAGCCATTGACATTGCCTTGTTTACTGGAATAACTCTTTTGCAGTATGCTGCAGGATTGTTTTTCATCCTGCCCAGCCCACTGTGCATACAAAAGTAAAAGGAAAGTATATATATATATATATATATATATATATATATATATATTTTTACTGCAAAAACATTTTGAAAAGTGTACTATAACTAGTAAATGGTATGTGTTGCTGAGGGCGTGGGGCCCATTTGTGCATAATGATATGCATCTGTGGTAGCATGGGTCTGCCCGCGCTCCATTTACACATAACTACGTGCATACAGCAGTCCTATATGGCAAGGAACGCTTGTAACACTAATCAGCCAATATCTCAGCAACTGTAGCAGCTATGAAAAAATGCAAATGTCATAATCATGTCAGTGAATCCGCTACATAAGATAAGTGAGCTAAATCCATGGCTCACATTGTTTCTGAAATATGGGCACCGAAAAGGCACTGTAATGTTATCCTATGGGAAAAATCTCAACTTCATAATGGCATATCTATGGAACCGATAACATTTTTTACACTCAACCAGCATAGGTCACATCTCTGGGACAACCCCTTTATACCCTGCAAATTTCAAGCCGAAAGACCAAACTGTTTATTTACCGTGTAATGTACCTGGTAAGTGGTATGTGTTGGTGGGAGCCCTGGCCCTTTGGGCCCCATGCTTCCACCAAACTGCCCATTTGTGCATAATGATATGTGTCTGTGGGAGCACAGGGTCTCCAGGCCCTGTGCTCCCGCCTACACATAACAACAGAGCCATATAATAGCCCTATAGGCTTGAAAAGGAACTCTTGTAACACTAATTTACCAATATCTCTGTAACCATACAACCTATGAAAAAAATTCCACTGCAGATTTAATCTATGACTTTGAAACTTCCTTGTATGCTTAGTCCACTGATGGTAGATTAAGCTACGGGTAGTGAAAAATCCATATCTCTCATTGTTTCTGAAATATGGTCAGTGAAATTTGCTGTGGGCTCTGCAATGTTATCCTAGGGAAAAATCTGAACTCGTAATGACATATCTATAGAACCAATTAACTTTTTTATACCTAAATAGCATAATTCACATCTCTGGGACACCCCTTTATATCCTGCAAATTTCAAGTCAAAAGACCAAACCATTAATTTACAATGCAGTGGGACAGTTTTTAAAAGTTTAAAAATTCCTAGTTCATGAGGTAGCAAAATCCCTGACCACGAGGTCATTCCTCATTAGCAAACTGTCAAAATCGCTGTCTGCAAGAAATCCTTAATTGTCAGATGGTGGCCATCTGGTCCCTAACTGACAGTCAAGATTTCTAGTAAATTCGCGAGGATTGCTCGCAGATGGGGATTTTGTCAGCTCATGAAAAGGGAATCAAAAACCTAATCCTCTTTATGACCTGACAAAATCCCCATCCGCGAGCCAACCCCTTTCATGAGGCAGCAAAATCCTTGACTGTGAGTCAATCTTCGGCTCACGAAGGGCCATCTGGTCCCAACTCAATGTCAAGGATTTTGCTACTCAATAAAAGGGGATCGCCTTAGTAGACGGGATTTTGTCAGCTCATGAAAGGGGATCGGAAGCAAGTCGCAGACGAAGAATTTCAAAATTTGAAACAACTGTTTTTTCCCAAACTGAAGCAAACCAAAGATATAGGTTTATAGAGAGCATCAACCTGAACAAAACCCATGCCTTACATACAACAAAAGTCACCCATGGAGGAAGCTACGACATTTTGTTTTGGGGAAAATGAAAACAAGATGGCAGCTCGCAAAAGGAGAATTTTTCTCACAGATTGGGATTTTTAAATCCCTTTGCAAGCTGACAAAATCCTTGACAGTGAGCCAACTCCTCTTTCGCAAAAATGCATATAAATCTTGGAGTGAACTGAGCATTCTCAGTACCCAAAACTTAAAAATTAAATAACTTCGGAATGGACTAATATTTTTTAACTAAACCAATGCTGGATTGTTCTGTGAGCCACACTCTTTCTACCCTGAAAGTTTCAGACCAAATGACCAACTGGTGTGTTTGCAATGCGATGGGCAAAAAAGGTGTCAAAAGTGGCAACAAACACTTTTTTCAGTACTTTGCTGCACAAAAACGCAAGTCCAACCAAAACACAACTTGGCAAATCAAGAGACTATCATATGAGACTATGTATTCCACATTTCATGCAAATCTGTTGAACGGTTGCAATGTTATTAATGTGCAAAAGTTAGTTTAACATTAACATGCCCACTATCCCTAACTATACTGATGGACTGCACCAGTATAATATATATATATATATATAGTATATATAAACCTTTTCTACCAGGGGCTACAGTACAAACTGTTTGAAGACAAATTTAGGAAGGATGTGAGAAAGTACTCCTTCATGTACAGTAGATAGTGATAAAAAAATGGAATAATTTGCCAAGTAAATTAATAAAGGAGGAAGCAGTACATTGTTTTACAGTATTGGACAGGTACAATGGACTGGTCACTGTGGGTGCTGGGAAAGAGGAAGGGGAAAAACTACAGGATGAATTTAGCTAACAGTAGGGGTCTCAGTCTGAAGCTGTGCAACAATAGTGTGGAACAGACTTAGATAGACTAGGAGTACATCAATGGACTCATAATTGCTTTCTGCCTGTAAAACTGCTATGTTTCCATAAACTAAATTAATAAGTCAATATACATTATATAGTCAGTTACCAATATGCATTATTACAGGAAGAAAATTATACCTTCAACTGCATTACAAACATATTAATCCACCAATGGTAGAGAAATCAAGATTGCAAATATACAATAGTGATACCTGAAATAAATTTCAAGTAATCAATAGGATGATACTAGAACATAATCTGTACTAGGTTACAAAGTGTTTAATGTCATAGTAATAATGGCAATCAAATAAGGGGATCCTGAGATAATGCAGAAAGTATTTACCAGTGAAAGGTTTGGAAAGGGCTAGCAGCCCTAAAGATAGATAAGGCCCTGGGGCCAGGTGGGATGTATCCAAGGGTGCTCAAGGAATTGGCAGCAGAAGTAACTGAACCCCGGTGGGGTTTTTTAAAGCTCATTTCAGACAGAGGTCATTCCAAAAGACTGGAGGAGTAGCAGACATAGTCCCACCTATAGTGGGAGGGGGATAAGGAGCAACTTGGTAACAACAGACATGCCAGTTGTACTTCTATTGTGGGTAAACTGACAGAGACACTAGTCAAAGAGGACCTTGTAAACTACCTGAAGAGCAATGAACTCCAAGATAATAAACAGCAGGGGTTCATGGCTGGAAGATCTTGCCAGACCAACCTGAGCTTATTCTTTGACTGGATAACAGGGTTGTGGACAATGGCCATGCTGTGGATTTACTCTACTTTAATTTTGACAAGGCTTTTGACTTGATGCCTCACAGAAGGTTGATGAAGAAGTTAGAGGATCTGGGTACAGTGAAAGACACAGATGGGTGAGACACTGGTTGAAAGGGAGACAGCAGATGTTTATGGTTAACAAAGTCAAATCAGAAGAGAGGGAGGTCATCAGTGGGGTACCACAAGGATCAGTCCTGGGTCCAGTCCTTTTCAATAAGTTCTTTAGCGACATTAAGAAGGAATCCAGGGCAAGATGTGTTTCTCTGCAAACAACACTAAGCTATGTTCAGGCTAAACCATGAGGAGGGGGTTGGGGGTTGCAGAGAGACTTGCAAAAGCTAGAGAGGTAGTCAAAGGTTTGGCAGTTGAAATTCAATACCAAAAAGTGCAAGGAGATGTACACAGGGAACAAGAACCTGAGGACAGAGGACTGCATGGGGGGTAAATCTGAGCATGACCTCTGAGAAAAGAGGCCTAGGGACCATCATCAGTGACTCCATGAAAACAATCAAGCCAGAGTAACAAGGAATACAGTAAGGCAAACTGGTTGCTTGTGTGTATAGGAAGGGGTACTGATATCAGAAAGAAAGGTATTACTACTTCTCTATAGATCACTGATGAGGCCTCACCTGGCATATTGTGCCAAGTTCCAGAGTCCTCACCTAATGAAAGATAAGGACAGGCTGGAGATACTGCAGCATAGGGTGACCAAAAGGATTCAGGGCCAGTAGGGCAGATCTTACAAGGATCGGCTTGAGGACTGAACAAGTACTCACTGGAGACCAGGTGAGAGAAGGGAGATGTGATAGAGAACTTCAAGTTCCTGAAAGGAATGAACATGGTAAACTGCGTGGAACTATTTAGCATAAGTAGTGGATCAAGAATACAGGGGAATGAGTGGAAACTGACATGGGGGAGAGTCAAGAGGAAAGTGAGAAAGTTTTATTTTACAGAAAGGGTGGAGGAGCCATGCAAGAATCTGCCAGCTTATGTGGTAAGCATCAAAGCTATCAATGGTTTCAAACATGGCTATGACAGATTGAAGGGCTTAGAGGTTGCCAAGGTGACAGCTGGTAGGATGGGTAGCATGTGAAAAGATAGTGTGGGTTGGAACCTTGTATGGGCAATAGGTACGAGGTTTGTTAGGGTTTATGGGTAGACTGGATGGACCAGTGGTTTTTCTGTTGTCATTATCTATGTTTCTAAGTTTCTGTGTAAACCTACAATAATTTTCCATAGAAACATAGAAGTTGATGGCAGATAAGGACCACAAGGCCCATCCAGTCTGCCCATTTTTCTACCTAATGAATGCCATAGGTCTGTACTCTGCCATCTATTCATATTCATCTGTATTGCTCCTTATGCCTATCCATGCCAGTTTGAAGCCCTGCACTGTTTTCATATCCACCACTTCCTGAAGTAGGCGGTCCGTGCATCCACCACCCTTTCTGTGAAAAAAGTCCTCACATTACCCTTAATTAGCCTCACTCTAATCTCATGCTATGTCCTCTTGTCCTGTTATTTTCTAATATTGAAACATGTTAGACTCTTTCACCTTGTTAATGCCTTTTAGATGTTTAAATGTTTTGACCATATCAGCTCCTCCCTCCTTTGCCCTTGGGTATACATATTGAGCTCCTTTAATCTGTCCTCATATGTTTTCTGATGCAGTCCCTGTACCATTTTGTTGCCCTCTCTGGACTGCCTCCATTTTGTTACTGTCCTTGTGCAGGTGCAGGCTCCAGTACTGCATGCAATACTCCAAATGGGGCCTAACCAGTGTCTTACAAAGAGTGATTATCACCTCCTCTTATGACTTGCAATATCCCTACTAATATACCTCAACAGCCCTCTAGCCTTACCTACTGCTTTAGTCATCTGCTTGGATGATTTCAGGTCATCTGTGATGATGATGTCCAGGTCTCTTTCTTCCCTCGTCATTGCCAGCAACTCACCTCCTAACCTATAGGTGGCTTCAGGGTTTCTCTTACCTATGTGCATGATCTTGCACTTCTTTGCGCTAAACCCCATTTGCCACTCTTCTGACCATTTTGTCAGTTTATCCAGCTCTCTTCTTTTTCTGCCCACCCCATCTGGATCTTCTACTCCATTGCAGATCTTGGTGTCATCTGCAAACAGACAAATCTTACTCTTCCGTTCATCTGCAATGCCACTGATGAAGATAGTAAAGAGGACTGGCCCCAGGACTGAACCCTGAGGTACCCCACTTGTGACTTGCATCTCTTCTGACTGTATATCATTTACCACCAACCTCTGCTTTCTGCCTGCCAGCCTATTTGCCATCCAGTTGACCAACTTCTTACCCACCCTGTGCCTACCCAGCTTATTAATCAATTTTCTATCTGGAACAGTATTGAAAGACTTGCTGAAGTCAAGATAGGTGACATCAACTGCTCCTCCTTGGTCCACCACTCTGGTTACCCAGTCAAAGAAATCTGTGAGATTAGTTTGACAAGACATTCCTGTTGTAAACTCATGCTGTCTTGCATCCTGTGCTCCTATGGATTCCAGGTGTTGCACTATCCTTTCCTTAAGGAGTGCTTCCATAATCTTGCCCACTACTGAGGTAAGACTGACTGGTCTGTAGTTCCCTTCCTCCTCCCTGCTACCACTCTTGTGGAGTGGGATCACATCAGCCCTTCTTCAGTCTTCTGGGACCTCTCCTGTGCTCACTTATGAAACAGTTCTGATAATTTCTTTGCTAGTTCCACCCTTAGCTTCTTTAGTACCCTGGGATGTATGCCATCAGGTCCCATTGCCTTGTCCACCCTGAGTTTAGCAAGCTCTTGTAGGCCCTTTCTTTTGTGAAGAGAATAGTGCACACCTCCCTTCCCCTGTGTCCATGGTGCTGAGCTATGGGCCCTGCCCTACCTTCTCTTCAGTAAATACTGAGCAGAAGTATCTATTTAAGATACATGCTTTTACTTGGTCCTCATCCACACTCTCCCCCTTATCCCCCTTTGATCTTAGCAATACACCGCTGGACTTTCTCCTTTCACTAATGCATCTATAGAAAGTCTTGTCACCTTCTTTTACCATTTGTGCTAGTGTTTCCTTGGTTTGGGCCTTTGCCAGCCTTACTGCCTTCCCTGCTTCCCTTAGGGAAGTTTGGTATGCCTCCCTGTTTTCATCCTGCAGCGTTCCTTTATATTTCCTGAAGGCCAGCCTTTTGACTCTGACCTTTTCTGCTTCTGTTTTTGAGAACTAAAGTGGTTTCCTCCTTCTTTTGCTCTTTTTTTCTCTCTAACACAATGGGATGTTGCTTCAAGTATTGCATCCTTAATGCTTGTCCACGTTGCCTGTACCCCCTCACCTGTATTTTGTCTTGCCAGTGCTAGCTTAACTCTGTTGGCCATCTTATCAAAGTTAGCTCCTCCAAAGTGCCATATTTATTCCTTGGAATGGGATGATTTAGTTCTAGTGGCCAAACTGAACTATACCATATGATGGTTACTGGCCCCCAGGTGACCTTCTACCTGGAGATCTGTGATCCCTTCCCCGTTAGTCAGTACTAGATCTAGGATAGCCCTGTCTCTGGTGGGTTGTTGTACCAGTTGTTTGAGGCCCTCCCGCTACAAGGAATCCACTATGTGTCTAGTTTTGGTGGTTGTTCCTGCTGGTATTGACCAGTCTGTATCTGGCATGTTGAAGTCTCCCATTAGCAGAACCTCCCCTTTAACTCCATGAGCCGCTGTGTTCGCCCCAAAATTTTTCCACCATTACTTGCCCTATGGGGCTGGACTTGCAATGACATCTGCTGCACCTACGTGCAGATAACCACCACAGTCCCCTCCTTCCACTAGGCACCACTGCAGCTCACTGCATACCCTGTACCTACACCAGAGGAAGGAGAGCAGTCATGGGACACTCAATCCTTCCTCTCCCCTGCCAGCCCCCAGCATCCCGAGTCCATTCCCAAACCCAGGTTACTGGTGTGATCAGAGGTGTGGCATCCAGCGCCTCAACCCTCAGCACCACCAGGCTGGATAATGGGTTTGTATATCTTCTAACAGTAATGTGTCTATGTCCTCCCCCCGGTCTGGAGGCCTGAAGACAACTCCAGTTCGAATGGCTGTCCCATTTCCTGTTTCCAGGGTGATCCACAGTTCTGCTGGCTCTTTATGTGTATTCTGAATCTCTGTAGTTTTGATATTTTCATTGATATAAAGGGCCACTCCCCCCCTTTTCTACCTTGGTCTCTTCTGAACAGTACATAGCTGGGTACTGAGGTCTTCGCAGTGTGGTTACTGGTGAACCATGTCTTGCTACTGGCTACTATGTCCAGTTTAGCCTCTGTCATTGTTGCCTGCAGGTCTGGGATCTTGTTTTCCAGACTGCAGGCATTTGTGTACATGATTTTCCATTGGTCAGATTTCGGTGTGTTAGTTGTTGGATGAGGTCCGGCATTTCCCATTACCGTCATATGGGGAGACGGACCTTTTTTTTAATTTACATTTTTCCTCCTACCTAGCTGCGGCCGCCCGATACTATCAGCGGTCATGGACGTTAGCTTCCACCCCCAGATCGGCCTCGGGCCTCCGGTTCCCCAAGCACCCCGGCGAGCTCGGGATGTGAGGGCAGAAACACCCGCAGAGACCAGGCTAGGTCGGAGGGCTGGCCTGGGGGCTAATTGAAGCCACGGTGGGCTTCATGAAGGGCAGCCGCAGCCATCCATTTTCCGTTTTGGGGGCGGGGCGTGCAATGGCGTCTGACGTCCTGCCCGCCTCAAATGTCTGAGTGCAGTGGTGGCTCCCAGCCTCCGCCAGGAGTCACTGGTGCTCTGAGCACTAACTCACCTTCCCCAGGAGAAGGAGAGCAGTCCATAGGACGGTCTATCCTTCTCCACCCGGCCGGCCCTTCCAGCGACCAAGTCCATCTCGGTCTAGCCGCCGGGCGGCCGAAGCGGAAATCCAACGGCTGCGCCGACGGGCCGCCTCGAACTTTTTTTTTTTGATTTATGTGCCTTCCCCGGAGCTCCCATCAGCCTGACTGGTCCCCAGCTCTGATTCCCAGAATTACCGGGCTTACCTTATACCCGGTGCGAGAGCGGTGCCTGCGGGGGGTCAGGCTTCATCCAGCCACCTGGGAATTTTTCTCCTCCATTTTCTCCTCTTTAACCTGGGACCCCAGGAGTAGAGATGCATGTGTGTGGAGGCATGCATGCATACTACAGCCCCGGTGACAGCCCCATCCGCCCACCCCATGGCCTAACGCCTGTTCTCCCTTCAGCTGTTCTGCACTCCGACCTCCACTAGGAAGCAGACCTGCACAGAGGGATGCATCAGATCCTCCCCAGAGAGGAGAGCTGCCTTTCAGCCACTCTAACCAGCTCCATACCCTCCCCCACCAGCCTCTGATGGCCCGAGCTTGTTCCCGAACCTGGGTCATCAGCATGGTGCGACGTAAGGCGCCCAGCACCTCAACACTCTGCACCACTGGGCCGGTTGGGAGCCAGACCTTTTTCCTTACCTGGTGATGCAAATGAACTACAAACATGCTGAACTCCTGTTTGATCAGTAGCTGAGGGAGGAAGGGTGCTCTTCCCGTTCTATGTATCAGGTGCTGCACCCCTCTCCCCATTTGCTAGTTTAAATATTCTGCAAAGACATCAATCTTCTGCCCCAATGCACTGACTCACTCCTTAGTCAGATTCAGTCCATCGAATTCAAAGAACTTTTGCTCCCAAAACTGTTGCCAGTTACCTACAAACCTGTGTCCTTTTTTCTGGCACCAACCCTTGAGCCACATGTTTAGCTCCCCTATTTCCTCTTCTCTGACCTTCCCCCCATCTGCTCCTCTGTCCCAGACTGGCAGGATCTCAGTGAAGGAGATTCCAGATGAAATGGATGACAGTTTGCCTCCCAGCCTGGTAAGGTGTGTCTTGGTCTCCACAACTGATGGACTGGCAAGATCATTAGTCCCTATGTGTACCACGATGTCAATGTTTTCTCCTGCTTCCTACACAATTTTAGCAATGTGATCAGTGTTTCTCCATGCTGATGTACAGTACCTGGGAGACATCTGACCATTACCCCCGGCTGGAGGTAGGTATCAACTCCCCGAATCATGGAGTCTCCTATGGTCAGACGTGTTTTGGATTTCCTTTTTACTTTTTTTGTTTTGGTCCCTGTTTTGGATGAGTTTTGTTGCACTAGATCCTGTGCTGCAGTGTCCTCTGCCCCTTTATTTGATTTCAGAAATAGAAGCAGATACCTGTTTGTAGTTTTTATATGGTTTGTGGAGGTGATATGTTGGACAGCACTGAGTGATGGTGCACCTGATTTGCCACTCCTAACCACCTGCCAACCTTCTGGACCAACTACCCTCTGCGGTCGAGGTGTTTCAGTTGGATGTTGGGGGAAATTGCAAGCAGTTCTTACAAAATATTTCCTCCTGAATATGAGATTTCAGGTGAGCAATCTCTGCCCATGCTGCCTGGAGCTGAGCCCTTTGATCTCCAATGGTCCAGCATGTAGGACAGTGTCCTAAATCTTGTATAACTGTCATTTTAAAAAGTGTCCTGCAGTACCTGCAGTTAATAATATCCATTCCAGATGAGTTGCTGAGTTCATAACCTGGTCCGAGTAATTAGAGAGAGGAAAATGAAAGCAAAAATTAGATTTTTTGTTTTGTTTGTTTGTTTTTGTATAACTTGTTATAACAAGTTACATTACTTGTGCCCCTGTAAGTGAGGTTACTGTGTGGATACCCCTCTGATCCTCCCATTCCTGCTTTGCTATAGGAAATGTCATGACTGTGCTACCCTATAAAAGGAGTGTAGCATGGGGTGGTTGGGGATGGGGTTGGGTGTCTCGGCCCTTCCCTTGCTGAAAAAGGAGAACCATGAATGAAAGAAACAAGGAGGTAAGAGCAGAAACAATCAACCAACAAAAAATGCAGTAGCTCTGAAAGCTTAGCCTAATGATAGATAAAACTATAAAACCTATAAAGCACCACCTGTAATAATTTCACAGAATATATACCCTGCAAAAAACACTTTGCTACAGAGAAAAATAAAGCAGTAACAGAAGATATACCTTACAAAAAACAATTTGAATTAGAGAAGATTACAGCAGTAATCTGTAAGCACAAAACAGTAACAACACTGTAGGCACACCCTGTAACAATACAGCAGAAAGTATACCTCGCAAAAGCAATTTGAATCAGAGAACAGTAAAGCAGTAAAATGTTAACAACAACCAGTAAGAAACCCTGTGAGTACAAAAGAAAATAATAACGCACAGTAAATCTGCCTAGCCAAAAGAAGCTTTAATCTTTTTCCTTGCTCTGTTAATGTTCCTTTTTCTTTCCTTACAAGCAAACCTAGAAGAAAAGAGCTCAGGTGAAGCTAGGTGTCTTTGCCGGCATACCCGGTCTTCCATATACAGCTTATTCAATAGCCTTTGAAGAAGAACATGATCAGGGACACTGGTTTACCGGGATTGAGAAAGGGCATATTCCATTTTGCACATTGTAAAAAATGGTATTGTCACCGGTGTCTGCTAAGCCAAAATCTGGTTTTACCGTTGTTTGGTTTTGTGTACTTTATTTAACAATTTGTAACTCTGCTAACATGCATTTTAGCAATTTTGACCTCCACTATTGCACATCCTTCCATCCTTGTACCAATTTAAAGTTATTTTAGGTACAAAATGTGATGGCAGCAGCAACACTACAGCCCCCATCCCTAAGGTGTGATGGAAGCAGTACTACAGCCCCATCCCTCTGGTGTGATGGCAGCAGCAACAGCACTACAACCTCCCTCCCTCAGGTGTGACAGAAGAGGCAGCACTGTGGCCCCCATCCCTTAGGTATGATGGCAGCGGTATTACATTCACCATTCCTCATGTGTGATGGCAGTATCAGCACTATGGTCCCCATCCCTCAGGTGGGACAGCAGCAGTACTACATTCCCCATCCACCAGTGGTGATGGCAGAAGCACTACAGCCCCCACCCCTTCAGTGTGATGGCAGTAGCAACAATGCAGATCACATCCCTCAAGGTTATGGCAGTAGTGACAGCACTATGATCCCCTTTCTTCAACACCCACACCCTACATGCACAAATTACAAATGACTTGGTCT
Organism: Neoceratodus forsteri; assembly: GCA_016271365.2. Taxonomy (NCBI): domain Eukaryota; kingdom Metazoa; phylum Chordata; order Ceratodontiformes; family Ceratodontidae; genus Neoceratodus; species Neoceratodus forsteri. The sequence goes on along the minus strand of CM028135.1, from coordinate 249,264,919 downwards.
CTTTGCTTGTTAGAACTCAGATGTGAATTAATCTGAATCATTGTTTTTTCTTATCTATAATTTAACTGCCTGAATTGGATTTCTGCCTGTGACACTGTTGACCAGGGTTAGGGAACAGACTTGGGTGTTGGAGGGCCAGCTGGTGGGTGAAGGCTTGAGTGTCCAAAGACCACTCACCTTCTCCTGGGAGAGAGTGTGGATTCATGGCTCAGCATTTGCTGGCCCCTGGTGGAGGCCAGAGGCATGACAACATGTCAGCCCTCACTGCAGGAGGGAGCATGACGGACGTTGGCTTGTGCCTTGACATTATGTGGCCTGTCAAGAAAATGGTAAAACACCTGCTGGCCAACTGAAGGATGGCTGTTGGTCCCTCCATAAGCTGGAAGCCCCAGACATGTGTCCGTTCTGACCCCTGCCATGCCCAGGATACACAGGAAGCTCTTTGGGGCAATTGTCCTCCCCTGGTAGCCTCCCACAGAGTAGGGGCCCATTCAATGAAGGGTTACTTTGGGTTACATGGTAGCACAGCAGTAAGGGGCAGTGGATGGTGGTCGGACTCAGCAGCAGTGGTAGGGGGCCTTGGCTGGCCTGAAGGAGTGGATGGCCAGGGGATAGGAGGAGCAAAAAAAAAACTGCTTGAATTTGCTTCTTTGAAATAAAGTGTCTTCACCTAAAAAATCCATAAGTGATTAGTGGAGGACCTTCAAATGGATTTATGCATCTCCCAGACATGTGGATGCTTTTTTTTTACTTGGGGTCCATGAAAAGGGTGTCTCCCAGTTTTCATGTCTTTGTTCAGATGTGAATTGAGCACCACTCTGCCCACCAGCATCATACAGCCCCTGGGGTCTTACCTTCTGTATATCATTGCCTGTGTTTTCAAAATTCACTGGCCAAACATAAGTACTCTTAAATGCTTTACATCTGCTTTTTGTTGAAGCAGTCTATCAGAAAGCTTTTTGTTGTCACAATGACTGAAACAGCAGGTGGGGAAAAAGGTGCAAATGATCCAGTTCACCTAAATGTGGTGCTAACTGTGATGTCTTTTCATAAGTAGTAAGGCAGTTCTTCTTTGTGAACATACTTTCATTCAGACTAGTTTTCATTCAAACAACTGAGGATTTTGGATGGCCCTACCATTATAAACTTGAATAAGTTAATTGGTAACAGTAATCCTGCATTTAGCGATCTACAACCTAGATGCTTATATGCAAAGAATACAATAAAAACCTGACTAAAATCTAAAAACAAGCTTATAAAACAGATAAAATGTATCTGAACATTTATCTTTACCTATACAAAATCATTGCAGCCCAAGTGAAATGCAGGTAAATTACATTTTACCCTGGCTACTATTCTATGATGTAGTAAACATGTATTGATATTTTTTTATATTCTTTGTAAAGCAGGTAAGGCCCACTAGGCAGAACTGTCTGTTTTAAGGAGTGACCTAGAAGCACTGGGGAGGTTAAGTGACTTGCTTGGAGTCACACAGTATGCAAGAGGAGGTTGTGGGACTCAGACCGAAGTCTGCTGGATGTACCCAGTTCAATCACTGTTTGTTACTCTAACCTCTAGGCATGGGTGCTTAAACTGAATGGCTGATTACAGCAAAGCAGTGCGGGTGATTTCCTTACTGACTCTATATGTAGCAAGGCAGAAAGAATGCAAAGCACAGTAGCATTCATTTTAAGATGCTGAAATCTGGGTCGGCCCGCTGGGGCTGCGGTATCACTACTGCTTGCAATGCCAGCGACTCTGGGTCAGAAGTAAACTCAGGTTGCTGGAGGTCTGGCCAGGGGAGTAGGATTGAGCACCTGGGGGACTGCTCTCCTCCTCCAGGGAGGGTGGACTGCAGGTCCTGCTTCTTTACCACCACTGGAGTGACCATAGGTGGTGGTGCAATGGTGCTGCAGAGTGATCAGGAGGGGAGGATACTAGCCAGGATCTGGAACAGTGGCATGTCTCTATGTGACCTACCTCCTTGGATCTCTAGTGCCGGTGCCCTCAGGGACAGAGACCAGAAAACCAGGAACAATCACCCCACACTGGCCACTGGCAGAAGGGACCCAGGTGCCCCAGACTTCATAACCAGGCTCCATGAGGGACCCACTGAGCTGCCTGACACACACTAAGGGAGTGTGGAGTGGTGACCTGGTGTACCCTCCCTTCCTACCTGGGGGGGTACAATCCAGGCAGGATAGGGGCAGGCCCACAGGAGCTCCTGAGCATTACCTGGGGGTGAAGCTAGGGGATTCCCAGCCTAGGGATCTCTGAAAAGTGGAGACTGATGCTGTGAGAAGGGGACATTGAAAGGGAAAATAAAAAAAAATTTAAAAAAGATACTGAAATCTTAGAGATTCTGTGCAGTGACATGCAATTTCCATGAGGCACCGGTACAAGAATTCAAAATCCGCAAACCAAGCAGGATTCCGTGATTGTTACCGGTGTTACCAGTAAAAATGGAAAACCAGGGTCCCTGAACATGATAATTGCAAAACGACTTCAGCGTATTCACTTTTCTAATATTCTTCCTCAATACCTCTGTTATGGAATCTTATCTTGTGGCAATATTTCTATCAGACTCAAAGTTAAAGACCTATGACTACCAGGTGTCAGCGTGACTCAGCTAGCGGCATATCCACTTCTGGGACAAAAGGTCATGTGTTCCTATCCCACACCTGGACTGGGCTTCTAATGTAATTGCTGGCACCCATGTGCAGTACTGGCAGGAAGCTGTACTGTCAGGGAGTGTCCTGCTTTCAATGACACATTAAACCAAGGTCCCTTCTGCCCGTCTTTAGTGATATTCTGTAGGGTGCCCAGGTGGAAGTAAAAGAACCAGAGGCACTTTTCATAAGAGATGGGGTGTTATCATTAATAAAAAATATTATCTACAAATACAGACAAGAGGAAAAAAATCAACACTATAATCCATGCATTTCAACAGATTACTTAAATGAAAAACTAAAGAAAAATAATGCAATACATTATAACCCACAACCAAAACTTACTATTGACACCTCTCAAGTCAGTATTACACTATAATGACAACCAGATACTAATTAAGTAGATGCAATTGTTGTACCCATATTACATTCTTCCAAAGCGGAGTCCAGCAATGTTTAAGCATTGTATTATATTCATCAGAATAAACCATTCTAATTTCTTTAATGATATTCTTCACCAGAATTGGTAGTGGAGTTACTTTTTGCTGAAAGATAAAAGAACATCTGGCCTGCAATATGCACCATTTTATACAACTCATGATTACACATAGTGTACTGTAATTCCAGCTAGGCCACACCTCTGAAAAGGAATAATAAACCAGCCCATCATAAGATGTGGTTACAAAGGTTAATGTTTTTGCTTCTGTGTGTGATATGGGTGACTGCAGGACGGCGATCCATCAGAAGGGCGCAAAACCCCCAGGACGACGAAATTACTAAAAGTTTTTTAATGCAGGTGGCTTTGCCCCACACCCCTCCTTTGTGGGGCTTTGCCCTACACCCCATAATTAGATTCCTACTCCCAGGGACACAACTGAGGAAGGGGCAAACCCAGGTTGCTTACATTGTCCGCACCGTTGTTCCTTCACCCTTCTGATGGATCATCGACATGCAGTCGTCCTAATCACGGGATACCAACGTTTTCCAATTATCTTCCAGGAGTGGTCAAAAGTCTTCTAGATATGGGCAGATAAAAATAAATGCTCCTTGGTTTCTCTTTACTGTAAGAGTCCTGAAGGCAAAAATAATCTAAAGAGTATTTGTGCATGTGGCTTCCTCTGACTTGTAATTTGCCATGTGCAACTCTTGTAATTACCAAAGGGCTAATATCTTCAACTGTAACAAAAATTGGTTACATAAATTGTTCCTTAATGATGTTGTCATAAAGCCTCTCCCATGAAAAATAAATGATATGAAAAAAGAAGAGATTCCACATTTGAATTTTTTAAAAACAAGATGCCAGAAAACCCAGAAAATGAGAAGAGGGTCGACTAACAAATTTACCACCTCCCTTTTCCCATATGGTTAGAGGGCTCATGCACCTAGCCCATCCAAAAGGTACCCAAATCTTATCTGCTTTAACTAAAACCATTTTTAAAAATGAATTTAAAAAAGATACAATGAAAAAGACCCCTGGGATTATCATCCCAAGTCCATTTCCTTTAAATCTTTATATGTATGCACCCTCTTGACTGGGTTGAGGCAACTACCCAACAACAGCCTAAAAAAATATTATTTAATTTTGTTTCCAATTCCTTGGGGAGGGGGAACTGATGTGTAAGAAAATAAGGACTAAGAATATCTTGATCATGTAAATATGTTTTACTTTGGTCATGGCCTCCGATTCTAAAAGCTTATTTACTGTGATTGCTAATTCTCCTCCCAATTTGTCTTAGCCATATTTCCTGCTCCACGTGTTATGCCCAAGATTGTGAGTATACCATTTTAAATGCAGATTCCTAAACTCTGACTTCCACAATCTTCCTTTAAAGGACCCAGAAGAATACCTTTACTTTTTTTGCAGTTTACCTTTGCCCCTGCTGCCTTAGCGTAATAATCTATTACCTTTACAATAGGACACAGGGATTCCAAATTCTGAATTAAAGGAAAACTACACCCTAATATCGTATAAAGTTTATTTGTTTCCATTTCAACAGACAACTCTTCTCATGTAGCTGTTAGGAATATATGTGTTTGCTTTAGCTTGTTTTCATTGCTCATGCTAGTCCCCTGTAACTGTACTGGGGTCTCCATTTCATGGTTGTGTAAATCTCATTGTCCATGAGAGCTACATTAGCATATGAGAATATGATGTCACATTGACCATTTATACCATGCATCTCCAGAGACCTCTCTTGGCCAGTCTTGGTATTGCAAACATTCTTTTCCTTTCACAAATTTGGACTCATAGCAGAAGCTGGACACCAAAGAAAAAGAAAAGTGGTCTGACCCATAATTACATTCCTGAACTACTAATAGCCATTCAGGCCTTATAAAATAAGCATTGAAAAGTATCATCACGCTCCTACATTCTGACAAGAGCTGTGGAGCTGTGTCAGATCTGTCACTTCATCAGCAGGCAGTAAAAGTCAAGCAACATCTACACAAACTAGCAAATTATCTTTATGGCCTATCTGTATCACAAAAACAGTTTCACAGGGACCTTTCTACAGATAGTATTGCTGTAAGCACTACCAACATAGAAGACTGCACTTTGATAAGGGAGACAGAAAAATCAGCAATGTACTATACCCACAATGCTTTGCTACCTAAATATTCATAGGATATACATAGATGTTGAGGGCAGATAAGAGCCTACGGCCCACCTAGTCTTCCCATGTGTACACGTACTTAGCTTCTTCAAGCATCTCTAGAACTAGGTTACATGTCCACATATTAGGTCCTTTGCTTCAGTCCCCACTACCAAAATAAGGGACTGCACCTCTGAGTAACAAGCATTTCAGTCAAGTTGGTAATTTACCCAGAATTCTGTGTTGCTATATGTAAAACATTGATAGATCCCTTGCATGGCATCATTCTGGGAGTGTGGCAGCACACAGATAACTGGAGGACAGGCAGAAACAAACATATACAAAAAATGACTATGACAGATTTTTTTACAAAACAAATTGCAGCTTCCACCTCTAAAGCAGTTGTGGCAATAGCATACTGTGTGAAATAGGAATTTGCAGAATGTGACTAAATCTCTTTACAACCAATAATAACCCTATCCACATCTCAGGACTGTCAAAATTCATATTACTGTAACTACATAACATAAGACAGATAAAATCTGTTGCCTAATACTGTTTATCTATAAGTTGGCATTTATTTATATTGTGGGGAACCACAATTGCCCATTTTTATTTTCAATATTCAAAATAAAAGTAAGCAGAGTGAAATTAATTTGGGTTCTTTCATAAGGAATGACTGTAAAATAATCCGCTTTACCTGTTGTACACAACAGTATGGGGATACATTTTATGAGTTAAAGCACTGCATCATGGGTATATAAATAACATATTGCCTTACATCACCTGATACATTTGAACACTGTAGTTAAGGACCAGCTGGTAGTTTAAGAATGGACAGTCTCCTCCCTGGTTATTGTTTAGCAAAACACGTTGCAACAAAGGTGTAAAATATCACATTTACCCTCAGTTAGCTTTGCAAACTGTTTGATTTGTAATGCAATTGTTTTCCTTTGCATTGCATTCAGTTTATGTGTTTCCAGATAGTTTTTTTTCAGGATATTAGGACTTTCAGCATAGATATACATGAAATAAATGGGCAATGTGACATCATGTTCTCATATGCTAATGCAGCTGTCATGGACAATGAGATTTAAACAACCATGAAATGGAGACCCCAGGATAGTTACAGGGGACTAGCATGAGCAATGAAAACAAGCTAAAGCAAGCATGTATATCCCTAACAGCTATAGGAGAAAACTTGTCTGGTGACATAGAAACAAATACAATTTTCAAAATGTGAGGGTGCAGTTCTTTTTTTTTTTAGACTTGCCTGGCTCCCATGACTTTCAGAGGGGCTTTGTACCCCCTCTTACTCCATCCGCCTGGGTATCCACATGGCATCCCCACCCTGGTTTCATTTATGTGGGGAACCAGGGGTGTACATATTTCCCCCCTGGTTTTCTCCCCTTTTAGTCCCCTGATTGTGCTGATGTGAAGAACGTAAGTCCTAGTCAATGAAGTACTGACACACACCATCGCACACATCTGCAGAGTCCTCCCCTCTCTGGCTCCTCGAAGGAACCACCGGTGCCCCCAAAAGCCCATGCTTCCACTGGACCCAGGAGCATCAGATGTTCAAGGCATCCCCAGTAACCCACCCCAGGAGGAGGAGGAGACCATCCATTGGGACGCTCAATCCTCCATCCCCTCACCAACCCCCAGCAGCCTGAGTCCGTTCCCAAACCCAGGTCGTTGGCATGGCTCGAGGTGTCACATCCAGTGCCTCAACCCTCAGTGCAGTTCTCCTTTAATAGGCAGATATCATCTGCATATGTCAGTACTGGTTGGGGGGGATCAGATTGTCACTAGTTGTTATTGTTACATGTTTAATGTCCTGTAAACCATTAAATTCCTAATTAGCATGTATAAGCAAAAGACATATAAGAGCAGACTAAGGGGGTACCCTAGTCTCACCCCATTCCTGACCTTTATCAAATCTCATAACCAATCATTCAATGAAGGGAACACACATGCTGTTGTATACAATATCCAGAGCCATCCAACAAATTTCTCAGGGATTCCGTAATGTTGAAGAACCTTAAGCAGACAGAGGGCAAGATGTTATCAAGTGCCTTCTTCTGACTGAGAGCCATAAGAAGACAGAAATCTCCCCAATTCCCAGCTACTACTTCACATAAAACGTGACTATTATCCTGAATCTTTTGACCAGTTATCCCACAAGACCGAGAGGTATCAGTTAGTAGGAGCACTGCTTGTGATAATCTGGAGACCCTAATTTTAATTAGTATTCTTTAAATCTGAATTTAGAAGGCTAATCGGCCTCCAGTTCAAGATATCCATCTTGTCACACTTTTTATATAGAAGACTAGTATCCCTTGTTGTAAACTATCCCCCTCCTATCCCATCAATATAAAATTGAAAAACTATGGTAAATTCAGTCAGAAGTTCTTCTCTAATAAGTTTTATATAATTCTCCTAGGAGACCGTCTGTACGTTTAAAAGTTTTCAGGGGAGCTAAGTATAAAGTGAGAAATAACACTTCTGCTGAAACTGAAAGATTAACTCCCTCCTACAGCTTCTTCCCTATAACATTCCCATCCCTCTCTCTTTTCACGGCCCAAACCCCACCCATACAGCTTAAGAGCATCAAAGCAGTTTACCTGCTCTCTGTGGAGTTCCCAGTCACTGTCGATCACAAAAGGAGGTACACAGTTAGAATTTGAACTTGGCACCATTCTTTCATCGGACCCAAGGTAGACCACAACTTTCACAATACTGCAGCTAGCTCCAGACTGCAATTTTTACATTTCTGCAGTTAGTGCTTAGTTAATACTATCAGGAAGCCAGCTAACAATTTAATTGGAATAGGCTGACTGTTGATTTGATTCCTACTGGCACTGCAAGTGGACTGCCCCACCCTACCACACTACCCCACCCTTAGTTGGATTTACTTATATAGTCATGGTGTGATCATGTGTATAACAATGACGCGATTTCACCATCTGCATGTTATTTCAGTCCTCCACTAGAGGCCACTGATACAACACTGTCCTCTTAGGTTACATTAACACTTCATTACTGGGCTATCCCTAGTTTCCCGGCTTACTACACCCAGAGACCTTTTCTCCTCCCCTTTTACACAGTGTTGTTGCCCCACGATGCCCACATCCTACTACACAACCCTCTTACTTGAAGTCTTGGCTGCAACTCTGGGGATCACTTGCAACACTGTACCACACTCTCAAAGAGTTACCACCCATATTCTACAGCCTGAGACTATGCACATTTAAAAATAACACTGTCATGCACACAGGCTGAACCAAATATGATCCCTGGCACTTATGTGCCAACCATGACTAATACCTTGCAGGTACTTCTGCTACATTGGTCCACCCTCTTGGAAAGTCTCAGTGAATCTGTTATCAAGCCCCCTAGGTACTCCCCCCTCTTAGCTTGCAGACCAGTCCTTTACAGGGTACTATGCAAAACCCTGATATGAGTCCTCTTAATATCAGGGAATATACATAGTGACCCTGGCCCACAACAAGATAACCAGTTGCCCAGTGGCAAATTGCATATCACATCATCAAACATAGACAGCTTTCCCTCTAAATTCACCCAGTTTGAGGCATGGGTCGCACATATCCAACCTGATATTATTTCCATCACAGAGTCCTGGCTCACCACCAAGGTCCCTGATTCGGCAATTGCTCTATCAGGTTACACTACCTTCAGGCAGGATAGATCTGGGAAAAGTGGGGATGGCTGCCTCCAATATACAAGAAGCCACCTTCAGGCCCAACATGTCATCATAAACTGTCTCAATGCACACTGTGAATGCTTGGATACAAAACTAACACTAGGCAAAGGTAATAAAAATCTACAAAGTCTCACAGTATACATTCCCCCCACATAACAGCCAAATGGGTATCCAGTCTTTCAGCCAACACTACCAGGAGGCGAGCCCATTCTCGTAAATGTTGGTCTTAGGTGACTTTATCATTGATTGTGATTCACAGTCAAGCATTGTACATAAGGATCTAATTAATAGCCTATACTTGACACAGGTTGTAAATGAAAGGACCAGAACAACTACAACACTGGAACAGCCACCCTAATAGACTGAGTCCTCACTACACATCCAGAAGGTATTACCTGACTCCCTGGGTGACCACTCCCCGGTGCTTTGTGAATGGTCGGCAAAACTCCACAGACCCCCCCCAAGCTAGTGTACAGCAGGGTCCTCCCCAATAGCTCTCTAGATGCCTTTAGGCAACATCTAGCATTAGTTGACTGGGGATTCCTAGACTATATCCCAGATATAGACGTGGCAGAGGAATTTTTTCACTAATAAATTTAATATGGCGGCAATCATTTATGCACCTTAAAAAAAGACTTATCCATGGGAATACTTGCTAGTGGTTACCCCCCATTAAGGGCTCAAATGAAGCTAAGAAACCTGTTGTGGTATAAGTCAAGGTCGACTGGTTCCCTGCAGGACCTACAGAACTATAAGGCAGCCAGAAATAAATGCACAAGAGATACTAGGCCTGCAAAAATGCTACCCACTTCAAAACAAAACAAGACCAACTCTGGAGTAACAGTAGAAAATGCTGGCACACCCTTAAGGATCTCTTTGGCAAACTGGAAAAGGCTTCCCCACCCTAATTTTCCACAATAACACCGACATCACAGATCCAACCGGTATTGCAAATATCTTTAACTTTACATTCATCAACCTTTATTGATTTAACAAAGGCATTCAGTCTTATTAATCACACCCTTCTGATTCATAAGCTCACTGCCTTAGGGCTTTGCCAGGACTTGGTATCCTGGTTCAAAGATTACCTGACAGGTCATACCCAGAAAGTTAGAATCAATGAGACAGTTTCCGACACGGGCATGTCTCAGTGGGCGTACCATAAGGCTCAGTCCTGGGACCCCTTCTCTTCAGTTTATTTATAAATGATCTCCTGCTGGCCTGCCCAAACTCTTATGTGCTTCTCTATGTGGATGATGCTGTCATCTCCCACAGCATTGAAACACTGGTTCCTTCAAAACAAACTAATCTTAAATTGCAAGAAAACTAAATCAATGTTGAGCTTCTGTCCTCAAAAAAGAGGGTGTTCCAACCTCTAAATATCCCCAACCAGGCTGGTGATGTCCTGGAGCAGGTCACGACCTTCAGATATCTAGGAGTACACCTAGGTGATAAACTCTCCTTCACACGTCATGTACACCAAACAGTGAAATCAGGACATAAAAGACTGGAGCCCTATACCATCATAAATCCAATATGACAGAGAAGGCTAGGCATCTGGAGGTCACATCAGCAACCCTCCTAATAATTGATTATGATCTGGTGGTCTATGCAGCTGCCATTGACTCAACCCTAAACAGAGTAAGAGTAGCACTGAATAAGCATGTTGCCTCATCCTAGGTGCTGACAGTGTCACACACCTGCAACCTTTATATCAATTCAGGTTGACTTCCGCTTCACTTATGCATCAACTACCAAACATGCCTGCTGGGGATCAAAGCTCTACAGGGCTGCTCCTCCCCCACCCTTCAGTCCTCCTTCCTCCCTGCTCAAAACAAGCACTCCACCCATAGCACCCTCAGGAACCCCCTACATAACCCCTTCTGAAGAACTAACCTGGCTACTCATTCATTCTCCACAAGATCCTTGGCATGGTTAAATGAGCTCCCTCCATCATGGGGTTAACCAGCCACACCCAAATAAAATCGGCCATGAAAAGATACTTCTGTGATGAAATCACCTGCACTTGCACTTAACTACTTCTAATGCCTCTGTATGGGGCATCTTTTTTTTTGAAGTGGGGAGAGAAGATCCCAGACAACGTTTCAATGAAGTGGCTACCCTGACAAACAGGAATTATCATGTTGTTGTGTACCATATGAAGTGTGTGTTATGTGCTATTACTACTGTTGTAACATTCTAAACCTGACATGGAACCTTTGTATGTGAGCTCTGCTCAAAGGTGTTTCCTAAATATTAATAAATAAATACCTGGACCAACAATGTAGAAAGAGATTTGACAGCTGCTATTACCTCACCTGGAGTAATATCTGCTTTTCTGGAGACAAATCTGGAACTGTTACATCCCAATAAAATTCAGGCAAAACCATCTGCAGGGTCTGTGGAGGTTCCAAAAGTGGCATGAGTGTGTGAATTCAGGAAGGCTAATTGTTCTTTTGTTCCAGACAATATATTGCCCTGATCCACTAAATGTGAAAAAGTCCTATTTTTCAATCTATCTTTACAGTCGTCAAAGGATTTGTTTGGAACTTTTGTCCTTTAGTATTATATTTCTGCTCCATTAGTAATTATGTCATTCTTTGATACTGGAATTCAATAATTTCCTCTCTATGGATTGCAATCAGAGATGAAAGCTATATCCCATTTTTGCTGAAATAGCAGTTTCTGGTACTGCCTTCTGCAATCCAAGTATTTTATATACTTATCTTTTGCCATTTTTTTACTCTGTGATTGAAAAAGTAAGCTACATCAGTCTTAACCTCTTCCCACCACTCTAGTGATGAATCCTAATAAACTAATGTATGCCCCCCAATATGGGTTTACCCGTGTGGGCTCCGTCCCCGGCCCAGTGCTGATGCCTCTCTAAGGGGTCCCAGGTGGGATCCGGACCCTGACACCTCCCTTGGCCTTGTGGCTGCTGATGCCAGTGCTGTCCTCAGGAGTTCCTGTAGAGGGGGTCAAAGGACTGGAACAGGACTTCCATGCCTGCGGGAGCTAGAGAGGGGGGAAAAAAATGGAACTTGTACCCTGGAGTTTGAAAGGCCAGGAAGGCAAAGTAAATAAACAAGATGGTGGCTGCATTCCCTCTAAGCATGCATGGCCCTCAGAATTAAAATTTAAAGGAGCTGAGCTCCCATCACAGTTTGGCCATGTGGCTGTCAATTTAAAAAAAATATCCCTTGCTCTAGAAGGGGCAAAGGAGCCAGGGATCTAAAAAAAATTAACTGGGTAGTCTCCGGTTGAGGGAGATGTAGTTTCTAGCCTTTTAAATGGCTTAATTAAATAAATTTGGGCTGGTCTGCAAATGGCCTTAAAAAAGGACAAAATGGCAGCCCCATGAAAAACTACAAAATGGGGTTGCTGGGTAAAATACAGAGCCAGCCCTGAGATCACCTGATAAGCTGCAGCCAATCAGAGGGAGGCTGCTAGAGGTAGATATAAGACTGTGTTGCCATCAGAAATGGGAGAGTTGTCAAGAGGATCCACAGTGTGGCTGTGAGGAGAGAGACTGTCCAAGCCTATGAAGTTTGCATGGCTGCTTCTAAACCCTGACTACCTAAAACTACTAAGCTGAGTGCAAGAGGAATAGCAATGGTGTCTGTGTGACTAAATCGGAAAAAATTGTTCTCTAGCAGCCCAAGCAGTTGTACAGCCTTTTGAACTGGAAAAAGAGCTGGGCTATGAATCTTGAGTGATCCACTGATCCCCTCAGTGGAGAAATTGTTTGTGAAGAGAACGTTCAGCCAGGGGAGAGATTATAAGTGTCAAGGCAAGCTGTTGTGACAGAATCCAGCACTGCTTGTGGAGGTATCCCCTGAGATAGGGGTTGTGAGGTGAGAGACTGTGGAAACCCCACTGCCCTGCGCAGGTCCTGTAAGGTGACTAGATGTGCAACAGAGGAGTTTGAGGAACAAAGTCAATCCTGGTTCCTCAGACTGAAGATGATGACCCCCTCCATGTTGAAGGATGGAACAGGCCTGCCTGAGTGAAGTCTGTCTATAAAGGTCCATAGGTGAAGTTGGCAATGCCAGTCAGGCGAAGATCATCACCCCTCAAGTTTGTCTACTTCTGTTTTCCCACCTGTGGTGCACCACTAACGGAGACCCCATGGTACTGTGCAACTCATCTGGCTGTGAGCCCCTGTGTGAACTGCAAAACTGTGAGTAGCCCAAGCTGTGGCTCTGGGGAGTCTATAAGTTACCTAGCCAGTTAGGATTCTGGGGTAATCTCTGAACAGGATTTTTAATGACATACAGTTTGGCAAGCCTAGGATTACAAGTCTGAAAGTGTGTTCCATGTTTATCTGGGCCAACAAAAGGCTATATAGGCCTGCATCACTGAGCGTGAGGTACCTACCATACAGGGACATTCTGGGTGCACCCAGGGGTAGGAGGAGGGCTTACTATGGGAAAGTGATTGTCTAACTAAAGTAAATGGTAATTGACATTCTCCTCTTTGTGTTCCCTCTCCCCAAATAAATAAGTTTACTATTTGCGTTTTATCCACTGTCACTGTGTTACTGAATGAGAGCTGCTGAGGGTGTGGGCAGCTACTAGGTGGGAAACTGTTACTGTGTGGGGAAAAGTATTACTGGGGCAGCTTACTTATTTCCTGGGAGGGTGGTAACCTGTTCTTTATCCACTGGCGTTACCTGCCACTACCCCAGGTGGAGGCATCGTGCCACGTTTGCTATCACTGTGAAACCCAGGACAGCCCCTTTGGAGGTGTGTGCTGAATTACCCTGAGGTGCAGCCTAGGTGAGTCAAAGGGCTGTTACACTAAGGTGAACTTTTTTGTCCCTATCAAATAATGCAATTCACAGAGAATTGCATCATGTGTCAACAATGACACATTTAGTTTTCAAAACCCCTATCCAAAAGTATTAATTGTACTATGCCCAATCTGAACTTGAAACCTTCTATTATCCAGTATTCACCAATGGTACTGTCTGATCCCAAGAACTATCCAACTATGGAGAATGAAATATATAATCAATTCTTGTGGATAATTTTCCTTTGAAAAAAGAATGTTTTCCTGACCTGCCAAATTGGCATGCAGTATCCACCCAAACTGATTTCCCTGTAACCTCCTTAAGACAATTCGTATCACAGTAGACTTTTGATGTCTGAGACCCTCTATCTGAGGGAGCCAGTCCACAATCAAAATCTCCATGCCAAATAACCCCATGGGATGAAAATAAATATGGCTAGACTAATTTGAAACATTCTATTCTTTCCACCATTGTTTGTGGGTCATATATATTAATTAAATGAAGATGAAATTTCTGGAATATAACATTTAGCAACAAAATCTGGCTTGGAATGATATCCACCGATTTTATTAATTCAGCGTAGTGGCTACAAAACAATATTCCCACCCTTGAGCATCTGTCCTCCCCCATTGACCAGAAGGAAGGGACATATGCCCAGAACTTTTTAGCTTTATGTACTACTGTATGTCCATACAAGTATTCAGTCTAGTGTCTTGAACAAACAGAATATCACATTCAGATTCTTGTAGAAATCCCATAGTGGCAGGCCCAGTGGCATAGAGAGCTGAGGCATCATGTCTCACCTCCTGCCACACCAGCAACCCATGTTCTCAGTGTGAGCGGGTCACTGGGGGTCAGCCAGGGAGGAGAGGATCAAACATCCAGGGAACAGCTCTCCTAGCCCAGGGAGGGTGGGGAACACAGGCCAGCACTTGCCTGACACCTGGCAGAGGCTAGGTGTTGGCATACTGAGTCCATATGTTGAGGCATGGAGGAGGAGCACCTGACAGTGTGCAGTGTGTGGACACTCATGCTGCATGCCACTGTCAGCATTGCATGCTCCCCCTCAGCAAGAAAGCTGGAAAAGTTCCTGACTGAGTGGCATGAAACTGTCCCCCTCAGGTGCCACCCCTGGGTTGGCACCTCCCTGGCACTTGATCCATTCATGGTGGGTCATGTCACTCCCCACCACCCTGCCACAAAGGGCAAGTTGTGGGATCATGAAGGAAGGGGGGTCTGATCCTTAGGAGATGGTGCTGGGGGGACAGAAGAAGAAGAAGAAGAAGAAGAAGAGAGAGAGCTGGCTGGGACCATGGGGAGGGGAAAAATACCTAAAAAAAAGAGAAATCCCATAGTGGCCAATAATCTCATAGTGTTCTTCATGCTATTAGTATTAAACAAAATGACTACAGTACAACATTGTGGACAGATCCCATGTGGTTAAGAAAATTTTAAAATCCACCAAAGATAACAATACATCACTGAGATTTTCCTTCCCCTTTCTTTTTGACTTTTCTTTGTGTTGTGTGTGGCTCAGAGGTACCTTCCTCAGCTTTAAAGGAAGGGTCCTCCTGTGAGGAAAGGCAGAAGAGCTGTCAGATTTTTCCTCTGTATCTCCCCAGTCCTTGACTATTCTTAAAATTTCAAATTTATTCTGTAAATGAAAAATGTCCCATGTTATAGCCTTTGGCTTTGGTTGACCTCTTCAAGTCACAATATGCAACCACTCTATTACTGGGGTAGAAGACAGGAGCATAGCGATAATGCCAGCTTTTTCCAGGGTCACTACTACTTTTTCTGGATAAGGGTCTTCTCCCTTTGGCAGACTCTGAGTGATGACTTTTGAAGGTGTCAACGGTTCTTGTTGTCACAAACTTATTGTCTACTGTTGTCATCAGTATCTGTGTTATCAGGTATGTCTTCCAAACTATCTTCGTAAACTGGGCTTACCTCTGTGGGGGGTTGAACTACAAGTGAGAGAGGTATTTCCTTACCTGCTTGCTGAGGTTCAGCCTCTTCCAGTGAAGCTGGTTCAGTTTCCATTCTTAGTCCCGAGGCTTCTTTAAATCTTTCTGACTGCCCTTTTTCTGAGGGTGGTGTGTGTGAACTTTTGTTGTTTTTTTCCCCCCTCTTTTTGTGTCCCATCCATCTAAGCCTGATTTACATAAAAGTCATTCACTGCCTGATCCACAGTCAAGGCCGCTGATATACAATGATTAAATTATGAAATTCTGTTTTCAAGACTTGAAATTCTGGGAATTGCACCGATGATTTTTGACATGGACTGCAGCAACTAACTTTAATCCTCTAATCCCTGTCTAGATATATTCGAGTGGCTAATGAGTTCTGGGATTCCTTAAAACAGTACACTGTTGTTTTAGCCAATATGGTATATTGACTATACTAACCTTTCATACTTGAATAGAAATTGTTACTATCTTAATTGCTGGTTTTGTAAAAGGAACTGCAGAGAAAGGTGACCGCACCAATGTATCTTTCAGTTTTGCATACTTTGTCCAGAATCACTCCAAGCTAATAAGCTTAAAACTTACATCACAAAACATATGTCTCACAGAATGAATCAGAGTAAATATTTCAAAGGTCATAAAGCCCATTTTAGATTTCAACAGAGTTCAAGCTATAAGCATCCAATCAGGAACTTCTGATAAACCACCTTCATAATGTATGGGCACTGCATTTATTCTTCTAGAGGGTTCCACTGGTGGTTTAAAAATTCAGAGTATCCTTTTGGTTCTTTAGTGGTGGGACATGGGGGTGTTGCAGGCCTTGATGTATTTGGCCTAGGGATTTCCCCAGACAAGTCTGGGTCCCCTCTTGAAGTAGTGGGCTGTTGACCTACCTCTGTCAATAGAGGAGGCTGGTTTATGTCCATGGAAGCAAGATGTTCTGGGACCTGTAATTTTGTACTTGACATGGAGCAAGAGCTCCTAAGCATATTTCTCAGTTGTTGTGCAGTAATATTCCTTTGAGTCTCCCCCTTCTAAAGATTTTATCATAAACGGGCCAGGTTGAATTCATATGGTCTAGAGGCAGACTCAGTTCTGGTCAAACAATGTAATTACATAGTAGCCACAATGACCGGGGGCATCTCATACACTGATGGGCCACTAGACTCTCTATTTTTAAATAGAATAGGGTCTGTGGAGAAATTAAATGAATCAGGTACTTCAAACACAAACACTTCGGCAGCAGTATAATTATCATGACTCTCAGTTTGCAATTCCTGTCCTGCAGAGACAGGTTGCGACATAGTAGCCTCTGTTCCTAGTGACTGATGCACCTTTTGCTGAGCATCCAGATATGCTACTGGGGAACCCCAATGGGTCAAATGGGTCAGCAGGGTGCCTTATTACAGGCACTGGGATGCATACTGGACCGTAGTGGATAGCTGAAGAGTCAAGGCATCAGCCTTCACCTTCTTCATTTTTTTCCAAGCCTGCTGCTCTTAATTTACTTTTGATACAAGAAGGACACAGTTTTAAGTGCTTCATTTTAGTCAATGATTTTTTTACCCATCTTTTTTGAGGGAGTGAACTTATTTGTAGCTGTGTCAATAGAGAGACATGTGACTGTAATTGTGCTTTTTGTTACTTGTTCAGTATATTCTGCTTGTAATGCTTCTGAGCATTGTTAGGAAGAACAGTAGCCACATTGTCAGTTTTGTTTGCCACTGTGACAGCTTTACATAATAATGTTTAACTGTCCAGAGAGCCTGTGCCATTATGTTCCAGACTGTTAGACTCTGCACCTGTTTCACTAACCCCAGTCTTTTATTAATTTATTTATTTAGATTTTGGTGACCGGGTAAACCCACTGAGACCAGAAGTCCCTTTTTCAGGGCCACCAGAATTAGTTACAGCAATTACATACATTGGAATTAATATACAATAGTTACAATTGATACATACAGTGGAATAGGTAGTAAGCACTAACAGAGGAATATCAGGTTCACAAGGTATTAGACAGGTGCACAGTACATTTGACAAATTTTGCTTTAGGGTTACATGGGAGAAAAGCAATGGCAGTAGTAGTGAAGCAAGTCAAGCATGTCTTTTGATTTTTAAATGTACAGAAGCTGGTGCAACTCCAGGTTCCCTGTGCTACCTGATTCTGTGGCTGTAACTTTTAATTATTGTTTAGTTTGTTTTATATCTGTTTCAAGCACAAACTGCCCAGCAGACCCAGACATAATGTTTTGTTCATTGGCAACACTTGAATTAGCACATTGGCTGATGACATAAAACTTGGGTCTGTAACAATAAATAAACAAGCTGAAAGATTCCAAGATGATATAAACACTCTAGTTGCTCACCCCCCACAGCTAGCAGTGGAACCAGTGAACCAGAGGAGTGGCTATCTCTGCAAAGCAGTGTGCAAAAGATGGAGATTAGTGCCCAAGAGGTGGATAAGCAGAAAGGGGCAAAATTCAGCAGAAGGGCAGACAGCAAGGAGAACCAGATAAATGACAACCAAGGAAGGGGCTGGAGTAGAACAGTGAAACAGTCTAGGGAGGTCAAATCATGGAAAGCCATGTGCAAATGCCAGGAGCCTTAGCAACAAGATGGAAGATCTGGAGGCTGTCATGGTACAGTCAGACCTGGACATTGTGGCCATCACTGAAACCTGGTGTAATGACAACCACGACTGGGAGATGGCCATACCCTGCTACAACATATTCAGAAGAGACAGAGCAGGCAGGAAGGGAGGAGGAGTGGCACTGTATGTGAAAAATGACATAAGGCCACAGAGATCCAGGAGGAACAAAATGGGGAGAGATACTGTGGGTTAAGCTGGAAAGGAAAATGGGGACAGCCGTCTGGCACAGGTGTGGTCTAGGACCACCAGCCCAGGAGGAAGAAACAGATAGGAGTTGATGCTAGCCATCCAAAGGATGGCAGACAAGGGTGAGGTAGTACTGGTTGGAGACTTCAATATTCCAGATGTGGACTGGAGCATCCCAGCAGCAGCATCAACTAGGAGCAGATTTATCCTGGACTCCTTCAGGGTGCCTTCCTCAACAACTGGTCATGGAACCAACTCGGCAGAGAAGGCAATACTGGACCTTGTGCTCACAAACAGGGACAGGATGGGGGTAATGGTGGGGAGCACCTGGGAAACAGTGACCACCAGTCATTGTGGTTTGAAATCACAGAAAGAGCAGAACCAAACCACACAAAAAACACGATCCTGGATTTTAGGGGGCAGACTTTGGGAAAACGGGAGATACTTGGAAAGAGGCATTAAGGGAATGGGACAGGAATCAGGGTTGAGGAACAGTGGGCAGTATTTAAAATGGGGATTACAAGAGCAACAGAATTATGCATTAAGCAGGTTAGCTAGAGGAAAAGGAAGAGGAGACCATTATGGTTTTCCAAAGAGGTAGCAAAGAAAGTGAAAGCCAAAAAGATTGCATTCAGGCAATACAAAAAGACACAGGCTGAAGGGGATAGGGAGAAGTACCAGGAGAAGCAAAGGGGAGGCAGGAGGCCAGTAAGGGAAGCCAAAGCTCAGACAGAAGAACACATTGCAAAATCAGTGGGTAGAGGGACAAAACCTTTTACAGGTACATAAGAAAAAAGAAAGACAAAGGGAGGGAGATAGTGAGACTGAAGGGGAGGATGGAGGCCGTGGAGGATAACAACAGTAAAGCTGACATATTGAACAGGTATTTCTGCTCAGTCTTTACTGAGGAAGAGGAGGTAATGGGTCTGATGGGAGTACAAGGGTGAGAATGGTGCAGAAATGGACACAAGTCCCTTTACACGAGAAAGGGTCCAAAAGCAACTGGAAGTAATAAGAGTTGATAAAGCAATGGGGCCAGATGAGTAACTCTCCAGGTCCTTAAAGAACTAAGAGAGGTGGTGGCTGAACCTCTGGCTATCCTGTTTAGCCAATCACTGGAAACAGGGAGGTACCCAAAGACTGGAGGACAGCAGATGTAGTCCCCTTATACAAAAGTGGGAACAAAGAGGAAGCAGGGAACTACAGACCAGTCAGCCTCACCTCGTAGTAGGAAGATCATGGAAGCAATACTGAAGGAGAGATTGGTGGAACATCTGGTTGTCAATGGACTATAGGACCCAAGGCAGCATGGTTTCACCAGGGGAGGTCATGTCAGACCAATCTCATTGAATTTTGACTGGGTGACTAGGGAGGTGGATCAGGGAGGGCAGTGGACATGGCCTATCTGGACTCTCAGCAAGGTCTTGACACTGTGCCACATAGAAGACTATTCACAAACTGGGAATATGGGTGTGGGCAGGACAGTAGTGTGGTGGGTA
Source organism: Neoceratodus forsteri (assembly GCA_016271365.2). Taxonomy (NCBI): domain Eukaryota; kingdom Metazoa; phylum Chordata; order Ceratodontiformes; family Ceratodontidae; genus Neoceratodus; species Neoceratodus forsteri. The sequence continues at coordinate 249,244,841 of CM028135.1, read as the reverse complement.
GGTAACTGGCTGGGTGGCAGGACACAGAGGGTGGTGGTAAATGGCTGTCACTCCACAGAGGGAAGAGTGACCAGTGGGGACACCACAGGGATCAGTGCTGGAGACCGGTCCTATTCAACATCTTCATCAGTGACATTGCAGGACCTAGAAGGCAGAATTTCACTGTTCGCTGATGACACAAAGCTCTGTAACAGAGTAGACACACCAGAGGGTGTAGACAGAATGAGAAGGGACCTGCAGAAACTTGAAGAATGGTCAGGGATTTGGCAGTTGAAATTCAATGCAAAGAAGTGCAAGACAATGCATATGGGGCACAAAAACCCTGGCACAATATATCAGTTGGGGGGTGAGGATATAGCACGCACCAAGCAGGAAAGGGATCTTGGGGTTGTCATCTCTGATGACCTCAAGGTAGGGAAACAGTGTGACAAGGCAGCAGGTAAAGCAAATAGGATGCTGGGATGTATAGGCAGGGGCATCACCAGCAGGAAAAGGGAGGTCATAATTCCGCTATACAAGACACTAGTGAGGCCCCACCTGGAGTACAGTGTACAGTTCTGGAGACCATACCTATGTAAGGACATAGACAGGGTAGAGAAGGTTCAGAAGAGGGCAACAAAGATGGTGCATGGATTGCATCACAAGTCCTATGAAGACAGGTTGAAGGAGCTGAACATGTACTCCTGGAGGAGAGGAGGAGAGAGGATATGATAGAGACATACAAGTATCTTACAGGGAGGAACAGGGTGCAGGAAAACACTATTTTAAGGAAAAAAGATGTTCCAGGACTAAGGGCATGGGATGAAGTTGGAGGGAGGACGATTCAGAGGAAACATGAGAAAGAATTTCTTCACAGAGCGATTGGTGAACAAGTGGAACACCCTGCCAGAGGAAGTGGTGAGGGGCTGAAACAATCAAGATTTAGAATGCATGGGCTAGACATAAAGGAATTCTGGAGGTCAGGGGTAAGGGGCTACAGACTTCTAGGAAAACAAACTGAACTTACAAGCTCAAATGGGCAGACTGGGTAGGCCATAGGCCCTTATCTGCCGACACTGTCTATGTATCTATGTAACTGGGCAAGAGTAGAACAGCTGGACCTGAATATGGAAAAATGCAACATAATGCATTTTGGTAGGAAGAACCCCAAGGAAGATTATTATATGAGATGGAAAAAGACTTTGGGGCATGGATTAGCATCAAGTTGACCTTTAATAACCACTGCACAAATACAGTAAAAAAGGGTACCGATATTTTGTCATGTATCCACCAAAACATATGAAGCAGAGACAGGAGGTGTTGCTGCCTTTGTACGTGGCATTGGTGAGGCCACACCTGGAGTACTCTACTCTTCTGTGGGCACAAGAAGGGACTGATACAAAAAATAGAGGGGGTTCAGAGGATAGCAACCAAACTGGTAACGGATTTGAAAAATCTCCCCTATGAGGACAGACTTAAAGACCTTGGACTGTACTTCATAAACTACAGAAGAGTTAGAAGAGATATGTGTATGGTATATACGGCCTTTGAAGATAGTGATATATGGGAATGTTTATGCTTTAACACAAAGGATAAAGAAAAGACGAAGTAATGGGTCAGTAAAGAATGTTTAAGGTGAAAACTACAAAAAACAGCTAGAGGTGGATGGATAAACCAAAGATTTGTGTCTATAAACATGGTGCAGGGGGGAGACATTTTCCAATATAGGAAGAACACAAGAATGAGGGGGCATGACATGAAATTGGAAGGTGGGAGGTTAAGAGGGAGTGTGAGGAAGTTCTTCTTCACAGTGGACCCACGGAATGATCTGCCTCAGGAGTTGGTGGGAGCGAGCACTGTCGATGGATTCAAGCATGCTTGGGACAGGTATAGGGGAACCATAGAGGTACAGCAGCAGGTGGGTTGGAAGCAGTAATCCAGTACAAGGGCTTACGGGCAGACTAGATAGGCCAGGCAGTCCTTATCTGTCAACAATTTTTATATTTCTATGTCCTTATGGAATGGACTATCAAGCACCGTAGTAAATAGTTCTAACGTAAGTCAGTTTTAAACAATCGCTGGATGAAGCACTGAGACAGTTAACAACAAAGGTGGAAAATTGGATTAGATAGGTTGGAACATAGGTCATCTATGGCTAATATTAACTGACCTGGTCACATCCTATGAATCCATAGGAAGTTTTATTCACAAAAACAATACCTGTATCATCCAGCTGCCTCCTTACTGCAGCCTTCTGTTGTATGCAACATCCTTCCTCCTCTTGCATTAGTTGTAACAAGGTGGCTTTTTTTCCATAAGTTCTATGTCCAAATGGCATTCTGCTTTGGATGCTTCCATGTTTGTCATCAGCCATAATGCTCCTTGTTTTGGCACCACAATGCAAACATTTGCAGCTTCCAAATCCTCCAGACATGAACTGTCTTCTTTTGGGAGATTTTTTTCCCCACAATTCTCTTGGTAGAAGAATAGGATTCATCTAGCAGCTGACACTTTGTGGTTTTCCATACCTTTGGATCAGGTATGGCTGATTCTTTTTCTCCCAACTGTGTTTCCTTATATTTCTCCAGCATGCACCCAGCATTGCCTTCATTCAGAAATGCTACTGTCTCACTCTGTTCAGGCACCGGGACCACCATGTCATTTCTTTGCAGCATAGCCTGTTGTGTCAATACTTTGAGGCCAGGGCTTTCTCCTTACTCCAGGTGGGAAGGGAAGCATGTTCTCCACCTCCAGGGACTCCATAGCCATCTCTTCCATCTCCCCTGACCCTGTTCCTGACAAGAAAAAAAAAATGACCCCAGGCAGGAAGAGTAGAGGAATTTCCCTGGTGTCCTGGCCAACATTTTTCTTCCCATAGAACTGGTTCAGGCAATTTTCCATGGTTGTGTGTCAGTGACAATATGCAAAATAGGTGTCATTATAGTTTAAAGTCATTTGATTATCATTCTCTCATTGCTTGTAAAGCATTTGGGATACAAAATGTATGAAAAGCACTATATAAATGATAATTCTACTTTTTTTCTTTTTCTTCTTCTGCTTCTTCTGAAAAACTTGAAGTTCCCGAGTCTATTGCACCTTCAGAATTTATTGCCACATCCTGCTCAAGGCATGTAACTCTTGTTATGAAGAACTTGACATGCACCCATACTCTGTAGTATACTATGCTATTGTGTCTAGTGGGACAACATTTTTGGACATAATGCCTTTCCAACTTAAACGGTGTATGTGCTCCAAATTTTAAACAACCACATTAGTTAGGCATGTCTACACAGTATGCATTTTGTCATTATTGTAATGATAAAAAGTAAGGATGGCACGTACAGTAATTTCTACCATTTGACCGAATACCAAATAGTTAATGGATACCGTTCATCAAATAATGGATTTGGGTATGAATAGTAGCCACAAGCAATGGCAATGGATTGTCCCTTCTGTTGATATACCACTCTCTACCTGTGATGCAAAGATTACTAGATCTGGAATATCAGCAACTTGCAGTACATTAATGGCTGAACAATCACGGTAACCAGGTAAACATTATTTATAAAGAATCCTCTCTTTGTAAAGTAAAAAATAAGCAGTATTGGGGTTGGGGAGGGGCAAAGCCCCAGGCATTGATAATGGTTTGTAGCTCATAGTCAGAGCAGCTCACTAGCCTCTCTATCTGTTCCAGGCATTTACCATGTTTGTAGCCAGCTGATTGTAAACACTGCACCGCAGTGATTTTGAAATTGACTGACAGCCCTGTACAGTTTGTGACATACTCAGACTGGAAAGAAGATCAAGGCCTTTGACTTTCTTGGCCTGAGAGAGTTCTTTATTTCTTTTGGCAACTCAATGAACTGCAAGAAATTACATCTGCAGGAACCATGGGAGCCAGAGTCAGGAGCATGATGAGGTGCGGTACAGTGTGTTGGGGTCGGCAGTACAGCACAGTATGCCCAAGAGGCAACATAAGTGACTTCAAGTGTATGTGATTTTTTTTTAAGTTTTACTGGAAAGGGAGTGACAGGAACAGGAGAGTCAGGACAGGAGAGACAGCTTCAATCTGTCAGTTAGTAAAGCCACCACTGCAGCTTAAGTGTTAAATTGGTGTAAAAGAGGATTCATGGGAATTAGTGGTAGCAACAGCAGGAATGTCCATGTGGTTCATAACTGATTAACAGGGATTAGTGGGACTGAAGCATCCCTTCTGATGGAACACAGAAGTGGAACATAGGGGAAAACAGAGGAACAGCAGGGGTGAGGGTACTATTCAATATTCAGTTTATCTTTTAAGTTGATATTCAACCAAATACAAATAGTGAAGAGAGGGCACTATTTGTATATGAACTGAATATTCATCCCATCCCTAGTAAAAAGTCTATTTTTTACATATACGGTTTATTTTTGTATTTTTCTCCACTGTGTCCTACAATCATGCATAAATCCTCACTACCCAGTCCAGAAAAATCTATCCTCCCAACATTAATATGTTTTTATATCTCAAAACCTGACTGATACCAAAAGTGAGCATTATATTGTACTGTCATCCTGAAGACAAATGGGCAATGAGTTTTACGAAAAGACCTGGTTTCCCATTTCTGTAGTTTCCTCCACATTTGAAGTTCACCTGGAGTCAGCATTTGTGTCTGTATTTCAGATGCATGCTGATGCTGTATCACACAGATGCCCATATGCTTATGTACTTTCATAGACATCTGGACGCATTTGCAATGATTTCTGCAGTTTACAGCTATTTCTGCTGCAACTGAGAGAATTGCATCTGTCTTCCAGATGAAAGTGCAGAATTCTATCCCAGGAGTTAGGCCAACTTTTTGTGGTCTAACTCCTGGGACAGATTTCGGAACTGCATCTGAAACATGGTTGCAGAGCTTAGAAATCTCCTGCCCCCAATCCATCTGCCTCCAAAGTCCAGGTACATCTGGCATCTCTAGTGCTCACCCATCAACTCCAGTTGGCAATTCCAGTCTAACATAATATTTTCCATCTTGCCCTGACCAAACATGCATTTCTTTCCTCTTGGACAGGCACACATACAGTATGGATTTCAAACAGGCTTCTGTGTTTATCTAATATTACCCTCCTCCTCCTCCTCCTTCTCCTCATCATCATACATTGGTAAACCTTTACTTTTTTATATGCTTTGTCATTTTAGTTTTGAACCAGATTCTTTTTAGTTTATTCCAATTGCAGGGCGGGGGATTTGGTCCTGCAATGTTGATATAACTGATGTCTTTAAGATGTTTGTGCTTTCATCCTTCAGCATTTCAGAGGATGTGCAATGAAGTTGGCTAGGATGCAATGCTCTAGTATCACAGTCTGCACCAGTAACATGCTGCACAATGCTGCAAGAACACAATGTAATCCAGTGGCAATTACTCCTAACCCTAATGCAGAAAGTCTGACATGCTTATCACAGAGCACTGAAGGAAACTGTGGCATGGTTATCACAGTGCATTGCAGGAAAGTGTGGCATGATTATTACAGAACATTGCAGGAAAGTGTGGCATGCTTATCGCAGAGCATTGTAGAAAAGTGTGACTTGCTTATCACAGAATATTACTGAAAAGTGTAGCATGCTTATTACAGAACATTGCAGGAAAGTGGTGCATGCTTATTACTGAGCATTGCAGGAAAATGTGGCATGCTTATCACAGAGTTTTGCAGAAAGATGTGGCATGATTATTACATAGCATTGCAGGAAAGTGTGCAATGCTTATCACAGAGTATTGCAGGAAAGTGTGGCTTGCTTATCACAGAACATTGCAGAAAAGTGTGTCATGCTTATTACACAGCATTGCAGGAAAGCGTAGCATGCTTATCATACAGTGTTGCAGGAAAGTGTGGCATAGTTATCACAGAGCATTGCTTCCTGACTGATTCCACTCTAAATGACAAACGTTCACTAATTTGCTGTTATTATAACATTCAATTTCAAAAGTAATTAAACATTTTGACTCCAGTTCTGTTCCCTATGCTGGATTATTCTCAGCATTTAGAAATGCCCATTCATTGCATATTTCTTCAACTGTTTTCTCATACTCAACCAGCTTTCAACATTTTCTTCATTCTCTTGGTTCCCTGTCATAAAGGTGAAAATTGTTACATATCAGCGATTGCACAGCACCGAAAACAGAAGTGGCAGCTATGCACAACAGTGGACTCACAATCAGTAAGGGTCCGCAACACAGTTATGCTATAACTATATATTACATTTTTATGAACAAATAAATACAGTGATAATTTAAAACACAGCTACACCAAGACAACACCTGACAACAAAAAACAGAATAGTTTCTAAGAACACCTTATAACATAATAGCAGAATATTTTCCAAGAACGTCCAAGGATAATTCATATTTCATTGACTTACCATCCAAAAAAGAAAAACATACAAGGACAAACAAACATTCCCCCAACCCCCATGAGGCATCATATGTCTCAATTCTTTGTAACTGTTGCATATGAACATTGGGCAAGACCCTAGCCAGATATCAAGAAGTTTTATCATGTAGCTTCTGATCAGAAGGTTACCCTGTTTGGGTTTCCTGCTTTAATGAATTGGGATCCACCTATCAGGCTGGATCTTAACCCAAGTGTCCTTTGCCAAGACATCCAAAATTGGTATACCCTCCTGTTCACTTAAAAATTAATTAAAAGGGAGCCACCTGGCAGTACATTTCTTCTTCTCAAACAGAGATGAGCTATAATTCTTTCCATTTCTTTAATTTGTGCACAGCAAGTCAGATACTGGAGATTCATCAGGGCTGTGTTCTGATTACTACCTCTGTGTTATTGCTTTAGTCGCTGCCTCCGTCAAAACATTACAGGTATTTCACTCTCAGATTCCAAATCCATTCTGGGAATCTCTCCAGTGCCAAATTGATACATGTGTCAGGGATCTGTGTATTTACTATTGTGCTCATTGTTTGGCAAACTACACTCAAGAAACCCTGTAATTTAAGGCAGCTCCAGAAGACGTGTGCATGAGTTCCTATTTGGCCACAACCCTGCCAACAGGTTTTAATCAGATGGTTCATCATCTCTCACAAAGTCCAGCACCACTCACCACTGACCAAGACCACACATATGCCTTTTTCCAAAGCCATTTATTGAAGGCAAAAAATAGAATGCTGCCCCCAACATGCTGATGCACAAGCTGGTGGAGAAAGGAAGGCAGAACCACACAAATTTCAACCGGTTTCGCTAAAGAATCATTAGGAAGTGTTCCTACAGGTGTTTCTAATTGACTTTGAAGGCACACATTTAAAGAGATAGTGTTACAAACCTACCTATTAAAAGTTTCTTGGTGGCTTGAAATATAGTGTATGTGCAGCCAGTCATATGCTCAAAGGATACGGTCAACCTATTTTGCATCATACTATTTCAGGTTGAAAACTCACATTTTCCGATTGCTTACCTTCTCTAAAATTCACCAATGTTGCTAATGGTTTAATCTGCCTCCTTTCTAGTACAACTGAAATGTATGGTAATTTTGTATTTACACCCAATTTTGTTTTGTTTCAAATCCTTGATCTATTCTTTTTAGCTCACTTCCTGAATATTAGGAAAACTTCAGTGCAGTGCAGCCACTTATGATGCAGTAATTCCCTCTGCACTCACTGCATCTTGAGTGGCTAGATCATGTTGGGGTGTTCCCAAGTTCAGGAATGATACAGTTGGAGATGATTAAGAAATGTAACAAATACATTTTGGTGTGGTAACACCAATATGGTGGGCAGTCTATTTTAAAAAGAAAAAGGAATCAGAATCAAAATACAGCCACATCAGCATGTTTTACAAAATGCTAACAATCATAAAATATGCTTTTAAACTCGGAACAGTTTGAGGCCTAAAGAGGTTGACAGTGTCTCTTTAAATCAGTATTTCATTCCATAACTATACCTATATTTCCTCAACTCCAAGCAAAACAAAATTGAATATAGAAAATAAATGTACAGTAAGTGTATATATTATTATACAACACACATATTTGGCATAAGATGCACATATATACTACAAAGCATATCTACTCACACATGTGTTGATAAAAATAAAATGAATACAAAAATAAATAAATGTGCACTATAAGTGAAAGACAGAAAACCAAATAACCTGTACAAATATAATACAATACATATAAATATATAAAATAATGGAAAAGCAGACTAATGTTTTCAGAACAGTGTTAGTACCACCACATAATACAAAAGACTATTTTAATCACCATCCCTCATAATATCTCACCCTCTATACTATATATTATTTTTATATCTAAAAAATGTATAAAAATGTATATGCTTTTTCGTGATAATACTGTGAAGCATCATTGAACTAGTGTGCTTCTATTACATGTTTATACCTTGAAAAGGGGTCCAACGGGAAAATGACAATTTTGTACATGAACATTGGTGATGTAATCTAAACCCCAAACTTTCAAAAGATGCCCACAAATCCACACATTGTAAATCACATACATAGTATGGGCATTTACACATGCAAACTCTGTTTCAAATCCGAGCAAAGCCAACTATATGCTAAACATTTAAAGGCAGAAGACTTATTTTTATTTATTCAAATACACTGTTAGATCGATACCATCATTCAGGCCAGTATTTCTCAAGAACCTAATGTGTACAGTAAATCCAAAATGATTCTTTATCTGAAAGAATTGCATTTTGAAAAGGCAGTTAGAAACACCTGTAGGATACTTCCTGATGATGTCTTAGTGAAATCGATTGAAATTTTGTGGGTCTGCCTTCCTTTCTCCCCAGCTTTGCAGTAGCATGTTAGGAGCAGCACTCTATTTTTACCTTCAATAAACGTCTTTGGAAAAGACATGTGTGGTCTTGGTCAGGTGAGAAGTGCTGGACTTTGTGAGAGTTGATGCGTTGTCCTATTAACACACTCAGCTGTGGGGAGGCTACTGTTGAGTGCTAGCATTAGTCGGATGGTTACCATAGTGATGAGTTATTACTAGGGTTTTAAAAAACCTAGCCATCCCATGCCACCTGAATTCTTGCCACGTTGGGGAGGCAGTAGTCCTATTTGTCTGCTCCCAAAACTGAGCCCATGCTTTCTCAGGGATTATTCAGCCTAGCTCAAAGTCCCATGTAGCACACAGATGACTCTATTGTACATCCTACATGAATATATAAAAAGGTAGATTTTTGTCTTGTTTTCCGTTAATCAGATCAGAGAAGCCACATGGCATGCACAGTATTCTTGCTAAAGTGCTTTATTCTGAAGACCGAGCTTTCAATGTGTTATTGTTATAGAAAGAGTAAATACTGATCATTGTTATGAAGAATATTTATGTACCAAATATTATTTTTAGTATGTAAAGGTGTGTTTGTACTTAGTGATATGTTAACTTTTTATTGTTATTTTATGCATTAGCTTTGCTATTTGTGGTAGTTTGTTTATTTTTTTGCCAAACTGTATGCAGCTTAAGTCACCCTTTTGGGGATGTTGACTGTAATGTGTTTTGAATAAACTAAACTAAAGATAACAACATGGCAAAATTCTGGTCACTGTCCAGATAAAGTTGAAGGTCCCATGACTCTTATCAAAGGCCAGTAGAGGAGTTCCCCCATTGTCATTGCCAACATCCCATGTCAATAAAAAGGTCTATGTATCCATGTTCCAGGACACAGCTGGAAACAAGCTATAACACAATAGTCTAGTATGCACTTCCTGACGACAAACTACAAAGAAATACAAATTAGAAAGCATCACAAAAGGCTGAGCAGGAATATAAGCCACCCCAAGAGGTTGAATGCAAGTCAACATCTTCTGAGGGACCCAGCCTGGGGGAACCAGCCTGCTAAGCATGAGCCACCCCAACAGGTGCATGTAAGTCACCTTCCTCTGGGGGGAAGCTGACTTAAATCCAACTGAATGAATTATCTGTGTGTGCTGAAGGCTGGTTCCTGTTCAGCCTTTTAGTTTGCCATGTTGAAATCTCCAGAATAAGGCACTTTCACAAGAATGCATGGTCCAGTAGTGAGTTATCTGCAACATGATTTATAAAAGGATGATTTGATACAGCTTCACTGATCTGAATAACTAAAAAAGAATCCAAAACAATCCTGTCCATGTGCATTGGATCTGTGATGCTCTGCTGTATGTCCTACTGTAGCTTTGACAGTACCCTTACTTTAACAAATACCAGTAACCAAGCAACTAGAATTCTGAACCAATTCTGCATAAAAGAATATGAAGACATTATTTAAATAGTCTCCTGTTGGGCTTCTGTGTGTGTTTTGATAAACACAGTTATGTTACTGATACCTTTAGTAGGTTTCATGTAATTAAGCAATAAGGTATGTCTGAGGGTTATGTTAATGGCCTGTTAATCACACCCTCGGGGTGTAATGTGGCATGAGGTGAAGCTGACTGCTTCCCAGGAGGGTGCTTTGGTGCTGTAATGCCCAGGAAACATAATACCTGGTGCTGTAATGCCAGGCAGCATGTTGCTGATGCCATAATCGACATCAGCAACATCTTTGTCACTGCAACATGGGTGAACCCAGTTTGGGCTGATGTAAGAAGCAGCGGCTGTTGCTTAGCAACAGTGAGGCACTGCTGCATGTCAGACTTGCAAACTACTTGCGTATCCATTTTTTTATTTATTCACGTGTAGCATGGAGCTGTGTTTTGTTTATCTTTTTTGTGTACTGGTTGTACTTAATTCATTAAAGCACCACGATCGTGATCTAATGGCCTCTGCTTAGTACTGCAATGTCCCTATTTTCTAAATAAAAGGTACAAATCATGGCAGTCTGAAGAAAAGAAAATGATTACCAGGCTTTTAAATACGAACATTCGAAAAAGCCAGCAGAAACAGGCCTCACAGTCTATCAAATCTACCCAATTGTGCAGCTAGCCCCTCAACTTGCAGCTGCCAAACCCTCCCATCCCTCTTCATCATTACCCCCACCACTCTGTCCCATCACCTCTTAAAACCACCCACCGTTCTACAGGATACTGCCTCCTCGGGCAAGGTATTCCACTTATCTACCACTTGTTCTGTGAAAAAATGTCTCCTGATTTTCCTCCTGAATTTTCCCCCCTTCAATCTCAGCTGGTGCCCTCTCATATCCCTCCTCTTCTAATCTGGAAAATCCTTCTGAATTAGTCTTATTTATCCCCTTAAGTATTTAAAGGTTTCAATCATATCCACTCTGTTCTCCTCTCCTCCAGGGAATACATGCTCAGCTCACCCAGCCTATCCTCATAGGACTTTCCCTCCAATCCTGTATCATCTTTGTCACCCTACACTGCACCCCTCCAACAATCTGACATCCTTCAGGAACAGGCACCAGTACTGCACACAGTGTTCCAGGTGTGGCCTGACCAGTGATCTTTTGACATTTTTCATTAAAATGGAGCTGTCATTTTCTATGCTGCCACTCAGTCTGTGAGATACAAGCTGCAGTGACAAATTATCCAAGACAGCACTAAACTCAGGATTTTCAGGTGTGTTGGACCCTCTGTTCCCAACTGCTTGATTTATAACACTGTCATTTGAAGCATCTTCATTTTATTCAGTATCCAGACCTAGTGGCAGCACTGAAAATGACAGCTATATTTTCACGAAAAATGTCAAAAGCCTGTTAATCATTTTTTTTTCCTTTGGACTGCTGATTTTACCTTTTATTTTTTTACTAAGTGAGGCCATTAAATCATGATCGTGGTACTTTAATGACGGACAGCTTGCAGTTTTGAATTCTGTTATAGAATTCCATCTAAAAAAATCAGGCTCTTTTATATCACTACTCTGGTGAAGGGACTGAGGATGCATGTTAATAAAAGATTAATGTAGGGATGCTTGAGGATCACTAACCAATCAAAATGCAGGATTCAAGTATCCTTACTACAATAAGAAATACAAAGGTTAAAAATGTGCACAGCTACAACACATAAACTTTTGACAAAAACAAGTCTTACCTGAGTGTATATTTCATTCCATAACACAGCACTCAAATTGATGTGTATTTCTCCTTGAGGGTCCTTGGGGTTGATTCTGCCAACTGTTACCAACCTGTAAGATCCATCCGGGAATATCTGAACATTGATGATGTCAAAGTGGTCACTGCATCCCTGCTCATATCAAAAACAGTTCTCGCCAGGTCTGATGTTAAAATGACCAGATTTCATATAATGCAGCACCTAATGAATAAGCATTTTGGTACACAGTGAACTTAATTCTAATGAAAAAGTATAGGGTCTAAGGAGAACAAATGTCAACATATAATCTTATAATAGCCAGTCTGACAATGCAGTAGTATTGCTGATAACCCAGGTTCAGGAGCAAGCTCAGGATGTTGGAAAGTCAGCTTGGGGAAGATGACTGACCATCCATAGGACTGCTCCTCTCCTAGAGGGGTGGGTCGCAGAGCCTGGTCCATGCCTGGTCCCTAGTGGGGGCTGGGAGAGAGTTGTTTGGGACTTTCATTTATTGAGGAATGGCAGCAACTGACACATGTTGCACAGTGATTCATGAAGTACATCTTGACAAGATTGCACATCTGCTCCCCCGAGGGTGTGAGCAAACTGGTAAATGCTGGGCAGCAAGATGACTCCAGTCACCCACAGGTCCCAACTCAGATGACCCAGGCCAGTGGCAGACCTGAATCCTGTTTGACAGTGGAGGTTGGGGAACCACACTGACCCCACCAGGGGTGAAAGCCCTGGGAGAAAATATGACAGGTAAGTCCAGTGGAAGTCAGAGTGATGGGCTTGGTGAACAGTGGACAGAGGCTGCTCAGAACAGGGGTAAAATACAAAAAAAAGCAATAGAAAATAACAATACTTTGATCACTCTGATGAAAATATTGTTCATGTATTGCATGGTAGAGGCATTCTTTCTGACACTTGCAAACCTGTACATGCATACACTCACATGCATAAAGATTTAGCTTTAGTTTCTGTATTGTTTATACCACACTGAAGAAGGATTGTGTTACCTGCCACTGCTGGATATCATGATAACTGGCACAAGAACCATTTATGAAGGGTCCATAGCCTGATTTGCATGACATCAGATTATGTAAAGCATGTGCAAGGGCATATACTGCAAGGTAACTCTGGTAGGTGTTACTCAAATCACTTAATTCAAAGAAATTATCACCATGTTCAGTGAATTTCTCCAATCCTGTGCAAAGGTTTTCTTTATTTAGTTTATTATTTTCTGTTGCTTGAGAACTGCCATTCACTGACCACTTACATTCAAAGGCCTTCTCCCAGAAAGTGCTAATAAAAATATCCCTTGGAGATGCTGAAGGATGTAGGGCATAAAGAAAATCCCCAAGCCTGGCATGTCCCCCGTATAGGGGGCTAACCCTATTGTGCCATTTAATAACATCCATGTCTCTCTTGTAAAAAATCCTACTGTGATAGTGAAGGACATGGTGAAGAGCAGAACCTTTCCTTTCATGTCCATGTTCTGTATGTAGAAGGCCTCCAGTAATGGCTTTACATGAACCTCATCACTGTGGATGATCACAACATTCACAGAGAATTTTCTGATCACTTCGGTAATTTTAATAAACTTTTTCATTGGGTAGAGGACATGAATTTTTTCTAAGAAAGCAACACATGCTTCTGTCTTCTGTATCTCAGATTTGAGGTCCTGGCCACCCACTTCACCTAAATCATTATCAGATGCTAGAATTCCTATCCATGTCCAGCCAAAGTATCTGAGTAATTGAGCCAGGATACTGTTTTGGAAATTGCTGGAAGGAATAGTGCGCAGAAATGAAGGGAAGTGCAGCTTGTTACTTAATACCGGATGTACTGCTCCATGACTGATCTAAAATGAGAATGTTTACAATAAATTAGTTTTCAGAGAACTGCAGAATACCTAATTAATGGCAAAAATGCATAATATAAAACAAAGATAAGTTACAAAGGATTTCTCTGCAGTCTTCCATCTGAATAAAGGTTATATGTTCTATGTTATCTTCATACTGTATAAATTACTAGTTTGTTAACTTTAGAAAGGGCAGAGGTTTACATAGACAGTGTCGGCAGTTAAGGGCCTATGGCCCACCCAGTCTGCCCATTTGAGCTTGAAAGTTCAGTTTGTGTTTTCCTAGAAGTCTGTTGCCCCTTGACAAGGAATCCGGAAAATGTTTACTTCTTCTATGTTTTGTTTGCCATGGTTTGACCCTGGATTGATCAGCAGTTTCAGATATATGCACCACTGTTGATTGTAACATCCTGTACAGGCCACTTGAACAACTGTCTGTAAGCATTATATCTGCACTAGACAATGGGAGTCTAAGACACTTTAAACTATGCCCACTGCTTTTGTTTGCAGTAGACCTTACAAGACCAACCACTGGTTCGAAAGTTATTCTGGAACAAAGGAGTTATATTGAATGCACAACAAAGATTGAAAGAAGAGTCTGAAGTGTTACAATAAGTATCCATAAGGTTCAAGTTAAGTACCACACTGACCTTTTCATTTACACATTTTCTACTGAGGATGGCTTAATGATAAAAAAGTAAAAAGAGAAAGGAGCACCACTCTGTCATTTGATTTAATTTAAGACAGGCGCCAGGATTCACAAAGGGAGCGTAAAGTGGGCGCAAATGTTTACGCTACACTTCCCAACTGCTCTGGTGAGCAATGGAGCTATTCAGAGTCAGATAGCATGGTGGCTCAACCACTGTGAATAGGGGGCCGTGGGGGGGGGGCAGCACTATATCACTTTTGTTATTCTCTCATATACTTTCATAAGAAAAGAAAATATAAACTTCTGCCAGTTTGGAAGGAAATGGTAACATGGCCTATGTTATTCAAGACTGCAACAGGATTTACTATTTGGGGACTCAAGGAATAATGGAAATTATACCATGGACATAAAAATGAAGGCAAAATCCTGTGCTGTGATTGGCTGACTGGCACCTTTCTGCTGTGGTAAATCCTATGATATTCCCACAGCAAAGGTGCCAATCATCCGCACCACAAAGAAAAATCAACCTGACCCTCGAAAACAGAAAGTTACAACCACCATCTTCTTTTCCTCGCAAAACCACCTTTCTCCTTTCAAACATCCATTAGCCACCACTGTCTAATGTGAAAATACACACACCATAATAATAAAAATGAAAAGTTGCCAAAGCAGCTTCACTTGAACCAACAACCCTTAGCCCACAGTAAGATACAGTTTTTATTTTTTTTTGCGTTTCAGCACAGTTGCTTCCCCGCTTGTACCAGCCTCCTCTCAGTCACCTCTGAGTCACTCCAGTCTCTTCTCGGTACCACCAACTCACTCTGTCTGTTTCCATGCGTGTCAAGAAAAAACAACAGTCCATTGCCTCACCTGCCCTTTGATTTTTTCTTGCATAAATCACATTCCCTCTCGGTAGCTCGCACTCTGGAAAACTGGGAAACAGAGGGCACATATTGAAATTGAAGAAAAAAAGTAGATGCATTTTCCCATTTCTAGCCACTTGTTCCTGCCACAATCATCTTCCATCTCTCTTCCTCGCACTCGGCAAAAGCAAGAGAGGGAATGTTAAAATCTGATACACTACACATAGGAAAAAAAATGGCCAAAAACCTTTTGAAAATCCCAGACTCATAGCCCTCTCAGAGGCCTGCTTTCAAGCCACACTTCTTGCTCTCTGGGACTATTTTCTTTGGTGTAAAGATATTTAAAAAAATACTTTTCAGAGACACAAAAAAACCCTATACATTTTCCCCAGGTCCACCTCGCAAATAAGCTTCGCTCAATGGTGTCCGCCTGGTTAAATAAAGATTTTGATTGATTGACATTTTATAAATACATTGATATACTGCACTCATGGTATAATCGTAATAACCCACTCAAGGGTGTGGGTTATGGAGGGATTTACCATGGCTGGCAAGGATTTGACCACTTGGCTGCTCCTCGTGGCCAAACCACACCAGCGTGTGGTAAATCTCCATAACCCACATCCCTATCCTGGTTTATTGCTTAATTATATAATCCACCTATAGTGAGCTTATCTGTTTATTTACATATTCCTGTTTAATGCAATTAATCCAAATTATTATGAAAGAATGTCGTTAAAATGTACAAGATGACTGTAAACTAATGTATGGATTGTGCTCAATATATCCATTGAGGATTTCTTTTGAGTCCTACTAATATAATGTTTATTTACTTTTCTACATTTACAGCAAAGAAGGAAGACTTTTAGGTGCAATCTAACATGTAACACATCTACATGGTTTAAGAAATCAACAGATATAAATGATTAGCATTTGTTCCTGTATAATGCAGTGCAACCCTCAGCATTATGTGTTATTACATGTTTAGAGGTACTCTACAATTAATCCATTAAATTTCAGGCCATATCTCATGACTACATTTACAGCAAAATGTTGAGGCAATTGTAGTGGCCAATAGAAAAGAATATACCCTGAAACATTCCAGAGATTGAGTGCTGTTCTTTTTCTATCAAAATTTGGACTTAGTCATTTTTGAAGACACTCTCACTGAGTTTAAAGTGAATATTTACACATCTTGAGGGACTTGGGTCATGTTGGTCTTTTTTAAATCAACTTAATAGTAAAAAAAAAAACATGAACAAAAATTCACCCATACAGCAGAAAATCTACTGTTTTTGACAAAAGTGCCTGTGAGGGTGCAGACCGGTTTACAAAATAAAAATGATCAACTTCATGATCAAGTTCAGTCTCAAAATTTGAAAAAAAAGGATGTCACAGCTGTGACTAGAAATGTGGATGATCTGATAAAAGTAGATGGTCAGAAATAATAATGGCAATAGCATTTGAAACTGACATGGAAACAATTTTCCAATCTGAAAGATGCCCTGGTCTTCAGAGCTCATTAGCTGCGTATCGTTCAGACCACTATATTCAAAACCCTCGATGGCATCCCCTGGAGACAGTTCCCCTGTTTCAAATACCTCAGTGTGTGGCTACACAGTCATCTCGACTTCTCAGTCCACATAAATGCCATTATCGAAAAACTAGCCCCCAAAATTGGTGCCCTTCACAGGGATAAATCCTGACCACCTCCTCTTGTCTGGCATGAGAGCATTCTCAAAATGACCATCATGCTGTTTGTCTATGTAAATGTGATGTACTAGGGAGCTCCCAAATCCACATTAGCCAGACAGGATCCTATCATTCACTCCTTCAGCCATTTTGTTACTGGTTCCCCCCATTACTTATTGGTTGGTGTGCTGACTGAACAATTAAACTATTATGGTGAAATCCCCCACAGCGACAATTTCGACAGGTTTCGAAATTGTCACTGTGGAGGACCTGAGGGTAAAATTTTGCCCTTTCACTGTGTGTTGTCCGCCTTCAACTCCAACTCAGAGTTGTTAATCCTTAGAACGGGGGTGTGGGGGGCACAGCCCCCCATGAGAAACACTCCAATGTCAGACAGGTAAAATTTTGCCTGCCAACGTTGGGGATCTCATTATGCCGAACTTCGACAATGATGTTAATTTGGCATAGGTAAACCTTATTGTTCTCTGTACCAGCTTCCTTCTCTCTGCTCTTTATCTTTATAGTGCTTATCCCACTGTGCTTCCTTTCTCTCTAAATTTTGTTTGTCTTTTACTCTCCTTTCTCTCTGACCTGGTTTTCACCTATTCTCTTTCCTCTTCTATCCCTTATTCTTTCACTGTTCCCCCGTGTTCCACATCATCTGGCCCCCCTTCTTCTCCGCTCGTCTACCCTCTATCTGAACTCTCTTCCTTCTGCTGTTAGACTCATTCCCTCCTATCCCTCCTTTAAAATGTTTCTGCATGATTATTTCTCTACTGTTTGTGCCTACCCTCTGTTAGCCTATATCTGACTCTAGGATGTTCTACTCTACCAGTGTTAGTACTTATTGAATTTGTTGAGTTTTTATTTTTTATTTATTGAAATTTCAGATAACACCTTTAAGAACAAGCTCATTTCATAGGTTCCATATCAGATGAACAATACATATTGGAAAAGTATGAGATGGAGAACAAACAAAACAAGGAATTATACAAGACATTGCAACAGTATATAATTAGAGAAGTTCCAATACCATGTGACATTGTACAATGTATGCCAAGGTGCATATTTGATTAAAATCTGGAATTCAAAGGGTCACATTTGAGGGGGTGGGGTCCTATGAAATAACCCTTTACAGGAAAATGAGAACAGACTCAGCTTAATATCTAATAATCAGTAAGGTAATGGATGGCATCAGCCCAGGGGCCTCATCAGAGGTGAAAAGGTATGGGGCAAAGAATTTTAAAGTAAGCAAGGGAGCTCAGGAGATATAACAGGGGAAGGGGAATAGGGGGGCGCCGTAGAGGGTGAGGAGAAAGAGTGGAAGGGATTAAGATGAAATGTGAAAGGAGAATGATTAGCAACTTAGAACAGTTATTTACATGAATTATGCATAAGGTCAGGATAACATAAGGTTAGAATAACTGCTGGTCACAAGAAGGAAGGTTATTGGAAGCAGTCACAACTGGCATCAGCAACTAGCTGTTGCTTAAGTTTAGTCTTGAAGGAGCCCAAGGTGGATGCTGAAGTGATGTCATGGTGCAGAAAGTTCATCCATAGTGGGGCACAGTAGGCAAAGGACCTTTGTCCCAGAGAAGTGTGACAGTGGGGTATATTAAAATCAGGCTAGTAGAGCTTCTGGTGCAATGATTACTGATAGTGGGGGTAATGAGTTTTGCACTCTTGAAATTTTGCCTAAGCTTACTTTTGGACAGTAAACATGTTTGGTGCATGAGGTCTACCTTTGAATTGGAGCCAGTTAGCCTGTGAGTACATGTCACAGGAATGGGCGAACAGGCTGAGCCGGCAAAGAGCCAGCATGTCTTTGTTGAGAGCAACTATGATGCAGTGAAGAGTTGTTTCTTAGGGACCTGATGGGCATTCTCGCAGATGAGGGTTGACTCATGGTCAAGGGTTTTTCTGGCTCACAAAAGAGGATTGGCTCCCGGACTGGGATTTTGTCGGCTCATGAAAGGGGATTGGGTTTTTGAATCCTCTTTCTTGAGCTGACAAAATCCTTGTCCACGAGCTGACAAAATCCCCATCCATGAGCAATCCCCTTTCATGAGGTAGCAGAATTCCTGACTGTCACTTAGGGACAAGATGACATCATCACAGATGACCTGAAATCATCCAAGCAGACCACTAAAGCAGTAGGTAAGGCTAGGAGGATGTTGGGGTGTATTAGTAGGGGTATCACAAGTGAAAAGAGGGAGGTAATAATCCCTCTTTACAAGTCACCGGTTAGGCCCCCATCTGGAGTACTGCATGCAGCACTGGAGGCCGCACCTTCACAAGGACATTAACAAAATGGAGGCAGTCCAGAGAAGGGCAACCAAAATGGTGCGGAACTGCATAAGAAAACATATGAGGACAGATTAATGGAGCTCAATATGTATACCCTGGAGCAAAGGAGGGAGAGAGGTGATACGATCGAAACATTCAAACACCTTAAGGGCATTAACAAAGTGAAAGAGTCTAACAAGTTTCAATATAAGAAAAACAGCAGAACAAGAGGACACAGCATGAGATTAGAAGGAGGCCAATTAAGGGGTAATGTGAGGAAGTTCTTTTTCATAGAAAGGGTGATGAATGCATGGAATGGCCTACCTCAGGAAGTGATGCATATGAATACAGTGCAGGGCTTCAAACAGGCATGGGATAGGCATAAAGGAGCAATATAGATGAGTATGAAAAGA
The DNA here is from genome assembly GCA_016271365.2 of Neoceratodus forsteri. NCBI lineage: Eukaryota > Metazoa > Chordata > Ceratodontiformes > Ceratodontidae > Neoceratodus > Neoceratodus forsteri. The sequence continues at coordinate 249,225,119 of CM028135.1, read as the reverse complement.
CAGGCCATTGACAGAGTAAAGACCTATGGCACATTCATAAGGTAGAAAAAAATTGACAGACTGGATGGGCCTTGCAGTCCTTATCTGCCATCAGCTTCTATGTTTCTATGTAAGATGGCCAAAATATGATGGTCAAGGATTTCTTGTGGACAGTGATTTTGACAGTTCATGAACGGGGATTGACCTCGCGGTCGGGGATTTTGCCACCTCGTGAACTAGGATTTTAAAAACTTTGCCACTGCACTGTAATTAAATGCTTTTGTCTTTTGTCTTGAAATTTGCAGGATATTAAGGAGATGCCCCAAAGATGTGAATAATGCCTTTTAGGTGTTGAAAACTTAATTGGTTCTATAGATATGCTATCCTGAAGTTTTGATTTTTCCCATAGGATAACACTGCGGCACCCATAGCAACTTTCAGTGCCCATATTTTGAAAATGAAGTGAGATACATATTTTTCACTACCTGCAGCTTAGATCACCTTTCGGTTGTTTCAGTAGTTGATCCATAGTTTGGTTAGCCATAATCAAAAAGCATGACAAGAGAGCTTTGAATGTCCAGGTTAAGAGCATCTGGGGTCCAACATTGCTTATGCCTATAAAGTAGCCCAATGCGTGTGTTAACAGCCTTAGCAATGTTATCAATGTGATAGACATAGGTCATCATACTGTCAGTAGTAATCCCCAGATATTTAAAGAGCTGAACTAGCTCAGGAGAGCTCTCTTCGTTGGTGATAGAAAGAGGGTAAGTTCTGTGCCTATTTCAGGAGCTGGAGAACAGCATAGTTTTAGACTTGTTGTAATTCATAACTAACTTGTGCTTATGGAACCATCTTTCTGTGACTACGAAATTACTCTGTAGCCTGGATTCAAGAACCTTAGTGTCTGGATCACTGGTATACAGGACAGCATTGTCAGCATATAAAAGGATGTGACCCTGACAGGAGTAAGGAAGGTTGTTGAGGAAAATGCTAAATAAAAGAGAGCCCCAGATGGACCCTTGAGGAACTCCAGATAGGACAGGTCTGCTATCCGAGAGGGTGTTACCAATCTTCACCTGCTGTGTAGGGTTGTGCAGGTAACTTTCAAACCAGGCTACGCTGTCTCGAGCTAGACCAATGGTGGCAAGCTGTTCAACTAGGAGGGCATGATTCACTGTGTTGAAAGCTTTGGTTAAATCAATGAAAGTGGCACTATCCAGGTGTCCTTGATCTAAGGAGTGGTGAATAAAGCCTGTGAACTCCAGAAGGGTGGTAGTGGTACTATGATCATTTCTGAACCAGTGTTGTTGCGGGCACTGTAGCTGATATTTTTCCAAGTATTCAACCAGTTGGCCAGCCACTATGTGCTCAAAACTTCGAGAGTGATATTGCTGATATTGCTGGTTTTGCTGAAATGTGTCCCATTGTTGAAATCAGTAGCCCTCTGTTACCATATTTAATCATGTACTATATATCCATATATTATAGATATAATTGCATTATTGTTAGTTGTTCATTAGGACAAAAGAAATTTGAGGTCTGAAGAAGGGCTTGACTCCTTCATCTCTCAACTGGCAGCGGGGTGCACTAAGTTTGCTGGCAACTCTCACCCCATCACATGTAGTAGAAGCAGAGGCATAGAAGAATGGGGTGAGAGTTAGGACCGATGACCCCAATGCGCACCCAGATGCCAGTTGGGGTGGCCTGGGGTCCAAAGGGTTTCAACCCTAACACTGAATTTACCACTTTTGTCACTGTGGTACAACCCTAACTGATACATTAAACTGAGTTTTTTGCCTCTAATTTCCTCTTCTGAGAATGACGACAAATAGTGAAAGTAATGCAGCGGCAGGAGTGCAGGCCCAAAGGACCTTTTTGCAAGGCTCTGCTATGTGATGTCTTGTGACATAGTAACAGGAACAACAACACAAACAGAAGTGCCAACAGTGGCGTACATGGTAACGGAAATGTAAATGGTAAAGGAAACGTTAATGGAAATGCAAGGGCAAAGTGACACCAAAGTGAACAGTGATGCAAACAGACACTGAAGTGTATATGAAAAGACAACTGGTAATGTGAACAGTGATGGCAGTGGTATTTTAAATGGAAATGTTAAGTGTCACAGCAAAAAGAATGCAAAACGGAATAGAAATGGAAACATGAATGCGAGTGCACATGTAAACGCAAACTGTAATGCGCACAGCCAAGGTACCACAAAAGTAAATGCAAATGGTAAAGTTAACATGAAGAATAATGCCAAAGGAAACAGAAACAGAAATGGGAACGGAGGCACGTACGGAAAAGCAAACCATAACATGCGTGGTCATGGAACTGCAATTGGTAACGGTAACAGCAGCAAGAACGACAAAGGAAAGAGAAATGCAAATGCAAGCGTGTACAGAAACACAAACTGTTATGCGACGGTCATGGTACCGCAATTGTAAACACAAACGGTAACAGTAACAGCAAAAATAACACCAAAGGAAACAGAAACGAAAGAGAACTGCAAGCGCATATGAAAACGAAACTGTAACGCATGTGGATGGTACCATAATTGCAAATGAAACTGGCAATGGTAACAGCAACAATAACGCCAAACTACACAGAAGTGAAAATGCAAACAGTAACTCACATCGATGGAGTAGACGGTAATGGTGCCACAAATGGTAACAGAAACGCAAATGGAAACTCTAACTGGCACATTAATGAAAGGGACACCCTTCTTTTCCCCAAAATGCATTGGAAAAACACAGTGAAAACAAAGAATTTATACATAACAAAAGGCATCGGAGCAGAAAATGAGGACTTGGAATATTAAATTGCTTATATCTCAGGAACCGACTGACGATGAAAAAATATAAATTTCATATGAATTATGACTTTCCTGGTTATTTATTACTTAGCCCCAGGTAGGGCTAATATTTTTGTGACAAAAGTCTGTATCTCACACCTTTTCCGAGATATGGGCCCCCGAAGGTGATGCTGCCACCGTAATGTTATCCAATGGGAAAAAGCATTAACTTTGAGTGCTGTAACTGTGCCGCACTGTAATATTTTTTCACCAAACTACCAAAAGGCACATCAGTGGGATGTTGGCATTCTTCTCTCCAAATTTCACCCCAAAAGACCGAACCGTTATTTTGTAGCAGGGCGTCAAAGGATTCCTGTAATGCGGCGGATGCCGTAATGTTATTCTATGGGAAAAAGTGTCAAATTTGGAGTGCCGTAACTTTGCCCCCCTGTAATATTTTTTCACCAAAACACTGAAATATACATCTGTGAGATGTTGGCTGCATTCCGTCCACATTTCAGCCCAAAAGACCAAACCGTTCTTTTGCAGAAGGGTGGCGAAGAATTGCTGTTATTTTGCCATAGCCTGGAAAAGTAGTGTCACAATTTGCGCAAGCTTTCACAAAAATTTGCAACACTTTCGTGAGTGCGACGCTACTTTGTGAAAGTACTTTTTCCAGAAACTTGAAAAACATATTTCTAGGGTGTTTAACCTCAAAATAAAGACATGCCTAGCATCCTCAGGGTCTGACTAGGTAAACACAAAAATAATTGTGTTGCTAGAGGGTCCCAAATGTAAATGCCAAGCATTTTTCTGATCACCAACTGAAAACAATATGGTGGACTTGCGAAAGTAAAAGGGCCATTTGTGAAAGTAAAAACTGCATTTGCGAAAGTGTTGAACTTTTTGTTAACTTTTCCCATTGACTTACAATAGGAACTTGTTTTTTGAATAACTTTTGAACTGTTCAATATTTTTTCACGAAATCTTCAAAAGGCACATTGGGAACCTGGGCTGCATGTTCCCTGAAGTTTTTGGACTGGTCGTGCAAACTATGTGACCTGTAGGCAAGAGCAAAGAAATCACAAAAAAGTATAATTGCACAATTGGTTGTCACTTAATAACTCTGCAGCCATATATCCGACTGGTACGAAACATGGCAGATCCCAAGCTTTCACTGTGTCTAATTGTGCATACCAAATTCCAGGCAAATCCATTGAATGGTGCAAAGTTATTAAGGTGCAGAATTTGACCTTTAACCTTAAGTGCTACTCAACCTTAACTATGGTAGCACTACTATACTATAATATATATATATATATATTATAGTGGTGCAGTTGCACCATTATAATTAAAAATTAGTAGGTACTTCAATGTTAAACCCCAAATTTTGCACATTAATAACTTTGTAACCGTTCAACAGATCTGCACGAAATTTGGAATGCACAGTCTGGTGTGGCAGATCTCTTGATTTGCAAGCTGCATTTTGTCGGACATATGGTTTTTGTGCAGCAAAGCACTGAAAAATACATTTTTCACCACTTTTGACACCTTTTTTTGCCCATTGCACTGTGACCATGCTGTTTGGTCTTTTGGTCTGAAACTTTCAGAGTAGAAAGTGTTTGGGTCAAAGAAGAATCCAGCATTAGTTTAGTTAAAAAATATTAATCTGTTCCAAAGTTATTTAATTTTTAATTTTGGGGTTCTGAGCATGCTCAGTTCACTGCAAGATTTATATATATTTTTTATGAAAGGAGATTGGGCTCACAGTCAAGGATTTTGTCAGCTCACGAAATGGGATTTAAAAAATCCCAGTCTGTGAAGACAAATTCCCTTTTTGTGAGCTGCCATCTTGTTTTCATTTCCCCCCCAAAACAAAATGTCATAGCTTCCTCCATGGGTGACTTCTTGTTGCAATAAGGCATGAATTTTGTTCAGGGTGCAGTCCTCTACAAACCTATACCTTTAGTTTACTTCATTTTGGCAAAAAAAGTCCATTTCAAATTTTGAAATTCTTCATTTGTGATTTGCTTCCAAACCCCTTTTGCAAGCGAACAAAATCCCAGTCCATGAGCAGATCCCCTTTCACGAGGTAGCAAAATCCTTGACCTTGACTTAGGGACCTGATGGGCATTCTCGCGGATGAGGATTGACTCACAGTCAAGGGTTTTTCTGCCTCACAAAAGGGGACTGGCTCGCAGACTGGGATTTTGTCAGCTCACGAAGGGGATTGGGTTTTTGAATCCTGTTTCTTGAGCTGACAAAATCCTTGTCTGCAAGCTAATAAAATCCCCGTCCATGAGCAATCCCCTTTCACGAGGCAGCAGAATTCCTGACTGTCACTTGGGGACAAGAAGACATCATCACAGATGGCCTGAAATTATCCAAGAAGACCACTAAAGCAGTAGGTAAGGCTAGCGGGATATTGGGGTGTATTAGTAGGGGTATCACAAGTCGTAAGAGGGAGGTAATACTCCCTCTTTACAAGACACTGGTTAGGCTCCATCTGGAGTACTGCATGCAGTACTGGAGGCTGCACCTTCACAAGGACATTAATAAAATGGAGGCAGTCCAGAGAAGGGCACCAAAATGGTGCAGGGACTGCATAAGAAAACATATGAGGACAGATTAATGGAGTTAAATATGTATATCCTGGAGCAAAGGAGGAGAGAGGTGATACTGATCGAAACATTCAAACACCTTAAGGGCATTAACAAGGTGAAAGAGTCTAACAAGTTTCAATATAAGAAAAATAGCAGGACAAGAGGACACAGCATGAGAATAGAAGGAGGCCAATTAAGGGTAATGTGAGGAAGTTCTTTTCATAGAAAGTGGATGGATGCATGAACGGCCTACCTCAGGAAGTGGTGGATATAAATACAGTGCAGGGCTTCAAATAGGCATGGGATAGGTATAAGGAGCAATACAGATCAGTATGAAAAGATAGGCCATTGATAGAGTAAAGGCCTATGGCACAATCATAAGGTAGAAAAAATGGGCAGACTGGATGGGCCTTGCAGTCCTTATCTGCTGTCAGCTTCTATGTTTCTATGTAAGATGGCCAAAATCTGATGGTCAAGAATTTCTTGCGGATGGTGATTTTGACAGTTCATGAACAGGGATTGACCTCGCGGTAGGGGATTTTGCTACCTCGAGAACTAGGATTTTAAAAACTTTGCCACTGCACTGTAATTAAATGCTTTGGTCTTTTGTCTTGAAATTTGCAGGATATTAAGGAGATGCCACAAAGATGTGAATAATGCCTTTTAGGTGTTGAAAACTTAATCGGTTACATAGATATGCTATCATGAAGTTTTGATTTTTCCCATAGGTCAACACTGCAGCGCCGATAGCGACTTGCAGCACCCATTTCTCGAAAATGAAGTGAGATGCATATTTTTCACTACCTGCAGCTTAAATCACCTTTAGGTGATCTAAGCTACAAAAATAAGCTTGGAAGTCATAGATTACACCTGCAGTAGATTTTTCCTACTTGCTATGTTTACGGAGATATTGGGAGAAACATGTTACAAGGATTTCTTTGGAGTGCAATGGCACTGCTGTTTGGCTCTCTACTTATGTGTTAGTGACACATGCATATCATTATGTACAAATGGGCAGTTTGGTTTGGGCCCCGTGCTCCCACTAACACATACCATTTACTAGTTATATTAGACTTTTTCAAAAAGTGAGAACCTTCATTGCAAAAAACGTCATTAATGCATCAGTTAGGGTTAAAGCAACAAAAGTGGGGGAATCAGCTGTTAGGGTTGTGCCCCTAACCCCCCACCACCCCAACTTCCCATCCTCCACAGACCAAGAGATGACAGGGTGTGCCATGGGGTCATGATGCCCAATTCTCACCCCATTATCCTTAATGTAGCATGTCAACCTGTTAACACATGGAATGGGTGAGAGTTGGCCTGACACCCCATGGCACACCCCATTGTCTGTCGGTCTGTGGAGGATGGGGTGGTGGTGTGGTAGGGGTTTGGGAGAAACTCAATAATTTAATGATAGTGCCATTTACCTTAGTTAAATGGTATACTATGAGCTGTGGATAGGTAAGAAACTGGGACACCACTGTGAACTGTAGGCTGACATTTAAACATCTGGTGTAAGCTGTAGTCTATATGGCTTTTTCCATCTCCATAGTATTGCCCAGATTAAAGCCTATTTTGAGCCAACCCATCTGTTGTCATTGGTCCATGCCTTTGTTGCTTCACGATTGGATTACTCAATGCTTTTTACCTAGTGCTAAATGTAGAGTTGGTATGTCACCTGCAGATAGTGAAGAATGTTACAGTCTGGATGATTGCTAGAACCTCACCATACAATCATATAGCACCAGTTCTGCATGCTCAGCACATCAACTGTAAATAGTGCAGAATGCCGCAGCCTGGGTGATTGCTGGGACCTCACAGTCTGAGGATATCACTCCAGTTCTGAATTCACTGCACATCACTGGCAGCTAGTAGAGAATGCCACAGTCGGGGTGATTGCTGAAGCCTCATGGTCTTAGCTTATAACACCAGTTCTGCATGCTCTGCACATTACTTGTAGCTAGTGCAGAATGATGTAGCCTGGGTAATTGCTGAGACCTAACAGTCCAAGCATATCACACCATTTCTGCATGCTCTGGACATTACCTGCAGCTAATGTAGAATGTCATAGCCTGAGTGATTGCTGGAACTTCGCTGTATGAGCATATCACATGTGGTTTCTGCATGCTCTGCACATCACCGCAGCTAGTACAGAATGCTTCAGCAAGCACAGAAGTCAGATGCTCCAAGTGTGGTCATGCTACGACTGAACCAGAACCAAACAGCAACAAAGTCTAAGAACCAGACATAATTTCAATGCAGGATCCTGCATCAAAGTACCCTAATGTGCAGCACAATACTTTCTGACATGGAGTGGCCAATCCCTGTGTCATACTGAGCGCACATTGCTGTATCTGCACCCCCACTATTCTGGCACACTGAGAGTCCACCACAGTGTGCCCAGATTAATTTTGACTTTCCGACACTGGGATGTCCACTCCCGGTGTTGCATGTCTCCCCCCACCATGTTTCATTGCCGACGAGGGTGCCCAATCCCCCTGTCGGCATCATGTGCCCCCGACTCATGTGGCACACTGGGAGCCCACCCAGAGTGCCCAAAGTATTTTATTTTTTATTTTGGTCTTGTAAATGAAGAAAACCATCCCCCAAAGTCTTCTTTAATTTTTTTTTCCTGTAATGAAGAAAATGGTCCATCGTCATCTCCCCATCCCCCTCCCCTATCCCCACCCTCTCTTTGTGCACCCACCTCCCTGCACCCCCCACACACACATACGTACACTCCAGAGATCAGGAGCCCAATCTTCTGTGGACCGGAACACATCTGCACTCTTCAAAGCAGAACTGCAAGCTGAGGAATTGGGTTAGCACTGTATAATGGGAGTTAATGGGGGGTCAACTTAGGTTGATATCTCAGCCATTTTGGGGAATTATGGCCCCAGATTTTCAACATGGGGTTCTTGGGATGCCACCTCATGAACACTGGCACTGTCTTCTCATTTCTCAGTCCAGAAAGGTGATTTTGAAGTCACTGTGCGGAATCACCTTTCAGGACTGATTCATTAAATGACAGTGCCACTGTTCATGAGGTGGGGTCCCAAAAAGCCCATGTTGCAAATCTGGTGAAATCATTCCCAAAAATGACTGTGTTATGAGTGTGTGTTGCAGTTTCTATGCACACTTGTAACTTTGCCAATTTTTTAATATTTACACTTCAGATGTTCAACATTGTTTTTTCATAATACCTTATGAACAATACAGCTGTCATTTTGCACATCCTGCCCGGAATGTGATTTCGCGCATGTGGCAGCGAATGGTGCGATCCCTGTGTGAAATCAACTTTTGGGATGGATTAACAAAATCATAATTGCACTGTTCATGAGGAGAGGTCCCAAAATGCTGATGTTGAAAATTTGGTGAAAAAATTCCAGAAAATGAGTGTGTTACAAGCATGTGTTGCACAGTTTCTACGCATGCTCATAACTTCTCCAGTGTTTCCCATTTTTCACACTGTTGTACTATCTGGATGGAAGGACGGGAGCACAGGGTCCTTTGGACCCTGCACTCCTCGGACACTGCCCTCCCACCATGACATTTGGATATTGTTGTACTATCGCAATGGAGGGATGGGAGCACAGGGTCTTAAGGACCATGTGCTCCCACCATGAATATGGACACTGTTGTACTATCTGAATGGAGGGATGGGAACACAGCATCCAAAGGACGCTGCACTCCCACTATGACATATGGACAGTGTTGTACTATCTCAATGGAGGGATGGGAGTAAAATGAGGATACAATTACACTATCTGAAAAAGAAGGGAAATTCTTTGCAAAAACTTAGTTAATGCATCAGTTAAGGTGAATACCACAGTGGCAAAAGCAGGGAAATGAGGCATTAGGGTTTCCAACCCTAACACCCAACCCCCAGGGTTCCCACCACTACCTCCTCACCCCATTCCCTCACCATCCACACAACAATTGGCATTGGGGTGTGCCATTGGGTCATCAGGCCTAACTCTCACCCCATTGTCCTATACTGTAGTGTGTAAGCTTGTTTACATATGGAATGGGGTGAGAGTTGTAGCACACAAAGTTAGGGATAAAAGGGGCAGCCCTAAAATCAGACAGTCACTCAGAGGTAGGCTGCATCACTACAGCAACAATGGCTGGGCTGGCTTTTCACATGGAAGCAGTGATGGCTGATGTGAGGAGATGGGGAGAACAGCAACAGGGCCATGGAAGGGCCTGTAGATAGTATGCCCAACAGAGATGGTATCGGCCCTGTGTCACATTCGAACAGCTTAGTGACCCCGAGATCATGGGCCGGTACTGGCTCAACTACAGGGCAATTTTGAGATAGCTCTGTGAGTTAATCCATGATGATCTGCAGGTACCCACACACAGAATTCATGCAATGACAGTGGAGACAAAGGTGACAGCAGTACTGTGCCTGCTCACCACAGGCTCCTTCCAGATTCTGGTGGGTGACACTACCGGAGTCACCCAGTTGGCCACATCTGATCTCCTCACACAGTTCTTCACCACTCTGCTGCCCCATGCTACTGAGTTCATATGACTCCATAGCACACCAGTGAGTGGACAGAAACAATGCAGCACTCCCACAGGGTTGCATGACTACTGGGCATGCTAGGAACCATTCATATTTTATATATATTTATTGAATTTTGTTGACCCGGTAAGTCCACTGGGCATAGAAGTCCCTTTTTCGGGGGTGACCGGGGGGAGGGGGATACAGATGATATGCAACTGAAATTGAACCAGATTAAGCTGTTGGTGGTATTTTTAGTGAATCGGAGAAATTTGGCCAGGACACCGGGAAATTCCCCTACTCATCAGTAGGGGGACCTTTTGGCTGTCAGAGGATGGCCGAGTCAGTTGCTGTGCAGACGAGCGAGGTGCAGGAGGGACGGCAGGTTGTGGAACCTGTCTCCTCCTCAGTACCTGAGTTGCTTGAGTCAGCTGTTTTTCTTGATGCTGCTACCAGTTTTACTGTGGATGATACTGTGGATGTAATATTGCCTGCTTCTGAAATGATTCCTAGCCGCTTGCATGATTCTCCTGACCCTTCTGTTGTGGTCTCTAGTGAAGGGAATGAAGTGCAACCCACTCTTGACCAGCTTTTACTTCTTGAAGAAGCTGACTATTTGAGAAACAAACAAGCACTTTTGGATTGCTTTCATTCTTCAAATTTGGACACTGTGGTGTGGCCTGACTCTCCTGCTAACCCGGCTGTACTGGTCATTGCTGTGGACACGAGCACTGACACTGTGCATGCTGCTCAGCCTACAGTTTTCTCCATGGGTTGGGACCAGAGCTCTGCTATGAAATTCTCTTTTTCTGCTTCTACTACCTCTCAGTCCCAGGATCATGCTCCTAAGAAAGGTACTCCTTGCAAGTTTTGTTGTGCTGGCTCGCCTTTACCTGAGGGAGAATCGTGGTCAGTAGAGAACTCCCTTAAGGTGGCGGGATGGGTCCACTCTCCTGATTCTCCTCACTGGATTTCTGGTTTTGACCCAATTCAGATTCCTGGGGTGTCTCTGGTGCCATCTCCTAAACCAACATTAGTAAGTACCTCAGTCATTCCTGACTTTGACCCACTGAGGTCCCCTGTGCAGTCTGTTCCTTTGGCCTAGCCTCCTGACCCTGTCTCTTCTCCCTTACATTTGACCCCTGAATTGGACCTGACTCAGCACCCTGTCCTTCCTGTAACTTCTGCTACTGACTCTTTGAACTTACCTCAGGAGACTCCTGAAGACTGGCTGAGTGACATTTTGGACTTTTCTGACATCCCCAGGAATACCCCTGTGGAGATCCGTAATGGGCCTCTGGCTTCTGCCTTACTTTTGCCTCCTCCTGTATTGCCACCTAACTGAAAGACTTATGCTTCTTTCTTCCAACAAACTGTTTATCCTGCTAGATGCCATAATGTGGTTAGGCTTGTGTATAAGGGGGGCCTTGACACTTTTCCAGATCGTGTGCATGTTGGCAAAAAGCTTTTAAAAGATGATTTGCAGTTCTCTGTTTCTGAATTATATGCCTTGATTCACGTGTCAGGGAAAATGTTTTTGACATCAGCTTTAAGCTGAGTAATGGGCTGGATAAATTTGGGGCTACATATCACCAAAAGAAACAAACTCCTCTTTGGTCCCCTTTTGAGGTGATTCCATTGACAAGGCCTGCCAATAAGACTATCATGGTTTTGTTTCACAATGAGGGGGTTAGCATCACTGACCTCTTGTTTTGGCTGAAGCAACACTGTACAGTTACTGGCAATCTAGAGGCCATTTTTGATTCTGAAGAGATATGGACAGGGGGTTGGCGTATTAAAGTTATCCTCCACTCAGATGAGGCAGGCTTTCAGCATTTACCCAATAGCTTTTTTTTGGGTAGGGATAGAGGGGTTCTCTTCTATCCTGGCCAGCCTCATACTTGTTATAAGTGTGATCAGGTGGGACATATTAGTAGCATTTGTGATCTTCAGAAATATTCTCTTTGTCATGAAACAGGTCACTCCAGTTCTCACTGTGATAGCTTGGTTAGGTGTAACTTATGTGGTGCCACTGGCCATGATTATGCTTCCTGCCCTGAAGCAGCCCACAGACAACCTGCTTCAGCAGATTCTGAGGACCAACAGCTGTTGATTACTAATTCTCACAGGGAGTTTACCAAAAGACTTTTCTTGGACACACCCCTTGTCCCTTTACCTCAGTGTCCACAGATCTCTCGGTCTGGTCCCTTAGGTCTCCCAGTATCACAGGGTGTTCCACCCACTTCCAGCATCTCTCCTGACTCTGCTGTTCCCCCCCCCAAACCCCTTGTCCCGCTTTCTGCTTCCCCTGCCACACCAGTTGTTGCACCTTTGTTAGTTGAGCCTCTCTCTGGAGCCCTTGCCTGGCCCTTCCTTGACCGTTATACCCCCTCCTCCCCCATCCCAGACCCTCTGGGAGGGAGGATAACCACCATGAAGAGCCAGTCTGGGTCTCAGCCTTTGCTGAAGGTCTCCATAACCATGCCTACTTCAATTTCTAACCAATATCAGGTGTTAGATGAAGATGTTGTCTCTGAGGCTAAGTCAGCTACTTCCCCTATGGATTCCCATTCCCTGGAACTGCCAGATGCTGTTTTGTCTGTGGCTGTTCCTTCTTCTGACTCTACTCCACAACCCAAATGAGGTAGATTTAAAAAGGAAAAAAAGAGTTGAACCATTTAAAGCTGTTTTCTATGTCTTTCATTTCTTCACTGCTGTTTCTCTCCTCTAACGTTAACAGCATTGAGCAGGCCAGGAAACAAGGGGCTGTTTTTCATCTCCCTGTTTCTCACCCATGGGCATTTTTTTTACAAGATATGAGACTCCATTCCCTTCCTGTGGTGGCCAGGGCCAGCAGGGAGTTGGCCTCTGGCATATGTTATTGGTCTCTAGGCACTGAGAGTTGCTCTAGTGTGGGTATTTTATTCCATCACCTCCCGCCAAAAGTTTTGAGACTCTTAGACCTGATTCCTGGCCGAGCCCTGTTATTAGATTTTCTTATCCAATGGGTCTCTTTCCTTGTTATTTCCATTTATGCCCCCCAAACTAAGGCAGAGTGCATTGCTATGTTTTATCTCATTAGCCAATATCTCCACGTAGCCCATAATGTCATTTGGGGGGAATTGTAATTGTGGACTCAGTAACCTTCCCGTGGCCAGTACAGACACTGCAGAAAGTGAGAGTAAAAGTGCAGAGACTGTGGCAGTTCCCCCTAGAAGGACTGGTTGAGCTGTGAAGCCTGTAGTGCACTTAAGCTATGATTCCCCTGGGAGCCCTGTAGATCTGCCTGTCCATGTGGTCCATAAGGGAGTGTATGTGTCCCCGGGCTCATTGCCCAAACTGAACATAGGTGCTAACTCCAGATTATTTGTCTTGTGCTCTAAGTATGGTGCCCCTGCCCCATCCAGCCCTGAAGTAGTTGATAGGGAAGTGCCCCCTCTATCCAGGTTTCATGTGCAGGAAGTAATGACCTGATTAAAAATGTTTGTATGTGTAATGTTGTGTAACCAGAAGTAGGCTGTGTAATACAGTATAAGTGTATATAACAAATAGAATAATAGATAGGTTCTGGTGTATTACAAGGCAGTAATTCCATCGAGAGGTTCTGGGGATACAAGAAATCTCAAGAGCGAAGCTCGAGAGGTTTCTTGTATCCCCAGAACCTCGAGATGGAATTTCTGCCTTGAAACACCAGAACCTATTTGTTATTTTTTGTAATATATGGATGCAAGGAATTTTTAATTTCTTACTTGTGCCTGCTGTACGGCGCTGTGGTCTGCAGAGTTAGTAAGACTCCCGAGTGTTGTTCCTCGCTCCTCGCTCACACCACCCCCACTCCTGCTCCCACTTCCAGTCCCATTCCGCATGTTTCTCTCACAAAAAAAAAGAAACAAAACTCGGTTCACACAGTAGTCACATCGGTAATCCCAACTATACTATTACGAGGACCGGAAGTATAGTATTATTGGTCCGGAAGTATACTATTACGAGGACCGGAAGTATACTATTACGGGACTAACTACTGTATTACAAGGAATTTTTTGTATGTATTTTGGGGGTATTATTTTCACTATCCATATATTACAAAGGTTTAATATGCTGATTTTTGTTTAAAAAGGATGCAAGTTTAAACTGTTCTGCCTTAAAGTGATTTAAGGGTATCTACTTGACACGGACACCAAGTGTTTTCAGGCCAGGAAGGGTGTAATCCCCCTGCAAATGGGGGTTCCCAAAAGTCTCCTATGAGCTGGCTAAGTTCTCCCTGCCTGAATGGTGTTCGGCGTTTAAGCCGGTTATCTGTGAGTGAATTTAGAGCCTCTGGTACTGTCTCTTTAAGAGCTGCCCACTCACAGGCTAAATTAGTTTGAATGGGAGGACTGTGTAGTTAATGCTCGAATCCTGCCTTGAGCTGTTGTCTGTTCACTCCATTTCTGCAGTTGCTAAGAGCACCGAGGGAGCCTATCTGAAGGATGTAACTGTTTCCTGAAATCATTTAGAGTATTTGTAAAATTGCAGTTTGTCTAACCTGCCTTTATTGCAGCTGGGGCTCTGTGTGTGTTGCTCCTCCATTTTGGACTTGAACTGCTAATTTGGGCCAATCGGGTAAAGGGAGCCCTAAAATGGAGACTGCCTGAGCCAACCAGAACTTGGACTCTCACCTGGAGCCTGTTTAAAGGGGGAATGTATGGCAGGTACTTCTGGGAGTTGTAGTTTGGATCTTGGCACCTTTTGGCACCAACAGAGGGAACCCTGCAGTGATTGACAGTTGAATCCTCCAACCTAACCTGTGGGGAGCCTAAGGGAAATGCCCTGAACTGTTCCTGGAGGGCAGATGCGAGTTGACTGTGAAGGGAGTAGGAGCTCTGTTCTGCTGCAGTGTGCAGTTCACACGGGAAGTGCGTGTAAGGTCCTGAAGTCGGCCTGTAGCCGTTAGCGATTGGTAATCGGACTGAATCCAAGTTTGTGGAGAAAAAGGAAGAAGTGTGCAGATCCAGGCTTGCCCGTAGAAGACCGAAGATTTGCAGAAGTGTGATTGGCCTGTTGCTGTGTGTGTTCTCGGGTTTTGCAGTATTTGTGAACGGGATCAAGAAGCAGCTGCCTGGTATAGTAATTTCCTTTACATATAGATGTGCCTAGTGTTTGTAGGGGATCGCGATACCTCTTCCCCTGTTTCTGTGAGTCGTGAGCTGAAGCTGGAAGCTGGACTCAAAGCTAATTGGACTGCATCTGTCTGCTTTCAAAATCAGTTAGGCCCTGTCACAGGGGTCTCATCTCCATGTCCTGCTCAGCCTGGCCATCCAGAGCTACCTCCTGAATTCAGTTCGGTTTGGGGTTTGTGAGTACAAATAGGGGTACTTCCCCTCACCTTCATTTAATCAAAGTGTGTCAACTGATTGTTGTGTGTGCTTCTGTTTGTGGACTGAGCCATCCAGCTCCGGATTACAATTTGTTTGTGCATGAATTTTCTTCATACAGGGCCCCATCCAGCTGCACCAGCCAGCCAACCCCAGACAACGGACCTGGCTAGCCCCACCCCCATCCTGGGTACCCAGAGAGTGACATTTTGGACCCTAAATATATGTGCACAGTACTTTGATTCAAACTTATCTAAACCAATCAACCTGATTAGTCCCTTGCCGTGTTACTGTCCCCTGAATAAACCAGATTTGTTGATGTTATACTATATACTGGCTGTGGTGTTAATGCATCTAGAACAGTATTACAAGTTGCTGTGTATGTTGTCTAACCTTGTTTTACAGGGGGTCCTCCGAGACGGGATGCAGAATCAGTCTCGAGGGTAAGTGGTATCTCTGTGTAAAAAGTGTGCATATGTGGGGTATTGGGAAGGTAACTCCCGTGTATCATGTGGGCCACAAGTGGGAACAATGGGGGGGGGGTCACAGTGTCCCAGAGGGCTGTACCCATCCTAGTTTAACAACTACTAACCCTGACCTCTGGGTGGAGGCATCCATCATAGAACCTAGGCCCCTCAACCTGTCAGTAGCCAAACAGGCAGTGGTAGTAGCCCTTGGGATAGTGCCACCTGGGGGTTACATGTCTTCTTTAAGTTCTATTACACATTTGGCTAGCTTGAAGGATTAATTTTTTACACACTCTGGGAAACGTGAACGTACGTTTTCTAAAGGGATTTTATCGACCCGTATTGATTTTATGTTTATTTCTGCATCATTGCACATTGCTAGTACTGAAGTTCAGCCTGTGGAGCATTCGGATCATTGTTCTTTATCCCTACTTTTAGGTAGTCTGACTGCCTCTTCTGGCCCTGGCTATTGGAAATTTAATTCTTCCTTATTGTCACAACCCTCTTTTCTTCAGCAGGTTGTTTATTTTTTACATTGCAAGAAGACGCCTTTGATCTCCATGACTCTCCCCTAGTTTGGTGGCTGGAGACCAAATCTGACCTCTGGACTTTCCTTATGAGACAAAGCAAATGTGTTCGCTCTTTTGCTTATGTGGCTTACTTAAATGATCACAAACATTTGCAACATCTTCTTTCTCTTTCTTATTCCACTAATCATATCTTTTCCAACCAAATTTCTAGTATTAAATCTCAGATGATGTCTTATCACTCTACTCAATGTGAGGGTTTATGCCTAAAGCAGCAATTTTGTATGACGGGTTCTCTTTCTGAGGTTTGTCCTTTGCTTCATAACCAGAAGCATTTAGGCCATCGGTTGATGTCGATGCTCCGAGATTCTAGGGGTATCCTCCACTCCTCCCCCTCTGATCTTTAACGAGTGGTCGCTGACTATGCTGGTTCTTTATTTGGTCAACCTAACCATGCTGACCCGTACTTTGCTTCTTTTTTTCAGGGTCTTGCTCTTCCACAGGCTCCCCCTGACTTGCTTCAGGCTTTGTCTGCTCCTTTAACAGTATCTGAGCTTTCCTCTGCTATCTCATCTTTTGCCCCAAAAAAATCCCCCAGTCCGGATGGCCTTCCTTCAGAATTGTTTACAATAGTGGGTCAGGAAATTTCTGAGGAACTGACCACGGTGTTTAACTTTCTCTTGCATCACTTGGAGCTTCCTTTGGATATGGCTACTGGAGTGTTGATTTTTTTATTTAAGAAAGGGGATAAATCGGATCTCTCCAATCGGAGACCAATTAGTCTCCTCAATACAGACTTTAAGTTATTAGCTAAGATTTTGAATAACAGCCTACTCACTGTGGCTCCGTACCTTATTTCCCCAGCTCAATCTTGTACCATCCCTGGGAGATCTATCACTGACCCCTTGATTTTCTTACATGAGGTATTTACCTGTCATGCTCTCTCCCCCCATGGAAGGAGTACTTCTTTCTCTGGACCAGAAACAGGCCTTTGACAATGTCAGACTCCTTTTTATGGTATACCTCAGCCCAATATGGTATTCCTAGTTCCTTCATAGTTTGGTTGCAGTTGTTATATAAGATGGCTATGGTCAAACCTTGTGTTAATGGTTATCTGGGACCTTACATCCCCATTCACAAGGGTGTATGACAAGGTTGTCCTCTCAGCCCGTTGTTATAAGTTTTTTCCATCTATCCGCTTTTGCGTTGTCTTCACTCTACCCCAGCCGTTCAACCACTCTGCCTACCTGGTCAACTGGTCTCATATTCTGCTCTTGCTTACACTGATGATCTTATCGTCTTGACAAAGGATGTTGTTTCGGCAGAAGCAGCTATTGTTTACTATCATCATTTTAGTGTTTTATCAGGGATGCAACTTAATGTCCTTAAAAGTAAAGGCAGACTTTTTGGGGTCTCGGACCCCTCTCAGTCAACAGTGGCTGGAGTTCCGATAATTGTTTCAGACTTAAGATTCTTGGGGATCTCCTTTGGTAGTCCACAAATGGATGTTGTCAACTGGGACACCAAGTTTCAGTTGGGGAAACCCATGTTGCTTTCCTGGTCTTAACAGAAAATGTCCATTTGGAAGAAAGTCTGTCTGATTAAAACTTTTTTATTACCGCTTTTTATATTTTTTAGTGCTCTTTTCCCTGTGCCTAAATCTAGGGAAGCCGTGGTATATAGCCTTTTTTCAGGCTTTTTGGGGCAGCAGGCTTAATCCCATCCATCGCAATGTTCTTTATTTACCCTTGACAAAAGGGGGTCAAAATATGGTAAACCCTATTCTTTTTTTCTTCTGTCAATTTCTTTTTGCTAATTTTCATTGCTTATTACAGGCCTCCGCTGATTTTTGGGTGCCAGTTTTCAGCATTCAATATCACAGTGGTATGAGGCTTGGGGAAGTGGACAGCTCGGACGGCTCAGGCAGCTGAACTCCCACTGATATATCTCTGGGATGTTTTTGTTAAATTTAGGCAGTTGGGAGTGATCCCTGCTTCTGTGCAGCTTCACTCTAAAAAACAGCTGTATTCCTTGATACTTCAGACTCATTTTCAGGATAATGACCCTTTTTCTAAATGTCCGCCTTCATCTCAGGCAACCCTACTCCGTTCTCTTTTGGATAAGCGACTACCAGACAAACTGAAGGATTTCCACTGGCTGACTTGTCATGAACGTTTGAATGTTAAAGCAAACCAGAAACATAAGGAGGTCTCAGAGCAGAATTGTTCCAGGCCTTTATGCATCCTTCAACCTGAGACTATTGATCATTTGTATTTGTCTTGTTCTTATATTTCAGCTTTTTGGGATTTTTGGTTTACCATGACTAAATTGCCCATTTTACATCAGGTTACTTATTCCAGGCTTTTGTATGGGGAGTATCCTCTTTCCTGGCTGAAACAGGACAGTAGCACTTTGAATATTATATTTGTCTTCATTAAATGGTACATTTGGAATTCCCAATGTCTTTTTACGTTGCAAATAATTCAGATCTCTCATGACGAATAGTATGGCAAACTTTTGTTTGAATAGCAGAAGTTATATTTTTCTGAACTGAAAGTTTTTGATCATCCCCGTTTGCTGCAACTTTGGAGGAATCTACCATTGATTACGGACTCAGATGTCCCAGTTACTTGAATATTATTGTTGCACTTTATTATCTTTCTTTGTCTTTATTGTACTTTATTTTTGTTTTTGTTTTCTTGCTTTGGTTTGTATTATTTCCTTATAAAAACTTCCCCTACTTTTTTTCAATAAGCGCCATGGGATCTTTAAGATACACCTGAACTACCACCAATCCAGGCAGATGGGACCTTGGTTTAACATCTCATCCAAAAGACGGCAACTCTGGTTTATAAGGTTATTGCTGATATTACACTAAGGGAATCACTGGGTTTAAAAATAAGAGCACAGCCATACCAGACTAAAGCAGACCCGTTCCAACTAAATATTGATAAGTTTGGGTCTACAAAAAGAAAACATTGGTTTAATGTTAGAGTAGCGCCACTCTGGAATAAAATGCCCATGAAAGTGGTATCTAGTAGTACTATGCAGGCCTTTAAAAGAAATTTGGACAAATATTTGATAGATAACAATATTTTGGGATATTAAGAATCTTATGGAGAGCATTATGGACATAATGATCTTTTAAGCTCTGATACAACTTATGAACTTATGAACTCAGAAGTGCAACATCCCCCTCATGCTGCACTACAGTGTCAATACTGGGATATTGACCCAAGTGCCAGATGTGGGAACTGAACCCACAGCCCTCTGATCTCTCGGCCTCAGAGGCAAGTGTGCTACCTACTGAGCCACTGACACTGACATTGCACCCATGTGGCAATCAGAGCACCTCCTGGTGGGAACAAGGAGGCGTATGTGAACAGGGATACCACTCCATAAACTGCTAGGCGGCGTGTGATGTCACAGAGTGCATCACAAATGTTTGTGCCTGCCACCCTAGGAATGCACATGATGTCTATGTCTGGCATCAGTCATCTCTGTACCACCATTTCAAGTCTGGGGAGATACCCAGTGGCCATCTTGTGGGTGAGTGGAAAACAACCATGAACAAGGTGCCCACATGGCAGCATGGTGCAGTGATGGTGGCTGTACTGGATGTGGACAGGTAAGAATGTGCAGCCACAACAGCTGACAGGGATATGACACACAGGATGGAGGGAGGGAGGGAGGCAGAGAGGGGACCTGTATATGACTGACACCGAACAGATGTGGAATAATGTAATGGGAGGGTGTACATGTGATGGACTGCAATAAGCACAGGCAAAAAGGGGTGCTGCCAGTCAGTAGGAGCCTGTGACAATGTGTGGTGGGTAGAACACTGTGATGCACTGGAAGGGAACAGTGCTGTGTGGCACAACCAGGCAGTGGTGTATTCCTGACACACAGAACAAACACCATGCAGGCCACAGTAGTAGCGATAGTGGACAAATGACAGCTGGTGTGCACTGGTGTACACAACTGGGATACAGTGTCCACTGCAATGTGCTGATGGTGCTGACCAGCTGAAACAAGGTGTGGAGGAGCACAGAATGCCATCGATGTGTACTGTAGACTAACATATCTCCTTCCTCCACACAGGAGACAGTTCATACCCCCTCCAGCCATAGATGCTTACCCCAATACTGTGGCCCATGTCCGAGGCAGAGGAGAGATACAATGAGGCACACGCTGCAACACAGAACATCATAGAGTGTGTGTTCTATATGCTGAAGATGCAATTCCAATGCCTGGACAGATTCGGTGGTGCCCTGCAGTATAGCCTAGACAAGGCCTGTGGCATATTCTAGGCCTGTTGCATGCTACACAACATAGCCATTGACCTTGGAATAGTTGTCCAGGTTCCAGAGTGCAACAGTGAGGAGGACATTGAGCCACAGGATGAGGATGAGCATCTACTGCAGGACCGGAGGGACCCAAGATTGGCCCTGAGGGGATCATGGCACAGGGAAACCATTGTGCAGGAGCATTTTAGACCCCGAAGGTGAGTAATACAGTCAACCATGATATTGCAGGCATGCACACTGGCACAGTATATGTGGGAGCACAGTGCACCCATGGCAATGTACGGAGTGAACCAGTCTGCCTTCTGTGATGTGCAGACAGATGTGCTGAGGCCGCATGCATATATGTCCACAGGGGACAGATCAAAGGCAAAGATGCACAGAGGTAGCTGAAGTGCATTGGCATGGGTAAGAGAAAGACCACTGGCACATACCCACAGTGGTTAGCCACAGGTGCAGTCATCACGCTGATGCCAGTCCCATGGCACCATTGCCTTCATCCATGTCCCAGATGCCATTCAAACAGTGTGACAATGCCACAGGGGTGGGTAGGCAGGGCACTGTGGTCACAGGGTGTGGACAGTGCACAACCATAGGCACTACAGGGTAGATGGTGCCCCACCAGCGGCAGCAAGCCATCCTAGGCAGGTCAAAAGGGCCCCAGACATGTCATGGTGTGTGTGTGTTTGCGGCTGCCATGGATTCGTATACATGTATATAGTAACACCCAACAAGCATGGGTGACTTCAAAGAGGATCCCAGGGCTAAATGTGGTGAGGCCTCTGCTCCTGAGGGGGTCGAGCCATGCGACCGTGAATGGCTATGCATCGAGGTGAGTGTGGAGAACTGAATACTGTAGCCAGGAGTGGGTGGGGTCCAAGAGCGTGGGATGGGGTACTACAGGCACTGTGGCCACTGTGTGGTGTTCAGAGGGTGCTGATGTTGCTGTGCACTGTGCAGCATGTGGTTTGGTGCCCATGTGTAGCCAATGCTGCAGCACCCTCCTGTATGGCCTCCACAACACTGGCAAAGCCTGTAGTATTGTGAGTGCATAACAGGCAAAATGATCCTATGATCTCCGCATGGTGGACAGTAGCCCGCTACTAATGTAGGCATAACTGCACATGCAACCCCTGCATAGCATCATGGAGTGCCACCTCGCTCTCCATGGAGGCCCTCAGTAGCCTTGTGTGTTCCAGCAGCTCATTGGCTGGGGCTGTGTGTTGCTGTGTGGGGAGAGGCTGCTAAACTGGTGGGGCCTGCTGTGTGACTGCCACAGCGGTTGTCCCATGGCTGGCTGCCGGGGAGGTGGGGACGTGGCGCATGCATCTATACTGCATGCTGGGGATGCCTGAACATGCAGCTGGTCAGGCTGTGGCTGATCACCTGTTCCCTGTCACTGGGCAGCACTGCCCCTCATCTGCACCACAGCAGGCTGCAACATGATGCTCTCCACCTGTGCTGTGGCCAACTGCAAGCATGTGATGGCTCTGGATGGCTGCTGTTGGCATATGCAGCGTGTGGGGAATCCATCTGGGCCACAAGGGGGGGGCGGTGGCGGGTATAACACTGTCGATCAGTATGAATTCATCATCCTCAGCGTCTGTTGCAAGCACATCCAGAGCTGTTAAAAGTGCCTTGGCTGTCAGGGAGATGGTGCTATCATCATCATCATCAACACTGACCTCCCTCCTCCCATTGGTGTGTGGGATCACAATGGTGGGCACCACACTGGCTATCACCATGGCCACAGGTACATCCGTGTGGCTATATCCATGGAGCTCCACCTGTCCCAAGATGTGATGGTACTGTGAAAACAAAAGAGGAGGGCATAGATAGGGATGCATGGCCATGGCCACAGTTCCATAACATACACAGTGAGGTGCACATGCAGGTGACAGGGGTGGAGGTTGAAGCACACATGGGCATGACAACATGAGCAGGACACAAGGCAAACATGGTAGGATGCACACAGATGAAGTGGCATGCACACCCACACAGTGGCTGCCGCACTGTGGCCACACAGTGCTACACATACTGAATAGCATGACACACAAACAGTCGACAACACATGCAGGACCAGACATGACCTGTAACATGCATAATCACAGTGCAGTGATGGCTGACCATCCATCTCAAATCCTCCACTAGGAATGCTTCCCACAGCCACATGGCTGAGGGTTGTGGTAATGAGTGCCTCCTGTGGTGTCTTGACAGGAGCTGTGGAGGGTCCACCCCAAGCTGCCCAACAGGAAGCACAGCCTGGGCCAATAACTCCTTAACATGCTGCCGGATGTCACCAGTCCACTTCATGCTCTCTTGTAGAGTGCGGTTGTAGGCCCCCTGTTCACTCATGACCCCTGCAGCCTCCCTCCAGCTCTGTTCCTGGTCCTGTGGAGTCCCACACCTACAACTGAGGATGCCCTCCAACAGCACATAGGCCTCAGTGAGGGCTTTCAGCTTATCCTTTGTAAAGTTAGGATGCCGTCATTTTCCAGATGTTATACTGGTGCTTGTGGATCAAATAGATAGAGAAGATCCCAGTTAAAGCAACATTTTAATGTTGAAATATAACCATGCACAGAACAGGGACAGACACACAGAAACATGACAGAAATTCTATCTTCAAGGCTACAGAACCTCTTGGTCACCTGTGCAGATCTGTGGTGTGGGCTTGCTTATAGAGAAATGGGCATGCAAATGAGCTGAATACATTCCAGTAATGAGATGCAAATGTGAGTAATGGGTACAGACTGTGCAATTAGGTCATTTGCATATCCTGGCTGAATACTACAAAGATGCACCGTGCGCATCTCATCTGTTATCGCACATTTCAGTGTGCTCCACCATACGTTATGGTGCATTTCCACAGCCAGATGCATGATAGATGCCATACGTCAGTGCATCATGTGGTGCATGTCAGTGATGTCAATGATGTTGTATAGTGCAGATGTGACCACGCTGTGCACATGCACAACTGACATATGCTGCGCATAGGCCTTGATGTGCGTGGTACAGATGGCTGGGGTTGTGGCGATGGGCACCTTTCACAAGATGGCATTGCAGTGTTGCCACACATGAGTAGTTGCAGGGGGCATGACCTTGGTCTCCTGCTTGGCAAGAGACTATCATGCATGCCTGGTATTGTGCCATTGAAGCCCTATTGTGCATTGCACTGGCATACATGCTGGCAGCACACTGATGACTATGTGTGTCCAGTAGTGCTATGGGTGGGGGACAGTGGCCTGCAAAAATGTGTGCTATGAACATTACCAGCTGCCTTACACGCAAAAATGGCATGTGCTAGCCAAAGGGCATCCACCAGTCAGCACATCCACAAGTGCGAGGAAATGGAGCTGGCAAACCTGGTGAATCTGGTGGTTCCAATGGAGGGCCAGCTGTTCAGGCAGGAGAAGTTGGAGGTAGCACACTCAGAAGTATGGGACAACATTACCAGTCACTTCAGAAGGTGGAATGGCATTCCACAGACCAGCAAACAGTGTCACCACAGATATGGGGACATTGGACATTGGGACAGGGCATGACTTGACTGTCTGCATGCCATGGTGCACCAGGGCATGGTGCCATGCCCAGGAATGTACTCCATGTAACTGTGTTCCAATATGGTTGTAGTTATGTTACAGGGGTGTGGCTGTGGCAGACACTGTCCAATGTGGATGGTGTTATGCCCTCTGTAGTGGACATCGGATGCAGTATGGTCTGTTGTGGTTGGCACAGTCTGGGCCCACCCCCTATAGGGTGCATGTGTATAGCTGCACAGGCCCATGTTCATACCATTGTGGGCAACACCTGCCAACAGAGGATGGCATGGTGCCATGCGTGACCTGTAAATGGGTGGGCGGACAGGTTACAGTGCCTGTGGTGTAACAGCAGACAAGGGGCAATGGTGTTCAGCCTGCATGCCTATGCAGAACATATGTGCTGGCCTTGGTCATGATGCAATGTGTGTTCATGGCACTGAGCAGCATAGTTGTCATACAGTGCGCCATTGCTTGTCTGCCATTCACCACCATTGCCCATATGTGCCCATGCATGTGGCCTGCCATGTGAAACAGACCCCACAAGAGGATATGGTGTACCACAGTCACCCTGCTGGGCACCACATGTCCCTGTGCAGCACAGACCACCGTGTGGCCAAGCAGGCCACGGAAGGCTGGCCTGCAGCATGGCATGGCACGATGTCTCATGGTGGTCACCCGTAGTGCATTCCCATGGTCAGGTGTGCTGTCTGCCATGACACAGATACTGGTTGCTGGTTTCTGGCTGACATATGTGTCCAGTCATTGTCCACGGTGTGGACTGCAACCATTCCTGTACTGTCATGGCATCCATGCAGTTGTGCTGTAGTATGTGCTGCTGTCCTGGAGCACAGTGGTGACAGACATGGTCTTGCTGCACTCTGCCACACCATGGCGTGCCATGGTATACATGCGGTGCCGCACACATGTGGGTGGTAGGCATGGCCATGGTGGGCATTGGGCAACATGGGGCATTTGGTCAGCCTACTACCATGGATATGTGGGCCTGTTTCCATCCACGGCATGCCATTGGTGGGCAGTCCACTGTCTCTGTGGGTACAGGGCCATGACAATGCTCCTGAACAATGCTGTTCTGCCACTGTGGCCCAACACTGGTGGCACATGGCTGCGTACATTTGTGCCACTCAGTCCAGTGTGAGACGCACATGTGGATGCCCTTGTGCAGACGAAGGTATCCATTGCAGGCTGCTCAGGGATGCCTACTAGGAATGGTGTCCATCCTGTGCATTGGTTGCTCATGCCACACACAGGTGATGCACCCTGGGCCAGATCCCGGCTATGACACCTGTCCCCATGGGCCATGGGCCATGAGACACCTACCATGTACTATGCACACACGGCACATGGAGGGGGGCCCAGTGTAGGGTGTCACATGCCTAACATAGTGCACCTGCATACAATATGTACCAACACTCATCACTGTAGTGTTTGGTCCCTGGTGATATGGGGGGGAATGTATGGCCCTAGATCTTGCCTCTGTATTGGTACACTGTATGCCATCTACAGGTGGATGTTCATATGGTCACTTGTGGGTGTCAGGTTGATGTTCACTCACCTGCTTTATATATGAGTGTACTGGGGGGGACAGGTGTGCTACTGCATGGTGCTGATTGTGCCTTTGTCATTGTGTTTCCATTGCAGACAGGGAGGCCATCCTCTAGGCCAGGTGGGATGCCCACAGGCATGAGGAACAGAGGTTGACCAGGGAAGGACAGTACAGCTCGGCCAGGGTGTCACTGTGAGGGCCATCACATGAAAATGCATGTGTCACTAAATGTGCCATACCTATTGTGTCTAGCATAGCCAGCAGGTGTCCACCACTGAGGTCACTGGAACAACACATGTGTGTGCACATGGTGCACACACACATATGGGGGTGTGTCCACCCTGTACATCATGGCATTCCATACCCTGATGTCCACTGTGCTGTCCCATGTGTACTATCATGCCACAAGCATTGTGTACATGTATGTCCAGACCTGTGCCACATGGCATGTCTGCTGCAGCTGTATTGCCCATAGCCATGTTCAGCTGCCATTCCCTACACAGCTTCACTGCACACAGTGCATGCAGGCACACTGTGCAGGCCATGTGGCATACACTGTGTCCCATTCATGCCACATGTGGACTTTGCATGGGCTATGTACACACCTGCCTGTGGTTGCAAAGGTGTTGGGGTCATGAGGGAACCATTCAGCCCATTGTGGTCTCTGGCATCCAGTTTGGGCATGTCCATGCAACAGCTGCATCACACACAGGTGGTGGCAGTAGTGTGCTGTTGCCTGGTTCTGTGCTGCTGTCAGTCACATGGGGCCCTGCAATGTCCAGTGTGTCTTGACACAGACACAGACCACCACCAGCTGCAGTGTCCACCATGCAACCCTGCACATGTTGCAACCAGTGCAGCAAGTCCCCTGTTGTGTGTGCACTGGCATGTGTGTTCCCCTGCACCACACACCATGCCCCCTGTGTTGTGCACCATATGGTTGCAGTATGCTGCTGTCATCCAGTGGACATTCCACCAATCACCCTCACATACCGCATTTTACACATTTTTCTCTGGTGCTGTGCCCTCAGACTGTGCCAGTGTGGTGTGTAGGGGTTCTAGAATGTTACTTTGTTGTGCCCAGTTGTGCCACTACAGGGTACTGGTATGGCCATGGTTTCCCCCTGTGTATGGTGCAGGATATATCCCTGCCCAGTGTGGACTGTGCCATGCACATGACGATGGTGGGTGGCCATGGTGGTCTTGCATTTGACACTGCATGCAGTGTTGCCACACCACACACCGATGGCACTGTGTCACTTGCACCTCTGGCTGTGGCTGTGTGTTGGTTTTGTCCAATGCTAGCCATCTGCTGTTGCCTGCTGGACCCTCCTATTGGCCTATGCCTCCATGTCACTATGTAACCTGTGTGTGCTGCACAGCAGGAGGTGTGACCACCCTCTGCCCCTTATCGTCAACACCACATATGCGGCCATCTGTGTACATGCCACCATCCATTGTGCAGGTTGTAGGCAGGGTCAGAAAGGCCCACCTGGATGCCTGGATATATCCATGTGGGCCCCCTCTGTTGGGTACATGGCCACCACATGGACTCTGTGCTGTTCTCATCTCTACTGATCATAACATTGTGTATGTAGGGCCCTGACAGTATACGTGTGCTGCAGGCACAGTACTAGGGTATCACATTGGTATAATAGTTTTCTGCGTCTGTTATCCTGGGCTGTCTACTATTGTTTTGCCAGTTGGGTCACTTTGCCAACTGTTCAGGTGGGTCCTCTGTACTCCAGTCCAGCCTATGATGTTGTACCATGTGTCCATGCCCAATGTCACAGCATTCGGCCCTTGCATTGGCCACCTCCATACTCAGTGTGTGCTGGCCTGTTGTGGCACCCTGTGTGCTGGCTGTACCCAGTAACGGGTGTCAGCCACATGGTGCCCTCTCTGTGGCAGAGATGTGGTCATGTGCCTTGTTCATGTACAGGCCCCTCTGCCCCATGTGGTCTGTACTTAGGTGCTGCCCTGTGGTGCTACACATAGTTCCATTGGGGGTGGTCTGTAGATTTGGCATGCCTCCATGGCACATCAGGGATGGTGCTTGGGTACATGCCCATTGCCATGGGCCTGCCACTGTGTCTGAGGGGACATGTCTCTGTCCAATGCATGTCCAGTGGACATGTGCAGGGCTGTTCCCTCATTGCTGTGCAGCATCAACCATTTTTTGGCTGGCATGCAGGTGCCAGTGTCCACTCCCACATTGACATCTGCATGGCCATGCACAGGCACGCATGACTATGGGTGTTGTCCTGGGCAGTGGGAATGTCACTCTCTCCACACCTGGGTATACACTACATGACGACCATCCTTTCCTGCATGTGAGGCCCACCATGAACAGTCTCATATGTCTGTGGTGGTGCCTCTGGTGTACCTGTGCCAGGGGTTGGCCACCTGTGTCCATCTCACACATGCCTCTACATTGGGACGGTGTGCCATGGTGGTGGCAACTGTGCATCCATCACACGGCCATGTGGCACTCTGCAACATTGTCCTGCATCATGGTGTCTGCATGTCTTCCATTGCAATTGTCTGCTGCCATGCCCACATCCCATGTGGTGAGCTTCGTGACATACATGTCCATGGCACATCAGTGATCACTGTTGCATCTGGCACTGTGGCAGAACCTGTGCATAGCACATCACGTATGCACAGCTGCACATCACCAACATTGCTGGGGAGGCCAGGACTATCTCACCAGACATGACGAACCAGTGGCACTGATGCTGTGTTCTGTTTGTCTGTTTATTCCCATAGGACATGTCCAGACAATGAGGAACAGAGACCAGGCCAGGCCAGCAGGCAGGGCCAAATCACTGGAGGGGTGCCACCAGAACACAACGTATACTTCAGTGTCTGCTTGTCCAGCAGAGGGTCTTGTTGTGGGCCATTTCTACCATAGGCCGGTCAGTAACAGCAATCTGGCTTCATCTTGGCATGCAGAGATACAGACCGGCGCAGTGCCGTGGCCCTGTTGGCCACTTGGTGGCGCTTGCCCATTCCCACCCCACAATCCCACCCAGGCCCCCATCCATTGTAAACAGTTATGCCCCTACATTCCTTGTCATCCCTTTCACCCCTTCCATCCCTGTACATAGTTGTACAGTTTTTATACTACTGTCGCTACCTGTTATCTTTTATATTTGTTATTGTTTTTTACCGTCCTGTTTTTGTTCCCTGCTGTTTACCCCTGTTTTTCTAATATTATTAAATATATTTACTTTTCCATATGGCTGTGTGTAGAGTGTTCTTCCATAGGGATTGTTGCCAGGTGCATGGCACATGTGCCTGTCCGCTGGTGCACAGGTGGATGCAGGCCTTCGCATCACTCACTGTTCTCTGTCTCCGGGAGGGGCACACTGTGTGTGTCCCTGTGTTCCCCTACATGGGATGCATGGTGTTCCTGTTCCACATCCACCCCTGTGTTCCATCCCACTGGTTCCCTGTGGTGGCACTGTGGTGTATTGTGGGGGTGATATTTGCTGCAGCTTGCACCTCTGTATGCCCACGTGCCTGTGTCCTACACTGTCAATGGCCATGTCTTGGTGTTGGTGTGGGCCCCATGTCTGAAGTGCAGCTACATGCCATTGTGGTGGTGGTGGTGGTGTGCTGGTGACACACTGGGACATTCGTCACACAGGCATGTCTGCAGTAGTGCATTGGCCTTTGGCACTGTCCATTGGTCAGGGACATTGCTGTGGTCCCCTATCCATGGATATTTATTTTGAGCTTAGCTGTGTCTATCGATTTGTGTATTTTATTTGTCTATATTGTGCCCAGAGCTTCCAGGATTGGGCATCTTTTTAAATACAATTCGCCTTGCCTTGCCATGTGTGTGTTGGACATGGCCAGTGTGCATTGCTTTCTACATGCCTGGTGATGCCTACTTGGTGCACAGTGCTGGGCACTTGCTGGCCCTGCTTCGGGCCCTTTTGGCCACTGTGATGTGCTACTGTGCCCCCCCGTCCCCTGAGCTGCTGCTCTGTTATGATACCACCCTTCTCACATGCACCTGTGCCTTGTGCCCGTGGCACTGTTTGTGCTGTTTGTGCATCAGTCCCTGCCTTTTGTGTGCCATTCCCCATATTCAGATGTACATTGCTGTGCTGCACATCTTCAGTATCACGATCGCACATGTTTGAGATTTTCACTTGGACATGCGCAATCACATTTTATGGCACATCTTCTGAATATCCCATTGTTTTGTGCTGGTGCATTTAGAAGTGCAAAGCATTCACATGTGCAATATACCCAGCCACTTTTTTAATATGGGGCTCCTCCTGTCCGAATACGCTTCTGTACACCCCCTTCATTCTCGTGATGTGGGTCTCCTAAGAGTTCCTCACTCCAGTTGACATCATTGGGAGAGGAGGCATCTGAGTTGCTGCTCCATTTTTATGGAACTCCCTTCCACCAGATATCAGGGGAGTCCCATCAGTGAATGTGTTCAAAGTGTTATTAAAAACTATTTATTTACTCTAGCATTTCAGTCTGACTAAATTATCTTGATTAGTTGCAACTATAATTGATGTTTTCTTTGTTCATCCTCTTCTGCTCTATTAGTTTGCTGTAATATATGATTTCTGCTTTGATTTCAGTGCCCAGAGCCTTGTGGAATCGGTGTCTTACAAAAAATTGCCTTGCTTGCATTATAAGACATGACATAACTCTTTATTTATTTATTTTTTTTGTGGGTGTGTTTTTCTACTGTGCAATTTTGGGCCAGGAAAGACACAGTAAGCCAAGGCTTGTTTTCGGGTGCTTCCTGGGAGTACAGGGAAGTTAAGCGGCTTGCTCATGGTCATGTCACACAGTATACAAATCATGGCTATGGTATTCAAACCCACTTCTCCAGGTTTGCAGTGGCACAGGGTCATAATATCTAAAATAAACACAGCACAGCAATAAATGATGCAAGCAAAAATGCTGTGCTCTGACATAACGTCGGGCAATACAGTGACCCTACAACAACAGCACACACCCCATTGCAAACAATGGCACTCTTTTTTTAAGCGGGGGGTTCTGCCACCCACACCCTCAAGCATGGAGGCTTCAGCCCCCCCCCCCATACTCCCTGGACTAAAAATAATCAATACCAAGGGGGTATGGACTTCAGAGATGGGGAGAAACTCTGGACGTGGAGAAAAACATTTTTTTTTTACAAAAAAAAGTAGCAACACCAGGAGACCAGGGGGCAACTTGACCATGGTCCCAGATCTCCAACCCTACCATGTGATGGTGCCTTAGCCACTCCGCCATGGGAGCGGATCAACCAGGCACCACACACACGGCAGCTTGATCCCTTCCCAGTTACAGCATGCAGTGACAGGGGCAGCAGTACTTCACTACCACTATTATATCCCTGTCGCTCTGAATGTTTCCATGCCACAGTGGAGTTCTTGCCACACTGTTTTAGTAGTGGCATATTGACCTAGTACTGTTTGCAGCTCAGTGCTCTTAACCACTGCACTACACTGCCTCCCTCACTCACAGGCAAAGAAAAATTAAAACAAATAATGATGGTTATCTGTGCCACACACCACCAGCAGTCAAATTATTTGCAAATAATTGTTTCAAACTCCCCTCTGCACCATTGCCAGTCTATTAAATTCATTCGACCCTGCTCCTTCTGCAGGAACAACAAATGTAATAAAGGTGATATAACCAAAGATGGATCCCTATGACTTTACACCACCAGTATTAAACATATATCAAATAAAACTTTCAGAAATCTCACCTTTTCCCATCTACTAAATTCAATTGACCAGTAACTTGTAGTGTAGGCTCACACAGTGCTTTCTTCTCTACTCTGTAGCATGATTTCACAAGCCTGCCTACCTGAATCTATAGTTTAATGTTGTAAAAAAGTAGCTAGCTGAAATGATAATGCACAATTCTGTGATTCTGTTAAAGTCTCCTGATTAAAAGTCTTTTTTTTTCCACATAAAGAGTTAATTCGGTAGCTATGTCCTTCCCCTGTGAGAGAGAGAGATGGAAATGGCACTGAGATGTAGATAACGTGAGGGGTTCTTGATCTCTAACATCACTGAATGGTTGCTAAAAGTCATGTGGTTTGCCAACAGCTTGGACATGCTCAGTATTTATGCCATGAAAAATGTATTGCATCATGAAGGAGAACTGCTGAATTGCCAAAGGGAAAACTAATTTCTTCAGTCCTACTTTGCCGGTGTCCAACATGTCAGATTTGGGCATGTTCATTGAATGTGAATTCAGCATTGGCTCATCCTTAAGTCACATTGGGCTTCCCCAGGATGCTCTGGACATTTGGAGTCACCACCACTGCAGTAATATCCATATTAAACAAGGCTGGGAAGTGCTGGTAGAGCCAGCCAGACAATTGGTAGCTGCATCGACAGGATCACAGGACTCTGTCTAGCAAGAGAGGCAACTGGGAAGGTAAAATGTGAGGCAGACTGCCATCTGATGCTTTAACATCTCCATGCTTACTTGGCTAATCCTTTCTCTACTTGGTGTGGAGGGGGCTCCCACTCCAGCCACAGATGAAGTCTCCCAGGTGTAGAACTGGTAACATTATCTGCCTTTAATAATGGAGGTGGGGGAGAAAACCCATGGATCATTAAAGGAGGGATCTGAGGCTCTCAATCAGATGGGAACACATTCCATGGACAGGAACTTGGCTTCAAGGAATGGGCTGATAGGGGATTCATGTGCCCCTGTAACACAGGATAAAACAGAAAGAATAATAGAATACTGCTATGGGGAGGTGGATGGAGACATGAAGACATTCTATTTGTTCATGTACAGACCTCTCTGCCCCATGTGGTCTGTGCTTAGGTGTTGCCCTAAGAGAGGGATAAAGTGACCACCTGTGCATTTGTATGCCTTAGCGCATCATTTACTGCTCCTGTATCATGCTTGTCCACCTGGCTGCCAAGCACAGAAACGGAAGACCCTAGTTTGGACACGTCTTCAAAAGGTGCTCATAGGACAAACTGAGGTAAAAAATGTTAAATTAAATCTGTTTTTTATTTTACTTTCATACAAGCCCCTACAGTGTATGGCAATAGATATTTCAGTTTACTCAAAATGAATGTAACATTTCAAAGCAGTTCGAATTCATAACTCCTGGATGTTCACAGTTCATACCTGAGGGATGCTGTAGAGACCCAGTATCCTAGCAATGGAGATGGATAATGCTGATCGAATGTCACCAATGATGCCAAGCAGCAGCGGGTGGGATTTACAGTTGTAATTGGGAATTGGTTCCTGCATCCCTGATAAAAGGGACATGGTGCCTGCAATCGCTTTGAATTCTGAATAGCAAGAATCGTAAATCTGGAAGCCCAGAGTAGTGTTTGGTAACATTTTCTGATTTTGGTTAACGTCTTCAATGGCAAAAACCATACCCAGCACATCTCTATAATACCGAATGTAGAACCTGTAGAAGAACGTATATGCATAGCATAGACAATCATCAAAAATACAGCATAGGCAACAATAAGAATTTTCAAGACTGTGTCTGACTTGCAGCATGTGCATTGCACATTCTCCCTGAAAATTAGACTTGCAAAAAAGGTTATCCAGCTATTGAAGCAATTTGTACAACATGCAGCACAAACACTGATGCATTTGCCAATATAGGACATTTGCATTTTTTATTGCAAAGTGGGCAGAACTGTTGTAACTGCATCCAAACTTTGGAAAATTGCAGTGAAAGACAGACACATTTGGCATGATGCAGGCTATGCCCAAAACTGGGAATTGTGAGAGATTCATTATTTTTGAACCCCTGTTCTATGTGTTTATAACATAACAGATGTTTATATGAGAGGGAAAAAAATACCTGAAGTAATCTAGGTTGAATATATAAGAACTAAAATAATCATGTGTCAAAGTATCAATGCAAAAATGGATTGCAAAGATTCTTTAAGAAACAGATAGAAAATATGCCCCCAACTATGATAAATATAAACAATGTAAAAGTGCTAAATCTCAATCACAGTATTGTTTGTGTATGTCAGGCATTTGTTATGGCAGACCCAAGATTGTGGAACTTGTACCATCAGGGTTGAGGTTCGCAAACTCATTGAGTTTTCAGGAAGACTGAAATGCTCTCTTTTTAGGGAGGTTTCTGGAACAAATACAGCATAGCTGCTGGACGATGTATTGAATGAATATATGTATGAGGTATGGGGTTTATATAAATCTGAAGTGATTATGGTTGAGTTTTTGTATTTTGCAGTAAATATTTTGTTATGCACCCTGATTGGGTTCTCAGAGCAGAGCTGGATTAGAGGACAACAGGCACATTTGACCAGGTCCCAATTTAGACAGGGGCATGTTTGCACATACACACAGCTTTTGGATGGGAAGCTGGGGGGGATCACATAAGACTCATCACAAGGGAGGGGGCAAGGTGAGGTGACAGCTGGCCTGAATATATGCCTAATTGCTTTGCTGACACAGTTACATGTATTTTTTTTTAATGAGAGAGACCCACCCGCTCCCAGCCTTTCCTTCCTATTGGCTACCTCACATCTCTGTCTCTGCCTAATATATTTCTCTGATTAACCTAACCAGAGTCTGACAGTTTGGACTTGTGCATCAAGCTCACTGGTATAGGCATAGACTCAACTGGAACATGGGCATGTGCTCATCCACTGACCATTCCGTTGTTCCACGTAGTAGCCAAGTCA
This sequence comes from Neoceratodus forsteri, assembly GCA_016271365.2. Lineage (NCBI taxonomy): Eukaryota > Metazoa > Chordata > Ceratodontiformes > Ceratodontidae > Neoceratodus > Neoceratodus forsteri. Next base: position 249,190,788 of record CM028135.1, on the reverse strand, counting down.
GCCCTCATCACACCTTGGCCAACCAACAGCCCAAGACCAGACCTATTGTATGATTCATTTGTTACCTTATGTTTAACACAAGTCTGTGTATGGATAGACTGACTGTCAGGCAGTCTAGGTAGACAGAGGGATTCTGGGGTTGTAGTGGTAATCGGGTCATGGATCATCATCTGATTCCCCTATCTCAGGTATGAAATAACAGCATGAAGGATAGAAATGTTTATTAACCCTGAAAACAAAAGATACACCTGACTGTAGTTTCATGCTGTAAAGCTTAAAAATAAATGTACTTCCTTTTGTTAAGATGGGTAGCCATTAGTGAACATTTTGGGTCCAATCTGCTAGTGTAATCTGGATCCACTGGTAGATGGCTCAGGATGTAAATCAGGAACTTAGGCCAAGGAGTGAGTTTAGAAAATATCACTCTTTTCTAGATAAACATTCGATGGAAATATATTTTGTCTGCATTTCCTATAAATGCTACACATGTGCTCTTCCAGACATATAGATAAACATCAGGGGCAGGATTCACAAAACGTTGCCCCGGCACAAACCCAGTTTGTGCCATGCAAACTGGGCTTTGTCCCATAGTGGTATTCACAAAGCCCAGTTTGCACCTGCAAACTGAGTTAGCACTGGGGCCGCAATGCAAATGAGGGGGGCTGCAATGCAAATGAGGAGGAGAGGACCTGCATAGCCACGCAGTCCCATTCACAAAGATTTTTCCCCATGAAAGGGCTTATTGTAAAGGCCCTTGCATGGAGAAAATACCACCAACCAAGACCTGGTAGTATTCCGTGCAACCCTAGAGGTTGGTGGTGGGACTGCTTCCCCCTCCCAGTTCACTGATCGCCATCCTGAAAGAAATAAGTGAATCCCTGGTAGCTTAGTGGTGCCCTCCCCTTTCCTATGCTCTGCTTGCTGTCCCAAAAGAAATAAGTGAAGTTGCGCTAATCTAGTGGCACTCTTCCCCCACCCCACTCACCGTTCACTGTTCTGTAATTAAATGATCAAATCCCTGGTAATCCAGTGGTCCGTACCCCAGTCCCTAAGTACCATGCCCATAGACCAATACAAATCCCCCTGGTAGTCCAGTGTTCCCCCCATCCATCCTGATCTGCCCACACAGGACATTCTATAGTTTTTCCTGGTGTCTAGTGGACACTCCCATCCACTCACCCTGTGAGTGATTGCCCCACCACCCTGCTCTCCCAAACCTGATCCCCAGCTGGCAACCAGCACAGCCCTCCTCTCACCTCCACAGCTGGCCACTGACTGAGCTCTCAATGAACACGTGCTGTAGACAGTATGTGCTCATTGACATTGAATGACAGCTGCTGTAAATCAATGTCAATGAATGCACACTGTCTACAGTATGCAGTCATTGAAAGGTCAGTTGCTGGCAAGCCATGGAGGTGAGAGGAGGTCTGTGCTGGTCACTGGCCGGCTATCAGGTTGTGGGGAGTGAGTAGTGGGCAATCACCACAGGGTGGGTTGATGGGAGGTCCACTAGACACCAGGAAAACTATAGCATGCCCTGCAGGTGGATTGGGATGGATGGGGGCACTGAACTACCAGGTGAATTTGTATTGACCTATGGGCATGGCACCAGGGATCAGGGAGAGAGAGAGACCACTGAACTACCAGGTGGATTTGTATTGATCTATGGGCATGGCACTCAGGGATCAGGGAGTGAGAGAAGGGACCATTGAACTGCCAGAAATTTCATCATTTTATTATGGGATGGTAATCAATGAATGGGTGGAGGGTGGTACTACTAGACTACCAAGAATTACAATATTGTGTTATGGGATAGCAATTGGTGAATGTGGTGGGGGAGGGCACCACTAGACTACAATTACAATATTTTATTATGGGACGGCGATCAGTGAATGGGTTGGGCAGTCCTAATAAGGTACTCAAAATATCAAAAAAAGGATAAAAAGGGATCCATTCTCCTAAGCTTTATAATAAATCATAACTTATGTATAGTAAATGGAATGCATAAGATGGATAGGATGGGAGAATGCACATTTCCAACTAAAACTGGTGGCACTTTACTAGATCTAGCATTAGTAGATATAGCCCTTTTTACAGAGATAAAACATTTTAATGTTCTATTTGATAATACATCAGATCATTATTCAGTAGCTATGATTGTTAATTTTGGTTACCCCTGAATTAAGGAGAAATTAATATCTAGAAAATGAAGCAGGCCACCATTTGAATGTGTTTAAAGAATGAATCAAATGGGATTCATTGATGCCCTTGAAAATGGAAATGGTACTGCAAAGTGAAGATGTATCCAGTATTCTCAGTTGTTAAATGCCATTGGATCAGATATAATATATTGCTTTAATAATCTGATTATGTATATAAAAATAAACTACAAACAAATGTTCGTGACAGTAATAAAGTAGTCAAAACACCTTCAACAAAGGACTGTGGTTTGATACACAATGCCATAAATATAAAAAACTTACTAAATAAGTTAACACGGTTACAAAGAAAGAATTTAGAGTATGAATATAATAAGGGGTTGTTTTATTAAGAAATGAATACAGATTACTTATAAAAAGAAAGAAAGCAGGTCATAAACTAGCTCTTTGGTCTCATTTACAGGAAGCTATAAAAAATACAAATAATTAGGAATTCTGGAAAGTAATACTTACAACTGAAAACAAATATAAAATGAATATTGAAGCAGTTATTCCAGCAATGAATGGACTGGCTATTTTGGAAATCTTTATAGGTCGACTTTAGATTCTGATTTACAAAGTACATTGATTATCAAGATACCATTAAATTATGGAAATAATATGTGGACTAGTTTGTCCGAATCACAAAGTGAACATGTGATACTTGCTCAAAAAAAGAAAAAAGCACCAGGAGCACCAGGAGCAGATGGTATTCTAGCTGAACTTTATTAATACAATATAAAATCAAGTGCAGTGGCCATCTTGGACATGGCAGAGTGTGCCGTGTTCTGCCATAACCACTGTTTTTTTTTTTATTAGATATATCCCCCCACCCGACCTTACCTCTCAGCACCTACCAGCCCACACACCCCCTCCAGAAGCATAAGAGTGACAGTCGGGGTGCCCAATCCCCCAGTGTCCCAATCAGGAATGCTGAATTTTTTTTCCAAGTAAAAAATAGTGCAGAGCGAGTGGACTGCTCCACAGATGCAGTGGCCACTGTGATGCAACTCCAACATGTTGTTCGGCAGCAAAGAATTCAGGGAATGTGGAGTCCTTTTTTGAAAGCTAGAGGTCTGCAGGGCTCTTCCCACTGCATCCCTAAAAATGACAACAACTTTGTTACTTATTTAGTTATTTATGTATTCATTTATGTATGTATGTATTTGTTTATTTCAAATGTTTCACCACAAAGACATACTGAACTTGTAACAGCTCATTTCCAGATGTGTCCTGAGGAGATGGGGAAGGGGAATATGCAGTACATGATGTGCAAGTGAAAATACCCTGTACTGTCTCTCCTTCAACTAATTTCCTGCCATCTAACTATGTTCTTAGTAATGTCCAGGTCTCCAGCTTCTTCAGTAATCTTCTGTGTGGCACTGACTCAAAAGCCTTGTTGAAATCAAAGTAGAGTAAATCCACAGCATGGCCCTTGTCTACAACCTTTGTTACCCAGTCAAAAGAGTCTAGATAGTTTGATACCTTTTATTGGACCAACATATGTCTTGTACAAAGATAGTACAATGCATAAGCTTTCAGTACCTCACAAGTCCCTTCTTCAGGTTTTATACAAACTAAGCAAAAGAAGCTGAAATTACATATACTGTGATGTGTTGTTTCAAAATAATTTATGACAGTATAGGGAAAAGACTTAAAAGGACTTAAGAGGAAGGGTGAGAAGAAGGACTTAAAAGGAAGAGTGAATTGGCAATGAAGTAGGAGAAAGTCTATAGCTGTGAGGGGATGTTTAACAGGAAGTGCTAAGATATTTGCAATAGAGGCTGAATGGATGCCTTGAAGTGTTAATTTGAAAGGTATCATGACAGGAACACAGGGCAGAAACACCTTTTACCCAGTCAAAGAAAACTGTTGATTAGTCTGACAAAACCCATGCTGTTTACTGTTCTGTAGACCACTGCTCTCTAAGTGGTCCATGAGGTCCTCTTTGATCAGTAATTCAGTCAGTTGATCCACTATAGAGGTAAGGCTGACAGGTCTGTAATTCTCTAGTTGCCCCCCCACCTACCCTTGTATAATGGGGCTATGACAGTTACCCTCCTGTCTTTTAGAACAACCCTATGTGAATTGAAGTATTGAATAGCCCAAGGAAGGTTGGTTGCATCCCATCCAGCCAGTTCTGTGTCATAATAGCGATCAAGAAACAGCGATTGCTATTATGGTGAGTGTACATCGCCGAAAATCAATTTCTGCTATGCACACTCACAGTGCAGGAAAAAAAAGACACCCGAGACCTACAGGTCTCATTTTTAATGTAGGGGTCTGTGCCCCTACACCCCCTACTTATGGATTCTCAACCCAGGGGGTGCATGTTGGGGGGGTGCAAAACTTTATAAAAATACATGCCGCCAGGTGGCAAAAAAAAACAACGCACCATGCTGGACCAGAATCCGATACCCCGTGCCTCCCAGCCAACCACCCTCCTTACAACACCGTTAATCCAGCTCAGCAGCTACTTGCTGCAACCCCTCCCACACGCCATCCCTCCCCTGCCTCTCCCCCGCGGGTCCATGCATGTGCAAATACCTGCTAGTTCTTGTTGTGGTTTTCGCCAACTGCAGTATCTGGTCACCCTCCTCCCTGGGTAGCCGTGATCACAGTCACCAACACTGGGTCACCATTTTTCTAGGCACTCAATTTTGATCACTATGGTTACAGACTATCCATCCAATCCTGAGGCTTTATCTACCTCAAAGGCTTCAGGCCCCCTTCTGGAACCATTTTCTGGTAAATACTGGATGTCTGATTTCAGGAACTGCACTGAATGCTGCCTTGGTGCCACTTTCAGGCAAGGGCCCACTGCCATCCCTTGTGAAGACAGGGTAGAAGTAATCATTAAGGATGGCTGGTTTTTGTTCATTTTCCTGTCATATCTCCCCTCCCCCGTAGCCTAACTATACCCCCTCCCTGCTTCCCTTTTTCCTTAATATATCTAAAGAAGTTTTTCCCACACCCTTAACCCCATTTGCAATACACAACTCCATGTCTGCTTTTGACTTCCTGACCCTCCTCTTTGCTTCCCTGGTTTTTATTTGGTTCTCACCCTATTCCTCCTTTCCCTGCTTTTCCTTGTGCCCAGTAAAAGCCCTTTTGTTGGCCCTCACTGCTTCTCTGACCCTTCCTGAGAACTATATTTGTCTATTGTGCCTTTTTCATTTTGTGACAATTCTAGTGCATAACTTTGTTGCCATCTGAGTGGCCCCCCTTGATTGCCCCTCCTTTTCTCTACATCTCCAATGCTGTCCACATTGGTCAGTTTGTCTCAGACCAGCTCATAGAAACATAGAAACATAGAAGTTGATTGCAGATAAGGACCACAAGGCCCATCCAGTCTGCCTATTTCTTTTTCTACCATTGCTCCCTCATGCCTATCCCATGTCTGTTTGAAGTCCTGCACTGTATTCATATCCCCAACTTCCTGAGGTAGGCCATTCCATTTATCCACCAACCTTTCCTCACATTACCCCTTAATCGGCCTCCCTCTGATATCATGCTGTGTCCTCTTGTCCTGCTATTTTTTATATTGAAACATGTTAGACTCTTTCATCTTGTTAATGCCCTTAAGGTGTTTGAATGTTTCAATCATATCACCTCTTTTCCTCCTTTGCTCCAGGGTATACATTTTGAGTTCTATTAATCTGTCCTCATATGTTTTCTGATGCAGTCCCTGCACCATTTTGGTTGCCCTTCTCTGGACTGCCTCAATTTGGTTAATGTCCTTGTGAAGGTGTGGCCTCCAGTACTGCACACTGTACTCTAGATGGGACCTATCCAGTGTCTTGTAAAGAGGGATTATTACCTCCCTCTTATGACTTATGATACCCCTACTAATACACCCCAACATCCCCCTAGCCTTACCTACTGCTTAAGTGGTCTGCTTGGATTATTTCCGGTCATCTGTGATGATGATGCCCAAGTCTCTTTCTTTCCTTGTGACTGTCAGCAACTCCCCTCCCAACCTATAGGTGGCTTCAGGGTTTCTCTTCCCTGTGTGAATGATCTCGCACTTCTTTGCATTAAACCCCAGTTGCCACTCTTCTGACCATTTTGCCAGTTTATCCAGATCTCTTCTCATTCTGCCCACCCCATCTGGATCATCTACTCTGTTGCAGATCTTGGTGTCATCTGCAAACAGACAAACCTTACCCTCCAGTCCATCTGCAATGTCACTGATGAAGATATTGAAGAGGACTGGCCCCAGGACAGATCCCTGAGGTACCCCACTTGAGACTTGCATCTCTTCTGACTGTATACCGTTTACCACCACTCTGTTTTCTACCCATCAACCAGATTGCTGCCCAGTTGACCGATTTCTGATCCACCCGAGCCTATCCAGCTTATTAATCAATATTCTATGTGGAACAGTATCAAAAGCTTTGCTGAAGTCAAGGAAGGTGACATCAACTGCTCCCCCTTGGTCCACCACTCTGGTTACCCAGTCAAAGAAATCTATTAGATTAGTTTGACAGGATCTTCCTGTTGTAAAGCCATGCTGTCTTGGAGCCTGTGCTCCTATGGATTCCAGGTGTTGCATTTTCCTTTCCTTTCCTTTTCCTTAAGGAGTGCCTCCATAATCTTGCCCACTACTGGGCTCCATCATCTGTTTGAAGTTTGCTCTTCTAAAATCTATGAATTCAGTTTTTGATAAGGGCATTCTTGTCCCGAGGGCCAGCCTAAAGCAAATGGAGTTATGGTTGCTGGACCCTAGTGACTCCTCTACCCTCACTCCATCCACCATCTCTGAGTTGCTGAGCACCAAATCTAGACTGTCTGCCTGTCTACTTGGTTCCTTAACCAGCTGCACCAGCAGGCAGTCCTGCATTGTATCCAACACAACCTGATGTTTGGTACACTTGGCAACAGGAATGTCCCAGTCGATATCCAGCAGGTTCAGATCACCCACCATTACCATGTCCCACTGTTCACTCCCCTTGTCATCTCTTCCCCAAGCTCCACACATCTCTCTCTCTCTCTCTTTTCACCCTTGTCCTGGTGGTCAGTAGATCACCCCAACCCATATATTTCTTGCCTGAGGGCACCATGAGGTGAACCTACAGTGACTCTGTTTCCCCCTTGTTGCCCCTGATATGTCTGTCCTCCATAGCCTCTTTGCCCTCCCTGACATATAGGGCTGTGCCCCCATTTGGAAATTCTGTGGATGTAAGTGTTGGGTGTTTTAAACTTTTTTCTACCAATGAATAAAGTTTTATCAATGGAAGAACAATTGGTTTCCTTGCTTTTGCATGGAGAAGAGTGTAGGAGACCAGCTTTGCTTGTGAATACTGATTTCTTACTCTGTTGATCCTCTCATTTTACTGCAGTGTGGTCTCTAATTACACTGTGTGTGTCCCCATTGCCTTTTTCTCTATCCTGTCTAAACATTGTGTAGCCTGGGACTGACAAGTCCCAGTCATTATTCTCAGAGGTCCAAGTTTCTGTGGTGGCTATGAGGTCCGCCTATGTGTCTGCCACCAGTACCTGTTGCTCACTGATTTTATAGCGTATAGTGAAATGTCATTCTACACCAAAATCTATCATTCTCAGAATATTGTTCTGCTGCACTAATGACATTCACAGTGCAGCAGAATGACATTTAGTTCTGCTGTACTATGAACGTCACACAAGCGTGTCCTCGAGCAGAAAATCTGACAGTTGGGGAACGTGAGGTAGCATTTCAACTAGCCTGTAAAAAAAAAAAGTAGTTAAATTGCCATCAGTAGAATAGCAACCATAACAAATACAAAACAATTGTTAGGTACCTTCCTGAATTCACGATGTCTGCGGTCGTCGTGTCAAGGTCACTGTCTGAACAGCACAGATTTATTTTGCAGCAGCAAAACCAAAAGACCCTGAAAAAAAGCTGTGTCTTTTGTGTTTTTTTATTTGGACATTCCACTATACACTATAAAGAAAAGTGTATGACTAACGGTTAATGCCAGGGCCATTCTTTCCCCTCATCAGTACTATGACGATTGAGAGACCTCTCGAGCTGTGCTCTCGAGGTCATCAGTTGCATAGTACTGACTAGGGGAGAGAATAGCCCTGTTGTTAACTGTTAGTTAACTCTGTTAGTGTTGCTTTATTTTAATTTAAAATGATATTTTTTTAAAGTTCAGAATGTTGTTTGGCAAATGGGTTGCTTAGCGTTAGCATCCCTGAAGTGTGCGAGAAATGACAATGACCCAACCGCATGGAGCATCTGCAGCAGGTACGACTTGTAGTTTTTCACAGCTGTAGCCAGTCTTGTCTACATTGTTAAAACAAAGAAACAAACAAAAAAGACAAGTTTTGTGTTTTGGGGACAGTGTGTGATGTAGCAAGTGGGAAATTTTATGTTTTAAATGTTCATCCTCGTGGGGGGTTGCAGTTATTTACAGTGCGGCTCTGACAGGCAGTAACTTCTTGCGGTGAAGAATGATTTAATAGCCTGTCATGCAGTCACGTATGTGTCTGGACTTCATACAGTGATGTTATTGTGTAATAACATCACTGTTCCAGGCACATAATGACCAATCAGAGGACAGAAATTTCTTTGCCACTGTATATAATTTGTAATATACGTATGATATCTCGGATTTGGTTTTAAGTATATTTAAATCAAAAGGCAGTCTTTCTCTTCCAGTTTGTATCATTCTACTGATATGCCTGTGTAAGGGAACATGGTTGTTAGGGCTCCTTTTCAAAAATGGCAGCCTTTCTCTTTAGACTGTTGTGTCGTCTTGAAGCTACATCCTGGTCATTCATTCCTCTCAGTCCCACTGATTTGTGAACATTGATGAGTAAGGTGTTTTTGAGGCTCACAAGAATCAAAATGATAATCCTACTTCTCTTTATGAAGTGCATTATTAAGGATGTCAGTGAAATGTCATTTTATTTATTGGGATACTGATGAACTAGTCACCTTTTACAGGTGCTGTCTGGAAAAGTACCATTTCACCAAAAAAAAAAACAGTATGTCGTATACACTTTCATTGAATGAAATATTCACAAAAATAGTGGTGGACAAGAGGAATAAGTTAGCAGAGGAAATGGCACAGAACAAATCAATCAGCTGCTTCCAAGCAGTGATGGGAAAGGCTAGTGGGTCTGGTTAGAAAAAGAGAGGACAGTAACCAAGGAGAGGATTTCCACCAGGGCAAGGCACAATTGTTAGGTATGGTGGGCAGACTGGATAGGCCAAGAAATGTATTCTGCTGTCAACTTCTACATAAGTATCTATGTACACACAGTCTGTAGTATAAGCAGGGTACAAGTAATGTTAGTTATGAACAAGCACACTGACTGACTGTAAATAGTGCAGAGACAGATGTTCAATATTCTAGGTAAAAGCAAATAATCTTTGTGGTATTATAAAAGTGTGGCCATTAAATGCAATCCAAAGCACTTATTTAAAGAAATGAATAACACAATCCTTACCCTGTACATGAGAGAGGCTGTGGTGGCTCCTTAAAGCTGATTTCATGATAGACAATTGTAGAGTGAACCATAAATATTCCACCAATAACAATATTCCCTTCTCTGTCAAACGTTTCCATTTGCTGGCTCTTTGCCTTGCACCCTGGTTGTGGGTATCCCTCAGTAGTGGCAGAGTGGAGCAGTACAAAACACATGAGCATGTGGAAATACACTGGTACTTGCAGAAGCTTTTTATACTGCACAGTAGTTCTCAGCATATGTGGGGCAGGTAAACATAAACTGGATGACAGTGTCATGCTGTGTTTACACAGAGGGACAGACAGCACACCAATACAGTAATCTTAATTCTAATTCTTTTTAATTCAAAAGAAAAAATGTGGCAAATGTTTTTCTTTCAGAAATCTTTATTAGTATAACTTTCAAAGGTTTAACTGTTTAACATGTTATATCTATGGCTCCTCAATTTAATGACAAAATATATTTGGTTTCTGATACATATGGTTTGTAGGCATGATCTTAAATTGATTATTTTGCCTATATCATCATGTAAAAATGTATCTCAGCAGAGCATGTCATGACACGTAACAACCAAAGAGTTTAAGCCCTCTTTTTATAGACTAACATAAAATGTTGATCTTGTTATTTGTGCACAGCTGAGTAGGCTTACACTGTAATTGTAACTGTTTGCATGATATCCAGTATTCTTTAAATTTCCATAACAGACTAAATAACTATGTTTCATTTAATGAAAGTGTTTCATGAATGATATTAACTACTAGAGCTATTCCGGATGGAAGAAGTGTGATAATTATATATTATGATATGTTTTTCAGAGCTGAAGTGATAAAGCTTTTGGTTTTACTTAAAAATCTGTAATTGAATTCTCTAGAAATTTGCACAAAGCTAGTGGCTACTAAACAAAATAAAGTAAAAAAACAATTTATTATCATATATGACATTTTGTGTATATACTTTTGTTAGAATTTCTGCCTGTCTGTGTATCAGTTATGTTGTTTCCATTCAAAATGGCTCTCGTAGCAGCCAGCATTTACCGCACAATGATTTCACTTTATGGCGTTAACTATTGTACTTTTTTGTAGCTATTTCCTACATTTTCTGCAGGCTAGTTTTTCTGTAATTACCTGGTGCTCCAACTTGCCTTGTCTTGCCAGATGCCCAGATATCTAAAGCTAGTGCATTGCTCAAGGGGTGCTCCTTCCAGGGTTGAGAATGGGGGACATGGGGTTTGGCGGGAGAGTCTTTGTTGGGAGCCAAACGTAAGCGACACCATTTTTTTAGGGTTTAGAGATAGCTGTTTTTTCCTGAACCAGTGCTGGATGGCTGAGAAGTCCACCTGAAGGAGAGATGCTACACTGCTTGTGGAGAGGCCGGATGCATACAGAACTATATCATCTGCATACATTTGGATGGAAGAGTGGGAGGCCATTAAGAAAAATAGAGACGAGTATTGGTCCTAGGACTGATCCTTGAGGGACTCCAGAATTGACTGGAAGGGGGATTGATGTGTGAGAGGCCAGTCTGACTGCTTGCATCCTACCCGCAAGATAGTCTTAGAACCAGTCTATAGCTGGGTGAGCTAGACCTGCATCCTTAAGTTTTGAGATAAGAAGGGGATGTGAGACGGTATCGAAATCCTTGGCTAGATCTATAAAAATGGCCGTGGTGATGTGTCCTTTGTCGATGCCTGTGAGGATGTCTCCAGTGACACGTAGTAGGGAGGTGATGGTAGAATGGGATTTGTGGAAGCCAGATTGAAAATCAGTAAAGAGGGAGAAGGTGTCCAAGAACTGGGAGAGTTGGGACAGGACCAGTCACTCCTGAAGTCTGGCCAGGATCGGGAGTAGGGAGATAGGTCTATAGTTGCCTGGGGAGGAGGGGTCACCACCTTTAGGAAGGGGAAAGACAGTGGCCAGTTTCCAAATCATTGGAACCTTGCCCAGAGAGAAAGAGAGGTTGATGAGTGCAGCCAGTGGGGTGGCTATGGCAGGGGCTGACAGGAATAGCATCTTGGCATCCATAGACGATGGGCATTTGCCTTTATTAGGGTTCAATGCCCGTAGGGAGTGGAGGACTTCTGTGGGGGAAACTGGTTGAAACACAAAAGGTGGGATTGGGGGGTGAGTTTGAGGGGTGTGGGTGCTGTGTAGGTGGACCGGGGTATGAGTGTTCAGGAGGGAGGATAGAAGGTTGTCGGCACAGCTGGAGAAATAGGTGTTGAAAGCTTCTGCGACACAGATGGTGTCGGAGAGGAGGGTGCCATTTACTAAAATTATTGGGAGAGGTGGTTGGGTTGGGGGAGAGAGCAAGGATTTGAGGGATTTCCAGAAGTCCATAAGGCGGTTAGAATTTTTACTAAAGGTAAATAGGAAGTAGAACTTTTTTGCTTGCCGAATACTATTTGTGCAAGCATTTCGAAGGGCTCTATAGATAGTAAGGGAGGCCTGGGAGCCCAGTTTCTTATAAGCTTTCCAGGCATGGTCCCTGGTGTGTCAATTTCTAATTATGTCAGCCATGATCCAGGGGAGATGTGCTCCTCTAACTAGTGTTGTGTGCAATGGAGCGTGCTTGTCTCAAACTTTTAGGAAACTGAATTTAAATGCATTAAAGGCATCGTCAATTGAAGATACCTCTGTGATGCAGGACCAGTTTACCCTACCCAGGTCCACCAGGAGAGATGCTAGGTCAAGGGAGTTGTAAGACCTGGTGGCAGTGTCTTTGGAGGGGAGGGGCTATGAACTTTCCTGATCAGGTAAACCATGTGATGGTTGCTAATAGAGTCAGGAAGCAGGCCTGCCTTAAGGATTCTATGTGGGTGTGAGGTGAGGGGCCCAGTCCAGTAGGGAGTGGTTTTTTGACTTGTGGTTAAGTCTGGTAGGCTCCTTTATAAGTTGCATGAGGTTTTGGGCCTTTATTTTAGTCTTCAGGTGTGCTTTTTCAACTCCTAGCCAATTGGCATTATAATCCCCTGTGGCATGGAGTTCACCTCCTTTGGCTAGGGACTGTAGTGTGGTTAGATGGGAGAGGATATCATCAGTGGGTGTGCATGGAGGGCAGTATGTACTTGCCATGTATATAGGGGAGATATAAGGAAGTGATATTTTAATTAGTGTGGAGTCTATATTTGTGGGAGTGAGGGGATCTCCACAGTGGCGAATTGACGTCTATTTGAGATATATATAGCCGTGCCTCCACCTTTCTTTTTCCCTCACCTGTCATGTCTTATTATTGTGTATCCAGGGATGGAGTCTTCGGCATCTGAATGATGTGGTTTTAGCCATGTTTCTGAGATGGTCAGTATGTCGGGGTTTAGTGTTAATGCTATTGGTTGTAGCAGCGAGATTTTGGATAGCAGGCTGCAAGTATTTAGATGGAGTATGCGTAGGCCTTTGGAGAGAGTGAACGGGTTGGGGGTGTTGGTTGGGTTTGGGTCTGGGTTAACCTCTATGTCCCCTGACAGGAGCAGGAGAAGGGCACAGAGATGCATAATTTTTGACCTGAAATATGTTTTGCCTGCATTGGTGCTGCAGCTAGGAGAGAAAACTGATGGGTGACGGTGGGTTGAGGATTTTAAGATCGAGAGCCCTGGGTGAAAAGAGGGTGACAGGATTGCAGCATATATAATGCCATAGTGGACATGAGCCAAGTCTTGTACTGGCGTATGGGGGGAAGCACCAAGGTGTGGCTGTGGGGTGCACCGAGGGGGCAGGGTCAGTGGGGGTTCCCTCATTGGGAGGGTTGTGGGTGGTAAGGAGGTTTGTGTAGCCATAGAGAGGTAGAGTGATGTTGTGAGAAACAACATACTTAGGCAGGAATATAAATTAGTTGCGAAAAAAATGGTAGGTGCCCTCTAGTGGAGGCAGCTGATAAGCTGCAAATGGAAAAGTGGGCTGATAGGTTTAAGTCAGTCATGTGACTACTGCATCCACAGCCTATAAAAGGAGGAGCTGACCAAGGGTGGTGGTGGGCAGCTGGCACATAGCACAGGTGGGGTAGAAGCAACACAAGCACAGAGAAGCAGCTGTGGACAAATCCGTTTGAAATTGGTGCCTGAATTCATGCTCTGCTTCACTATTATCCCATACCTGGTGCTTCGGGGGGGGTTCCGCAGTCGAGCGAGTGCAGGGGAGGGCTGGCGTAGTCTCCTGGAGCCCTATCGACCCCTATGCTGGCTTCTGTGGAGGAAAAGAGGGAGTTTTAAAGGAAAACTGTGGGGGGAGTTATTTTACAGCTATTCGGTAAGTAGACAACAATAGGAGCATGGGATTTGTGATGGTGGAGAATTACAAGTGTGGAGCACGGAGACCAGGTAGGGATTGGGCTACTAATTATGGCAGTGAGGGGCCTGGGACCACGCGGTTAATGGCCACCGTAGATCTGGCCTAGCGTAGTCACACTGAAACTGAGTCAGGCAGCCTCAGCACTCTAGCAGCTCAGGCAGTGCTGCACAGGCTCCCCAAATTAGTTAGAACTTGTGGAATTTGAAATGGGTACTAGTGTTGCTTTAAGGCACCAGAGACTACGGGAGTCGGGGCTTCCACATCATGCCAGCTGCTCAGGCTAATTCTGCACAGACTGGGAGCAGTTTTTGAATAATTTTTTTTCTTTTTTGTGCAGGAATACAATTATAGGCTTGAGAGCCCTATTGCAGTGGACTGCTATATAGACCCCGTAGCTTTAAAATGCGCACTGTGTGGGAAAATACCAGTTCTTAAAGTTCCACTCAGTACAATGCTTTACGTAGGGGAAAACAGAATGTATACTTAATGTAACAAAGCTAACAGTGCTATCAGCAGGGTAAAACAGGCTAACAATCGGTTGCAAAAAACTATCAGCACTCCTGCGATGACAATAATTCACAAAGCAACACAAGCACAGAGAAGCAGCTGTGGACAAATCTGTTTGAAATTGGTGCCTGAATTCATGCTCTGCTTCACTATTATCCTGTACCTGGTGCTTTGGGGGGTTTCCACGGTTGGGCGAGTGCAGGGGAGGGCTGGTGTAGTCTCCTGGAGCCCTCTCGACCCCTATGCCGGCTTCTGGTGCTTCGGGAGGGATTCCGCGGTCGGGCGAGTGCAGGGGAGGGCTGGCATAGTCTCCTGGAGCTCTCTCGACCCCTATGCTGGCTTCTGGTGCTTTGGGGGGGGTTCCACAGTCGGGCAAGTGCAGGGGAGGGCTGGTGTAGTCTCCTGGAGCCCTCTCGACCCCTATGCCTAGATCTGTGGAGAGGCAGTTTCAATGTGGTCTTCCTTTTACACATTTTTACATTCTGTTTTCCTAGAATATGCCTGCTGATTGTTATATATTTAGTCTGGATAGTTCACAGAAGAAATGGTATCTTATTTTCAATGGGGATCTACATCTACACAATATTATGCTGCATTGTGTAAAATCAGAATGCACTAAATACAATATTTTGCATCTGGTGGAATATATCAAGTGCCAGATCAATGCACGAGCAGAAAGATGTGTTGCAAAAGGGGGAGCGCTGGTCAGCACTGATACAACATGCACATAGAATGTGTCACTGGTAAAGAGTTTGCATACAGTAAAGCCCACCAGGATGAAGTGCAGCACTGCAGAATTCTGCAGTACAGTTACTACAGCAAACAATGCAATTTCAAAGGGGAGTTAATCCCTTTTGTCATGCAGTAAACCTGTGACACTGTGCTTCATCCTGGCGGGCTTCATCATTCCTGTTGAAAATGTGACCTTGGACAGGAGTCACAGTGCAGGCGGCCACCAAGTCAGGTGCATCCAGTGTGACCCCGACTGAATACTTTCCAGGGGGAATGCGTGGCACACACCAGTATGCACCACAGCCCCCATGGGAAATATATAGGTACAAAGGGGCCTTATGCATGTTCATTACCAGCCCATTTGCATGTTGGCATGGGGATTAATGCACCAGAGCAGCTCTCACCACCAAGCCCTGATCCCAATCACTCCCATGTGGAAAACAGGCCCTGAAGTCTCTGGTGGTATAGTGTCACCCCCCCATACCCATTCCACCAGCCCTGATCATACTGGAGTCCAGGCTCTATCGGTTCCATATTGTAGGGACCCCAATGCCATCCCTAATTGCACCTGAATACACCCCAGTCCATGTTCATAGTGTAGTTGCCCTGCTCCCCCTCAACAGTGCATAGACAGCCCCCTCACTGCCCTCCCAGCCCATCCCATTGCAACGACTGGCTCTGTAATGGGATCATACCACTCTATCAGCAGGTGGTAGAGCACTCACAGTACAATGCTGGAATGTGTTATACATAGGCATGAGCTGTGTGTGGGTGATAACACCCAGTGGCCATACTCCTCAGGCACTCGCATGCGGATCCATCATTCCCTGTGCCATTGCACTGCTCAGTGTGGGTGATGGCAGATGCTGTACCCACTCACACAGGTCTCAAAACAGGCATGTTACAGCCAATCTTCCATTCATCTGCACAACTGAGAAACTGTGGATGAACTGTCTATAGCCTGAAGTGTACACTGCAAATGGCATTACAGGATACCGCACCCCATGGCACCCGGGATACTTCAGAAGTCTGGAGGGTGACATGTTATACAGGGGAACAGGGGAGAGTGTGGACTTGCAGCAGTGTATGACAGCAGGAAGATACAGCATTGACAAGGCATGCATTGGAGGCCTGTAAATTCCCCTCTTCAATTTGTCAGGGACATACACACAGCTACATACACTGGTGGATCCACAGCTGGCATGGTGCCCCAATGCACGGTGCAGACAGTTGGGTCATTCCAGAGTGCAGGTCCCCAGCCTGGGTTCAGGGTAGTCAATGGCTGGCCATGGCATGGTGTGGAGGGCAGTGCCAGTCTTTGCAACAGGTTAGGTATGGGGGAGTGAGGGTGTCTGTGTACAGGGGTGGTGGATGGGAGTCTCCTAGACTATGGATGTGGACCATGATTTCCTCTGTTGCAATTGGGTCTGAGGGGAGGCCCTACAATATGGTGATCTTCAGGGATAGAGTTGGCTAGATTGGGGATGGAAAGGGTGTACCTCTATTCTACCAGGGCTGCCAGGCTGCTGTGCACCTGGGTGCACATCTGCAGCCTGCCTGTGGGTGGCTGGCCAGGTTAGGCTAGCTATTCATGGCCTAACTGTGAGCCATGGTGCTCTGGACTGTGAGGGGCACATTCCCACTTATAGGCTGCAGCACAGCATATGCATTTGTGTGTGCCCAGGCCCATTCCCTTGTGGCCAGTGCATCCTGCACATTTGAATATCACACTGTTGTGCATTGTTGGAGTTGTGCAGCACATCTCCCTTTACCACTGGGATGCACTGCATATCTCCTTTGAATATGGGGGCCCTGGACTAGGTAGCCTGTATACATCATATAAATGGTAAAATCATGACCCCACTGAAAAAAATATATTGCATCTAATCTGTGACAGCCTGAGTAAATACAGTGCAAAAATGTGTAAATGAACATCCCTGTGACAATGAGATGTAACATTTCTCCTGCTCTATCCATGATACAAAATATAGAATAAGAAATATTCAGTGCTCCCAGATCCAAATAGCCATTACTCTGTACGAAGCCTTCATTTTCCCTGTATTTTCCCCACAAAGACAGAATCAAATCCTTGAAAATTTTTCCATAAGACACTGGCTCTTTATTTATAACTTTGTTCTTTATTTATTATATCAGCAGCCTTTTATTGGGAAAAGAGCTCTGATTTGCTGCTCAGTATTAATATTATATGTCATGATGGCCTTGGAAGGATTTGGATTTATATGCTATGCATAAGGCAAAATAGGGGACTGTATGAAACAACATATATCAAGCTCATTATTTGATGAACTATATTCAAAATTAGTAATCACAAGTCAGACAATCTTTCAAAAGATACTAGTAATGTCCATAAACAAATTTATTGCATAAGAGAGACATGTCCATATATATAGATATATATATTATAGTGGTGCAGTCGCGTCACTATAGTTAAGGTTGAGCATCCATTTACATACTAAAGTCAAAAGTTTGGACATTAATAACTTTGGACCCATTCAATGGATTTGCCTGAAATTTGGTACACATGTTGAGGTACACTAGATCTCTTGATTTGTCAAATTGAGTTTGTGTCAGAGTGCTGGTCTTCATGTACAAAAGCGCTGAAAAATGCAAAATTATCCATTTTTGAAGGCACCTTTTGGCATTTTTAATGTGGTCCTGCATGGCCATCATGTGGTGTGATGCTCTGCAAGATGGCTTGTTTGAAAGAGCTTTGGTGGCAGAACATGTCGCTTTTTGTGTGGAGAAAAAATATTGAGGCATTCAAAAGTAATGGCACTTTTAAGTTCCCATTATAAGTCAATGGAAACATTTACATGTATATCTTGCGATCAAAGAATGGGGGTTCTGGCCATCTGGTCTCGCCTAGTGATCAAAGAATTTGCAGCCTCATGGTTCAAAAACCTTTGTTCCCGAGGAATTTTCAAAATTCTTTGACCGCCAGGTCCGCCATCTTGTTTTCAGTTTTCCAATCACACAAACACAAATATCTCAGCTCAGGGGTCACTTTTGAAGTAAAACTTCGATGGGTTTTACTCAGAGAACCCTGATCTATCGAGCCATGGCTTTGGTTCCAGTCAAATCAGTAAAAAAATAGAGTTATAAGCTTTGAAAATCTTAATTCGTGGCTCGCTAACGATCTTTGATCGCGAGCCTGCAAATTCTTTGACTGTGAGATTCTTTGATTGCGATCATGCATCGTGAGAGAGTGACGAGATGGCCCAATTTAACAATCAATTTTCTAAGCCCAGGGGTGTTCTAGGAAGTGAAATGAGGGTGGGTTTTACTCAGGGGGCTTCATTCTGTCGAACCATGGTTGTGGTTTATCGCAATTTCTTCAATTCTTTGATTTATAATATTTTTAATTCTTTGTTCATGAGTCTGCAAATCCTTTGATTGTGAGCCTGCAAATTTCATTCGTGAGATTCTTTGATCGCGATCGTGCATCATGAGTTAGGGACGAGATGGCCCAATAAAAATCAATTTTCTTAGCCCAGAGGTGTCATCGGAAGTCAAATGAGGGTGGGTTTTAGTCTGGGGGTGTCGTTCTGTTGAACCATGGTGGTGGTTTACCACAATTCCTTAAATTTTTTGATTTATATGGTTTTAAAATCTTTGTTTGTGAGCATGCAAATTCTTGGATCGTGATGATGCAAATTCTTTGGTCGTGAGATTCTTCGATCTGCCCTGTCGAAGTTCAAAGTGGACAATAATTAAACATTTCAAATCATGAGTTCCTCGTGGTCTACTGTTCCTATCCCTCCTGTACTTGAAGTGTTAAATATGAAAATTCATTTTATTGCCAGTTCTGTGGTACTCTAGTGTTTCACCTTGTCCATGTTTGAACTGGACAATTATAAATATATTTTTTATTAGTTTCTATTTCTCAGTGCCTCTACTATCTGCTAACCTCCACTTATTCAGGCTAACAAGGTGCACTGCCTCACAACCATACCAACTACCCCGGAGTCTGCCCCTAGAGTGCCACACACTCACGAATCCTCGGGGTACCTTGGCAGTCTGGATTCCCAGTTGGGGTGAGGAGGGAATCCTAGTTAAGCACCCTCTATGCGTGAGTGATTGAGCTATGCACAGTGGAGTATGTCCTTTATTACTTGGTGGGTGGCAAAGGAGGCAATGATGGACATCATCTAGGAGTCTTGGGAGATGTTTTTCCTCTTTTTGTGCTTTCCCGTCCCCCTCTCCCCTGAGGATGTCGGCTTGGGCAAGTGTGTGCTGACGAACTCCTGCTATGTGCCTGACAACTTTTTTCCCTCCCCAAATCCAGTCCTTCTGAAGCTGCCAGTGCCCCGTGAGAGCTGGTGCTCCCACCAGCCTCCAGGGATGTTGGGTGCATACAGCACCCCTGGTAAACCAGCCTGAAGGAGGAGAGCATCCATTGGGATGCTCAATCCACCTTCCACCTTCCACCTGCTGACACCCGATGACTCGAGTCTGTACTCGAACCCAGGTTGTCGGTGTGAGGTATTACAAATATTTTATATCACAAGTTCCTGGTAGTAGTCTATTGCCAGCCCTTATGCACGTTCAAGCTGGACAATAATGAAATATTTCAAATCATGAGTTCCTGGTAGTTTAATATTCACATCCCTTCCCTGTACTTGAACTGTTGAATTTGAACATTCATTCTATTGTCAGTTCTGTGGTACTAACCTCCTCTCCTTCAGGTCACCAAGGTGCACTGACTCCCAACCATACCGACTACCCTGGAGTCTACTCCTAGAGTGCCACACACTTGCCAATCCTTGGGGTCCATTGTTGGCCTGGATGATGCCCCCAGGCAGGGCAAGGAGGGAAGCCTCCTTAACTGTTATCTATGCCCCAGTGATTGAGCTACGCACAGTGGAGTCTACCCCTTATTAGTCAGCGTGTGGTGAAGAAGGCAATGATGGACATCATCTAGGAGTCTTGGGAGATGTTTTTTCCTCTTTTTGTGCTTTTCTGTACCTCCTTCCACTGAGGATGTCAGCTTTGGCAAGTGCGTGGTGATGCACACTTGCCAAGTGCTTGATAACGTCTTCCCCCCCCTTGAGTCCAGCCCTTTTGAAGCTGCCACTGCCCAATGAGAGTTGGTGCTCCCACCAGCCCCCAGGGATGTTGGGTGCATACAGCACCACTGGTAACCCAGCCCGAAGGAGGAGAGCATCCATTGGCACAGTCAATACTCCTTCCCTCTGCCGAGTCCTGTTGACCTGAGTCCGTACCTGAACCTGGGTCGTCGGTGTGGTGAATTACAAGTATTTGAAATCATGAGTTCCTGGTAGTAGTCTATTTCCGCCCTGTGTGCACATTCAAACTGGGCAATACCCTCCTTGAGTCCAGTCCTTTTGAAGCTGCCAGTGCCCCATGAGAACCGGTGCTCCCACCAGCCCCCAGGGATGTCAGGTGCATACAGCAGCACTGGTAATCCAGCCTGAAGGAGGACAGCAACCGTTGGCATGGTCAATCCTCCTTCCTCCTGCCAAGACCTGATGACCTGAGTTCATACCTGAACCTGGGTCATAGGTGTGGTGAATTATAAGTATTTGAAATCATGAGTTCCTGGTAATAGTGTATTGCCACCCTGTGTGCACTTTCAAACTGGGCAATAATAAAACATTTGAAATGATGAGTTCCTGGTAGTTCAATGTTCACATCTCCTCCTGTACTTGAACTGTTGAATGTGAACATTCATTGTATTGCCAGTTGTGTGGTACTCTAGTGCTCTAGCTTGTCCATGTTTGAAGTGGGCAATAATAAAAAATTTCTAGTTATGAGTTCCTGGTACTGTATTGCTCCTCCTCCTCCTGACACCACTTCAGTATGGTGTGGTACGGCAATCTGCATGTCAGTTCATGTGTTTTATTGCTAGTTTTGTGGTACTCTAGTGCTCCACACTGTCCATGTTTGAACTGGACAATAATAAACATTTTGCATCATGAGTTCCTGGTAGTAGTCTATTTCCCCCATGCACATTCAAACTGGACAATAATAAAACATTTAAAAATAATGAGTTGCTGGTGGTGTACTGTTCCGTTCCCTGCTGTACTTGAACTGTTAAATATGAACATTGATTTTATTGCCAGTTCTGTGGAACTCTAGTGCTACAACCTATTCTTGTTTAAACTGGACAATAATAAACATTTCACATCATGAGTTCTTGGTAGTGTGTTTTTTTAGGTGGGTAGTATGATATTTTGTAAAGTGTGATTGTTGTAAGGTGTATGAGTTCTTAATTGTTTGTTGATATCCAGGGTGTCTCTTTTGTTAGTGATAGATTCTGTAGTTGTTTATGTTTTTTTATTGATTGTTTAGTATGGCTTGTTATTGGGGGGATGTATAATACAAGTATGAGTGAAAATGTGGCAGGGGGATCACGTGATGCAGAGTGCTGAGTAGAAGCTCCTCCGCTAAGCTCCGGCCTCCCGAATACAAATTTGTATTTTTTATTGTTAAAACCTATCTAGTTCCTCTGCTAACAAATTCTTCCATTGCTTAAGCATCCTGTGCTCCAGTTTTGGGCGTCAGTGTGGTAAATGGAGGCTTATATGAAGAAAGCCCTGCAGAAACATACCCCCCCGCCACTCCTGAAAAGGCCTCACAGAAATCCCAAGCCTTGAGTGGGCCAGACAAGCCTGATCCTTCATGTCAAACTGGGGAGCAAGAACCTTTAACACTCAATAGGTTCTTGGAAGAATTTAAGCCATTTCGAGAAGAGATGAAAGATATGGCGACTGATTTGAAATCTCTCCAGAAAACTGGATGAAGTTTCCCTCACGGTCTCTGATAATACTGCCCGAATAGTCTCAATGGAGAGGAAACTGGAAAGCCTAGATCCTGAATTGCTGTCAACGAGACAGAAACTATCTCGCTTAGAAGCTAAACTTGAAGATTTAGAGGGCCGTAGCTGAAGAAATAATGTTGTAATACTCGGGCTCCCAGAAGGGGGAAGAGGGCCAGCATGCTGTAGTTTTTGAACAGAAGCTGGTAGACTGGGTGGCTGGTCCCTCTCCCTTCGGCCCAGTGTACATGATAGAGCATGCTCATCGGTCCCTGTGACCAAAGCCCCCACCTGATGCTCCCCCCCCGTCCCATTATCTGACGCTTTCTGAATTATTTGGAAAAGCAGCATTTCCTGCAGAAAGTCAAGGCCTTACAAGAAGTCCATTGGGAGAAGGCAAAGTTGAGAATTGCACAAGACCTCCCTGGTTCAGTCCGTCTGAAGTGGAAAGCGCTTCACCCTATTGTATCTAAGATTATTGTGGCAGGTTTAAAATTCAGGATGGGGTACCCAGCCAAGTTACAAGTCTCAGTAAACGGTTCCTGGCTTAATTTTGAAGATCCTGAAGCTGCGTTGTCAAGCCTTAAATCAATGCTGCCAGATTTGTTCTGGATAACCTGAGAGTGCCTCTGGAGTATCAGGATTCATTGAGAGCTGCTGTTGGAGCTGTTACTCATTTTCTTTGTGGAGAAGACATTTTCCAATGACTGAGATCAGAATGTTTGTTTTCTCAATTGGAACTGGGCTACCAGTATATGGCCTGACTGTTACCATTTCCATGCCCTGGCTTTCTGGTGTTAATACTGTCTCAGGGCGAAACCCTTTAGGGTTCTGGTGATGGCTCATTTGGGAGTGCAATTTGGAGTTTATTGCATATTCAGTTTTTGGGAGTTGCATATGGGGGAAAGCTTTGGGTTGATGGCTTTTTGATTAGTTCTTATGTGTTAGTTTGTCAGGTTTTAGAGTGGTTTCGGGCTTTCATTGCAATTTTGGCATGCCTGCTGGACTGGGAGATAACCACAAGAGTGCGCAGCTCACTTAGTTAATATATGCCTGGGTGGTCTTGAATTCGAGAAGGATCTCTATCAGTTTTTATGCCACTCCAGCTTTTGCAGGGGGTATTTTGGAACTAGGGGTTGGTAACCCCTGGATAGTCACATTTCATAGTCTTCTATTTTCAGAGTCTCGTTTCAGTTGTCACCTCATTTTTTGTTTCTTGCTCTCAGCTCGAGACTGGGGCTATCTCTCAGTACTAGTTTTCCCTCTGGCTCTGGATTTGGTGCAGTTCTCTATTGGGGACAGGCAACTTTTAATTCTTACTCCGGTGTTAAGTGGCTACCTGTCATATTCACGTCTCTGATAGCTTGTTTCATTCTTCCTAGTCCTATTGGATTCACTACCACATGCCCATAGGCTCTGGAAGCCCGAGACCACGCTTTAGGTATTAAGGGCCTGTCAAAGTTACATCTGTACCTAGAAATATGTGGGTGCTCATCAGCAGAGGATATTTTCAAGGGTGGGAGAGGGAGGAAATGACTCAGTGCTGTGCTAAAGGTTGCTTGTGACAGATTGGGGGGTTGGGAAGGAGGTGGGAGGTATGGGTTCTTGTTGGGGGTGGGGGTGTACAGGGTCTAAGCTGGGCTTTTGATGGGGGTTAGGGAGGTGGGAGGGCCTTACAGCAGCAACTGGTAAGGTCAGATCACATGTATTACATACCCTGAGCGCAGGGCTGAATCTATTAAACCTAGTACTCATTATCAGGTGGCCAAGGAGGTGACTTTTGCAATGTGGCACGTTAAGAGGATCAGGAAAAAATCTAAACAATATCAGGTTCTTAAACATTTAAGCCTATTACGCTCACAGATAACTTTTCTACAGGAATCACATTTATTAGAAGTGGAAGCTTCATAGTTGAGGAGACAACAGGTGGGGATGGTGTACGAGGCTCAAGGCTCCACCAATAGTTGCGGGGACATGCTTATTATTAACAGGGGCATTCTCTTTGTCTCTACACAAGTTATCAAGGACCCCGAGGGTAGATTTGTTTTAGTTAAAGGTACTCTCTGGTCAGTCCCACTGCTACTGGGCAGTATATATGGTCCTAATGTGGATGATCCTGGGTACTTTATGAGACTTATAAACATAATCCTGCCTTTGTTTCCTATAAGGATTATTTTGGGAGGTGACTTTAATCAAGTCGTAGATTCAAATCTCAACAGGTCAGGTATTGGATCATGGGGGTTTCTCCAGGCCAAAGGGCTCTTAGAGACCTATTGGATCAATGTGGGCTCTGTGATGTCTGGCACTTCTTATATCCGGACTCCAAGGAGTTTACCTACAGGTCAATGGCGCACGGCTCGCAGTCCCACATTGATTGCATTTTTATTTCTCAGGCTTTCTTGCCTGGGGTCAGGACTTCATCGATCCAACCTGGTCCTGTCTCCGACCATTCATTGGTGCTATGTAAACTGGCATTCCAGGATGTTTCAAAGAGATTTCAAAGAGAGAAACAAGATGGAAACTTAATGACCAACTGCTTAAAGATTCTAAATATTGCAAACTCATAAGGGAACAAATTGAGGCTTTTTTTCTTGTCCAACCCCTTAGACAGTGCAAAACTGGATATCATATGGGGGGCCTTTAAGGCCTACATGAGAGGCACTCTTATTAGTATGGCAGTGACTAGGAAAAGGGCTAGGGAGAAGGAACTATTATCATTACTATCCCAAATTTGGGTACTCGAAATTTATATTTCAACCAATACTCCAGAAGAAGACAGGAGGAAGCTCCTATTGCTGAGAGATAGATATTTAGAGTTGCTCCAGGAAAAGGCAGATTTAGCTATTATATATATCAGAGCTAGCTACACTGATCAGGGAGAGAAGGCGGGGCGCCTATTGGCACTCCGTATCAAGCAACAAGAATCTGCGAGATTCATCCCTCCAATTAGGGCGTCAGCTGATGGGTCTCTGAAAATATCTCCTACCGAGATAGTTCAAGAATTTGCTTTGTACTACAAAACACTGTACAGGGACATGGAGCACCCCCCCCCCAGTCCTGAGAGTGTGGAGAAGTATCTGACGGACTCCCATTTGCCCTCCCTCAGAGCACATCACAAAGACTCTCTAGTTTCTTTTATATCACAGGAGGAAATTGTTGAGGTAATCAATGGATTACCTTCAGATAAAGCTCCCGGTCCTGATGGATTCTCTTTCCTTTTCTATAAGACGTTTTGAGATCTCTTATTACCAGTACTCAATTGATTATTTCAACACATTCTTTCTGGGGCAGAGGTTGATTCTCACCTCTTTGAAGCCTTGATAGTACTTCTCCCCAAACCAGACAACGACCCAGAGCTTGTCCAAAGTTATAGACCTATATCTCTCCTAAATCAAGTCATCAAAATTCTTTCAAAGATTTTAGCTAATAGGCTATCTGTGGTACTCCCTGAGTTAATAGGCATGAATCAGGTAGGATTTATGAAAGGACGCTCATTAGCCGACCACTTGTGTACATTATCTCATGTCTTCTCGGCTACAGAGGCCTTGCGAGTTCCCTGCAAGCCTGGTCTCTGGATGCGAGAAAGGCGTTGATCGGGTAAACTGGAGTTTTTTGTTCAAGGTTTTGAGTGCTTTCAAATTCCCCCTGGTATTTATATCTTTGGGTTGCTGCACTATATAAAACTCCTACAGCGGGAATCTCGGCAAACGGGCTTTCTCTAACTCCTTCCCACTCCATTCAGGGACTAGGCAGGGCTGCCCCCATTGCCTCTGTTATTCAATTTATATTTGGAACACTTCATTCAAAATATTCTCAAAAGTATCTCTATACAAGGCATTTGGGTTGGGCACCATGAAATTAAAGTCACCGCATATGCAGATGATTTGTTGATACACCTATCCCACCCGGTATCATCTGTACCACCCCTACTGAATGAAATAGCTAGATTTAGTGAGCTATCCAATTACAAGTTGAATGCCAGTAAATCTTTATTTTTTCCATTAAACCACAAGGTATTCAAGAACGATATTAGTCCCTTAGGCTTATTTTGGACTCCTAGAGCATTTAGGTATTTGGACATTAAGCTATCCCGTAACCCCTTAACATGGTTTAAGGATAACCTAGACTCTCTCTCGCAGCTTATTATTCATGACCTTGACAGATGGTCTAAACTTCCCTATCATTATGGGGCAGGATTAATATAATCAAGATAAATGTTTTTCCTAGAATATTTTACCCCTTATCCCTTCTCAATACTTTTATCCCCATACGCTGGTTTAAAAAATTACATGGTATATTTACTAGATTTATCTGGGCTGACAAATATCCCTGTTTGGCCTACTACAAACTAGCTGCTCCAAAATTTGAGGGGGGGCTTCGGATTCCCCATACGGCAATATACTACTGGGCCAGTCACTTAGTAAAATGCGTGAGATGGGTATCCCCGGGCCCTGAAAAGGAACAACCAGTACGGCTTAGGATTGAATTAGATGCTATTAAAGCTAAAAACCTGGACCCCCTAACCCTATTTTACTTTAAAATATCACAGGTATGGATAGCTGATTGTTCCACAGTAGGTATCTCATTAAGAGTATTCATGCAGTTATGTTCATTTCTTCATTATTCCCCCCAGACTGACTTAGCTCAGTCCATTTGGAACTCCCCATCTTTCACTATTAATAACAAGCAGATTTCCAGTAAATGGTTGCCCCAATTGAGTGATGGAAAACTGTACTCCTTGGTGGATGAGGAAGGACACTGGTTGTCCCTAGGTGAAATTAATGAAAGATTTCTCATTCCAGTTTCATTTCACTTCAAAGTTATACGGTTAAGACACCTACTCACAATAGCCTTGGGGAATATTCCCCCTTCCCAGACGGTGTCAGCCCTGATACCTGAGATCTCCTTACTTACTGGATCTTCAGGCGCTGTATCTAAATTATACAGAGTGTTGTTTCATAAAAAATGTGGGGATTCTTTTGGACGTACTAGATTCTGGAACTCGCTCCTTCCTCAATACCAGTTGGATTGGCAATCTCTATGGAGATCTTTCCATAAATATGTTTCCCAAGACAGATTGCGCCTCCTGCAATACCATATATTACATAATATGTATTGTACCCCTATTAAATTAGAGAAAGGTTTTTCGAATTCTAGTACTTGTATTAAGTGTATGCGGGAAGAAGGAACACTCCTTCACATGTTTTGGTCCTGTCCCAAAGTTTCCCTCTTATGGAATTCAATCAGGATATCTCTGGATCCCCTACTGGGCCTTCAGGAGTATTTTACTCTTGATATATGTCTCTTAGGGGAACATGTCCTCTGTCAGGGTCAATATTAGGAAATTTCATATTTCCATGATTGCTCGATCTGTTAAGAAACTCATCTTACGCCATTGGAAAGACAAATCCACCCCATCTTTCCAAGAGTGGCTGCATGAAATTCTTGCTAATCTTCGAACAGAAAAGGCGATTGCAAGCCTTCATAACAAACTTGCAGTTCATAACAAAACATGGGATCCCTTCCACTCCTTACTCTCACTGTCTCATTTGTGAATATGTCATATCTCAAACCTTCTCACATGCCCTCTGGGAATGAGCATTGCACTTAGGGGTTAAATGGAGTAGTTGCTGCTGTATGGGGGATCGGAGGGTGGGTGGGCTGGGCAGTTTTATCTTCACATGTGGTTATGTCACATTTTGTTTTGCTGTAACTGCCCTTTATAATGGGAAATGTATCAATAAAGCTTAAATTGCAAAAAAATGTGGCATAGGTTTCTCAGTATGAAGTAGAAGCAAAGTCTGTTTTGTGATATGAGGAGATATATCCTGTTGATGGAGTGTACTGTGTGTTACTAGGGTATGTTGTTTACTGATGTGAGTCATACTGTTTCTGGTGATAGTGGAATGTATCGGATCAGTACTGTGGTAGTAGTGTTAAACTTTTGTGAATACAGTGCGTGCTTGCATTTACTGTTGATGATGTGTTAGTTTGTTTGAGTTGGGTGGCTTTGCAGGCCACACACAATTGTTTTTTTTTTTTTAGAGGGTTTTGGGACTGAAGCACACCAACCCAAAATAACCCAACAACTCATTGACAACAGTAGCATAAGTTGCTCACACGCTAATAGCATAGGTCTGTTGCTGGTCCGATAGTTTACAGTATCACCATGTTTGTGTGTGTGAAATGTTTGTCTTTGTAACAGTTTTAACAACATTTGTTATGCTTTTATTTACACAGGTAGATAAAGATCTGTTAAGGGTGTGGAGAGTCCACTGCCTAGTAAGTATTTTGCTTTTTTGTTTTATGTCATTGTTGAATTCAATGTATTTTGTTATGCTACATTGTAAGTGGTGATTATTTTGGGGAGTCTGGTAACAGGATAAATAGAAAATTATGTTAAGCAAGTGCAGGCATCATTTGTTTAACATGCAAGGGGAAATAAGTAATAATATGGAGAGTTTGTAATATATGTATTCTTAATACCTATGGGCCCAGATATTTAAACTGTGCCAGGCTATGGTGTAAGCCTGGGCACAGCACAACTTGACTGTGCAGGGGCGTGGATGTGATGATATTCAACGGAACTGTGCCATGGGTCAGCATTGTTGAATATTGCACCCAGCCCACCCACAGTGCATATGGCACAGTGGTGGTGCGGTACCGCAGGTGGCTAGAGTGGAGCAGGGGGTGCACTAGCGGAAGTTCTGTTGCGATATGTGCAGCAATAATGATATTCAAAAGTGCACATGCAAATGGGACCATAATGTATGGAAGGTACAAATGGGGCCATTTGTATATCATTATGGCCCCATTTGGATGGTGGTGTACCGATTCCTGGTGACTTGTGCCTGGTGCCTTGCCAGGGAGTAGCTGTCGGGGGCTGATGCACACTGCAGCACGGCAATGTTCCCCACAGCCTGATCACATGCATTTGTTAAATAATAATGTATCCAACATCTGTGGTGGTCCAGTGGACCGCTGTCAGCCCAATGGCGTGATTCAGTAAAATGAAAAACAGTCCAATATCTGTAGTGGTCCAGTGGGCCACTGTCTGCCTGATCATGGGGTTCTGTGAAATAAAACACAATCCAGTATCTGTGGTGGTGCAGTGGACCACTGTCTCTGTGATCACAGGCTTCTGTAAATTGAAAAACAACCCAATATCCTTGGTGGCCCAGTGGACCACTGTCAGCCTGATTGCGGGGTTAAGTAAAATGAAAAACAATCCAATATCCTTGGTGGTCCAGTGGACCTCCACTCCCACCTGCCAACTGAGCCCCACTGCCCTACTGCCCCCCCCACTGGTGAGCAGTGGTCAGCAGCACTCCACCTGCCTGATGCCCCGCTGCTTGCCAACTGATACCGTCGGTGTGACTGTACACACATTGGTCCACAGTGTGAGCCAATGGGTGTGCAGCCTGTGCTGTACTACACATTACAGATATGTGAATGGATCTATTTTCATATCTGAAATTTGTAGTACTGTATGGGTGCATGCCGACTGGCTTATATTGTGGACCAATGGGAATGCAGCCCTACCAATGGTGTCAGGCGGCAGGGTGTTAGCTGGGTGGGGAGCTGTCACCCATTGCTGACCGGGGGGAAAGTGGGGTAGTGGGGCTCATTGGGTGGGTGAGGAGGGGGTCCACTGGACCACCAGGGTTATTTGATTATTTATCATTTCACTTAAGCACGTGATCGGGCAGACACTGGTCCACTGGACCACCAGGGATATTGGATTGTTTTTCACTTTACTTAAGCCCATGTTTGAGTAGGCAGCAGTCCAGTGGACCAGCAGGGATATTGGATTGTGTTTTATTTTACAGAAGCCCGTGATCAGGCAGACAGCACTGCACTGCACTGGACCACCACGGAAATTGGATTGTGTTTTATTTTACAGAAACCTGTCATCAGGCAGACAGTGGTCCACTGGAGCAACAGGGATATTGGATTCTTTATTGTTTTACTTAGGGATGTGCTTGGGCTGTCAGTGGCCCACTAGACCAGCAGAGATATAGGATTCTATTCTTAGATAGCAATCCCTGTGATTGGGAAGGGGGGTGAGGGTGCCACCATGGAGGTGCAGCCAGAGCTCAGGTGGTGACTCACAGGTGGTATCTGTCATGTTGTGTACTGCAATATGGCAGCTCACCTGTGGGAGGCTGGCTGTTGTTCCTTTTTTTTCTCAATCAACTTTGTGCGGTGCAAGTAGGGATTGCGGATGCATGGCTCAGCACATCCCAGGCTGAATATCGGTATGTGCAGAGTATACATGGGCACATGCCACATAGCTGCGCGTGCATACATTGCTGATGCACTCTGGCACATCGGGATTTGTGGCAGGTGCAGTTTCCATTGGAATATCGTGCTGGGGTGCATCAGTGGGGTGAGCAAGGTGCAACACTGTTGCGGCATGTGCAACCCTTTTGAGTATCTGGAAAATGATGTTATTATGGTTGTTAATGTTTTTGAATGCTGTATAGTATGATTACTTACCATTCCATGCCTGCATATTTTTCAAATGTTTTAACTGATTGTGCAGCAGTTATGTGTATTTCATGATTATGCTTCTTTTGGAATCTGTGGGAGATGGTAGATGTATGTCTTTTAATAATAGAGTTATTGTTGCCTTACTTTATCAGTTATCACAAACATTTGATTGTGATTGCAATGCAATATAAATAGTGCTGATGTAGAATAGTAGTAATTTAATATGCAATAGTTTAAATGTTGTTGTTTTTTTCTGTTTCACAGAACTGCAATGCCGAAATCATGGAATGAGGCAGAGGTGCTGGCCCTAGTTGAGGCTGTGAGGGAGCATGCCAACCCTACAGTTGTCATGCGTGTGACTAACCTGAGCCTCACCCATACTTGGGCCAAGGTAGGTGTTTGTTGACAGTAAGCCTTCACATTTTTCAACAGAGGCATACAATGATAGATGACAACAGTATGGTCAGCTGTATTTGTTTAATACTTGTTGGATGTTCCTCAGATACCGTAGTCAATAGCTGTATCATTCTGCTGTATGTACTGTAGATAAGATATATATTTTCTTTTGTTAGAGTGGGGTTTGTGTGAAAACTACTTCTGGAGATTTTGACAGCAGAATTATAAAATAGTCAAAGGATTTCAAGTCATCTTATCTGTACTTAGGTGTGCATTAGATGTGAGTGATAAACATCTAAAACAATTACGCTCCTCTAGAATGCACAGATACATGTAATAAGCACAATAAGACAGTGTAGGGATGTGCATTGGACAGTTCCAATGCTTGCATAGGAGACTAGGTGTACTAGGTCTGTGGCTTCATACCTCAGTATGAATGTGTACTTCTGCATTGGAACTGTCTGATGAACAGCAACTGTCTGTTATCACTACACACAGGCATGGCAGCAGTGCTCTGCTGTGTAGACAGGTACTGAGACCTGTGTGTATCCTGATAAGTAGTTGTACTGGAAAGGATATTATCACATAAAAAAGTGTTCAGTAGACTATTGTGTGAGATGACATATTACGTCTCTCTGTCTTTGGCTGCAGAGGAAGTAATGATGTTTGTTACTGTATTGTTGTATATAATAGTCCAAAATTGTTATCAATGTACTGTGATGCTTATCAATGTGTCATATAGCATGGTGTTAATAATATTAATGTATGGCGTTAGCAATTGCTGTTCATCTTAACTGTGCTCTACAGTCAGTGGTTGCATAGATTACTTGTGGGTGGGGATGTGATACGTATTTGTGAGTAGGTTATATAGTGTTGGTGTGACTCAGTAGCCAAGTAGGGATGGGGGGAATACTAGTTAAGCACTACATTTTTCCCCAAGATCTCATGCTTAGCTTTAGGAGTACACTTTCTGTTCTGCTGCTAATATTGCATTTGTAGTATGTGTTGGTAGGCTAAGCCCTGTCTTTGTAGCTAGGATAAGAAACATGACAACCTATTATTTACACTGTGGTATGAAAGATTTAGAATAATTTATTTTTTATGTTTTTTTTCAGGTTAGTCACACCTTGGGGAGGCAGGAGATAAGAAAATCTCCTGACGAGTGCCATAGGAAGTGGAAGATCACCTGCCAGACATTTTTCAAGGCAAAGTCTGTGGCGGGTGATATTCGTCAGAGTGTCCGGGAGTGGTACGACATAGCATTTGCTATGTGGGAGGATGCAGGGAAACCAGAGTTTAGTGATCGGCATCACACATGTAAGTAAATTTTGGAAGTGTTGTAATACGAATATTTGCTTGTAACTGAGAGGGTTGTTTTTTCCTATATTTTAAATGAGTATTGGCATTTATTATTTAACTGTTAGTGATATGTACTATAATAGTTATGTACAATTCATATTTTAGCAGAGGTGTGTAAGAATGATAGGTAAGCAACTGTAACTTTACTAATATGTTTGTGTTGATGTGATTTTTGTAGAAAAAAATAACATTACATAAAATCTTAGAAACTTGTGAATGATACTTTTCTGTTGGTGTTGCAGTATAAGTAGTATTAAAAGTATTGGATGTTTTGATGTTTATGTATTGCAAAAAAATTATTTTAAAAGGTGGATGCCTCATATTTGTTGATAGGATAGTGGTCATAATAACAGTGGTGTACTGTGTGATTGACAATATGTGTTTTGGAGTATGTTGATTATTAGGTTGTAGCTGATGGTACTGTTTGTATAAATCTTTTTTGTGTGTTTTTTTTTATTCAGGTAGACCAACTGTGGAACCTGCATCCTCCCATCCGGTCCAGCTTCAGTCACTCCTGAAAGGTGCAGCTTCGAGCAACTACTTGTGCTCGACTCTGCTGGTAAGTTATTATAATGTAGTGCTGTCTGTATTCCTATTCATTAGAAAGTGCATTTTTATTTCCTGGTATCTGATTGGTTGGTACCCTTGCCAGAGGACAAGATTAAGTGAGAGTAGATGACCTGTAAATAAGAAGCACCATGTCAAGTGCTCCCCACAGATTAAAATATTCTTGAGCCCACCCTGCTTGCTCATTGGGCAAAAGTACCACATTGAAATTTAAACTGGCACCATTATTTTTTGTTTAGCTTAGCAAAAGATACTGTACCGGCAATGGTGTCTAAATGATTACCAGCTGCTAGACAAAGTGTTCACCAGCCTCCACCAGGGTTACTGGCAGCACACTAAGCAAATTTAAAAGAAAAGGTAGTCGCCAGAAAAGAAAAACAAGCCATCATTGGTACCCCATTCATACAAGTGCTTTAGCAGCATGTTTTTCAAAACCAAAATCTGTATGTTCCATAGTTGTAATCACATGATTGCAGGAAATGGGCACATTATGCACTCCTTGCCTGCCGTAGGTTGCCAGCAGATGTTATCTCCACACAAATAAAAAAGTACACCCTGCATAGTGAAGTGTGAGACACTATCACTTTTGTCACAGTTTCACCAGAAAAATATTTAAAGCACATTTATTCTTTTTTACTTACTAGCTATAGCATAGCATGGCTCAGCAGTACTTGTCATGAGCAGTACTTCTGCCAATTGTCCCTGATTAGGTGTGGCTTCAGTCGTGCCACAGTAAAGCATTTAGAGACTCTGTTTTTGTTAACACAATTCCTCTTCTGCTTACAACACCAATGGCATTTCTCTGTCTCATGTGCATTTTCCTGATCAGCCATTTGTGCTGCTATAGTCAACATGGAGTACTGTGCGGTTGGAAAGAAAAGTATAGTTGTGCTGTAACTTGGGGTTTTCACAAAGGTATCACCCGCAGAAAGACAAAAAAAATGAGTAAGAGAAGTAAGCTGAGTTTGGTGGTGGGGGGTATGTTTCCACAACAAAGGAGAGACATGCTGCGTACAGCAATAGAATGCATAAAACAACTGAGAAATACTGGTACGCCATCTATTGGCAACTTCTAGTAAGTAAAGTAGTAGAAGGACTACTTTGTTAGTAAGGCAACTATGACTTCAATTTTAGGAATTTTATTTAGTATTTTTTGTTTTCTTAAATACTAAAAAAAATGTTTCCATACACATCTTTTTCTAGGTGTAATAATACTCTACAGGGTGGTTGCTGTGGGCAATACTGCACCTTCCAGGGGATATAAGGAGCTGTGCCTGTGGTGTCAGCCCTCATCATGGCCCTGGGCAGTTTGCTATTGCCCCATGCCGCCAATCCTATTGGGTATTATATGTTGCTTGTATCTAGTTTGTATACTGCTACAGAATATGTATTCATATTTGAGGCATCTGATTGAATGAAACAGTTGTGTAGCTGGTCATTTATCGCATAATTGACAGAGATGTGTGTGTGTGTGTGTGTGTGTGTGTGAACATTTACAGTGAATAGTGTATAGTTGTTAAAGCATATTGTGATGAGGCTTATGAAGTGCTATATCAGGAAACAGATATTTGACATGTTTTTATAAAAAACAATTTTCTGCAACAGATATTGTTGTTCAAAGTGAGATACTTTCAAGTACTATAATACATTCCAGCGTGTGTGGCATGGTCAGTTGAGGTCCATCCATGGGCTATAAAGCCATATTCCTATAATGGCAGGTAGCATCACAATCCTGGGTGGTGCATGCTGTACAATCACAGTTATATAGTCAGGTATGATTGGTTGATTATTACTTATTTAGTTATGTCATGTCTTAAACAGATAGTCAGGGTGAAGTTTTCACTGTATTATGTATGTAACGTATACTTAGTCAGGAAGTGATATAGGAAGAAGTGTTACTGTATGTATTTAGTATTACTATAGGCATTCATGTGTGAAGTTTTTTATCAGTGACACACTGTAACACTTTGTGAATATGAGACAATATGATTACTCATAGATGTAGATGATTAAATGTAATATTCCACTTAGTGAATCAGATGTGTGTTCTATGATTTAGTGGAACAGTAGATAGTATGTCACATCTGTACTTTGAGGAATTTGAATAACTGAGTCTTGTGATATGTATATTCGTCTATGTAGATGTTGACATTGAGACATGAATGTTTATTTTGTTTTATTGTGTTTTTCAGAGGATGAACCATCTGCAGAGGGTGCTGCTGAAGGGGAAGACTCCACAGAGGGCATAGAAATTGTTGAGATCGAGCCCTCTGTGGAGGAGACAGCAGGATCTCCAGCAGCAGGTCATCCTTTGTCATCTGCAGGTCCAGGTGGGCCTCCAGCTAAGGAACATGAGTACTTGTTGTATATTTTGTGTTTTGATTATTGAAGATTACTATGAGGTGTACACAATATTGATACTTTCACACATAGTATGACTGCAGTTACTTTATATTACCACTTCAAAATATTGTACCATAACACAGTAACTTAGCATTGCAAGTTTATTATACTGTGGCAAGAGACAATGTTGGGTCTAATTTTCAATTATGCATCTCAGCATGGATTTATGAAATAGTTAGATGGGAGTATTACATGATAGAATTGCATCTGGTGGAAGTATTCTGTACTTAATCAGCATGTCTAGCTTTATAAATTGGTAATGGTAATTGTTTTTTTTATTTTTCTTATCTAGTGTGTATATGGAGAGATGTGAATACAAGTAATAGCTAGGTTGTATATGTATATGTATATTTAAAACATTTTTCTTAAATAGAGAGCCAACATGCCATCATTAGTGTTTTGTATAAATAAATACAAAAAAGGTTAGAGAATGTGCTAGAACTGTCCATCATGTTAATTGAGTGGCTAATGGTAAACTGTGTGGATTTTATTATATTTCATATGTGTTTTATCTCTGTCTATTGAAGAAGTTCAATACATACACAATGGTGTGTGGCTAAGTATGGATAGTTACACAGTAGTAACAGTTTGTTCCTCTTCAGGGAGGGTGAACTTTAGTGTAAATGTTTTATGTTTGCATTTTTGACATGTACTTAGGTTGTGAAACAGTGTCAGACACTGATGAATGCATGTATTTATTATTGAATATGTGCAACTGAAGGGTTTTTAAGAGATGCAGAAGCACTACAGTGTTGGTAATTATCAAAGTGGTATGTGTTACCATTTGAGATATTGAATATAAATGTTTCACTTGTAACATACTATCAGTGAATTATAATGAAATGCTCTTGGTACAGATCAGTTGGTTATAGAGTGTGGTACAGTAGTATTGACTGTTTGAATAGACAATATATTTGCACATGTTATGGGGGTGCTGGTGTTCTTGCTGGTCCAATTTCAGCCATCATTTGTGGTTGAACTAGTTTCAAGTGCTGTTACATGAATATATTTAAAAGGTGTTTACTGTTGGGTGTTATTACATATCTCATATTATACAATGGCAAGAAAGAATCTTGGAGTGGATTGGTCAGCTTTGAACTGGATCTATGGTGTTATCCCAGCACGATGCCACAGGTCTAGTCTCAGTTTCACTCTGAACATGTAGATGATTTTTGGGATGAGCTTAATGATTTTTTTGAAGCTAAAGCTCTTTTTTTTGTATCTCCTTTGAAGAAACAAAAATATTTTCCCACACTTATAAAATTATTCTTTAAAACTGTTTTTTTTTATTTTATATATAGCAATGAGCCATTGTATAATAGGAATAATGCATTCCATGGTGTGTGTCATTTGGGATAACACCATGCCTGGATCATTGTATGCACTCAGCATGTGGCCTTGTACCCAACGCACCCAGGCATGGCTTTAAGTTACAATGAGACACACACTGTAATGTATTATACATTTTGAGAGAACTGTTACAGAGTACACGTGTCATTCAACATGATAGTATTGTGCTGTGGAGTGTTACAACTGTAACAATATAGATGTTATGATTTGTTTTATTGTACACATTATACATAATTGACATATTATGATTTATGCAGTACTTTAAAGGATATTGACAATAGAGAAGTATTATTGACTTGAGACAATGTGATGTAGATCCTATATGTGTAGTATTAGTCTATATATTTCATGTTCAGGATAGGTGTGTATATAGGAGAAAGTGATAACTCTTATCTTAGGCATACTAATTTATTTAATTTTTAATGCAATATCTTGCCGTACACTATGAATTTTATATATATTGTTAAAAGACAGTTTCAGTGGTCTATTTTACAAAAGATCAGTATGGTTCCATCTAGTAACATAATTTTTTCTTGTTTTTTTCCTTTCTCTATGCAGGGCAACTTGCCGTTCTTAATAAGATCAGCGACACCCTCAGCCACCTGCTCCAGACTGTGCGGAGTGACAATGAGGCTGCTGATGAACATGTCTGTGACTCTGCAGCAAAGTTAAATTACTTAGTAGGGCAGGCAGGCCAAATTATACATCAAGGTGATGAGATAATTGATTTGCTGTAGCATCACGGGTGTGAAGGGAGTGCAACGTTAGTTGCTACTCATGGGCTTGAACAGAGCAACAGGGGCCTTACCAAAGTGATTGAGTCATTGAGGGACTTGGAGAAGGCATCTGTTGCTTCATTTGAGTCCATGCATGGTGTCATGGTGCGGCTGGCTGAGAACCAGCTGGAGGCTACAGAAGCAATTCACCAGCTTCTGCACCAGGACCTGCAACACCTAGAGGATGACCAGCCCTCTGAAGAACCTCAGCATGAGCTCCTCGAAGGTGCCCCTTCACTATCTCCATCATAAGCTGAAACAGAGGAAGGGCATGCAGCTGCACCTACTCCTGATGAGGCTTCCACTTCCTCGACACCATCACCTCCCGAAGTCCCCACAGCTTGAGTGACCAGCATCGCTGCATTACTCCTGGACACTTTTTTTGTAAATAGTTTTGAAAGCTAATACTCTTTTTCAAGATCTTTTATCATTTTGTTCAATTATTTATTTAGTGTGCTGTAAGACTTTAATTTATTTTATGAACATTTAATTTTGTGTCTTAATTATTTATTTTTTTATTTATTCTTTGTATTTAAGTTCTTGGTTTACTTATTTATGTACAGTATGAATGCAACTAAAATTTTTGTTCAAAGAGATTTTATACTTTTTTATGAAAAAATATTTTTATGAAGAGTTTAAATTTTGTAAACATTTGTTTGTCTCATTATTATTATTAGAAGAAGTATATATATTATTGAGTTATTGGCTAGTGTGGGTGCAGGTTATTACATTAGTGACAGTTAAGTGACCACCAGTCTCACATCAAGGAGATAGTTGACATGAATCTTACACATTGCTTATAGTGTTGGTTTGCTTAGTGTTACATTTTCTGCATTCATTAGTGAGGAAGGCACTACTATCTACTTCAAAAATTTCTGTATTTAAATCAACCATTTGCTTGCCTTTGTGTATTTTAGTTGTACAGAGAACAGATAAAGTGTTACAGAAATTCTTTGAAGTATTTAGAAATGGTTATAATTGTCTGCACTGGAATTATATGAATGGATAGTGTAATACAGAGATGATACCTCAAGATGGGTATTGGATAGTGTATTTAATAATTCATAGGTAAGGTAACTTTTACTTTAAGGTGTAGTAAGAGAAACAGCATTTTGTTTCCTCAAAAATAAGAAAATGAAATAAAAACACATGCACATGAAAGAGTTAGGGTTCTTTTGCAGCAAAAAAAAGCAGAAATTCATTGTTAGGGTTTCCAAACTAACTCTAGCTCCCCCAACCAACATGACTCAGCCCCCAAGCCCCATTCCTGCTTTCAACACACACACAGGCGAAATATACACACACAGACACACACACAACTGGGGCAGTACAAGGAATAAACCAATCATACAGACCCGATCTACACAGAACAACCACAGTGCAACCTGTTCAGGAGGTAAACAAAATAGTGCAGGGTGTGCAGCAGCAAAGATACAAGCAGAGAGGAAGTAAGCATTACTTCATACATAATGTCAAACACATTTAATGACAACAGCTTGATGCATGTATCAGGCTGCCTGACAATGTTGTAACAATGAGAACACACACTGCAAAATTACAATTAGACTATTGTAGTTAACATCAATAAAAAGTAACACTATTAGTGCTTCAATCTTTGTTGTTGATTAAGGATTAAATGGGCGTGTCACTGCAATAGTGTAGCTGATGTAAATGAACCTCTTACATGAATATTTCTATGTGCAAAATCTTTTATTTTAGTAATATAAATAACTGTGACTGGAATACAGCAAGACAATATTATAATTTTGTACCTGTTATTTATAAATGGAGCCTAAAGCTCTGATGTAGAGCTACTTCTAGGGAAAGGTGTGTGTGTTCCTCCAAAGAGGAACACAGTAAGCTGTTTGTGAAGTGGTGGAGACCGTGTTACTGGTCTCTATGCCCCATCCTTGAGGGGATGGGGGTAAAAGGTTTGCCTGTTATTCTAGGGGCAACCTCCTGGTTTCCGGCTAGGGAAGAAGCTGCCTTATTTTTCTAAGTTGTGCTGTAGCACCAGAAGTGTAAAGAATCGCCTGTGGGGCACCTGTAACCAAAGGGTGAGTTCTGCTCTTACATGGGGCCTATGTTTCACCTAAACTGTTGTAAAGTGGGGATTGGACTGCTTAATCAGTGGGAGGCCTAGAGGAATAGGCTAAGCCAAAGTAAAAGTATGTTCAAGTCCAGCACAAGGGGAAATCCAAGACTTGTAGAGGAAATGTGCTATGCATTTACCCTTCAATCTACACTGCCAAGCTTTTCAGAAACAGATGTTTAATATCCAGAGAAATGGCCGGGTATGGATTGTGGAAGCTAGTGGTGGGAGACCCCCCATAATTAGTAACCAGGTTCACATCTATGGATTTGCTCTGTGGCCCTTTTACTTTGACTCAGGCACTTGGCCAGTGCTGAAGGGAGTACCCAGATGTGGGATTGAAAGGAAATTTCCCTTATGGAGTTGAAGGCTCTAAGGTGGTTTAGGGAGCCACAGGAAAATGTGTCCATGTTACATGGAACGTGTTCGAGTGGCCGGCAGGGGAGCCGAGCCAGGAAACCCCAAACAGGTACAAGTCAGGCTGTGTACCCAAAGCAGTGTGCAAGTCCAGGTTGTGTGCCTGGTGGGTCCAGAGCCTGAGGGTTGAAGTGTTGAGGAAATGTTCTGTTTCTCTTATCTACATTACCAGGAATGTAGCCCCATGGGGGTCCATCTATGCTTTGTTTGTTCAGTTTGGATGTGAATAAATGCCACACTTTAGAATCCCATTCCTGCTATTGGACATCACAGTTATTACTTCCTGTGCTCAGATTTACTTGGGTGCCCCTGTGCAGAGTAGCCAAACCTAGCCCTTGTGCCGAGTAACCTAGTCTTCCCCCGAACCCAGTCCCCTACCTGGTACTGCTGTCAGCTTCAACAGCATACCACCTGTCGTTTGCAACAAGTACAGGGGTGAGGGGCTTACACTTGAAAGAGTAGAATCATCAGTGGCCTGAAACAGAGGTATTGTACGTGAAAAAGTGCAGAAGAGTGGACTTAGTTCTGGCTAGACAAGCCTCCCCTAGAGAAATAGGAAGAGAGTTGATAGAGCTGACCAATTCTTTGATTTAAATTTCTGACAAGGGCATCCATGTGCACCTCAAATGACATCATTATCATTATTTATTGGGCAGCAAGATGAGAGTAAACTCTCATTTACAGTTGCATCCAAGTACAAAAGGACAACACAATAGAACAACAGTTACAATACAAAATGCATGAAATGTACATGAACATTTTCAGAGATCAAGTTATACATTTAAAATAGATAAAACATTCATCAATAACAGTCACAGTGGCTAAAGATCAATCTTGCATTTGATTCCTTAAAGGGAGAGAAGGGTACTATAATATTTAAATTGCATTTTTTCTTAATTATTTCCCATGTCCGTGTTTGGTCCAGTATCACTCCCAGGTATTTAAAAGGTGGCACCAACTCCAGTTTACTTAAAGGGTCCCATATTCAAAAGTGGCAGGCTACATTGTGCAAGTGCTTGTGCCCTTCAACTCAACTGCGTCGGCACAAAATAATGATATATTCAGATGTTGCGCCATAATATGTGATCGCGCATGTGTGGCAGAATATCCCAAACACACGTGATCGTGTTGTGAGAGATGCACGGCAGGTGCCCAGAGCCCAGTGCAGAGCACACGGAGGTGAGCAATGCAAATTCACTTGCGCAGCATGCAGATCTGCAATATTCAGTCAGGATATGCGAATGGCCTCATGGCACAGTCAGCACCCATTCAGTACATTTGCATCTCATTGCTGGAATGTATTCAGGCAATTTGGCATGTGCAGTTCCTGCATTACAGGGCAGCACCACCACTCCACAAAAGGTGACCAGGAGGTACTGCAGCCTAGCAGGCAGGTGAAATGCATGGATGTTTGTGGGTGGACTTCACTGGCCTGAGTACAGTGCTGCATACCCCCCAACCCCTTACATCCAAATGTGAACCAAGGTATGTGACAACTGGTCAGAATGTGTGATACAGCAGCAAACATGACAGTGCAAGCTCAGAAGACTGTGGAAATGGGTGCATCAGTGTTGCTAAAGTGTGCTGAAACCTGGCATCTCATATTATTACACAAGTCTGCATAACAGTCCCAGTGGTCGGTGTATAATGCCACCCACTCTATGTGGGTCAGAGGGTTTCTGAGTAATAACAAGAGTGCCGTACCCTGTAATGTTTGACTGTTGATATGATAGCAGTGCAACTACCCGTGGCCATGTCTGTGCCCTAGGTGACTGCATGCACAACATTGGAGAGGTCCAGGGTCCTTGGGGCATGCCCTTGCTGCTTTCAGGCCACAGGTGGTGTCACCCCTGCCCTGCACTGCTCACAGTTATGCACTGTCCTCCACCAGTACACTACAGTGATCTAAACCCAGGGCTGCTGTGACATTGTCACACTACAGGGATGGCATCGGTGAAATGTATACAGTTCCTGATGGAATGGGTCTGGCACGGGCGTGCTGTGTGCACCTATGGTGTTCCACCATGGCAGTGTGCCACTGGGTTGTCCCAGACCCATGCCATGCTGCCACCACTACTGCCATGCATCCTACTTACTGTTGTCCCAGACGTCACCATGGGTGCATGCCTCCACTGGGTGGCACCCTGA
Organism: Neoceratodus forsteri; assembly: GCA_016271365.2. Taxonomy (NCBI): domain Eukaryota; kingdom Metazoa; phylum Chordata; order Ceratodontiformes; family Ceratodontidae; genus Neoceratodus; species Neoceratodus forsteri. The sequence goes on along the minus strand of CM028135.1, from coordinate 249,148,816 downwards.
CGGCCACATAGATACAGGCCATGGCACCTGGTACATGCATTGCATTGTAGCTGTCTGCTATGCTGGTGTGCCAGGGGATATCTGACTAGCATGAGGCAGCTAGACATCCCCAACCTGGGTGTGGTGAGGGGGTTGGCTGACTGGGCAGTACCGGAGGTATCCTCGGCACCTAGCAGATGCCCAGCAAGCTTGCACAGTGCGGCTGTAGTTTTGGGTACTACCATCCCAGGGTTTTAAATAATTGATTAGCACTTTTTTCCTTGGGGCAATACTAACTGTACAGAAAGCATTTATATAGGTTTTCTAGAAGTGTTATGTTTGTTAAACACAGTGAGGCAAGTGTTATGCATTTTCACAATGTTTTAGAACTTTTATGAGAAAGACGTTAATCAATTTTTTAGAGTTAAATAAATCCCTGTATCCTGGTATGAATGCTGTGTGTGTGGGTGCCTGGAGCACATCCTGGAGCACCTTTGAGGATTGTCTCAGGGTCACCTGTCTGCGGTTCTGCAGCCTGCCTGTAGGCGACTGACCGATTTAGGCCATCCCCTTACATGCCTGCAGACACATGCACCACACATTTTGGCTGAATATACACTTTGCCAGCATATTCGGGTGCCTGTCCTCTTTTTTTTGTGCCACATACATTATTTCTGCATGATTGCACATTTGGAAATGTACAACGCATCTCTCCCTTTCAAATATCATGCTTCTGCACATTTTCTGGGATGCACCATGCATCTCCATTTTGGCCAAACATCTCCTTTGAATATGTGGGCCAACATCTAGGCAGTAACACACTTTTACTCTATGCAGATAAAACACTTATACTCCATGCAGGCAACAAAACAGGCTCTTTTTTTTATGTTTTATTGCATTTTCCAAAATAAACTGAAAACAAACAATCTTGCTGGCTGGTACAAAAAATGCCACACTAGCAGGATAGCTTTCTATAAATACAAATAAACCAAGAATTGTACAGAGTACAGAAACAGTTGTCAAATAAATAACACAATATCAGTACAATTATGCAATATGTCACCAAAACAGGATAAAGTAGCACTAATAAGACTGCTAAAAACCTTCAAATGATAGTGTAATTACTATATGCATTATTGGAAAAGAGAAGAAGGAAAAGATGTGACTAGTGTTGGTGTCATACATAGCATACAAGGGGCTGATACTAGTTTGCAGTTTGTGTGGTTCCTCTAAGATGCATTAGGTCCTAACATTGTTGCAGGTTGGGGGTGATTCTTGCTCTTCTAGCTGTGATTTGCACTGAATAAGTGGTTTTAAGAAAGGGGACGACAAATTTAGGAGTCTGAGCAGGGAGTGATTTGTCAGATGGGACAATCCTTTGTAACTGGCAAATCTGGAGTGCTGTAAACCATGCTGTGTTGGGGGGGGGGTGGAGTCTGTGCACTGTCTAAGGAGCAACTGATGTTTGGCCTCAAGGGCTAATGGTATGATCCATTGGCGGGCTGAAGGGCTTGTACTGAATATACCAGAATCCTACCCTAGGATTCATACAGCTGGGTCATTTGGAAGGGGGAGTTGTAGAACACAGCTACAAAAGGAGATTGTTGAATTCCAGTAGGAGGGAATGAAACAGTGAGCCAGCTGACTGTATGCAACTCCAGCATATTTTGCTAGGGAGTAGCCCCATTTTGTGTACCAGCACTGGAGCCTGACACCATCTATGTCAATTTCTTTTATAATTAACTGGTACTGGACATCCTGAAAAGTGGTGTGTGCTTTCATAACCACCTGCCAACTTTGTGATGAGATGTTTGCACCCAACTCCTACCACCCAGTGTAGTCTTTTAAAAAAATTGTATTGATTTTTACAATATAATATACACAGCAAGAAATCAGCAAAAGGAACAAGCTCTACGAGAATATAAATACACACAATATTGTTAACAAAGGTGGTAAAAAGACAATATCATCAATTATATATAAAACTATCCACTAATTCAAATCTTAATATAGTATTTAAAAAATTAATAGGAAAAAATATTTAAAAACTGTACTGTATTTAATAGAAAGCAAATATCTGTTTATAGCATATTGTGTTACAGAGTTATTTAAATCCTTTAGGTACATTTAAGCTGATTTGATGTCTCTTACCTTACATTGTGAAATAGATGAACATCCCCCTGAACTGCCTCAATCTAGTCTTTGTTTTCCTAGCGAGACATGGTGGTTTTAAACTGGTAAACTATAAATTTAGCTAGCCAACTGTTTGGGGAGGGATAATCACCTGATAATATAAGATATAAGCGTTTCCTGGTCTGGAGGATCCCTACAGCACTTTCGACCAGATAAGGCATGTTTAATTGTAAGTACTTCCAGAAGTCGGTTCTGAGGAGGAATCATTTAGTTGCCAAGTGCTCAAATGTGCATATTGATGCTGATTCAGAATCCACAAACTGAAAGCTTGTGAGAATAGCTTTCGATCTCCGTGATGGTTAGAGAAGGGACGTATCATCTATTTCTATGTGTGAATTATACCATACGGGCTCCCAACTACTAAGTGACGCCATAGTCCAGTTCTGATTGTTAACCTGGAGATTCCATGCATGCTGTGAGTATTTGTGAGTAGGGCAGTAAAAGAGGGAAGGTCACTAGTCAGGTTTCTACTTACCTCTCAAGGTGGTAAGAGGTATTCTACTCTTTCTATGAGGGCCCAGAGTCGGGGATGTTCATTGTTTAGGTGGAGCCAATGCAGGTTCTCACATATTCCCAATGTCTGATGGTAGGCCCAGAGCCATGTCAGACCCAAGCTACCCTGTCTACCTTGTGTACACAGCTTCTGTAAGATGAATCTGAGCTTCTTTCCCTCCTAAAGATATGAGCGGAACAATTTCTCCAATCTCATAAAATAAGAATTTGATATATAAAAAATATTTTTTTATTAGGCAAATTAGTGTTATGGGGAAGGCCATCATTCTATAAGCAGCAATCTTCCCTGCAAAGGTCAGACTGAGCTTCTTCCATCTAGCTAAATGTACCTCCAGATCCACAATTTGTCTTTTGAGATTGCTGTCAGCCATCTTATTAAGATTTTGGAATAATGGTCATTCCAAAGTACTGTAGGTGGAAGGGAGCCCATTTCAGCTTATAATGAGCAGTAGGTTCCTGTTTGTAGGTTCCATTGAAAGGAAAGACTGCAGGTCTTTCTCAATTGATTCATACCCCCAAGATGCTGTGAAAGTCTTTGGGAATACCCAACACCTACAGGATGGAGATGACCAGGTTCGATAATAGCAGCAGCCGAAGATCATCTGCATATACTAGGATTTTAAGCAGGGCTTTACCCTTGATGCCCTGTACAGCCTTACACTCCCTGAACTTGCATAGCAGGGGTTCCATAGCCAGTAGATTCAGGAGGGTAGAAAGGAAAAAACCTTGCCTAGTGCCATGCTGTAAGGTAGCTTGTGTGGAAATTGTTCTGTTAATCTGGATCCTTGCCTTTGAATTTGTGTACAGCAGCTGGAACAGTGAAGTAAGCTTTGGGACAGTGGCTATGTGGTCCAGAACCTGATACTAATAGGCACACTCAACAGAGTCAAATGCCTTTTCTGTATCTATTCTCATCAGGAGGGCTGGGTCCCTCTGAGTGATGGCTACCCCAACTGCCAGGATTACAGCTCAGAGATTGTCCATTGTCATTTGCCCCTTCACAAAGTCAGCTTGATGCTTATCTACTAGGAAAAGAATTGGGGGGCCCATCTGGTGGCCAGGTTAGGTAATATTTTACCATCCATATTAAGAAGGGATATGGGCCTGTAATTGGAGATCACTTGGGGGATGCTTGCATGGTTTGAGTATGAAGACAACCAGGCATCCAGCATCAAGGATGGTAGTGTGTTTGCCTGCATGGAAGAAGGTATGAGTCTAACAGCCTGGTTGCCTGCTGAGTCTGAAAGACCTGGTAAAATTCGACAGGTAGTCCATCCAACCCAGGCATTTTCCCTTTGTGTATGGTGGTCAGAGCAATCTGGGATTCCTGATTTGTGATGGGGGACTCTAGGCTTCGCTGGTGATCCTCTGTGAATTTTGGTAGCATTGTGAAGTCCAGAAATTTAGAGAGAGAGATCATCCTTGGGAAGGGAAACCTATGACTTATACTGTACAACTTAGTATAGTACCTTAAGAAGGCCTCACTTATGTCCAACTGTTGGAAGTAATAAGCCCGCTTATATGTTTGCCTTGTTGGGATACTCTGGTTTTGTATGCAAGGAGTTTGGATGCCCTTTTCCAGATTCCCAATACTTTTGATTTGAGTTACTCACAGCACATTGTGCTGAGTTAATAAAGAGGGCATTGATGAACTGTCACAATTACTCTGTTACGTCCTACAATAATAGATACCCAGTTCCCTCTGTGTGTCTGTTTTGAACATTGCCATATAACTTATTATTTTACCATGAATATTGGCCTTGAAAGCATCCCAGAGGGTAGCATTGAAAACCTCAGGTGTATCACTGAGTTGAAAATACATTTAACTTTCTTTTTCTAACCACTCTTTGAAGTTGCTATGTGTTAGAAGGAATGTACCCATGCTCCACTGATAGGCTGAGAGGGGTTTATTGCTGACCTCCGTTGTGAGACTGACACAAGCATGGTCTGAAATTACTAGTGGACCTATGTTCGACTTCAGGAGGGAGGAAATATGTTGGGATTGGATCAGGAAGAAATCTGTCCTGATGCTATTATTAGGCAAGGCTGAATGAAAGGAAAGGTCCCTAACAGTGAGATTTAGGGATTTCCAGGGGTCCACAAGTTGGATGCATTGGGTCAGGTGTGAGAGCTGGCAGGCACCTCCACTTATCCACGTATGGGTCCCAGACCTTGTTAAGGGTGAGTTCCATGGAGCAGAAGTGTGGCATCTGACTCACTGGCATCTGGGAATGTTGACAGAGCACCCACAGGGAGGACCACAGGCTGCAGGAAATCATTGTCGCTGGAGGAAAGGTAAGTGTAAAGAGAGGGCAGGAAGTAAACTGTAGGGAGTTGGAAGGGGATTGCAGATAATCCCTATCTAGGGTCAGCTTACATTTGTACTGAGCATTGTAAGGAGGCAGTACAGCGCAGTGGTTTAAGGCTCTGAGCTGCAAACCTGGAGACCTAGGTTTGAATCCCACAGCCCCTACTTACATACTGTGTGACCCTGAGCAAGTCATTTAACTTCCTTATGCTTCCAGATCACACCTGTAAACATGCTTCAGTTTAGCATGTCTCTCCTGGTCAAAAAAAAAAAAGGTTCTGACATATTCCCAATGCCTGATGTTAGGCTCAGAGCCATGGCAAATCCCAGCTGCCCTGTCTACCTGGTGAGCACAGCTTCTGTAAGATGAATCTGAGCTTCTTTTCCTCCTAAAGATATGAGAAAAACAGTTTGTCTAATCTCAGAAAATAAGAATTCGGTATATAAAGAGGGAGATTTTTCAGTCAAACTAATGATTTGCGGAAGGCCATTATTCTATAAGTAGTAATCTTCCCTCCAAAGGTCAGACTGAGCTTCTTCCATCTAGCTAAATTTACCTCTAGATCCGCAATTAGTCTTTTGAGATTGCTGCTGGCCATCTTATTAAGATTTTGGAACAATAATCATTCCAAAGTTCTGTAGGTGGGAAGGAACCCATGTCAGCTTACAATGGGCAGTAGGTTCCTGTCTGCAGGCTCCATTGAAAGGAAGGACCTCAGTTCTTTCTCAATTGATTCTTACCCCCCAAAATGCTGTGAAAGTCTTTGAGAATGCCTAACACCTACAGGGTGGAAGTGACCAGGTTCGATAGTGGCAGCAGCAGCAGCAGATCATCTGCACATGCTAGGGTTTTAAGTGAGGCTTTACCAGTCGATGCCCTGTACAGCCTTACACTTCCTGAACTTGCATAGCAGGGGTTCCATAGCCAGTAGATTCAGGAGGAGAGAGAGGATGAAACCCTGCCTAGTGCCACGCTGTAAGGTAGCTTGCCTGGAAATTATTCCGTTAGTCTGGATCCTTGCCTTTGAGTTTGTTTACAGCAGCTGGAGCAGTGAAGTAAGCTTTGGGCCCATGACAATGTGGTCCAGAAACTAATACAGAGAGGCACACTCAACAGAGTCAAATTCCTTTTCTGTATCTATTCTCATCAGGAGGGCAGGGTCCTTCTGAATGGTGGCTACCCCTACTCCCAGTATTGCAGCTCAGATGTTGTCCGTTATCATTTGCCCCTTCACAAAGTCATCTTGATGCTTATCTACTAGGAACAGAATTGGGGGTCCCATCTGGTAGCCAGGTTTGGTAATATTTTGGCATCCATATTAAGATGGGATATGGGCATGTAATTGGAGATCACTTGGGGGGTCCTTGCATGGCTTGGGTATCAAGACAAACAGGCCTCCAACATCAAGGATGGTAGTGTGTTTGCCTGCATGGAAGAAGGTGTGAGTCTAACAGCCTGGTTGCCAGCTGAGTCTGAAAGACCTGGCAAAAATCGACAAGTAGTCCATCCAACCCAGGCATTTTCCCTTTGTGTATGGTGGTCAGAGCAATCTGGGATTCCTGATTTGTGATGGGGGACTCTAGGCTTCGCTGGTGATCCTCTGTGAATTTTGGTAGCATTGTGAAGTCCAGAAATTTAGAGAGAGAGATCATCCTTGGGAAGGGAAACCTATGACTTATACTGTACAACTTAGTATAGTACCTTAAGAAGGCCTCACTTATGTCCAACTGTTGGAAGTAATAAGCCCGCTTATATGTTTGCCTTGTTGGGATACTCTGGTTTTGTATGCAAGGAGTTTGGATGCCCTTTTCCGGATTCCCAATACTTTTGATTTGAGTTACTCACAGCACATTGTGCTGAGTTAATAAAGAGGGCATTGATGAACTGTCACAATTACTCTGTTACGTCCTACAATAATAGATACCCAGTTCCCTCTGTGTGTCTGTTTTGAACATTGCCATATAACTTATTATTTTACCATGAATATTGGCCTTGAAAGCATCCCAGAGGGTAGCATTGAAAACCTCAGGTGTATCACTGAGTTGAAAATACATTTAACTTTCTTTTTCTAACCACTCTTTGAAGTTGCTATGTGTTAGAAGGAATGTACCCATGCTCCACTGATAGGCTGAGAGGGGTTTATTGCTGACCTCCGTTGTGAGACTGACACAAGCATGGTCTGAAATTACTAGTGGACCTATGTTCGACTTCAGGAGGGAGGAAATATGTTGGGATTGGATCAGGAAGAAATCTGTCCTGATGCTATTATTAGGCAAGGCTGAATGAAATGAAAGGTCCCTAACAGTGAGATTTAGGGATTTCCAAGGGTCCACAAGTTGGATGCATTGGGTCAGGTGTGAGAGCTGGCAGGCACCTCCACTTATCCACGTATGGGTCCCAGACCTTGTTAAGGGTGAGTTCCATGGAGCAAGTGGCATCTGACCCACTGGCATCTGGAATGTTGGCAGAGCACCCACAGGAGGACCCACAGGCTGCAGGAAATCATTAGTCGCTGGAGGAAAGGTAAGTAAAGAGAGGGCAGGAAGCAAACTGTAGGAGTTGGAAGGGATTGCAGATAATCCCTATCTAGGGTCAGCTTACATTTGTACTGGCATTGTAAGGAGGCAGTACAGCGCAGTGGTTTAAGGCTCTGAGCTGCAAACCTGGAGACCTAGGTTTGAATCCCACAGCCCCCATTTACATACTGTGTGACCCTGAGCAAGTCATTTAACTTCCTTATGCTCCCAGATCACACCTGTAAACATGCTTTCAGTTTGCATGTCTCCTCCTGTAAAAAAAAAAAGGTTCTGACATATTCCCAATGCCTGATGTTAGCTCAGAGCCATGGCAAATCCCAGCTGCCCTGTTCACCTGGTGAGCACAGCTTCTGTAAGATGAATCTGAGCTTCTTTTCCTCCTAAAGATATGAGAAAAACAGTTTGTCTAATCTCAGAAAATAAGAATTCGGTATATAAAGAGGGAGATTTTTCAGTCAAACTAATGATTTGGGGAAGGCCATTATTCTATAAGTAGTAATCTTCCCTCCAAAGGTCAGACTGAGCTTCTTCCATCTAGCTAAATTTACCTCTAGATCCGCAATTAGTCTTTTGAGATTGCTGCTTGACATCTTATTAAGATTTTGGAACAATAATCATTCCAAAGTTCTGTAGGTGGAGGGAACCCATGTCAGTTACAATGGGCAGTAGGTTCCTGTTTGCAGGCTCCATTGAAAGGAAGGACCTCAGTTCTTTTCTCAATTGATTCTTACCCCCAAAATGCTGTGAAAGTCTTTGAGAATGCCAACACCTACAGGGTGGAGGTGACCAGGTTCGATAGTGGCAGCAGCAGCAGATCATCTGCACATGCTAGGGTTTTATGAGGCTTTACCAGACGATGCCCCACACAGCCTTACACTTCCTGAACTTGCATAGCAGGGGTTCCATAGCCAGTAGATTCAGGAGGGGAAAGAGGAAGAAACCCTGCCTAGTGCCACGCTGTAAGGTAGCTTGCCTGGAAATTATTCCGTTAGTCTGGATCCTTGCCTTTGAGTTTGTGTACAGCAGCTGGAGCAGTGAAGTAAGCTTTGGGCCCATGACAATGTGGTCCAGAAACTAATACAGAGAGGCACACTCAACAGAGTCAAATTCCTTTTCTGTATCTATTCTCATCAGGAGGGCAGGGTCCTTCTGAATGGTGGCTACCCCTACTCCCAGTATTGCAGCTCAGATGTTGTCCGTTATCATTTGCCCCTTCACAAAGTCATCTTGATGCTTATCTACTAGGAACAGAATTGGGGGGGTCCCATCTGGTAGCCAGGTTTGGTAATATTTTGGCATCCATATTAAGATGGGATATGGGCATGTAATTGGAGATCACTTGGGGGGTCCTTGCATGGCTTGGGTATCAAGACAAACAGGCCTCCAACATCAAGGATGGTAGTGTGTTTGCCTGCATGGAAGAAGGTGTGAGTCTAACAGCCTGGTTGCCAGCTGAGTCTGAAAGACCTGGCAAAAATCGACAAGTAGTCCATCCAACCCAGGCATTTCCCTTTGCATGGGGTGGTCAGAGCAATCAGGGATTCCTGAATTGTGATGGGGGACTCCTAGGCCTGTTGATGATCATCCATGAATTTTGGTAGCATTGATTGATTTATAATCAGATATACCTTGAGCCAGAGGCTCTTTATAGAGGCCTCATCAGAAAATTTCCACAAATAGTTGATATAGGAATCAACCACAGGGATAACAAAGAAGCTTACAGGAAAGTAACTAACATAGACTGACAAGTAGGACTTGAGTGCAAGCACAGTAAGGGGTACGTTGTTCAATTCTCAAGTACACTAAGAACACCACAAACAGTAATTGACAATTAAAATACATAATAGGACAAGAGGCACAACATGGCTGTGGTTACTTATCAGAAGTGCAGACATACAAAAATGGCTAGCAACAGGACCCAAAGAATAAGTGCATTTATTTAGAACAGAGGGATACTAGAGGCGTAGAAGTATAGACAGAGAGGTAGAAATTAGGCAGGGATAGGGCAGTGTGGAACATTACATGGATAAAGCAAGGGAGAAGGTGGGGAGGCTGCGGAGGTTAAATAAAATGACAAGAGAAGCACTGACCGAATTGCAGTTACAAAGCATTAGCAGGGGTGAACAGAGGTAATGGGGCTAATCACAAAAAGAGGTTGGGAGAGGTAGATAAGAGAGAAAATAGAGTGTGGCAATAGATGTGTAGGACCAAAACAGGAGAAACCTGTCTGCACAAGGTAGTGACATGGAGGAGAAGGAGCTATGATGAGGTAAAGGGGAGAGGGTGAGAGAAGGTAAGAGAATACAGGGAAGCAAAATTAGGTAGAGGAAAGAGAAAGTTAGCTAGTGGCAATATTAGAGGAGGCATTAGGAGAAAGTGTGTAGAGAAAACAGAAAAGAAGGGATGATTTGGGAGAGATTGAGGATGAGAGAGCCACAACAAAGAAGATGGACGGGTGGAGATGGAAAGTAGGGTTGAGGATCGTGTGAGGGGAGAGATGGGGAGATGAGACTATATGATAAGCTACAGGTTGAATGGTTAGCCACTGGGTGGGAAGAAGAAGTGTAGAGAGGGGAGATAAGGGACTGCTAGCAGTCACACTCGCAACAGGAAGAAGGATAGTTTTGGTTTCTGAGGGCCTAGTTGAGCAACTTTGTAGGTCAACATTGAAGAGTTAAACCAGGTACCCTGGCACCCAGGAGCATAGCCCAGAGAGTCCTGAAAGGAACTTCGGGAGCGTTGTTTGACCCAGTGTTTCGAGATTGATGGGACGACAGAGAAGGTTTTGCACACCAGGTGGAGTGGGTCCAAGGGACGTTTTCACGAAGAGTATACTTGGTATCACATATGAGTTCAAGAAGCCACTCAGTTGTGAATAAAGTCGCACGAATGAGTAAGCGGTGAGCTCCAAGCATGAGATGACAGGCCACATCAGGAAGTTTTTAGATCTTTAGGCATTTGGGCTTGCAGCCCCATACACTACTAGGCTGTAGTCGATGGTCAAATCATAAGCTAGATACTGCAATGAGAGCCTCTTAGGGCACTGTTATTCCTGTACAGTAGGCCAACTTCATTAGATGATTTTGCCTCTGATCAATATGCTGCGGAGGATAGGTTAATAAAGTTATACCTAAGTATTTAAAACTACACACCATTTGAAGTTTGCAGTTAAGAATTTTTAGTTGAAAACCCTGTGTCTGTTTTTGGTGATGTGAAAACTGGTTTACTTTTTCATAGTTGAGAAGTAGCTTGGTTTAAGAACCACTTGCTTCAAATTCACCTGCATTATTGATTCTAGGTAAGGCTTTGCGTGGTGTATAACACTGCATCAGTGTACAATAGTATGTTGCCCAATTTTGAGGTAGGCGTTGGGAACAAACCAAAGGCAGCAGCCTAGTATGGAACATGAAACCCCAGTAATGATGACCTGCTGTCTACATGGCTGAATGTTTTACTTTGGATGCTGCCAGGAGATACTCCGAACCAGCCACTGATTCATAAGACAGTCCCAAAATGGATAATTGTTCAAAAGATGCTCATGATTAACAAACAAAATTTGGTGAGGTCAATATATAGCCCCCACGAAAAGACCTTGTCCATTACATTATCTATGTGGGTGCAGGCTGTAAAGGTTCGACACCCCAAACTTAAGACCTGACAGCATATCAGCCAGCACATTAAGGCTTTCCTTGTGGTGCAGATCACGAGAGTTTGACACTTCTGAGCTGAAGGACCCAGCATTTTAGTCAGTACAACGCCTCAGGTGCAGGTTATGAGGTTCAACACCTTCAGGGCCAGATTAAGCTCCTGGGGGCCTGGGACACTGACCTCCAACGGCGCAGTGTTTACAACATGTGAAAATCCCCAACATCTAGGGGGGTCAAAGCGCCCCCAGAAATTACGGAAAAATGGTTGAAATGGTGCTTTGGGGGCCTTATAGTTGATTTATCTCTACTGTAAAAGTGACACTTTTGCTGGAAAAATACTCAACATGCCACTGCTCAATCATATTGTATGCTTCCATATTCCATATATGGATAGTACAAATTTGTATATGCTTTCAGAATATGAATATAAACATCGGTGGATAATACCAATATATAATATTTGAGCGAGACAAAGCGAGATAAGGATGTTCAAACTTTAGAGGTCTGAGAGGGGCAGAGTCTGAAGTGTTTCTCCATTCAAAAGAAAGGTGCTACAAGAACTGCTAAGTTCAGGGTGGAACAGCAGTGGACTGGATGGCATACATCAGAGACTAAAAACTTAGGTGGAGCTAGGATAGCCATTATCAGAACAGTTTATTGAGCTCTGAGCACAGGAGGTCCCATTTTTTGTTTTTGTTTTAGAGTGACATCTTGGCGCCTAAGAATTGCTAGTACAGAGTACTCAGCAGCCAAAGACAAGTGTAAAGATGATTCACTGGCCACTGAGGTGGACGATAGGGAGATAGGCACTGACCCAGGGTCTACAGGCCAAACTCCATCACTTGCTGGGCAAGAAAGGCAGAACTTGGCCGCCGGATCCCTATAAAAGATATCTAGGGCAACAAAAAAATCTGTATTTCATATTATAGCCTATCCGCCTGAATGTGACAACCTCATAAAAAAGTGGTGAGGCCCAGAGAAGACAAGACTCAGTGTAAAACATCAGGAGAAGAAAGGGAACTAAGATGAATATGGATTTGCAGGACTGACTACACAGTCAAAAGTAGAGATGTTCATCTACAGCATCTTACAGGTAGTGCAAACAGCCAGTTACAAAGAATAAAGGGGCATATCAATCAGACAGTCTGACACAGTCAATAGAAACAATTTCATCAAAAAATGGCAGCTTCTCCAACAACCACAGGATGTACCAATATGTAAACTAGTGTAGTCAATCCAAAAGATTGCATGAGACGTCCCATGAGCAGAACAACTTAAGCACACAGTTACACTGAGTAATGCACAGGGGCACGTGCTGCATTTAGTAACTATCAGGAAATATACCCAGGCAGGAGGAGGAGGACAAGAAAGAAAAGGTAGAAATAAGTTACGTTCCAGAAAATCCCTTGTTTGGTTGGTGGAAGGGCCCATGGGATCATACCCTGACACTTGGTCGCTTCTCACCCATTCTCTATTCATGAAATTCCCCAATACAAAATCAATTTATGCTACTAGAACATGGTATGTGTGACTTAGCAGTTGCAAATGTATCAATAATGTCATCAAAGCTGATTTGTAAAGTATATCACTTTCAATACTTAGAAAGTGAGTGCACTCACGATGGTCATCTCATTGTAGATCGCAGTTTTGTTTTAATGAGGGCCATTTTGCTGAATGAGCGTTCACCTGAACAGTTAGTCATCATCAGTGACAGGTACATGCGAAGCTGACAAGAAACATTAGGAAAGGTCTCACAGTTCTTTAGTACAGAAGTAGTGATGCTCGAGATAGTGGTGAATCACAACCTCTTGCCTTTGCAAAGCTGATGAACTGAGACATTTCAACGCAGGAAGACCTCAACAGACAAGTCTGATGGGTATTCTTGAGCTAATTTCGAGCCTCAAGATGTATTGCCTCATCAGTTAAGACGTCCAGAGTCCTATAACTTTAAGCGATCAACAGACACTTTAGTCCCGAAATCCTAGAATTCAAAGCCATAATGAGACAATCTATTATAACCAAGTAGGTCTCAGTCTGAAATTTCTCTCGATTAGAACAACTCCTTCAGATTGAACACATACTGCATGATCTTTTCCTTTTCCTTAAGGATCAGTTCTGTAACTAGAGGGAGCCAGATAATTCCTTGTGTCACATTTCAAATTTATTGAAACTAACGAATGTGTTGACAAAGGTTCGAGATGTCAGTAATTGAACAGCTGATTTAAGATCAATTTTGCTATATTGCAAAGATTTGCTTGACGCATTAAATCTGACAAGAATGGTATTCCACAGATCACAAAGAAATGCTGTTTTGACTAACCCCATGGTTTGGGACAACGAGTCTGCCTCATGTCTTGAGGTGCCATTCTGATGTTCATCGTAGACATTTACTCTAGAGCAGCTTTGATGTCGGCATAGCTGTCAAAGTGCCATGGTTGCATCAGCACCTGCAGATACACCGTGTGTCAGATTAGTGACTTCAGTGTCAATCCACCACCTTTCTCCTTTAATGTTTCATCAACACTGACCAGCGGTGTGTGCACGCAGAGAAGAAAGTGTACTTTCTGCAGAAAAAAAAAAGGCTGCCTTGACACAGCAATCAACAGAATTAGAACAGACTAGGTTCAGAGAATGGGCAGCGCCAAGATACAAATATTGCTAGGGGTTCACTTGTCTGATGCGTAGGCATGCCATAAAAGTATCATCCAGCCATGTTGTTTGCATTGTCGTATGACTGTGCCACAATCCATGAACGTCAATGGCTTCAGTCTTCAAGTAGTCTAGCAGGTATTTACTGGGTCTTCAGCCATATGACTGCTAATTTGCAGGAAAGTCAAAAGCGCTCAACTGGAACACCATTTAACACATATCGAGCAATCACAGTCAGCTGATCAACGTGAGTTAAATCAGGCGTTGAATCAACAGATACTGAAATAATACTTGGCCATTCACGATTTCTCTAACAATAGATGCCTCTAACATGGTTTGCCATGAGTTTGAATGAATTCTTCAAATATAGTTGAGGACAGGTAAGCAGGCTTTCCTCAACCAGCATTACCAAAGTTTTCTATATGTGTGGCCAGAAAGGATCAAACTTACGATGAATTCTATGCAACCAAGGAAGTTGCCATTATGTTTTTATCAATTATTTCATCATCTCCTCGGAGGCCAGGCCCCTCTCAGCCAGAAGAGTAACAACAACCACTACCGACACAATACATCAAGCGCCAATACTACTTTCTCTCCTGACACTGCTTCTCCAAACTACGGTCAACATGGCAATATTCTTTCGAGACGGTTGCAAATGCTGAGAATGCAATCTCTGTACACGTCACTTTCTTCATAGTATGAATCTCTCATCAGCTTTTTCCAGTCATTAAAACCATCAACTAAAAACTGATCCTTCTGACTTGTCATCAAGCGTCAGAAGAAACAGTATAGAGATCCTTTGAAGGACTATATAGCATCCATTTCCTCAGATCCATCTCACCATTACGTCCGCCTGGTGTAGAACATGTGATTTTTCATGAAACAGAAATGCCCCTTTGGCTGTCTCTGTGTTGGGTTGTAATAACACTTTGACTTCATGTAACTGTCAGAGTCAGTCTTATTCTGGCAACTGTCTGGTCCTTTCTCAATCCAGAAGTCCACTGTGGAGGAGCGTCTGGGGAACCACTCCATGAGGATCAGTTGATCGACATTCACATTCACACGTGTACTGAGTGTGATGAATCGCTGATAACTCCTTCTGTCCCAAAAACATGTCATCATTTCTCATTTGTGGATGGCAGTCAAAAGGACACTGGTGGACAACCACAGTATTGTCTTAAAAATGTTCTAAATCAGATTCCACATTAGGATGTGCCTGTGAAAATTCAGAGTTGACTGTAGCATTCACACTTGCTGAGGGATAACTAGTTGGGGTGACAAGGACATCAGCTGACACAGAAGCATTAATTGCGAAAAATTGACTGAGTCGAGGGGTCTTAGCCAACACGGAATTCAGTTTATCTTGCTTCTCTTTCGCAATGCGAAGTTTCAGAGCACCTGATTGCAAAAACCTTCGTGGCATTTTCTTTAATCTTATACACACACTGTCTCCCCATGTCCCAGTCAGACCTGGGAAACAAAATGAGGATTGAAAAGAACTGCATACAGTAGTAATTGTTAGTAATCACACAGTTAACTGTCAACATAGTTGGAAGCCACAATAATGTTATTCTCTATCCAAAATTTTAAGGACTACATTTTTCTTTTCTTTCATTCCTGAACAAAATACTAGGATGACGTTTTTAAATGTTTCCTCTCCCAAGTCATTCCCACCATATAAAAATGAAATTGACATCCTTGTTTTCAGTATTAAAGCAGCACTGCAATAATCAGTAAATTTTACTTACACTTTTTATGAAATTTGGATGCCACTCATCCTAGACTTGTATGATCCCTTCTTTCCATAATTTGAAACTGACCTTATTCTTTTTTTTCCATGTTTGAAATAATACAAGGAGTTCTCTTTTTAATATGGCTCGGACTGGGACTTCATCAGTATTCTCTGCTGTTTTTGTCTATCAGTTGTTTAAATATCACTTCTGTTGTGTCTAAAATGAACTATCAAGTTGTAGAGCGAGTGCTCCTGACCTTATGGAACAATAGGTGTTCATAAACAGCTGATAATATTGATGAAAGACCTGGTCAGGCCATATTGAGAGAGTGCTCTTTTATTGTTTCAAACATGGAAAAAGTAACTAAACAGACTCACATTGTGGAAAATGGAGTACCATACACATCAGAAAGTAAGTGGCAATCTAAAATAACATAAAAAGTATAGAATCAACATTTTCACCAGATTCATACACAGCTGCTTTCATAAAATATCAGAAACATGTGGAGCACCATTATTTATCCTCTCAAGCTGCCACTTAGAAAATGGTTAAAAGTATTCCAGGCTTCTGATTGGCTGAGGGACTTCTCTAGCTCGGCATCTATCAGACAACAGATGCCCGTCTATTAAAAGTATCAGCCCAGCCAACCCCATGACCATCACCACTGTCCTGCTGCCCAACCTGGTCTCTAATAGGCTAAAACACCCTCATTTCATTTTCAAATCTCCGCCATTGTATTTGTCTTAACGAGCTGAGACCACACCAGTCCACAAGGCGTTCTCCCAATAACATTATGAACCTAATGCATATCCCTGCTGAAATAGGCAGAGCACAGCCAGTAGAAAGAAATAAATTAACCTGTTTTCACAAGTTACTTTTCTTTCTATCTACCACCGTCCACACCTGAGCTGTCACGATTTGACAGTACAATGGACAACGTGGCATTTTGCCCCATTATCCACAGAAATCCTGATCACACTTTTAAAATCAAAACAGAAAACCACTATTTTTTTCTATGAGTCACCAAGACAGCCACTGAGCTGGCAGGCTCCAACCCTCATGCACACATCAGCAGACACCACCAAAATGACAATCTAAAAAGATCTCCAAAAACAACAACAGCAGTTTTCATTTTCAGACTATGGCGTTATACCGCCATCTACTCACCACCACTCATCCGATGCTCACCTGTCTCTTAACCCAAAGACAAGCAACTCTATTTTTTTCAATCCACATAACCTAATTTTCTAGCACATAACACCCTCCAGGGTGGGCGGTATAGGCTATATCCACCCTTCCAGGGCTATAAGACCCTCCGCCTGTGGCATCAAGCATCATTACACCCCTGGGTGGGCGGGTACAGCCAATACCGCCACCCTGTTGAGTATTATTAAGGTAGCACACAGCATGTATCAAGCATGCTTTTATTTGAAATTGCAAGCCATGATGTAGCTCTCATACAGATATGTACTGTACACTATTCCCATAAACTTTAGCACAAAATGATGATGAAGACTAAAAGGCAGTCTTACTTACCTCTGATAAACTCTCCTCTCAGCCTGAAAATGAATGAACTACTCGAGTCGGCCAGGCACCACGGTCTTCTCTTTTACTAGTCAGACTCGATAGCAAAATGCTCTAAAAATAGAAAAACAGAAAAATAAATTCTGTATCTTGAAGCCAATTAAAGCCCTCTGAACTGTAAATGCCATCACTGATGACCTGAAATCATCCAAGCAGACCTCTAAAGCAGTAGGTAAGGCTGGGGGGGGGTTAGAGTGTATTAGTAGGGGTATCACAAGTCGTAAAAGGGAGGTAATAATCCCTCTTTACAAGACACTGGTTAGGCCCCATCTGGAGTACTGCATGCAGTATTGGAGGCCACACCTTCACAAGGACATTAACCAAATTGAGGCAGTCCAGAGAGGGCAACCAAAATGGTGCAGGGACTGCATCCGAAGACATATGAGGACAGATTAACAGAGCTCAATATGTATACCTTGAGCAAAGGAGGGAGAGAGGTGATATGATCAAGGCATTCAAGCACCTTAAGGGCATTAACAAGGTGAAAGAGTCTAACATGTTTAAATATAAGAAAAATAGTAGGACAAGAGGACACAGTATGAGATTAGAGGGGGCCGATTAAGGGGGAATGTGAGGAAAATCTTTTTCACAGAAAGGGTGGTGGATGCATGGAATGGCCTACCTCAGGAAGTGGTGGCTATGAATACAGTGCAGGGCTTCAAACAGGCATGGGATAGGCATAAGGGAGCAATACAAATGAGTATGAATAGATAGGCCACTGACCAGACAAAGGACAATAGCACATTTATAAGATAGAAAAAGAAATGGCAGACTGCATGGGCCTTGGCGGTCCTTATCTGCCTTCAACTTCTACGTTTCTATGTTTCTATGGAGAGCCTCCCTCACCACAGAGGGCTCCAAGGGTATGAGTAACTGCATTGTAGTTAGACAGGGAAGCAGCATTATTATGGCAAGGAACATGTTTGCTTTGGGAGACAGTAACACCAGTTGTCAAGTTAAGCAGGTAGGTCACTAACCCTTTAACTCAATGTTCTCCATCACAAAGAAATGCCTAATTGCAGTACTTCCTCCCTGCCCTGGTAAGCGTAAGGGGTACCATGATCAGCCACATATGGTATCTTGGTATGGGGGGATATGTAAACTGCGAATAACTTCCTTCCTTATGACAGGACTAGAAGGCTAAATAGTAAGTTCAACTTAGCCTTCTAGTCCTGTCATAAGGAAGGAAGTATTCAGATTACATATCCTCAAGTTGAACACTGTCTGTAATTTGTTGTTGAGGTAATAAAAGTACAATTTCCATTTAATACATTTAAACAACTTAAACTCAAGTAGTTGAATTTGAAATCATGTAGATTCACTCTCAAAAGGAAGGAAGGGCATTTCTATTACAGCAACAACAAGGAAATTACAGTGCGCAGTGGTGTGTGTGTGTGTCAGTTTTGTGCTTGTGCTTACAGTGCTTCTGTACTTAGTGCTGTTTATTTTTTTTATTTGCTCATTTATTTATTGCTCTATGCCATTACTGCCCTGCCCTAATGCCTTGCATGCCATTGCCAATTGCTATGTAAATAATATAACTTTATTAAGCCTTGCCTTGCTAGTTAATAGCTCCCCCTCAAAATTAGGGGATGCCACTGCTCATCCATCCTCTATGCCCTGCCCAGCTGCCCTATGAGTTATGAGACTGGGAGGTTATCAGCACAGCAGTCAGAGGAATACAAATTTGATGTGGGTACAGGGCGGCAGGGCGCTGGCATTCATGATCATCACAACAACAGACTCACTCAACCATATGGGGCCTGGCCCCACTCTCACATGTTCTAACAAGAGCGAGAGATGGGCTCACAGTCAGGTGTGTGGGGCAGCAGGGGCTGCTGGATTGTGCAGGGGAGGGGACTCTGGGAGAAGTAGTGGGAGGTGGGATGCAAGCCTGGATGGCTGCCTGCCAGTGCCTGGAGCTGTTGGACAATAGCTAAATAATATAAATATAATAATAAAAAATAATATCAAATAATAATAGTCAAATTAACTAGCCTGGGAGTGGGTCCCAGGGTGGTAGCCTGGGTAAAACATTGGCTGGACAACAGGACCACAGAAGGTAATTGCAAATTGAGTCCACTCTGAAGAAAAAGGGGTTACTAGTGGGGTACCGCAGGATTCAGTACTGGGTCCAGTCCTTTTTAATGTCTTTATAAGTGACATTGCAGAGGGACTGGAAGGAAAAGTATGCCTCTTTGCAGATGACACAAAGATCTGCATCAGGGTTGATACACAAGAAGGCGTAGAAAGGATGAGAAGGGGTTTGGCAAGGTTGGAGGAATGGTCAGAAGTAAGGCAGCTTAGATTCAATGCAAAGAAGTGCAAAATAATGCACCAGGGAAACAAAAACTCAGGGGAAGATTACACAGTGGAGGGGGAGGTAGGAACAACAACAAAAATGGAAAGGGACCTGGGGGTAATCATATCAGATGATCTAAAGGTTGGCGCAAGCAATGTGAGAAGGTGGTAGGGAGGGCGTGGAGGATACTGGGATGTGAGGCAACACCAGCAGAAAACAGGAAGTTGTTATCCCCTGTACAGACAGTTGGTGAGACCCCATCTAGTAGAACTATAGGTACATAGGAGACTTAGAAATGTCCAAAACAAACTTGGAAGTAAGCACGAGGGCGTGGTGCTACAATACCAGTTCATTTATCCAAAACACAAAAGTAGACACACACCTCTAATAACAGGGCACCAGTCTAAATATAAGTTAAACTTTTATTAACACATGCCAAAAAACCTGGCGTTTCAGATGAAAATTACATCCTTTCTCAAAGGTCATCCGAAACGCCGGTGTTTTGGCATGTGTTAAATAAGTTTAACTTATATTTAGACTGGTGTGTGCTCTACTTTTGTGTTTTAGACTTAGAAATGTGTTCAGTCTTCAGGTATAGTAGCAAATCTGAGCACTATTTTAGATGCCAGTAAGTGAGTACCTACCCCAAGGCTACTACGAGGTAAGTAGTTCTTAAGCATTTAAAAGGCTTTTAATTTGTATATAACATGATGGTATACCATTAACAGGGTGTCATAATAATAGCTCGGGTGAGAGGCGCTGTCAAAAATAGTTTCAGTGATAACAGCTAACTATGCATGACAGTGTGGTATGTTAGAGCACTGTACATGTAGCCAGGTAACTCTTTTCACTGATGGCATCTTGTTTAAGAATGTGAGTGTGGGGTGCTTGGCCATGCTGTCAGAGGTAGAAGTAAGAACTGTTCATGGGCTCCCCTCCTGCAGACCTAGGTTCAACGTTCAAGCCTGATGACTTCTATTTTTTTTTCATGACCACAGTTGCACCCCACCTCCATCCTCCAGAGTTTCATCCCCAGAGGTCCAATACTTAATTCTCCCCTTCCTCAGCTGCATCCCTCTGGAAGTGAGTCCCTCCTGAGTTCCTCCCTAGAGCACACATTCAAACATGAGGTATATAATGCTCAGACTCAGAGACAACAATGGCTTACCAATACTGGTACAAGTCTGTCCTGGAGCCGGAGGATTGTGCAGGAGAGGGATTGGAGGGACGGAAGAGCTGGATCTGGCTGCCTGCCTACCGGCATTGCCGCATTGCATCTGGGCCGATTAAGATGAATAGAGCCACGGACGACCATATTTTTTTTCAACTGCCGTCCAGACTCGTGAGGCAGAGTCGGGATCAAGAGCAACAGGGAGTTAGTACTAGGGACTCGGGGAGGCGGGAGGGCACTCAGACAAGAGAGAGGGAGTACTAGTGTCCACTGACTTGACCGTCATCTCAGAGAAGTAAACGAGAGGAGAGGCGTATGTGCCGAAAGTTAACTGTGGAGGCCTGGAGACGGAGTGTGAAGTATTCGGAGGACAGCAAGTCAGGAAATTAATTCACAACTTGAACTTCCAAATACTTAATTTAACATGAAAAACATCACATGCAGGCTGCAGCAGACCAGACCAGTTCATCTAACTTCCTTCTACCTACCCGGGCCCGGCTACACCCCTCCCCGGGCCCCACCTCCCAGAATAAGAAAGATTCATTCAGGACGGTCGGGACCTCAGGGCGATTCATTAAAAAAAAAAAATCATTAAAAGAGAGAAAGAAAGGACCTTCCATCCAATCCAGGCAATAGGCTTGACTCGTCCCAACTCCCAGCTCGGCCTCGGGCCGGCTCGAGTTTTCAATTCTGACACTGTGTACCTCAGACAGTAAGTACCTGTCGTGTGAGTGATCACTGATTTTAGTTTTTTGTTTTTTTTGTCTCCTCTCCTCACTAGTCTCAGTAGTACTTCTGTACCGCACTACCGCCAAGTAGCTTAAGTTTTGTTTTATTTTCGAAAACAGATTAGCCCGGGAACCTCTTCAACGGACCCAACCCACGTCTGCTCAGCTCTATCTCCTCCAAACCTCTGCGTGGTGCGTAGGTATGTACACTAACTTACATGCGCAGTCAGACCAGACGATACACACCACATGACTTCTCTGCTAGTTGGCCTGCATATCATCTGATTCTCCCCCCCTGTTCCATTGGAGTCTAATCAGGTGACACTGCTGGCAAAAACAGGAACAGCAGGGGCCGCCGGCAGCAAGTCCTTTAAAGCAGCGGCACCGGCAGCCACTTTTAAACGGCAACTTGCTTTTTTTTGCCTTATATTTACACGCAAGTCTGGCATTTCTCAGGGGTACCCCCCCCCCATGGTGGGGAGCCTGGGGCATTTGCCCCATTTGGCCCCCTCTTAATCCGGGCCTTACACCTTCCACTGAGCATAAGGACCCCGCAGCATTTTGACCAGGTAATATCAGCATTTCCGAGCAGCCTTCCAGCGTGCACCACTCCAGTCACACAGAACTGAATTTCTCGGAATTTGGAGAAGGAGCCCCGCTGAGGCTACGTGTCAGCACCCCACCGCCCCCACAACCACCACCACCCTTGGTTGACTTGGTGATTTATAGAGAGACAAGAATCAAGTGACTTGTGAAAAAAAAATAAATCAGGCAACTCTCCCATTTGCAGGTTATCATTACCTACCACTAGGGGCTGCTATTCAGCCCATACATTCCCTAAACTGCCTGGTATGTGTAGTATAAGAGTACCCATAACCTGCTCAAAACCCTTGCCTTATATCTCCTTACACAGCAGCACTTAACTTTCCATTCTTTAATGATCCATAACATAAACTATTATGGATTCGATACATAACATTTCTATAGAATTTAAATGCAGGTCCATCCCATATCTACTAGGCATCAATGCTATCTCTCTCTCTCTCTCTCTCTCTCTCTCGTGCAAACTGTTGATATGGCTAACTCTCCTCTTGATGACTCTCACTCCCAGTATACCACCTTCCTGCCTCTTCCCTACTCTACCACTCACTACCCCTACTCCTGCCCTCCATACACCCTTTCTGCTGCCCACCCCGGTGATAACTCCCCCCTCATTAACCATGTCCCACTCCCCCACCAACACTTGCTCCAAACCACCTGCTCCCTGAAACCATGATTACCCCCTTTCTATATAGCCCAAAATTATTGCTCTTCGCCTGCTCTCATGTTACCAATAATCTAACCCAACATGCAGGCCCAGTACTGTGCAATCACAAAAAGATCATAATAAGTTTCCTATCCAGGATCTCCATTATCCTGCTGCTCCTTATGGGCAATATTCACCCCAATCCTGGCCCTACTATCCCCACCCCTTGCCTGTCAGCACATTCCAAAGGACTACGTATGGCCACTGTAAATATATGTAGCCTCCAAAAGAATCTTGCCCAGCTACAAGCCTGGGTCTGCCTACACAACCCCAATGCACTAGCTGTAACTGAAACATGGCTGTCCCAGAACACCCCAGACTTGGCTGTTTACATACTGGGCTACTCATTGTTCAGATCTGACTGGCTGAGCAGGCGGGGTGGAGACAGTGCACTGTACCTTCAGGATCAACTGCAAGGTATTAAAATTACTATGACGAGCCCTATGGCTGGTGCTCAATCCCTCACCCTTAGGGTGACTGTTGGCAACTTGGGTAAATCCCTCTATCTTATGTCAGTCTATATTCCCTCTTGCAACCAGAAGGAGGCTTTCACATCCTTCCTAAATATCATCACCCAGCTACCAAATAGCTCCGAAATCATTGCCCTAGGTGACTGTAATACAAACTGGCTTGCCCCCCAAACTTCCTCCCTCAGAGATGCAGCTGCTGCCCAAAATCTTTCTCAAATGGTTCATACCCCTACTAGAGTAAACCAACTCAGGGGCACTAGTTCCTTCATTGATCTCATCCTTGCGAACCACTCTAAGTGCATACAAGATGTCAAGGTCCTCCCAGACTCACTCATGATCACTCCCCTGTTACATGCCACTGGACAAATAGCTGGAAGCCCCCCCTTCGAGGATTTCCATGTATCACCAGCTAAAGAAAGGGTCCCGAGCACAACTTCGGAACCATCTCCTTCACCTTGACTGGTCCCCACTTGATCACCAATCGTCGGTGGATACTGCCCTGTCCTTCTTCATTAGCTCCTTCCAAGCTGCCTGAAACATCTTCGCCCCCTTTGTTAAGGGGATAGAAAAAATTAAATCCTCACCATGGGTAAATCGGTGATTGCTCGATCTAATGAAGTCCCGTGATAACCTATCAAATCAAATCAAATCAACTTTATTTTTATAGCGCCTTTCAAAACCAAGGCG
The DNA here is from genome assembly GCA_016271365.2 of Neoceratodus forsteri. Lineage (NCBI taxonomy): Eukaryota > Metazoa > Chordata > Ceratodontiformes > Ceratodontidae > Neoceratodus > Neoceratodus forsteri. Next base: position 249,125,008 of record CM028135.1, on the reverse strand, counting down.
CTGTACATCAAATGAATACATCATAATAAAATTGTAAAACAGCATTAAAATGTAACAGCCATAACTAAACAAATGCCAGGCTAAATAAATATGTTTTCAAACCAGTTTTAAAACCACTGTCACCATGCCCTTGAATCTGGCCGCCCTTCTGATCGCCAACTGTACCACGCTGACCGAAACTCATGCACCTGGGCTATCCACCAGGCAAAGGCTGCTTTTTATCAGGCAAACCTTACTGCCACCTGGGGAAATGGAAAGAGGTCCTGGGAAAATATGAAAGAACTTAGTGGCAAGTCTGCCTCCCCCCCCCCACAATACTTATCATCGACTGTGTCTCCACACAAGACCCTAGTAGGATAGCAGATGCATTCAATGTTTCATTCTCCCACCTCAGTTCTATCCTTCCCCCCCGACTTCTTTACTGCATCTACTGGATAGTTCCCACCACCCCTCTGCACTCCACCTTTTCATTTCATAACTATCTCCCCTAGTGCCGCCTGCCCTTATCTCGCCATGTTCCTTGGAAGGACAAAGCAGAGTGGTGACTTGGCGACTCTCTTGATGCAAAGCTGCTCTCCTTAACCCTTGATGCAGTTCTAACACCCCTAACAAAAATACTCAATATGTCTCTGTGCCTAGGGCAGTTCCCTTCACCATGGAAAAGGGCAGTCATTACCCCAGTTCATAAAAGCGTAGACTGTACCTCTTGTAATAACTATAGGCCCATCTCCATGCTTCCTCCCTTCTCAAAAGCTTTGGAAAAAATTGTTGTAGATCAACTTTCTGATTATCTAGACTCATACCACCTACTAAGCCAGCAGCAGCAGCATGGTTTCAGGAAAGGGCACAGCACTAACACTGCCCTGCTTGAGTTTACCTCCTTTATCCATGATGCCCCTGATCAGGGAGCCCTGGCTGGATCTGTCTATATTGATCTTTCCAAGGCTTTTGATACTGTCAATCACAGTATGCTGATAAATTCCCTCCACTCTGTTGGTGTTTCTCAAGAGACAGCTGACTGGTTCTCCAACTATCTCCATGGCCGTACCAAGCAAGTAAAAATAAATAGCATTCTTTCCACAACCCTTCCTGTCCTCTCGGGTGTCCCACAGGGGTCTATCCTAGGCCCGATCCTTTTCGCTTTATAATTAAACTCCCTCCCTGTGGCCTCCAATGGGTGCCTGCTCCTTAATGCTGATGATGCCATGATCTTTAGTCAACACCCTGACCCTACCCAGCTCCAAAAATCCTTGCAGGGCTTCTTCGCTGAAATAGAATCATGGTTTACCTCCCACAAGCTTGTCCTATACTACAAAAAAACTAAGGTCATGCTATTTGCCCATCCCCAACATAAGCATAATGTGGCCAAATTATCCATATTTAATTCCCAAGGTACCGCACTGGAATCAGTCACCAGCTTTAAATATCTAGGGGTCACCCTTGACTCGGCCCTTACCTTCCACGATCATATAGCTTTGACATGCTCTGCTATTAACATCAAAATTGAGCTCCTGTATAAATTGAAACCATGTCTCCCCCCTGATGCCCTCCGTCTAGCCATTTCCAGCTCCATCCTTTCCCTAGTGGACTATGGGATAATCATAAATGGCGCTGCCTCTGACACTGCCCTAACCAGTATAAAAACGCACCCTAAACAAAGCCTGCAGCTGGCCACAGGCCGCAATCTGCACATGCATACCTGTGACCGCTATCGACGCTCATCATGGCTAAACTTTCAGGATTGTCTACGCTATCAGACCTGCCTATTTGCCAAAAAAATCCAACTAGGGCCAGCTCCCTCTGGCTGTCTCTTGCTCCTCCAAACTAGCTTGCTGACACAGGCTACAAGACACTCTGACTCTACTACCTTTCATATCCCTTTTGCAAGGACCACAACTGGCCAAAGGATCTTTTGCTACAGGGCTCCACTCTGGATGAACTCTCTCCCCTGACCCTACCCTATCTATTTCCAGGTTGGGGCCTTTTAAAACTGAGCTACGTGGCCACATTATGTTCAGCTCTTTATGTGACTGCAGTTAAACCACTCTAACAAGGGTAATGTTTCCGTCTGTACCTGATCCTAATATAATATATGATTTGCTGTTTCACACCTTTGGTGTTGCTCTATTTTTGTATTAACCAGTACTGTCTCTGTACTTCGTCACTGTAATATAACCTACTCTATATCTGTCTTCATTCTGTGTAAGACATGGAGCCTTTGGAAATGAGTCCCTGACTCAAAGGGTTGTAATTCCAAGACTTGATAAAAATAAAAATATAAATAAACTCAAGTAAGGTGGTAGTAATGCTATGAAGTTTATGGAAGCCGTGTTGCTCCGGGCATTGCAGATTATACTTCTCAAGATAGTCTGTTAATTGGTCAGCCACAACTCATTCTAGTGCCGTTGACAGTGGTGGCAGAATAGAGATGGGACGGTAGTTTGTGACAGTAGTACGGTCCCCATTTTTATAAACTGGGGTTACCACAGCAGCTTTCCAGAGCCTAGGGAATGTTCCTAAGGTGAGGGATAGATTTAGGATTTTAATGAGTGGGGCTATGGTGATGTCCAGGGTGAGGGAAACTAGTTTTAGATCTAACTGATCACTGCTGGCTCTGGACTTACCTAGAGCATGGCAGAGGTATTTTTTTGCTTCAGTTGGGATGATTAGTTTAAAATAGCAAGGAGGGGGAGTTACCCCACACAGTTAGCAGAGGGGCAAGCATGATTATTTACCTCAGAAGGCTAAAGGAAGTCACGGGGAGCACACTGCTGAGGTCTGAGAAAGCCTCGTTGACAGTATTTGCAATAAGGTGGGGGTCCTGTGAATGAGTTCTATTTATATTAATCAAGGTAGGGGGAATTTGTTCAGTTTATCTGATAGGGACTTGATGTTATCCCAAAATCTATGGATATCACCTGATGGATATCAGCACACATTGAAAGTATTGGATTTTGGCATTCCAGATTTCCCAGTAGCACTTGTTATGGGCTGCTGTGTATTTCTGGAAGTCCGTTCAGGAGTCAGACCTTTTGGTGATTTGCAACAGGTTATCCCTGTGCATCATTAGATCAAGCAGTGGGTGGGTGGGGGTGATCCAAGGTTGCTTATGCCCCGTAGCCTGCACTTTGAGTGAGGGGCAAATATATTGCAGGCTTCGTTAAAGCGTGATATAAAGCCTTTAAGAGCAGCATCAATGTCAGTTTCTGAGTCTAAGAAACTCCAATCTTGTCAACTTAGGTGGGCTTTGAGAGCTCTCAGATTCCCTTTTTTTAGTACTCTGGTATGTACTATCTTGATCATTGCCTTAGGGGATTTGTTAGACTGGATGAGAAGGATTGGGGAGTGGTCACTAATGGAATCTGGGAGAACAGTTGGGTGGGCTATTCTTTCTGGGCAGTTTGTGATCAATCAGTCAATCTGTGTACTAGTCCCTGTTCTGTAGTTTATACGTGTAGTGGAGTTAACTATTTGTGAGTATTTAATGGAGGCTAATGCATCTTTGTAAGGACCCGCATCCGTTGATATCCAATTAATATTAAAGTCTCCCATCATGATGAGTGCAGCTTTCTGCACCCGGTCAGTGAGATAGTCGGTGATTACTTTAAGCCCATTGGGGAGTTCATTAGGAGGACAGTAGACAGATACCACTGTAATTGTTTTACCATTTGAACAAAGTAGGAGCTTCACTGCCAGTGTTTGGATATTATTTCCAGTAATTATTGGAGGTAACAGTTGCGCTTTAATGTGTTCCTTTATGTAGAGAACACATCCTCCTCCCCTTTTACTAAGCCTGTCCAGTCTGTAAGAGATGTAAGCCAGTAGGTGAAAAGCCTAGTCAGGCACCCTGGGGTTAAGCCAGGTTTCTACAATGGAGAGTAAGTCTGGCTGGTGTTGTGCACTCCAGACTTATAGCTGATCCAGTTTTGCCATAAGGCTGCAGATATTGAGGGAGGCCATAGTGAGACCCCTTTGTCTTATGATAGGGGTCGTTGCATTAAGTGGGCCAGGGTTCAGGTGTATGTTCCCAGACAAAAGTAAAAGTAGACATATCAGTCTAACTGCCTGCAATTTTAGGTCTGCAGTCCAGAAGTTTAGAGAGGTCATCCTTGGAAAGGGGAAACCTGTGACTTATACTTTACAACTTGGTATAGTACCTTAAGAAGGCCTCACTTATGTCCAACTATTTGGAGGTAATGATCCTGCTTATATGTTTGCCTGGTTGGGATACTCTGGTTCTGTACGCTAGGAGTCTGGATGCCCTTTCCCCAGATTCCCAATACTTGTGATTTGCGCTACTCACAGCACATTGTGCTGAGTTCATAAAGAGGGTGTTGATGCAGCATCACAACCGCTCTGTATGTCCCACAGTAATAGATATCCACCTCCCTCTGCTTGTCTGTTTTGAACATTGCCATATAACATATTATTTTACCATGAATATTGGCCTTGAAAGCATCCCAAAGGGTGACACTGAAAACCTCAGGTTTATCACTGAGTTGAAAATATATCTCACTCTCTTTTTCTAACCACTCTCTGAAGTTTCTGTTAGTAGGAATGCATCCATGCACCACTAATGGGTTGAGGGGGGCTTATCGCTGGCCTCCATTGTGAGACTGATGCAAGCATGGTCTGAAATTACTAGTGGACCTACGTTCGACTTCAGGAGGGAGGAACTATGTTGGGATTGGATCAGGAAGAAAAGTGTCCTGCTGCTATTATTAGGCAAGGCTGAATGAAATGAAAGGTCCCTAACATTGAGATTTAGAGATTTTCAGGGGTCCACAAGTTGGATTTATTGGGTCAGGTGGTGCAAGGCAGGCTATTCACTCATCCCCCTCTCACCAATCTTTCAAAACAACCCTAAGAGCCTGGCTCCTGACAGAGTACACCTGTAACTATTCTCTAGGAAACACTAGAGACCGTAAGCTGTCCTGGTGTTGCTCAGGGGCCTGCCTACCTCCTGTCCCCTTTTCTGTCCACATGTTGACCTCTCCTCATGCCCTCACCCCTTAGTATTGTTTACTCTCCTTGTCCTATCCTGATCTCCTATTAAATCTATTGAATGCCAGTCCTTACTCATACTGTTAATTTGTATTGGAGGATACCTATGTTAGCTTGGCCTATAGGGTGCTATAGCCTGCGGTCTTGTTAATTCAATGTACTGCTGCTATTAGTGTATCGTATATTGTATACTTTCTGTGACTGTTTGCTTAGTCTGTATTTATTCATACTATGTTTGACCTTGTAACTCTCTGTACCCCTGTTGGAGTACTATTGTATGTACTGATGTTACTGTCAACACCATGTATTGATCTCTTATAGAGGTGTTCCACGTCTGTGGCCCAGGTCACGGCTGAAAATTGTTCTTTGGATTAGCTCACTTACCCAGTCTCTAATGACATAAATAAAAAATAAAAATAAAGGCAGACTTGGCATTCTGTGCTGGAGCTGGCAGGCACCACCACTTATCCACATATGGGTCCCAGACCTTGTTAACGGTGAGTGCCATGAAGCAGGAGGGTGGCATCTGACTCACTGGCATCCAGGGATGTTGGCAGAGTACCCACGGGGATGACCGTAGGCTGCAAGCCATGCTGGTCACTGGAGGAAAGGTAAGTGTATAGGGAGGGCAGGAAGTACACTGTAGGGATTTGGAAGGGGACTGCAGCTGATCCCTGTCTAGGGTTAGCTTACATTTGTACTGAGCATCAAGGAAGCAGGAGGGGGTAGGTGAATCGAGAGGATTTAGGGATTGCTGTAAACATTCCTAAATGAATTGATTATATATGGAGATACATATCTAGTGGTTAGGGGAAGCTGGTGGTGGGAGGATGTGGGGGAATAGAAGCACATACAGGCATCAGGGTAGAGGGAGGAGGATGGTGTGCTGTAATAATTGTGAGGCAGCAATCTTCCTGGAAACATTGTGGAGTGCAGGCGGCTTTCCAGTGTACAGAAGCCTGGAGCAGTTAAGGGCAGATGTAAGACAGATCAGATGGAAGCTGGGGAGGATGGAGTGGAAAATCAGAGGAGCAGGGCAATGGAGTGAAAGGTAGATGGGAGGTGCTCAGGGGAGCTAGGTTTGCAGGTAGGTTAAGGAGCAGGGAGGATCACCCACTGTCCAATGGGTACCCCTTTCTCAGAGGGCCAGGGACCCCAGGGAGTGGGAACGGCAAGTGGTAGGGGGAAGGGGTGGGACTGCAAGGGTTGTAACAGGAGTGGACACTCTTGAAGGAGTGCTTTTAATGAATAGTTTTCACCTACTATCTGGAAAGTGGAGCAGTAAACAGGAGTTGTGGTAGGAGACTGGCTTAAGACAATGAATTCAGGGGTAGAAGAACAGGAAAGGGGAGGTGGAATCTGCAAGGTAGTCAAGGTGGGAAGGGAAGGGAAGGGATGGGAAGGGAAGAAGAAGCAGGCAAAGTGGAGCAGAGGATGGGGGGAGTGCAAGGATAGGGTAGAAGGAAGAGAGAGGAAGTGGAGGCAAGCATACTGTACTGTAGTTAGCCAGAAAGGGACGGTCATAGAGGGGAATGGTTAAATAGTGAAGGGATAAGTAAAGGCTTTGGTGGGATGTTAACCAGAGCTGAGGGGAGCAATTAGAGGAAGAAGAAGGAAGGAAGGAAGGAAGGAAGGGTGGGTGGGAGGGAGGTAGGGAGGGAGACATGGATGGAGGGGAAGGAAGGGCGATAATCCTAGGGGACTCCATAGTTTAAGGTATTCACTAGGGAAGGAAGGGGGACCCAAATGCAAGAAGGAGGGATGACAGCAGGGAAGGTGGGCCCTAAAACTGGGGAAGTGCTATGGGTGCTGGGGGTAACCAAATGTAATTATACTTCTAGATACCAATGAACTAGTGGGGAAGGAGGTGGAGGTAGTACTAGGAAGGTTCAGGGAGTTATGTAGGACCTGTAGGGAGTTACAGTAGCAAGATTGCTGACATTGTCAGGGGTGTTAACAGTGCCAAGGGCCAGTACAGTCAGGAAGAAAACGATAGAGGAATTCAATGTCTGGCTGAGGGGATGGTGCAAGTAAGAAGAGTTCCTCTGCATTGGAGATGGTGGAGGGGGAGCCTGGTCAAATAAAACATTTTATGCACCAGACAGACTACACCTTAGTAGGGTGGGCTTGAGGCTACTCAGGGACAAAATGAGGGTAGTCCATATCTCATAAACTTCAATTAAGCTACTGGGAGGGCAGACGGTCCTGCAGGCCCAAGACTCCAAGAGAAGGTCAAAGAACCTCACCCCCATATGAGTAGAGGGGTTTAGGAGGGTGGAGGGGAGCAAAACTGTCAGCAAAGGGAGGTGACAGGGAGTGCACAGAGGGGAGAAATGGGAATGAAAGAAGTGAGGGAAGAGAAGGAGACTCAGATTCTAGGTGGAAGGTGGAGTTTCTAAATGCACAAATTCTCGGTAACAAGATGGACAACCTGCAGGCACTGCTTAACAGAAGGGTGGTGGACATCGCAGCAGTCACCAAGGCTTGGGCCACAGGAGACCGTGACTGGGACTTCTCGATCCCAGGGTATAAATTATAGAGGAGGGATAGGTCAGTAGGGAAGGGGGGGTGACGGTATACATCAGGAAGGGTATAGCATTATGAGTGAGTAATTGGAGGAGAGGAGGGTGGAAGTAAGGTGGATTCAGTTACCATGCAATAAAGAAGAAGGTGAGGATGGGGTGGTTTACACATCACCCAGCCAGGAAGAGGAAAGGGTATAGAATTGAACTTGCATAAATTGAATGCTACAGGGAAGGGAGATGTGGTAATAGTAGGGGACTTCAACCTGACCAAGGTAGACTGGAGCATGCAGACCATGACAGTTACCAGGAGTCAAGTGATCCTAGAAGCATTGCAGAATGGGTTCCTGACTCAGAGAGTCACAGAACCCACCTGGGAGGAGACAATTTTTGATCTGGTGCTCACAAATGTGGAGCATATTCAAGATATAATGGTCAAGGAGCCCCTAGATGGAAGTGACCATTGCACAGTGTGGTTCTCATTGGATATAAGCAGGGAAAACATCCCCACTAAGATCAAAATCCTGGATTTTAGGAGGGTGGACTTCAGAAAGATGGGTGAATTGTTAAAGAAGCACCTGGTGGGCATCAGGGCAGATATGGGGGTGGACTAAAGTGGTCCATCATTGGCAAGGGGGGGAATAATGGCTGCACCAGATGATTGTGTTAGACTCGGGGGAAGAACTTAATGGCAAAAGCACCAACTGGTTTAGTACAGAGATTGCCCAGGCTGTAAAGGACAAGAGGCTGGCCTGTAGGAAATTCAGGAAAATCAAGAGAGGAGGACAGGGTGAACTACCTAAAGATGGCTAGTGAGGTAGGTAGGATAGTCCAGAGGGCTAAGGCTCAGATGGAACTGCATATAGCTGAGGGAATTAAGAAGGTGGAAAGGCCTTTTTTCGCTACAAAAGTGAGAAAAGAGCCAAGAAGAACAGGATTGGTAGGCTTCAGAAAGGGACTGGATGGGTAGAGGAGAATGGGAGAAAAGCAGAGGTACTGAACGAATACTTCTGTTCAGTCTTCGCCAGGGAGAGAGATGGACCGGTGCTAATAGGGGGAGAAGAGGAGTAGGGGTGGAGGGGTGCATGGATGTGGTGATAGAGGGGGATAGAATGAGGGAAGGGCCACTGTCGCTGAAGGTGGACAAATCCCCAGGCCTAGATGGCATACATCTAAGTGTCAGGCCTGTTCAATAGTTCACTGGAGTCAGGAGTGGTATTGCAGGATTGGAGAACAGTGCATGTAGGGCCCCCTCCATAAGAGCAGTTCCATGGATGACCCAAGGAATTACAGACTGGTCAGTCTGACCTCAATCATGGGCAAGCTCATGGAGACCATACTTAAGGAAATGCTGGTATAGTATCTAGAGGAGCATGGTCACCAGGTTGTGAAGCACCATGGGTTTATGGGAGGGAGGTCGTGTCAAATAAATCTAATTGACTTCTTTGACTGGGTCACCAAAACAGTAGACAGGGGCAAGCGGTGGACATCCTTTACCTGGACTTCAGCAAGGGTTTTGACTCTACCCCACAAGAGGTTGATCAAGAGGATGGCTGATTTGGGGTAGGGGAAAAGATGATCAGAAGGTAAAACGGGCTGGGGAATAGGATCCAGAGAGTGGTGGGAGGAGAGTTCTCTATTAACGGAAAGGTCATCAGTGGGGTCCTGCATGGCTCGGTGCTAGGACTGGTGTTGTTCAATATCTTCATCAATGATACTGGGGTTGGCATTAAGGGAAAAATGTGACTATTCACAGACAACACCAAGCTCTGGGGGAAGGGAGGATGGATACAGCTGAAGGAATACAGGACCTAAAGGAGGATCTGGAAAAATCTGGGAGGTGGTCCAGATTTAGCAGCTTGGCTTCATTACAAAGAAGTGCAAAGTCATGCACACTGGAGCCAGGAATCCCAGGATGGATGGAGTACTACCTGAGAGGGGTCCGAGTATCTTTAACAGAGCAGAAGAAGGATCTGGGAGTGATAATCACTAGCGACCTGAAGTACTCCACACAGTGCAGGAAAGCAGCAAGGACAAATAAGATGGTGGGATAAACAGCCAGGGGGACCAGCAGTAGGCAAGAGGAGGTTATACTTCCCTTGTACAGGTTAGTTACTATTGAGGAAACATCTGGAGTATGGAGTGCAGTTGTGGTGTCATACCTTAAAAAGGTAATTACCTGCTGGAGATAGTTCAGCAGCGGAGACTGAACTCGGGTATTGCCAGAGCCTGTAAGAGGTAAAGTGTCCTGCACTTCAGCCTGACTGTTGTGAGGCAGTTCCCGCCCCAACCACCCCCCCACCCAGGGTCAGCGCTTCATTTATTGATGCTGGAAGGTCACGTGTCACATCACATGACTTACCCTTCTTTTTACTAAGTGTCCACTTTCCCATTTAGAGACACCAACCACTCGGGGTTGCTGCACTCTCCACTCTAGCTGCTTTTTCAACTCTCTGCTCCTCCTAGCTACTGTTTGAAATACCACCCACTAGAGGTCACTGCAGTTCCCTTTGAATCCTTTCTACCACCTACTTTCCTCACATCAGCCTACCACTAAGCACCTGGCAGCATCAAACCTGGTACCCTTTTGTCCAAAGTCTGCTGACTAACCACTAATTCTGTCCCTAAGCTGTGCTCAAACCCGGTACCCTTGCAGTCAGAGTCAGCAGCTCTAACTCTTCACCACATTGCCTACCTATTTTATTCCTACTTTCTATGCCTTTTAGTCTCTTACCCCCCCACCTGCCAAAATATAAGTTTGCCACTTCTCTCTTACTGCCTTTGAACCCTTCACTCTCACTGTCAAAGTCAGCAGTTCCACCACTCAGCTAGCACACCTGTCTATTATTTCTGCAGGATTTCAAAACTCTAAAAATGCTCTAACCCTGCTAAAGTGTTATCTGATTGTTTCTGCAGACCTTGAACCCAACTCCCTGCTGCTACAGCCACTGGCTGGGCTTCTTCCTGCTACCCTGGGCAAGACTTGAACCTAGTACTCTGTGCACCTCAGCCACCAGCTCTGCCACTATACCAAAGCAGCAACTAGGCTAAGAGGTGACCTCTCACTACTATCTCCCCTCTATCATCCTAGTTCCCCCATTCTTTCTTCACTTCAGCTCCCCCGCCCTTACCAACTATGCATGTGCACCCCCTGCTCACCAGCCTCTCTCTTCTCCTCCTCCTTCTTTTGCCTTCCACCAACCCTATTGTCCATATTAACCCTCGGCCTCACTACTCCAGTATTCCTACCTACCCTCCTGTCCTTCCCTCCTCCTTTACCACTGCTCCTCCCCATCCCTCCTCTTCCACACACCCCATATGCTCCTCTCCACCTCACCCCCCATCCAGACATTACCTTTCCTCCCCCCGGCTCCCTTGCACTTCTGATCACGCAAGCCTTCCCTGCCTGTGCTGCCCTACCCACCCCTGTGCTACAAAACCCCTTCCTCATCCTATCACTCGCGTAAACTCTCCATCTGCCACCCTCCGACCAGAGCAGTTCTCCTCCTTCTACTCCCTAACAGGGAACATACATCCCAACCCAGGCCCTGCCCCCCCCGCCCACCCGCCCAGCCCACTGGTCTTCAAGTAGCCTCCATGAACATATGCAGCCTGTTGAAAAAATTTGATGCCCTACAGTGCTGGGCCTTGGCTCATCAACCAGACATCATAGCCCTGGTTGAAACCTGGCTGTCCAAATCCACCCCTGACTCATTTGTTTCCCTCCCAGGCTATACCTTATGCCGGGAAGACCGAGTAGGCAAACCAGGGGGAGGCTGTGCAATCTACACTGGGGACACAATACTTGGACATGCACTCCCCACCCCTGCCCTTGTAAATGGGGCCTAGGCTCTTAACCTCAAACTCACCCCGGACCCCTCTAGGAGCCCTCTCTATCTCACCACAGCCCACGTTCCCCAAAGAACCAGCACCCAGCCCTGGTATCTTTAACTGACTACCTGGCCACCCTCCACCATAAGGCGGAACAAATCCTAGTTGGGGACCTTAATGTAAATTGGCTCAGCACCTCCTCATCCGTGATCAGAGACTCATTTGCCGCCCAAGACCTGACGCAACTCATCACCCAGCCCACAAGAATAAACCCTAAGAGAGGTACCAGCACCCTTCTGGATGTTATTATAACTAACCGACCCCATAAAATCCAAAACATCCAGGTCCTCCCAGACTCCCTAAATGACCACTCCCCTATCCTATTTCATTGGGCAGTCCCCAATCCAAAACCCAAAGCCCAGACCACCCTCCGCAGGTGCCTCCGCCTGGTGGGCTGAAAAAACTTAAAGTATTCCTCACCCAGATAAACTGGTCCCCCATTCATCGTGCAACCGACATTGACACTGCCCTCGCCTTCATCACTCACACCTTCAACATGGCCTGTGATCTCTTTGCACCCTTCACCAAAATCCGGTCCAAAAAATATAATGCACCCTGGGTTAGCCCTGCCCTTCTACAATTACTAAGAAATCGGGATAACCTCTGGCACCTTGCCACTGAAACAGGTCATCTGTCTGATAGGCAGGCTTACAATGCAGCCCGGAATAAGTGCACTTGGGCCATCCGGAAACGGGCCACTGAAACGGGTCGTCTGTTAGGCAGGCTTACAATGCAGCCCAGAATAAGTGCACTTGGGCCATCCGGAAAGCCAAGGCCGACCACTACCAGGCCACCCTTACCTCCTCCTGGGGCTCGGCCTGGACTTTCTGGGATAATATTTAACAACTTAACGGAAAAGCTCACTCCCCTGCCCCATCTCAGCTCACTAGAGATGGCACTACCACCACCGAGCCTGCCACCATAGCTAACTGTCTCAACACCGCTTTCACTGACCTTAGCTCAATCCTCCCTAGTAATTTATTTGACCCTCCCCCCTACCAACCTCCCCTTGTCCTCCAGCACCCCAGCTTACACCTGTGCAAGATTTCCACCCGGGAAGCCAGACCCATCCTAATCAAAGCTTTGAATGGCAACAGTCCTGGCAGTGACTCACTGGACCCCTGTATCCTCAGGCTGGTGCTAGATGAAGTCTTTGCCCCCACTCACCAGCCTAATTAACCAATCACTCTGCCTGGGACAATTTCCCACAGCTTGTAAAACAGACATTATCACACCAATTCATAAAGGGGGCGACAGGTCGTCGGCCAACAACTACCGGCCAATCTCCATCCTCCCCCATCTCTAAAGCCCTGGAGAAAGTGGTGGCCATTCAAATCACTGACTATCTGGCTAAGCATAACATCTTATGCCCAGACCAACATAGCTTCCGTGCTGGTCACAGTACCAGCACTGCCCTAATTGAATTCTCCAAATTCCTACACTCCTCCTTGGATACCAGCTCCCTAGCTGGTGCAGTGTTCATCGATCTCTCAAAGGCTTTCGACACCGTCTCCCATCCACTTCTGCTGAATGCACTCTGCCACACTGGTCTCTCAGCTGGCTCCCCTAGCATGGTGCACAAGCTATCCTGACGCTCGATCACAGTATGTAAAAATCAATAGCACACTCTCCGATACCCGTCCCATTCACTCTGGGGTCCCCAAAGGCTCCATCCTGGGCCCCTTTCTCTTCTCACTGTATTTGAACACCCTGCCCAGTGCATGCCCTTGCAAAATTCTACTGTATGCAGATGACGCTGTCCTTTTTGCCACCCACCGTAATCCCATCTCCCTCCAGGACACCCTACAGCAGTCTTTCAACAGTGCCGAAGCCTGGCTTAAGGAGCGCAGACTTGTCATCAATCTTAAAAAGACCAAAGCTATGCTCTTTTCCCACCCCCAAAACAAAGCTAGCAACCACCCACTCTATATCCTTCCAAGTACCAATCTGCCACTGGAACAAGTCTGCTCCTACAAATACCTTGGGGTTACCTTCGACTCAGCCCTTACATTTCACAACCACATCGATGCCCTAACATCTGCCACTAACACACGGCTTGGCATCCTCTTCCACCATAGAACCTGCTTTCCCCCAAATGCTCTCCGGCTTCCTGTTACGTCATCCGTTCTGTCCCTTGTAGATTATGGTCTACCAGTCTATGGTGCTGCCAACACCACTGCACTCAAAAAAATTCACTTAACCCTGAAAAAAGCCTGCAGATTTATTGCTGGTGCCCCCAGGCTCACACACACCTGTCAGCTGTATGTCGAGGCTAAACTTCTTACCCTGGATGAATGGCTCCGATACCAAACCTGTCTCCTCACAAAAAAAAACCCTAATCGGGCTCTCCCCCCCTTGGGTAACGGCATCCATCCACCAGAGCCCTCCCACTATTGCAACATGGTCATCCAACAAGACTACTCTAATGGTCCCCAGATCAAGAACCAGCCATGGCCAGAGGTCCTTCTGCTATAGAGCCCCAACCTGGTTTAACTCTCTCCCTGCCCCCATCACCAATGCCACCACCATCTCCAAGTTCAAAACCATCCTTCGAAACCACATTGTTCCAACACTTGCCATTGCTCCTGTCTCTGAAAGTAACCTCCCACCTCTACTTCTCATGACAAAGCCTCAGGCGCTCTCCACCTAGCCATCCCCACCACCACTTCCCTGTACACTGTGCCTATGTCTAACCTGGCCAGTGCCAACTGTTTCAGTGTTTACCTATTAGATTGCTCACTTTTTATACCAACTTGTGTAACGCCTGTTCTCAATTACATGTACCTTGTAACCTAAATGCATTTGTCTGACCACAGTGTGACGTGGCGCCTCTGTTGAACGCCTATTGTTTTGCAAACCTATGCTATGTAACCAAAAACACTATGTATGTCTTTATGTGACAAAGTACCTTTGGAAATGAGCCTCTGGCTCAAAGGTTGTAAACTGATTTTACAAATAAATAAATAAATAAATGTGGGTTAGTAGGGTAAAGAGTATGAAGAAAGGTTAGCGGCCCTGAACATATATTGTCTGGAGGAGAGGAGAGGAGAGGAGAGGGGACATGATTGAGACTTTAAAGTACTTGAAAGGGATACATAGGTGGATAAGGAGGGTTTCTTTAAGCTAAGCGGCAACCAAAACATGAAGGGCACAGTCTTAAGCTGGAGTGGAGAAATCTAGGAGAAAGGGAGGGAGGTTATTTATTTCTTCATTCATTTAATTTGTTTGTTTGTTTGTTTGATAACCAGGTAGATACAGTGCTCCCATTTACCTTTTTCAGGAACAAACTAGGTCATATAGATGGCACATACAGTACATGAACTACAATACATGAGATTCAGCATACAGTACATGGGATGCAATACATGAGATTCAACATAGAATACATAAGTGACAATAGTTACAGAGCTTGAAGAAGTATTCATGGACTGATCAAACAGTTCATCAAATGAGTCAGTGCGATAGGAACAGTATACAAGTGGAGGTGAGAAGCGCTATCCATCTATACAAATGAGAAATAAAATTCTGCTGTATGGCAAGCAGAAGGGCTTTGTCAGTCAGGTAGGGTGAGAAGGCCAACAAAATGAAACCCAGCCCTTTTCTTAAGTTAGGAAATACACTTGCAAACTGAGGCAGATAGAAGCATATGTTTAAAGTGCAATATGAAGAGGTGGGGAGTGTCTAGTGGGTGGAGCATGACTGGTACATCATTTCAGAGCCTGAGGGCAGCAACGGAGAAGGCTTTCAGACCCAGCTCAGTAGCAGTCCGGGGATAGTCAAGGAGCCATTGACAGGAGGACCTTATTTTGAATGTGCCATGCATAATACAAAGGAGTCTAGTTAGTTAGAGGGTAATAAACTCCGTCATGGAGGGGACCTGTCAATAAGGGTACCCATGAGGAAATTCTGACAGGCCTGAGGGGAGAGCCAACCAATGGTTGAATAGAGGGAGCAGTGGTGGTTGTTAAACAGGGCTACAGTGACAAACCTAAAAATGCTGCTGAAGGCTATATTGAGATATGTGAGGTACCGAGTTGAGGTTTGGGAGATGATGGGAGAGCATTAATCCAGGAGGGGTAGGAGTTGTGTCTCGACCAATGGCCAGTTGCATCTCAGGGGTCCTGAGGTGCTTCAGGTGAAAGCAGATACCCAGCTGTTGGTTCACATATTTGACAACTTGTCCAATATGATCTTGGAAGGTGAGGGAGGGATCAAGGGTGACTCCCAGATATTTAAAAGTTGTGACTTATTTGAGAGAGTATCCTTCAGGGGCCAGGATGCAGAGGGAGTTATTTTGCCCTGCAAAACATTTGGCAAGCCTTAGCTTGGACCCAAATAGTATGGCCTTGTTTTTTTTAGCATTAAGAAGTAGTCTGTTAGATGCGAGCCATATATGGATGGTTTCAAAATCCTTGGAGAGGGAGAGGGATAAGTTCAATGGGCGCTTGTCACTCCTGAACATAATTCGATCATCTGCATACATAATCATGTGGCAGTCTGTACTATCCCTGAGTAGATGGTTGACAAAGAGGGAAAAAAGGATGGGTCCTAGTATGGACCCTTGCGGGACCCCACTATACACCCCTAGGGGGCTGGATGTGACCCCCCCTTCAGTACAGATCCTTTGCCCTGAACCAAGCCATGGTTTCCATTAAAAAGCCATAGGAACTGAGTCTACCAAGGAGGATATAATGATTTACTAAGTCAAAGGCTTTGAATAGATCAAACAAGATGGCACCAGTAAGCTTGACTTCATCTGTGTTCCCTAGAATGTGGTCCATGAAACAGGCCAGTGTAAATCTATGTTGGTTTGCAGATAACAGACCATATTTAGAGACATGATCAGAAATTTGCTGGAAGACAATTTTTTCTAGGATCTTACTCAGGTGAGAAAGGATGGATACTGGCCTGAAATTATCCAGGAGTTTAGGGTCACCTGACTTGAATAAGGGAACGACTATGGCCTGTTTCCATAACAGGGGGATGGATGGGGATGAAAAGGACAGATTAAATAAGCTAGCAAGGGGCCTAGCAATAAGGTCACCTGTCAGTTATAGGAACCGAGGGCAGAGACCATCACTTCCAGCACAGCTGGTATTGTGGAGAGTCCTGAGGAGATGTCAGACTTCCATAGCGGAAGTGACATTAAAGTGGAAGGCAGGACAACCATTCACTTCAGTTCACACATTCTCCGGGACAGGAGTGGCAACCTTAGGTGGAAGTTTAGCAAGGTGCATGTCTAGATTAGGGAATCAGTGGTTTAGAGCCTCTGCAACTTAAATGGCTTGGTTGTGAAACCTGCATCTGTAAGGATGTAGCTCTGCTTGGGGCCTGGTTTAATAAGGAAGTTTACAGAGATACAGAACCTATGAGGGTCACTCAAGTAGTGAGTCTGTTCATTTTTAATGAAGGAGGCTTTGAGGGATTTGGATTCCTACTTACAGAGTCTATAATAGTTATTCCAGTTAACAGGATGGAGAGGATTTGTGAGTTGCCTATAGAGCATCTCGCTGTTTCATTTTAGCAAGGAGCTCTTTGGTGAGCTATCTCGAGTTCCCTCCTCTGACTCATCGGATAGTGACTAGAAAGTGCTTGTCCGGGATATAAGCAGTGAGGAATCCTGGGGCAGAATCCACATTAGTTTGCATGTGGAGGAAGGACCAGTTTACTGCCATGATGTCGGAGCATAATTTATTCGTGTTACACTAGGAGAAGTCCCTAAAGGATATAAAATTAGGTGAGGGGCATAGGTTACAACAGGACCACATATAAAAAGTGGTGGAGTGTTCTCTGATGGAGTCGGACAGTACCTCAGCCATAAGGATCCAGTCCTCACAATTTGTTATAAACCAGTCAAGGAGGGAGTGATTGGGGGTCTTGGGGTTTAGACACATGGGGCAAGCAATAATCTGGGTGAGATTCATTTGCTTAAAGTGATTTATGGAAGTTTGCCTTACTGTAGCAAATGGGAGTAGTAACCTGTAGGAGTTGTGAATCAGTCTCCTACCATTCAAACTGCCAAAAAGTGCTGTTTTCCTTGAAAAAAAATAGTTTTATTTCTGTGTTCTGTTTCATTTTCATAACCCTGTCCCCTTTCTTTCAGTGCTGCAATCCCCAACCATGGCATCATGCAAGGGAAACAAAGTTTTTAAAGGGACACTGTCAGTTTTTAATTGACTCTTTACATTGTTTGCAAGTAGCTGTTCCTAGCATTGTAACATTTTTACTATGGGAGACCGACACTCGTTTGTCCAACACCCATTAGCTCAAAACCAACTGCGCAACACCGACAATCCTGACAGTGGGATTGTGCCCGTGCATAATTGTTTTTTCATGTTTCGAGGGTCTTTGCCCTCTGCATCCCCATAATTATAACATGTAGAAAAATTATTGGGATTTGACTGGTTGAAAGCAGCTCAGAGCCGTGTAATCATTGACCCATAATTACACTCCTGAACTACTTACAGCCACTCAAGCCCTATAATTTAAACAAAGAAAAGTATCATCACACTCCCACATTCTGACAGGAGCTGTCACTTCAGACCTGTCACTTCTCCAGCAGGCAGTAAAAGTGAAACAACATCTACACAGAATTGCAAATAATCTTTTTGGCCTATCTGCATCACAAAACCATTTTTCCAGAAACTGTTCTGCAGACTGTACTGATGTAAACACAACCAAAATTACCAAATTAGAAGACTGCACTTTTATTAGGGAGATAGAAAACTCAGCTATTTACTGTACCCATGATGCCTCACTTTGTAAATTAGTATACAGGTTATTATATATATTGTAATGGTCTAGAGAAGAAATATATATTGTTTTTTCTCACTCTGATGCTCTTCATAAGTGTAACTGTACCACCAATTTCTCCATGTAATTTATAAATACTATACCTTTTTCATCTTCTTTTTTAAGTGTTATCATTTCTGTATATCTATATTTTATCTATATCTATGTCTCTCTGTTTGTACTATGCACCCGGGTTGCACCTGGAAATGAGCCTCAGCTGAGCGTGCCTTTCCCAGTCAACAATTTTAAATAAAATAAAATAAATAAATAAATATTTCTGTGCTCATTACAGAACTAGGAGACTACATCTCTCAGTAAAGAAATCTTATCAGCTAGATACTGTATGCACAATGCCTTGTTCTGAAAATAAACATATGAGATCTTTTATTGTTGAAGCAACTACAGAAATATGAGGCTGAACATTATAGTAAGGACGTTGGAAAACAGCTTCTTATTGTACCTACAATGCCTTGCTATGTATATCTACATATTAGGTAGTACACTGCAGTAACCACTACCAACATGAAAGATTGCAACTTTGAGTAAGGAATATTTAAGTCAACTTTATAATTTACCCAGAATTCCTTGTTGCTGTATGTAAAATATTGACAGCTCATTTGTATGACATCATTCTGGGGGTGTGGTCGCACACAGAAAACTAGATGATGGGTAAAAACAAAGCACTGATAAAACATTAAAAAAAATGACACAGATTTTTTTACAAAACAAACTGCAGCTTCAACATCTGAAGCATACCTCTCAACCTTTTGTCCCCCAAATGTGGAACATTACCTCTCAAAATGTGGAAAGAATGGGCAAAATGTGGAACACTTAATCAAATCTTTACATTAGAAGCTCACAACACTGTGAAAATGTTTGCATTTATGTTCAGAAAGTCTGCTATTAATTAAAATTATATATTTTGCATCATTTACTATGGAGTTTTGCTTTAAAATGTTAACACTGAATGTGGGACAAGTCCTCACAATGTGGAACAGGGAGCTTTTGTGAAGTAAAATGAGGAACATTCCTCGTAATGTGGTACAGTTGAGAGGTATGATCTGAAGCGTGGCTAGCAATAGCATACCATGTGAAAAAGGCTTTTGGGGTACTTCAATAAATCACTTTAAGCAGCTCTTCGTACTCAAGCTGCTGATCATTAAGCCAGTTCAGGGTGAAATCCCCAACCATTACAATGTCCCTTGAAGGAGAGAGGCAGCCGATGCCTTGGGAAGATTATATGTGCAACCTATGTACAGTTTCTTTGCAGCCCTAAGGGTCAGTTCAGTTAAGATCCATTCTGGAGGGGAATCTTCAGAGTCACTCATTGAGATATTAGAGGCTTTTAAGTGATCTTTTAAAACATAACACCCCACCACCTTTTTTCCTCCCAGGTCTGTCATGCCTGAATAGGGTATAGACCCTGATCTGACTGTTTGAGTCTAGGATAGAGGCTTCAACCAAGTTTTAATGATGCCAGGAATATTAGGGCTGTAGAGCGCATTCTAGGCCTAGCTCATGGATCTTGGAGAGGAGGCTACAAACATTCACCTGCATTTTTCAAGCTGCCTTCATGATTTGGAACATCTTTCAGCCACTTTTTTTGACTTACAAGTGGTAAATTAGGTCTTCACCTTCTTAACACTTTGTAAAACTATTCACTGATTAGACAGAGTTCATAGTCGGGGCACAGCACAGAACTGGCTATTTGCAAGTTCTCTGTTCTAACTGGCACCTTAAACTCACCTTTTGCTGACCTAATTTTACAGATGAAAGACTTATGATTTAGTGGCATTTCCTCTCCACAGTCCTCAGTGTATAAAGAGTCTAATGTCTCTGTGTTAGAAACAGGATGGAATGCCGGCCCACCGGTACAGCAGTTGGATTTCTGCTTGTGACGCCAGCGACCAGGGTTCAGGAACGGATTTGAGCCATCGGAGGGCTGGCCAGGGGAGAAGGATCGAGTATCCTAAAACTGCTCTCTTTCTCCAGGGTGAGGGTGGACTACATGTTCAGTGCAGTGGTGACACCCGACGGAGGCAGGGTTCACCACTGCACACTGGCGCCTTCAAGAATTCATGGGCGGGCACCCTTCATGCAGGGATTATACATTTTTATCAGAGGTCCATAAGTCTAGATCCAGGATAGATTACTTCTTGGTGAGTAGAGGGTTGTTGTCAGGACTGATGAATAGTAGTATCATTCCTGGGATTTTTTCAGATCACTCTATGGTTCGTTGCTCCCTCAATTTGGCCCCTAATACTCCCAGACAGACTATTTGGAAGTTAAATAATCAAATACTTCGCTCCATGGAAATAAGGGAGTATATCGGACATCAGATTGAACAATATGAGGCGGAGAATAGTCATTTAACTACTAGGGGTGATTTATGGTGGTGTACCCTAAAGTGTGTGTTAAGAGGAGAGTTTATTCAGCTGGCGGTTGCAAGGAAGAAGAGGGGGGAGGAAAGGGTTAGGTCTTTGCTGGCGCGAATCAGGGATATAGAGAAGGCTCTGTCACAGAATACCCCAGAGGAGACCAGGGAACTATTGATCAAATTGCGTCATGAATATGAAGGGATTCTGCGAGAGAGGGCAGAATATGCGATTAAGAAAACCAAGGCCCTATATTTGAACCAAGGAGAGAAATCAGGCAGGTTTTTGGCTATGCGGTTAAGGGCAGCGGAGGCATCCAGAATAGTACAGAGTATCACGTCCCATGTTGATGGGTCGGTTAAAACATTACCATGGAAATGTTAGGAGTTTGAGGATTACTACAAGGCATTATACAGCCCAATGACCCCTAGGCCTAGTACGACAGAAGTGGAAGACTACTTATCTACTTGTAATCTTCCCCAGGTTTCAGAAGTTCAGAGGAGAGAGCTTTCACTTCCCATCTCTGAAGCGGAGATTTTGGAGGCAATACAAACGCTTTCCAATGATAAGACTCCCGGTCCAGATGGGTTCTCACCTAATTTTTATGAATGTTTTGCGACCCTGTTATGTCCCGGCTTAAAAAGATTATTTCAGAGTATTTTGACCTTGGACACAGTAGATGGCTATTTATTTGAGGCCTTGATAGTGCTTATTCCGAAAGAAGGGAAGGAGTTAGATAAAGTCACAAGTTACAGGCCTATCTCCCTGATCAATTACGACATTAAGATTCTGGCGAAGATCCTAGCTTCTCGGTTGTCCAAGGTCATGCCCAGGTTAGTTCATCATGATCAGGTTGGGTTTATGAAGGGCAGGTTGGCGTCGGACCACCTGCGTAAACTGTCTCATGTCTTCTCTGTCTCCAGGGATTGTAAATTTCCATGTGTTTTTATGTCGGTGGACGCAGAGAAGGCATTTGACAGAGTGGATTGGAAGTTTTTATCTATTGCTATGGAGAAATTTGTTTTTCCAGCCCAGTTTATTAATTATGTGTTTGCCTTATACAGGGATCCCAAAGCTAAAGTATATTGTAATGGAGTATTTTCTGCAAGTTTTCTTCTTAATTCGGGCACTAGACAGGGTTGTCCCCTATCGCCTCTTTTATTTAATTTATACTTGGAGCCTCTCCTCACCAAAATGAGATTAGACCCTAGGGTGGTGGGTATTAGAATTGGGTCACAAGAGCTCAAAGTCTCAGCATATGCGGATGACATCTGGCTGCATGTTGCTCAGCCAGGTGGCTCAATCCGGGCAGTGATGGCTATCATTGGAGAATATAGTAGATTGTCCAATTATAGGATTAACGTGGAGAAAACCCAAATTTTCCCATTGAATATGAGAGTGCATAAGTCTGTGGTTTTGGAAATGGGCATGCAATGGACTCCGCATGTTTTGAAGTATTTGGGTATCTACTTGGCTAGAACCGATCAGAAATTAGTCAAACTTAATCTGGACACCATTAGGAGTATTATTAAGCAGGATCTGCAAAGGTGGAGTGGATTGCCGCTCTCTCTCTGGGGTAGGATTAACATAGTTAAAATGAACATTCTGCCTAGGATTTTTTATCCACTCAACATGCTTAATGTATTGTTACCCTAAAATGGTTTAGAGAATTGCATTTATTAATCTCGGATTTTATCTGGAAGGGAAGAGGCCCGTAGGGCTTATAGTAAGTTGGCAGCCCCTAGGAGAGGCGGGACTGAGACTTCCACACTTGGTTTATATTATTGGGCAAGTAACCTCTGCAAATATCTAAGATGGCTGGCTCCCGTAAGTAAATTTGAACCTTTGCCCTATGTTCCCTCTTGGGTTGAATTGGAAATAGAAGCGATTAGGGAGGCAGGGATAAATCCGATTGCATTGCTTTATTCCACTCCCAAGAAGGTGCCCCCTAAATTGGTTGCTAATCCAATAGTAAATTCTCTGCGTATTCACAGACAGATTTGTGGTAGGTTGGGTTATGTTCCGGATAGGGACAAGCATCAACCAGTATGCCAAAATTCTAATTTGAGGATTGGGGGGAAAACGATATTGGGTAGATGGTTTCCCCAACTGGAAGGATTACGAATTGAGGATTTAATGGGGGATGGTCGTATTCTCCCAATAAGGGATATCCTGGCAAAGTACAATATAGACTCTAAGCAGGTCTTCAAATTATACCAAGTTACTCATTTATTAGCGCGGGTGGTGATCAATCTTCGGGTAGGGCGTGTGGATGGGAGTTGGTTTGAGTCATTAGCACAAATTGTATGGGAGCCACATGCGGTTTCTAGAGTATATAAGATACTTCTCGATCAAGTTCTTATCGACATGGATTTCAAGCCCAGGTATTGGACTAGTTGTCTGGGGGAACAAGAGCGGGATTGGGAGGTTGTTTGGAGTCACATGTATAAGTATGTTAGGCAGGATAGGTTGAGGGTGATGCAGTTTCATTTCTTGAATAATTTATTTTGGATCCCTTCCAAGCTACATAAAGTGGGCAGCAGACCTGACCAAAATTGTTTCCGGTGCCATCAGGCAGTTGGAGACTTGTATCACATTTTTTGGGAGTGTCCACCGATAAAGCGGTTGTGGACGCAGATTAAACAGAGGGCAGATCCATTGTTGGGTATTGATCAGTACTTTACTCCTGATATATGTTTGATAGGAGATTATTCTGGCATCATATTCAAGGAGCATAGATTTTACAAGGCTCTGATCTCAGGCTCGCTTAAAAAGGTAGTCTTGCGATATTGGATGACAGATTCTCCAATCACGTATGCGGAATGGTTACAGGAGATGTTGTTTAATTTAAACATGGAAAAATTAGGAGCGGGAAGGGATAATCAGCTTCACATATATGAAAGGATTTGGAGTCATTTTCAGGTGCTATACCTTCCCCAGGTGTAGTCAGAATTAGTAAGGTAGTATTAGGGATGATGGTGGGTGAGCGGATCTTCTTTGAGGGTATGTAGTATAGTGGGGGTTGGTTGGGTTGGGGGGAGGGAGGTCCTTATTGTTTGTATTGAGGGAGGGGAGGAATTTGGGTATTTGACTCAATCTAGGTCAATTGTTATGAAGGAACAAAATGTTCTCTTTATTATGTACTGTGTATCTGATATGTGTTTTGTTACAATAAAAACTTGAATTTCAAAAAAAAGAATTCATGGGCCGGGTAGATGCTGGTCATCATTGCATGCCTCCGCCCCTGTTTACAGGGGAGAAAATGTGTGTGGGCCTGACCGTCTCTATGAAGCCCTCCCTGGGTTTCAATTAGCCTCTGTCGCCAGCTCTCCCAAACAGATATTTGTCCCGCAGTGCTGGAAAGGGGAGACAGTGCTGCAGCCCTGCCCTCTTGAGGGAAAGCCAGTGGTGCTTGGGAGAGTGCCGGCATTGATGGTGGTGGGAGTCTGGAGGCCATGACCAGGGCAAATCCTGACAGTAGAAGGCCCTCCAGATAAAGCATACTAAATAAAAAAAAACAATAATAAAACAAACAAAAAAAAAAACAGGATGGGATTCTGAGAAAGAAGGGTTTACTTCTTTTGTGAAGAAGATAAAAACTCTTACATTAATCTCAGATCTGACCACATCTTGTTTTGACAAATAAACCACATGAGCTTTACTTCTCATTTAGTCAAATTTTCCGAATTATCCAATAAAGATGCAATGTAGATTTAGCATTTGCTGTATTGGTCCTTGCAAGAACATATCCAGCAACAAATGATTTGATACCTTTTAATGGACTAACAAGGATGTAACAACAAGAACAAAGTGCTCTTGCTTTCGGACCAACCAGTCCTTCTTCAGAAGTGTAATGGCAGTTATTTAGAAAAAACAATACTTTTAACAGCTAGATCATGCAGAAAAAACAGAAAAAATCCCATTGGTTTAAAACATTCATTTAAAAAATACAGATGATGATGTCAGAGAAGTTTAACAGTACCAGATTACCTTCATCTGGGAGTGTCCCATGGTCAAAGGTGCTTGGTGCAAAACACATACAAAAAATCCTACAGCATTTAAATTTAATTGACATAGGATAACACTACTGGAGCAGAAGACTCTTAAATCAAGCAATGAATGTCACAGTATGTATAAAGATGTGATTACTGAAAA
This sequence comes from Neoceratodus forsteri, assembly GCA_016271365.2. Taxonomy (NCBI): domain Eukaryota; kingdom Metazoa; phylum Chordata; order Ceratodontiformes; family Ceratodontidae; genus Neoceratodus; species Neoceratodus forsteri. The sequence continues at coordinate 249,100,269 of CM028135.1, read as the reverse complement.
CAACCCCCACCCAGATTAAAGACATACTAAGATTGTCTTAGGACTCCAAAAAGTTTCAATGTATGCATTATAGACAAAAATTACCAGTAAAGCTGTCTTTAAAACATCAGTGCACACTGTATAATGTGTAAAACGTAGCTGGACCTATTGCCCAGCTATATTCCACAGCTAGATATCATGTCCCATAAACTTCAAAAACCTCTAGTGTAGTGAAAGGATTTTATAAGTGATAAAGATGCATCAGAACATACAAAATGTACTCATTGCATCATCTTTCTTGAGGTAACATGACTCTGATTGTTTAGGAACTTTAAGACATTTTCCAAATGGAATAAGCATTTTTATCTGTCACTACAAAACCCAGTAAAAATAGTCAATAGTAGGTCTAAACCTTTTCAGAAGGTAATTTCCAATTAGAAAATTGTCATCTATTTTGTTGGTAACATACACTGGATCGGTAACTTCAATTTCGCCAAATCTTAATTTTAATGAAACTTTACCTAAGGGCTTCTGAACTTCTTCTCCATAACCCACAATATGTAAGCTATCAGAGAGGATATTCAGTACTTTTGAGCCACTCAAGGCATTGGTTAGTTTACAAAAATAGCTTTTAGACATCAGGGTCACATCTACCCCTGAATCTAACAAAGCTTCACAATCCAAATTGTTCTCAATGTTTATGCCAAAGTAAAACCTTTCTGCCTTAGATAGAATATCATGTGTCTTACTCACTGGGGGACTTTGTGGACAGACACCTCTTGTTTTGTTGAGATGGCCTATACCTCAGTAGGAGGGGCAGTGCACTACTTGGAAAAAGTTCAAAAAGCTGTAAATACTCATTTAAACTAGGACACAAGTGGGAGAGGAGGCAGGTGACTTCCTCTCTAACTATGGACACCAACTGTATAAATACAAGTCAATGTAATGCACTAATGTTAAACGCTAGAAGCCTGAACAATCAGAAAATGTCAGAAATTGAAGTTAGATCTTAGATACATAACTATGGCATAATTGCTGTCACAGAGACCTGGTGGGATGACTCTAAAGCCTGGTACAAAGAACTACCTAACTACAAGCTCTATCAAAAAAGTAGAGAAGGAAGAAATGGTAGGAGAGTTTATTTATACACAAAGACTTACCTTCCTTTGAAATAAATAAGAATACAGAAAGTATCTGCATCCAAATTAATATAAAAGGCCAATCAAAACTGATAGTACAGAACTGCTATGGATCTCCTTCTGCAGACGCTATGTACACAAATGCATTGATTAAAGGAATCACGGCAATATCTAAAAAAGGAGAGGCCCTCATATTGGGATATTTCAATCTACCTAAAATCAGCTGGTTAACAATGCAAGGAAGTACTGAATTAGAAAACTTCTTTGCAAGAGAAATGCTCAACCATGGACTGGGACAACTAATTATGAGTCCTACTACAGGTAATAATGTCCTTGGCCTGGTCCTAACTAACACTGAGGACAAGATACAAGATTTAGAAATAAAACTCCCATTGAACAATAGTGACCTTAATACAGTGCACTTTGAAACCATTCTGGAAATCCCTCTTTACAAAAATGACAGTGTTTATAAGAACTACTACAAGGCGAATTTCACTGAAATTAACAAACACCTCCAACAAACTGATTGGGTTACCTGTGTTCAAAACCTCACTAGTGACCAAGCCAGGTCAACATTAAAAGACACTATTTGCCAATTAGAAAAGACATTTGTACCAAATTAAAAAAAAAAAAAAAAAGAAAGGAAAGGTACCCATCTGGTTCAGTAATTCGATTAAAAACTTATCAAAGTTAAAGAAAAATTATTCAAGAAACTAAAACAAGATAGCTGTGGAGAAAATATCAAACTGTATAATAGTGCACAATTGAAACTAAAAAAATCAATATTAGAAGCAAAAACAAAAAAGGCTGAATTCAAGATAGTACCTTCAGGCGATAATAAAAGAAAGCTCTATATTCCTACATTAATGGCAACAAAGGAACAAATGGAAAAATAGGACCATTAGTTCATGACAATAAAGAAGTACTAACAGATAGGGAAACAGATGATCTTTTCAATTCATACTTCTAATCCGTCTTCTCTAAAAAAAATACCTGTTAACACATATGCATCATCTGGAGAAAATAAAAATAATTTGTACTCAGTCTCCCAGGAAGAAGTTCTAAATGCTTTAGGGACATCAAAAAACAATACCAGCCATGGACCAGACAATATACACCTTAAGTTTCAGAAAGGTACTGCACCTCTAATCTCACTACCACTATCCATATCATATTTAATAAATCTTTGGTCAAAAATAGCATTCCATCGGACTGGCTGTTGGTAAAGTGACCCCTATATATAAAAAGGGAAGTAAAACCTCAATACAGGATTACTGGCCAATAAGGCCAACTTCCATCATCTGCAAGCTAATGGAGAGACAATTAAATCTTATTTGGAAAAATAAATTGTAACATTGGGTTTAACTGACAATATACAACATGGCTTCAAAACTGGTTACTCGTGCACCACCAACCTTATCTCATTTTACAACCATATTAGTAAAGGATTAGACCAGGGTATACATATGGATGTCATCTTACTAGACTTCAGCCGAGCCTTCGATAAAGTGTCACATCACATCTTGATAAAAAAAACTGTACAACTTTGGATTCACAATAAGTCTGATCAACTGGATAAACAGTGGCTCTCTACTAGATCACAGAAGGACAGATTAAATGGCACTCTGTCCAAATGTGGATTGGTCAGTAGTGGGGTGCCTCAGAGCTTGGTCCTGGGTCCAATCCTGTTTGGGATATTCATAAGCGACATGTAAATAAGTGGTAACAATATGTTATCAAAGATTGTTGATGACACAAAACTTGGGGGCAGAGCAGATACAGCAGATGGGAATTCATTACTGGAGTACAATTTACAAGAAATTGAAATATGGATGAAAGATAACAATATGGAGTTTAATACTGACAAGTGCTCCATCAAACATTTAGGTCCTGTCCACACTGAACATGGTTTAGCCATAACTTTTTTAAAAATGTTTTAAAGCATACCATGCTTGTATGTCCTCACTTGTCTTACCGAGTTTTAGCACAGTTACCAATTGCGTCCATGCTTCAAAGGCAAACCCAGTTTCTGATCCAATCCACATTGACTTGAGGAGGCAGTGTACCATGGCTCTTTGCAGGACTACATTGGCAGCAGAGGCTGAACACGGTACAGACTCCTGTCCACACTGCTGATGTAAGCATGTTTGCTTTCAAACCGTGTTGGAAACCATGCCAAAACCATGATACGATCATGGTTTAAACAAGGTTGTCAAACATGGTTTGAAAACATTACAAGTGTGGAGGTGAACCATGTTTCAGAGCACCTGTAACATTTTACCCTGCCAGTAGTGTTATAGGTGCCCTAGTGTGAACAGGGCCTTAGGGAGTAAAAGTGAAAAATGCAAATACTATTTAAATGATCGATTATTGAAAATGTCCACATGTGAAAGGGACTTGGGTATAATGGTCAATGGATCCATGACAGGTAGTCAACAAAAAATTTGTCAAATGGCCTGACAGTGAAACCAGCAGGTCGACTGCATTTTGAAGTTGGTTGCCAGTTTGCAGAAGCAAAAGTTTTCTCAGGGGACTTCGCCCCCAAACCCCCGCACCCCCCCCTTAGGATTCTCTACTCTGAGTCGGAGCTGAGTCGGGGGTGCAGGACCCCCTACAGACAGTGCCGAGTGCCAGTGGGTTCCCTACAGTGACATGCGCTGTTGTCACTGTAGGGGACTCCACTGTCAACATGTCGATGTCGGGGATGTATACCATGGTCAATGAAAACTAACTGCATCAGACCATTGTGTTAAAGTAACACGAGAAGTGAATACTTTGTAAAAATAAATAAAATGGACCTTTGTGACTAGAACAGAAGAATGTATAATCCCATTATACCGAGCAAATATCAGACCACACCTTGATTATGGCTCACCCTTTGGAACCCTTATCACAAGAAGGACATCCATCTGCTGGAGAGAACCCAGAGAAAGGCCACCAAATTGATACCCAAACTATCATCCATGGATTATGAAAATAGACTCAAGAAAACTGGTTTATTCTCACTTCAAACAAGAAGGTACAGAGGTGACCTTCTTCTCATCTATAAAATTCTAAACTCAGAGAGTTTAATGGAACAATGTGGCCTAGAGTACACAAATAGGCGACATGTACCTAGACTCCACCAACAACAACTAGTTATTGATTGGGCTAATATTGCCAAAATAGATTCCTTTTTGCCAATCAGGGCAGCAAAAGCATGGAATAATCTTCCAAATGAAATAATTGAATCAAACTATTTGAATATATTTAAAGCCAGATTAGAGCATTGGTTAAAGATGTCCAGCATTTAATTTGGTCCCAGTTGTGTGGGGGACAATCTAGATGGGTGCATGCCTTGTTTTGTCCATACATACAAAAATAAAAAAAAAAAAGAACAATAAAAAAAATCACTAGTTTTAATGCATATACAAAACAAGTATTATACATGTAGAAAGTGTTGAAATAACACCTTAAAACACACTTAATAAAACAAACAATTTCCTGTTTAACCTATAGTCAATAGAGGGCCAAGATCCTCAGTGACATCATTTCCTGTCAGGAGCCTAAAACATGTGGCTGCCTCCAGCCCTTAATTACAGAACGATTTACATATGAATAACTCTGGACTGCAAAGACTCACAGATAAACACAATGGATCACTCAAATTAGCTGTTTATGTTCTTTCAGACATTAAAAAATCCTGTTGATGACGGTTTCTCTTTAATCACTGTGAAGTTCAGCAATCCTTGACTGGGGGCACTTGGAATGTGCCTAGGAGAACCCCTTTTATATTTCTTAATTTTTCCAATTTTGTAAATAAAATTGTAAAGGAAACACTGGTCTGTTTACTTCAGAAAGTTGTGAGGTACTAGAAATGGCATAAAGCAGTGAGGTTTGGGGTGCCATATTCAAAATAGTAATGCAGGCATACTGTGGTTGCAGGCATGGCATGGGACTGGGAGGGATAAAGGAAACTTGAAATGTGGTTTAGCAAACCAAGATGAGCTGAACATAATCAAACAGTGAAAAACGCTGGCTAAACAAACAACAAAGTAGTGATAGGGAGAAACAGCTGAGGAGTTAAGCTGCCAGCAATCAAACATAAGCATCGTATACCGGAGGAGTTGCAGGTTAGCCTAAGCAACTGCAGCAAATAATCAGCTGTAGTGTTGTTATAGACAGTTTTATCTATCACATCACAGTAATTTTCATGCATGCAAAAGAATAATTGCCAGCAGAAGATATCTGATGTAGCCAACTGAGTAGAAGTGACAGAAACATGCAACTACAGTAGCTATAAGGCAAGATAGAAAAGGGAGACACCCAAACAAAGAAAAACTTATCTTACAGAGAAAAAACATTACTGCTAGCTGCTAAAAAGTGAATAGATATGCTTGGAGGCCACCAGATAAGCCATGCATAACGTTTTCAGTTTAGTTTTATAAATGTTTTGCCTAAATGGTAATCTAAAACTGGGAGCCAGCTTCACATGCTGCAGCCTCGGTGATGCACATGGAAAAACTGACAACCTGCTGGGATGCTAGGAGCTCAGGAAGATCAGAGTACAAAATATCTGGTCACATGTGCATTATTAGTCCATCAGGTTGGTATAATCCAGTTGGTAATAATCAGGGATGCTGTAAATGATATGATGACATACAGCCTAAGTGACTGCATTCAACAGTGTAGCACTGCAGTGTCAGCATAGGGTATGACCCCCAAGTTCTTGTTATGGGGCCAGAACCCATGACCAGGGCCACTGGAAAATTGCACCTGTATTTTGTTGTGGAATCCACAATTTTCACCATTCTCCACAAAAACTGACGTTACGCAACTTCTTGCAATTTTTGAGTTTTTACTTTGAACTGTGTAAAAAGTATTAACATTCTTTATAAAATACTCTCAAATATATTGACAATTTTGCATGCAGACTTGAGTTTGGCAAAAACAATGCAGTGCAAGGTGGGGGAAGGGTTTTAGGTGACATTGCTTTCTTTTGAATCCTTGTCTGGTTTGGTTTCAAAATCAACTGGCCAAGCATAAGTATACTTAAACACTTTACATTTGAATTATGTTGAAGCAGTCTATCAGAAAACTTTTTGTTGCCACAGAGACTGAAACAAAAGATGGGAGAAAAGGTGCAAATTATCCTATTCACTTAAATGGGGTGCTAACCATGAAACCTTTTTGTAAGTGGTAGGGCAAGTTTTTCCCTCCTGAGTATACTTTCATTCAGGATAGTTTGGATTCAAACAGGTGAGTTTGTTGGATAGCCCTGCTGATTATAAACTTGAGTAAGCTAGTTGGTAACAGTGATCTCACTCTTAGCAATCTATCACTTAGATGCTCATGTGAAAAGACTACAATAAAAACCTGACTAAAGTCTGAAAACAAGCTTATAAAACACATAAAATGTATCTGAACATTTATCTTTAACTAAACAAAATTATTGCAGGCAAAATAAAACAAAAGTAAATTACAGGGTACCCTGACTACTGTATGATGCAGTAAAATATATTGGTATTTTTTATATATATTCTTTGGTAACCGGGAAAGGCTCACTTGGCACAAGTGCCTGTTTTCATGAGTGACCCAGGAGCACTAGTGAAGTTAAGAAGCTTGCTCAAAGTCACACAGTATGCAAAGTGATAATGTGGGAATCAAATCCAGGTCTGCTAGATGTCCCCAGCTCATTCTCAGTTTGTTACTCTAACCTCTAGGCTATACTGCCAGCCCTAATAAGCCTCAAATGTAATGTTTTAATATGTGATTTCAAAAATAGTATACAGTGCCTACAGTGCAAATTAAGAACATTAAACACTTTAACAACATTTTACTAAAACTCAGTTATTCACCACTAAATCTATTTATTTTGACTTGCACCAAAGTAGGTGAATAGCTGACAGAGTACTGTAAACAGCTGTTGTTTAGGGTTCATTATTCTACATCAACAAATTGAAAAATGTGTTTATTCTGGATTTATTTAATAATGATTTGCTATGCCTCACTAAATTGCATCTGTCTGGCACTGTGTCAGGCAGATGTTTTTAAATTTTGGAAGATAGGCAACACATTTATCAGTTTAGTATTCATTTTAGTAACATAAGCTTTTCTTTATGTTTAAAACATATTTAAATGGCAGTGTATTCATTTAGCAGTTTATGCTGACTAATACATGTTACAGAAAACAGTAAAAGATTTATTGCGTAGTACTCAGGTTCTATAGTAGAATTCTCGCAATTTCCCTGCAATTTTTACAAAAAATCTCCACAATTCTGTGTAACTTTTTCTGTAATTTTCCAGTGGCCCAGCCCATGACCTTCAGATCGTCTGGCCCCAGAGATGACAGTGCAACTTACTGAACTAATGACACTGATGCACTGAATGAGGAGGCAGTGTGGTCAAGAGGTTAGAGCACCAACTTAGGAACCAGAAGATCACAGGTTCAAACCCCACTACAGTCAAAAACTCTTTGTGTGATCTTTGGCTAGTCTCTTAACCTTCCAGTAGTTCAATCCACACAGATGCCAAAATGCATAGAAGCTGAGTGCCACTGAAAATGAGATATTGCTTCTCAGCTGAGCTATTCCGAGCAAATAAATTAAAAATGTAACAAAATAAAAATAAACTGAGATGAATACAAAAGGTTGGCCCGAAACAGAAGAAAATATTGGAAAGATCAAGACCATTGGTAAACTAGAAACTAACTTTGATGCAACTGAGACCAAGAAATTATTGGACTGATTTGCCTTGACTGAATTATCAGGTATGTTTAGGACATTCAAAGTAATATCAAAGCCTGTAGAACATGTATCATTCCTGAACAAATGTAAGAAAGCCATGCCTTTCCAGAACATCCTAGGATTCAAACAAGATACTGTAATTTAGATTTTAATAATTCAGTTTCTGCCACAATTAATTTCAATTTTTAAAGATTTGTGATTTTGTGATTTAGCTATAGAGCTGTCAGTTCTGTTTCTCTTGTGAAAGCTACAATATTCAATATTGTGAAACAGTTTCACAGCGCTTCTCTTTTCAAGAAACAGTGGCCATCTGCCAAAACGGGGCTTGCTTCCATGCCACTGTACTGCAGCTGAAAAGAACGCCAGTAGCATAAATTCTAACCATAGAAATACTTTTCCGTCATTTCAAAAATATTTACACTTTGAACCAATGTAACAGTGTTTGTTTGTTTGTAACATTGTAAAATATTATTTATACAAATATTTATAACTGTGTTCTTGCTTGCTGTATTCCTCTAGTTGTGACATGGTCATTAGCCATCCCCACTGGAATACAGCCAGATAATAGTGTACAAGTCAGGCTGTGTACCCAAAGCAGTGTGCAAGTCCAGGTTGTGTGCCTGGTGGGTCCAGAGCCTGAGGGTTGAAGTGTTGAGGAAATGTTCTGTTTCTCTTATCTACATTACCAGGAATGTAGCCCCATGGGGGTCCATCTATGCTTTGTTTGTTCAGTTTGGATGTGAATAAATGCCACACTTTAGAATCCCATTCCAGGTATTGGACATCACAGTTATTACTTCCTGTGTTTGGATTTACTTGGGTGCCCCTGTGCAGAGTAGCCAAACCTAGCCCTTGTGCCGAGTAACCTAGTCCTCCATGAACCCAGTCCCCTACCTGGTACTGCTGTCAGCTTCAACAGCATACCACCTGTCGTTTGCAACAAGTACAGGGGTGAGGGGCTTACACTTGAAAGAGTAGAATCATCAGCGGCCTGAAACAGAGGTATAGTATGTGAAAAAGTGCAGAAGAGTGGACTTAGTTCTGGCTAGACAAGCCTCCCTAGAGAGACAGGAAGAGAGTTGATAGAGCTGACCAATTCTTTGATTTAAATTTCTGACAAGGGCATCCATGTGCACCTCAAATGACATCATTATCATTATTTATTGGGCAGCAAGATGAGAGTAAACTCTCATTTACAATTGCATCCAAGTACAGTACAAAAGGACAACACAATAGAACAACAGTTACAATACAAAATACATGAAATGTACATGAACATTTTCAGAGATCAAGTTATACATTTAAAACAGATAAAACATTCATCAATAACAGTCACAGCGGCTAAAGATCAATCTTGCATTTGATGCCTTAAAGGGAGAGAAGGGTACTATAATATTTAAATTGCATTTTTTCTTAATTATTTCCCATGTTTGTGTTTGGTCCAGTATCACTCCCAAGTATTTAAAAGGTGGAACCAACTCCAGTTTACTTAAAGGGTCCCATATTCAAAAGTGGCAGGCTACATTGTGCAAGTGCTTGTGCCCTACAACTCAACTGCATTGGCACAAAATAATGATATATTCAGATGTTGCGCCATAATATGTGATCGCGCATGTGTGGCAGAATATCCTGAACATGCGTGATCGTGTAGTGGGAGATGCATGGCAGGTTCCCAGAGCCCAGTGCAGAGCACACGGAGGTGAGCAATGCAAATTCACTTGTGCAGCATGCAGATCTGCAATATTCAGCCAGGATATGCAAATGGCCTCATGGCGCAGTCAGCACCCATTCAGTACATTTGCATCTCATTGCTGGAATATATTCTGTCAATTTGCATACCACTGGCATGTGCAGTTCCTACATTAGAGGGCAGCACCACCACTCCACAAAAGGTGATCAGGAGGTACTGCAGCCTAGCAGGCAGGTGGAATGCATGGATGTTTGTGGGTGGACTTCACTGGCCTGAGTACAGTGCTGCATATCCCCCCCAACCCCTTACATCCAAATGTGTACCAAGGTATGTGACAACTGGTCAGAATGTGTGATACAGCAGCAAACATGACAGTGCAAGATCAGAAGACTGTGGAAATGTGTGCACCAGTGTTGCTAAAGTGTGCTGAAACCTGGCATCTCATATTATCATACAAGTCTGCATAACAGTCTCAGTGGCCAGTATGTAATGTCACCCACTGTATGTGGGTCAGAGGGTTTCTGAGTGATAATTTGAGTGCTGTACCCTGTACTGTGTGACTGTTGAGAGAATAACAGTGCTACTACCCATGGCCATGTCCATGCCCTAGGTGACTGCATGCACAACACTGGAGGGGTCCGGTGTCCTTGGGGCATGCCCCTGTTGCCTTTAGTCCGCAGGTGGTGCCACCTCTGCCTCGCGCTGCTCACAGTTATGCACTGTCCACCACCAGTACACCACAGTGACTTAAACCCAGGGCCATTGTGGCATTGTCACACTGCAGGGATTGCATCGGTGACACGTATGTGGTTTCTGATGGTATGAGTCTGGCACGGGCGTGCAGTGTACACCTGTGGTGTTCCACCATGGGTGTGTGCCACTTGGCTGTCCCTGATTCATGCCTTGCTGCCACCACTACCACTATGCATCCTGCTTACTGTTGCCCCAGATGCCACCATGGGCGCAGGCCTCCACCGGGTGGCACCCAGATGGCCACATGGGTGCAGGCCATTGCACCTGGTACCTGTGCTGCATTATAGCTGTCTGCTCTGCTGGTGTGCCAGAGGGGCACCTGACTAGCATGTGGCAGCTAGGCATCCCTTACCTGGGTGTAATGAAGGGGTTGGCTGACTGGGCAGTACCAGAGGTATCACCCAGCACATAGTAGGTGCCCGGCAAGCTTGCACAGTGCAGCTGTAGCTTTGGGAACTACCGTCCTGGCATGATTGCTGTGTGAGGGTGCTTGGATCACATCCTGGTGCACCTCCGAGGACTGTCTCAGGGTCACCTCTCTGCAGTTCTGCAGCCTGCCTGTGGGTGACTGGCCAATTCAGGTCATCTCCTTACATACCTAACTTTGCACAGCACAGTTCTGTGATGCAGACACATGCACCACACATTTTGGATGAATATACACTTGCGCAGCATATACAGGTGTCCGTCCCCTTTTTTTTGTGCCACATACATTATTTTTGCATGATCGCACATTCGGAAATGTACAACTCATCTCTCCACTTCGAATTTTGCGCTTCTGCACATTTTCTGGGATGCACCATGCATCTTCTTTTTGGGCCACGCATCTCTTTTGAATATGTGGGCCAACGTCTAGGCAGTAACACACTTGTACTTTATGCGGGTAAAATACTTACACTCTATGCAGGCAACAAAACAGTCTCCTTTTTTTTTGTTAAATGTTTTTATTGCATTTTTAAAAGTAACAGAAAACAAACAATCTTGCTGGCTAGTACAAAAATGCCAGACTAGCAGGATAGCTTTCTATAAGTACAAATAAACCAAGAATTGTACAGAGTACAGAAACAGGTGTCAAATAAATAACACAATATCAGTACAATTATGCAATATGTCACCAAAACAGGATAAAGTAGCACTAATAAGACTGCTAAAAACCTTCAAATTATAGTGTAATTACTATATGCATTATCGGAAAAGAGAAGAAGGAAAAGATGTGACTAGTGTTGGTTTCATACATAGCATACAAGGGGCTGATACTAGTTTGCAATTTGTGTGGTTCCTCCAAGATGCACTAGGTCCTAACATTGTTGCAGATTGGGGGTGATTCTTGCTCTTCTATCTGTGATTTGAGCTGAAATAAGTGTTTTTAGGAGTGGGGAATGACAAATTTAGGAGTCTGAGCAGGGAGTGATTTGCCAGATGGGACAATCCTTGTAACTGGCAAATTTGGAGAGTGCTGTAAACCCATGCCTGAAAAGCGGGGAGGTTGTGTACCATCTAAGGAGCAACTGATGTTTGGTCTCAAGGGCTAATGGTATGATCCATTGGCAGGCTGAAGGGCTTGTATTGAAGATACTGGAATCCTCCCCTAGGTCCATACAGCTGGGGCAGTTGGAAGGGGCAGTTGAAGAACACAGCTACAAAAGGAGATTGTGGAATTCCAGTAGGGAGGAATGAAATAGTGAGCCAGCCAACTGCATGCAACTCCAGCATAGGTTGTTAGGGAGTAGCCCCATTTTGTACAACACCACTGGAGCCTGACACCATCTATGTCAATTCATTTTTTTAATTAACTGGTACTGGACATCCTGAAAAGTGGCATGTGCTTTTCATAACAACCCTTTGCCAACATTGTGATGAGATGTTTGCACCCAATCCCTACTACCCAGTGTAGTCTTTTTTTTTAAATAAAATTATAATGATTTTTACAAAATAATATACACAGCAAGAAATCAGGAAAAGGAACAAGATCTATGAGAATATAAATACACACAATATTATTAACAACAGTGGTAAAAAGACAATTTAATCAATTATATATATAACTATCCATTAATTCAAATCTTAATATAGTATTTAAAAAATTAATAAGAAAAAATAGTATTAAAAAAACTGTACTGTTTTTAATAGAAATAAAATATCTGTTTTTAATATATTGTGTTACAGAGTTACTTAAATCGTTTAGCTACATTCAAGCTGATTTGATGTCTCTTACCTTATATTCTGAAACAGATGAACTTCTCCCTGAACTGCCTCAATCTAGTCTTTGTTTTTCTAGCAAGACATGGTGGTTTTAAAGTGATAACTGTAAATCTAACTACCCAACTGTTTGGGGAAGGATAATCACCTGATAATATGAGATATAGGTTTTTCCTGGTCTGGAGGATCCCTACAGCACATTCGACTAAATAAGGCATGCTTAATTGTAAGTACTTTCAGAAGTCAGTTCTGAGGAGGAATAATTTAGTTGCCAAGTGCTCAAATGTGCATATTGACGCTGATTCAGAATCCATAAACTGAACGATTGTGAGAATAGCTTTCGATCTCCATGATGGTCAGTGAAGGGACGTATCATCTATTTCTATGTGTGAATTATACCATATGGGTTCCCAACTGCCAAGCAACATCATAGACCAGTTCTGTTTGTTAACCTGGAGATTCTATGCATGCTGTGAGTATTTGAGTGAAGGGCAGTAAAAGAGGGAAGGTCACCAGTCAGGTTTCTACTTACCTCTCAAAGTGGGAAGATGTATCCCGCTCTTTCTATGAGGGCCCAGAGTGGGGTATGTTCATTGATCAGGTGGAGCCAATGCAGGTTCTGACATATTCCCAATGCCTGATGGTAGGCCCAGGGCCATGGCAGACCCCAGCTGCCCTGCCTACTTTGTGTACACAGGTTCTGTAAGATGAATCTGAGTTTCTTTCCCTCCTAAAGATATGAGAGGAACAATTTCTGCAATCTCAGAAAATAAGAATTTGGCATATACATTTTTTTTTCAGGCAAACTATTGTTTTTGGGGAAGGCCATCATTCCATAAGCAGTAATCTTTCTTCCAAAAGTCAGACTGAGCTTCTTCCATCTAGCTAAATTTACCTATAGATCCGCAGTTTGTCTTTTGAGATTGCTGTCAACCATCTTATTAAGATTTTGGAATAATAATTGTTTGCATCCATCCTACCTGTACCAGCTTGTTTGTATCTGTCTTAATTTACTGTTATACTTATGTGTTGTACTGCTATACTGTGTATTTTGGTTTGTCTTACTGTGACAAGGTACCTTTGTAAATGAGCCTATGGCTCAAAGGTTTTCCAAACTGCTGTTTAAATAAAATAAAATAAAATAAAATAAAATAAAATAAATAATAGTCATTCCAAAGTACTGTAGGTGGGAGGGAGCCCATTTCAGCTTACAATGGGCAGTAAGTTCCAGTTTGCAGGCTCCATTGAAAGGTAGGACCTCAGGTCTTTCTTAATTGATTCTTACCCCCAAGATGCTGTAAAAGTCTTTGAGAATCCCCAACACCTACAGGATGGAGGTGACTGGGTTCGATAGTAGTAGCAGCAGCAGAAGATCATCTGCATATACTAGGGTTTTAAGCGAGGCTTTACTAATCTTGATGCCCTGTATAGCCTTACATTTCCTGAACATGCATAGCAGGGGTTCCATAGCCAGTAGATTCAGGAGGGGGGAGAGAGGAAGCAACCCTGCCTAGTGCCACGCTGTAAGGTACTTTGCGTGGAAATTATTCCATTAGTCTGGATCCTTGCCTTTGCATTTGTGTACAGCAACTGGAACAGTGAAGTAAGATTTGGGCCAGTGGCTATGTGGTCCAGAACCTGATACAGATAGGCACATTCAACAGAGTCAAATGCCTTTTCTGTATCTATTCTCATCAGGAGGGCTGGGTACCTTTGAATGGTGGCTTTCCCTGTTGCCAGTATTGCAACTCAGACGTTGTCCATTGTCATTTGCCCCTTCACAAAGCCAGCTTGATGATTATCTACTAGGGACAGAATTGGGAGGGGGCCCATCTGGTAGCCAGGTTAGGTAATATTTTGGCATCCATATTAAGAAGGGATATGGGACCATAATTGGAGACCACTTGGGGGGGTTCTTGCATGGCTTGGGTATCAAGACAACCAGGCATCCAGCATCAAGGACGGTAGTGTGTTTGCCTGCATGGAAGGAGGTATGAGTCTAACAGCCAGGTTGCCAGCTGAGTCTAAAAGGCCTGGTAAAATTCAACACGTAGTCCATCCAACCAGGCATTTTCCCTTTGTGTAGGATGGTCAGAGCAATCTGGGATTACTGATTTGTGATGGGGGCTCTAGGCTCTGTTGGTGATCCTCCATGATTCTTGGCAGCATTGTGGAGTACAGAAATCTAGACAGGTTATCCTTGGGAAGGGAAACATGTGACTTATACTGTACAGCTTGGTATAGTACCTTAAGAAGGCCTCACTTGTGTCCAACTGTTTGGAGGTAATGAGCCTGCTTGTATGTTTGCTTGGTTGGGATACTCTGGTTCAGTATCCTAGGTGCCTGGATGCCCTTTCCCCAGATTCCCAATACTTGTAATTTGTGCTACTCACAGCACATTGTGCTGAGTTCATAAAGAGGGTGTTGCAGCATCACAACCGCTCTGTGTCCCACAGTAATAGATATTCAGTTTCCTCTGCTTGTCTGTTTTGAATATTGTCATATAACCTATTATTTTGCCATGCATATTGGCCATGAAAGCATCCCAGAGGGTGGCATCGGAAACCTCTGGTGTATCACTGAGTTGAAACTATATCTCACTCTCTTTTTCTAACCACTCTCTGAAGTTTCTGTTAGTAGGAATGCATCCATGCACCACTGATGGGTTGAAGGGGGGCTTATTGCTGGCCTCCATTGTGAGACTGACACAAGCATGGTCTGAAATTACTAGTGGACCTATGTTCAACTCCAGGAGGGAGGAAATATGTTGGGATTGGATCAGGGGAGAAATCTGTCCTGCTGCTATTATTAGGCAAGGCTGAATAAAATGCAAAGACCCTAACAGTGAGATTTAGGAATTTTGAGGGGTCCACAAGTTGGATGTATTGGGCCAGGTGGTGCAAGGCAGACCTGGCTTTCAGCGTGAGAGCTGGCAGGCACCTCCACTTATCCACATATGGGTCCCAGACCTTGTTAAGGGTGAGTGCCAAGGAGCAGAAATGTGGTATCTGACTCACTGGCATCTGGGAATGTTGGCAGGGCACCCACAGGGAGGACCACAGGCTGCAGGCCATGCTGGTCACTGGAGGAAAGGTAAGTGTAAAGAGAGGGCAGGAAGTACACTGTAGGGAGTTGGAAGGGGATTGCAGCAGATCCCTATCTAGGATCAGCTTACATTTGTACTGAGCATTATAAGTAGGCAGTACAGTGCAGAAGCTTGAGGCTCTGAGCTGCAAACCTGGAGACCTAGGTTTGAATCCCACAGCCCCCCACGTACATACTGTGTGACCCTGAGCAAGTCATTTAACTTTCTTGTGCTCCCAGGTCACACCTATAAACACGCTTCAGCTTAGTGTGTCTCTCATGGTTAAAAAAGAAGATTCTGACATATTCCCAATGCCTGATGGTAGGCCCAGAGCCATGGCAGACCCCAGCTGCCCTGTCTACCTGGTGTACACAGCTTCTGTAAGAGGAATCTGAGTCTCTTTCCCTCCTAAAGATATGAGAAAAACAGTTTTTCCAATCTCAGAAAAGAAGAATTTGGTATATAAAGAGAAGATTTTTCAGGCAAACTAGTGATTTGGGGAAGGCCATAATTCTATAAACAGTAATCTTCCCTCTAAAGGTCAGACTGAGCTTCTTCCATCTAGCTAAATTTACCTCCAGATCTGCAACTAGTCTTTTCAGATTGCTGTTGGCCATCTTATTAAGATTTTGGAATAATAGTCATACCAAAGTGCTGTAGGTGGGAGGACGTCCACTTCAGCTTACAATGGGCAGTAGGTTCCTGTTTGCAGGCTCCATTGAAAGGAAGGACCTCAGTTCTTTCTCAATTGATTCTTACCCCTGAGATGCTGTGAAAGTCTTTGAGAATGCCCAACACCTACAGGGTGGAGGTGACCAGGTTCGATAGTGGCAGCAGCAGTAGATCATCAGCATATGCTAGGGTTTTAAGTGAGGCTTTACAATCTTGATGCCCTGTACAGCCTTACAGTTCCTGAACTTGCATAGCAGGGGTTCCATAGCCAGTAGATTCAGGAGAGGAGAGAGGAAGAAACCCTACCTAGTGCCACGCTGTAAGGTAGCTTGCGTGGTAACTGTTCCATTAGTCTGGATCCTTGCCTTTGAGTTTGTGTACAGCAACTGGAGTAGTGAAGTAAGCTTTGGGCCTGTGGCTATGTGGTCCAGAACCTGATACTGATAGGCACACTCAACAGAGTCAAATGCCTTTTCTGTATCTATTCTCATCAGGAAAGCTGGGTCCTTCATAGTGGTGGCTACCCCTGCTGCCAGTATTGCAGCTCAGATGTTGTCTGTTGTCATTTGCCCCTTACAAAGCCAGCTTGATGCTTATCTACTAGGTACATAATTGGGGGGGGGGGCCCCTTTGGTAACCAGGTTAGGTAATATTTTGGCATCCGCATTCAGAAGGGATATGGACCTTTAATTGGAGATCACTTGGGGGGTCCTTGCATGGCTTGGGTATCAAGACAATCAGGCCTCCATCATCAAGAATGGTAGTGTGTTTGCCTGCATGGAAGAAGGTATGAGTCTAATAGCCTGGTTGCCAGCTGAGTCTGAAAGACCTGGTAAAATTCATCAGGTAGTCAATCCAACCCAGGCATTTTCCCTTTGTGTAGGGTGGTCAGAGCATTCTGGGATTCCTGAATTGTGATGGGGGACTCTAGACTCTGTTGATGATCATCCGTGAATTTGGGTAGCATTTATTTATTTGTAATCAGATATACCTTTGAGACAGAGGCTCTTTTACAGAGGTTCCTCATCAGGAAAATTTGTACAAATGGTTGATATAGGAATCAGCTACGGGGATAACAAGAAGTTTACAGGAAAGTAACTAACATAGATCGACAAGTAGGACTTGAGTGCAAGCACAGTAAGTGGTACATTGTTCAATTCTATCAGTACACTAAGAACATTACAAATGGTAATTGACAATTACAATACATAATAGAACAAGAGGCATAACATGGTTTTGGCAGTTATTTGTCAGAAGTGCAGATATACAAAAAATGGTTAATCAACTTAGGACCTAAAGAATAAGTGCATTTATTTTGGAATAGAGGGGAGACTAGAGGCAGGAGAAAGTGTCATAGACAGAGGGGTAGAAATGAGGGCAGGGGAAATTAGGGTAGTGTGGAAGATTACATGGGGATAAGAGAAAAAGAGAGAAAGGTGGAGGGAGGCAGCAGGAGGTTAAATACATACATGACCGGAGAGGGAACATTGGACTGAATTGCCAAATTACAAAGCTTTAGCAGGGGGTAAGGTTACAGGAGAGGGTTTAGGTTGGGCTAATCAAGGAAAGGAAGAGGTTGGGGAGAGGTAGCTAAGAGAGAAAATAGGAGTGTGGTAATAGGATATGTAGAGAGCAAAAACAGGAGAAACCTGTCAGCCACAGAGTAGTGACATGGAGTGCGAGGAGAGCTAGTGATGGGAGTAAATGGGGGAGTGAGGAGTGAGAGAAGGTAAGAGAATACGTAGGCAAGCAAAAAATGAGGTAGAGGAAAGAGACAGAAAATTATCTAGGGGCAATATTAGAGGAGGCATTGTAGGAAAATGTAGAGAGAAGAGATAGAAGGTAGGCTATGGATGATTTAGGGGAGGTAGAGTCGTGAGGGATTAGAAAGTTATAACAAAGAAGATGGAGACGGGTGGAGATGGAAAGTAGGGTTAGGGGATCGTGTGAGGAGAGGAGAGATGGGGGGAGATGAGACTGATATGAGATATAATGCAGGTTGAATGGCTAGCCACTGGGGGGGAGAGAAGACTTGTAGAGGGGAGATAAGTGACCGCTAGCAGTCACATCTACTGGAGAAGGCTAGATGTGCTCGTAGTTTTGCCTTGAAAAGGCCTAGTTTGAGTTCATTATGTAGGTCAACATTGAGAGAGTTAAACCAGAGTGGTGCCCAGAACTCACAGAAGCATTAGCCTAGAGGAGTCCTAAGGAAAGAAACTCTTAAGGAGTGGTTGTTTGATCCCCTAGTGTCTCTAGATTGATGGGATTGACAGAGAAGGTTCTGTACACCAGGTGGAGTGAGTCCATGGGAGGACTTCTTCATGAGGAGGTATACTTGGTACCGGATATGAGAGTCCAAGTTAAGCCACTCAGTTTGTGAATATAGCTCGCACAAGTGGGTAAGCCAGTGAGCTCCAAGCACGAGATGACAGGTCTTAATTAGGGCAGTTTTTAGACGCTTTAGGGCAGTTGGGTTTGCAGCCCCGTACACTACTAGGCTGTAGTCGATGGTTGCGATCACAGAGATAGATACTGCAATTTTGAGAGCCTCCTTAGGAAGGCACTGTTTATTCCTGTACAGTAGGTCCTGGTTGCATTAGATGATCTTGCCACCTGATGAATATGTTGGTGGAAGGATAGGTTACTATCTAAAGTTATACCTAAGTATTTAAAACTATGCACCATTTTGAGGGGGGGATTTGCAGTTATTAAGAATTTTTAGATTGAAAACCCTGTGTCTATTTTTTGGTGATGCGAAAATCATGGTTTTGTTTTTTTTGTAGTTGAGAAGTAGCTTGAAGTTAAGGAATCACTTTTCGGTTTCAGAGAAATTCACTTGCATTTTTGATTCTAGAGTTATAGGGTCTTGGTGACTGGTGTATAACACTGCATCATCAGTGTACAGTAGTATGTTGTCTGGAATTGCTTGAGGTAGGTGATTTAGGAATGAACTAAAAGGCAGCGGGCCTAATATGGATCCTTGGTGCACCCCAGTAATGACATCCCGGTTATCTGAAATTACTTCAGATATTTTTACTTTTTGGACCCTGCCAGTGAGATAGTTCCTGAACCAGGCTACTGTTTGATATGACAGTCCCAAGGTGGATAATTAGTTCAAAAGATGCTCGTGATTAACAGTAGCAAAGGCTTTGGTGAGGTCAATATATGTAGCCCCCACCAAACGACTTTGTCCATTGCATTATGTATGTAACCCGTGAATTCAAGTAAGGTGGTAGTAATGCTATGAAGTTTATGGAAGCCGTGTTGCTCCAGGCAATGCAGATTATACTTCTCAAGATAGTCTGTTAATTGGTCAGCCACAACTCATTCTAGTGCCTTTGACAGTGGTGGTAGAACAGAGATAGGACAGTAGTTTGTGACAGTAGTACCATCCTCGTTTTCTTAAACTGGGGTTACCACAGCAGCTTTCCAGAGCCTAGGTAATATCCTTAAGGTGAGGGATAGATATAGGATTTTAGCGAGTGGGGCTAGGGTTATGTCCAGGGTGAGGGAAACTAGTTTTAAATCTAACTGATCACTGCTGGCTCTGGACTTACCTAGAGCTTGGAAGAGGTATTTGTTTGCTTCAGTTGGGATGATTAGATTAAAGTAAAAAGGTGGGGGTGACCCCATGCAGTTAGCAGAGGGCTGAGCATGATTATTTACCTCAGTAGGCTGAAGAAATTCGGGGGGAGCACTCTACTGAGGTCTGAGAAAGCCTCATTGACAGTATTTGCGATAAGGTGGGGGGTCCTGTGTATGAATTTATATTAATCAAAGTAGGGGGGATTTGTTCAGTTTATCTGATAGGAAATTTATGTTATCCCAAAATCTATGGCTATCACCCCATGAGTTTGTCAGTTCACATTGAAAGTACTGGTTTTTGCCGGCCCGGTGGCGCTGAGGGTTGAGGCGCTGGACGCCACACCTCGCGCTACGCCGGTGACCCAGGTTCGGGAACGGACTCGGGTGGCCGGAGGTCGGCAGGGGGAGGGAGGATCGAGCGTCCCAACGGATGCTCTCCTCCCTCAGGGGAGGAATCAAGAGTGCTTTCACGTTCTACATCTCCCTTGCAGCTGGTGGAAGCACCGACAATGAGGGGATGGAGGCGGCTCCGTTCGCTGGAGCCGGGGGGGACGTAGGTGGTGCATGAGGGCTTAGCGTGCGTCAGCACGCCACCACTTGGGACGTACATCCCAGCGCATGACGTCTCAGAGGGCAGGGGAAACCAGGGGAGAAAAAAGGAAAACCCCTCTCGGCAGCTGTAGATGATAACCTCTCGGGTACCATCCAGACCACCAAAAAGAGGGACAGACCCCACTGTGCAGGAGGGGAGAAGGAGGGACTCATGGGGCAGATCCCACCAGAGGTGGAATGGAGGATGAGAGGAAGGAATGAGTGGGCTCCAAGAGTAGGAAGGAGTCAAAAAGAGATAAAGTAAAAAAAAAAAAGAAAGTACTGGTTTTTGGCATTCTGGATTTCCCAGGTGCACTTGCTATAGGCTGCTTTGTATTTCTGGAAGCCTGCTGGGGAGTCAGACCTTTTGGTGATGTGCCATAA
Organism: Neoceratodus forsteri; assembly: GCA_016271365.2. Taxonomy (NCBI): domain Eukaryota; kingdom Metazoa; phylum Chordata; order Ceratodontiformes; family Ceratodontidae; genus Neoceratodus; species Neoceratodus forsteri. The sequence continues at coordinate 249,079,467 of CM028135.1, read as the reverse complement.
GTTATTCCTGTGCTTCATTAGATCAAGAAGTAGGGGGGTGATCCAAGGGTTGCTTATGCCCCTTAGCCCGCACTTTGTGAGAGGGGCAAATATATTGCAGGCTTCGTCAAAGTGTGATGTAAAGCCTTCAAGAGCAGCATTAATGTCAGTTTCTGAGCCTAAGAAACTCCAATCTTGTCACCTTAGGTGGGCTTTGAGACTGCTCTCAGTTTCCCTTTTTTCAGTACTGTAGTATGTGCTATCTTGATCATCACCTTAGGGGATTTGTTAGACTAGGTGAGAAGGATTGGAGAGTGGTCACTGATGGGATCCAGGAGAACAGTTGGGTGGGCTATTCTTTCTGGAGTTTGTGATCACTCAGTCAATTAGTGTACTAGTCACTGTTCTGTAGTTTATACGTGTAGGGGAGTCAACTATTTGTGAGTATTTAATGGAAGCTAATGCATTTTTGTAAGGACCCACATCCATTGATATCCAATTAATATTAAAGTCTCCCATCATGATGAGTTCAACTTTCTGCCCCCGGTCAATGAGATAGCCAGTGATTAATTTAAGCCCATTGGGGAGTTCATTAGGAGGGCAGTAGACAGATACCATTGTAATTGTTTAACCATTTGAGCAAAGTAGGAGCTTCACTGCCAGCGTTTGGATATTATTTCCAGTAATTATTGGAGGTAGCAGCTGCACTTTAATGTGTTCCTTTATGTAGAGAACACATCCTCCTCCTCTTTTACTAAGCCTGTCCAGTCTGTAAGAGATGTAAGCCAAAAGGTGAAAAGCCTAGTCAGGCATCCTGGGGTTAAGCCAGGTTTCTGCAATGGAGAGTATGTCTGGCTGGTGTTGTGCACTCCAGACTTGTAGCTGTTCCAGTTTTGCCATAAGGTTGCAGATATTGAGGGAGGCCATAGTGAGACCCCTTTGTCTTATGATAGGGGTTGTTGCATTAAGTGGGCCAGGGTTTGAGTGTATGTTCCCACACAAAAGTAGAAGTAGCCATATTAATCTAATTGCCTGCAATTTTAAGTCTGCAGTCCAGAAATTTAGAGAGGTCATCCTTGGGAAGGGAAACCTGTGACTTATACTGTACAACTTGGTATAGTACCTTAAGAAGGCCTCACTGATGTTCAACTGTTTGTAGGTAATGAGCCTGCTTATATGTTTGCCTGGTTGGGATACTCTGGTTCTGTATGCTGGGAGTCTGGATGCCCTTTCCGTAGATGCTCAATACTTGTGATTTGCGCTACGCACAGCATATTGTGCTGAGTTCTTAGGGAGGGTGTTGATGCAGTATCACAACTGCTCTTTATGTCCCACAGTGATAGACAATCAGTTCCCTCTGCTTGTCTGTTTTGAACATTGCCATATAACCTATTATTTTGCCATGGATATTGGTCTTGAAGGTATCCCAGAGGGTGGCATTGAAAACCTCAGGTATCCCTGAGTTGAAAATATATCTCACTCTCTTTTTCTAACCACCCTCTGAAGTTTCTGTTAGTAGGAATGCATCCATGCACCTCTGATGGGTTGAGGGGGGCTTATTGCTGGCCTCCATTGTGAGACTGATGCAAGCATGGTCTGAAATTACTAGTGGACCTATGTTCGACTTCAGGAGGGAGGAACTATGTTGAGATTGGATCAGGAAGGATCAAGGGTGAGCGCCATGAAGCAGGAGTGTAGCATCTGACTCACTGGCATCTGGAGATGTTGGCAGAGCACCCACAGGGATGACCACAGGCTGCAGGCCATGCTGGTCACTGGAGGAAAGGTAAGTGTAAAGGAAGGGCAGGAAGTACACTGTAGGGAGTTGGAAGGGGATTGCAGCTGATCTCTGTCTAAGGTCAGCTTACATTTGTACTGAGCATCAAGGAAGCAGGAGGGGGTAGGTGAATCAAGAGGATTTAGGGATTGCTATAAAATCCCTAACTGGATTATATATGGAGATGCATATCTAGTGGTTAGGGGAAGCTGATGGCAGAAGGATGTGGAGGAATAGGAGCACATACAGGCATCGGTTAGAGGGAGGAGGATGGTGTGCTGTAATAATTGTGGGGCAGCAGTCTTCCTGGGAATGATGTGGAGTGCGGGGGCTGTCCAATGTGCAGAAGCCTGGAGCAGTTAAGGGCAGAGGTAAGACACATCAGATGGGAGCTGGGGAGGATGGAGTGAAAAGTCACAGGAGCAGGGCAATGGAGTGAAAGGTAGATGGGAGGTGCCCTGGGGAGCTAGGGTTGCAGGTCAGTTAAGGAAACAGGGAGGATCACCCACTGACCGATGGGTACCCCTTCCTTAGAGGGCCAGGGAGCCCAGGGATTAGGAATGGCAAATGGTAGGGGGAAGGGGTGGGACTGAAAGGGTTGTAACAGAAGTGAAAACTCTTGAAGGAGTGCCTTTAATGAATAGGTGTGACCTGCTGGCTGGAAAGGGGCGGGGTAAATAGGAGTTGGGGTAGGAGATCGGGTTAAGACAATGAGGTCAGGGATAGAAAAACAGGAAAGGGAAGGTGGGACTCCACAAGGTAGTCAAGGTGGGAGGAAGGGAAGAAGAAGCAGGCAAAGTGGAGCAGAGGCTGGGGGGAGTGGAAGGATAGGGTAGGAGGAAGAGAGAGGAGGTGAAGGCAAGCATACTGTGCTGTAGCTACCCAGAAAGGGACGGTCATAGAGGGGAATGGTTAAACAGTGAAGGGATAAGTAAAGGCTTAGGTGAGATGTTATTCAGGGCTGAGGGGGAGCAATTAGCAAGGAAGGAAGGGAGGGAAGGAGACATAGATGGAGGGGATGGAAGGGTGATAATCCTAGGGGACTCCATACTAAAAGGTATTCACTGGGGAAGGAAGGGTGACCCAAATGCAACAAGGAGGGATGACAGCAGGGAAAGTGTGCCTAAGAACTGGGGAAGTGTAAAGGTGCTGGGGGTAACCAAATGTAGTTATACTTCTAGATTCCAATGACCTAGCTGGGAAGGAGGTGGAGGTAGTACTAGGAAGATTCAGGGAGTTATGTAGGACCTGTAGGGAGGTACTGCAGCAAGATTGCTAGCATTCTCAGGGGTGTTAATGCCAAGGGCCAGCACAGTCTGGAAGAAAAGGATACAGGAATTCAATGTCTGGCTGAGGGGATGGTGCAAGTAAGAAGAGTTCCTCTGCATTGAGGATGGGGAGGGGATACCTGGTCAAATAAAACATTTTATGCACCAGACAGACTACACCTCAGTAGGGTGGGCTTAACAGTACTCAGAGACAAATTGAGGGGAGTACATAACTCATAAACTTCAGTTAAGCTACTTGGGGGCAGACGGTCCTGAAGGCCTAATGACTCCAGGAGAAGGTCAACCGACCTCACCCCCATATCAGTAGAGGGGATTTGGAGGGTGGAGGGGGAGTGAAGTTGTCAGTAAAGGGAGGTGGCAGGGAGTGCACAGAGTGGAGAAATGGGAATGAAAGCAATGAGGGAAGAGAAGGAAACTTAGATTCTAGGTGGATGGTGGTGTCTGTGAATGCACAAAGTCTCAGCAAAGAGAAGGACGACCTGCAGGCACTACTTAACAGAAGGGGGGGTGGACATCACAGCAGTCACCAAGACATGGGCCACATGAGACCATGACTGGGACTTCTTGATCGCAGGGTATAAATTATGTAGGAGGGACAGGTCAGTAAGGAAAGGGGGGGGTGACGGTCTACATAAGGAAGGGTATAGCATTACGAGTGAGCAATTGGAGATGGGGAGGATGGAAGTAATGTGGATTCAGTTACCATGCAATAAAGAAGGAAGGTAAGGTTGGGATGGTTTACAGATCACCCAGCCAGGAAGAGGAAAGGGGCAGGGAATTGAACTTGCATACATTGAATGCTACACAGAAGGGACAGGTGGTAATAGTAGGGACTTCAACCTGACCAAGGTAGACTGGAGCTTACAGACCATGACAGGCACCAGGAGTCAAGTGATCCTAGAAGCATTGCAGAATGGGTTCCTGACTCAGGGAGTCACAGAACCCACCAGGGAGGAGACAATTTTTGATCTGGTGCTCACAGATGTGGAGCATTTACAAGATATAATGGTCAAGAAGCTCCTGGATGGAAGTGACCATTGCACAGTGTGGTTCTCATTGGATATGGGCAGGGAAAGCATCCCCACTAAGCTCAAGATCCTGTATTTTAGGAGGGTGGACTTGAGGAAGATGGGTGAATTGTTAAAGAAGCACCTGGTGGGCATCAGGGCAGATATGGGGTGGACCAAAGTGGTCCATCATTAAGGGGGAATAACGGCTGCACCAGATGAGTGTTTTAGGCTCAGGGGGAAGAACTTAATGGAAAAAGCACCCAGCTGGTTTTGTACTGAGATTGCCTAGGCTATAAAGGACAAGAGGTTCGCCTATAGGAAATTCAGGGAAACCAAGAGGTTAGCCTATAGGAAATTCAGGAAATCCAAGACAGGAGGACAGGGAGAACTACCTAAAGATGGCTAGTGAGGTAGGTAGGGTAGTCCAGAGGGCTAAGGCTCAGATGGAACTACAAATAGCTGAGGGAATTAAGAAGGGGGAGAAGGCTTTTTTTCACTACATAAGTGAGAAAAGAGACAAGAAAGAGAGGATTGTTAGGCTTCAGAAAGGGACTGGATGGGTGGAGGAGAATGGGGGAAAAGAAGAGGTACTAAACGAATACTTCTGTTCAGTCTTCACCAAGGAGAAAGATGGACCAGCGCCAATGAGGAAGAAGAGGAGTAGGGGTGGAGGGGAGCATGAATGTGATGGTTGAAGGGGATAGAGTGAGGAAAGGGCTGCCATCACTGAGGGTGGACAAATCCACAGGCCCAGATGGCATATATCTAAGTGTGCTGAGGGAACTAGCAGAGGAGTGTCTGGAGCCACTATCATGCTTGTTCAATAGTTCACTGGAGTCAGGAGTGGTACTGCAGGACTGGAAAACAGTGCATGTAGGTCCCCTCCATAAGAGCAGCCCCATGGATGACCCAGGGAATTACAGACTGGTCAGTCAAACCTCAATCATGGGCAAGCTCATGGAGACCATACTTAAGGAAATACTGGTACAGTATCTAGAGGAGCATGGTCACCAGGTTGTGAAGCACCATGGGTTTACGAGAGGGAGGTTGAGTCAAATAAATTTGATTGACTTCTTTGACTGGGTCATCAAAACAGTAGACGGGGCAAGCAGGGGACATCCTTTACCTGGACTTCAGCAAGGGTTTTGACTCTACCCCACAAGAGGATGATCAGGAGGTTGGCTGATTTGGGGTACGGGAAAAGATGACCAGATGGGTGGAAAACTGGCTGGGGAACAGGACCTAGAGAGTCATGGTGGGAGGAGAGTTCTCTAGTAGCAGGGAGGTCATCAGTGGGGTCCTGCAGGGCTAGGTGCTAGGACTGGTGTTGTTCAATATCTTCATCAGTGATACTGGGGTTGGCATTAAGGGAAAAATGTGACTATTCATAGATGACACCAAGCTCTGTGGGAGGATGGATACAGCTGAAAAAATACAGGACCTAAAGGAGGATCTGGAAAAATCTGGGAGGTGGTCCAGATTTGTCAGCTTGGCTTCAGTACAAAGAAATGCAAAGTCATGCACACTGGAGCCAAGAATCCCAGGATGGAGTACTACCTGGGAGGGGTCTGAGTATCTGCAACAGAGGAGAAGAAGGATCTGGGAGTGATGTTCACTAGCAACCTGAAGCACTCCACACAGTGCAGAAAATCAGCAGCAAGGACAAATAAGATGGTGGGATACACAGCCAGGGGGGTCAGCAGTAGGCAAAAGGAGGTTATACTTCCCATGTACAGGTTACTGCTGAGGCCACATTTGGAGTATGGAGTACAGTACTGGTGTCATACCTTAAAAAGGCCATTAACCTGCTGGAGACAGAGGAGGACAACGAAGATAGTTGTGGGTTAGCAGGGTAAAGTGTATGAAGAGAGGTTAGGGGCCCTGAACATATACTCTCTGGAGGAGGGGGGGGGGCAGGATTGAGGCTTTCAAGTACTTGAAAAGGATACATAGGTGGATAAGGAGGGTTTCTTTAAGCTAAGTGGCAACCAAAACATGAGCGGCACAGTCTTAAGCTGAAGCAGGGAGATCTAGGAGAGAGGGAGGGAGGTTATTTATTTCTTCATTCATTTAATTTATTTATTTGTTTGTTTGTTTGATAACTGGGTAGATACAGTGCTCCTAGGTACCATTTTCAGGAACAAACTTGGTCATATAGATGGCACATACAGTACATGAACTACAATACATGAGATTCAGCATACACTACATGGAATAGAATGCATGAGATTCAGCATACGATACATAAGTTACAACAGTTACTGAGCTTGAAGAAGGACTCATGGACTGGTCAAACAGTTCCATCAAATGAGTCAGTGTAACAGGAACAGCATACAAGTGGAGGTGAGAAACACCTTCCATCCATACAAATTAGAAATAAAATTCTGCTGTGTGACAAGCAGATTGGCATCGACAGTCAGGTAGGGTGAGAAGGCCGACAAAATGAAACCCAGCCCTTTCCTTAAGTTAGGAAGTACATTTGCAAACTAGGCAGATAGAAGGATATTTTTAAAGTGTAATATGAAGAGGTGGGGAGTGTCTAGTGGGTGGAGCATAACTGGTACATCATTTCAGAGCCAGAGGACAACAATGGAGAAGGCTTTCAGACACATCTCAGTAGCAGTCCAGGGATAGTCAAGGAGCCATTGACAGGAGGATCTTATTTCGAATGTGCCATGCATAATACTTAGGAGTCTAGTTAGTTAGTTAGAGGGGAACAAACCCCGTCGTGGAGGGACCTGTCAATAAGGGTACCCATGAGGAAATCATGACAGGCCTGAGGGGAGAGCCAACCAAGGGTTGAATAGAGGGAGCAGTGGTGGGTGTTCAACAGGGCTACAGTGACAAACCTACAAATGCTGCTGAAGGCTATATTGAGATATGTGAGGTATCGAGTTAAGGTTTGGGAGATGATGGGAGAGCATTAATCCAGGAGGGGTAGGAGTTTGCCTCAACCAATGACCAGTCGCACCTCAGGGGTCATGAGGTGCTCCAGGAGATAGCAGACACCCAGCTGCTTGTTCATTCATTTGACAACTTGTCCAATATGATCTTCAAAGGTGAGGGAGGGATCAAGGGTGACTTCCAGATATTTAAAGGTTGTGACTTGTTTGAGAGGGTATCCATCAGGGGCCAGGATGCAGAGGGAGTTATTTTGCCCTACAGAGCATTTAGCCAGACTTGGCTTGGACCCAAATAATATGGCCTTGTTTTTTTTTAGCATTAACAAGTAGTCTGATAGATGCAAGCCATATTTAGATGGTTTCAAAATCCTTGGAGAGGGAGAGGGATAAGTTCAATGGGCTCTTGTCACTCCTGAACTTAATGAGATCATCATCATACATAATCATGAAGCAGTCTGTACTATCCCTGAGTAGGTGGTTGACAAAGAGGAAGAAAAGGATGGGTCCTAGTATGGACCCTTGTGGGACCCCACTATACACCCCTTGCAGGCTGGATGTGACACCCCTTCAGTACACATCCTTTGCCCTGAACCAAGCCATGGTTCCCATTAAAAAGTCATAGGAACTGAGTCTACCAAGGAGGATATCATGATCTACTAAGTCAAAGGCCTTAAATAGATCAAAGAAGGTGGCACTAGTAAGTATGACTTCATCTGTGTTCCCTAGAATGTGGTCCATGAAACAGGCCAGAGCAGTGGTTGTGCTGTGGCCCTTTCTGAATCTATGTTGGTTGGGAGATAACAGACCGCATTTAGAGACATGATCAGAAATTTGCTTGAAGACAGTTTTTTCCAGGATCTTACTCAGGTGAGAGGGGATGGATACTGGCCTGAAATTATCCAGGAGTTTAGGGTCATCTGACTTGAATAAGGGAACGACTCTGGCCTTCTTCCATAACAGGGGGATGGATGGGGATGAAAGGGACTGATTAAATAAGCTAGCAAGGGGTCTAGCAGTAAGGTCACCTGTCAATTTTAGGAACTGAGGGCAGATACCATCACTTGCTGCACAGCTGGGATTGGGGGAGAGTCCTGAGGAGACGTCGGACCTTCATAGGGGGAGTGACATTAAAGTGGAAGGCAGGACGACCATTCACTTCAGTTCACACATTCTCCGGGACAGGAGTGGCAACCTTAGGTAGAAGTTTAGCAAGGTGCATGTCTAGATTAGGGAATCAGTGGTTTAGAGCCTCTGCAACTTTAGATGGCTTGGTTATGAAACCTGCATCTGTAATAATGTAGCTCTGCTTGGGGCCCCGGTTTAATAAGGAAGTTTACAGAGATACAGAACCTATGAGGGTCACTGTAGTGAGTCTGTTGGTTTTAATGAAGGAGGCTTTGAGGGATTTGGATTCCTACTTACAGAGTCTATAATAGTTATTCCAGTTAACAGGATGGAGAGGATTTGTGGGTTGCCCATAGAGCATCTCGCTGTTTCATTTTAGCAAGGAGCTCTTTGGTGAGCTATCTCGAGTTCCCTCCTCTGACTCATCGGATAGTGACTAGAAAGTGTTTGTCTGGGATACAAGACAGAGCGGCAGTGAGGAATCCTGGGGCAGAATCCACATTAGTTTGCATGTGGAGGATGGACCAGTTTACTGCCATGATGTCGGAGCATAATTTATTCATGTTACACTTGGAGAAGTCCCTAAAGGATAAACACTTAGGTGAGGGGCATAGGTTACAACAGGACCACATACAAAAAGTGGGGGAGTGTTCTCTGATGGAGTCGGACAGTACCTCAGCCATAAGGATCCTGTCCTCACAATTTGTTATAAACCAGTCAAGGAGGGAGTGATTAGGGAATTTGGGGTTTAGACGCATGGGGGAGGCAATAATCTGGGTGAGATTCATTTGCTTAAAGTGATTTATGGAAGTTTGCCTTACTGTAGCAAATGGGAGTAGTAACCTGTAGGAGTTGTGAATCAGTCTCCTACCATTCAAACTGCCAAAAAGTGCTGTTTTCCTTGAAAAAAAATCATTTTATTTCTGTATTCTGTTTCATTTTCGTAACCCTGCCCCCTTTTTTTCAGTGCTGCAACCCCCAATTGTGGCATCATGCAAGGGAAACAAAGTTTTTAAAGGGACACTGTCAGTTTTTAGTTGACTCTTTACATTGTTTACAAGTAGCTGTTCCGAGCATTATAAAATTTTTATTATGAGAGACCGACACTCAGTTGTCCGACACCCATTAGCCCAACACCAACTGCCCGACACCAACAATCCTGACAGTGGGATTGTGCCCGTGGATGATTGCTTTTTCATGTTTCGGGGGGCTTTGTTCCCACATTCCCATAATTATTATAACCAACTCCGCCGTGGGCAAAATCCTGCTGTCTGGATTTTCAGTGTCGGGCAGTTGGTATTAGGCTAACGGGTGTTGGGCAAATGAGTGTTGGTATTATAAAGTGATATCATTATAACATGTGTAGAAAAATTCTTGTGATTTGACTGGCTGAAAGCAGCTCAGAGCCGTGTAATCATTGACCCATAATTACACTTCTGAACTACTTAGAGCCACTCAAGCCCTATAATTTAAACAAAGAAAAGTATCATCACACTCCCATATTCTGACAGGAGCTGTCACTTCAGATCTGCCAATTCTCCAGCAGGCAGTAAAAGTGAAACAACATCTATACAGAATGGCAAATGATCCTTTTGGTCTACCTGCATTACAAAAACGTTTTTCCAGAAACTGTTCTACAGATTGTACTGATGTAAACACTACCAAAATTACCAAAATAGAAGACTGCACTTTGATTAGGGTGATAGAAAACTCTGCTATTTACTGTACCCACAATGTCTCACTATGTAAATTAGTATACAGGCTATTATATTTCTGTGCTTATTATAAAATAGGAAACTACATCTCTCAGTAAAGACATCTTGTCATCTAGATACTGTATGCACAATGCCTTGTTATGAAAATAAACATATGAGAGTTTATATTGTTGAAGCCACTAAAGAAATATGAGGCTCAACCTCACAGTAAAGAAACTGGAAAACAACTTCTTATTGTACCCACAATGCCTTGCTATGTATATCTACATATTAGGTAGTATACTGCAGTAACCACTACCAAAATAAAAGATTGCACTTTTGAGTAAGGAACATTTAAGTCAACTTTATAGTTTACCCAGAATTCCTTGTTGCAGTATGTAAAATATTGACAGCTCATTTGTATGACATCATTCTGGGGGTATGGCCGCACACAGAAAACTGGAGCATGAGCAAAAACAAAGCACTGAATAAACATTAAAAAAAATGACTGATGGATTTTTTTACAAAACAAACTGCAGCTTCAACATCTGAAGCATGGCTGGCAATAGCATACCATGTAAACAAGCTCTGGCAGAGCCACTACGACTGTGAATGCATTAACTAGATAAGGGTGTTTCATGGGCTTAATCATAAACAGTTATTTATTTATTTATTTTAAAAATATCAGATTTACAAATTTTGAGTCAGAGACTCATTTACAAAGGCACCTCGTCAAAACTAATACAAAGACAGTCAGTAATGGTCCTAAAAGGAAATCTCGAAAACACACAACAGAGATGAGCTTTTGAGATTAAACTTATTTTACATCTTAGTATGGTAGCAGATAGGATGAACGTTGATCTGGGTTTCATGGGACATTACAGGAACTGATAATTCACAGACTTCTTCTTCAGACTGGCATATTATAGGACTTCAGTATGTGTGGGATGTGGGTGCGTGTGAGTATGTAGGTGTGTGTGTGTATGCATTGTGAGGTACGTGATATAACCGGTGTGGGGCTTGCTGTCACATTGAGGTAGGCCTCTATTTATATACATGAAGTTATAGTGTGTTACTATTCTTACTTCACACACATAACGGATATTAATTCCTCTTTACTTTTTATCTTTGCACTGGAATGGGGTTGATTCTGTTGCACCATATTCAGATTACCTAGCCTATTACTGTACATGCAGGAGTGTTATCATAGACTGTCACATATTTTTTTAACTCTGTACATATTGGGGTGTGACATCTCATTTGCATGGGGGTCCTGGACAGATCTTTTTACATTAGGGTAATATTGTAGTGATTTGTGGACATATAGGTACTGTATGTTAGACCTCTGGTCTTACACACATACTTTATATTTACTTCTAGTTACCTTATCCTGGGGAGGATGGCAGTTTTATTTCATTGTAGTTCTATCCAGAATCCTTGGAAGTGTTACTACACAGATAGGAGTACAGTTAAATAGTGTTGCATTTTTGCTCTGTAGGTATTAGGATACCTGAGCCCTTTTACTTAGGATTTCATGACAAGCTGAATTCCTTTGGGGAACAATTGCAGTGACTGATGTGACTAAAGGTTCATTAGGAGAGTGTGTGTGTGTGTGTGTGTGAGAGAGAGAGAGAGAGAGAGAGAGATCTCCTTAAAGCTAGTTATCCCTCCTCCCACATTATAGGGATGTGGGGTGGGGTAGGGTGTATTGTTTGTGTGAAGAGGAGGAGAGAAATTACATTTTTATCACTTTTTCAGATTCCTTAGACACTTCTGGTACACCAAGTTGTTAAATTCTCAGTGTATACTGACATCAGTACATATAAGGCTACATGGTCTTAATTCCTTGGTGGTCCTTGACTAGAGTTTTTTGTTTGACAATAATACTGTCAATTTATATTTAAGTTATCATTTATAAAGTCCTATCACTATACTAGAGGTTTTTGAAATTGTAGGGCATGCTATCTAGCTGGAAAGTACAGCTGGGTGATAGGTCCAGCTAAGTTTTACACATCATACAGTGTGCACTGATGTTTCTAAAACAACTTTACTGGTAATTTCTTGTCTATAATGCATGCATTGAAACTTCTTGGAGTCCTAAGACATTCTTAGTATGTCTTTAATCTGGGTGGGGGTTGCGTTTCAGTAATCACATCTATATACACACTGTGACACTCATAGCTTGATTTAAGAGTCATCTGCTCCAGCAGTGTTATCTTATGTCAATTAAATTTATATGCAGTAGGATTCTTTGTATGTGCTTTGCACCAAGCACCTTTGACCCTGGGAACCTCCTGGCTGAAGGTAATATGGTACTGTTAAACTTCTCTGACATCATCATCTGTATTTTTTAAATGAGTATTTTAAACCAATGGGGATTTTTTCTGTTTTTTCTGCATGATCTAGCTGTTAAAAGAAGGACTGGTTGGTCCGAAAGCTAGAGCACTTTGTTCTTGTTGTTACATCTATCTTGGTCCACTAAAAGGTATCAAATCATTTGCATCTGGATCAGATTATATGTGTAACCTACATTAAGTCAAGCAGAAATTAGACCCAAATGCCCACCTATCTACAAGGCAAGCAAATGTGGTTATTATCATTCAGTTTTAAACACCTATAGTCACAGCAGGGATTCACATTGCTAGACTCTGGGCAAGTATGACAAGTTTCCTAAATACTAGTACCTTATCCAGCTGTATTGTGCTTGTGTGTGTGTGTGTGTGTGTGTGTGTGTCTGTGCGTGTGCGTGTGTGTGTGTGTGTTTAAACATGTAACTTTCTATAGTATATTGTATAGCACTGTAAATCCTGGCTGCAGTTTTTTTTTTTCTCAGCTGTGGCTAAGCAAAACACTGTAACAAGACACTGGCCTGCTGTAGGGGCTATTGGACATCAAACCAAAAGGTACGCTGTGAAGACTAACTTGGAGAAGATGCAATAAAACAAACTTGAATGACAGCCCTCAGACATAATAAAACACCCAGGGAAAATTAGAAAAACTCCTCTCATAGCCTAGGCAGTACAAAACATTGGATTGAAGTGAGAACTCAAAACTGGTAGCAATACATACATTCCTGATTTTAACATGCAGTTTTCCTTTAAGAAGATTCAGTAGAATATAAGCAGTAGCCTAGAACTGCCTGCCTGAGAATGAAGTTGGTATATTATTTGGAAAAAGGGAAGGCTAGGTCTCCTGTTATGCAATGTCCTTTAAAGTATCACACTGACTGCTCTTAGGATGTTGATGTCAAATGCTGTGAGGTGCCATGGGGAACTTGTTATGCAGAAAGTTCCAGGAAGTGTGTAATCCATTCTACTTCTAATAGCTTTCTCAAACTTAAAAAGAAATATTCACTTCATCACAGGCTGTGTTTACAAAGTATTGTGCCCATGATTAAAATAATTTGAACCCCATCCCCCCAAAAATGTGCCCTCACATGAACATGCATGATTTATCTGTAAAGATAATTAAAATAATGTATTTCTAAATGCATTAGTAACAGCAATGCTTTCAATGTTATCTGTAAAGACAATTTAAAAAATGTATTTCTAAATGCATTAGTAACAGCAATGCTTTCAATGTTATCTGTAAAGACAATTAAAAAATGTATTTCTAAATGCATTAGTAACACCAATGCAAGATTTTGAAACTACTAAAAAAACAAACTACTGTATATGTATATATAGATAGATAGATAGATAAATAGATAGATAGATAGATAGATAGAATATGGTAAACAAATATTGTTCATCCCAAAAGCTGAACTTTGTTTTTAGTACATAAATGTTTAAGAAATACCTGAAAGCTGTCTATTTTCCTTAGTTTTTAGATACTTCTTAGTCTTTCCTTTTAAGACACCGGGTGACTCTGATAATCACTTGTTCCAAGGGTTTTTAAGTTAGTTTGAAGGCATTTTAAGTGTCTTCTGTTCTAGTCCTTAACAAAATGCAGGGAACTCCACAGTACTGTTTTGTCCCTTGGTCCACATCCCAAACATGTGAGTCTTCTTTCAGGATAATAGATCCACCTCATGCCCCTCCCACATGTATAAAAAAAAAGGTGGGATGGACCTTTTGGAGCTTCTTGGGTGGAGGTGGGGTGGACCTTACTTCCCCCCAAAAAACAATGCTGCCTCCCACTACTCAGGTTCCAGTTCTTGTGCCACCCATTTAAGAAAGAAAATAGTACCCTGCAACCATTGACTAACATGAAATCATATTTATTTTGAGGACTGAAAACATTTCTTGGAGGAGGGTAAGACGGAGGAGAATATTTACACCTTCTGTCAGTTCCACGGACAGAAAACATGACATCGCTCCTTTTGTACATGCAGTACTCCTGTAGACTCCACCCACAGTCATAAAAAGGCATTTGGGGTACTGCAATAAATCACTTTAAGCAGCTCTACGTACTCAAGCTGCTGATCATTAAGCCAGTTCAGGGTGAAATCCCCAACCATTACAATGTCCCTCGAAGGACAGAGGCAGCCAATGCCTTGGGTTATTTGAGCTAGTCCCTTCAGACCCTCCTTGGGAGGATTATATGTGCAACCTATGTACAGTTTCTTTGCAGCCCAAATGGTCAGCTTAATTAAGATCCATTCTGGAGGGGAATCTTCAGAGTCACTACTTGAGATAATAGAGGCTTTTAAGTGATCTTTAAAAAACAACACCCCACCACCTTTTTTCCTCCCAGGTCTGTCATGCCTGAATAGGGTATAGCCCCTGATCTGACAGGTTGAGTCTAGGATGGAGGCTTCAAACAAGTTTCAATTATGCTAGGAATATTAGGGTTGTATAGGGCAGTCCAGGCCTAGCTCATGAATCTTGGAGAGGAGGCTACAAACATTCTCCTGCACTTTTCAAGCTGCTTTCATGATTTGGAACACTTTTCATCCACTCTTTTTGAGTTACAAGTGGTAAATTAGGCCTCCACCTTCTTAACACTTTGTAAAACTGTTCACTGATTAGACAGTGTTCATAGTCTAGGCACAACATAGAACTGGCTATTTGCAAGTTCTCTGTTGTAACTGGCATCTTAAATTCACCTTTTACTGACCTAATTTTACAGATAAAGGACTTATGATTTGGTGGCATTTCCTCTCCACAGTCCTCAGTGGAGGCTGTGTATTAAAAGTCTAATGTCTCTGCATTAGAAACAGGATGGGATGCTGGCCCGCCAGTGCAGCAGTTGGATTTCTGTTTGCGATGCCGGTGACCCAGGTTCAGGAACAAATTTGGAACATCAGAGGGCCAGCCAGGAGAGAAGAATCGAGCATCCCAAGACTGCCCTCCTTCTCCACGGTGGAGGGTGGACTGTGTGCTCGGTGCAGTGGTGACACCTGGTGAAGGCTGGGTTCACCACTATGCACCAACGCCTTCAAGAATTCAGGGCCGGGGCAGACTCTGGTCATCATTGCATGCCCCCGCCCCTGCTTACAGGGAAGAAAATGTGTGTGGGCCTGACCATCTTTATGAAGCCCTCCCTTGGCTTCAATTAGCCTCCGTCACTGGTTCTCCTGCATAGATATTTGTCCCATGGTGCTGGGAAGGGGAGACAGTGCTGTGGCCCCACCCTCTGGGAGGAAAGTCAGGGGTGCTTGGAAGAGTGCCATCATTGATAGTGGTGGGAGTTTGGGGGCCGTGACCAGGGCAAATCCTGACAGTAGAAGGCTCTCCAGATAAAGCATACTAAATAAAAAACAAAGAAACAGGATGGGATTCTGAGAAAGAAGGGTTTACTTCTTCTGTGAAAAAGATAAAAACTCTCACATTAATCTCAGATCTGACCACATCTTGTTTTGACAAATAAACCACATGAGCTTTACTTCTCCATTTAGCTAAATTTTCCTAATTACCCAGTATAGATGCATCAGGTACATCAGAACATACAAAATTTTGTTTACTCATTGCACCATCTTTCTCAAGGGAACATGACTCTGATTGTTTAGGAACTTTAAGACATTTTCCAAATGGAATAAGCATTTTTACCTGTGACCACAAAACCCAGTAAAAATAGTCAATAGTAGGTCTAAACCTTTTCAGAAGGTAATTTCCAATTAGAAAGTCATCACCTGTTTTGTCGGTAACATACACTGGATTGGTAACTTCCATTTTGCCAAATCTTAAATTCAACCAAACTTTACCTAATGGGCTTCTGAACTTCTTCGCCATAACCCACAATATGTAAGTTATCAGAGAGGATGTTCAGTACTTTTGAGCCATCCAAGGCATCAGTTAGTTTATCAAAAAGAGCTTTTAGACATTAGAGTCACTTCTGCCCCTGAATCTAACAAAGGTTCACAATCCAAATTGTTCTCAATGTTTATGCCAAAGTAAAACCTTTCTGCTTTTCCTTTTGGAATTAGGTTGCCCATGTAGAATTTGTTTTTCTTTATCCCTGTCAACACAGCAGTTTTGCTGTGACATGGCAAACTGTTGGCAACACTGAGAAAAAATTACTCACCTTAGTGATTATGTTTCTTCTAATGGAATCTTGCTGTATTCTTACTATTGCAGTTAGCCCCAGCACTTGAACTGCCCTGGAGAGTAGAGGGTTAAATTCTATGCAGAGCATAGAAGGTTGAGCTCGAGCTCGGTTCAGACCTCTGTCTGCAGCACTTTGAAGAGCAACCATCAGATTTTTACAAGCTAATACTATCTAAGACCACCATGTGGAAATTGTAAAGTTTTTACTAGCCAAATGGCAACCAAATATTTTGGATCCCCAAAAGACTCAAGTCAAGAAATCCAAAATCAAAAACCAGGTAGTTAACAAATCAAGACTATTAAAATAATAAAAATAACCCACTCTACCCCTCTCTAAAAAGAGGGAGTGCCCAAATGCACCCCTGAAGTGCAACACTGCAGCTGCCAGCCCACTTCCCAAAAACAGGTTCTGAGAGGGCAGGCGGGGGGTCAGAATACAGCAAGACTCATTAGAAGAAATATAATTACTAAGGTGAGTAATTTTTATTCAAACGACATGAAGTCTTGCTGTATTCTGACTATTGCAGACTACCAAGCAATACCTCCATGGAGGAGGGATTCAAACCTACTTTGGGAATAGGATATGCAGTACTGCTGTATCAAACCAAGCATCACTCCTAGCCTGAATATCCAGTGAGTAATGCTTGGTGAAGGTATGGACTGTTTTCCAGGTGGCTGCTTTACATATCCCTAGCAAAGGAATATCCCTGGTGGCAGCCAGGGAAGCAGTTGTACCTCTAGTTGAATGAGCCCTCAGGCCTGAGGGTGGTATTTTGCCTAGCTTCTCATAGCAGAATTGAATACAAGAGATAATCCACCTGGCAATAGTTCTCTTAGTGGCAGGTTTTCTCTTTCCCACTTCCACATAACTGAGAAACAACTGTAGGGAGTCAAACCTGTGTGCCTTAGTAAGCTCAATGTAGTAACTAATGGCTCTTTTAACATCCAAACTGTGTAATCTCCTGAAGAAGAATGATCAGTGAAGAACACAGGGAGAGACATGGATTGGTTCAGATGAAAATCTGAAACCACTTTAGGTAAGAACCTCCTATTGGTTCTAAGGGCCATCTTATTTCTATGGAATGAGATAAAATCAAGTTGCACTGACAGAGCTTGCAGTTCACTGATATGTCTGGCAGAGGTAATGGCTACCAGGAACACAGTTTTCCAAGTCAAGTACTTAAGTTCTGCTGAAGACAAAGGCATAAAGGGAGGTTGCATAAGCTGAGCAATGCAAACATTAAGGTCCCAAGCAGGAGTAGGATCCCTAAAGGGGAATTGGTATGAAGCAATCCCTTGAATAATTTACAGAAAACAGGGTGAGATGACAGTGAGGAAGGCTTCCCCACTGACAGAAAAGCAGAAACAGCTGACAAGTGTGCTCTGAGAGTAGCTGGTCTGAGGTCTAAGCCATTAAGATGAACCAGATAATCCAGAACTGTAGACAATTCAGCAGTGTCTGGGGATATATGCTTTTTGGAACACCAAATGCTGAATCTTTTCCATTTGGAGTTATACGTTTTTCTGTTGGCAGGTTTTCGAGAGTCTTTGAGAATGTCCAGAACCCCTTGAGACAGATGCAAATCTGCATACTCTAACTCTTCAAGAGCCATGCCTTGAGATTGAGAGACCAAAGATTGGGATACCAAATCCTCCCCTGAGAGGAGGTTAACAGGTTGTAATTCCTGGGAAGAGACAGGGGAAGATGGACTGATAGGGACAGCAACAAGGGATACCAAGGCTGCCTGGCCCCATCTGGAGCAATCCAGATCACTATGCAGGATGGTGACCTTATCTTGACCAGGACCTTGAACAGAATAGGAAAAGGAGGGAAGGCATATAGAAATCTCCCTTCCAAATTCAGAATCAGCACATCCAGAGGGACGGAGCCCAAAACTGGGGGCCTGCAACAAAATTGAGGAAGTTGGTGATTGTCTGGGGCTGCAAAGAGATCTATCTCTGGAGTGCCCCACCTTGAAAAAATCACTTTTAACACTTGAGGGACCATTTGTGATGGCCCTGGCAAATCCTGCTCAATGCATCTGCTAGCACACTGTCCTTTCCTGGAAGGTGAACTGATATCTGAGAGGTCTGTAGAGAATAAACCAGGGACCACAATTTCATGGCTTCTGTGCACAAGGCCATGGACCAAGTGCCTCCCTGCTTGTTGATGTACCACATGGTGGTGGTGTTGTCTGTCCTGACCTCAACCACCTTGTTCTGCACTGACTGAGAGAAAGCTTGCAGGGCCAGAAAGACTGCCCTGAGCACCAAGAGATTGATATGAAGAAGGGATTCCTGAGAGGACCACAGTCCCTGGGCAGTAAGAGCCCCCAGATGGGCTCCCCACCCCAGTAGAGAAGCATCCGTGGTTAGGACCACAGAATGAGATTGAGTGACAAATGGGACTCCTTGCCTGAGGTTGTCCTTATCCTGCCACCATTAGAGAGCCTGGATCAGGGCCTGAGTCACTGGAATTAATTTGGTAAGAGGATCTTTCCTCTGGGACCAAAAAGCCCTCAGATGAAACTGAATGTCCCTCATCTGAAACATGGCTCCTAGGACCACTGCTGTAGAAGCTGCCATGTCACCCAAAAGCTGAAGGAAGTGCCTTGCTGGCTGAGAAATCAGAAGGTGGAAAGAAGAAGCCAGCTCTATAATAGCCATTGCCCTTTTCAGAGGGAGAAAAGCTCTTGCTTTGACAGCATCCAGCTCTGCCCTTATGAAGGTGAGAAGCTGTACAGGCTCAAGAACTGACTTGGGGAGATTGAGAAGAAATCTTAGGGAAGTGAGCACTTGCTGGGTCATTTGCAGGTCTGACTTGACTTGGTCTGGAGACTGACCCACAATGAGCCAGTCTTCCAGGTATGGAAATATGGAAATATTTTTCCTTCTTAAAAAAGCCACTACTACTGCTAGGCATTTTGTGAATACCCTTGGAGCTGATGTCAGGCCGAAGGGCATTGCTCTGATCTGATAATGGCCTGAATGTAATTCGAACTTGAGGTACTTTCTGTGGGAGCACCTGATGGGATTGTGAAAGTAGGCATCTTTTAGGTCCAGAGAGGCTAGCCAGTCCCCTGGCCTTAGAGAGGGAAGGATTATTCCCAGAGTCACCATGCTGAATTTTTGGTTTTAAAAGATGTTTGTTCAGGTATCTTAAGTCTAGGATGGGTCGCCACTCCCCTGTCATTTTTGCGGTAAGGAAGTACCTGGAGTACAGACCTTTGCCCCTGTGCAATGTAGGAACTCTCTCTATGGCCCTTAAGGCCAGCAGAGATTAAACCTCTGCCTCTAGGGCAATGGTTTTGGAGATGCTTGCAGGTGGAAAGGATCTGACTCTCAGCTTTGGACATTTTCTGAAGCTGAGAACCAGCCCCTGGCTTACTACCTCCAGGACCCACTTGACTGAGGTGACAGACATCCAGTCCTGGACGAAGTTAGCCAGCCTGCTTCTTACAGTAATGGGGGAGTCAACCCGGGCTGACACATCAGGGTGTCTGCTTGGCAGGAGCCTTAGGCTGAGGGGTGGATGCAGCCCTGCTCATCCCCCTTCTGCCTCTCCCTCTGAAGAACCCCCTCTGAGAAAAGAGTGAAGAGGCCTGTGCTTGGTAGAAAGGCCTATGAAAAGGCATGCCCCTGCCCCTAGCTTGCTGCTTTTGAGGAGTTACCTGCCTTTCCTTGGCCTGTGCACTCCTGTAGGTGGTCCTATACTCGTCTGCTCCCCAAACAGAGAATTACCCACCACAGAGAAATCCATGACCTTAGCCTTGGTGTCCTGTGAGAGGCTAGTACTGTACATCTGAGCCAAGACATCTTCCAAAGAGCCACAGATGTAGCCATGGCTCTTGATGATACATCATTGGAGTCCACAGCAGCATGAAACTGTACCTTTGATGCCTCATTCCCATCAGAAGCCACCTCCTCCAGCTCCCTGGCCAGCTGGGGGGAAGCCTGCTTAGCCAGTGCCAGTACAGTGTCCCACCTGTATTTCTGGTACCTGGCTACATAGGCCATGTAATTAGCCTGCCTGATTCCCAAGGAGGATGCCATGTACTGTTTCTTTGCCATGGCATCCAGCTTCCTAGAGTCTTTATCTGGGAGGTGTGAAGCCAATGGTATATTAGCCTTATCACAGGCTGCAGCCTGCACAACCCCAACATGGCTGCATTTCTGGTACAAATACTCCATACCTGAGCCTGATAAAGTGTACCTCTTGTCCATCCTTCTGTCAACAGAAGGTACAGAATTTGGAGTCTTTAACAGTTTTTTATATGAGAAAGTTTGGTCCCCTTTCTTTTCAATTCTAGGTAGTAGGTATCCAGCTAAACAATGAATGTATTCTCATGTCAGTAAGATTCTTTGATGTGGTGAAATGCAATCTTGTCTCTCTTTTTTTGTAATATGTTGTATTATATAGAGAAAATTAGCATGAGGTGATATTCTAAATGGAAGTTTTACTTTTAATAGTAGAATCTACAAAAAAGTATTTGCTTCAGGGAATATCGCTATTAGTAATATATGTAGCAAGTGTATTTTATGTACTATGTAACTTACTGTATGACATCTATGTAATACATGCTCTAAATTCTTTTAAAATAAAAAATCTTGATTAAAAAACAAAAAAAAATAAAACAGTTTTTTGTTTCCCAAAGGACTTATGAAGGGGAATAGATAGTCTCTTGGACTCTGGGATATCCACTATCTCCACATAATCATGCTCCTCTTGTTCCTCTACAGCATCTTCCACAGGCAGCTGGAGGGTTTCTGCCACTTTTCTATAAAACATGTAGTGGGACGGGGACTCAGAAAGCCTAGGAGGAGAAACACCAGAAGGCCTGTCTGGGGAGATGTCCAGTTCAATGGCCTCATCCAAACCTTCCATACCATCATCATCATCATCATCACCCTCGTAAACCTCGTCCCCCTCCAAATCCAGTTCATAAAAGTCTTCCAGGGTATAATCATGAACTGCAGCAACCGATCAAACCGAGCACCTGCCAGAAGGTGCTAGATCAGATGGAACCGGACAAAGCGATTCTACAACACTAATCACTCGAGCAATCTCCTCGGTGGTCAGAACATGGGTCTCTGGATCTGAACCGGACAATTTTGTCTTTTGGTTTTCTTTTTGTAGGAACCAATCCCTTGGGATCTGATCTCCTCTTGCCTGAAGAAGTATCGCCCTGGTCAGAGGGCACTCCTTCTGGTTCGATTGGAACCGAACCGGGCTGGCCATCCGGGTCAGCAGACTTCTCGGCCTTCTTATCCCTAAGCCTACCCAACCTTTTTTCCAGGGTAGACTTAGGGATGTTTTTACCAATTTGGCAGTCTGAATTGAGGTGGTCAAACTGCAGACAATAAACACAGGTGGTGCGGGGACCAGCCTTAGCAAAGATGTCCCCGCACACACTGCAGTGTTGAAACCCAGTGGGCCCGGTTCTTCTTTTAGGTTTCTCAGAAGTAGCCATCCTAATCAACAAACTTACCCTTTTTATGGCAAACAGCCAAGCAAGACTTCCTTATTGGTTTCTAACCGTGTCATGGGTGTTGGAAAAAAACACAAGAAATACGTTTTTTTTTTAAACCGATAAGGACCGGTAACCACACACTAAAGTTAACAAACACAAACCCACTAGACGACCAGTTCAGCAGAACCAGTCAAAATAACACTTTTACAATTTCCACAAGTTTATTACTATGGCTAGTTCACTACCTAGTACCTACTGTACCACAGACAGAGATCTGAACCGAAATTTGTGAAATAATTGGTAAAACCTACTTTAACTGACTATTGAACCGCGAGCAAAGGAGAAATCTCTGGAGCGACTGTTCAGTTAGGTGGAGTAAAGAATCTGATGGTTGCTCTTCATAGTGCTGCATACAGAGGTTTTAACCAAGCTGGAGCTCAATGTTCCATGCTCTGCATAGAATTTAACCCTTTACTCTCTGGGGCAGTTAAAGTGCTGTGGCTAACTGCGATAGTCAGAATACAGCAAGACTTCATGTTGTTTGAACTCTGGACACCTCCTGAGAAAGTCCAGACTAAGAGGGAGAATTTTCCTTTTCCACTGGCATGCATTCATTTTCCAGTTTCACAACAGTTTCATTACCATTCTCAACAATTACAGTTTCATTTGCCTTTGCAGCAGTAGAGGGAACAGAAGGTATTAGTCAATTAGATTAATTACTGGCCATACCTCTGCTGTGTGCTGCTAAATACATTTGCACAGGACAATGAGAAGCAGGAGGTTACTGGTGAGTACATAGAAAATGACTTTGGAAAAATTATTTTAACCCTTTAGAGCCTGGACAGGTATCTCTGTACTAGGAAAACAACTGATTTACCAATTGTTAGGCTCCAAAGGGTTAAATCCCCTATATCCTTTCTCATTTCATCCTATATCTCCTTTCTCATTTCATCTTGTGACTCCTTATTCATTTCTTCTAGACTTGGAGAACCAGGTTTAGACCTTTTCTGGGGTATCCTATAACCTTGTTGACCATTGTTATAATACAGGTGCCCTCTGAAATTACCTATACCACCTCAATAATTATTGTACCCCCTGTCGTATCCTCTACCATAGTTATATTCCCCATGAGAGAAGCCCTGGTTTTGATATTGCTGAGGGTTTTGATATTGCTGAGGGTTTTGATCTTGCTGAGGGTTTTGATCTTGCTGAGGGTTTTGATACTGCTGAGGGTTTTGATATTGCTGAGGGTTTTGATACTGCTGATGGTTTTGATACTGCTGAGGGTTTTGATACTGCTGAGGGTTTTGACCTTGCTGAGGGTTTTGATACTGCTGAGGGTTTTGATACTGCTGAGGGTTTTGATATTGCTGAGGGTTTTGATCTTGCTGAGGGTTTTGATACTGCTGCTGAGGGTTTTGATAAGGCTGCTGATCAAGATTAGGTTGTTGATCCACACCTGGGTCTTGCACAGGTTTTGGCTGCTCTACAGGTTTCTCCTGTGGAGTCATGTTATTCTGCTTCTTCCCCTTTCTTTTTGAGTTTTTAGAAGGGGGTAACTCCTCTCTTTCCATAGCTAGGGTATCAGAGGCAGTGATCTCAGACACTTTACCCTTGGAAGCAGAACTTCCCTTTTTATCTGTAGGAACATCATCACCTCTTCCACAGTCCCATATATGGTCAGCCCATTCTACAATCCAGTGTACATCTCTATGCTTCTTATTAAGCTCAATTGCCAATTGTGTTCTAATTGAAGAGGATAAACCACAATAATATACATCTTGGAAATACTCACTGTCAGTGTTATCTTCTGCTCCAAAATATACACCCTTTCGGCTAACAATAAAAATCCCTGGGACTTTGATCAATACCACATTTTTATTTATTTAGTTTTTGTTGACCGAGTAAGTGCACTAGACAAAGCCTGTTTATTTTCAGGCACGACCTGGGGAAGGGGATACGAATGAATGCCAACTGACCTTGAACCAGATTAAGCTGTTGGTGGTATTTTTAGTGAATGAGGGAAATTTGGCCAGGACACTGGGGAAATTCCCCAACTCTTTTCTATAAGTGCCATGGGATCTTTAACATCCACCTGAACTACCACCAATCCAGGCAGATGAGACCTCGGTTTAACGGCTCATCTGAAAGACGGCACCTCAGAAGTGCAGCACCCCTCTCATGCTGCACTACAGTGTCAGTACTGGGATATTAACCCAAGTGCCAGATGTGGGAACTGAACCCACAGCCCTCTGATCTCCCGGCCTCAGAGGCGAGTGTGCTACCTACTGAGCCACTGACACTGACAAGACTTCATTTTACAAGCAGCTTACCTGGCTGCTCCTTTGGTGCAATATTCACCAAATTTCTTGTTCAAGAACTTGCACAGCTTAGCTGGTTTATTTCCAGTTTAGGTACCCTAGAACAAATGGCACGGGAATCATTTACAGACCACCAAATTATAAAACTGTTCTCCCTTATCAGTTATGAGCAATGATTCAAACCATTTTTCAATTTATGAATGTGCTGTTCAATGCCCCCTTTAGTAGTTTTGTAATTGTATCATGCTCCTAGGAACTGTAAAGCTTTCATAACAGTTTTTGGTTTAGGATGCCCTTTTTCTCTTTCAGATACCTTTTAATTTTTCTTATGTCTTTTAGGCAATGAATATGAACCAGTTTTCTGTCTAGACTTAAGTTTCCTTTTGTACCTCTTATGTGATTCCTCTCCTGAACCAGAATGATATTTTCCAGAAGAGGAACACTAGAGACTTCAGAATCAGTATCAGAGTCTGATTCTTCAGATGTTATCAATTTTTCCTCATTTTTCTCTTTTACTCGTTATACTTTTCAGTGTCTTTTCTACCTGTGTACCTGATTTCTTGAATGTGCATTTCTGTTTTAGTAGTGTATTAGTTTCTTTATCTTTACTCTCTTTCCCTTTTTTACTTCTTTTTCTTCCAAATCTGACTCTACCGCAGTACTAGGCTGAATAGGGGAGTGTAGCTGGTGCAGTTATGTCTTTTACAAGTTCTGTACAAGAAAAATTCCAAGGAGAACTATATCCCTAACTTATACCTTCTCTCTGTACTTTAGTCTGGGACTGGTAGCCAGAAAATAAACCACTTAAGCCCTTTGGTTTAAAGGGTTCCTTTTTCCTTTGAGCTACTCTTCTCTTTTTGAACCATTCTTCCTTTTCATTTTCATATTGCTCCTTTATTTTATTTCATACTTTTTGTGCAGTTTAGCTAACTCTTTATTAACCTGCTCAAAAACATTTACTAACTCAACCTTACCCTTTTCCAAATCTGAATCCTGCTTCTTCCATTTCTCAACATCACGTTGTTCATCTTGCAAAAGAGCAATGGGCCTGATGTGCAAAGGTGCAGAGTGGGTATGTGCCACATATCCCTGGCACGTAGCCTACTTCACACTCTCCTATGCCCACTGCGCCCACTGCGGGCATGCATGACTGGACATCCATCCCCCACACCAGAGCCCCGGTGGCATGTGGACCTATGCATGGGGAGGGCAGACTGGGGAGGTGCAGGGGGTGTTCTGGCACTCTGTGGGATGCACGAACGTGTGGAGCGCCAGGCACAAGTGATAGTGCCTTCACCAGGTTGGGGCAGCCGTAAAGGTGGGGGTCTGTTACGCAGCCCCCTAAGAGCAGCAACTGTGGGCTGCGGCTGTGAGGCAGCATCCATTGCACCCCCACTGAGGAAGCCCCAGCATGTGAAGCACAGTGGGGGGGCCTGCAGGTGGTGTCCAGACACCCACCCCCCACACCGCATGTGGTGCTCTACACTCTGGTTCCTCACCCGGTGCGCAGGGGGGAAGGTGATCCACTACAGGGTCTGGGTCAGGAAGCTGATTGGCCACCCATCCAGATCCATGGCTCCACACCCGACCGCCCCCACGGGCCTGCACACCAGAGGGCAGGGCCACATACAGGAGATGTGCAGTGGCCACTGTTTGTGAATGTGGCCACCTTTGGATCTTCCATGGGTGCAGAGTTGCGTGGGCGGGGTATGTGCCTCCAGTGCATGTTACCCACCCCTTCATGTATAAGGACCAATGTTAGTCTTTAGTTGAACAGGATAACATCTTTATTAGATGCTTCCTGTCTCCTTCATTCTAAGTGCCTCTCCAAGAGTTGAATTTGACCTATTAACCTATTACATTCAATAGTTTCACCTTCTTTTTGGGTTTTCAATTGTTCTTTCAGTTTGCTTATTTCTTTAATAAAAATATCCTTATCATAATTCAATTGTCTAATTGGCAACAAGTAATCTTTGATTTTGTCTATCTTTTTCTCTTGACTTTTAATGGAAGGCAGAGGCACCACTGCCTATGAATTTTTGATAGTATCTTTACTTTGACTTTGGTCTGTCATAGCTTAACACTAACAATAATTCTGAACAATTAAATATTAACTAACTATAGGTGTATTCTAGGGGTATGCCAGGGGTCCCATGCTTGTGCAACTGTACAGTTCTCACCCTAATGTCTTCTCTTGCTTGAGTGGTGACAGGCAATCAGGAACAGCTACTGGCAGAACTTCTTTTCTTTATTCTTTCCTCAATGCTCAGCAGAATAGCATCTCCTGTTCTCACTTTTCAGTCAGACAGCTACAGGAGCTGGTTGCTTTTAGACACTATGAAAAAGCAAAAACAGAAAACATTTCTACCATGCAGTGAAAAGCTTCTTAACTATTTTTATACACATTCAAGGTGTATGCACTGTTCATTAAAGCAAAACCAAAATTCATACCAATATCAAAATAATATTCATACTAATCACATTAATCAATTAATATTGATATCAATAATATGATTTAATCCAAATTATTCCCAAAGACAAGCCCACAACTTGTCAGAATAATAGGCTAGAATACCATTTAGTTCTTATGACCACTCAGCTAGGGTTCAAACTTACTTTAGGGATCATGCAAAACAAGGGAAAATGGCTCAGGTTTTCCTTTTCAACCTACCGCATATAAAAGGTTCTTGTAATTTATAAATGAACATGGCATGTGGCCACCTCAGAGTTATATAAAATAGATTTTATTATTCCTTTACAATATAAGCTAATAAACTAATAAAAATATTGCACAGACAATATCAAATATTGTAAACACTGCAAAAGGTAGAGTAAATACAAAGCAATAGGACTTAAAAAGCAACAGAAGTTAACAGACATAATAAATAGTCTTAGAAAACTTTTGAAAATAGCAACATTAGTCTTGCACTGCATAGACATTTTCTTGAGCAGTTACCTTTATATCCATATATGCATATATAGGTTATAAAATGTCCCCCTTTATAGCCACTCCTTTCCTAAGCTACAGTACACTGGATGCTACATAAACCCAGAAAGCGAACCATGACTGAGATGTCAACATACCAGAGTACATAATCTACAGGAGGGACAGGGAGGGTAAAAGAGGAGCAGGAGTAGCTCTCTACATAAGGGAAGGAATCAAAGCAACAGAACTAAAGGGTACACATGGAGGGGAGGAGGCACTGTGGGTCACCCTGTAGACAGAAAATGGCACCAAAATCTGCACAGGGGTTCTTTACAGACCCCCGTCTCAGGGGGAGGCAATGGACAAGAAAATGATACAAGGAACCCCTAAAATGGCAGAAAAAGGAGAAATATTGTTGATAGGAGACCTGAATATACCAGATGTTAACTGGAGCACCTTTACTGCAGCCACATACAAGAGCAGGGTTATTCTCGATGCCCTAGAGGGAGCATGCCTCAGACAGCTAGTGTTGGAACCCACTCAGGAGGAAGCAATCTTAGACCTGGTACTCTCAAATGGTGATGGAGAGAGGATCTCAGATTTAGAAGTGGGTAGCCATCTGGGAACAAGCAACCACCAAACAGTGTGGTTCACAATTAATACAGTAGTAGAGGAGAACCATACAAAAGCAAGGGTGTTGGACTTTAGGAGGGCTGACTTTGGCAAAATAGGAGAGTGCCTCAGAAAAGCGCTAGCAAACAGGCAATAAGGAGTGGCAGAAGAACAATGGGGGACCATCAAAACTGCCATCACTGAGGCAACAAGCCTTTGTGTAAAGCAAATTAACAAAACAAAATGAAGGAAAAAGCCGCTATGGTTCTCAAAAGAGGCAGCAGGGAAGGTTAAGGAAAAAAGGATAGCATTCAGGAAATATAAGGAAACAGACAGAGCAGGACAGAGAACTCTATCAGTTAAAGCAGAAAGAGGAAGGGAAGGCATGTCAGAACAGGAAATGCCCAAACTGAGGAAAAGATTTTCAACTCGGTTAAGAAGGGGGATAAAACCATTTCCAGGTACATTAGGGAGTGAAGAAAGACCAAGGGAGGGATACTAAGGCTTAATAAAGGGGATGGAATGTGGGCAAAGGGCACCAGTGAAAAAGCAGGGATGCTGAACAAGTACTTCTGCTCAGTAGTCACAAAAGAAGAGGAGGGGGAGGTACCTAAACCAAACAATAAAAACACTCTGGATGGGGGGGTTGATACCAGTCAATTCACAGAAGAAAGGGTTCTGGAAGAATTCTTAAAACTGAAGGTGGACAAAGCAATGGGGCCTGACATGATTCACCCAAGAATTCTAAAATAACTAAGGGGAGAACTAGTGGCACCACTGACAACCCTCTTTAACAAATCATGGGAGGATGGGGTGGCACCTGAGGACTGGAGGAGGGTGGTTGTGATTCCACTTCACAAAAGTGGGAGAAAGACAGAGGCAGAAAACTGAAGACCTGTTAGTTTGATCTCAGTGGTAGGGAAAATGATGGAATCACTTCTGAAAGAAAGAATTGTTGAGTACCTAGAGACCAGCATTACCTAAGGCAGCACGGATTCACAGCAGGAAGGTTGTGTCAGATCAATCTAATATATTTCTTTGATTGGGTGACCAAAGTAGTAGACCAGGGAGGGGCTATGGACATAGCCTATCTAGACTTTAGCAAGGCATTTGACACAGTCCCATATAAAAGATTAATGAACAAGTTTCTAGCCTTGGAGTGGGTCCCAAGGTGGTAGCCTGGGTAAAAAATTGGCTGGACAACAGGATGCAGAGGGTAATAGTAAATGGAGTCCAGTCTGAAGAAAGGGAAGGAGGTTACTAGTGGGGTACTGCAGGGTTCAGTATTGGGACCAGTCCTCTTTAATGTCTTTATAAGTGACTTTGCGGAGGGACTGGAAGGAAAAGTATGTCTCTTTGCAGACGACACAAAGATCTGAAACAGGATTGATACATGAGGTGGAGAGGAAACATAGAAACATAGACTTTGATGGCAGATAAGGACCACCTGGCCCACCTAGTCTGCCCATTCCCCTACCTGATGGATAAGCTGCAGATTCTAGTTAAGCAACAGCTTACTTCTTCCTACCCACTACTATAATTGCTTTATGTCTGTCCCATGCATTCTTGAATTCTCCCACTGTTCTTGACTCCACAACCTCCTCAGGAAGGCTGTTCTATGCATCCACATCCCTCTCCATGAAAAAATACTTCCCACATTACCTCTGAGCCGTCTCCCCTCTATCTTCAAATTGTGCCCCCCTTGTTCTTGCACATCTCTTTTTCTGAAAGATGCTACCTTATTGGACTTTGTTAATTCCCTTGAGGTACTTGAAAGTTTCTATCATGTCCCCCCCCCCCTTCCTCAAGGGTATACATATTATGCTGCTTTAGTTTCTCTTCATATGTCTTCCAGTGCAGACCCTGCAATCCCTAAAATCAAAGCAAATGTACAATATTAAAACAACCATTAAAAAATTAAAATACACAAAATTAAAAAGCAGCAGAAATAAAACTAAACATCTTCCCCAAATGCTAGGCCAAATAAATATGTTTTTAAAGAGGATTTAAACATCTCAGTGGACAGGCACTCTCTAGTCTGACAAGGTAGAGAGTTCCACAGGGTCAGGGCTACAAAAGCAAAAGCTCTAGCACCTGATGTCTGAAGACAGACCCTGGGAACCTCTTGCAATCCCTCGTCGGTGGAGTGGAGAGGACGGAGGGGGCAGTAAGGCTGAAGGAGGTCTTGCAAGTAACACAGTCCCTGTCCATGTAGGGTCTTATAGGTCAGCAACATGACCTTGAAGGTGATCCTCTACCGCACCGGCAGCCAATGCAATTCGAGCAGTACATGTGTGACATGGCAAGATCTTGACTGCCCTGCCAACAGCCTGGCCTCTGCATTTTGCACCAGCTACAAGCGACGGAGATCCACCCCCAGTAAACCTAGGTATAGAGCATTGCAGTAGTCAAGGTGAGAGGACACAAAGGCATGAACCAATATATGAAGGTCATCGGGCGGAACAAGGCACTTTATCCGGTGATGTTCCTCAGATGGAAAAATGAGGACTTGACAACTGCTGACACCTGTACTTTAAGTGTCAGTTAGTTAATACAAAATGTGGGGTTTTCTTCATGATGCAAAAATTAATGGAGAAGCTTCTCAGCTGTTAATTGTCACTCTGGTTGCAAACACTTCTGTCAGCAGCTTCTGTCCACAATCTGGCACCTTAAACCTCTGGCACAGGTAAACCCCAGGTATCTGGCAGACATGCTTGGGCTCTTGGTGGGAAAACTTATCAGCTGGAAGACAACAATCTTAACCTCCATGGACTTGGAAAAACATGTGGCTTGAAGAATTTGTGCCCAGATTTCAAAATGTCTTGTTTTATAAGTCAGTCACAGTCACATAATTATGACATTACGTATTCCAATTTACCAACTCTGATTGGATCTTGCAAATGGGGGGGGTGGCAAATTCTTGTTCTTGGCACCACCCCTGTCTGTACAGTACTCACTTGTAAGAAAATATAGAATCAATGTTACTTTTCGATCTTGTACTCAGAGACTACCAGATACATGTATCAACACTCAAGTTTTTGGATTCAGCACATCGTTTGGCACCTTTTGAAGTGAGTCTCATGTCTCTAGAGTTCACAGTTCACAGGATGTTCCATAAATGCTGCTTCCAAGTAAATACCTTTATTAAAATTGTACGTGCTTGATCCATACATCTTGAGCTTTAAAATTAGGTATTTTTACTTCAAATAGACATTTAAGAAGTAGGTTAAAAGACCCCAAATCTCTTCTAAGTAAGATTTCCTTTGTTTGAAATTTCCGATGCACATAACTCTCAACCTGCTAGGACCAAAATCAGGGACACTCCCCCCATAAATCAAGGACAAAAGACCAAAATCAGGGACACCATATTTTACTCAGTATGGCGCAGTGCCATCGCATGACATGTACATCACTCAATGTAGCACTTTACATAGGCATAGTACCTTTAGTTTATGCTTTTTAAATGTCTAATTCAGTTGCATACTATTAAATGGCATAATGAAACACAGTCATATTCTGCATGTTTATGCTGTAATTTCTCTTCATTTGCATACTTGAAACTAAAGTGGAACATAAGCACTTCTAAAGAAATATGTTTTGTAGGATCCAGTGTTAAGTTAACTTCCAGGCTTTTTAATGATCCACTGTTATTACTTTCCAGACTTAAAGGTGAATTGCACTGAATCTATAGGTAATTTTTCCCCAGTAGAAGCTGTTTTAAAAAAAAATACTACTTGAAATCATATTATTGCTCTAGCTATCCAGGCTTTTCAGCTATCCTAGTGGGAATTTCTGATTTACATGCTTCTGGTAAAAAACATTTTATAATTGTATGATGTAGTTTATGTCCCTGTTCTGCTATTCTATTGTTGGCACAATGCATCTATGTTCTACTATAGAACTCTGTGGCTGAGCGGGACATAAACTACATCATACAGATCTAAACTGGTGCGTAACACCGGAGTATAAAGCAGAAACATCCACTGAGGTTCCTAAAAGGCCTGCATAGATGGAACAATGTCATGTCAATTAAAAGCAGCACCAATACTTTCCTGACCTGCAAGATAAATTCCAATAATAGTAATCTAAAGAAACCAGCACTGACAAATGATCCAAGATCAAGACAAGATTTATTCTTGTGACAAGTCCTTGTAAATACAAGTCCAGCACACCATGCCTGTTACAAGCAGCCATGAGTTCAACCCACTAGTGGCCCCACTATAGATTGCATTACTATAGGTGGAACAATAACAGAAATTTAACTAGTACTTAAAGGGACACTGTCAACCCCCTTAGGCCTCAAAGTGTCCTTTGTTTATCAAGCACATTTTATGATTAACATTCTGTAAAGACTGCTGATGTAGCTAGCAGTTTGATTCTGATTCTTTTTTTTTTGTTTTAAAAATTGAAAAACAGACTTCTCAAATTACTGGTGTTACCACATCAAAACAGATTTGTTTACATTCCTTAATGAACTCCCACTGCATCGTTCCTTGATTTGGAAACACCTCTAACACAGTCTAGCCACTCATGATGCAGTGGGAGTTTAGGTGGCTACTGCCTCATGAGTGACTGCACTGTTAGGGGGTGCTTCTAATGTTTAAGAAGTATTCAAGAAGAATAGATTCAGGATTTGAAACAAAACAAAGTTGTTTATAAATATACATTATTATGCATTTCAGTTCTACTAAACAAGGAAACAGACAAAACAAACAGCAACATTAATGAATTTTAGAGAAGGCACGCAACCATAAAATGTGTGGTTTTAACTAGAAATAATATGATGCAAAACAGGTTGACTGAATCCCTTTAAAAACAGCTTTCTATTGGGAAAAAAGCCTTACAGACTCAGTGCAGTTCTCTTGAACAGAAATTTACTGTATTGGAATGCAGTGTGTGTGTGTGTGGGGGGGGGTGTCTGTCTGTCTGTCTCTTGCTCTCTAAATTTCATTCCAGAAACTAAGGCTGTGGAATGCAGGGCGAGGGGGCTGCCTCTTCCAGACTGCTGTTATCTGCTTAGTTTGACTTGTGTTGCTGGCTGATATATCAGTCCAGAATTCCTAGACTTGCTTATTTTGTTGGTAGCATAAGGGTTGAACAACACACTGGCATTCAAAAAATCCATGACAGAAGCAATTAATTCGTGACTGCAGGACAAGCAGTCTACATTTGTGAAGTCCCAGAAAATCTGGGACAGTTGAGAGGTATGCCGATACAGAGGCGGTCATAAATTTCTGTTGTCACTTAACTTTCAAAATAGTTATAACAGAACTGTGGAACAGTACAACTTATTTCTATAACCACTCAAACATATAAAAAACACATATTTGAATATTACATGACTTGGGCACTAAAAAGAGACCAAACGTATTTAATCTTTTAAACTGTTAGCACAGAACATATTTGCAAATAACTACTTTGATATGAAGAGATTTCTCCTGAGCATTGGGTTTTCACCAGATATAAATATTCGCTATAAGATTGTTTTATTTTCATGCTTGCAGTACTTTTAGTTCTATGGAAACAAGCACAAATATATGTCATAATATGAAAAGACACTACATATCTTTCTTCTCTAAGCATTTGTACTTCGCTGTAACTAGAGCTTATCAGTCCTGCAGTAGGTTACTATGGAGATCTTCACACCTTTGACCTTGCAGCCAGTGCGCAGTCAGCGCAGCAAAATCTACGAGGACTCTTTCTCATTGAAGGGATATTGACTTTTTAAAATACTCAGCTTTTTTCTTTTCTTCATTGATTTTGTGAGTCCATTCAGGGAAGCTAAGCACTTGGAGTTTTAAAACAAATCCAATGTCTTAGTATCACATGACACCCGGATAACCATATCGCATCACTAAACACTAAAAAACAAATATATTTTTTATAATTAACACTTTGCTTTGATACTGCCATGCAATTTAGGACATTGCCAAGAGTGACACTCTGGCATCATCCCCAAGGGTATAGATGGGAGGAGCTAACAGAGTAGATATATAAAGTTCCTTCATGGTGCCAGTAGGATTTTTGAGGCTTTTCAGTTGGTAAGACTACTAGTGACTGGACTGGGACACCCTCACCTTAGGGTATCAGTGGAAGGGAATGAGTGATGCCAGTGTGCTGGTGATGGAACTAGCAGAGTTTAAGCACCCCTGTGGTGCCTCAGTTGATTGCATTTGACAGTGCCTAGGGCAGTGGGCACATGCTCATGCTAAGAGTACCGCTCTCATTTCACAGCTTCAGTAAGAGGTGGTGCTCAGACTTCAGCCTGGCTAGTTGGCTATGGAGAGCAGGCCAGGGGCAAAGGTGGCAGTGGCAGGATGCTCCTACTAGAGAGTATAGGCAGGGAGGTGGGTGCCAGCCATGCTCATGGCACTAAGGGTGGATGAGGTAACAGAACACCTTAATAGACTTAAGTGCAGTAGAGCAAATATCAAGAGAGATCCTGGTAGTCATCCAGGGGAGGAACCTCAGGTACCACCAGTAGGTTTTGCTTCCTCCATCCATCCTTGTACCCTAGAGAGGAGTCTCTTATCTTACCTTGCTGCTCTGGTACCCCACCACCACCATCCACACATTGGGTGACAAACATACTGGCAAACATAGCTGGGCCAGTGGCCCTCCACTGGCCCTGTCCACACCCACCATGGCACCCACCACCTTCCATTACCATGCAAGACAGGGACATGAAGTGCATACCTCTAACAGTGACCAGCTCAGCCCTCCTCACACTTCCTTAGTCGGCCACCTTATGAGCTACAGTGAGTGCATGTACAATATACTGTATACTGTAAGCATGCTCATTGTAGCTCATAAGGTGGATAGCTGAGGAGGTATGAGGAGGGCTGAACCAGTTGCTGTAGAGGTATGCACTGCATGTCTCCATCTTGCATGGTAAGAGGCGGTTAGAGGCAATTGGCCCAGCAATGTGTGCCAATGTGTTTACCACCCAGCATTCAAGCATGGGGGCAGGGGTACCACTGGATGCCAGGGATTGTATAGAGGACATTGGCTGGGTGATCAGGAGTGGGGGTGCCACTGGACACCAGGGATGTGGTGCTAATCATCACAGTAGGTGGTCAGGGGTGCAAGTGCCACTGGACACCAGGAGCTCTATTGCAATCAATGGGATGAGTGCTCAGGGGTGTACAATTGGACAGCAGAAATGATATTGCAAGCACCAGGATGGGTGTTCAGTTGTGAGGGACACCAGGATGGGTGATCAGCAGGTGATGAGTGTCACTGGACACCAGGGACTATGTTGCAATCACTGGGTTGGGTGATCATTGGGTGAGGGTGCCACTGGATACCAGTGACTATGTTGCAATCACCAGAATGGGTGTTCAGTTGGTGGGGGTGCCTCTAGACACCACGGACTACCTTAACCATACTGGGATGGGTGATTGGAGGGTGAGGGTGTGCCACTAGACAGAAGGGTATACTTACGACTTCCTGGTATGGGTTGTTGGAGGGTGGGAGAGCTGCTAGACACCAGAACAGCATTTACACAGACCAGTACAAGGGATCAGTGGGTGGGTGAGCATGCCACTACTACCAGGGAGCCATCTGCCCATCACAGGACAAGTGAACAGAGGCAGGTCACTGCAGTACAGCTGTCCTGCCACCAGTGATTTGTACCCAGTTAAGACAAGGTTTGCAAAGGTGGTAAACAGCACCCCTTTTGGTGCCATTTACTGCCAATGCAAACCACTGAATTTGCTGCTGCTCCTGCAGGCAGAGAGGACCCTCTTATTTGCATGGGCACAACATGCATTCACACTCAGGTGATAACGGGGTAAGCCCATGCTATAGGGGCCGCTGAATATAGACCCCAGCCACAAACTGTGTGGAAAACCCGATTAGCATGGGTAAACACCACATAGCCCCTGTGTTAACTTTTGAATATCTGGCCCCAAGATTGGTGAGTTTATATGCTTTCATATGCTGACAGTCTGGTGCTATTTTATTTCATCCATGTTCCTGCAAAGAAAATTGAACTTCATTTGGTTGCAAGAAATTGTGGATTTAAGGTAAATATAGAGCTGCATTCCTCAAAATCTGCAGAACAGATTTGAATTTATCTGATTGCGATCCGATTTTCAGAATGAGGACTTTCAGAATTGCAGTTCAAAAATCCTACAGTAATTTCTAAATTAAATTCTAAAACCTGTTTTACATAGAAGTTTGGGATTTAAGGGGCCAGATATTCAAAACTTTGCTCCTGGGCTAAGTTAACACTGCCCGGTGGGCAAACTTAGCCCGGAGCACAAAGCAAGCCATATTCAAAAGGAATAGCCCGGAGGAAACAGTTTCTGAAAATAGCATGGGAATAAGGCCATGCAAACTGGGTTGGGAGTGCAGGGCAAACGTAGCCCTAGAATATGACAGCACTGAATACAGCAACCAGGAAGTGCAAACCACAGCAACAACACCGTGCACAGTGACGTGAGGGCAGGTAGAGATGAACTATGTGGCCAATGCGTGTGCCGACAAATGCGTGGACCCAGTACAGCTGCAGGCGGCAGCAGATGTGAAAGAACAGCGATCAAAACTGTATAATAATCCCCGAACCGTTAGCGCCGGGCACTTTAGCGCAGAGCTAAGCTGTTTGCCTGGCATTAAGATATGCCATATTCAAAAGTGACATGCAAATGAGCCTATTTAGGTAATCTCTGAGCAAACAGCCAAATTAGCATCTCATTATTCCCTGATTTGCATGCAGTTAGCCCAGCGTTACTGCAGGGTCCCACAGCTCCACCTGTAGGTCAGTCTGGAAGTACAGGGGCTGGCCAGGTCTGGCTGTAGCTCCACCTGTAGGTCAGTCTGACAGTGCATGATTGTTGCTGCAGGCTACATGTATGCAGTACAGCATAGCATTGTGTGCCCCATGGGACAACACAGCATAGGCACAGGCGGTGGTGATGCTGCATGCAACCATCACACTGTAGGCCATGCTACAGTGCACAGCAGACACTACAGTAGCAAGGAGGCCGGTAGTGTGAGGGACACAGCAATGCCTATTGTATGTAGGACAGTGATGACCACTGCACTGTACACAGTGTCAGAACCAGCTTGCAGGTGATTACTGACAGTGGACAGTACTGTTTCACTGTTGTGTGCTCCACAGATGCTGCAGCTGTGGCATGGGATGCTCACAGTGACATATACATGGCCGGCTGTGTGTGCTGTGGTATTTGTACAGTTGTGCGGTATGTGGCTCGGGGGGTATGTAAGATCCGACAGGCACACAGGTGGTGGGGTATTCCCACTACTGGCCCATGTGCATTGCATGATGTGTCCCAGCCTTGTGGCCACACCTGGGCTGTGGTGAGGACTGGCCACCTGTACACCCTCCCCTCAATTGCCACCATGCCCACAGTGCTGCATGTGTGTGCTGGCATCTGTTGGTCACCACAGACGTATGGTCTGCAGGTGTGTGCTGTATGGCCGCACTACCATGATGTCCCCTGTGTGTCTGATCACCCATTACTGTCTGTGCTTGGCTGGGACTGGTGGCAGCTGTTGGCATCATGGTGGTGCCATCAGTGAGTAGCATGTGACCTCCATGTCTGACATATTCTAAGTGTCATCATCTTATGTTAGGTTCACGCAAGCAGCGCTAATCCCACACTAACACCATGCAAAGTACCAATGTCATGTAAAGCTGTTTGCCCAGGGTTAAGACCAGCTTTTCATGGGCAGTAATTTGTAGAGTGCTAAGAGTTGCGCTATGTTGCGCTAAACACCTAGTCGCTGAATATCTCATAGCACCTGTATTCATGTTCACTTTGCCCATTGTATATGATTATGATTTGCCCAGCACTAATGCAGTTTTTTTGTATGCTATTTGGCTTTTTGAATATGGCAGACCCATGCTAATGCCAAGCTAAACCCATGCAAATGGTTTGCGCACCACGCAAAGCTTTGAATATCTGGCCCAAGATTCCAAATCCATATCTGACTGATTGAGATTTTTAGGTCATTTTGGGACTTGGATGGGATTAGGAATGAGAAATTCCTACGTTCTAAGCAGTCCAGTCATATTGGACTCATTGAATTCCATGCAGCCTTAATACTGTACAGACAAACCAAAACTTCATGACAATTGGGAGGAACTGCAGCAAATTCTTCTGGAGACTTGGAAAGGAGCCGCTGAAGACAGTAAAGGAATTTAATTGCTGTATTCTGCAGTTATTTTTGCAAATAACAGACTGTGGACTAGACAAATTAAACATAAGGAAAAATTAACTACACAGGCCTTGATGGTAATCACACAATTTAACTGTAATTATGGTGGTAATGCTTCCACATCAGCTTTAAAGATTTTTCAACTCAATGTTCATGCCCAAATTGTGCACTGTGCAGAACTTTGTGGATAGTTGTAGGACAATTCATATAAGATTCAATCAAGTTTTCTTAACAGTCTGTTGCTAGATCCTTTATAAGGTACCCAGCACCATATGTCTTGGGCGCCATATAAATAAACATGCCTTGAATTGCCTTTGCCTTTTGGTACATTGAGATATCTCAGGGTGAAACTAGATTTTTCATTACTAAGTGCTGGCCTACATACATATATTAAAGCAGCAATATTTGTTATTCGGCAAAAATAACTCGTAGTTTTTTGTAGCAAAAATTTATTTCTGACATAGAAACATAGAATTTGTTGACAGAAAACTATTGCTTGGCCCACCCAGTTTACCCAGATGGTCCCTTTCTAGTCTGTCTCCGCAGCCCCTAACTGATCTTTTGTGATCCTCCCTCCTCCATGTCTATTCACTAATATTCCCCAATGTCTAGCCCATGCTTACTTGAAGCCCTCCACTGTTTTAACCTCCACAAAGTCTGCTGGCAGTCTGTTCCAGGCATCTACCACTCCTTCAGGGAAGTAGTACTTCTTCACATCCTTCTTAAACTTGCCCCCCTCCAACTTTATCACATGCCTTTTGGTCCTGGTGTTCTTTCTCATTTGAAAGAGACTCCCTTCCTACACCCTGTTCACCCCTGTGAGGTACTTGTAGGATTCTATTATGTCCCCTCCCACTCTGCGCTCTTCCAGGTTGTACATGTTGAGATCCTTTAGTCTCTCCTTGGAGCATTTTTGCTGCAAGCTCTGCACTATTTTAGTTGTCCTCTTCTGGAGTGCTTCCACCCTGTCTTTGTCTTTTGTGAGGTGCAGCCTTCAGAACTGGATGCAATGCTCCAGGTGGGATCTTACCAGTGAGTGATATAACTGCAACACCACTTTCCTCCTCCAGCTAGAGATACCTTTCCCTACACATCCTAGCATCTCACTTGCCCTACTCAGTGCTTTGTCACACTGCCCTTCCAGTTTGGGTCATCAGATATGATAACCCCCAGGTCTCTTTCCTGTTTAGTGATTGTCAGTACCTCCCCAACCCCTTCCTATACTCTGCTGTTGGGTTCTTATGCCCTAGATGCATAGTTTTGCATTATTTGGCATTGAACCCCAACTTCCAAGTTCTTAACCTTTCTTTTAGTTTCCCAAGATCCCTATGCATTCTCTCCAGCACCTCCTGAGTGTCTACCCTATTACAGATTTTGGTATCATCTGCAAAAGAGGCATACCTTCCCTTCCAGTCATTCTGTAGTGTCACTTATGAAGATGTTAAAGAGGAGGACCAGTCCAAGTACAGCATCCTGCAACACGCCTGGTTCCGTCAAGCCGCATCAACAGCTTCATTGCCAACATGCAGCACAGTGACAACCCCAGTGTCGACAGGTGAAAGTTCACTTGTCATACATTGTTTTTTTTTCTGGGTACACCCGCCATGAGGGGGGCTGTGCCCCCACCACTCCCCATTTCTAAATATCTAACTCCGAGTTGAAGTTGACTTGGAAGGGGAAACAACAAAATTTCACCAGCCGGACCCTTACAGCGACAATTTTGAATTTCATCGAAATTGACGCACTAATGACTTTCGTTATAAAAATTTTGCTTTGTCAATGTGATATGGACACTCTTCTTGTCACTCTCCCATCATTAGAGTGAGTGCCATTAACCACCACTTTCTGTCTCCTCCTGATCACATTATTGACTATTTTACTATGCTAGTAAGTGCGGGAGCACTTTCATTCAGTAGAAGGCGGCCAGCTGGGGGGGGAAGGTTGTGTTGGTCACCTTATTTGTCACTAAGGGTCTTCATTTAAAACAAAAATTGGATGCTGGGGTAGGAAGGCGGAAGTTGGGTGCTACCAGGATGTGGGGGGATTATTGATTGTGAAAAGAGAAAAGCGCTACAGATGGTGGCCAGCCATGGAGGAGGGCAGATTGTGTGGAAGTTTTTTTAAACATGAAATTGTGGATGCTGGGGGGAGGAGGGTGTGATTGGATTTGTAGCAGAGGGTGAGAGATGGAGTGTTTTATTTTAAAGGACTGGGCTCAGGAGGAGGAGGGTGGGGACTGTATATTTTTTATGTTCAAGGCACACAAATAACAAATATTAACACTGAATACCCAAATTTATGGGGCCCCAAATATGAATACTTGGCTGAATAGTCAAAATAAGGTATTCGCACACCCCTACTACATGCTTACTAACAAATACTGTTGCTTTACTTTACTGCTGTTTTGAATTATTGGATGAAATTACTAAATTTGGAAGACATAGGCTCCCCTATTTGTGTCTGGAACAAGCTACAAATCAAAGCTTTCCTTTCTTTTTTTCCAGTATAGATTTTATTTATTTCAAAATACAAACAAAAGTAAAATACAAGCCTAATACAATTGCTACAATTAATATTTACCTTGCATGTTTAATATCTATTCCTTTTAACATACACTTATCATCATACAGAAAATAATAATGTGAAGTTCAATGATCTAAACTAAGAGCTAGCAGCACATTCTATTAATATAACATAAATTATGGAGCTATGTAGTATTCCTTGGTATCAGTTATAGTAATTTGGGGTTGGGGAAAACAGGTGGACTAAGATGTACAGCTGTGAACTAACAGCTATCTTTATTCTCGGAGCTGAACAAGTGACGATGGTGGCCACTGGGCATGACAGGCATGAACTGCACCCATCATGGCTTCCCCAGTACTTCTCAAATGGTAAGTATACAGTATATGTATACCGCAATCCTCCCCCACTTAGTCAAAAAATGTAGTAAAAAATACCCAACATTAACATTTCTAACTTCCAGGCCAAAGCAGACTATTTGGTACCCAGGAACAAGTTCAGGTGCTTATTCTGCCTTACAGGCAGAACTTGTTACTAACTAACACAACAGGTAACAAATTCAACTGTACAGAGAAACAGGTTCAGTTCATGTTTTAAAGGTCAAGTCTCTGTGGTGCTCTTTGCATGGGATGTCTCAGGGTTGGAGTAATTGCTTCTGCTGAAGCATGAATTCTGGTATTATTCAACACAGTCCTCAGTGGGATTTCATGAGCAGGAGCAAAATCCTCAGGATTACTCTCCTCTTCCGGAGTGACGTCTTCTGCTAAATGAGCTGTAATCCTTCATGGTAACAGGTGATCCACATGTACACGAACAAGGCAATGTTCCACACGGACTCCATTAGGTCAAAAGTCCACAATTTTCAATCATCACCTAAGGAATTCAAAGATGCTTGGGATGACTGAAGTCTTGAACCATCACCCTCTCCCCAGTATGGAGGATCCAAATTGGATTGGTCGACTTGTGATGAACCCACTGCTGTTGCAGTTGATGTTTTGCTATGGAATTGGACAAGTCTAGCTTGAGAAATGACAACTGGGCATGTGACTGATGTTTGAGGAACAGTTCAGCAG
The DNA here is from genome assembly GCA_016271365.2 of Neoceratodus forsteri. NCBI lineage: Eukaryota > Metazoa > Chordata > Ceratodontiformes > Ceratodontidae > Neoceratodus > Neoceratodus forsteri. Next base: position 249,038,094 of record CM028135.1, on the reverse strand, counting down.
GTTTGTGAGCAGTGTTTCTGTAAGTGAACAAGAAACAAACCAGCCGTTTGGTTCCCAACAGTGGTGCAAATGGTAGACAGAAAGTGCAGGAGCTCAGACACTGGCAAATATTAAACACAGAATGTAGATTCTCACTTTGAAGAACAGCTCTTATCAATACATATCTACAGTATCTGTAAATGTAGTAATAGATTTAGTTAGAGATATCAAAGTATTTCTAGGAAAATTACATTGTTACACATGTCAAATTTTGTGATGGAAACCCCTGATTTCAAGTCATAGGCCTAGAAACTGTCACGTTGCTGGCTTAAGAACTTCAGTTCCAATATCAGTGGGAAGAAGTACAGGAACTCTTGTTACTGCTGCAAAAAAAGGTACAGGAATGGAGTTTCTGTGCCTTTCTGGCCACTTTCATCATTGGTTGAAGGCACTGACTGAGAACTTTGTTTGGTCCAGGCTTTCTCGAATGTCTGTACAGATCATTTGACTGTATCATTTGATGCTGGATGGTAAGGTGGAGGCAAAATATGTTGGGCACCATTCCACTTTAAGAACTGTTTAAACTCTTTTGAAGAAAACTGGGGACCACTGCCTGACACTAACTCCCATGGCAGTCCATATGGTGTAAACTGTTCTCTCAGAAAATGTATGATCTTTTCTGTGATTATTACTTGTGTGAGAAGCACTTCAATCCATTTGGAATGGACATCGTTTATCACTGAGAAATGCTGTTTCTTCAGTTATGCATAGTCCACATGCATCTGTTCCCAAGGTGTGGTAGCCCAGGACCAGGGATGCAGAGGTGCAGTTACAGGATGGTTGTGGACAGCTACGCAAGGTGCACATTGACTGACAGGATCCTGGGTATCTTGATCAACTCCCAGCCACTAGATGTATCCCCCAGCCAATGCCTTCATTTGAAAGATTCTGGGATGACTCTCATGCACGTCTGAAAGTAACTTCTTTTGGAACTTTGGTGGTATCAGAACTTGGGCGCTCCTCAGAACACAGCCTTGATCTGTGGACAATTGGTCCATCTTGTCAAAGAAAGGTCAGAGAGTCTGGCTCTCGTGATGTTGGGCCAACCATTTAGGGTGAATAATAGGACCTTACAGAGGACTGGATCCTGTCTTGCTTCAACTTCTGCATCCCATGAAGCAATGGGTAGCTCCTTGATGTGTGAAAGTTGGAAGACTGCCCATCATCTTCCTTCACTGTCGTGTCTTTGCATGGCAATCTTGATAGTGCATTCACATTTGCGTGATCCTGACAGCATCTGTATACAATGTTATAGTCATATAATAACAGAACAGGGGCCCATCACTGGAACTTCAGTGTTGTGACAGTTGATATCACTGCCTTTAGCCCCAGAATGGCCAGTAAAAGCATGTGATGTGTTAGTAGACTGGATTTCCATCCATACGGATACTTATGGAACTTCTTGACCCTGAAGATTGTGCTCAAGACTTCCTTCTCAATATGAGCATAATTTCTTTCGCTTGGAGACAGGGTCATTGAAGCAAAAGCAACTGAGTGTTTCTCCCATGAAGGTATAACATGAGAAAGTACTGCACCCATGCCATATTGGGATGCAACGCATGACAATTTCAGATGTTTTGCTGGGCCATAGTATGTTAGCCACTTGCTGTTCAGAAGTCGTTACTTGCAAGACTTGAATACTTCGACACACTGCGGTGACCATTTCACTTCTTTCTGTAGAAAGTCATGTAGTGGTTGCAACAATATGTACAAGTTTGCCAGAAAAAATCAATAATAGTTCAACAGGCCCAAGAATCATCTTAACTCAGTCACATTTGCTGGTGCTAGTGCACTGACAATTGTTTCCACTTTGTTCCTATCGTGTGCAGTCCCAGTGTGTCAATCCAATAGTCTAAGTACTCAACACAATCTTGTGGAAACTATTAGGCTAGCTTCACTCTTACTCCACACTGCTGCAATCTGGATAGGACCTAGTCCAGGATTATCAGATGCTCCTCCAATGTGGGTGCTGTTGCCATGACAATGTCCATAAAGCAGACTGCACAATCTAGCCCATTCAGTATCTGGTTCACTGTGTGCTGGAAAATTGCTAGTACTGTCAAAACTCCATAGGCTAAGTGATGATGTTGGTAAAATCCATTGGGTATCCTGTGTGCAGGGCAACCACAATTGAACACTTTCAAAAAGGGTGACTCAATCACAGCACCTGTGCACAGGGCTACTTGATGGGGGGGGACCAGATAGGGTTCGCAAATATAGCAGGATGTCGCTATGTATACACATGTGGGGAGGGTGGGCAGGGACCATGGTGTGCGACAAGCGGAAGGGGAGTGAGGGTTTGTAGGGTGTAGTGCAGTGCTGGGCTGCTGAGCTGGCCATGTGGCATGGTGGATTAGTGGCAGGCTGGGGTTGGGAGGGTGCCGTGTTTGGTTCTGGCCGGGCGTGCTTTTTTACACCGGGTTGGGTTTTTTTTTTTTACTTTTGCCCCTGATATGCACCCCTTGGAGTTAAGAATCCTTTAGTAAGCAGTGCTGGGGGAGCAAAGCCCTTTGCATAAAGGCAAGAAGCCTACATCTTGGGTGCCTTCTTGCTATTTGCCATGAGTCTACATCGTCGAAATTCATTTTCGGCGATGTAGACTCGCCCTAATAGTGATCGCTGTTCCACGATTGCCATTATCACATGCTAATTGTCCCTTGTGGGTATTTATAGTGAGATACAGCTCTGACTCTGGTTCCAATTCCAACTGCTGGTGTGCAAAGGATAAGTCTAACTTGCTGAAGAACTTTCTACCTGTGAGTGTGGCAAACACGTCCTCGACATTAAGTAGTGGGTATGTTTCTGGTTCTATGCAGTAGTTCACTATAGCCTTGTAGTCACCATACAGCCTCATTGCTTTGCCTCCCTTTAGGACCACAATAATAGGGGCAGCCCAGTCTGTCCTCTCTATTCATGACACAATACCATACTTTCCCAGGCAATTCAGTTCTGTCACTATTATTTCTTTTAAGGTGTAGGGTACTGGTCAAGGCTTGTGGAAGATTGGAGCAGCTCCATTTGGATCTTTGCCTTGAAATCCTGGATTGTGACATAGCCAACCTGGAAAATAGAAGCATGTTTGTCCAGAACTTTTCTCACTGCCTTTTGAAGTGCTTGTGTCACAGTTCCTAAGGTGATGCTTTTCCCAGTTTAACTTGATCTTCTTGAGCCAATTTCTTCCCAGTAATGCAGGTTTTTCTCCTTGTACTGTCACTGGAGGTAAAGTCCATGCTTCTCCCTCATAGGTGACTGATACATCAATCTCTCCAGAACAGGGACTTAGTCTCTGGTATAAGACATGAGCTGAATTGGTGATGGTTGCAATGGGCACTTCTTGAGATTCTCCTCTGTTAATGTCTTCCATTTAAGAATTAATTTTTTTATGTCAGTTTTCTGAATTGCTCCATGTTGTCAATTGGGAGTTAATACATATGGGTAATGAAAACCTCTAATAGGGCAGTGGTACAGTCCAAAGCTGTCAATCAGCATAGAACCTTAGGCATATGAGCATTCCGAGATCACTGATTCTCCAGTCTTGCTGTGCCACTAGAGAGATAGGACAGCATAGGTAGAGCTCTCTCAATGAAGCATCTGTCTACAGTTTGTTTGTTATTTTCTGGCAAAGATTGTGCAACTGGGAGGCAGGTTGGGGCTACCTGGTGACAGGGAGCATCCTCAAATTTAGAAATTGTGCCTGTTAAGCTGTTGCTTTCAAATTGACTATTTATAACTCATTTGCTTTCTGTGCATGAATTGGGGGCCATGTATCACTGCACTTTTCTTAGGGTGTGCAACGGAGGTCTCCAAACTTATCTGCCTGGTGCCTCAGGTATTTTTTTTGGTGGGGGGTCAAGTTATTCAGCTGGCTTGTGAGTCTAATACTAACCATTTTTCCCATTTTCTCTTTCTCCCAAGCATTCCTCTTGTGCTGATCCTTCCACCTTCTCCTTTACTTCAGCTGCTGGGATTTAGCACAGACTAAGGGAACGTTCTTTAATACACAGACTACGGGAACATTCTTTAATAAAGTCTGAGCAGTGTCCTGAAGTGTTAGATTATTTGTTGCCTGTGCTCCCTTGTTTTGCACCACATACAGTGGAGCTATTGGGTAAATAGGCCTTTCAGAGTTAAAATCTGTGGTTATCCTGTGTGTAAATTAAAGGTGCACCACTTACCAGAGTGTCACTTTACTACCCATGCTGAGCCATGCAGTCTCCCCTGCCATTGCTGGCAGCTTACCAATGTGTATCATGCCTCCTTCTAAGGCACTCACAGCTGGTGATTAGTTTTTCATGCCTTTGTCTAGTCACTTGTTCTACTTCATGCTCTCACCATGGCATGTGCCTACTTGACATTGTGACATTATGTGCATCGGTGATGTCATCAAGGGAGGATGTGTCCACACTTGCACTGACTCACTCGCTTGGAACACAAGCTGAAGTGGAGTGTTCCCCTTATTGACACTACCATTTTTGCTTTGTTCAGGTGCACCTTCAGCAGAGAGGGTCAACTTTTGGTCTCAGAGCAGGTAAGAAAAGTGTTAGTGGGAGGCACAGCCACTAGTGGCACATGGCATGACAGCTCTTAGACACCAGCACTCAGGGAAAGCACTTAGTTGAATTTCTCTGAGCTACACAATGCTCAGCTCAGGGAGGATGTCATTAGGCTCAAGGAACAGCCTGTCTCAGAAGCCTTCCCCCTGTCCGTTGTTGCAGCAGCCATAAGGACCTCATATATGTTCTGGCAACCAAGGTATAGACTTTGTAACTACATTGCAGCAGACAAAAATTGTTTGCATGTTGGTACTGGCAGTGGTGTAGCTAGGTTATTTGGTGGGTGGGGGAGCAAAGACTGATAAAAGTCCTGGTCATCCTGAGAAATACTAAACCAATATGCCAGGGGTCTGGGGGCTGCCTAGGCCCCCATAAGCTATCAGGTTTTAGATGCATTCTGGTGCATTTTGAGGGTAATATTGAAACCTTTTGACTGCTTTTAGAACTTTCTTCAACTTGTTGCAAACAGCAGATATTATTACAAAAATGGTTATTTTTTAATTTTCCTTTTTAAAATTGGCAATACTCCGACAATTGGAAAGGCTTTGCCTGGAGTTCAGTGGCCAAGCAGTCAGCCACTCCCACTTCCTGAGCTATATAAGCAGTTCCTCTCAGCCTCATTGTGAAGCATTTTTTCTTAGCAGCCAAAGGCTCTGTCTTCTGAGCTGGTTGGGCCTCCCTGGTTGGCTTGAGCCTGTGCTCCCCCACCCCCACCTTGCTGCTCCTGCTTGTCTCTGCTGGGCTTCTGTGTTTATTTTCCTGCTTCTGGTTTGTATTTTGCCTTTGGCTGTGCGTGCTTCCTTCTGTTTTTTTGTTCCCTGTTTTCTGTGTTTGTGTGTCTTTGGCTTTGTCTTTTTTTGGGGGAGGGGGGCTTTGTTTCTAAGCTCCTAGCATACTGCTACTCCAGGGCTCATACTTCTTGCTTTCAGTTACTCACAACTCTCAAATTACTTGCACTGCAACTGCAAACCTGATCTGTGTGTTTCAGCTCAACTATAGCTGCTCCATGTTGCTTACTCGATTACTTTCACCTGACTCAGATTTACTTTGAACCTAGCTATACAACTCACTCATGCTTGTTCTAATTACCTCATTGCAGCAGTCTCATTGCACTGCCTGGTGACAGTGCTTTCAGAGCATTGTTCCTGCTTTTATTTTATTGCAGTTACAACTCAGTGTACTCAATTGTTTTCACTGCTGCTGCACAGGCCTAATTGCTTCCTGCTACTGCTTCGTTTACTCCCATTGCTATTGTACCTTGTTCTACTCTGAGGTTAGCTAAGGCTCCTGCTGAGGCTATTCAATTAGCTTTTATATCTGTATGTGGTTCCCGGCCCTTCCATTGCTTCCTTGTTTGTCCTATGGCAGGGACTAGGAGGTGTTTGTGGGGTTGTGGCCAATGTGGCTAATTATTTCCTTTCTAAATCCTGTCTTTGCCGCTGAAAATCCTCAGAGTTTGTCACCTTGATTTGGCTTTGAAATGCCTGGCTGGCTTGCCCCACGATTCAGTGCTGTTTGCCGTACGTTATGCAGACCTACATGCATGTCCACTTATTACTACTCTGTTTACTGACCTATGTGCAGGTCCACTTATTACTACTCTGTTTACTGACCTACGTGCAGGTCCACACTTGCTTACACAGTCATTGCTCCTTGCTTACGCAAACCATTGCTTAATGCCTACTGCCATCCCCTGGGCTTCAGCCTCTGGGATTCTGCTGCACTCAATCTGCATTCGACCTTGCAAGGTCTCAGCACTCAATGCTCATTACGATCTCAGCATGCCGTGTTCATTCTGCTCACCAGCTTTTCAGCTCTCAATCAATTTCTGGGGCATGCCAGCCATTCTATTCCGGTGCAGGATTCCTGCAGCTGATGGTCTTTCTCTGCATTTAGTCTGCATCTCAAGTGTGTCCAGCTTGGGGCAGGATTCTTCTCACCTGGCCCATAGCTGGGAATGTCCTCACCCCGGGCTTGGCTTTAGCTACCTGCTATGTGACAGCAGCTCCTGGTATAGAATTTAAGACTATTGGTGAAGGGTGGAAAAATTTACCTCCTTTGACTCTAGTGTTCCACTATAATGGTTAGCCATTGACTTTAGTGGTTTCCTTAGCAAGGTACCTTCACCACATTCTCCCTACGACTGCCTCTGGTTCACCTGGTTTGATTTAGGGTGGGTAGACCAGGTGAGTGCCTCAGCAGTTGTTGCTCTCCTCCTGCACCTTGGTTGCACGTATTGTTGCAGAGTTTTCTTGCAACCATCCATGGCGTTCCCACTAGAGGGTTTGAGTGAGAGCCCTCCTCCAAATTGGAATATTTTCCACCTCCCTTTAATTGGGTTTTCCAAATTGCAACTGCAGACTCATCACTAAACAAACTATCCCAGGCCTGGAGGGAAGGCAACCTATGCCTTGGATCTGCAGAGATTTTGTCCTCATAGGGTTTTTTTCTCTCCTCCGTTGCCTCAGGCCATAACTCTTAGTCAGCATAGTAGCATCCCCTAGTTTCCTTAGGTAGGTTTGCTGTTGGATGGAGGTGGAGGATGTTCTGCCATTCCCTCTTTCCTTAGGGGATCACCTAATCTCATTGCAAACCATTAGTATAATAATAAATAATAATAATAAGTTTATTTGGTATAGCGCCTTTCACGCTTCAAGGCACTGTACAGTAAGGTAAAAACAACAATCAATAAATACAGATAAAAATCAAAGCAATTCAGGGTATGCTTTTCCCCACAAATAGGTCTTCAATGCCTGCTTAAAGCATCCCACTGTCCTGCACTTCCATAGCTGACGGGGTAGAGAATTCCAGAGGGTAGGTGCCACAAACCTGAAGGCATGTGCACCAGATGACTTTAAACTTACCCTCAGAATCTCCAGCAACCCCTCATCAGCTGAGCGGAGCTGTTGCAAAGGGGTGTAAGGAACCATGAGCTTTTTCAAGTAATCAGGACCAAGTCTGTCTAGGGCTTTGTAGGTCAATAGACCTACCTTAAAGGCGATCCACCACTGGATGGGCAGCCAGTGCAGATCGCACAGCACAGAGGTAACATGAGTGCTTCTCAAAGCCCCAGTCAACAAACATGCTGCAGCATTCTGCACTAGCTGCAAGTGGTGGATATCAACCCCAGGAAGCCCTAGGTAAAGGGAGTTGCAATAGTCAAGGCATGATGTCACAAAAGCATGGACCAAGACAGGCAGGTCACTGGATGGAACAAGGTGTTTGATCCTAGCAATGTTCCTAAGATGGTAGAAGGCCAGCTTGATGACTGCCGACACCTGATAACGAAGGGTCAGGCCAATGTCAAGCACCATTCCTAGGTCACGCACCTGTTCAGAGGTGAGAATCTGTGCACCCCCCAGGACTAAACCGGAAGGGAACTCATTCCTCAACCCCTCTGTCCTATGACCCGGGTCTACTACCAAGACCTCAGTCTTTCCTGGGTTCAACTTTAAGCCACTGGCATTCATCCAATCTTGGATTTATATGAGGCAGCTGTTCAGTACAGAGATAGCACTAACCTGGTCAGGAGCAAAAGATGGGCAGCATATACACTGCAAATAACATGAGGGACACAGCACCAAGCCCTGAGGTACCCCGCAAAGCAGAAAGAAAGCCTTGGAAGAAAAAATATCCGAGACAACTCTCTGCGTTCTGCCAGGAAGGAAAGATGTAAACCACCTGAGAACTGATCCGGACAGCCAGCAGATATACCTCAAATGCTTGAGCAGAACCCCATGATCTACAGTGTCAAAGGCTGATAATAAATCAAGGAGAACCAAGATGGAACGGTGTCTCCGATCTCTCGCCATCAGGAGATCATTGAGCACCCGAACCAGAGCAGTCTCAGTACTATGCCTCTTATGAAAACCCGATTGGAGAGGTTCGTATGGATTATGAATGGTTAAATGGTTCTCCAGTTGAGCCACCACAACTTTCTCAATAACCTTCCCTACAAAAGGAAGGTTAGAGATAGGCTTATAGTTTGCTAGGTTCTCTGGGTCTAAAGAAGCTTTCTTCAGGAGGGGTATCACCACCCCGTTCTTCAGGGAGCTAGGAAACTCATCTGAGTCCAAAGAGCACCGGACAATCCGAGCTAAGACCGGGCCTATGATGTCACTACAACCCAAAATCACAGAAGTAGGGCCCGAATCTAACCTACAGCAAGTGGGATGCATCCCCTGGATAATCCTCATAATATCCACGAACTCCAGCAGATCAAAGGTACTTCAGGAAATTCCGGGCTGTGCGACACAACACCGACCAACAGTATCCCCCATAGAGTGAAGTTGGTGGCACTCCTGCCTGATGTTGGCCACCTTATCCGCAAAGAAATGAGCAATCTCATCACACTCGCTTTGTGAAAAGACTTGATGGAACTGCTGACAGGCTGGGTTGCACAGCCTGTCAACCATTTTGAAGAGTTGAGCCGGTCGGTTCCGTGTGACAGAAATTTCCCTGAACAGGAACTCTGCTTCTTACAGGAAATTTCTGTTTGATAGTATTTATAATGTTGTAACAAAATAAGGTGGTCAGTATTTAAGGTTGTCCTTTGCCAACAATGCTCTAACCTACGCCCCAGTCTCTGCAGTCCCCTAAGAGTCCCATCAAACCATAGGGCCCCAGGGCGGAGCGGGAGGGGGGTGAACTCAGATAGGAGCAATCAGATCGACAGCAGAAGAGATGGCCCTATTATAGGCCACAACTAACTGCTCGGGATCTGTGCTAGTCTCGTCAAACAGCGAGAGGTCCATCACTGCCATCAGGTCTTCGGGGAACACATCCCGTAAAGGGCGATAACCGACCATCTCTGCAGGGGTCGACCTACCCAAGGGGGCCGAAACATTGAACCCAACGGTGAAGTGGTCAGACCAACCTACTGGTTCCACCACCAAGTCAGAGGCCTCAATCCCCAGGAGGAAGACCAGATCAAGGGAGTGACCACCATCGTGAGTAGCTGAGGAAACAACCTGTGTGAAGTCCAGAGATGTCATCACCGGAGGAAGTATCATGTATCATGCTATGCAAACCTGGGCACTTCATTACGTTATCAAATTGAACATCTCATTACATTATCAAACTCTCTGTGCTTCTCTACTACTACGACTCAGTTCCTATTACAACATCACAGTTACTGCTTGCTCATATGCTTCGTGTTGCCACCTTCTTTGGGGATGATTATGCTACATTTCTTTTGGGGATTGCTAAGGTACCTTTAGCCACGGGAATCGTCCCGTGGCACCTCTAGAGGTGGAATCCTCTCCGAGGGTTCCTTGCCTTTCGTACCTCTACAGGGTGGTAATTCCTCTGGAATAGAGAGCGCGAATGGCCAAAACCAAACTAACACAGTTGCACAAGCATAACATTATACTGGCTGCATAGGTCAGTGAATTGGAAAGGCTTTGCCTGGAGTTCAGTGGCCAAGCAGCCAGTCACTCCCACTTCCTGAGCTATATAAGCAGTTCCTCTCAGCCTCATTGTTCTTTACCCCACCATCCTCCCCTCCTCCTCCAGTGGCAGCACTTCTCTCCTTAGGGGGATTCATAAGGTACCTTTAGCTACGGAAATCATCCTGTGGCACCTCTAGAGGTGGAACCCTCTCCGAGGATTCCTTGCCTTTCGTATTCCTACAGGATGGTAATTCCTCTGAAATAGAGTGTGAATGGCCAAAACCAAACTAACACAGTTGCACAAGCATAACACTATACTGGCTGCATAGGTCAGTGAATCTCTTGATTAAAATCAAGGAGAAAAAACTGCATACTTCTCCCATCTAAAAAAATTAAACTATAATGCTTAAATTCAGCTATAAAAGCCATGCATTCTTGAACCTCACTGTAGTTTTTTTTGTGAGGACAAAAACTGTAGTGGAGTTGTAGAATGCATGGGATAGGTATGTCAAGTCAAAGCAAGTCAAATTTATTTATAAAAAAGCTATTTTCAAAATTATCAAAGCACCTGTACAAAATTCAAACAAAACAGCAGTAAAACTAAAACAATATTATGAACATACAAACATACGAATGTGCCAGCAGAAACAGACAACCCGGTCTGTCTAAGTCTGCTTGAGTGTGCAGCTAGCACCCCTAGTTTGCAGCTGCCCCGCCCACCTCCCCTTTGTCATCCCACTGCCACCCCCACCTCCCCCACCTCACTCTCCCCTGTTTCCTGCCCCATGCCCTTTTAAAGCTGTTCACATATTTACATGATACTACCTATTCTGGTAGTGCGTTCCATTTTGCTACCACCCTCTCCGTGAAATAGTGTCTCCTCATTTCCCTCCTAAATCTTCCCCCTGTATTCTTACCCATGCCCCCTGGTGTCCCTTCCCCTTCTTAGCTTAAAGACCTCTTCTACCCTATCCTTATTGATTCCCCTCAGATACTTGAATGTCTCTATCGGATAATGTCCCCTCTGTACCTTCTATCCTCCAGGGTGTACATATTCATGTCTCCCAGCCTGCTGTCATAGTCTCTCCCCTCCATTCCACATATCATCTTCATTGCCCTCCTCTGCACCCCCTCCAGTAGTCTAATATCACGCTTTAGGTATGGCCTCTAAAGCTGCACACAATACTCCAAGTGTGGCCTTACCATCGACCTGTAGAGGGGCAAGTTCCCCTCTCTTCACCTGGATGAAAGTCCCCTTGATATGCACCTCAGCATTTTGTTCACTTTTGCAGCCACTCTCCTGCACTGGGCAGTGTTATTCATGGTCCCTGTTACCATTACCCCTAGGTCCTTCTCCTCCTCAGTAATCCCCAGCTTAACCCCCACCACCCAGCCAGTATTCTCTCCTTGGGTTCTTCACCCCAAACTGCATAAGCTTACACTTCTTTGCATTGAACCCCAGCTGCCACCTCTCTGACCACTCCTCTAGCTTGCTTAGGTCCCTCTGCAGCTGCTTCCATCCCTCCCCTCCATCCACCACTGCTTCCATTTTGGTGTTGTCTGTGAACAGACTTACCTTGCTCACCACCCTGTGCGCAATGACAGAATAGGATTAAAATATGCAGCATTTCCTAATCAATGAGCATCTAAAAATGCTAATCTGAATAAATAGGTTTTTTTATGGCAGTTGTGAAAGTCTCAGTAGACAGGCACTCTCTAACCTGATGAGGAAGAGAGTTCCACAGGGTCGGGCCATAAATGCAGAAGATCTCGCCCCTGAGGTCTTCAAATGGACCCTGGAAACCTCTAGCAATCGTTCGACAGTGGAATGGAGTGAACGAAAGTGGCGGTAGGGACATAGGAGGTCTTGCAAATAGCACAGCCCCTGTCCGTGTAGGGCCTTATAGGTCAGCAAACCAACCTTAAAGGTGATCCTCCACTACACTGGCAGCCAGTGCAATTGGTGGAGAACAGGCGTGACATGGCTAGATTGAGGTAAGCCCGTCAACAGCCTTGCTGACGCATTCTGCACCAGCTGCAGGCAGCAGATGTCCACCCCAGAAGCCCTAGGTATAGGGCATTGCAGTAGTCAAGGTGGGAGGCCTCAAAGGCATGGACCAGAGTCGGAAGGTCATCAAGCTGAACAAGGTGTTTTACCCTAGCAATATTCCACAGATGGTAAAATGAGGACTTGGCGATGGCTGCCACCTTTGATTTAAGTGTCAGCTCTCCATCAAGAATAATGCCCAGATTCCGCACCTGTTTAGAGGACCTCAGCTGATTGCCTTAGTGGTAAGGCAAGGGGGGATTGGAGTCAGAGATCAAGTAGAGTCTACTGTGATACAGTTGGTAGGGAAAAAATGGGCAGACTAGGTGGGCCGTGTGGTCCTTATCTGCCATCAAATTCTGTTTCTATAATGTTCACATTGGAACCATATTACACATGGGGTTTAAATGGGGCTTGCAGTTTGCACATGCTGTTAAAATAAAATGTAGGATTAGGGATTTCAAATAAAATGTAGGATTAGGGGTCATTTTACAGATAGGCTACCACACTCACAGCTTCATACTGAAAGTGAAAACAGGCACATAATATCCCATCTAGATGAAATACTGATATTTCATCTAGATGAAACACTGAAGGACCAGCTCTGTTTGAGGACACTAGTAAGTCTCTTTTTTTAATTGAGAAAAACAGGCTCACATAAGATGTTTCTCACACGTCAGAGGGCAGTGACATCAGCACTCAAGCTTCGTTCTCATGCTATGAGACGTCACTGCCCCTCCTCGGTGTGCGAACCAGCTTGTTCTCCACACTCAGGGATGCAGTATTCTCTATGTCTGTCTCTCATTTCAAATAAAATAGCAGCTAGCTAGAGCAAGGCAGGGAGTCCTACACAGCAGCAGCAACAAATTAGTCCCTGACCACAGATCACAGATGATTGGCTAAAAAAACCAAAAATCTTGCAGTATCAGTAATACATAATCCTAACGAAGGCCAGAGGCCACCACCAGGTACAGGCTATCAGTGACCTCTGGCATTCATTATGATTAGGGTTACCAGATGTCCTCTTTTATGAGGACATGTCCTCTTTTCCAGCTGACAAATATTCTTCATGTACCTTCTCTATCCTGTTGTATTATTATTATTATTGTTATTTTTATATTTTTTTACTGTCTCCTACCCAGGACCTCCTTGTAAATGAGCTGTGAAGGTGATGGAGGCTTTAAACCTATTTACTTGGGGTCTGGCACAAGGGCTCATCAGGGGAGGGAATAAGTGTCCTCTTTTTGGCATCCCAGAATCTGGTACCCCTAATTATGATTATGTATTATTGTGATACATCACAACATGTAGTAACAGTAGCGCTTACCAGATATTCAGCCTCACTGTACATGGTATGCATCCTCGCTCCAGTCCTCTGACTTCGGCCCAGCTTCCACAAGTGCTCTATTCTCTGTCCACCAGTACCCAGCACATACTTTGCAGTGTCCTGAGCAGGGAGTCCCAGCCACTCCAACAGTAATACCTTCACCTCCCCCACCCAGTCAGAGCCTTTCAGCCACAGAGCTGTACACTGACTGCCATTTCCTGGGACCAGGGAATACACCAGAAACTGGTCTTCTCCAGATGGAACCTGTCAGTACTGTCTGGACAGCTGCAGCTGCAGGCACCAGGGAAGCACTCTATCCTGATTTATCTCTTGTCACCTCACTCCATGGCAGAAAGCTCTCCTGGACTGAGATCACATCAACCCCCGCCCCAACCGGAGGCTTCCCCTTCAAGATATGGTTTGGCTCACCACTTGGTTCTGGGCATGGCTCCTGCTGTGGGACCAGACTCCCTGCGGTTCTGTACTTGTCCTTTCCTGCAGCACCATGCTTATCTCCCATGCCTTTAAGTTCGCACAGTTTGCTGACTACAGCACCTCCTTGAGATCCAGTACTGAGCCCCATGGATCTACAGAGAAGAACATAAACAATCTCCTCTCAGTGTCCCTCACAGTCACAGGTAATGGGCTACTCAATGCCATTGCCTCAACCCTGCCAATTAGAGAACTTTGGAATGGAGGTGGAAACTCTGTCCCTCAGGAGCTGTGAGCAGGAAAACAGTCTTTGTCCCTCTGGGGCTGCTGACTTAGATACCATCTCTGTCCCTTGTGGGCTGTGAGTGGATTTACAGTCTGTCCCTCTGGAGCTGTGGGCGCACAGTTCTGTGTGTGGGCAAGATTCGGTCTGCCCCCGGATTCTATCTGTCCCTCCGGGGCTATGACTCCAATGGGGGGGGGGCCTTTGTCCCTCCTGCCCTGCCTCATAAATAAAATGTAACCACTCACCCACCCTCCCTCTAAACGGACAAACAATCTAGTGCACAACCTCACCCCACCCCCCATGGCAAATATGAGAAGTAAAACATTTAAACTGAATTGGCTATTTTCTTACTTTTCACTCCAAGGGGTTCTTTTAGTTTTCAGATTGGAATTCCAGTGTGAGCAAGCCAAACCACCAATCATCAAGGTGGAACACTATGGTTCCGTCCTAACTCTGAAATGCCTGTAGTGGCTAGTCTTAAATGGAGTGCATTGCCTAAACTGCATTGCCAAAAAAACAAACAAACAGAATCCACTGCACAATTCCTCCCACTGGAAAATCTTAGAAGTAAAACATTTAAACTGCCTGAATTGGCTCCTTCTAAAAGCACCTTAACCCACCTTCCTCCACCCAGCTGCACCCGCATTTCATTATGTTAGGTCCCATGGTGGGCAACCGGCACAACTTGCCCACCTCCATGGCCGGCCGCCATTTACTACATGACAGCGCAAGGCGTGCACTTTCTCTATAGTTAAACCAGTAGCCAGTTGCCATTTAGTGCATGAAAGCATTAGTTGAGCGCTTGCTCTGGGAAAACCCATGACTAGCGCTTTCATGCACTAGATGGTGGCCGGCCACTGGTTTAACTATAGAGAAAGTGCATGCCTTGCACTTTCATGCATTAGATGGTGACTGGCCATGGAGGCAGGTGGGCTGTGATGGTCGCCCACCATGGGACCTAAAAGCAAATGCAGAGGGACTGGCCAGCACTCTGCTGGGACTGGCAAAAATTTCTGGCATTCCTTTGGAGGACATCTCTGGGTGGGCAACCTGATCCCCCTGCTCTCCTCAGCTACACTATTGAGTACTGGCTATTAGGAAGTGATGCAGTGGCTTATTGGAAACCTGCCATGTTTAAGATATGCAAAACCTGCAGGAGAAAGATGGAACCCTCTCCTTTAGGGTCTGGTGTAACACAATTTAACTATGTCTATTTCAGTTCCCCCAGTCAAATCATAGAAACATATACTTTGATGGCAGATAAGGACTGCTCGACCCACCCAGTCTGCCCATTTATCCCTACTGACATTATTACCATAGTCTGTACTTCAACTACAGCTCTTTCTCCCTCCCCCCTTCCTTTCCACTGTGATTCCTATGCCTATACCATGCATTCTTAAACCTCACCACTGTTTTCACACTACCACCTCCGCTGAAAGGTTTTCTCAGGAATCCACCATTCTTTCTGTGAGGAAGTACCTCCTCATATATCTCTTGAATCTACCTCACTCCAGCTTCATAACATGTCCCCTTGTTCTTGAGCACATTTTCTTCTGAAAAATACTTCTCTCCTGTACCTTATTTACCCTTGTGAGGTGTTTAAAAATCTCTATCATATCCTCCCTCTCCCTTCTCTCTTCCAGGCTATACTTGTTGAGGTCCATTAGTCTCTCCTCATAGGTCTTTTGATGCAGATGGTGCACCATTTATTTGCCCTTCTCTGGACTGTCTCCACTTTGTATATGTCCTTCCAGAGATGTGGTCTCCAGAACTGGACACAGTACTCTAGGTAGGGTCTTACTAGAGATCTATACAGAGACAACACCACCTCCCTCTTTCTGCTGGTGATACCCCTCTCTATGCACCTTAGCATCCCAGTAGCCTTCCCGACTGCCTTGTTGCACTGCCTGTCTACCATTAAGCCACCCAATATGACTACCCCCAGGTCTCTTTCCTGCTTGTCAGTCACCAGTACCACTCCCCCTAATTTGTACTCTGCCCCTGGGTTTCTGTGCCCTAAGTGTATTATTTTGCACTTTTTTGTATTGAAACCCAGCTGCCATACCCCTAACCACTCCTCTAGTTTTCTCAGGTCTCTGCTAATCATCCCCCCCCGAGTGTCCACCCTACTGCAAGTGTTGGTGTCATCTGCAAAGGGGCAGACCTTCCCTTCTAACTCCACTGCAATGTCACTTATAAAGGCATTAAAGGGGACCGGTCTCAGCACTTATCCTTGAGACACCCCACTGGTCACCTTCCCTTCCTTGGAGCGAACTCCATTTACCACCACCCTCTGTCACCTATCCCCTAACCAATGTCTTATCCAGTTTACCACATTTGGACCCACGCCTATGTTACTCAGCTTGCTTACTAATCTCCTATGTGGAACGGTGTTGAAAGCTTTACTAAAATCTAGGTTGGCCACATCCACAACTCCACCCTGATCTAAATCCTTTGTCAAACAGTCTAAGAAATCTATCAGATTTATTTGACATGACCTTCCCCACGAGCCCATGCTGCCTCAGGTCTTGTAGCCCACTGGATTCAAAATATTCCACTGTCCTTTCCTTCTGCAGTGATTCCATTAACTTTTTTTTTTTTTTTTTTATTTAGTTGTTTAACCAGGTATAGAGAGTGCATGACTGTGGGGGGTTTTAAACAAGGACTGAAGTCCTTTCTATGGAAAAAGGCATTCGGGGATGGTATTGACATGGACTGATACTGTTGATTTTAATGTTTTTATGATGCTTTAATACAATGTTATTTTATTGTAATGTGCCTTGATTTCAGAAAGGTGCCATATAAATAAAGATTATTATTATTATTATAACAGTAGATCTTCGAAAGAGGTTCCTGTAGTAGGTCACCTTTTTCCCTCCCACCTTCCCCCAGCTTCTGCAACTATTTTTCTAGAGCCTTGTTTTTTGGGCTCCAGGAGCTACCTCCTTTTCTCCTGTTTTACCTGGCTCTTGGTCTTCATTTTATTTATTTATTTAAGTCTAGGATTACAAATACCTTTGAGCCAAGACTCTTTTACAAAGGTTCCTTGTCAATTACAGTCAGTTACAATGCATCGCAATACAACAAGGGCAAATACAATGGAATTGAGTGGATAGGCCCTACACAAGATGTACAAGATGGAAAGCAGAAGGTGGCACAGAGGGGATGGTGGATACCTCAGGGATGCTGGGCAGCCAAAATGGTATTTGTCAGACAAACAGAGGGGCATCAACGGTGACATATAAAGAACAGTACAAGGAGGGAAGTGCTAGAGTGGGGGAGGTGGAGGAGGGGGAAAGGATGGGGGAGGAAGGGGAAAAGAAAAAAGGGGGTAGGGTAAGATGTGTGGGGTAGAGTAGGGTGTGAGAAGGCAGGGCAGGAAAGTGGGATTGGCCAGCGGGAGAAGCGCCTGGTGTTGGTTTGAAGAGGACTAAATGGGCCAGTTATATGTAGCAGTCACATGAGCTGGAAGCAATGAGATGGCGACGTAGTGTGGCTTTGAAAGGGCCAAGTTTTGACATAGAGGAGATGTCCGGACCGAGTTTGTTTAGCCAGCTAGGTCCCCTATGGGCAAAGGATCTTTGTCCCTGGAAGGTGTGGCAACGGGGGACTTGAAGGAGTTGAGTTTCAGATTTCCTGGTGTTATGGGTATTCAAGCAGGGTTGCAGTAGTGCTTGGACACTGGGAGGTGTGAGGCCCATGGTAACTTTGTAGAATTGTAGCCATCCAGTCTGCGCATGTAGATCACAAGTATGTGTCAGACGGTGGGCACCAGTGATGAGCCTACAAGCCTTGTTGAGAGATGTCGATAATCGTTGGAGCGCAGTGGTTGATGCAGAACCGTATATGATAGGCCATAATCAATGATGGACTGTGGCCGGAGAACTGGAGGGTTGGCGTGGGGAGCGCCCACTATATAAGCTTATGTCACGTGATGTCGGGTGGGCGGTCCCATGCCAGATATTGTTAGCTGGAATTTTCTGTGTGGTCCTGATGTCAGGGGGCATAGTCCTATAAGTAATGACCTACTGCAGGAACCTCTCTCGAAGATCTGATGTTATGGTAAGTTCTTACGTAACTATACTTTCATGAAGTGTCACGCATTCATCTTTATAAAACTTTTTAATGGATTTGTTTTTTATTCAGTTTATAGTATTTAACAAATAACATTATTATAATAAATTTCATAACAGTTCATTTCTTTAAGTTTTTAGCTGTCTAAGATAATACCTTACAAATTAAGAATTCTTGCTGTATATTGGACAATTGTACGTGCGCAAATAACAGCAGCTGAAAGTTTTTATGTAACAAAAATACAACAGAGCTAAATAATGTGCTAGGTTTCAGTTTGCAAAGAAAAAAATTAAGCATATATGAATTAAATTTCACAAGGAGATAAAGGCCTTGGAAGGACATGTCACACACGTGACACAGAAGCAAAATATGAAATAAAACATTCCATATCAGAAAAAGAAAAATCTTCAGATTGACATTTGATTATCGCATTTTGTCACTACAAATGATCTATATGTTGCTGCTCTAATTTGGATCTATTTTTTTTAACTGCATTTCTCCCAAACAGCCCTACATTAACTGACAATGACCTATGTATAGATGGAAAAAACATATTTAAGGGACAAAGCTGTCTATGACGTTATGCCAAGTACAAGATCCATCCCTTACACATAATGGCAAAAGCTACTGAAATAACACTCCCACCCATAAAAACCCTAAGGTCCTGAAAACGTCCAACTCAGTCTTTCATTAAATAGATACATAGATCCAAGATAAAAGGCACTAGGTACCGGAGGACCACCAGCCCAACTATCGCCCTTCCCACTGCAAGGCCAATACCACGGGGCTACCCAGAATTATTTGGCCATTTGGATGGTGCAAGATCCCCTTAAAATGACTCCAGTGGCAGGTCTGAGCCCAAGTCTGAACTACGGAAAAAAATATATTCTGCATACTGTCTATACAGGGTTAGGTCCATATACCAGTCAAAGTCACGGGGATGACACACTCACCCTGTAGATCTGCCCAGCCTCCTCCCATGGATTCTCTGATCCAGAAGAGTTGACAAGCCCAGATGGAAAATCTTTCCAGTGGTGGAAAACCTTCACAAGGTTAAGAACGGTATCCAAGCAAGAAGCCAGATGTCGCTTGGTGTATCCAGCAAATAGTTTCCATCAGTTATCAGGCAATATTATTTTTAGATGACATAACACCATGCTGACCTGTCAGCACAGAGGTAGCACTACTGTTTGTGATGCCAGCAACACAGATTCGGGAATGGGACAGAGTTGTTTGAGGGCCAGCTTGGGGATGATTGTGCATCCTATAGAAGCACAGAAACATAGACAGTGATGGCAGAAAAAGACCAAAGGTCCATCTAGTATGCCCAGAGTTCCCTATCTGCCCCGGGACCTGTTGTCCATATTTATATCTCAGATGATGCTGTCTTTCTTAGGGAAGGAAGGCTCCCAGTCTCTTCTGCAGTACCGCCACCTGACTAACCACAGGTGACAATGCATGTGGAGCTTTTAGTCAAGGAGGTGGGTTACTGACTGAGCCTGATGTGCTGACACACACTTCTGTGTGGACATGCCAACAGCTTTGCCCAGTTGGCATGCCAGCAGGAGGGGCAATACAAAAAAAGAGGAAACTCATAGCCAAGGCACAATGATGCCAGCCCCTGCTCCACAGGCACTGTGCCACTGACCTAGGCACCCAGATCAAGACCAGGTAGGACCTCAGACAGGACTTGGCCCACCCCGTTGACCCCACCTTGGTGGGCAAGCCAGGGAAGAAAAAGGACACATGGTAAGTCTGGGAAAAGATGGATGTTGGGGCTGGTGGCTGCTGATGAGGGCATTCTGGGAGCTGGGGGGAAGGAGACATAACACTGATTGCTAGATAACCAACCCAGTCCTTTCTCAGAAGCTTAATAACAGTTATTTAGAAAATCTCATTCTTAACGTTACCAACAGTCCCTATTTTCCCAGGACAGTCCCTATTTTAGGCAGCATGTCCCGGTGTTCCCACATGTTTTGTAAAATGTCATTTTTGTCCTGGTTTTTACTTACTTCTTCCAGTTTTATCCCTTTTTTTTTGGCTGACTGCTAATCCATGAGTTACAGTTATTTCAGCACCACTGTGGCGCTGCTCGAGCTGGACAACAGTTTGCAGCTTCAACCCCTGCGCCTATATTGCACTGCAAGCATGTCAGCGGGAACACAGTAAAGCATCTTCCTTCCTGTTAGGTTAGACTGGGTTGTAGTGCAAACAAGTGCATGTGGACATCTGCCTGCGAACAGCTGAGGGGGACTCCAGACAAAAAAGACCGGCAGCAGTGGACTAAGGTTCCGAACCTGATCAGCTGTAGGGAAGTGTGTGAAAACAATCTGGTGTGGTGGTGGGAGTCACTGAAGTGAAGTTTGCTCAGCAAATGAGGTGAATGTAAGCGGGTTGGGATGGGATGGTCAAGAGGGGCAACACATGTAGCTCGAATGTCTGAACACAATTTAAACTAGATCTGCTTCTAATGAACTTTCTGTACATCATGATTTGGAACTTGCTGCAGCAGAATGATGTATTGTTTTAATCTGGATGTTTGCTACTGATGTTACTGTTGGGTGGCATGGCCAGAGCAAGCAGCAAAATTTAATTGATTGTGTGCAGTGCTGTCTGCGGCGGTGCCCATGGGAGTGACACGGGGGGGGAGCATGGTCAGAAAGGACCCTGTCCCAGTTTTAGGCCTCAGAAATTTGGTAGCTTTACTCATTCTAAATAACTGTCATTAAACTTCCAAGAAAGGACTGGGTCGGTCCGAAAGCTAAAGGATTATAACCCCATCAATACTAATCACAAGTTAACATTGTGTAAGACTCATAACTTCCTGCTATGATCTTATCAACTAGGAATCTTCTTCAGAAATGCTGTTTCTGGTAATATTGTAGAAACCTGAGTAAAATAACAAGCACAGTTTCTGTTTTGGCAATTTCAGAAGAACTGCAGGTTCCTAGTAAGCTGTTTTGAGGATCTCAGTTTTAAACAGTTCAGGTAATGGGTGTGTTTGTATACATGTTCACAAAGGAGACCCACAGGAGGGTGGCATGAGACCCCCACAGGGGAAGGAAATAACTCCTGGTGGAGGACTCGATCATTAGGGGGGGTAGAAGTGGGGGAGGAAGGGGATAGGGAGGTAAGGTGCTTGTCTGGTGCCACAGCTCAGAGGGACAGGAAGCGAATCCTCAGGATCGTGGGAGCAGCTGCACGTGGGAGGGAGCCGGATGTCATTGTCCATCTAGGGACAAATTACCTGGATGTGAATGGGATCAGAGCGGTGCAAGAGGAGTTTGTGGAGTTGGGGAGGGGCCTTAGACAAGTAGCATGTACAGTAACCTTCTCGGAGGTGCTGCCTGTCTATGGCAAGCATGATGCTAGGGTATTCTGCACCATGGGATTCAATGAATGGTTGAAAAACTGGTGTGGAGCTCAGGGTTTTGGCTTCACTGGGGACTGGGGAACCACCGAGAGGGATGCAGGCTTATACTGGCGTGATGGTCTGCATCTGTCCAGAGGTGGAACCAGGATCCTAGGTGCCACGTTTAAATGATTCATTGGCAAGTATTTAAACTAGCAAAGGGGGGAGGCACTGAAAAGGAGCAGAAATCCCAGCCTCCCCCCACAAAACTCAGTAGTTAGAGGTAAGCTTGTAAAGTGAAAGTCAGTAGGGAACAGGACAGGGGTAGATGCAGAAAAAGATGTTAAGGACAGGGATGGGGCTAAAAGGTGTAAGGCCATAACAAATAAATGGAAGGCGATAAGTACCAATGCCCACAGTCTGTGCAACAAGCTCCCTGAACTAGTGACCTTGATGGAAGAGGGATGCCTGGATATTGTGGCAGTCACTGAAACATGGTTCACAGAGAACCATGAGTGGGATGTCAACATACCAGGATACACAGTCTACAGGAGGGACAGGGTAGGTAAAAGAGGAGAAGGAGTAGCTCTCTATATAAGGGAAGGGATTAAAGCAACAGAACTAAAGAGTAAACAGGAAGTTGATGAGTCACTATGGATCACCCTGGAGACAGGAAATGGCACCACAATCCGCATGGGGGTTGTGTACAGACCCCCATCTCAGGGAGAGGAAATGGACAAGGAAATGATAGAAGGCATCCTTAAAATGGCAGAAAAAGGGGAGATATTGTTGGGGGACCTGAATATGCCAGATGTTAACTGGAGTCCTTTGCTGCAAGCACATCCAAGAGCAGGGTAATTCATGATGCCCTACAGGGGGCATGCCTCAGACAGCTAGTGTTGGAATCCACTCAGGAGGGAGCAGTCTTAGACCCGGTACTCTCAAATGGGGAAGGAGAAAGGATCTCAGATTTAGAAGTGGGTAGCCATCTGGGAACAAGTGACCACCAAACAGTGTGGTTCACAATAAACACAGCCATAGAGTCAAGCCATACAAAAACAAAGAGCATTAGACTTTAGGAAGGCTGACTTTGGGAAAATGAGAGAGTGCATCTGAAAAGCACTAACAAATGGGCAAGAAGGAGGGGTGGAGGAACAGTGAGGAATAATCAAAACAGCCATCGCTGAGGCAACAAGCCTTTGTGTGAAGCAAATCTATAAAACAAAGCGAAGGAAAAAACCACTATGGTTCTCAAAAGAGGTGGCAGGGATGGTTAAGGAGAAAAGGATAGCATTCAGGAAATATAAGGAAAAACAGAAGGAGCAGGACAGAGACCTATATCAATTAAAGCAGAAGGAGGCAGGGAAGGCAGTAAGAATAGCAAAGGCACAAACTGAGGAAAAGATAGCCAGCTCTGTTAAGAAGTGGGATAAAACCTTTTATAGGTACTTTAGGGAGCAAAGAAAGACCAAGGGACATATACAGAGACTTAATGAAGGGGAGGGAATGTGGGCAGAGGGTGACAGTGAAAAAGCAGGGATACTGAATGAATATTTCTGTTCGGTAGTCACAATGGAAGAGGAGGGGGAGGTACCTAAACCAAACAAGAGAGAAACTCTGAATAGGGGGGTCGATACCAGTCCATTCACAGAAGAAAGGGTTTTGAAAGTACTCTTGAAACAGAGTGGACAAAGCAAGGGGCCTGATGGGATTCACCCAAGAATACTAAAAGAACAAAGGGTAGAACTAGTAACACCACTGACTACTCTCTTTAACAAATCATGGGAGGATGGAGTGGTACCTGAGGACTGGAGGAGGGCAAATGTGATTCTACTTCACAAAAGTGGGAGCAGGGCAGAGGCAGGAAACTACAGACCAGTTAGTTTGACTTCAGTGGTAGGAAAAATGATGGAATCACTTCTGAAGGAAAGAATTGTTGAGTACCTAGAGGCCAGTGGGGCACAGGAACCAAGGCAGCATGGTTTCACAGCCGGAAAGTCATGTCAGATGAACCTAATAGATTTCTTTGACTGGGTGACCAAAGTAGTAGACCAGGGAGGGGCTATGGATATGGCCTACCTAGACTTTAGCAAGGCATTTGGCACAGTCTCACACAAAATATTAATATACAAGTTGGCCAGCCTTGGAGTGGGTCCCAAGGTGCTAGTCTGCATAAAAAACTGGCTGGACAACAGGACGGAAAGGGTAATAGTAAACAGAGTCCACAGTGAAGAAAGGAGGGTAACTAGTGGGGTATTGCAGGGTTCGGTATTGGGACCGGTCCTCTTTAATATCTGTATAAGTGACATTGGAGAGCACCTGGAAGGAAAGGTATGCCTCTTTGCAGATGACACAAAGATCTGCAACAGGGTTGATACACCAGGTGGGGCGGAAAAAATGAAAAGGGACTTGGCAAGGTTGGAGGAGTGGTCAAATATGTGGCAGCTCAGATTCAATGCAAAGAAGTGCAAGGTAATGCATCTGGGAAACAAAAACCCAGGGAAAGAGTACACAATGGGGGGTGAGTTAATAACAACAACAAAAATTCGAAAGAGACCTAGGAGTAATTATATCAGATGACCTAAAGGTGGGCAAACAATGTGAGAAGGCAGTAAGGAGGGCTGGGGGGATACTGGGATGCATAGGGAGAGCCATCAACAGTAGAAAACAGGAAGTTGTTATCCCTCTGTACAGACAGTTAGTGAGACCCCATCTGGAGTACTGCATGCAATTCTGGAGACCCCATCTCCGCAAAGACATAGACAGAGTGGAGGCTGTTCAGAGGAGGGCAACCAAAATGGCTCAAGGTCTGCACCAGAAGACATACGAGGAGAGACTAAAGTAGCTTAATATGTATACCCTTGAGGAAAAGGGGGGGGACATGATAGAAACTTTCAAGTATCTCAAGGGAATTAACAAAGTACAAGAGGGTAGTACCTTTCAGAAGAAGAGATGTGCAAGAACAAGGGGGCACAGTTTGAAGATAGAGGGGGGACAGCTCAGAGGTAATGTTAGAAAGTATTTTTTTACAGAGAGGGTTGTGGAGTCAGGAACAGTGGGAGAATTCAAGAATGCATGGGACAGGCATAAGGCAATTCTAGTGGGGGGGTAGGAGGAAGTAAGCTGTTGATTAACTAGAATCTGCAGCTTATCCATCAGGTAGAGAAACGGGCAGACTGGGTGGGCCAAGCGGTCCTTATCTGCCGTCAAATTCTATGTTTCTATGTAGCACTTTCCCACCACCGATGTCAGGCTGACTGTCATATAATTACCAGTCTCCTCTCTGCTACCGCTTTCGTGTACTGAGAGTATTTCCACCCTCTTCCAGTCCTCTGGAACCACTCCTGTTTTCAGTGAGCTGTTAAATAGGACTGTCAAAGGTGCAGCCACATGTCCTTGAGCTCCCTCAATATCCTTGGATGCACCCCATCTATCCCCATTGTTTTGTCCACCTTCTGATTAGTAAGTCCTTTCAGGACTCTCTCCTCCAAAAAAGGGCTAATGTCCACCGCCCTCCCTCCAAAAATGCTGTTACTTTTTTGTGGCCCCTCCTCTTCTTCTTCCTCCGTGAACACCAAAAAAAAAGAGTCCCACTCTGCACAGTTTGCCCCTCTCCTTTTTAATCCCACCCCTGGTCTTCTTCTTTTCTCTTACATACCTAAAAAATGTCTTGTCCCCTTTTGTTACCTCCTGGGCAATTGTCTCTTCAGCTTGTGCCTTTACACTCCTTACTGCTTTTCCTGCTTCCCCTGTTACACCTCCTTATCCTCCTCTCTTAGCATCTCCTTATACCCTCTAAATGTTACTCTTTTAGCCTTTACCTTTTCAGCCACCTCTTTCAAGAGACATAGCGGTCTATTTTTCCTCTTGCTTTTGCTAACTTGTTCAGTGTAGAGGTTTGTTGCCTGTACTATACTCGCTTTTATGTGTGGTTCAACTCCACTGTAGGTCCTTATATTGAACCACACCATACGGTGATCACTGGTCCCCACATGACCTCCCACCTTGACGTCTGCAGTACTGTTCCTGTCAGTGAGTACTAGGGCCAGTATAGCCTCATCACGAGTGGGTTCACTGACTAGTTGCCTAAGGAATGCCACCTGTGGAGAGTCCAGGACGTCCCTGCTTCTAGCAAAGCTGCTGCTGGGAGGCTCCAATCTACATCCAGAAGGTTTAACCCCCCCCACTAGCAGCACCTCCCCCTTTTCTGCCATCTTGCCAATGGCTTTCATCACTACCTTATCTAAATCCCCAGTGCAAGTCTGTAGGGTACTCCAGTGCGAATAGTGGCTTTATTCTGCATCTCCAAGGTGACCCACAGTACTTCTGCCTTCCCTTGTATTCCCTGCATTTTCATTGCTTTTATTCTTTCCCTCACATACAGAACCACACATCCTCCTTTCCTTCCCACCTGGTCCTTCCTGAGCAGAATATAGCCTGGTATGGCTATGTCTCAGTCATGGTTTTAGTGCACCATGACTCAGTAATGGTCACAACATCCAGATTGGCCTCTGCCATGATGGCCTCTAGGTCTGGAATCGTATTTCCTAGACTTCTGGCATTTGCACACATGGCTTTTCAGATTTTGTTTCCACTCTGCTTGTTGCCCGCTTTTTTTCCTTTTTGCCATCCCTGCTTCCTCCTCCTTTTAATGCTCCTGTTCCCTTCCCCCTTTGTCTCTACCACCCTGCTTCCTTTATTACAGTAATTTGCAACTTGGGGGATTCCTCTTCCCTCAGGTTCTCCTTACACTCTACTTCAGCCTATAGGTGGAGGGCAGGGCCTGTGTTATCACATAAACATTTAATACTTTTGTAACCTCCCCCCACCGGCCCCCTTTGTTCAACTAGCAGGGCTGCTCCTCTCACACATGGCACCAACGAGAGGGATGGGGGTTGTCACTACAACAGTTTTGTTTACCAATACTTCTACTTCAGAGCCTGCCATCCTTAGACAGGCAAGCCAAGTGTAGCAACTACCTGGCTCACACCTGGGGGGACCATTTAGCATGGCCATCAACCTGGGTCCCTGGGAGAAAATGTTTGCTCAGAATTATGCTAGGTTTGTACTTCTGGTCAGGGGCACCCAATTAAATCCAGACACAGTGGAAACAATAACAGTACTGTCCAAACCAGGCTGGGATTCTAGAGTGTGGCTTTTATTCACATACACAGAGAATAATACAAAGCAAAGATGGACCCCCACAGGGCTACTCCCACTGGTAATGCAGATTACTGAGGTACAGAGCACACACACAGC
Organism: Neoceratodus forsteri; assembly: GCA_016271365.2. Classification (NCBI taxonomy): domain Eukaryota; kingdom Metazoa; phylum Chordata; order Ceratodontiformes; family Ceratodontidae; genus Neoceratodus; species Neoceratodus forsteri. The sequence goes on along the minus strand of CM028135.1, from coordinate 249,011,335 downwards.
TAACCCTCAGGTTCTGAATGGATCTTGGCACACATGGCCGGAACTAGTACACTTCCCTTGACTAGGCACCCTTGGCCAGTACTAGGAGACTTTCCCATATTTCATGAGGAATTACTGGTGGCACCCTTGACCACCAAAGAGCACACTCAGGCTCACAGAAAAATCCAAAATCCCATGTCTAGGTATTTTCTTCAGGCACTGGCCAAATGCACTGAGATGAAGGTGCCCAAACTGAACCCAGAGAGGTAAACATGGTTACTCCAGATGGGGGGCTTCCACCTTTTGCTTCCAAATTTATACTTGGTCATTCATCTGGTTAATAACACCCTTCTCAGAAACTCTTGTAGATGCTATCTTGAAATGTCTTTCACATTTAACATACTACTTTCTCACACCTCTGAGGTGTCATGAAGTTAAAAGTTCTGTAATTAGCAATGTCTCTTGACTAGACTCCCACTTTAGCAGACACTTTTAAATCAGACACAAACTAATAATTCTGTACTTGGCAAGTCTGTCTCTGGGCCCCATAGTAGGCAGACACTTGTAAACAGAAACAGTCTTGGTGACAGAGTCCCTTTTCAGAGAAAACTCACCACAGAATGCAGGTGCCCCAGGGCTTTTTCCACACAAAAGGCTTGGGTACTCACAAAGCAGATGAATCTCAGACAGCTTCAACACAGTCCAGGCTGGACCAGGGGATTTCCCCTGAATCCTGGAATTCCCCCTATCCCTCTGTGGACGGGGCACTGGAAAACCCTCTAGGAATGGTCTCTACCACTTCACTCTCTGGTCTTCTATGTTCTTCTTCTAGGGTGAGAACAAACTACCCAAACTATGGAGGTAGCTCTCTGTCAGAGCTAAAACTGGGGAGCTGCCCAGGCAGCAGCCTCCTCTTCACTCTCCACTCTACAGACTGATGAACTCTAACTCAACATTCTATCTAAGTTCCTGCAGCTAGCATTGCAATGTGGCTTATGCTGCTGCGACAATTCTAAAGTGACATCATCACTCCAGCTCAGCTGAGACTGAAAACAGAGTGGGACACTGTGAAATCCATTTAACTGGCATCTCACAAGCTACCTCTCCCTGCCTACCACTGATTCTAAGTGGGATTATAGTAACCCCTGGGAACAAGGGGGTTACCCTTAAATCTGCTAAACCAATTTAATGTTGCAAATATGTACATTAATATATTGCTAGCCATAATGCAAAGGAAAAGCATAACTATAAATCCCTTGCATGTGAGGCTTGCAGATTGGCTTTGCCATACTTTACATTGTTTGACAGGCTGCAACAACACTTACACACACACACACACACGCACTCGCACGCACACACACACACACACACACACACACACATACATGGCAGCCTATCCAGCCTGTACCAACAATGAGAAATACTCGTGCCTTCTTAAAATTCTCGTTGGAGCTCTGCTTTCAAATAGTTCAGTGCCATTGCCAGTGGGCAGCAGCCAGAAGCAGTACATGCCTACAATATAGCAAGCCTGCTATGTGCATCCCACTGGTGGATATACGGTGAAGCAGCAGCCAATCAGAAAACCATTAAAACACATCACACAGACATATGCATCAAGTCCTGCAGTAAGATAATCACATTGCTGCAATTTAAACATTTACATCCACCGCCAACAATAAAGTCAAACATGCATTGGCCAACACTTCAAAAATAGTCTTAGCCAATACTACATGTAAGCCCCTCCTTGCGGGTGGGCTTGTTTCTACCTTTAGGGCCCCCCCCGCCGGGTGCTTAGGGAGTTTGCGCACTGTTGAGGGGTGTTTTCTTCTGTTACCACCAGTTGGGGACAGCAGAGGTTCTATTAGTATATACAGAGGGAAGATAGGAGGTAACTGGGAGAGAGACCAGTGGGGTTTGCTGCAGGGCAGTTCGCAGGGAGTCCCCCCTCCCCCTTCTCTTAGGCAGGTCGGCAGTTTCAGTGGTGGTCACCAGGCCCTGGGTTTTGGGGTCTCTGAGGCAGGCAGGCAGGTAGACAGGCAGTTGCGGTTGTTGGGTCCAGGGTTCCCTTGGGAATTCAGGTGGTGAAAGCATCCATAAAAAGCAGGTAGTAGAGGACCCTGGGGGGCATTGGGCCCAGTTTTGGAGGTGCTGTTATTGGTCCATCGGGGGGCTGTTGAGATGGTGGCAGGGTCTCGACAGAAGATTGGAGGATGGTGGCAGCTTCTCCCAATCCCAGTTCCTCATGTGGCATGATGGCTAAGGGGTTGGAAGGTGGGAGTGGGTGGTGGCCTGGACTCGATGGGGCCTGCCGTGCCCATGTCTGGGGCAGGCCCTGGGGCCTACAAATGAGTAGGCCTTTAGGTCAATGCAGGCTGCGCCCATCTCTGGAAACAGGATTTTGGTGGGAAGTAGGGAGCCACTGTAACTGTGTGGAGGGTTTGTGAGGGAGAATGCAAGAGGGACCAGGTCACGACCAGGTTTAATGGGAGGAACGTTTACGAGAGCAGCCACAGAGGTTACAGGCTGTTCAATTTTCACCCCGAGCATGAATTAACTCAGTGGCAGCAGAGGAGTACATCACTCCCCTGAGGAGGAGAAAGGGAAATGTAAAGAGGGTCAGCATAAGAAAAGCAGTGACAGAGTAAGGCTCTTACCAGTGCCAGTGGGTCTTCAGAAACTTCACGTTCCTGGAAATTTTCTGAAATAAATCTCTGGTCCTGGGGGTTAAGTTTGCTGCTGGTTCTATTCGTACAGAAAATCCATGACTGTAGCTCTCTCCCTCTCAATGAATCAGTTTGGTAAATATGTTAGCCCCATGGAGCTAGATTAATTTAAAGTTTTAAGCTACTGGGACCTTGAGCTCTGTAATCATTTTAGAAGCTCAGGAGAATAAAACATTTGTTTGTAGACATCAGAGTCCAGTTTGATTATTGCTGTAAAAGGATTTTGATGAATTATAAGTCCTTTAGTTTTTTAGGGATTTCCACAGTTTTTCCAAGGATCTGAATTAGTGAATTCCCTATGCCCTCCTGCTCTGGGTCCGGTGGGTTAGAGAAGCTTGAAGATGAATAGACCAGTCCGCCTTCTGGTTTTTTCTGCTGGGTGCGAAGCTGAAAACCCTTGGGGCTCGGTGTCTTGAGGTTTGAAGATGTCTCAAGGTAAGACACCCATTATCTTATTTTAATTTTAATCTGAGGAGAACTTGGTGTTGTTCCAAATACCATCACACCGGATCCTAGTAGGGAGCCTCAGGTTGGGGGCCCCATACAGGCATATCCAGGTGCGCCCAAGCAGAATGATACTGCTCACTCAGATTTGTAGGCATCTCCTCGACCTTGACAATGACAACATGGAAGGCCAAGATGAGGATGGGGGCACGGGGAAAATTCTGACCTGACAGCTCTGTCAGATGAGGAAGAAGATCCTTCTGGAGGGGAGAACGGTGAATGGATGGAGCCCAAGAAAATGATTCAGATTCCTCCCCTGTTTGATACAAAATCTTTATTATATCTTAGAATGGATGCTTGCCACACATTGCAGCTGAAGGAAGTGCAAGTCATGGAGTCATTGGATGTAAATCCTATCCTGTCCACCTCAGCCTCTGTGCCAAAGTGTTTTCTGAAATGTATACACTGCGTTCAGATTGTTGACTAGGAATGGACTGGGATGGATAAGCACAAGCAGCTCCCTAGGCTGAGGGTGAGATGTTACCCATTCCGGGAGGAAGCTCCAAGAAATGGGAGGTCCCTCCATTGGCAGACAAAGCTGTACATAATTCTGCCAAGCACACAGCCATACTTAATAAAAGTTTGTCAGCTCTAACTGACTCTAGCGATAAGAGAGCTGACTTCATGTAGACGGGCATTTGCCTTAAATGAGATAACTCTTCAGACATCTTATGCATTCTTTATCATTTTTAGGGCATTAAATTTGTGAGCCACAGCTTTGAGAAGCTATGTACCTTCAGAGTCAGAGGGGGTAAACATTTTGCAGCTTGTATCAATGGCTTCTGCCTTCCTGGGGATGTGACGTGGACAATTTGTGGATGTCCACCCACTCCACTTTTCATAATGTGGTGGCTATGCAGGGTGCCTGGCTCTGTCATTGGTTGGCAGACCAGGTGTCCAAGTCAAAGCTGTTCAACCTGTTCTTTAATGAAAGACTATTCATAGGCTGAATCTGTACAGTATTCTGAAACATGGCCAAGATAAGAAGGGGCAGCTATAGGTCTCAAAAAAACAACAGAAGGCTAACCCTGTGCCAAGAGGTCATGGGTTTACTCAGCAGCAACAGTCTAGAGGCATTTTGCAACCCTGCCAGTCTATAACTGGCCTTGTTATAACACTAGGACATACAAACCTCTTGTCTATTCAAATTAGATCAGCCAACTATCAGTACATGAAGTTTATTAAAGGCTGGGCTGCTGGTGCCTTTCAAGCATACTTCGATAGCCCAGAGATCTCTCTTTCCTTTAGAGGACCCAAGTGGGTAAATTATTCCCCCCCCCGACCTTACTGAATGTAAGAAGGTCAGCAAATTCAAAGCTGGTCTCTGAGCATACCTAGCGCTCACTTGTATCTGTGAGTGCCCCAACATAACCTAATCCTATACAAACACTTGGAGAGTCTCTGAACACTCTAATACAAACACTTGATAGTCTCAGAACACTCTAATACAAACACTTAGAGAGTCCCTGAATGCCCTCTCCAACCTTCTACTGTCACATTACTACAGATTTATCCCCCCCTCCTGCCCTTTTCTCCCCCTCCTCCCCTTCCCCCTTGTTGCCATCCTCTGCTACCTCCCCACCCTCTCCTACCCTACCCCACTGTACTGCCCTCTCTTTATTCCATTCCCCACCCTGTACTACTCCCACCTCTTCACCCTCTCCTAATTTCACTTCCCACCAGTACTACTTCCTCCCCCCTTCACTGCCAACCCCACAACCACCCCGTCCCTGTACTTCCCATCCCCTATCTCTCACCACTGACCCTCCACCGCCCAGGACAAAGCATTCTCAGGATGCCACACATGTACATCATGAACAAAGCATTCTTTCTGGATGCCTTACACTACCCAAGCACGTGACCCTGAAATCCTTCTGCTGACCTATGCACTCAGCACAGGGCAGCTTACTCCTTTAGAAAAGTCTGATACTACTTGTCTATATGTTGAACTGACGGTGACATTTCATTGCAAATCTCTAGACAAATTGTAATAAAAGTGTAACTAGCCAAATAAGCACAATAGTTTTTTTTACTGTAATCTATGTAACCTCAAGACCAAAGTAATCTTTTGTACGTAAATGTATTTTCTTTGTATACATTGTTGTTGGTGGTTTACCTGTTTTGTACTTTTGTCTGACTTGGAACCTTTGAAAATGAGTCATTGGCACAAAGGTATTAATCAAAAACTGAAATAAATAAATAAATAAATAAGCAAATAAAATAAATTACAAACTGGAGCTATTAATAGCTCTGACTACACAAGACCTCTATGTACATTCCCGCGGCTATTGCCTGGCTCATACGTCATTCTTGGGAAAGCTGCAGGAGCTTGTGGATGCACTGCTAGGGGCGCTTTATTTCAAAATGCAATCAGGAGGGATGACAGGATCAACCAGATGAAATCTAAATTACTGAACGCACTATAAATAAATAAATAACAGTTTGTGAAAATGCTAATTGGGCCCTGCCTTATAGTGAGGTGGGGCCTGATTACAAGCGGACATTTATCTTCAAGTCTCCAACTCTTAATACCAGCCATACTCCATTGTGAACTTTCTTATTGTATGTAATGGCTGCTTTACTCAATATGGGTATGTATTGTAATGGCATTGACATGCAGCCTAATGTTTATGAGATATATTTACATACATAAATTACATTTGTAAGTATTGGATTACCTTTTAGGCTGGAAGGTAACAGGTCTGCAAATTTAAATGGTTTTACCAATAGTCTTTCTATTAATAACCGCAAAGGAGTTCCTAACGGGGTTGTTTTCTCAAATCAGTATGATGCAAACATACGAGTCACCCAGCAGAATAAGGTCATTTGGTCGATCTAGTTTGCTCATATTGCAGGGTCCACAGCTTAAGCTACTGACCCTGCCACCCCAATGCCCCCATCCTTTCTATGTGCACACTCCCATGACCCTTACTTTCCCCTTATGTCTGACCCAGCCTCTCTTTTTTTGGGCTTGACATTTCTTAGTTTAAAGCAGCAGTGCAACGAAAATGGGTTAAAATTTGACCCCACCTTTTTTTCTTCCTGATCAATGCCAGATGTCTTCTAGTTTATTTTGGTGGTGAAATTTTAAGTTTTCATTATCATTTAAGAATTTTATGAAAGTTTTTAAGTAATTATTTCTCAAGAAAAAAAGATGGCTCCCTTATTTTTGCATAGAGATTATATTGAGGACCCAAGGAGGGTAAGACTTGGACAGAAAGGCAAATGTACAGTACACAGCATCCAGAAAACCCAAATCAACAGTTCTGCCAATATTTTTCATAACCACAGCAGAAGATTTGATTTTTGGAATAACTTTTTTCGTTGCGCTGCTGCTTTAACTTTAATTTGCCAGGGAGGAACTGTAGCTGGGAGATATTTGCAGTCATTTGTGACTAGACCTGATACTTAACCTCTGTGAAATAGGTGTCTGAAAGGAAGGAAGGCACTCCCTGGGGTGAAGGGTCAGAGTTGTAGTTTATTGTTTCTGGAGGGCATAGGTTTACTCCCCACCCTGCCCCTCACCCCGCCCACCCCAAGTGCATGACTCCTTTATAGCAGGGTTCTGACATCACTTCCCCAAACTGCTAACACCATACACCTGTTCATATCCTTAAAGGGGATAGAGACACTCACAAGCGTACATGCACTGAAACAAGAACAACAACAAAAAAAAGCATCTGTAACAGGAAGGGACACAGACATGTGGGGAGTGGTGTAATGCACTGACTGTGGAGCAGCAGTCTTCCAGGAGACATTCTTGAGACTGCATTGCTGCCCTATTTGCAGGCACCTCTCTGGTCTGAGGGAGGATAGTATTCATTTCCATGCTGACCTAGCAAGGATTCAGAAAACCTGCTCCCCCACCTAGAGACCACCCAGGCCACCACCACTACCTCAGAGGTTGCCAAGAAAGAGGAGTGGTTGAACCACGGTGGGCTCAGGGAGGGTGAGGGTGGTAGAACAGAGGTGTATCCCTCCAGTTGTGCCTCTCCACAATCCATTCGCCACTCTGGAGGAGCATGTTTCCTCTGTGGAGGCACCTGCAGTGGAGACCTAGGAGGATGCTGAGAACCTCCACAATGGAAACCCACAGGAGGGTGGCACAGGACCCCACAGGGGAGGGAAACAACTCCTGGTAGGGGACTCAATTGTTAGGGGGTAGAAGTGGGGGAGGGAGGGGAAAGGGAGGTCAGGTGCCTGCCTGGCACCATGACTTGGAGGAACAGGAAATGAATCCTCAGGATCATGGGAGCAGCTGCAAGGAGGAGTGAGCTGGATGTCATTATCCATCTAGGGACAAATGACCTGGCTGAGAATGGGATCAGAGCAGTGTAACAGGAGTTTGTGGAGTTGGGGAGGGGCCTTAGACAAGTAGCACACACGGTAACTTTCTCGGAAGTGCTACCTGTCTATGGCATTGATGAAGCTAGGGTACTCTGCACTATGGGATTCAATGACTGGTTGAAAAACTGGTGCAGAGCTCAGGGATTTGGCTTCATTGGGGACTGGGGGTCCACCTGGAGGGATGCAGACCTATACAGACATGATGGCCTGCATCCATCCAGGAAGGGAACCAGGATCCTAGGTGATAGGTTTAAATGCTTCATTGGTAAGCATTTAAACTAACCAAGGGGGAGGCACTGAAAAGGAGAAGGGAAATCCTAGCCCCCCCCAAAAAAAATCAAGGTAGTTAGTGAGGTAAATACCAAGACAGAGCAGTTGATTGGGAGAAGGGAAAGGGTAAATGGAGCAAAAGACAAAGGCAGAAAAGATAGGAATGGGGAAAAAAGAAATAAAGCCCTAAAAAAATGGAGGGTGATAAGTACCAATGTTTGTAGTCTAGGTAAAAAGCTCCCCGAAATGGTGTCCTTGATGGAAGAGGGATACCTGGATATAGTGGCAGTCACAGAAACATGGCACACAGAGAACCATGACTGGGATGTGAACATACTATGGTACACAATCTACAGGAGGGACAGGGAGGGAAGAAGAGGAGGAGGAGTAACTCTCTATGTAAGGGAAGGGATCAAAGCAATAGAACTAAAGGGTAAACAGGGAGGAGAGGAGGCACTGTGGGTCACCCTGGAGACTGGAAATGGCACCACAATCCACACAGGGGTTTTATACAGACCCCCATCTCATGGGGAGGAAATGGACAAAGAAATGACTGAAGGCATCCTTAGGATGGCAGAGAAAGGGGAGATATTGCTGATGGGGGACATGAATATGCCAAATGTCAACTGGAGCACCTTTGCTGCAGCCACAACCAAGAGCAGGGCCATTCCCAATGCCCTACAGGGGGCATGCCTCAGACAGCTACTTTTGGAACCCACTCAGGAGGGAGCAATCTTAAATCTGGTACTCTTAAATGGGAATGGAGAGAGGATCTCTGACCTTGAAGTGGGTAGCCATCTGGGAACAAGCGACCACCAAACAGTGTGGTTCATGATAAACTTAGCTGTAGAGTCAAGCCATACAAAAGTGAAGGTACTGGACTTCAGGAGCGTGCTGATTTTGTCAAAATGGGAGAGTGCCTCAGAAATGCACTAGCAAACAGGCAAGAAGGTGGGGTGGAGCAACAATGGGGAAACATCAAAATCACCATCACAAAGACAAAACGCCTTTGTGTGAAGCAAATAAACAAATCAAAACGAAAGAAAAAAACACTATGGTTCTCAAAAGAAGTGTCAGGGAAGGTTAGGAAGAAAAAGATAGCATTCAGGAAGTATAAAGAAACACAGAAGGAGCAGGACAGAGAACTGTACCAGTTAAAGCAGAAGGAAGCAGGGAGGGCAGTCAGAATAGCAAAGGCCCAAACCAAGGAAAAGATAGCCAGCTCAGTTCAGAAGGGGGATAAAACCTTTTATAGGTACATTAGGGAGCAAAGAAAGACTAAGGCAGGGATACTGAGGCTGAATAAAGAGGAAGGTGGTTGGGCAGAGAGTGACAGTGAAAAAGCAAGGATACTGAACTAATACTTCTGCTCAGTATTCGTAATGGAAAAGCAGGGGGAGATACCTAATCCAGTCAATAAAAGCACTTTGATTAGGGAGGTCGATATTAGTCCTTTCACAGAAGAAAGGGTTCTGAAAGAACTCTTAAAACTGAAGGTGTATAAAGCAATGGGGCCTGATGGGATTCACCCCAGAATTCTAAAAGAACTAAGGGAAGAACTAGTCACACCACTGACTACCCTTTTTAATAAATCATGGTAGGAAGGTGTGGTACCTTAGGACTGGAGGAGGGTGGATGTGATTCTCCTTCACAAATGTGGGCACAAGACAGAGGCAGGAAACTACAGACCTGTCATTTTGACCTCAGTGATAGGGAAAATGATGGAATCACTTCTGAAGGAAAGAATTGTTGAGTACCTAGAGGCCAGTGGGGCACAGGACCCAAGGCAGCATGGATTCACAGCAGGAAGGTCATGTCAGACAAATCTAATTGATTTCTTTGACTGGGTGACCAAAGCAGTAGACCAGGGAAGGGCTGTGGACATGGCCTACCTAGACTTTAGCAAGGCATTTGACACAGTCCCACACAAAAGATTAATAAATTAACCAGCCTAGGAGTGGGTCCCAGGGTGGTAGCCTGGGTAAAACACTGGCTGGACAGCAGGACACAGCGGGTAATAGTAAATGGAGTCCACAGTGAAGAAAGAGGGGTTCCTAGTGGGGTACCGCAGGGTTCAGTACTGGGGCCAGTGCTTTTTAATGTCTTTATAAGTGACATTGCAGGGGGACTGGAAGGGAAAGTATGTCTCTTTGCAGATGACACAAAGATCTGCAACAGGGTTGATACACAAGGTGGGGTGGAAAGGATGAAAAGGGCTTGACAAGGTTGGAGGAATGGTCAAATGTATGGCAGCTTAGATTCAACACAAAGAAGTGCAAAGTAATGCACCTGGGAAACAAAAACCCAGGGGAAGAGTACACAATGAGTGGTGAGATACTGACAAAAACAAAAATGGAAAGGGACCTGAGGTAGTCATATCAGATGACCTAAAAGTGGGCCAGCAATGTGAGAAGTAAGTAAGGAGGGCTGGGGGATACTGGGATGCATAGGGAGAAGCATCACCAGTAGAAAACAGGAAGTTGTTGGCCTTCTGTACAGACAGTTAGTAAGACCACATCTGAAGTACTGTGTACAGTTCTGGAGACCCCTTCTCCGCAAAGACATAGACAGAGTGGAGGCTGTCCAGAGGAGGGTAATCAAAATGGTGCAGGGTCTGCACCAGAAGACATATGAAGAAAGATTAAAGGAGCTTAAGATGCATAGCCTCAAGGAAAGAAGGGAGAGGGGGGGACATGATAGAAACTTTCAAATACCTCAAGGGAATCAACAAAGTCCAAGAGGGTAGCATCTTTCAGAAAAAGAGATGTGCAAGAACAAGACGGCACAATTAGAAGATAGAAGGGGAACAGCTCAGAGGTAGTGTGAGGAAATAGTTCTTCACAGAGAGGGTTGTAGATGCATGGAACGGCCTTCCTGAGGAGGTCGTAGAGTCAAAAACAGTGGGGAAATTTAAGAAAGCATGGGACAGACATAAGGCAATTCTAGTGGGGGGGGTAGAACGAAGTAGGCTGTTGGTTAACTAGAATCTTCAGCTTATCCATTAAGTAGGGAAATGGGCAGACCAGGGGGGCAAGAGGTCCTTATCTGCCATCAAATTCTATGTTTCTATAAAGCTGCCCACCCTCTTCAAAGAGATCACCTTTTCCAGCAGTGCATTCCATCTGGCCACCATCTTCCCCATGAAAAAATACTTCCTAGCCTCCCTCCCTCCCTCCTAACCCATCCCCCCCCCCTTAGTTTAAGACTGCGATCCCTCATGTTTTGGTTGCCACTCAGTGACTCTCCTTATCCTCCCTATTTATCCCCTTCAAGTACTTGAAGGTCTCTCTCTCTCTCTTCTCTCTCTCTCTCTCTCTCTCTCTCTCTCTCTCTCTCTCCTTCAGGGAGTACATCTTCAGAGGTTCCAATCACTCCTCATATGCTGTGCCCTTTTGGCCCATGATCATCTTAGTTGCCTTCCTCTGGACAGTCTCCAGCTGGTTAATGTCCATACTCCAGACGTGGCCTCACCAGTGACTTGAACAAGGGCAGTATAACCTCCTCTCACCTACTGCTGATCTCCCCCGGCTGTGCAGCCCAACATTTTATTTGCCCTTGCTGCTGCTTTCCTGCACTGCATGGAGTGCTTTAGGTCACTAGTGATCATCATGTAATGCTTGTTTAAAAGTGAATGCCCATTGATATTTCTGTCAGTAAGGAAATCCAAAGCCTCATTCTTTACAGCAGGCCTGTAGTTTCATTATACTAATTTTTAGTGGCCTCCCTTTCAAAATGAACTTGAGTAGCATTTCTTCTTTTCAAACCCATGTTGTATAATATGAAGTGTCATGTTCTATGATTCTATAAAATCTGGGATAAGCACATGAGCCTTACTGCCAGGGGCAGGCCAGCAGAGGGGAGGGGTCTTCCTAAAACAGGGGGTGGGGGATGTTACGGGCAGACTGGATGGGCATGCAGGTCTTTTCTGCCATCAGACTTCTATGATTCTCTGTGAAGTTATTTAATAAATTAAATACCTTGGGTAGTAGGACCGTTTTTATGGTGCTTTTCTGAAACAATCTTCCTGTAGTTAGAATCAGTCAGAGTTTACTTATACTCGACTGGTTTTGGATTTATCTGGGAAGAACAGAAATCTATGGCCCACAATTACATGAGGTGCGTAATAAAAGAAAGGATAACAGATATAATAACACAGCAAGATTTTGGAAAGGTGAGATCCTCTCAGGTCTCTCCAATGTATGCTATGGTTACCAAACATACAATTGGGAGATTACCTCTTAGCTACCTGTATATCTAACCCCAAACTGAAAGGAGCATACACCAGGTTGTGTCCTTGTGCTTTTGATTTAAAAATAAGATCAATGAGGTAGTATAGTATTCCATATAATTGTTTTTCTTATTAGTCAGTGTTATATATGTATCTTACTGTAAAAATGTTCTTTGTATGTATAATATCTGTATTATGTATACATTTTATGTAACATCACAGTGTTGTGCATGAAGAAAGGCCACCAGTTCATTGAACTTACCCGGTAAACAAAAGTTTAAATAAATAAATAAATATAAGTCCCATTGTTGCAAATGTAATATGCAAGTCACAAAGAGCATAACACTTTGTTCATATACCCTTTCTTTAAAAAAATCTAGGGATGAACTTCTGAGCCCACTGTTGAAATATGCTTACTTAGATCAACCCACACTAATGTTTAGAAAACAGAGTGGCAAAGACGTATTTACTACACTCTATCTGTTGCCTTATTTGCATGGTTTTGTGAACCTATAAGCAAAAAACGTTAAGAACCTTAAATGATTCGGATAAGACTTTGAAAATTATTCTTCCCTTGTTGCCAGTACTATGATAGTTGAACCCATGGGCAATATTTCCAGTTTGTTTCCTATTCTATTTATTACATAGAAACATAGAAGTTGATGGCAGAAAAGGATCACAAGGCCCACCCAGTCTGCCCATTTTATCAGTTTGCTCCTGCTGCCTCTACTAGGTCAGTGGCCACAGCTATGCCCCCTTCATATGTATGATTCCCTCGTGCATATCCCATGCCATCTTGAATCCCTCCACTGTACATGCTCCCACTGCCTCCTGAGGCAGGGCATTCCACGCATACACCACCCTCTCTGTAAAAAATAACTTTCTCACATTACCCCTTATGTGACACCCTTCCAATTTCATGTCATGCCCTCTAGTTCTATTTTACTTTTTATACTGAAAAATATTATCCCCTAACACCTTATTTATGCCCTTAAGATATCTGAAAGTCGCAATCATGTTCCCCCTCTCCCGTCTCTGTTCCAATGTGTACATATTGAGGACCCTAAGTCTATCCCCATATGCCTTGTTGTGCAAACCCTGCACCATATTAGCTGCCCTCCTCTGCACTGTTTCCACCCTATCAATATCCTTACACAGGTGCGGCCTTCAGAACTGCACACAGTACTCTAGGTGAGGCCTAACCAGTGTTTTGTACAGTGGGATCACCACCTCACTCCAATGACTTGTAATACCCCTCCTTATACACCCTAACATCCCACTAGCCCTCTCAACTGCTTTTGAGGTCTGTTTGGTGGATTTCAGGTCCTCTGATATAATGATCCCAAATTCCTCTCCTCCCTGGTGACTGTCAATGACTCACCCCCAACATGTAGCTCCCCCCAGGGTATCTGTTTCCCACGTGCATGATCTTGCACTTCTTCACATTAAACCTTATCTGCCATACTTCAGACCATTTCTCCAGTTTTCCAGATCTCTTTTCATTCTCTCTACACCCCCAAGAATATCTACTCTATAGGAGATCTTGGTGTCATCTACAAACAGGCATACTTTTCTCTCTAGCCCTTCTGCTATGTCTGCTATGAAGACATTGAAGAGGACTGGTCATAGGATTGACCTCTGTGGCACACCACTGGTGACTCCCATTTCTTCTGACTGTGTGCCATTTACCACTACCCTCTGCCTTCTATCCACTAACCGATTTCTGATCCAGTTCACCACCCTGTGTCCCACCCCTAGAATCCTTAGCTTGTTTACCAGCCTTCTATGCGGGACTGTGTCGAAAGCCTTGCTAAAATCAAGGTAGGCAATATCCACCACCCCTCCCTGGTCCACCACCTTGGTCTTCCAGTCAAAAAAATCTATCAGATTTGTTTGACAGGACCTTTCCTCCATGAACCCATGCTGTCTTGGATCATGCATTTCAGTGGACACCAGGTGATCCACAATACATTCCTTAAGCAGTGTCTCCACGATCTTCCCCACTACTGAGGTGAGATTCACTGGCCTGTAGTTCCTTGCTACCACTCTTGTGAAGAGGGGCCATATTTGCCCTTCTCCAGTCCTGCGGGACCAACCCCATGTTCAGCGACTCGTTGAGCAGGGCTGCCAAAGATGCTTAAATGTATATGTATATTTTACAATTTTTGTGTAACCGTAATGATCTACAACATATAGTATATATCAATAAACTGAACTGGTACTGTACTGTTATTTGATTGGGTTTTTGTACTTTTCCAGTACTATCCCTCGTTGATCCCCCCCCCCCCAGGTCACACTTGGACACAAAAAGCTTTGACATGGTGTGTGTGCATTTCTCAGTCACTAGCATATGAATAACTAAATAAATAATAATTCAAAAAAAAAATTACAACAAACTAAAGAATTAAAACAAATATTTATTGTGCATTACAAAGCCTCAAAGGCAATTAGAAATAATTTAATTCCTTAAACCACCCTGTTGTATCTTCCATTGAAGTATATCCAGTATTATGAAATGTTTGGATATTGTTTTAATTCAGAAAAGAATTATTATTTTTTGTCTTACATTTAAATTCTTCACAGTCCTTAACTGTCTGTTCCAGTGTTTTCTGCATGTTCTGTGATGGGAGATCCTACTGATTAGTTAACACTGCAGAACAGTGTAATCTGACATCACTGAATGTCATGGACACCTGGAAAGTGTAAACACTGATGAGGCCAAATACAAAATAGCAGCAGGAAAATGTAATAACAATCATTTTGTTTCCATTCTGCCCCCCCCCCACCAAGGCTTATTGTTTACCCTTTGCTTCCTCAAACCTTTCTCCTACCTACACCAGCAGCAGAAACTACTCCTCTAGCTTCCTCTCAGTTTACCATCTTGGTCCTCCCATGCGTTTCTTCCCCTAACAACAACACAGCCTGCTTCTTATAGGGGGAAGGGGGTCTAGATGATTTTGCATGGGGGGGCTGATCTGTCATCATCTTGCTAATGGTCCCAGATATTTTTCCCCTTGTAGTCCAGCACAGCACCAGACATGGAACTCATGCTTGCCACGCTTGACATGTGTAGGGAAGGATAGGACACCCTTTGATCAACCACTGTGACTTTTCGTAATGAAGTCATGCATGTGTACATACATGTGCACTTATGCTGATCTCATGCATAGTAGCACCACTTTTATTTCCCAAAACACTTCTACCACTGCTCCTAAGTCTGTAAGGAGGGGCTGATGCAGTCAGGCAGACCGAACCCCCTTCCCACTGTTGGAAAGTGACATTTCTGCAACGCTTTACCAACTTTACCAGCCTGGGGATAGAAGTCCGGCTTCACTACCACAAATTCTACCAGGCTTGACTATAAATATGATTTTTGATGAATAAACTTTCAAGGAATAACAAAAAATAATGTGAATAAAAAGGAAATAAGAAAACATATGAAATATATAAAAATATTTGAAGCCTATCGCCCTTTAAAGATTCTGCAACTTTTGCACTTCACTCAATACAGTGTTAATATTAGTAATAAAATGGGTAGGTAGTTTTCTGCCTTCTGATTGGCTAAGAGGTACCAGTTGTCCCCCACCCCCACCTCCAAGCTCCGATTCAGAACTCAGTCGGCAGCTGGCCATAGTGGTGGTGAGCGCTGGGCTGTGCCAGTCTCCAGGTTGATTACAGGATGGGGGGGGCAGGGTGGTAGGGCACTGCTGGGGGGGTCTACTAGACCACCAGATATTTCCAAATTCACTTAACATTGGGGCTGGAAATGTTTTATAATGGGAGATCGGGGCTTGGCTGTTGTTCCACTAGACTACCAGGGATTTTTTTTATAATTATGAGGGTCAATTTGGGATGGGGTGGGACTTTTCAGGGACATTGCCACACGGTCACCCACAGCTTGCGGCAACTTGTCTAGGTGCACCTTCTGTTTGGCGCACCACTACGAGTGCCGAAAGCCACAGGACTTTGCTGCCAAGACCCTACCCCATAATGAATCAGGTGCAGGGTCTGTGGTGTACCAGCAATCAGCACAAGTCACCTTTGGTTCGGCTTGAGCCAAGTTTTGAGAATCGGGCCCAATGTGTTCAAGTTGTAGTTTTCAGGCTTTAAGTCCATAGCCCCAAGTTGCAGTATTTCCTTGTAAGTTCTGCCTTGCTGTCCCTGCATCATTTTAGTTGCCTTTCTCTGAATTGTTTCCAGTAGATTGATATCCTTCTTTAGGTACAGTAAGGGCACAAATACTGCACACTGTACTCTAGATGTGGCCGTACTAGGGATCTGTGCAGTGGTAGGATAACCTTCACTTTCCTGCTGGTTAAACACCTGGCTATGCAGCCCAGCATCTGATTCAAAAATTGGCATCTGCTTTCATGCAGTCTGCCAAGTGCTTCAGGTGCTTCCAAGTCCTTCTCCTCCTCTGACCTGGTAACCTGCACATGACCCACCCAGTACTTCATCTCCATTTACTTTGCCTCCAAGTGCATTACCTTACACTTTTTGGCATTGAATCCTAGTTACCAAATACCTGACCATTTCTCTAGCTTAGCCAGATCATCCCTGAGGCCCCATCTCTCTTCCTCCATGTCTACTCTCCCACAGAGCTTTGTGTCAGCCACAAACAGGCATATTTTACCTTTTATCCCATCTGCAGTATCACTGATAAAGATGTTAAACAACACCAGAGTAAGAATCGAGCCACGTGGGACACCACTAGGGACTGAAGTAGCTTCCAAGAACTCGCTTCCAACCATCACGCTCTAACTTCTATACTGCAGCCAGTTTGTAACTCACCTATTTTTCCCCACTACCCCAAAGTCCTTCAGATTCCTGATTAATCTCCTGAGGGGAACAGAGTCAACAAAAAAAAGTATGCATTCAGACAAAAAGGTGCTAAAGAACAATGGGACATGCTATAAAGCTGTAGGAGGTTAGATTCAGGAGAGATGTGAAGAGGTACTTCTTCACAGAAATAGTGGTGGATTCCTGGAACAGCCTTCCAGTGGAGGAGGTGGGGGAGAAAACAGTGGTGTGGTTCAAGAATTCATGGGATAAGCATAAGGGAATCTTAGGGTAAAGGAAGAGGGGTAAGGGAGAATGGGCCAGAGCTCAAGTAGAATCTGCGGTGATATTGTAGGTAGGGAAAAAAGAGCAGACTGGATGGGCCAAACAGTCCTTATCTGCTGTCAAATTGTATGTTTCTGTGTAAAGGCTGGCCTTGCTGAAATCCAGACATAGAACGTCCACCACTTGGCCCCTGTCCACTGTTATGTTTTCCCAGTCAAATAAATTAATCAGTTTACTCTGGTAGGACCACCCTGACACAAACCCGTGTTGCCTCTCATCTTAGAGCCCATTTTCTTCCAGAAATCATACCAGATTTTTTTTAGAATGGTTTCCATGAGTTTCCATACTATTGAAAAATAGCTGACTGGTCTTTAGTTACCAGGGTCATCCCTTAGCCTGCTTTGTGAAGTGGCACTACATGTTCTGTCCTCCATTCCAGGAGTGCTTTCCCCGATGCCAGTGGACACTGGGTCAAAAGAGTGCCAACAAGAATAGCGTTGGCTAGGAACACACTGTAAATATAGCGCTGTTTTTGGTTTTGTGAGGGGGCTATTCCCCCTGCACCTTCCACCTATAAGATTCTCACTCTGAGTTGCAGCAGATCCCAGGGAGAGTTAAAATTCATGGGGCTGTGGAATACTGTTTCTAAGGCCCCATATAAAAAAAAATCAAAGTCCCAATGTCATAAAAATGTCGGAGACCAGGATTAGAACCCTGGTCTCCACTGCTGCTGACCAAGCTGCTCTATGCCCCAGCCCTACACACCACAGGAGCAGCTTGGCCAGATTCCTGGATTCTGCTCTCCTTGTCTATGCAGCAGTACCATGGACAACGATCAGTGGAGTGCATATAGCTAGCACTGTGAATCCCTGCTCACTGTCCCTGGTAGCACTATATGGACTAGCGCCCCCTTGATTGGCGCTATTAATGTAGAGCTTCTCTGACCGAGTACCACTCTGGTGAGGTGTTAAACAGGTCTGCCAAGGGGACTGCCAGCACATACTGTATGTTAAATTCTTCAATATCTTCAGATGTACACCATCCAGTCCCAGGGGTTTATGTGTTTTCAGGGCCTTTAAGCCCTTATTCACTCTGTCACCCTCAATCCCGCCTGTCTGTGTCACCACCCACCTTGATGTCCCCTCTTCCTCCCATGAGGTACTGGATTATTTTTTTCCTCAGTGAAG
Source organism: Neoceratodus forsteri (assembly GCA_016271365.2). Classification (NCBI taxonomy): domain Eukaryota; kingdom Metazoa; phylum Chordata; order Ceratodontiformes; family Ceratodontidae; genus Neoceratodus; species Neoceratodus forsteri. The sequence goes on along the minus strand of CM028135.1, from coordinate 248,993,033 downwards.
GCTGAACAGAAGTACTTGTTAAGTACTTCTGCCATCTCATTTCCCTCTGTCCCCCTCCTCTCACTTTTCATCCTGGCTATCCCATCCTTCATATCCCTCTTCTCCCTGATATACTGGAAGAAAGCCTTCACCCTTGTTTTCACACACTCTGCCAGTTGCAGCTCTCTCTCATCCTTGGTCATCCAGACTACTCTGCCTGCCTCCCTTGCCTTGGTAGAGTACTCCTCCCTGTCCTCCTCTTTCTGGGTGGTCTTACACTTCTGGAAGGTTGACCTCTTACCCTGTACTGCTTGGGCTACTTCCCTGTCATACCAGCTGGGCTTTTTGGCTTTAGATTTTTTGCTCTTGAGTTTGTCATACATGTTAGTGCCTACCAATAGCCCCTCCTTGATTATGGACCATTTCTGGTCCACCTCCTTCTCCTTCCCAATCCCAGCAAGGTACCCTCCCAGAATCTCTCCCATCCTACTGTAGTCTGCCCTCCTGAAGTCAAGAACCCTTGTTTTGGTCTTAATCCTCTTTCTGCTCATCACCAGGTTGAACCACACAGTGTGGTGTTTGCTTCTTGCAAGCAGTGCCTCCACTTTTACTTCTTGGACATGTGCACAGTTAGACAGGATCAGATCCAGTATGGCCCACTCCCTAGTTGGCTCCAGGACACATTGTGTGAGAAACCCACTCTGGAATGCATCCAGCAGCACCTGTGTCCTGCTACAGGTGATAGCCAGGTTCTTCCAGTCTACCCCAGTGAGACTGAAGTCCCCCATAATCACTACCACCCTCCTGCTGGCCATCTCCACAATTTTGGACCCCAGCTCCTTGTCCAGTTCCTCTTCCTTGTTTGGGGCCTGTACACCACACTTTTCCTAAACTTTCTACCTTTTGTGGATTGTACCAGTACACACAACACCTTTGTTCTCCCATCCACCTCCTCCCAAGTACAGGATATCCCTTCCCTCGCATACAGAGCCACTTCCCCACCTCTTCCCACACCCATCCCTGCTATAAAACTTATACCAGGGGACAGAGAGGTCACAATCATAATTCAGTATGGCCCATGTCTCTGTGATGGCTGCCATGTCTACCTCTCCCTGAGTCATCTATGACTGCACCTCAGCCATTTTGTTCCATAAACTCCTTCTATTCAGAGACACTACCTTCCATGAAGACCCTCGTCTACCCCGGTCTGCTTGCCCCTCTCCCCCCTTCCAGATACATTTGCCTACCTCATCTCTCTCTGCCTCTCGTCTAATCTCTATCCTTCTGCTCTGATTGGGGGGAGGCCATTCGGCCTCCTCCACCAGGTGACTAATGGTGATGTAACCCCTGAGGCACATCCCATCAGTTTAAATTAAGATATTTACCCATATATTCCTCAGATCTGGGTTTTAATACCCTAGTGACCTCTTAACTAAGATGCAGCCTATCCAGTGCATTAAGGGACTTATTCTCCCTGGTACCCCCCCCCCAGCTTCCAACTAGCCTGTAGTCCTCCTCCCTGCACCACCCCTGAGTCAGACAATAAATTCCTCAATCCTTTTATTTCCTACAATGTTAGCCATCAGTAATTTACAGTTAACTGCAGCCATGCTACTGTTTGGCTGCAGTCACATGACCCAGCCCCGACAGAATGGCACCGGAGTTGGCATCCTGCTCAACCCACCCTGACTCTCCCTCAAACTCTCAGCCTCCCTCTCCCTCCTTTCAACACAGCCCACCAAACAATGTACAGAAGCAATATTTTCTTTGTATTCCTTAAAAGTCAGCCCGAGTTTCACAGTCCCCTAACTGGAAAGGAAAACAATCCCTCTACCTCCCTCTTTAGCTTGATCCCCTTCACAGCATGCAGCTGCCCTGGAATGCACAAATGAAACACAAACTGTATTAAAAAGTCCCCTGCAGTCAGTGGGTTATTACAGATTTCACACATGTACTGTAAATATCTAGCCCATTCACAGTACTCAGATCCTCAAGCTGCACATCACAATTGTGATTACTCATAAATGGCTCTACCATGCCGGTTCAACATCCTTTATGTTGACCGGCATTTCACCAACAGGAATCATGCCGACCGCAATTTGCGGTCGACAGGATTCCTGTCTCTCCGAGTCACGTCTTTAGGATTCTCAACTCCAGTCGGAGTTGATTTGGGGTGGGGTGCAGGACTGGAAGACAGCATGCCCCTGTCTCGGGCACACCAACACAGCGACCTGTCAGCAAAGTGTCGATTTTGCCAACAAGTGTGTATTTCGCTGTGTTGGTGTCGCCGTAAGGGTGGCATACCCTCACGAATGCATCCTTGACAACCGGTATCATGTGTTGCAATGTGTTTTTGAAATTATTTTTTTTTTTGTATATTTATTGCCTGTTTTACATGATATGCCTCTAGCTTTATTATTTTGCTCTCTCTTCTTCCAGTTTCCACAGATCTCATCTATAAATGGAATTCCTGTCTAGCTCTGTACAGCATATATTTACCTGGTAAACCAATTTCAAGTAGATAAATAATTAAATAAAGTCTGCAATCAACAGGATCATTAAAGCTAGAAAACCCCATGAGATATCTCCCACGTGGGCCCTTTCATTTCAAAATTTATTTCCCTGAAATATATATACATACTTTTGTCAAGAGCTTTTGTGCCCCACCCTCACAAACCCTATGGGATGTCAACTTTCAGATTTCCTCAGTTGATTGTTTGTTGTGTACACTAGTGTAAGCTGCAAATACCCATTTCAGAGGAATTTGAAAGTTGACACTCAAAGGATTTGGGAGAGTCCAGCTAAAAACGACCTTTACAGAAAAAGTAAGTAAAATTAAAAAAAAAAAAGTTATGAATTAAAGGAAACAATTGAAATGAATAATATTTATTTCAATATAGGAAGCTGTTAGAAGAGTAGTGCATCAAGGGTCATTAAGGATTCAGAAAGGAGGGACAGAAGAATCAAGACAAGGGATAGAGGTGGGTACCAGTGAGGAGGTAATCGGGTGGTAGAATTCACAGATGGTTGAGAAGTGTGGGGTGTAATTTTTTTTTAAACAGTTTATGGGCAGAGGGGGTTACTGATGACAAGACTGGGCACCCACTGCTGATAATTCTTTGTGTGGGGATCAGCAGGGAGGATTTCCTGAGCTGGGAATGGGGGAGGGTTGCCTTTTATAAAAAAATACTGGGAATCTGCAGGGAGGGTTTCCTGAGCTGGGAGCAGGGAGCATCACTTTATTGAAATGAGTACTGGGGATAAGCAGGGAGGGTTACCTGAACTGTGAGTGGGGAGGATGGCTTTACTGAAAATAAAAACATACCCAGGTTTGACATTGACCATTTCCTGAGCAGAAAATAGGAAGAGTCACTTTATCGAAAATATTCCAGAGATCGGAAAGCAGGGTGTTCTGAGCTGGAAGCGGAAAGGGTTACTGTATTTAAAGCAAGGAAGTAGCATGTTGGGGGTGAGAAAGTCTGAAAAGGGGCTTTAGTGCACAGCATCTTCAAAATGGCAAAAGCCAGTATACTCACTGTAGTTGTGAAACTCCCTTAAAATGTTGCTTTCTGGTACAAAAAGTGCATCTTCTAGCCCAATCACCATTAGATGCAGTCTGATTTCCAGCCACTTCAATCGCTTACAGCTTGACACACCTCCAGAAACCTGATTTTCTCCAATAAAGCTATGGGAGAAGGATTGGAGCGATCATGGGGAGAAGAGGGTGGTGGGGTGCTGAGAGGCTGGTATAGGGTGGAGGGTATACTTAGCTTATTTGATGGGCAATAGATTTGCCACTGGTGGTATTACACTCAGCCTGCTTGGTGGGCAATCAAGCAGCTGCCACTGGCAGCATTACAATCATCCCACACTTGCTCCATGCGTGTGCAATGGTACTGCAGTACTGGTGAAGGAAGTGGCAGGTCAGATGGAGAGAGGCAGATCTGGGTATTGGTATACAGTATCATCAAAATGGCAAAACCCAGCACACTCACTGCAGTAGCAAAATTCCTTTGAAAAGTGTGTTTCTGCATCACCAACCAGAACATCTACGTTGATTGTAGTCTGATTTCCAGCCACCTCATTGGCTCACAGACTAACACACCTCCACAACCTGCTTTCTCAACTAAATCCTTACCAGTTTGTTTAATTTGCAGCAATGATGGACAGAGGTGGATTCCAGTGCTCAAACAGCTGTTGACCACCAAAGCATCCTATGCCCGTCTGTCCACAGGAATGGTTAAGACCCAACCAGCCATCCACTGCAGTAGTGTTGACAGAAGCCACTGTAAGCAACAATCTAACCCACTACACTCAGAAGAGCAGGACATCCTCTTAGGATGAGAGGGGGGCATCCGAATAGAAGTCTCGCAAGGTGGTGATCCAGCCAGCCTCTTTCCTGAGAGTTGAGGATTCATAAAGACCCACATTCTACTGCAATCCCATGACTTTCTTCCCCTTCTACCAGCCCAAATAATGAAATACTCAACCAGACCCCTAGTACAGCCACTCCTGCAGCATAATGGTCCATTCAGCCCCCCATCCCCATTTCATCTATATCCACTATGCCCTTGCACAAACCACATTGGCATTATAAAAACATCAAGTTCAAGTTCAAGTTTATTATTACAGGAATTACTCCATTGAACAAGGAGGTCCTGGAGATTTCAAACAATACAATGACGTACATGATCTTGCACAAAACAGATCTGGATAGCACAAGTAGACAGCAATGATAAGGCACAGCTTGGATTGTTGCAAATAACTGATACATTTCATACAAAAAACTAACTACACTAATGTGCACGTAGATGATACACATAGAGTGAGACAAGTCTTCACTGGGGGCAGAAGGAAAAGGAAAAATGAAAAAAGTGAAAATGTGGGTCTGTAGATGATATTGCAGAGGAGGGTGGCAGGTTCAGAGGGACAGGAATATTGTGCACTGAGATAGGGTACAGGGAAGGGGGTCAAGGTGAGGGTGGTGACTGCGGTGGTGTAGAAGGGGGTAGGGAGACAGGGAGGTGGGGAAAGAGGAGGGTGGTAGGTTCAGCAGGACAGGAATATTGTGCACAGATATGGGGGTACAGGGAGGGGGTCTAGGGGAGGGAGGTGACTGGGGTAGGGGAGGAGGGGGTAGGGAGACAGGGAGGTGGAGGAAGGAAGAAGTGCAAGGAGGCAGAATGGGTAAAGGGGGTTGGTATAGGAATACAGGGGTAGGGGAGGAGGGAATAGGGAGTCAGGGAAGTGGAGGAAGGCAAGAAATGCTAGGAGGCAAAATGGGTAAAGGGGGTTGGGGTAGGAATAAAGGGGTGGGTGGGGTAGATGGGTGAGAGGATAGGTTAGGTGGTTGATGGGAGACAGGGATAGGGTGATAAGCAGAAGGGACGGTGAGGATTCGTATATTAGCTTAGCATGAAGAGCAGCGGCAGACCACTTCAAACATGCAATCAAGCATCAATGGCACTAACTAATGCTTGTTGGAGAAGGTATGGCTTCAGTGTAGGAGTGTGCATGTTGACAGCCTAGCCCTGTCCAGTGAGTTGCAGACTTCAAACCTTGGCAGACATTGCAATAATAACATGCAGATCTTGCTCATAGCATCATCTAGGGTCTCCAGCTGTATGGAATTTTTTTCTGCATGTAGTATTCTCATGAAATTTGTGTATATTTCACATTCATGGAATTTTGAAAAATATTTTAAATATGTTGCAAATTTCCACCATGCAAAAACTCCTTATATCATGGGGGAAAAAAACAAATTATGGGAAAAAGAACCCGAGTCATGGTTATTTTGTTTCTTTAACGTTGGGGGGAAAAAGTAAATATTTGCAGGAAACCAATATATGGGTTGGATATTTAAAGGTTTGGACACAGGACTTGATGCAGCTGTTCTGTCACAGCTGAATCCCTACAAATGTGATAGAAAGTCTGAGTATGGTCTTCAAACATTTTGATGCATCTATGACACTTTGCTCATTTACAATCAAAAAATGATGCGTGCATCACTTGTGTCATTTTCAGTTTGCAACTCACAGTACTTGTGACATCACATTTTCTGTGATAAAACAGTCTTGTTGCAAGTACCACTAGAGTGGTGAAACTGTCACAGAGCTTTGAAAATCCAGGCCTATGTCCTCCAGTCACAGAAACCATCCTTAACGAGCTAGTGTACTGCCTAAAACCAAAATTAATTTTTTAAAAGCAGTCAACTATTACTTTTATACCCGAGGTACTTTATCTGTTACCTTTAGTTAATAAACAGACTTTTCACCTGATGTTAATAGGTGTTATGTGTGGAACAGCACTCTGCCTGGCAGCTGACATATCTAGCTTGGTTCCTTCCATTACATCATCTGCACTGGTATGCCCTCCATTTGGTGACACTATTACAATGGTCATGTTGATGCCGACAACATCAACAGTTTGCTATAATAGCCCCCAAGACCCCGGCACTCGTTCCCCCGGTCCTGCACCCCCTCCCTGAATCAACTCCGACTCAGAGTTGATAATCTCTAAGTTCAGGGGTTACAGGGGGCAGAGCCATCCACATCGGGGTTCAGGAGGGCAAACTGGATTTATGTCAACCGCAACTTGTGGTCAATATCAATCCATCACTTTGATGTCGGTTGACAAACCATTTGTTGAACTGGCATTGTACATCCATCAGCACTGAGTCCTCACTGACTGTGACAGCACAGCTGCTCAGGAAGAGTCGCTCAGTAAATGCCAGGTCAGTTACATGTGATGTCACCGAGGTCACAGTGCTGATGATGCAGTGGGAGGAATAGAACTAGATACATCAGCTGCCAGGAGGTGTGCTGTTCCTTTTTAATAAGCAACAGAAAAAGAAAGAGACTTTAGAAATAAAAAGTTACAACTGATTTCTTAAAATTTGTAAAATTTTCTGTCTGCAATTTTTGGTTCTATTGGCTCCCTAAGTAATGAGGAAGAAACGTGATTTACCAACTTTGAGAAATGTGGATCTTAATAACATATTTTAAAATTTCACAAAGTTGGGTGAACCTGAAATTTTGAATAGCTATATTCTCCAGCTGGTTTCTGGGGGCAATTATGCTGACAAAATAAGTTTTAGGACCTAAATTTCAAAGGGTGACATGGGGTTTGCATCAAGTTTTGTGTCAAACCCTTTGTTTGGTGCAGATGCATCAAGTATCTGTACCTCATCTGTGCCAGATTTTCATACATCAGGCATAGTTGCCACACTTCACCTGATTTACAGCAGCTTGCACCAAATATTTGGTGCAAGCCTCATAAAAAGGGTACCCAGGATTGCCACAAGTTGGACCAGAAAAGGTTGGTCTAACTCATGGCAATTGGCACACAGGATAGAATATGCTAATTGCCAGTGGGGAGAATGTCGCCACCCCCATGCGCTATATGTTCAGTGCACCCTGGGCTTGTGGCATCATTGCCCCTTTGAAAATCAGGCCCATAGTCTGTATGGTATCTGGGAGTTGAAACAGGAATACCATTTCTTCCTGGTTTCAAGGGATAAGCATGCATTTATTCGGTTGTGCAACCTTAGCTTTGTGTTAACGTTTTTAACAATGATATCAACAGTATATTCTGTATGCTTCATATTTAGGTCACTGTTCAACTACATGAATAAGTACTTAAATTAGGAATGGCCATGGGATCTATCTTTATAGATTTCACAAAAGAGTTTGATACAGTCAACCACTGACTACTCCTCAATAACCTGCTATCCACCGGCCTATCCCCAGATATGGTTGCCTGGTTTGCAAGCTACCTCTCGGGCAGAACACAATGCATAAGTATCTCCTGGCAACTCTCTGAACCAAAGGAAGTAACTCTTGGTGTACCCCAAGGGTCCATACTCAGCCCATTTCTATTCAGTCTGTTCATTAACTCCCTACCATCCATCTGTCTGGCTCAAATGGTACTCTACGCTGACAATGCCGTAATCTTGGTACCTGGAAAGGATCTGACTAAAATAACCACCACCCTCCAACTGAACTTCCAAATGCTGGAATTGTGGTTTAAGCAGAACAAGCTCCAACTGAACTACAAAAAAACTAAGGGCATGATATTCACTCTGCCCCACAATAAGAAAAAATTAGTGTCACTAATTATCAAAAGCCACAAAAGTGATACAATTTCAAATACCTAGGTGTACACACCGATGATACCCTCACCTTCATCTCGCATATTGAGCATGTCATCAAATCGGTGAACACCAGATTAGGAGTTCTCTACCGCCACAGAAAGGCAGTAACACCGGACATTTTGAAACTTGTCACATGCAGCTCAGTACTATCCATCATAGATTATGGTCTGGAGCTATATGAGGCAAGCACGGATACATCTATGAAGAGAATCAAAACCCTACCAAACAAGGCCTGTAGACTAGCCATCGCGGTGGACTACTTGACCTATACTTGCTCACTGTATAAAGAAATTGGGTGCCTCCCGCTTCAGCAAAGGTTAAAATGCCAAGCCTGTCTGCTAGGGAAGAAATCGCTTCTTGGTCAAATGCCCAATTCTACCACCAACCTTTATAAAACTGCTGCTACCACCAAAAATACCAGAGGCATGGCTAAGGGATTATTACAGGTGCCCTTTAATCCACTATGTTTACCCAAAGATCACTAGTGTTCCATGGTCCTAAGTGGCTCAATGACCTCCCGGCACCACTCCATGAGTTCAGCAAACTGGGCCCATTTAAAAAGGTACTCTGCTCCTGTCTTGCTTAAGAAATCAACTGTGTCTGCTGCAATTGATCCCAGGCCTTCGCATATACTTTTGCATCTACTCATTCCCTCACCCCCTTCCCCAAGAAACTATTCCCACCCAATCCCCTTAATTACCTTACCCTTCAATACCCCGCCTTTCTCAATACCCTCCCTTCTCTGCTGCTCACCCCAACTTAATCTGACTCCTCTGCTCTATGAAACTTACCTCCCCTTTCCCATCCCACTCAAGACTCCTCCCCCTCATTATCCCTCACTACTTTGCTGTGCACCACATCTGCTCACCTGACAATGCCTACCCAAGCTGTGCCTAGCTTCTGCCCCTCCCAAGTTCTTCATCCCTAGTCCACGTAATCTTTTTTTAATTTAACATCTTTATTGATTTTATGTAAAACTCACATAAATACATTGACAAGGAAAACAGCACCTAAGAAAACCCATGTAATCTGATGCACTTCTCTCTTCTGTTTACACTGTGTATCGCACTACCCTAGTGCTGCTATAATACCACCAGCACTTTATAATTGTACCTACATCAATAACTGTAATATGGCTGTTTTTTATTATTTTTACCAGACTGTTGTCATTGTATTAATTCCTTCATTCTTCATCATGTAATTCCATTGTGTCTTATGTATTTGTCTTGTCTTATTTTGACATGGAGCTTTTGAAAAAGAGCCTGTTCGGCTCAAAGGTTGTAATCCGAAATTGTAATAAATAAATAAATAAAATTTGTCCAAAGGGGCAAGGGAGTTGCTGTGAATAACAGATAAATGGAAGCTGCTGGTGTTTGATTTAATTACAGGCTGTGTGCCAAATAGCAAGACACTGGTTCGCTTAGCATTTAATACCTGAAGATTAATGTTCACATCCAGACTTGCATATCAGAGAAGCTAGCTTTCAGACTGTGAACAACATCTGTGACTGTAGCAAACAGTGTCATCAGCATACAGGGATTCTTTGGCATTACCACAGGTGAGAAGAAGATCATTGACAAAGATTGACAACATTAAGGGGCTTAGGATATAGTCTTGTTGGACCCAAATATTGGCACTGTCCTCTCTGACTTAAACGTTCATTAACAGTTCTTTTGGAAAAGTATGATAAAAACCCATTTTACTGCACAGCTGAACAGACTCAGCTACATTGCTCCAGAATGTTAACTGTAGTTGGTACGAGACAAGGTCAAATGCCTTGCTTAGGCCAGTAAATGTAGATTATTTGAGGTTTTCTTTGTCCATTGTCAGACTGACATCACATTTCAGTATGATCATGCCCTTGGCAGTATAGTGCCCAGGCTTAACGTCAGACTGGATAAGAGTGAGTCACTTTTTTGTTATGTTTATGTTACTGCAGATTGGTATGTGTATCCGTTCCTCAAGTGTTATTACCGTGATCTGCAGGATTACAATGAGTCAGTAAATATTGATACATCATTGAAATTATCACTGCCTTTATACAAGCAATAAGAGATGACAGAGTATTGTCTGAAGTGTTAATAATTCACACAACTTCAGGTTGCCAGTGCCTCATGCCTAAAACCAGCAGAGACATGCAATTGTTACAGTACACCCAATACCCAGAGGTACTGCATTGTATCTTATTGTGTTCATAAAATTAGCTATAGTACCTTCAGTTTTTGACAGAAAAAATGGTAAAGTTTACTAAAAGAAATATCCTTCTACTATGCATTTAACTCGGTGAAGATCTGGAAGAGGCATTATTGTTTAGACAACCCCAGGCTCTATCACACTGTATTATCCCTATTATTTCCCTTGTTTATTCCAGAATTTAATTTTTAGCATCCTGCTTTGTAAATCACAACAATTCATAGTATCATGCTTTGTAAAGTGCTTTGTGTCCACAGAAGAGTGCTCTACAAACAAAATTCCTATCCTAACCAATTTGTGATGAGTGAACCTCAAAACATTCATTGTTTTTTTTTTTATATTGCTTTTTCTCCCTTGGATGTCTTGGTCTGCTCATCACCCCCTGTTTCTGCCTCCACAGACAAGTGTCTTCCTCTCCATGGTGGTGAGTTACCCCAATGGATTTTGCCCCCCATGGCAGCAACAGGTGGAGAGGGCTGCCCCCCTGAACCCAGTGCGGACCACCTCAAGCAACAATGATGAACAGCAGATTGACAGACAAGGCTTCACTGAGCCCCAAACCTTCTGTTTCCCCTTTTCTGCCTTTTCCCCTCTGTGGCCAACATGAATGTGCATGTGGAGCGCACTCAGTTTTACCTAGCCGCAGACTCTCCCTTAGTGTGCTCCCTATTTAGCTTGCATTGCCCCCAGGCCCCCATTTGGTGGCAGTCAAAGACCAGGTAAACTGAACTCCCTCCCCCCGGGGAGAACAGTAGTCCCTAAGATGCTCAATTCTCTCCCGGATGATCCCTGATGACTTGAATCCATCACCAAACCCGGGTTGCCGGCATGGTGCAAGATGTGACATTCAGCACCTCACCTGTCAGCACCACCGGGCTGATCAACATTCATTATGTTTGCTTGTTGCACATGCTTAAGCTAACATCTTGTTAGGAGATTGGCATTTCAGAGGTGTGTCATTGTATGGTCCAGTGCAGCTCAGGATGCAGTGGGCTCCACAATGACAGCCCAATGAGCAGCAAGACTGATTATGACACTGTTCCATGGCTTGCTGCATGGAAACTTTGTATAGTTGAAAGGAACGAGCTGCTCCTATCCAGAGTGGCTCTATCTTTTCATCAGCATGACCCTGCCCAGCAACCAGCCAAGCAGCATTATAATAAGCCTGCTGCTGTTCTCCTCCCTCAGTGGTATAAACAATCCTTCCCTCTGCTAAGTATCCCTCCCACCTCCCCATTGCTTCCCATGCCCCTTAAAGATAAACCGACACTTGCTTGCCCAATCCCCAATATCGGTACCTGAAATAATGAAAACCATCCCTCAATGTCTTTTTAAGTTTTTTTTAATCCTATAAAAAAGGAAATGGCCCATTGATGTCTGTTGCTGCTGCTGCCACCCCACCACTGTTATCCTCTGCCTTCTCCCCATTTAGCACCCACCATCACACAGCTCCCACTCCCACTCCCATCTCTTATTTACCTCCTGGGGGTTCAGTGCAGTAATCCTCGGTGGACCGCAGATACATCTTCAGTCTTCAACCCTGGAGTGGGAACTGAGGAACTCAGGTAAGCGTATCAATGTATTTCACTGCATTTTGAACTTGTGCAGTACTCATAACTTGGTCATTTATAAATATTTTCCCGCCGATTTTCAATGTGGCCTTTTTAGAACCCCACCTCATAAACGAGGTACTGGTGAAAATGTTCAAGTCTAGCCTGTGAGATGATTTTGCAGTCACTCCACAAAATCACCTTTTGGATGGGATTTGAAAAAGTTCACCTACCAGGTTTATGAGGTGGGGTCATAAGAAGGCCAGGTTGAAAATTTGGGGTCAAAATATTAAAAGGCAACAGAGTTATGAAGGTACATTGACATTATAACCCTCACTCATAATTTTGTATTTTTCAATCTTTTGATCACAAATGTTCAATAAAGACATTTTTTTCATATCACCTCATGAATGCGACAAGTGTTGTTTTTCAAATCCTGTCCACAACATGTTTTTGCACTTGTTATGTTGGCGCACTTGCGCAGCCAACATCTTGCAGTACTGCAGATTTGGAGGCGCAGTCGCTGTTGGGCGAATGGAGGGCATGCACCAGTAGGTGCATCCCTCATTCCCCAATCAGCCTGCATGCCAGCACCACTCCATGCATACTAATGTGGTGAGCACATCTAAGAAAAGGTCTGCTGCAATGCAAGCAAAGCTCATCACACGCAGCGGACCCTTCCGACGTGCTCACCAGCTAGTAACATGGTAGCACAGTGGCTACTAAACTGCTGACTTCGAGGGTGCCCAATCCCCCATTTGGCTTACCCTGCCCCTCAAAGTATGTGCAGATGGGGGGAGCCACTCCCCGTTGGCAGAATGTGCCCCCCCACTTTCATTGTTTGCCGACAGGGTGCCCAATCCCCGTCAGCATCCATCCCTCCCCCCTTTCCCGCTTTTATGTGCCGATAGGGGCGCCACTCCCATCGGCATTATGTCACCCCCTTCTTCTGTGCCAATGGGGGTGCCCAATCCCCCATCGGCTACTGTACCCCCCAAAAAAAAATCCACCTGTAAAAAAGGAAACCATCTGTGATGTTGTTTTTTTAGTACCTGTAAACCAAAAACGGTCCCTCGTAGTCTCCCTATCCACCACCACCTGCACCCACCCACTGTGCACCCTGCCTCCTCACACCCCCCTCACCCCATACTTACCTTCGGAGCTCAGTGCGATGACCTACAGTGGACCGGGAAAACGTCTTCATTTTTCAAAGCCGACCGCAAACTGATGAAATGCCGTTAAGCTGTACAATGGAATAAATAGGGTTGTTTCAACTTGGGGTTTTTGGAACCCCTCCTCATGAAGTCTGTCACAGTTATGACGTTAATCGGTCCCAAAAGGTGATTTCGCATTCACTGCACAGAATCACCTTTCGGGACCGATTAACGCAAGGACAGTGGCAGTGTTCATGAAGTGGACTCTCAAAAGCCTATGTTGCAGATTTGGTGGAAAATCCAAAACATGGCTGTTTACCATAAGCGCAGCGCCAGGAAGTTGCTACACACGCCATAACTCTTCACAAATTCGCAATATTTTCATGCCAGATTTTCAATATTGTCATTTTCTACACCTCCTTGTGAACAGTACAGTTGTCATTTTTCACATCCTGGCTGAAATGTGTTTCTGCACTTTCGGCGCACAATACAGCGGTCGCTGTGGGAAATCAGTGTTCAGGGCAGATTATGAAAATGACAGTGACACTGTTCATGAGTAGAGGTCCTAAAATGTCTATATTGAAAATTTGATGACGATACTTTATTAAATGACTGAGTTACGAGTGTGCATTGTGCAGTTTGCAGACACGCTCGTAACGTTGTGCATTTGTAATATTTTCACTCTGGATTTAAACCATTGGCATTTTTCCACACCTCTTGATGAATAGTACAGCTGTCATTTTATATATCCTGCCTGAAATGTGTTTTTGCAAATCCGGAGCAGAATAGCGTGGTCGCTGTGCAAAATCATTTTTTGGGACAGTTTGAGGAAATGACAGAGACACTGTACATGAGCAGAGGTACTAAAATGCCTATGTTGAAAATTTGGTGCCGAAACTCCATAAAATGACTGTGCTACAAGTGTGCTTTGAGCATTTCCCACGCACCCTTGTAACTTTGCAAATTTGCAATGCTTACATGTCACATTTTCACCACTGCCATTTTTTTACACCTCCTTATGAACAGTACAGCTGTCATTTTTCACATCCTGCCAAAAATGTGTTTTGCACTGCACCACCAAAGCCAATGCCAGTGCGGCAACATTTGGCATTGACAAATGTTTGTTTTTAGATTGATTCCAAACTCATTTTGAGCCATTAATTAGTATGCTAGTATAAAAATATACTAAGCTGCATTTTAGACCAATCAAAATATTTAACAGAAAAGACCTACAATATGTTAAAGACTATCAGGAAGGCCAGGTATATTTATTTATTTTAAAAGTTGGTAACCAGCAAAGACACATTGAGCAGAGGCTCATTTCAAGGTGAGACCCAGGGAAGGGGTTTAGGGGAGAACAACTTACAACACAAAAATAGAAGCAGTATTACAATACAAGATAATGGGTGAAAACATAGGCATTAGTAAATGTGCTACTGTAATATAATAACATTTTTACAGCAGTGAACAGTGAACAATCATGTGTGAGACAATGTGCGCAGTGCGTGTTGGGGTAGTTGTAAAGGGGACTGTACAGGACAGGGTCGAGGGAGAGGATATGGGGATAGGGATGGGGTAGACAGGTGCAGGAAGTTAGTAGAGTCTAAAGGCAGGGAGAGAAGGAGAGAGGCTGTGGGGGGAGGAGAGCAGATTCCAGAGAGGGGGGAGGCGATAGAAGGCCTCTTGGCCAACAGAAGATTGAGGGTGGGAAATGGAGAAAGTGCAGGAATCCCTGGAGCAAAGCAAGTAGGAGAAGTAGGGAGCAGGGGGCTAACAGAGAAGAAAGACAGAAGGGGAGGGACCTAAACCAATATTTGACAATGAAGGCAGCGCAGTGGGCCTGGCAACATGATGGCAAGGAGAGGATGGATAGGGGAGAGTAGAGAGAGCAGTGATGGGTACAGGTGGGGAGTCAGAGGCGAAATGGAAGAAGGCATTGCCCAGGGTATTCAGTCCTGCAAGGGAGGAGGAAGAGGCAATACTATAGACTATGTCTGCATAATCAAAGACTGGTAGAACAATTTTTGTTACTAGTTCCCTACGGACCTGGAGGAAGAAGCAGTCTTTAGGTTTTGGGGGGGGGGGTTACTCCTAAATCATTCCATCAGTCCCAGGTTCCTTCTAAAACATGCACTATCAGGCACTTCAGGACTTTTTTATGTTTCCATAGACAAGATAAGCATATTGCTGTTACTCTAGAAGTGGAAAGGCATCTCCAGCCAATCTGAGAGCCATAAAATGTAGATCTGGTTATATGATGTTCATGTCAGTTAGAGAAAATTGCCAAGGTCATCTTTCTTACTCTTCTGGTACAGGGAGCAAGAAGGACAGCCACTGGATGCCAGGGAGTACTTGTAAATTGATGGGGAAATGGAGGGGGTACTACTGAATGCTATGTAATAATTGGAAAGGGACAGGGAGGGAGAGAGAGTGCCACTGGACACTGGGGAGTACTTGGAAAGGTACTGGGAGAGGAAGATGTGCTACTGGACACCAGAGAGTACTCGTAAATTGACTGGAAGAAGGAGCAGGTGCCCCTGGATGCTAGGGAGGGATTGGAAATGGACAGTGAAAGGTAGGGGTGCCACTGGATACTAGAGAGTACTTGGAGTGGTACAAGGAGATGATGAGTGTGCCACTGTAAATTAAGGAGTACTTGTGTACTTGTGTGCCTCCTGTCAGCAAGGTATGGGTTTAGTTATTAGAATGCCAGGCCTCAAGCATACCAATTGGTTGTACTACTAAATAGAGAGTCCAGTGGAAGGAGCTTAGAAAACCAGGATGAGAGAAGGGTGCCAGTGTGCCTTTGGGGCACCTTGCCTGAGGTCACTTGCCAGACTGTTGCAGGAGCAAGGACCGCACACAGAACAGCTGTCAAATGAGCCAGCTTTTGAGACCAACACTTCTCAAAGCCCAGTTGTCTTATAGTCTGCAGGGGCAGGCATCTGACAGCAGTGGAGATTCCAAGGCTCTGGAGTCTGAGGGCATTTAGCGATGATTTTGGTTAATTTCTGGGAGTGTGCAAGGGAAACACTGGGAGATGTGTGAGCTCTGAGGGGCTTGACCTCTAGAGGAGTCCCTGGCAGCCTTGCAGCACAGGGAAAGTCCTATCAAAGATGTGGTATTCATATTTGGGGGGGGTTCAGTCATGTGCCTGAGAGATGCTGCCAGTTGAGCAGGGTGAGATGGTAACTGCAGTGGTAGTAGTGGAGTGAGCTGCTGCTAAATGAACTAGCTATAAATCCTCTCCTGGCCCCAGAGAATCTATTAAACCTGGAAAGCAGTTATCTGCAAGTAAGCAATGCAAGCAAGGTACATGACATGAGTTAAAAAATGTTAAAATATTACTAATATGACTACAAGGATTCATGTCCTGAAATGGGTCCAGAGGCACGACGAATTTTCATGTGGAACTGTAATTAAGGAACTCAGAGCTCACAGCAGAACTGTATACAAGCTGTTGCATACTACCAGGTAAAGTGCTACTATATCTATTTGTACCCTGCATTCCACCAGCCCCAACCATTCCAGATCAAATGTCTGAGAGAGAGATGGATACCACCAGCCATGAGTGGCAAACAGGCAGGTTCCATATTTCAATACTTACAAAACTAAACCATTAAAGAAAAAAAATGGAACTAAATCAAAATCAAGTTAAAGCAGAAGAGACGTCAGTGTTATTGAACTTTCCCCCCTACTCTCCTTGCAGACTTCTCTTTTAATTTGCCGCCAGTAATTTGTCTCAAAGCATCCAACACAGTTCCACCACAGATTAAACAGGGGATTAAGCAAAATCTATGCACTGAAAAAGTGGATCCGGAAAGCATCTCTGCTATGACTTTCATGTCCTTAATACACTCACTGCTATTATTCAATGGCCTATGCAGCCAGTATAGTGTTATGCTTGTGCAACTGTGTTACTTTGGTTTTGGCTGTTCGCACTCTCTATTCCAGAGGAATTACTTCCGTAGAGGGGTACCAAAGGCAAGGAACCCCTCAAAGAGGGTTCCACCCCTAGAGGTGCCGACGGATGATTCCCTTGGCTAAAGGTACCTTAGGAAGCATCCCCCCCCCCAAAGAAATGTATTGGTATGAAGAACGTTAGCAATCAGAGCAATGAGGCAGGGTAGATAGGCAAAGGCAGCTTGAGAGGTACTGAGATGTACAGATGAGCAAATAGCATGAGTACGATGGGTTGCGCTGGAGATTGAGGGGGCCTCCTAAGGAGAAAGGAAACAGTAGGTAGGGACACCATTCACCTCCATCCAACAGCGGGACCTACCTAAAGGAATAAAGGAACTAAGAAACATTAACTACAGCTAACATTTATGACCTGAGGCATGGAGGAGAGAAAAAAAACAATTTGAGGAGAAAATCTCTGGGGATCTAAGGCCTAGGTCACCTTCCCTTCAGGCTTGGGATATTTTGTTTAGTGACGGCTCTGTTGCTGCGATTTGGAAACCCAGTTAAAGGGAGGTGGAAAATATTCCAGTTGGAGGAAAGCTCTCACTTGATCCCACTAATGGGAACACTGTGGAAGGTTGCAAGCGGTATGCTACAACAACAGGCAACCAAGATGGGAGAAGAAGAACAAAAACTGCTGAGATGCTCACCTGGCCTACTCACCCTAAACACAAACCAGGTGAACCAGCAATATTCATGGTGAGAATAGCTTTGAAGGGCGCCTCCGAACCCACTCGGGCAGCTAAAAGGGCCCTGTGAGAGCCCCACCCATTTGCCGCTGAGTCTTAAATTCTACAACTTGTGGTGCCATCAATATGGTTGACGACTGAAGGTCCACCTGGAGTGAGGATATTCCCAGCTATGGGCCAGGTGAGAAGGACCCCGCTCCAGGCTTTGCATGCTCAAGCTATGGACTCTGGGTGCAGAGCAAGACTGTCCGCTGCAGGGTGGCCCTGCACCATGGAATTAATCGCCATAGTTAGTATGCCCCAGAAACAATGGGGAGGAAAGTTAAATGAAGCGGTGGATGCTGAGACCTTCACATAGGTTGGATGTGTTAGTAGCAAGCACTGAGCAAACGAATTGCGTATGCAATGAGTGGACCTGCTCATAGGTCTGTAGGCAGAGTAGCAACGGCTGGACCTGCACGCAGGTCAGAGGAGCAGCGAATATGAATTAGCAAGGGCAAGCCAACCAGTCACACCAAAGAAGCCAATGAAAGGTGACAAATACTCTGAGATTTTTAGTGGCAGAAGCAGGATTCGAACATGAGGTAATTAGGCTGCACGGGGCCATGGCTCTTCAACAACACCCCCAAGTTCCCTGCCGTAAGAAAAACAAGAAAGTGATGGGAAAGGGCTGTGACCCATATGCAGATATTAAAACTAGTTTACAGCATCAGCAGTAGCCTAACTGTCATTCAGAGTACAACAGCAGCATGCAAATGTAATAGAGCAGCATCAGCATTGAGTAACTATGCGCCATAGAGGTAGGAGTCTGAATGAACATAGAATCTGTAGGAAGACTATGTGCTGAAGCAGCAAATTGGCTAAGCAGAGCAGTAAAAACAGCAGCAATGAGGTACATGGTAGGAGTTCAGGAAGCAGGATTATTTGAGCTGCATGGGCTAGGGTTCAGAGTGAGCCTGAACCAGGTGAAAATAATTGAGGTGCATAGCATGGCGCAGCAGCAGGGAAGCAACCTGAGATGAGCACACAGAACCTTTTCAGTTGCAAGTGTGAGGAATGGGAGCAAGTAGCATGAGTTCTGGAGTAACAAAATATAGGCAGAGACAAGGAGCCTTGGAACAGAAGCCCGCCAGAAAGAAAAACAGCAGAACCAGATGCACAAACACAGAAACAACACAAAGAAGCACACAGCCGGAGGCAGCAACACAAATCAAATGCAGGAGAACAGAAAAACAGAATCCCAGCAGAACCAAGCAGGCCAAAACACAACAAGATAGGGGGGCAAGCCCCAGCAGGCCACAGAGGAGACAACAGAGCCTCTGGCTGCAAAGAAAAAGTGCTTCAGAAGGAGGCTGAGAGGAGCTGCTTATATTGCTCAGGAAGGGGGAATGGCTGGCTACTTTTCCATTGAACTACAGGCCCAGTCTTCCAAGAATGGAAGAAATCTCCTCAATGCCAGCAAAAAGCAACAGTCCAAGAGATGGAGCATAGAAACATAGAATTTGATGGCAGATAAGGACTGCCTGGCCCACCTAGTCTGACAATTTTCCCTACCTATTTCATATCCCACAGATCCTAAATGATCTGCGGCTTACCCTCTCTTTCCTATTGCTAGAGTTCCTTCATGTCTGTCCCATGCGTTTTTGAATTCCCCTACCATTTTTGCCCCTACAACCTCTGCCGGGAGGCTGTTCCATGGATCCACCACCCTTTCCATGAAAAAATACTTTCTTACGTTACCCCTAAGTCTACCCCCTTCATCTTCATATCATGGCCCCTTGTTATTGAACATCATTTTCTTTTTAAAGATGCTACCCTCTTATACCTTATTTACGCCCTTGAGGTATTTGAAAGTCTCTATCATACCCCCCCCCCCAGGGAATACATATTGAGAGCCTCCAGGCCAGAGCAATGCTAGCCCTGACTGAAGTAGGACCATAGAGAACATGGACTTTCACAGGAAAGGGCATACTGAAACAATACAAGTCCCTGAGAAACCTAAACCAGCTGCAGTTGTCATATTGCAAACTACAAGAGATGAAATCATGCTTGAGAAAGAGCTTCTTCAAGGAAGCAAACAATCTTCTGCAGACAGGGGTAGTTCAATCAGACAAAAGTGAAGTACCAGCTTCTACCCTAAGTACTGCCCTGAGTACCAACTCTGCTGAAAAAAATGAAATAATCCTTGAAAAGTTAGCAGAAACACTTTTGAAAAACACTCCAGTTCATACAGACCTTTTACAAGCAGAGGTTCCAGAGTCAAAGAAGGTGACCAGCAAAATGGTATTCGAACATCTGATTTTCATATCACCACAAAAAACAATGCTGAACTAGAGGCCATAACAGCCTTCAGATTATCTGGGAACCTGCAGTGATTCTTGCCACATGTGTGATGTGCACCTGAACCATGTCACCACTCGAATTTCCACCAGAAACTTGGTTTTCTGTAGAGTACATAGACATCTTACTGCTGATAGTAAATTATCCATAGGTCAGATCAAGCTATTGCCCTTAATTGACTATGGGGCTGTAGTAGTCAATGCTGCCCCAGAATCTGTTGTTAATGTTAAACGTAGCCTTTAACTCAAGGTGGCTAGATTCGCCACATCTCACAGGCCTCGGCCCCACCACTGCCACACCCTAAGTGCATTAAACTGGCTCCAGCCTGATGATAAAGCCCAGTGAGCACTTCAAAATGTTTTTATCCTATTTCACTAAAGAACCCCTCCTTGTCTGTACAACTCACTCCGAGTGGTTAGTTTGTCTTGCCCGTGCTCTGCAATTAGTAACCTGCTGGCTATTCCATGGTTCCAGACTGCTATGGGGCAAAGCTCTTTTGGTTTATGAGCATCATTTTTTTGGAACAAAATACCTCGTACAATTAGGCAGTCTGTACACTCAAAGCATTCTCTACACAAATTATTTGTTGTATAATCACACTTGTGCCTGCTTTGGCTAATTTTAAGCGGCCATATGCTGACTACTTGTTTTTATTTGTACAGTACTGTATATTATTATGCAAACCAGCTGTATGGACACCCCTTGCATATGTGTATGTAAGGTGGCAACTTTATCTGCCACACTGGGGCCCTCAGGGTTTACTTATTCACCACTCCCAAGGGGGCCGGCCTGAGTTCATTAAAGGTGTGATACACTGGAGTAAAGTGTCGTGACGTCTGCACCTGGTGCAGTGAAATGGGATACCTGGCAACTGAAACACGAGGTTACCATCCCCCAGGTAATAATATTTAAACTGCCCGAACAGTCCATCCCCAAACACAAGTGACACTGTAAGCAACAACAGTCCCCAAACCATAAGATGCACTTCAAAATAAACACTTTATTTGAAAGGGAGTGTACAGAGAGAACAAGGGGTAGCTTGAGATAAATGGAATCAATTGGGTAGCACTTTGCCTATATTGTAAAGGTAACCACAAATATGGCTATGCATAAACAGTTAAGGTTTTACCTCATAACTGTTCACCCTCTGGCAGTCCTCAAACCCCAAATGTGGGTGCACCCAACTTAATTTCCCCCCAAAGGCCATGGGTGAGAGAGATTTCTCACATGTAGCAGGGGGTACCCCCCTGGGGAGGCATAAGCTGCTAGCAGGGTGAAGCTTGGTGGCATGCTTAAGCAGTTGCAAGAAAATGACTTTCAAACACACTGTTGCTGAACACAAACTTTAAACAAGTGCATACCTGGAAAAAGGAGCCCCTGTTTGTAATATGGTGGGACTTTGTAGCAAAACTGGTTTCAATGGATCTTCTGCCTGGGCCTCTTGCACTGGCATAGTCCTGCCCAGGGCTTTTCCCTCACTCTTGACACAATAATCTTTTTCTACCAGTTGCAGGGTCAAACCCTGGGTTTTACTCATGGTTCTGATGCCTCACACGATACATGTGGTACAGCAGGCTACCTGGATGCCGCTCTCCTGGACAGGATGCTGCTTTCCCAGGATTGTTGGTGAGTTCTCTCTGCTACTTGTTTTCCATAGCTCATCTCACTCAGACTTGGGACCTGGATGCAGGAGGATGCTCTCTTGGTGTGGAGACTTGGTAAGAACTAATTCCCCAGAGGAGAAAAGTCTGTGATATGTCAGGAAAACCCAGCCCCTTAACCTCTTTAAATTGTGGTTTTGCTGAAAACATTTGTTTCCCTCTCATTAGCACTTTCCTTTTGGATCCCATTTCTTCTAGTCTGCCAGGCTTGCAGTGTCTGGACAGATAGGGGCAAATCAGCCAACACCTAGAAACACAGTCACTCTCCTGAGGGTCTAACTACTCTTCCCCAATGGTTGAAAAATAGTACCTTAAATTCAAGCTGAATCTCAGCGTTGGACTGGCCAGGTTAATTCTAGGCAGAATGTCCCTGGCATAAGCTGGTCACTGGTTAGCTGAACTTTCATGGCACAAAGGATCCAGCCTGTCACTCCTTCCTATGGTGCTCTGTGTGCTTGCACTTCATGGGGACTGCCAGCTTTGTTTACATCTTTTTATCTTTTTGGAGTAGCTTGCTGCCACTTCAGTACAAGTTCCACAAAGTTACTTTTGGCATGTACTGGCCCTGTCTGGCATCCTGGAGTCAGAACTTTACTTAGTTTATTGGGCATGCATCCTATTGCAGATTTAGGTGTGTTTTTTTGGGGTGAGGCAGCCATCTGAGTCACTCTCCCACCTTGAATGTGTGCACACTGTACTGTCTCTACTTTTGTCCCTGTTTGCAGTTCTAGAGGATGAGAAACCCTTTTCCCTGTGGCCAATGGCATGATTTCTAGCTGCTCCCATCTCTGCTTCCTCTTTGGAACTTGGACAGTCACTGATTTTGGCCAACTGCCGTATGTCTCTAACAGAGCACCATCTCCATTTTTGTACATTCTTCACATGCGAAGCAGCCAGCACTGCTCTGATGCTCCAAGTTATCCTGTTCCCTGGCCCTCTTCAGCTCCTGGGCTGGGGAAACAAAAGCAGCTACATTTTTTTTCTGACCCTCTTCCTCAGCCCCAGAGACTCTGGAGCTGCTGAAGACCAGGGGGTAATGGGCAGCAATGGCTGCAGAGTTCTTGAGTGGAGCCCAGGTTCTCATCCTACCAGGGGTTCTAATGGAGGACTCACTGACTCACTTGCTACCCTGCCGGTCACCATGCAGCAGTCCCCGGGGGACCGAAAGGTGAAGAAGAATCAGACCAGGGGATGACAGACACCTAAGGTAAGCCCCATATTTGGGGAGGCTTATATATAGTATTCTACTGTGAAATAGACTTTGATAGAAAGTAGCAGTAATGAATGAATAAGTTATATTGTGAAGCAATGTGCAATATTTTATATGTCAAGATGCTATGTACCTGTTAATTGTATCATATTCATTTATTTGTTTGAATTTTTATGACCGGGTAGTCCCACTCAGATAAGACAGTTCCTTTTTCAGGGGTGACCTGGAATTAGTTGCAAACTTCCCTGGGTCACACCTGGAGACATGCCTCAGCTCAGTGTGCCTTTCTCGGTAACCACATTTTAAATAAATAAATAGATAAATAAAACAGTTGGTGAATAAAATATACAACATTTACTGTGCAGAAGAGTCAAAAGACCATATAACAATACAAGTTAAAAGAGAGCTGCTGCACTTTAAAGAAATAAATGAAAACATTTAAACAATGAAAGTAAAGAAAGAAATGTGGTAGCCGTGTTAGTCCAGTCAACAATGTAGAGAAAAAATACAACAAATGTGTTGCAGGTGATACCTTTTATTGGACTAACAAAATTATTTTTAAGACTAGCTTTTGAAAGATAAAACTCTCTTCCTCAGGTCAAAGTGAAAACAACTGAGCAGTATGACAGACATAAAGTTTGGATGTGGATTCAAAATCTAGAGTAGCAGGTTACAGATCAAAGCATTGCAGTCAATTTGCACCTCTTACAAACAGGAAGACTAATTTTCACTGGAGTGTGTCTGTTGGAGAGATCAGCTTGTAAGACCATAGACTTATCAACTTGTAAGATGAACTTACACACCAACTGTACAGAAAAAAAGAAAATGATAAAATCATAAACTAGCATAATACTTCAAAACCTACGACTGCAAAATAGAAAAAGAACAGAAGAATTAGAAAAGGAACTCCAGTGCCTGTACATCAGAGAACAATGAGCTGCAATTAAAAGGAAACAAAGGAAGCTACAGATTCTCCGACAGAAGGAGCATGACGGTTTCATGTCTCACAATGACCGTGACATAGAAACGGAGAACCTTACCTTCCTGTGGACTGCTTCCAATACAACACAGACTAGAGAGGAGCTCAGCTCACAGTGCACACAGCAGTCAGCCTCAGAGGGAACCTTAGCCATTCAACCTCTTGGAATTAAAACTATACAGCACACAAGGACCCTACCTTGCCACACACCAGTTGTCAAACGGAAGTGAATATACATCCCACATATGGGTCCACAATGAACACTGAATCACACCTCACTAGGACTGCAATTGGATGACCATGACCAATGGAATAATTAACCTCTCTAGCCATTGGCTATCACAGACAAAAATGTCAGTTCTCTCTCTAAAGGTCTGACATTCTGTCCCTCTTCAAAACTTGATGAAATACAACTGTACTCAGACCTAGAGGAATTCTTTGGAAGGCTATGACTGAGAAAATTCTTCCACGATCAAAGAGGGCTCATCTGATAGGAGTTATAACCACAAAAAGAAGCACTCCCACTTTACTCCACTGAGTGGACGTAACCCTAAACTGGACAACTATATAGACAGCTTTAGACACAGGGTACAATCA
The DNA here is from genome assembly GCA_016271365.2 of Neoceratodus forsteri. Taxonomy (NCBI): domain Eukaryota; kingdom Metazoa; phylum Chordata; order Ceratodontiformes; family Ceratodontidae; genus Neoceratodus; species Neoceratodus forsteri. The sequence continues at coordinate 248,968,566 of CM028135.1, read as the reverse complement.
CAAATCTCCAGCAAACAGAGGAAAATTCTATACAACCTCTCACCTTTGGAAAGAAAAGCAATTGATAGCCTACAAAACAATACAAGCATCACCATTAAACCTGCTGATGGGAGGGGGGTGCAGTTGTGATCATGGATACAACCAACTACATACAGGAACGCTACAGACAACTTTTGGACAACACCTACTACAGGAAGCTAACCGCAGACCCCACAAAGAAATTCATGAAAGAATTGAAACAACTAATCAGCACATTTCCAGAACATACACATAAGGAACCTGAAAATCTGATACCAAGAAGGCCAGAACTAGGAACCTTCTACACATTACCAAAAATTCACAAATCTGGAAACCCTGGCAGACCATTATATCTGGAATTGACACATTAACTGAGGGGAATTCTGGACTCATAGAAGGTATACTCAAACAACTGGTGCAAAACACAAACAGTTTCATACAGGATACTATAGACTTTCTAAACAAACTGCACAGTATTGACCAGTTTCCACCTGACACTGTTTTAGTCACAACAGATGTTGAATCCTTATACAGCAACATCCCTCACAGAGATGGCATAATGGCATGCTATGAATACCTGCAAAAAGCCACCACAGAGGTAAATATCCACCAGATGTGATAGCCAAACTTATGGAATACATCCTTACACATAATTATTTCAGCTTCAACACTGATATTTACCTTCAAAATATGGGAATGGCTATGGGCACCAGGATGGCACCACAGTACGCCAATCTATTCATGGACTATCTAGAAGAAAAATTCCTCAGCATGCAACATCAAAACCATTAAATTACTATCGATATATTGATTATATCTTTATCATATGGCCAGCAGGAGAAGAACATTTAAAACAATTTTTTGACAGTTTCAATAAATTCCATTCTTTCATTAAATTCCAAATAAATTACTCCAAGTGTGTGCATTTCCTGGATACCAGAGTCACACTAAAAGATGGAACACTGCAAACATCTGTATACAGAAAACCTACAGACAGATGTAGTTACCTACACAGCTCGAGCTACCATCCCTCTCATACAAAAACATCCGTTATATGCAGCCAGGCCATCCAGTACCACCACATTTGCTCTAATCAAGATGACAGGGACAGATACCTCATTACACTAAAATAAGCTTTCAGACAGAAGGGATATGAAACCAGCTCCATTGACAGGAATATCCATTCTGCACTCTGTAGGCCTAGGGAAGAACTGCTACAGTACAAGCCACAGAGAGCATCTGATCGCACACCTCTGGTAGTAACCAACAACCCAGGATTGGAAAAACTACAGAAAATAATTAAAGATCTACAGCCACTACTGTCTGAAGATGAAACTAAAAAATATATGTCCCACTCCACCAGTGCTTGCCTTTCGCCAGTCACCAAACCTGAAGCAGAAACTGGTGTGAAGCAAACTTCCTTCTGAATTCTGACTAGGTGACAAAGGTACAAAACCATGCAAAGCACCTCGCTGCAAACTATGTACACATATCTCTCCTGGGACATGTGTCAGTCACAATGGAAAAACAGTTATAATCCAAAACTCATATACCTGTTCTTCTAGCAACATAGTATACCTGATATAATGCAGAAAATGTGAGGAGGGCTGCTATATTGGTGAAACCAGACAAGAACTCAAAACAAGAATGAATCAACACAGATTCACAGTTACCCACAACAATGAAAGATGGGGAACATTTTTCTAGACTAGATCACTCCGCCAGTGATTTTACTGTCAGAGTATGAAAAGGGAACTTCAAAAACAGCTAGGATTAGCAAACATTTGAAATAAAAATGATGCAGTATTTTGACACTAAAGAAAAAGGACTTGATAAAGATGTTGGTTTTTTGATACACTACCAGTGACTGTGCTTAAAGCGGTGCTTCAGAGTTTCTTTTTAAACCCTCACATCAGCACCCTCTGGCTCTTTAACAGGTATCTTCTTAAGACAATGGTATGTTTTTTCTTTCTGTCTTGACTTTTAAAAATGTTAATTAATGGTCCAGAGTCAGAGTAAAATTAGGCAACCCTTTGATCTTACAAGTTGATCTCTCCACCACCAGACACACTCCAGTGAACATTAGTGTTCCTGTTTGTAAGAGGTGCAAGTTGACTGCAATGCTTTGATCTGCAAACTGCTAGTCTAGGTTTTGAATCCACATCCAACCTTTATATCTGTCATACTGCTCAGCTGTTTTCACTTTGACCTGAGGAAGAGAGTTTTATCTCTTGAAAGCTATTCTTAAAAATAATTTTGTTAGTCCAATAAAAGGTATCACCTGCAACATATGTGTTGTATTTTTTCTCTACAACAATGAAAGCAGAAATGCAAATGGTTAACAAAACATTAATGAATTAAGCAAATGCATACAACAAGCAGAGTGCTATATATTGTTTTCTATTTTGTAATGGCCTATAGTCGAGCAAATAAAATCAATGTCAATGTCAATAAACTACTGAATGTACGAAATCCTACTGTGAACTATTGTGTTTGTACTGGCACTCTGTACCTTATTAGTGCTGGGGTCATTTCTGAAAAAAGTGTCTATGTGTCACCAGTATTAACAAAATTTAAATAAATAAATACACAGGTACACCCTGTTATGGGATTTTTCTATCTCCTAAAAGTTTAATTTCTCAAAAGCAAAAAAAAAAAAAAAAAAACAGTTTGGGGGATGAATAACAGACACAAAACAAAAATAAAACAAAGTGAACGTGACAAAGACAAATGGAGCAGAGTGACTCTGAGAACCTGCGCTCTCAAAATAAGGACATCTCAGAAAGCACAAACCCTAAGAACAGGTGCTCAGTACAAATGACTGGCAGACCAGTATATAAACCACGAATAAAAATTAGGAAAGGAGAACACTAAAAAGCAAAGGAGAGCAGAGTAACTTGGAGGAATTCAGCTTGAACTCTGAAATGGTACTTGAAAAGCTATATAAATTACGCACATCGTCCTCATCCGAACCTGATAATATCTGTCCTATTGTCTGGAAAAAAAACTTGCTGAGGCAGTAGTCGAGTCCTTGATCATTTTGTTTAATAAATCCCTGGTAACTGGAGAAATTCCACTTGATTGGTGAAAGGCAATAGTTGTTCCTATCCATAAAAAGAGTAATAAATTGAATGTTGCCAATTAATAATGATGTAGCTGCATTAGGGTTACAGGACCAAACACAACATGGTTTCAGGAAGGGTCTTTCCTGCAATGCTAATCTAATCTCATTCTACAATTTTGTAAGTAGTCAAATTGACAAAGGAGTCCAAACTGATGAATTCTTTCTGGGCCTAGGAAAGGCTTTTGATTCAGTCCCACACGATAAATTTATTCTAAAATTTAATGATATAGGACTAAATAGAGCTATAGTAAGATGGATAAGAAACTGGTTAATGGACAGAAAGCAAAAAGTAAGCATTAATTCTGTACTTTCCAATGAGGGAAATGTCACCAGTGGAATTCTGCAAGGATCAGTGCTGGGCCCGGTCTTATTTAGTTTATTTATAAGTGATATGGGATACAGCCTTGGTAATGTCATCTCTAAATTTGCAGGTGACACAAAAATAGGTGGGGATGTTTCATCCTTCCTGAGATACCAACTACTATGTAAAGATCTCCAGGCTATTGAACAATGGGGTGAAAAATAATATGAACTTCAATGAGGCAAAATGTTTTGTAATACATTTTGGGAAAATAATCCCAATTATCAGTACTTCCTTAATAATAAGGAACTTAAAAGTAGTAAAAGTGAAAAGATCTGGGTGTATGGATAGACTTGCACCTATCCTCAACCACACAATCAGACAAAATTGCCAGGAAGTGCAATCAAATCATTCACTCTATTAAGAGAGCCTTTATCTCCAGGAATGAAGTATGTGTCATGAAATTGTACAAGACATACGTACTACCCCACCTGGACTATGGAACCCCCAAGTTGAAGCCCTTACCTCAAAAAAGACATTAATCTAATAGAAAGAGTACAGAGGAGAATGACCAAATCTGTTCAGGGATTAAAAGCCTTAAAGTATAATAAAAGACTGGGAGAAACTTAATCTATTCTCACTGGAGACTAGAAGAATCAGGGCAATTTGCTACTCATGTACAAAATTAGGAAAAAAAAACTTCCTGGTGGAACAATGTGGTATACACAGACTCAAAAAAAGGTGAATCTTAGGTCACCTAATAAACAAATTGTAATACCTAGAGTACATACTGTCAGACACCTAAATGTTTATAACATATGCACTGTTAGGTTATGGAACAGTTTATCTGGAAACATTATAGAGGCACTTACACTGGATACCTTAAAAAAAAAAGGTTAGATGAGTATCTATTGGGTAGCAGACTGAACAGATAACCTCACTATGAGAGGGAGACAATTTAATATGCATTTTGCCTGCTTTGTCTGAATACACCAAGATAAACAAGATAAATTCCAGCAGCTCAGAAAGCAAGTCAGACAGATCAGAATCAGAATCACACTCAAAAAGTGCAGAAGAGTCAAATGACCAGATACCAATACAGGTTAAAAGAGAGCTGCTACACCTTAAAGAAATAAATGAAAACATTTAAACAATGAAAGTGGAAATGGAAATGGTTAACAAAAACATTACTGAATTAAGTAAAAGCATACAACAAGTAGCATCCTGAATATTGAACGTTAAAGATGAAATTACAATAACTGGCTTCCTCTTTTTTCCATAGGGAAACCATGGCATAATTTGCCATAATAAAGGAGTGTTTGTTACAACAAACATGCACACTGTTTCCCTTAGTCTGTGCACGCACAAGCCAGAGTTTCTGGTTTCCCGATCGCTGTCTGTTTCCCTCCTCACCAAAGCAAGTACTGCTACACAACCACCACTCAGACACGACGTAAGTGTTTTTTACTGCATGTGTAGAAAAATAACAAAAATAAAAACACTCCTACAAAGGAAATGAAGAAAAAAAAAAGCATTTGTCAATGCTGAATGTTGCTTGCTTGTATGTGCTGTTTAGGTATTTGGAAGTGATAGTTCCATGCCTTCCTCCCAAGACGTCCACTGTGTCTTTCTGTTCAGTATTCAGAGAAGAGTGGGAAGGGCAAGGGCCACAGCAGTACAGCAGTTGCCAAGGGGTGAAGAGGTGCACAATAGTCCATTCAAAGGCAAAAGAGTCCTGCAGGAGCTCACTAAATTGAAGGTGGACAAAGCGATGGAACCAGATGGCATATGCCCAAGGATATTAACAGAACTGCGAAGGGAGATAGCAGAACCTCTGGTACCCATGTTCACTGAATCATTCAACATGAGTGAATTGGAAGAGGGCACATGTGGTCCCTCTACACATGTCCGGCAGCAGGGAGGAGGCAGGGAACAATAGGCCGTTCAGCCTCACCTCAGTAGTGGGGAAGATCATGGAGACATTGCTTAGAGAAAGGATAGTGGGGCATCTAGATGCCATCAGAGCCCAGGACCATAGACAACATGGATTCACAATGGGGACATCATGTCAGATTAATCTGGTTGATTTCTTTGACTGGGTGACAAAGGAAGTGAATCAGGGTGGGGCAGTGGACAACGCTTACCCTGATTTCAGCAAAGCCTTTGACACCATCCCATATAGGAGGCTGATAAACTAGCTGGGTAGGCTGGGTATGGGGGAAAGGGTGGTAAACTAGGTTAGAAACTGGCTAACAGACAGGAGGCAGAGAGTGGTGGTAAATGGTGTGCAGTCTAGGGAGAGGGGGCGACCAGTGGGGTGCTGCAGGGATCGCTCCTGGGGCCAGTTCTGTTCAATGTCTTCATTAGTAATATTGCAGAACATCTGAAGGGAATTTTTTCACCAAATTTCTAACATAGCCATTTTAAGATCTCTGCACATGAACAGTGTCACTGTGATTTTCTTAATCTGTCCCAAACATTGCTTGCGCATACCGACTGTGCCATTGTATGCTACATGCACATAAACACATTTTGGGCAACATGTGAAAAATGACAGCTGTACTGCTCATAAGGAGGTGTGATGAAATGGCAATGTTGAAAATCTGGAGTGCAAATATTAAAAATTTGCGAACTTACAAGCATGCATAGGAACTGCGCAACACACGCTCGAAAAACAGCCATTTTTTGGAATTTTTTCACCAAATTTTCAATATAGCCTTTTTAAGAACTCTGCTCATAAGCAGTATCACTGTGATTTTCTTAATGTGTCCCATACATTGATTTCGCACACCGACTGCACCATTGTGCGCTACATGGGTGGAAACAAGTTTTAGGCTAGATGTGAAAAATGATAGCTGTACTGCTCATAAGAAGGTGTGGTAAAATGGTAATGTTGAAAATCTGGAATGAAAATATTGAAAATTTGCGAACTTATGAGTGTGTGTAGGAACTGCACAACGCACGCTCGTAAAACAGTCAACATAGACTTTTTGAGAGCCCACCTTATGAACACTGGCAGTGTCATTTCATTAATCAGTCCTGAAAGGTGATTTCATGCAGTGACCACTAAATCACCCTTCAGGCTCAATTAATGCCATGACAGTGCAGGAATTCATGAGGAAGGGTCCCAAAAACTCCATGTTGAAAATTTGGGCCCAAAATTCCCAAAAATGCCTGAGATATGCAACAAAGTTGAAAAAACCCTAAGTATCCCATAATACAGCTTACCGGCATTTCCTCAGTTCGCGGTCAGCTTTGAAAACTGCATACGTGTTCCCAGTCCACCGAAGATCATTGCTCCGAGCTCCAGAGGTAAGTATGGGGAGAGAGGTATGTGGGAAGGCAGGGTGCACAGTTTGGTGCGGGTTGTGGGAGGGGGCAGAGAGAAGCGTGAAATTTTTGTATTTACAGTTTTTTTTTTTTTTAGTAAGATGACAAGGGACATTTGCCATGCTGGGGTGGGCTCTAAGCGTGGCAGCTGGAAAGCTGTTGGGGGACTGGAGCCGATGGGGATTGGGCACCCCATCGGCATATAACATCATTTTGCCATGCTGGGGTGGGCTCCCAGCATGGCACCTGGATGCTTTGGGGCGTGCAGCCAACGGGGATTGGGCACCCCGTTGGCGTGACACATTTTGCCGCACTGGGGTGGGCTCCCAGCATGGCACCTGGATGCTTTGGGGGCATGCAGCTGATAGGGATTGGGCACCCGTTGGCCATAAAACATTTGCCATGCTGGGGTGGGCTCCCAGCATGGCACCTAGTCTTTGGGCGTGAAGCCGATGGGGGATTGGGCACCATGGTCAGCCATACAGTGTGGGAGGGGAGGGGGAAGGCACATGAGCATGCAGTGTGCGTGCGTGTGCATGTGTGTGGAGGGGGGAGCTCTGCTCACTGAAGCGGAGCTCTCTCTTTCAACTGTATGACCACTGCATTTTCAACTGCTGTCATAGACAGCTGCAGCTATGATTGGGGAACTGGGACTGCACCTGCAAACTCACTGACTGCATTGTAAGAATGGGTGCCACACCTCCAAAAACTCGGATGATGGCACTATGTTTCGTACATGCAAGCAACATAAAAAATAGCAGGTCAGACAATCATCCATGGACCACGTGGTTGAAACTGGACCGTGCGGCAGAGCAACAGCTTTTTATTTTATATAATTGCTGTGGCAAAAAAGAGGAAGCCAGCAATTGTACTAAATAAAATATGGGGTGGTCTGTTTAAACTCACAGTTTACACCCCCACCCCCCAGTGTTAGATGCTCTAATAAACCCCTCAAGCTTCGCTCTCAAGGTTTATGTAGCATCTAACACCTCAGCAGGGTGTAAACTTCTCGGTATACACATCACCCCATGCTTATTCTATATACAATAAACAGATGCACTACACATCAACTAGAAAAGACTTTAAAAAGCAACAAATGAAAAATGCAGACTTTGGATCAAGATCAAGGAGGAAAAATATTCGAGTTTTTGGGGTACCCAGAAAATCGGGACAAGGAATCATTGATAAAAATCACACTGCAGAAAATCTGTAATGCTTATTTAGGAAATCCAGAAACTTCAGCTCCCTGTGAGCTTGATAGGGCACATGAATCCTTAAAACAGTGTCCTTTGGAGCAAAAACTGCCCAGAAGTATCATAGCGAAATGTTTAAAATCTGAAGAAAAGGGACAGACTAATGTCAGCAGTATTAAAAAAAACATTACTATTCCAGAGGCCTGCATTACTATATATCATGATCTCTCTCGTGCCGTTATGATGGCTGAAAACAATTACAAACCTTAAGAATCCTGCTCTGGAAGAATAATATAAAGTCTACCAGGACACATCTAGCTCGCCTACGGGTTCTCCTGAATGGCCATACCCTGGTGTACAGCTCAACAGAAGAAGCAGAAAAAGACTTAAAATATAAGGCGACACAAATGTTCTTTTCATAGTAGTTTTGTCTGGGATTGTGTTTTGTAGTAACCGCATGATTCTGAAAATTAACATATATCGCTCCTTAACAGAGACTTAACAGAGAGTAAAATGAAGGAATACTGTTTGATGGGGAATTAAAATATGGTTTTGAATACTAGAAAGTCTTAACCATCCTTTTGCACTTTCCAGGTCACAAGCAAAAAAATTGCCTATGGGGGCAGTTGGCTCCATCTCTAAGGAGCAGCCTAAGGATCCAGGCTTGTGGTAAAAAAACACCAGCCGGTGAGATGGATGTTACAGAAGTTAGCGATGGGAAAATGCACATGGAATGCTTTTTTGAAAGAGACAACCTGGTTAAAAAGGGAATACATATTAGTAATGTAGTAAAAAAAAGATATTAAATACTGTAATAACAGTAAGGGAAAACATTAAGGGGGACATGTTCAGAGTCACCCAGATGAGCACGCAAAATAATGCACCACACAAATAAGATGGGCTGACTGGTTCAGGCACCATATTCAAACAGACTGCGCAATCAGAACGGGGTGCAGGATTGAAGACTACCCATAGGGGAATGCATGGCACATACCTGTGTGTGCCGCAGCTCCCATGGACAATATTCAGCCCATATATGCAAATGAGCCCATTGGGCATGCAGGGTGCAAAAGAGCCATTTACGTACCTAAAATGGGCTCTTTTGCATGGCTACACCTGACGGAATGCACTGGGCCAGCCCCCCAAAGCCCTGAGCAGTGTTAAAATACATAGGTCATCCTCAATACTGTTTCCATAGTGTAGGGCCCCCCTTCCCAGCACTGGTGGCTTTTAATAAGAAATACAGCCTGATCCCCCATTTCCATAGTGTAGTGGCCCCTCCAGCCCCAATGTCTGTTAATAAAACATACTGCCGGATGTCCTGTTTCCATAGTGTAGTGTAGTGTAGTGTAGTGGCCCTCATCCCCAGCCCCAATGTCTGTTAATAAAAAATGCTGCCTGAGCCCCTATTTCCGTAGAGTAGTAGCCCCCCATCCCTGATGTCTGTTGCACTGCAGCCCCCATGGGTGATATTTAGCCCAAACATCCAAATGAGCCCCTTGGGCATGCAGGGTGCAAAGGGTCCATTTGCATGCTTGTTATGGGCTCATTTGCATGGCTGCACCTGGTGGAATGTGCCGGGACAGCCCCCACGAGCCCTGAGCAGTGCTAAAATACATAGGTCATCCCTGATCGTGTTTCTATAGTGTAGGGACCCCCTTCCCAGCCCTGATGTCTGTTAATAAAAAATACTGCCTGATCCCCTTTCCGTAGTGTAGGGACCCCCCACTTCCCAACCCCAATCACTGTGTGAAATAAAAAAAAAATTCCCTTTTCCATAGTGTAGAGTCCCCCACCCTCACCCTGATAGGAAGTACCCACCAGCACGCACCCTCCATCCCGACCCATGCTGGGGACTGGCACACCCCTCCTCACCCTGCCACAATCAGCCCCCAACTGATCGGTCCCAGAGCGCATAAAGTAAATAGCATGCCCTCATTGGTTGTCTTGGGCTTTGTGGCCATGTGGGACCGGGTCCATGAGTTGAGAGATGTGGCTCATAAGAGAGATAAGGGGGAAGGCCTGATTTGTTCTCTGAGGCACCAAAGGAAAAGGGGCCTGGTATTGTGGTATGAGACCTGGTGGATGGTGGGGATGCTTCAGTTGTGGCAGCCTGTGGTGTGGGGCTAGGAGGTGGTGGCAGCCCTCCTGCCTCTTTACTAGGTGTGGTGCTCCATTCATTCTCAGACAGCCTGCCAGGAGAGAGAGAGTGCCTGGTGAGTCCCCGATCACCTGTGTTTGTATACTAGGTCCATGGATGTTGAGGGCCCGGGCTCCATTGCCCTGAGTTGCAGGTAGAGACGGTTAGGTGTGATACGTGCTGAAGCCTTTAAACCCACTGCTTGTAAGGAGTTAAGGAGTGGTAAGAGGTGTCGAGCTGCTGGTTTGGCAGGCTACAGTGTTGTGCTGCTGTTTATGCTGCAATGTGGGGCACCCCTTCTCCTACCTTTTTACATCAGGCCCCTAGACACAGATAGGGAAGGGGTCTTACAATTGTGAGAACTTGTCTGGGATGAGTTTGGGGGAATTTGGACTGTACCTGGTCTCTGGTGGGCCTTGGCATCATAGTTGGGGATCTTGGCTGTAATTCTACTGCGCCATCACTGTATTCTGCCATGGAGGTTAGCTTTGCGCCATGTCAGCCCAGTGCCATGTGGGGAACTGCAGCATATTAGTCAGTTTTATGCAAATAGTGTGATGCATGACTCTGATTGGCTGAGGTGTAGACTGACATTCTGGGACAGGGTGGCAGTCAGTGCCATTTCTAGTCAGGAGCAAGATGTTTCACAGCAGATTAGAAGATTGGAAAAATGGCAGAGAAACTACCTGAAACTAACTGCCTCCATCACGGCTCTGGTGCCAGTATCTTTACTATCATGGTTGTGGAGTAATGCTGGGAGGGGAACTCCTTCTGACTGCTGTGTGTGGTACAGTTATCAAAGTTTGGGAGTGGTGCACTTTCCATTATGCTCCTCGTGTGTCAGAGGAGTGCCACCAATGGCTCACTGCTACTCTTTGCTGCCTTATATGCCAGAATGGACTTGGCCACCATCAGTCTTTCCAGGGATGACAACTGTTCTTTCAACTGAAAGCCTTGATACATGGGATGAGATAGGATCAGTGACTACTCCACTGGAGCCCTCCCAGAAGAGAAAAAGGAAGATCTGTCTGGTGGGGAAGAGGATAGCCGTCTGCCCGTCCCTTCCCCATCAAGACGCCTCAGCCTCCCCATGGCAGAGGGAGATTGCATGGGAAAGCTGTAAAATTGGATGACCCTGTGGAGAGGTTGTGGGATAACACATGGACCAGACACCGAACTGCAAATTCAAAACACAATCTCTGTGTGATGTTTATTCAAAATACAGGAGATAACCATTAACAATGTCATATTCCTCCTGCAGTACAGTAGTTTGCAGCAACAGGCTATGTATGTCATTTCTCTGCACTTAGCCAGTACTTACTGACACTGATCTCTGATCTAACCACTTTTCAGTGAAAACCCTTCATCCCTATGTGGGCCCCATTTACTTGGGTAGTGGAGGCTCAAAAAGAAAAAACACAAAACAAGCTATAGACAAAGAACTTCAATGCAGAATCACTGAAAAAAAGGTTATCCCAAAGGGCACTAGCAACAAATAAAGTTTCAAAGAAATACAACATCTTACATACGTCCATAATGCAAAGCATCATGGAATATATGCAAATCACCCTGAAATCTCAGACTTGTTCAGTTTACAACAATTTACATGCATTTTAAATAGCACAACTAACTTAATTTCTATAATAGTCACCTAGTACTTTTTACCATTATCAAAACACCTAGTGCCAAGGTATTTTCAACATTTACAGGTTTCATAAACATAAGGGCCCAGATATTCAAAAGGGTTGCACCATGCGCAATAGGGTTGCACTTGCGCAAGTCCGAACTTGCTCCATTCTGCCATATTCAGCAGGAGGCAGTTGTGCCGCAGAAAACATGCTGAGCAACAGCGCAATGCAAATGAATGCATGCTGAACTGGAGGGGGAGGAACCGTGCATAAACTGCACAGCCTGATATTCAGCAGGGCTGTGCAGAGTTGTGCAAGCGCAACCCCCAACCTGCGCCTGCACAACTTTGAGCCAAAAAAAAGGCTTAAGTTGAAGACCACGCACAGGTGAGCTGCTGCATTGCAGGGCGCAACACAGCAGCTGCCACCTGTGGCTGGCCCCTAACCCAGTCCCTGTGCCCCCCCCCTGCAGCCCGATTACAGGCAGCTGACTGCAAATCCCCCCACCACCCCCCACTGGCCTGATCGCGGGCATAGTTTAGTCCCCCCACCAGCCCAATCGCAGGCAGCAATGCGGCTCCCCAACGTATCCCTGGTGGTCCAGTGGACAGAAAAGTCTGATCGTGGGCAGTAGTTGTATAAACCCCTCCTGAATTCATCCCTGGTGGTCTAGTGGCACATCCGATCGCAGGATGTAAATGCTACAAACTCCCCAACATTGCCCTGGTGGCTAGTGTCCCCCTCCCACCACCCATGAAGCCCCACCACCTCCCCCCAGCTGCCAGGCAGCAGCATCCCTCCCGCCTACCACCCAGCCGCCCACTGACTGACTGCTGATAAGACTGCATGCCCATTAGTGCAAAGCAAAGAGCCAATGGGCATGCAGCCCATTAGAAGATGACAGTCCAGATTTGTGAATTCATTCACAAATCTGGACTGTCATGGCGGTATGGGCTGCATGTCCATTGGCTCTGCTCTGCACCAATGGGCGTGCAGCTCACCGGCAGTCAGTCAGCGGGCGGCGGGCGGCAGGCGGGGATGCTGCCACCGCCGTGTGGGGGTGGAGCGGAGTGGTTGGGCTTTGTGGTGGGTGGGGAGGGGGAAACACTAGCCACCAGGGCAATGTTGGGGGTTTGTGTAGCATTTACATCCCGTGATCGGATGTGCCACTAGACCACCAGGGATAAATTCGGGGGGAGGGTTTACACAACTACTGCCCGCGATTGGGCTTTCGGTCCACTGGACCACCAGGGATATGTTCGGGGTGGGGAGCTACATTGCTGCCCACGATCGGGCTGTTGGGAGGGGGAAATTAAACCATGCCCGTGATGGGGCCAGTGAGGGGTGGTGGGGGGGATTCTACACTGTTTTGCCCGCGATCGGGCTGCAGGGGGTGTCGGTCCCCGACGGCTGCTGCCTGGCAGGGCACCAGGCACAAGTCCTCGGGGATCGGAGCATCTGCATGCTAATGGCATGCAAATGGGGCCATAATCAGATGCAAATGGCTCCCCCTGAGCCTTGCATGAATTATAGCCCCATTTGCATGTCACCTTTTGAATATCGGGATTTTGCACATGGTGCAATGGTACTTGCGCCACTGCAAGTTAAATGCTCCACTCTGTCAACTTGCAGTGGCACAAGTTCCACTGCGCCATGCACAGTGGCTAGGCTAGGGGGTGATATTCAAAGGAGTTGCTCAGTAGCGCAACTCCTTTGAATATCACCCCGGACACACCCCAGTGCAACTATTTTGTGCAGCGCAAGGGCTTGCGCCTATGAATGGCGCAGTTTGAATATCCAGCCCAAGGTATATACATCAAGGTATTTTATGACATAGTGTTATTACATACTAAATCCAACAACAATAAACACAACCTGTTTTATATATGCTCAGAGGTCACTACAATAACCTTCCTGTATGAGGACCTGAGAGGGAAAAGGAAAATTAAAGAGGACACTATAGCATAGTCAAGAAAGGGAAGGGGGGTTGCCCATAGGTGACCAGCCTTATGGACTAGAAATTGTAAAGACTAGATTGGGCTATAAAATAGAAGAACTGTTGCAACAGATTTAAGAAAAGGTCAGTCCTCCATAGTGGCATTAGGTCCCTGTCACAGACCCCCCTCCATGGCCCGGGAGGGGTGTCAAGCTAACTTCCCCACCTGCCAGGGCCTCCAGTTTGTCTAGTAAGAGGTGGTGATGCCTTGGGTAAAGAGTCACCTGTGGTTCAAGAGGGAAAAGGTAGTGCCTGAGGGTCAGCCTATGTGGAACCTCCCATGTTACCCATTGTCAGGCATCTCAGTCCTTCGTCTTTCAGGATCAGGAGGTGGATAGAGCCATGCCTCAGCTGTACAGACATCTGAGCTGACTTTATCAGATAGCATACTGAGGTTGCCACAGTTGTCTGTCCATCTCAAGGAAAGAATGGATGGCCTGCTTCCAGATAACCCTCTGAATGTTCGCTACCACTCTGGTGTATGGCTTGAAAATGGAATGGCCCAGTGGACCAGCATTAGGAGCATACTGGAGTTGTCACAGACCAAAAGGTGGCTTCATTGCAGGATCCATATTGAGTATCCCTGTGAAGATTATCCATACATCTTGGAGAGGACCTGGGATGCTACTAAGGAACTACCAATCCAGACCTCTGTCTCAGGCAGTCATCAACGGAGCCAGATCCCTGTGCAATTTTTCCGTTTGTATGGGATTGACCCTATTCAAACATTTTGCACTTATCGAAGATGTGACTGGGAGGCATACAAAGTATTATGTGGTGGCTACTGATTCTTTCAGCAGTGAGACAACAAGAGCAGATCCCCAGTACTATTACCCCACAGCAGAGGACCCAACCAGTAGAGGGTGAAGGCACATGAACTCATTTTGCATGCCAGGACTTGTGCTCCCTGTTTCCCTTGAGGCTGCCTTAACTGAATGAGCTGTTTGTAGTTTGTTATATTGTTCTAATGTTACAGTTCTGGTTAATGGTGAAGTACTGTTTTGAAAAAAGAAAAGAGACATAATGTAAGACACTTTTAATCCACAGAAAGAGAATGATTTGGTTTTGTGAGTTTGTGCTCTGTGGACTACTATCACCTTGGAGGTATGTCTGGGACTCTACTAAATTATGAACTAAAGCATTAATTTAGTGTTTATTAAATTTTTTTCAAGGGCGGTTGTATGAGAGTGTGTGAGTGGTGTGTGAGAAGGTGTGTGTGTGAAAATTTACTCTTTTGCTTGGTTTATGGGCTGTGTACATGATGTGTGCTTGGGTGTTTGTTGTAAGGGTTTATATCCAGTTCATTTTTATTATTGTCCTGCGTGTGCCTTTTGTTGCTCTGTAATGGTTTCTGCTATTAATTTGTTTGAGGGGTTACTGTGATGGGTATCATGTGGCAATGTATTGGCGGATGGGTTTCACATTGGGCAGCAGCAAGATTTAGGTTTGGGGATTTCTGGGGTCTCTTTTTCATTAAGTCATCCTGGTGGCTCCCCCAGTGGAAAATGGTGGGAGAGTGCACATATCCTGCTGTCAGTCTGTCAGTGTAGTGGCCAGGTGCCCCTTCACCAGGGAGTGATGGGTTTAAAGGGGGGAGAGTGAAAGCGCCCCCCTTGGGCAATGCTTACTAATGTGGACTTCTCCTCCCTCTTCTTCAATTTTTGGCCTGGGGAGCTGGCCACCTGTGGAACAAGTGGAGTCTGTCTGGCCCCCATGGTATGTATTTGCTGGAGTTTTGGTGCTTAGGGGAGGCCGGAGGGAGAGAGTCATGGGGGACTGTGGGCCGGGGCTCTGGTCTAGGAGTTCGGGCCTTGGCAACTTGGTGACAATGTTCTGCTCGGGCACTGAAGGGGTAGTGTAGAGCTTTGCAACTGTGTGGAACTGGGTCCATGAGTTGGGAGCCACAGCACATAGGACAGAGGAAGAGGGGCCTGCCTTGTGCCCTGCTGCACCAGGGTGGGAGGGGCCTGGTCCTGTAGCATGAGACCTGGTGGTCAGTGTGGAGATGCTTCAATGGTGGCAACCTGTAGTGTGGGTCTATGAGGTGGTGGCAGCCCTCCTGCCTCTTAACCCAGTGTGGCACTCTGTCCATTTTTAGACAGCCTGCATGGAGGGAG
Source organism: Neoceratodus forsteri (assembly GCA_016271365.2). NCBI lineage: Eukaryota > Metazoa > Chordata > Ceratodontiformes > Ceratodontidae > Neoceratodus > Neoceratodus forsteri. Next base: position 248,952,719 of record CM028135.1, on the reverse strand, counting down.
AGAAAGAGAGAGAGAGAGAGTGCAGTGAGACACCCTGGATCATCTATGTTTGCATACTAGGTCAAGGGATGCCAGGGGCCTGGGCTCCATTGCCCTGAGTTGCAGGTAGAGAGGGTTTGGTGTGATGCACACTGAAGCCTTTGAGTCCACTGCTTGTGAAGAGTTAGAGAGCAGTGAGAGGTGTAGAGTTGCCAGTTTGGTAGGCTGCGGTGTTGTGTATGTGGGTCCTGTGACCTATGCATGTTGCTGCTGCCCAGACTGTGGTGCCTCCTGACTCCTGTTGAAGTCCAGCTCCCTGGCTAGTTTGGCCTAAAGTGACTGCAGCAGCCCTGTGCTGCTGTTTATGCTGCCTTTCCCGGTGCTGTGCCTGCAGTGCCTGGGAACAGTTGTTTAATTGTTTTAAATAAATTAACGTTGTTATACTTTTAAATTCAGTGTGGCTTCCATCTGCTTATGAATTTTGCTGCCTGCTAACATCCCACTTTCCATAGCTGAGCCATGTGTTGCTGTCCCTCATAGCCCCCATGTTCAGTGCTGCTGCTGTGTGCTGGTAAGAAGCTCAGTAGTAATTGCAGCTGTTTGACATCAGAAGATATGTGCCATCTTTCTTATTTCTGTGCTGTATGGACTGCTGCAATGTGGTGCACGCCCCCCCATATCTTTTTACATCAGGCCCCTAGACACAGGTGGGGAGGCAATCTTACATATTGTTTAAAGTTGAATGTGATCCCTTGGTGGTGGTGGGCAGAAGCAAGCCATGCTGGTGGGACAGCCAAGGAAAGAGAGAGATGAGAGATAGATCTGGTGGTAAAAGTAAGTGAGTGAGCACTGGGTCAATGTCAGGCCCACAGCAGATAACCCATAGTACTGGCAGTAGGGACTTGGGCTAATCTGACCCTTCCAGTTTCCCCTAAGCAGCAGGGATTGACCCGGTCAGGGTGCTGTGCGGGTGGTAGCACCACAGGGCAGATGTTGCTCGTTAGTTCATACTGGGCTTTGTGATTTGTTTTTTAATTACCACTGGCAGTGACCGAGACTGCAGGGGGGGCAGGGCCCTAGGCAGAGATCCACCCAGGTGGAGGGAGTAGGATCCACGACGGGAGTCTGACAAAAATTCTGTCGAACGCCCCGTCAATGACACCAGTAGGTCAACCACATTCTGCCGTCAGCTGCCGGTTAGCACTTTGTTCTTTTGTTTTCTTCACGGGGCTTTGCCCCCGAACCCCCATGTGGGGGGCTGTGCCACTGCACCACCCACTTAAGGATTCTCAACTCCAGTCGGAGCTGATTGGGGGGTGTACAGGAACTCTGACAGGCAGCAAGGGGTTCAAGCGGGCCTCCTCTCCCACCACAGCTAGGCACTGTAGTCACTGTGGGGGACCTCGCTGGCGAAATGTTACTATCAGAGGGGGAAATGGTGGGAGTAAGGGCAAAGCACGGCCCTCTCAGTAAAGCAATGTACAGGGTGGGTGTACCTGAGGGGGGCAAGGCAGACTCCAGTAGCTAAAGAGACGCTCAGGGATGTGAAGCATGGGTGAAGTAAGGCCCACAAATGAAGGAAGTCCAGAAAGGGCAGGGAAATGGTAAGACAGGCCCTAATTGAATAATAAAAGAGTTGTTGGGTAGGCAGTCAAGAGGGCAGAGTAGGCCTGTTTGACTGGAAATGCACAGCAGGGGCAGGATAAGGGGAAGGTCAGAGCAGGTCCTAGTTTAAAGAAATGCCCAGCATGATAAGGGAAACACAGGCCCCAGTTAAATGTAATAAACCCCACAGAGTGGGTTTATGGGCAAGTAAAGCACAGTTAAATGAAGTAAACACCAGGTGGGCAAAATATGGACAGTGCAGGTCCCTTTGGTAATTGGTCAGCAGAATAAAGGGCCAGGCCAGCAGGAAGACTAGTAGCTCACAATGGAATTTAGTATCCTGAAACAGAATACTGTAGTCCAGAGTAAGGGGCTAGTAAAAAATGATGTACTGTGCTTCAGGCAGGAGCAGGGGAAGGGGAAATGAAGCTAGATTTTTAGAATAGCAGCATAAGTATCACAGGGTCAGACACAAAGGACCCAGAGACAGAGTAGCCCCAGAGCATAGGGAACAGTAGTATATATGGTGTATGCAAATCTGTCAATTGTGATTTAGTTCAAGAAAGGGAGTCAGCAATTGGAACCATGTTATATTAATAATAATAATAAAGCCAAGGTGCCTAGCAACAATTAAAACAGAGTGAGTCATAAAATCAATCATTATAAATATTTAAAACAAATAATAGAAATAAAATCAATGTATAAGTTAGTCACCATAAACCTTCCTCCATAAATAAGTTTTGAAGGCCTGTTTAAATCCCTCCACGGTTGTGCACTCCCAAAGCTGATGGGGTAGAGAATTCCAGAGGGTAGGAGCAGCATGCATAAATTCCTGGGCCCCAGAAGATTTTAAGCAAACCCTCTGATTCTCTGGCAACCCTTCGCCAGCCAAGCAGAGCGATTGACCAGGGCAGTAAGGGACCAGAAGCTCTTTTGGATAGTCTTGGCCCTGTCCATGTAGGGCTTTATAAATTGGAAGTCTGACATTAAAGGTGATCCGCCACTGTACTGGCAGCCAGTGCTGTTCACGCCGCACTGGAGAAATATGGCAGGACCAAGGGGTTCCAGTCAATAACTGGGCTGCTGCATTCTGCACCAGCTGAAAGCGGCGGACATCTACCCCCCGGTAGCCCTAGGTAAAGGGAATTGCAGTAGTCCAGGTGTGAGGACACAAAGACATGGACCAATGTAGGGAGATCACTGGATGGAACAAGATGCTTAACCCTGGAGATATTCTTCAGATGGCAAAATGAGGATTTGATGACTGCCGATACCTGTGATCGTAGTGTCATCCCTTTGTCAAAAATTACCCCCAGGTTTTGCACCTGTTCAGAGATCAGGAGTGATAAGATCCCAAGAAAAAGTCTCGAGGGCGAACCTACCCCAACCCCTCTATCCGGCATCGTGGGTCCACAACCAGCACCTCAATCTTTTCCGAGTTCAACTTTAACCAACTTGAATTCATCCAGTCCTGGATTTTAGCAAGGCAGTTATTAAATACTGAGAGAGTTCTATCCTGATCAGGTGCAAAAGAAAGGTAGAGCTGGGTATCATCAACATAGCAGTGAAACCTCAGCCCATACCTTCTTACAATGTCTCTGATGGGTAGCGTGTACACTACGAACAACTTGGGGGATCACACCAATTCCTGAGGTACCCCACATGACAGAGACGCTTGGTCAGAGGAATAAGTTATAGGTTGCGAGTGGCTGAGTCCAAAATGTATACTGATCACTTAAGAGTCTGCCACCCTGCTGTTTAAATGGACAAAAAAGTGAATGCCTGTGGGAGGAAGGGCATAGCCTGTGATTCACTTTGTAGCTAGGTATATCCCATCCATTTAATCCAGATTTCCCCTTATGTAGTGTCTGCCCTGGTATAGTGCCCCAGTGGTTACAGAACAAACATTTTTATTTTATTTATTTATAGGAGGAGGTGAGTCTGCCACTGTATAGGTCATTAGTTAGACCACACCTGGAGTACTGCGTGCAGTACTGGCATCTGTATCTAAAGAGGGACATTAAGTTACTGGAGGGGGTGCAGCGCAGGGTGACAAAGATGATCAAGGGGCTGGGGGACTTATCATACGAGAGGAGGTTGAAGGAGTTGAACATGTACTCACTGGAGGAGAGGAGAGACAGGGGTGACATTATTGAAACCTTTAAATACATGAAAGGAATAAACAAGATGGGTACAGAGGGGCTGTTCAAAGTAAGGGAGGGGAGGGCCACCAGGGGCCATGATATGAGACTGGAGCGAGGAAGGTTCAGGAGGGAGATGAGGAGACACTTTTTCACAGAGAGGGTGGTGGCTGGGTGGAATGCGTTACTTGCAGAAGTGGTATGCAGTAGAACAGTGGACTGCTTCAAACGAAGATGAGACAGGACAAGGGGGAGGGTTAATGAAGGGGAAGGGTGGAAGGGAGGGGCACCTGCAGAATAAGGGGTGCTAGCTGCACATTTGAGCAGACTTGATAGACCTCTAGGCCTTTATCTGCTGCCAAATTTCTTAGAAATATGAGAATTACAATCCTTTGTGTCATAGACTTGTTTCCAAAGGCTCCTCGTCAAGAGAAAGACATTACCATAGCATACATAGATCGTATGTGCTTATAAAATGGCAAGAACAAATCTAGAAATCTCATTGGCCAAGAGACATTAGCTGACTGTACATTAAATCTCTATATATGCACAGTCATCCTGGTCCTGAACCACATCACACAATGAGCAAATCAGTCCTCCTACAACCAGAACTATCTTCTATCAGTCCCCCTGCAACCAGAACTGATCTTCCATCATAAACATGGCTGCTACCTTTACACTATAAAAACCTTCAAATGGACCCTAAAAATAAAACTACATTAAATAAAAAATAAAAAAAATTAATTAAATGTTGTTCACCTGATCATCACACTCTCCTTACGCACATAAACAAATTAGAAACATTAAGTATTGTTTATAGTTTTCATTACAACTGTTTCTTTACTGACAGTGAAAAATTCCCCTTCTGTCTTTACCTGCTCATCAGGGAAATCTCTTCTGCTTGCTCTGACAGTGAGGTAATTGTGTCTGTGGCTTTAAAACAGGCATTTGTTGTCTGTGTGTACAGTATGTTAAGAGAGTAACATTCTACCGGTGGAAATGAGCAGAAGTTTGAATCCCTGTATTGCATGGTAAACATTCCATGATAAACATTCTGGCCCGGATATTCAGAAGGGTTGCACATGGCGCACCACAGTTGTGCCATGCACAACCCACTGATGCACCCCGGCACGATATTCAAATAAGAATTGAGCCTGGCACAAATCCCGATGCACTGGAGCACATCAGTAATGTATGTGGCTCAGGTAGGGTGGGTGTGCCTGTGCCTACTCCACACATCCCGATATTCAGCCCGGGATGTGCTGAGCCTGTGCATGCACAATCCCTACTTGCACTGCACACAGGTGAGCAAAAAAAAAGGAGCAACAGCCGGCCACCCACAGGTGAGCTGCTGTGTTGCAGAACGCAACACAGCAGCTGCCACCTGAGCTCCAGCTGCACCTTCTGGTGTCCATGCCCGATCGCGGGCATATGTAGAATATTAATACATCCTATATCCCTGGTGGTCCAGTGGACCGCTTGCTGCCCAATCACGGACATAAGCTGAATATTAAAACGTCCAATATCCCTGGTGGTCCAGTGGACCACTTGCAGCCCGATCGTGGGCATAAGCTGAATATTAAAACATCCAATATCCCTGGTGGTCCAGTGGACTGCTTGCAGCCTGATCATGGGCAGAAGCTGAATATCAAAACGTCCAATATCCCTGGTGGTCCAGTGGACCGCTCGCAGTCCAATCGTGGGCATCAGTACAAAGTAATGCCACACCACACAACCCTGATGGTCTAGTGTGCCCCCTTCCCACCCACCCACTGAGCCCCACCACCCTGCTCCTGGTCAGTGGCGGGTGGCAGCTTCCCAACGACTTTGTTGACCCCGCTGCCCACCAACTGACACCATATGGTAGGGAGGTATGCCCATTGGTCCACAGCGTGAGCCAATGGGTGTGCAGCCTGTACCATACTACACAGGCCACATATCTGAATGGATCCATTCACATATCTGGACTGTGTAGTATGGTACAGGCTGCATGCCCATTGGCTCACACTGTGGACCAATTGGCGTACAGCCCTACCATACGGTGTCAGTCAGCAGGCGACGGGGTGGCATCGGATGGGGAGATGCCATCCTCCGCTGACCGTGGGGGAGCAGGGCGGTGGGGCTCGGTGAATGGGTAGGGAGGGGGGTACCGCTAGACCACCAGGATTGGTGTGGTGTGGCATTATTTTGTACTGATGCCCACAATTGGGCTGCAAGCAGTCCACTGGACCACCAGGGATACTGGACATTTTAATATTCAGCTTATGCCCATGATCGGGCTGTAAGTGGTCCACTGGACCACCAGGGATATTGGACATTTTAATATTCAGCTTATGCCCATGATTGAGCTGCAAGAGTTCCATTGGACCACCAGGGATAGTGGCTGATTATTTTAGTCTACATATGCCCACGATCAGGCAGTGGGGCACATTGCCGCGATGTGCAGGGGGTGTCGGTCCCCAATGACTGCAGTCTGGCAGGGCTCCAGGCGCATGTTGCTGGAGATCGGTGCACCTGCATGCAAATGGGGCTATAATGACATGCAAATGGACCCATTTGCACCTTGCATGCATTATGGCTCCATTTGCATGTGCACTTTTGAATATCATGGTTGTTGCACCTAGCACAACGGAACTTGCACTAGCGCATCCCCTGCTCCAATCTGGCCACTTGCACTGGTGCAGTGCCACTACGCACAGTGCACACAGTGCACACTGCGGGTGGCCAAGGTGTGATATTCAATGCTGCTGTGCCATGGTGTAGCTCCGTTGAATATCACTCTGTCAACGCCTCTGAGCAGCCAAGTTATGCTGTGCCCAGGCTTGCACCACAGCCTGGCACAGTCTGAATATCCAGGCCTCTATGTCTTGAATGTGGGGAAAAAAAATGAAAAAAAAAAAAACAGGATGAAGAAAGAAGGCAATATAGTAATACTTTATAAACAAGAAGAAAAGATGGGAATAAAACAGTTACATAGGCAGAGCCAAACTGCTTAATTACATTGCTGGTGTTTATAAAAGCACGTACATTTTAATCATATATAGGCGTTTTCAGGTGAAATTTACCCCCCACCACCACCACCAAAAAAAGCCAACTTGGCAGGTTTAAAGCTTTTTTTCTTATTAACCTTTCACCTCAATCCTATGGCAGTTTTCCTTTTATGTACTAGAACATAACGCATAAGTAAAACACAAAAATAAAGAAAAGGTTGCCTTTAATGAAAGTATATAATTACACTGTAATGAAAATTAAGTTTTAAACACTGCTTATGTTTTACAAATTTACAGATGTTACAGTGCATTTATATGATATTTACATGTTACAGAGAAAATATTTATTTTCAACCAACTCTACTAATAAACACTTTTACTGCAAAGTACCATACTAGTTAACCTATTGCTGAGATATGCTATTATATTCATTAATAATGACTACTTTTTTCAGATTTTAGATGTTGCAGAGGTAATGTATTGTACAATCTTTTGAAAATAGTAAATACATTTTAATCCCTATCAAAGTAAATTAAACTAATTCTTTTATGATAGTGGCCCATTCTATAAGTGTGACATGCCACTCAAGGGAGTGCATTAAAGGATTTGAATGCATTTCCCAGAGGTGTAAGGACACTCAGCCTTTGGCCTCGGCCTTAGCACACCCTTAGGGTGTGCATTAAAATCATTTAATGCACACCCTGTCATGGCTTATTACTTACAAGTGCAACTGTTATTCAAGTGGCTGTGCCAAATTGCATTTGAACATATCTTAAGGGCAAAAACTGTTTCATTCCAAACTGCTCATTTAAAGGGATAGTCCCCAATGTAAATACATTTTCTGTGACTGTGAGACTGCCCTGCATGGATCAAATTTGTCCTGCTTGCTAAGGTTGCCCTGTTTTGCTCTGAGATGATTTGAATTGCCCTCAGTTGCCCTGTGTAGTAAATTCATGCTCCAAGACTGAGAAACTACCTTTGCATGCTGTGATCCCTTCTAAATTGATTCCATTTGTTCCATAAATTATTTTCCCTGCAAATTCTCAAATTGCCCTGTAGCAGTTGTATGATCAAAAGGCTGCCGAAACCAGCAAATGTCAAGGAAAGAAACAATGCACGTTGGAGATTCAGTTTTATTTTTGCTCCCATATCAACAATTCTCCCTGCATGATCCAGAGACAAGTTTCATCCAACTGCATCCTGACAAAATTAGGTCTGGTTGTCAGACTAGGAATAGTATAGCCAGCTAAGGAACTCCTTGTCATATGCTTTCTTCAGATTTTTCAGGTCAATCCCTTCTTACAGTGAGTTAGACATTGCAAGGAACTGCACTGGTTCATAGACAGGGATCTGATTTGAAGTAGGGTTGTTTTTTTTTTTTCCCTGGTTCTTCAATGATTCTTCTGAGGTCAACAGCCTGGAGGTGCTTCAGATCTTTAGCTTCATCCAGGTCCAGTCTGTCTGATTCTTTTTTAGTTGTTTAACCAGGTATAGCACAGTAAACTGGAAGCTTTTTTACAGGAGCGACCTTGGAGCACAAGGAGGTTAAGTGACTTGCTCAGGGTCACACAGTATGCAAGTGGAAGCTGTGGGATTCAAACCCAAGTCTGGTCTGCTGGATGTCACCAGATTTGCAGCTCAGAGCCTTAGACCACTGCGCTATACTGCCTTTCTGTCTGTCTGATTCTTTCCTGGGTAGTGATGGGCAAAAGTTGCAAATCCTGCTTTTGCAAAACTTTCACGAAAATTCAGAAATTTTGTGGAATTTTCTGAACTTCCACCATTTGCGAGATTGGAAACTTCAGAATGTTTGGTGGATTTTCACCTAGTTCCATGGAATTTTTGGCTGAACTGTGGAATAAAACACATGAACTGCAGATTAACAGTTCTGAGGTATTTTTTCCTGCAGTTTAATGAATAATTCCTCAGTACATGTAATTATTCCACAGTTCAGTGATCACTTCTACAGACTTTTTCTCTGCATTTTAATACAATAATCTGTAGATTATACATTAATTCTGTCATTCTAAATCAGAATTTCCACAAAAGTTGCTAATTAGATTTCCACAGTTTCACGGCAGCAGCAATCCAACTTTCACAGACATTCCACCAGCGGAAGTTTATTTTCTCACACCTCTATTCCCGGGTCCACGGTGCCAGCCCAGAGATTCTTTGAGTTTTTGTCCAATGTTTCAGTTGTCTGAAGTTTAACAGGGCCTTTCCGAGGTTCAGTAGTGATAGACTGGAGGTTCTTCTGTTACAAATGCCCAGTTATTCAGCCCCCTAACCTGGGTCCATGGTGACAGCCTGCAAGCTCTTTGTTTTGGAATTACAAGTGGTTCTATTTTTTTTTCCCCAGAGTTATTTGTGATGGCCTGGAGTCTCTACCGATGGAATTTAAGTGTGTGTGGTACTCATGCCTGTTTTTTTTTTTTTTGGTAACTACAACTCACTTACCATGAACTTCAATGCGAATTTGACCTCCTTCAGCACAACCTGCTCTGTCTAAAGCTACTTCTTAATGCTAAAAAAACAAAAGCTATGTTCCTCTCTCTTAACAACAAAGAAGTGCCTCTTAATCTGTTGGATGCAAACTACCATATCAAGACTCTTCTTGGTGAGACACTTGAACCAGTTGAGAAATTCAAATACCTCGGTTTCTGATTGGACTGTAAGCTATCTTTTGTCACACATATTGAGGAAACTGCCAAAAAATTATGCCAAAGGCTTGGCCTCTTTTACCAAATTAAGCATTTGCTTACTTATGACACCAAACTTCAACTGGTCCAAATGACCTTTCTCCCACTAATTGACTACGTTGACGTTCTATACAGTCACAGCCCTAAAGCAGCCTTTTCTACTCTGGATACACTTTACAACAAGGCCCTAAGATTTGTCACAAATTTCCCCTTCAACACACACACACCACTGCTCCCTCTATCTGCAGATTGGCTAGTCATCTCTTAGTTCAAGTTCCAGGTTCAAGTTTATTGTAGGAAAACTCTGTTGAGCAAGCTCATTCACAAGGAGATCCTTAGACACAGACAGGTAGTTACAGATTGCATAATCAAAAAAAAGTACAAATTCAAGTACAGAATTATGGGCAAGCATTAACGTTGCATAAAAATGATAATGACATAGAAAGATACAAATGCAGAAAAAAGGTACAAAGTGCTTGTTTCAGAGTATCAAGCTAGCTAATTTCTAAGTAAGTAAGAGGAAGCAGTGGGCTAGGGTTAGAGCAGTGAGCTGGGATTTAGAAACAGCTGCACATGCCTTTTATTTGTGCTGCAGCCAATCTTTTATATAGGCTGAGAGGGACAGTACCAGGAAGCTTCAGTACACCTTGGAGTTGGTTTCAGATAGTTGGGAGTACGCTCGATATGACCCGCTTGCCGAGTGGGGTGCAAGTTCTTGATACATCGAGGAGGAGGAGGTCATTTTTCCTATGAGAGTAGGCACTATGGGAAATAGGGAAAAGGGTTATGAGATTGTTTGGGAGCTTATTCAGGAGTAGCTGAAGAGTCCAGATATCAGCACAAAGCATGCTTCTAGTTAAGAGTGATGTCCAGCGCTGGAGGGCCGGCCGGGGGAGAGGGCTTGAGCGTCCCAGGGACTGCTCTCGTCCTCCGGGGAGGGGATTCAAAGCCCGGGCGCTTGACTGTCCCCAGGTGGAGACCTGAGGCGCAGCAAGGCCGATGGCAGGAAGAAGGGGGTGACGTGCAGACGTCGGCGCCAGCGCCTTGACGCCAGGGGACACGGGCATGTCGCGAGTAAGAACACCGAAGCACCTCGCGTCCCCGGCAGACGGAGCACCAGGTCCCGACCAAAGCCCCTGCCTGCCCAGAGACAGCATCCCGACGAAACTCCAGTAAGTCTCGGGTGTAGGGCCCACCCCACTCCCGCCTGGGGTAAACCAAGGCTCCGTGGGGGATGGACTGCTCTGGTCTACAGGCAGGTGAGCAAGGGCTGAAAAGGCCGTAGAGTGTCTCCCGAAGAGAGGGGGACTGCGGGGGAGAGGAGGGAAAAAAAAAAAAAAAAAAAAGAGTGATGTCCAGCCAGTGGCTAGGTACAACTCACAATGGTGGGTTCAGTAGGGTAGATTTGTCATGAATCATATGGCACAGTGGTAGAGAACATCTAGTTTGTTGAGTCCTGAGGCCACTGCGGAGGAATATATTAGATCTCCATAGTCGAGTAGTAGCAAGAAAGTAGCCTGGACCAGCCTAGTTCTGGTATCCAATGGAAAGAGGGACTTGTTACAGAAGAAGAAACCTAGCCTACTTTCTAGTCTCTTTGCCAGATTGTCAAGGTGGTCATAAAAGGAAAGCTTGTTGTCTAGCCACATACCAAGACATCTGAATTTGGAGGTGAGTTCAAGGGATTCACCTAGAGAGGTAGTAATTAATTCTTTGTGAATGTTTGCAAATGAAGTGGAGTTGGTGTTTGGGGCAAAGATCATGACCTTAGTTTTCTTGGCATTGAGGAGTAGTTTGGCATTGATTAGGTTGATTTCTAGTTGTGCAAAGTTGGCTTGGAGTACATCCCTTACTTCAGCCAGTGTAGGGCCTGATGTATACAATACAGTATCATCAGCAAAGAAATGCAGATGGGACTGGGATATATGTGTGTTAAGGTTATTAACGTACAGGGAGAAGAGGATGGGACTTAATATGGAGCTCTGTGGGACTCCCCTGACAACTGGGAGGGATGCAGAAAAGAGGCCACCAGCTTTTACTTTCTGGGTCCTTCCAGATAGGTAGCTGGTAAACCAATGGGCAGCAAGGGGGGTGGTGCCTACTTTTATTAGGTTTGAGACTAATAGATTGTGGTTGACAGTGTTGAATGCTTTGCTAAGATCTAAAAATACTGCACCAGTAACTTTCTTGGAGTCCAAGGCTGTGATCCATTCTTTGGTAACTTTGGCTAGAGCAGTGACTGTACTATGGTTGGGCTGGAAGTCAGATTGCGCAGGGTTGAGGATTGAAGATGATTTGATATGGAGTTTCATTTGGGAGTAAACTAGCTTTTCGAGGACTTTGGAGAGGACAGGTAGGATTGAAATGGGCCTATAATTGTTTAGGTCGCATGGATCCCTTGACTTGAATAATGGGAGAACATGGGCAGATTTCCAGCAGGAGGGAACAGTGGCAGTGGAAATGGAAAGACTGAATATGTAAAGGATAGGGGCGGTGAGGTCGAGATAGCCTAGTTTAAGAAAAATAGGTTCTAGACCATTGTCCCCTGAACTTTTTCAAATGTCTATGTTAAGAAGTGAATTTCAACTTCTTTATAGCTAAGAGGGCACAATTGGAGTGGGTGGGTTGAAGTTTGTAAGCCAATGTTATTACAGTCTTGGTTGCTACCACAGGCTGCATAAGGCGAAGAGTCAAAAGCTAGGCCAGCAGTTACAAAGTGATTGTTTATTTCCTTGAAGATTAGGCAGCTGTTTTCCACTGCCTTACCATTGCTGAGGATCTTCAGAGGGATGGAGGGGGCTACAGGCCATCCTTCGATAGACTTGAGTGTCTTCCAGATTTTTTGGGAATTCCCTTTTGCCTGTTCAAGGGTAGAGACAAAATAGTTGGCTTTGCTTGCACGGAGTTGTTTAATGCAGGTGTTTCTAGCTGCTCTGAATGCTTGCCAATCAGCTGGGCTTTTGGATTTTCTAGCCTTAGTCCAGAGTTTATCACAGTGTAGGAATGTAGCCTTGAGATGCGATGTAAACCATGGGTTGGATGTTTTATGCACCTTGACTTTGATTAAAGGGGCATGCTTGTTGGCCAGCACTGGAGGTTGTCGTTAAGGACAGTGACTGCCTCATCGAACATTTTGGCAAGGTAGAGGTCTTGCCATCTAATTTTACTCAAGTCGGATAAGTAGTCCAATGCATTAAACTTGTAAAAGGACCACTTAGTTATGAGTGTTGGTTGCTGTCAGGCTATAATTTATGATCTTGTACAAACAACCACCCCATGATTACTCATGTCATTGTGAAAAACTGCAGAGTAAAGAATTTTGTGGGGATGCGTAGAAAGTATGTCATCAAGGAGATAACTGTTATCGGGATTGGATGTATTGGTTCTAGTGGGTTCACTGACTAACTGGGCCAGGCCGACTTCGTCACAGAACAATTTCAGGCTGTGCGACTTGGGGGTAAGCCAGTCCATATTAAAATCCCCAAGTATTACATTTTCAGTGTTGGTGGAGGCGATTAAGGATTTAAGTATGGTGAGGATGTCAGTGTCACCAGTGATAACCACCAATAATAGTGAGACAGTCAGTGGATGGAAGGTGTAATTTGAGAGATATGATTTCATACTCCTTAGGTTTAGATTTACAGTAAATATCACTGACTGTAAACTTAGATTTAGTGCAGATGGCCACACCACCCCCTCTGGCTTTCCTATCTGCCCTGTGCAGATTGTAACCAAGAAGGGAGACTTGTTGATCACTGTTTGACTTTTTGACTTGTACTAGGAGGTGGCAAAATGCATCCCTTTGGGTGTACAGAGCCCTAATAGCGAAACTCCCCCCTTACATCTACTCCTTGTTTAAATGCACTCCTTGTATATATACTCTCAGAAAACTCTTGTATATAACTTTTGACATCCTAAGGATTAGAATCCAGTTTGGTTATTTATCCATAAGTCTACTTTGCCTTCTCTTTGGAATTCCCTACAAAAATCACTCAAACTAAAGTATACTATTGGTCTGAGTACATATAAGTTGATACTTAAGACACCCATTGAAGGAAGAATATAATTGTTATGCATGAATCTTCATGTTGATTTTTGAACTATACTCTTTGGCTGTCCTCTAGCACTTACACCTTTCCCCCACCCTCACCCTCCTCTAACCTTATCCCCTTTCTGTCCCCCTCCCTTTGGTCTTCTCAGCTATCATTTCCTTCATTATCTCCCTTTCTACTTCACCCCTCAAGCTCCTCCCTACTGCCTTCTCTCCCGTCCTTTCAATCTGTGTCTCTCCACCTGTCCCGCAATTTTTTGTTAATAGTACTTCTTTCCTACTGTCAAGGCCCTTGGAATTCTGAAATTCTGTGGTTGCAGAATATTCTGCAGAATTTGCATCATGCCGCAGAATGTATATAGTGCTGCAGAATTCGCTGTTTTTGATGAATTTGTATTCAAATATACTCTTTTTCCATAGTAACAGGCTTTCTTTCCCATCTAGTTTATCTTGAAGCCCCTCCTCTGTGCTCAGCATATGATGTCATTGATGACATCACATCATATTTAACGAATGGCAGGACTGCGTTCTGCCAGAAAAATGAATAAATCACACCACAGAAATCAGAAAATACTGCCACAGAAACCAAGAAGCCCTGCCGAAGAAATCAGAAAATTCTACTGTAGAGCACTAGGGGCCCTACCTACTGTTGTCTCCTTGTGCTATATCTTTAGAGTAGACTCATATTATCTAGCTACACTGTATTGATATTCTTATTCCTTTTTTCTTCTGTCTTATTTCCCTTTGTAATCTGTTGTTTTCGGCATCTTCATATACCTTTAGTTTTCACTGTATATGTATTTTTAGCTGTGTTTTTTTTAGTTTCATCTGTATAAGTATCAATTAGCACTGTATTTTTTGTCTTTCTGTATGAAATTGTCTTATCTCTACTTTCTGTATGAAATTGTCTTTTTTTATGTATCTGCGTCCTCCAGGACCACCTTGCACATGAGTTGTCTCAATGGTATCATGCTGGTAATATAACATTGAACTAAAGTGAAATTGAGCTATAATTTTTATTCAACTTTTTCCTTTTTTCCACAGTCAGCAAATCACATTACAGTAGTATAAAAGCACTGGTTACAGGATGTGCTTATAGCACAGAATTATCTTCTGGTAGACATCTAGACACAGGATACTATCTCAATTACAGACATTTCTCTGTTTATTCATTGATATATCGAGGCACACTAGTCTGCTATGTTATCTAGGGATACCATTCTCCGTATCCTCATTATTTGCCTCCCATTGTATCGTTTGGAGAAGTTTAAAAGTTATATGCTACATTTAATATGGTTTGACCCTGTGTGGATTATTAGGGGACAAACTCTGGTTCTTTAAGCATTACATGACTAATGCACCTGTTCCACCTGGATGAGCTAAATTCTACATGCCTCATTGAGACTGTGTGTGATTTTTTCCATTCTATATATCTGGTTTACCAGTGCTCTCCACACTGTCAATGTAGGACTCTGGGGAATCAGCCAAACTACAGTTATTGCTTTTATTTACTACTAGCAGCAAGATTCCCAGTAGGTATCATGTGAGCAGACCTCAAAGATCCTGTGGCAATACATAAAACAAGAACATCTCACTTTTTAGTGTTACAGGGCTGCCATACAGTTCCTCCAGTTCCCCCTGCAGTGACTGGAAGATGGGTACTAGTTTAGGGCATGACCAAAATATATGCATGTGGTGTGCATTACTGTCACTGCATTGCCTCCGCCACACTGCAGTTCCGGAGTCCTGGTAGTGAACAGTAATGGCTGGAGTATGGAAAAATCTGATCTGATGTTGGCGTGAAAATTTCCACCATGCTAGGATTTTCTTATTGGCCAGTGGTTCAGATCCTTTGTTCTTGGTAAAAGTTCAGCTCTTCAGATCTGCAAACAGAAAGCAGCTGCTCAGAAATTCCTCTGTTTCCAATTTTCTTGACCATATCATCCATGGTACCCAATGGATCCACACAGATTCTGGAGTGACACTGTACAAATGTTAAAGTTGCACATTTGTATAATACAGCAAATATTGTAGAATGGCTATTTGGTACAGTAATATTTAGGGTAACCCGTGAAAATCGTGACTGCAAAATCGCGATTAAAGAAATGGCAAATAAATAATAGCGATATTGATTTTAGCGAATGCACATAATCGCACATATGCACAAATGGCAACTACACGTGCCAATGTGGGCACAATAATCATGATGCGCACAGATGGTGACTTGATTGGTGTCCCAACAAACTGAATTAAAACATTACAGGACTGCTGTTTTTTGCTCCACTTAGCTCCCAGGTATCCCATTCCTTCAGGTCTCTCAGGGTCTCCACTGCCTACCAGGCACACCTGCAATGACTGGTTGCCTCTTGCCTCTCAAGCCTCCCCAGGTGGTCTGCTGTCCTGGCTTGATGTTTTGGATTGTTTCTTCCAGGGGGCCATGCCTTTTGTCATCAGGGGAGGAAGGCTCTTCTGAAACAGGGTCATCAGCTGAGGGGTCATGCGGGGGAGGGACCAGATGGGACATCTTGTGGGATGACAGGACTGGTGCTTTTCCCATTTGCTCCCTCCAACCTCCCTTGCAGGCATGCATGCACAGTGTCCTGCATAAGGTAGGGCAGCATGGGGTCACCCATGCCACTACACACACCCAACAAGTCATTTAGCCCCAAGAGAGAGGGTGCCTGTCTGACCTGCATCACTTGGTGCTGTTTTGACACTTTAGCTAAATGTGCAGCGCTATTATGCTTGAGCACAAAGTTAACAATCACCGTTTTGAATTCACTGTTTTTTACAGTGCTATTATGCGGTCACTATTTTAACATGGTACCACATTTAGAAAGTAATTTTTAGAGTATGCTTTAGTGTAATATTTATACAGTGTGATTCAAAAACATGAAGTTCTAGAATTGTTATTGTTCCTACATCTTATCTTGTTCCAGTTTCTGTTGTGCCGTTGCTTAACTCATTCACACCACAAGAGCTCTTTGACACTTCCACCCATACCTCTCAACCTCCCTCATCACAAATCAGGGACAAGGCTTAAAATGATCAGGGACAAATGACCAAAATCAGGGACATATCTGAAAAATGAGTAATATTAGTTCCAGAAGCTGTGTACAACATGCTTCTTAGTATGAACAGCATTTTCTTAATGAGAACTAGACTATAACACCAATGGTTAGCATTATTTTGTGATTCAGATCCCCATTCTTCAGTGACAGAAATGCCAAATTTAGGAGGGACAGAAGAAATTTCAGAGGCAAAATCAGGGACATCCCTGAAAATCAGGGACACTTGAGAGGTATGCTTCCACCACTTGTGCCCTGTATACTCTTAGCACTGCATCCTGGGCCTTTCTAAGGAAAATCAAGCCATAATCAGCATGCCACAAACAAATGTGACTACCTCTTGAACTGTAAGTGCTACACACAAAGTACGAGTGGCAAAGTTGTTCAGCACATCACCTTTCCAGTGGTGCTATGAAATCAACTTGGTTTTTATTTTATACTAGCTGAAATACCAAACAACTAGATACATAGATACATAGACAGTGTCAGCAGATAAGGGTCTATGGCCCACCTAGTCTGCCATTTGAGCTTGTAAGTTCAGTTTGTTTTCCTAGAAGTCTATTTCCCTTTACCCCTGACCTCTAGAATTCCTTTATGTCTATCCCATGCATTCTTAAATCCCGTGATTGTTTCAGCCCCCACCACTTCCTCTGGCAGGGTGTTCCACTTGTCCACCACCCGTTCTGTGAAGAAATTCTTTCTCATGTTTCCTCTGAATCGTCCTCCTCCAACTTCATCCCATGCCCTCTAGTCCTGAAAGAATCTTTTTTGCTTAAAAATAGTGTTTTCCTGCACCCTGTTCCTCCCTGTAAGATACTTGTATGTCTCTATCATATCCCCTCTCTCCCTCCTCTCCTCCAGGGAGTACATGTTCAGTTCCTTCAACCTGTCTTCATAGGACTTGTGATGCAATCCATGCACCATCTTTGTTGCCCTCCTCTGAACCTTCTCTACCCTATTTATGTCCTTACGTAGGTATGGTCTCCAGAACTGTACACTGTACTCCAGGTGGGGCCTCACTAGTGTCTTGTATAGCGGAATTATGACCTTTTCCTGCTGGTGATGCCCCTGCCTCATACATCCCAGCATCCTATTTGCTTTACCTGATGCCTTGTCACACTGTTTCCTACCTTGAGGGTCATCAGAGATGACAACCCCAAAATCCCTTTCCTGCTTGGTGCATGCTATATCCTCACCCCCAACTGATTATATTGTGCCTGGGTTTTGTCCCCATATGCATTATCTTGCACTTCTTTGCATTGAATTTCAACTGCCAAACCTTGACCATTCTTCAAGTTTCTGCAGGTCCCTTCTCATTCTGTCTACACCCTCTGGTGTGTCTACTCTGTTACAGAGCTTTGTGTCATCAGCGAACAGTGAAATTCTGCCTTCTAGATCCTGTGCAATGTCACTGATGAAGATGTTGAATAGGACTGGTCCCAGCACTGATCCCTGTGGTACCCCACTGGTCACTCTTCCCTCTGTGGAGTGACAGCCATTTACCACCACCCTCTGTGTCCTGCCACCCAGCCAGTTACCTACCCACCACACTACTGTCCTGCCCACACCCATATTCCCCAGTTTGTGTAATAGTCTTCTATGTGGCACAGTGTCAAAGACCTTGCTGAAGTCCAGATAGGCCATGTCCACTGCCCTCCCCTGATCCACCTCCCAGTCGCCCAGTCAAAATTGAATGAGGTTGGTCTGACATGACCTCCCTGGTGAAACCATGCTGCCTTGGGTCCTGTAGTCCATTGACAACCAGATGTTCCACCAATCTCTCCTTCAGTAGTGCTTCCATGATCTTTCCCACTACCGAGGTGAGGCTGACTGGTCTGATGTTCCCTGCTTCCTCTTTGTTCCCACTTTTGTATAAAGGGACTACATCTGCTGTCCTCCAGTCTTTGGGTACCTCCTGTTTCCAGTGATTGGCTGAACAGGATAGCCAGAGGTTCAGCCACCACCTCTTTAGTTCTTTAAGGACCCTGGGGTGCACCCCATCTGGCCCCATTGCTTTATCAGCTCTTATTACTTCCAGTTCCTTCAGGACCCTTTCTCGTGTAAAGGGACTTGTGTCCATTTCTGCACCATTCTCACCCCTTGTACTCCCTTCAGACCCATTACCCCCCTCTTCCTTAGTAAAGACTGAGCAGAAATACCTGTTCAATATGTCATCTTTACTGTTGTCATCCTCCACGCGGCTCCCATCCTCCCCCTTCAGTCTCACTATCCCTCCCTTTGTCTTTCTTTTTTCACTTATGTACCTGTAAAATGTTTTGTCCCCTTTACCCACTTATTTTGCAATGTGTTCTTCTGTCTGAGCTTTGGCTTCCCTTACTGACTTCCCTGCCTCCCAATGTTTCTCCTGGTACTTCTCCCTATCCCCTTCTGCCTGTGTCTTTTTGTATTGCCTGAATGCAATCTTTTTGGCTTTCACTGTGTTTTTTTCAGATTTTTTTCAAGGTCCTTAGGTGAGATTTGAGAGACAAATGTCAGCCATGCACACGTAAGCAATAATACCCGAGAGGGTGGGCGGTATTGGGCAATACCGGACCGCCCAGGGGCGTAATGAGGCCTGACGCCACAGGCATAGGGCCTTATAGCCCCTGGAAGGTCCGGTATTGCCCATACCGCCCACCCTCGAGGGTATTATTGCATTTAGAAAATGGGCACTGTTAAAGAATGTAAGTTTAATTTAAAAAATTAACTAAAAATTAGTTTAAAATAACTTTTATAATAAAATAGTTCCTACGCCTTCATTTGACAGGGTACATCTGCACACTGCACTCTACATTAGAGTACACACGTCCTTGTTGTACTGCCATGGAAATAAATCACAAAAAAATAAAACAAAGATAGTAGATAAAAAAAATGGTGAATCTTAGTTACTGAAAAGAACGAAGCAAACAGAAGAACTGTGAGAACAGCGCGACCCTAATGCCAAATGATTGCCAGAAGTGGACTACATGACCCAGAAGTATGGGGAGGGCTGCACAGCAATGTACTTTTAAATAGATTATTGAAGACAGTTCCCTCCCCAAAGTTACATTCTGTAGTTTTCCTTTTTATTATTCACTTTCATGGTAGTGCTGTTGGAAGATGTGCAGTTTTACACAGTAGTGTCAAAATGTACTGCGAGCGGGATTAAGGATCCGGTGACGGTTTTAGTGGAGTTGGTGACCTGGCAGCTGTCTGAGTTTGCGGTCAGAGGTAAGACATTAAAACAAAAGAAAAACTTTTCTTCTGGAGATTAGGAAACAAAATGAGGATGTGGCACAGGATATGGTAGTTGAGCTCTGATATTCACCTCACCTTTTTCTGTGTAAACAATAATTTTTTACTCATCGTAGGGAAATCTGTGAGGAGCGATAGTGGCGCGCGGCTGCACCACAAAGCTGTTGACTATGGAAACAAGGTCCACAGATTTTGAACGAAATATGAGCTGGAAAGAGAAATGCAGATTTGTATGATTTGCACAGGCTTTCAGTGATCAGCTGCGGAACTGAGCAGGGTATTAATAAAAAAGTGACAAAAGAGATCGTTGACAAGATGGGGGGAGCAGAGATGTACTACGGGTTGCTGGACTGTACTGCTTGCATTGTGTTTGAACCCATTTAGTGCCGCTATTAAATGACATATTTAATGGGGTTTTTTTTAACAACAACAAAAGACACATGATTTGTGGTCTTGTTAGGGAGATGGCACAGAGCATTGTAGGAACAATATCTCTCGCTAAGGGACAGGAAAAAAATGGCGGCATTTTGAAATTTAAATTTGGTGCTTACAGCCAATTAGGAAACTGGGTTGGCACTAGGATACTTCCATGGGTGAAGGGGCATTATAGGCTGGTACTTTTTATTTTCTGGGCATCTATTGAAAGTTAATGTACCCCCCCCCCGGTAAGGGTACTAGCCAATCAGATGCCAGGAAATAAAAAACCCATTTTCTAACATATCTTAAACAAATGCGAATAACGTCTAAAGTATACATGGTAGACACAAAGTATCAATGGCAAAATTATTCAGTACACAATTACCTTTCTAATGGTGCTATGCAATCAATTGTAATTCATTTAGTTTTTATTTTATACTAACTAAAATACCAAACAACTTTTTTTTTTCAGATTTATTCAAGGTGCTTAGGTGAGAATTGAGAGACAGATGTCAGCCATGCACAGCATACCTTAAACAAATGTGAATAACTCCTAAAGTATACATTATGGACACAAAGTATCTGCAGCAAAATTGTTCAGCATGACATTACCTTTCTAACGGTGCTATGCAATCAATTCTAAGCTTGATGGTTTGTTTGATATTTAGGTAAAAACTGTTGACTTCCTCAGATGTTTCCAGGCATGAGTGTAAGTCAGTTGAGTACGTCTACAGGCATTATTGGTCTGAGTGGCTATGCTTTCAGATGCCACCTACAGGCGTATCTAGGCCTGAATGAGTTAATAAACTGATCTTTTTTCTGAAATGTGTCTTCTGCCTCTCTGTTTGGTGAAAACATCCAAATAGTCAAAGAATTGCCTTAACCATGAACCGACCAAGACAGCACATCTCACCTGGATTAGACAAAGGACACCTTAATCAAAGTCATGATAGGTTAGGTAGATTCATCTCATTTGAAACACAATTCTTGTCTCACTTCAAAACAGCTATTATTCTTTAATTACAGTGGGGCAATACAGAAGAATACACTACTTCAGAAAGAAAATAAGCTTAAAGAATCAGTGAGGACAATAACATTAGGCAACTGAAATCGTCCAGGCCTGAAAATAATGTGCAAACCATAATGCAAGATATTTTAAATAAACAAATGGAAAAGGACTAATACTATAATGGGAACAAAAGCTTTTATGTTAAAAATCAGCAGAAGACAAATCTCATAGCACAGATATATAAAGACAAAGGAAACACTGTAAAAGATGATAAAAGTACTGCAGAAAAATTTCATAATTAATACAAAACAATATAGCCAAGAGAAAACTTAAGTGAGTCAATGTTTAGTTACAGATTT
This sequence comes from Neoceratodus forsteri, assembly GCA_016271365.2. Lineage (NCBI taxonomy): Eukaryota > Metazoa > Chordata > Ceratodontiformes > Ceratodontidae > Neoceratodus > Neoceratodus forsteri. The sequence continues at coordinate 248,931,167 of CM028135.1, read as the reverse complement.
TCACAGTTCACTACTGCATTTGGGGGCAACTAGACAAACCCAGCCTAATGCCCTTAGAAACTAGAAGAGCTAGTGATGGTCTGCTCTTAATTTTCAATTTCCTCCAAGATAAATAACTTATTTACTCAGTGGGGTTCAGCTATAAACTGAAAGACCAGGCCATCAAAGGACATTTCAAGCAACTATTGCAGTTAAAATATAAAACAACAAAAAATAGGTATTTCTGGTTGCTTGCACATGTATACACAAAGCAGACCTCTTGTGAGAGTAGAGCAGTGGGCTTCAGAGGCGTGCCACTGTCACATCCTTTGCAGAAGGCTTGACAGTGACATGCCAATGATAAGACAGGCCGATTATGATGCTGTTCTGCTGGTTGATGGTTGAAATGTCATGTAGCTGAAAGCAAGCAGCTACGCCATTCAGACAGTGGCTATATCCTTTAATCTACATGACACCACCAATCAACCATCTGAGTGATGTCAAACTGTCAATCTATTGTTAACTTTTGACTTGTCTTTCTGCAAATGTAAAGAAATCTCTCCTTCTGGGCAAGCATTTTTTAGGGTAACCTATCTCATATCACCTACACTTCCCAGACAAGAGGTTTGGCACAATGAATTCTTTGGAAGTAGTGCTCACATTCTGCTCCCCTTCCTTGGTGGTGACACATGGTGGCTTTGTAGTAACAGCCCTTGACATGAAGAACCTCTACATTATGAGGGTGGGCACTTCACCATCATATGTGTCCTCTCCCTCAGTATAGTCTTCGGCATCTTCTTTCTGGGGTGTCACCTACTCATCAAATCCAAGGGCACGATCAAGTTATTGGCGAGGGACAGAAGACCTTATGAAGAGGTCAATGCAGTGATCATTGTCCTTACTAGCAGCAACAAGGTGCGGGGTCATCATCTTGTAGGAAACCTGGCCTTAGACATGGCCAGTGTTGCCTTTCCAGCCTACATGATCATTCAGCCCCTGGATGAGAGGGAGGGAAGGAGCTCTCAAAAAATGTTGAACAAATCCATGGAGTTGAATGTTGAAAGAAACTGGGAACTGCATAATGAAACAAGTTTACTGAAAGTAGGTGATTCCTGAAGGTCATGAGGCTGGTGCATGTGACTCAAATTTCAAGTGAAGGGTCATAAAGGCGGTGGCTTGTTTTGTTGCTTGGGACCCGTTCAGGTTATTTCTAAAACAAAACACCAAAAACACAAACTGAACAATTTTCCAATTGATTTTTTAATGACAAAGGCACATCAGCAAAGAATGCACAACATATAGGTGACTGCATAAAGCTTAGCAGAGAAACTTGAACTTTAAAGCTAAAAAAAAGGCAAGTTGCCAAAATGCTTTGATTGTAAAATGTAAGCTACTGTTCCTGAGATTTGTTTATGGAATCACAATATCTGAACTATGTGATTACAGTATTTTAAAACTGCTTTATTTAATCTTTGCTACAAAACATTTGAGCGCTCCATTTTGCCGAAAGGAGAACATGATTGTTAAAACTGTATTTTTATTGTTGAGATCACATGATGAGCTAGATGAGTGTAGACGTGCTGAGCGCTGCTCCTGGGTCTGCCCTACCTAAATAAGCTCTTTAAACATCCCCGATTGCCATGAGGGGGGCGATAAACATTATTTGGACCGGCGCTTTAGTGCTCTGTCTCCCGGTGAGCTAGTGGGGTGGATACTCGTTCCTGCAGCGCAAGTTGCTCCTCATGACTCTCATAATGGGTGGAAGCCCCAAAACTTTCTGACATGGCAGCCGGCTTCTAAGCGTCCAAACCCCCCTTGCCAGTGCCAGAGGAGCAGGAGCCGTATCTGGGTGGGGAGGAGAAAGGCCAGACTCCTCCGGACGACCTAGCTGAGATCAAATCACCCCTTCGAGGGCTGGTTGCCGACTTTGCTACAATTAAACCAACCTTGAATGCCCTTGCAATGAGAATAGGGGATTTAGAGGTCAGAGCCTCTTTGCAAGAGAGGAAAACGTCAGCTCATGAGCAGGAGCTGGTGGCCTTGAGGAGGCAAGTGAAAAAACTGGAGGAGAGGGTAGACGACCAAGAATCCCGCAGCCGAAGAAATAATCTAATTTTGGCAGGCTTGCCAGAGCGGTCGGAAGGCTCAGATTGTATCACCTTTATCCAGGGGCTGTTATTTAAGGTCTTGGGCCCAATGCCCTATGGGGAGGTGTATAATATTGAGAGGGCACACCGATCCTTAAGAGAGATTCCCCCTCCAGGGGCTCGCCTCAGGGTCATCATAATGCGGTTCCTGAATTACAGAGAGAAGGTCCATGTTCTTATGAGAGCGAGAGCCCTCAAAAACCTGCATTGGAATGGAGCTGCAATTTGGTTTTTCCAAGATCAGACACCGACTATTCGGGAGAAGCAGAAAGAATACATAGATATTAAGAAAAGGCTTTATCTTGCGGGTGTGAAGTTTCGTATGCAACATCCAGCTACCTTGGTGGTCAAGCTTCAGACAGGAGACCGGAGATTCTTGACAACGAGGGATGCTGCAGAGGGTCTGAAAGCTGAATTTCCGGACTTGTTTAGGGCGACAACTTGAATCTCTAATACGGAAGATGTTGCTGGATACAGCTGAGAACTGAACTGTTTTGCTTATAAATAACATTTTGTTATAAGGCCACCGCGATAGAGTGCCTGTGTAACCCTCCTGAGGACTTTGCGTTTTTCTTGGATTTAAGGGTTTTTATGTGGGGGAGGGAAGGTGTTGGAGTTGCAAAGAAAGGGGAGGAGAAGGGGAATAATATACTCCAAATATTTGTTTTTTTTTGTAGAGGGGACAAGAAATTAGGTTCAAGTTCACTAGAGGTTTGAGGGGCCTAGGGTACGCTCTCGGTGGCTGGCTCATCTCGTTCTCGATGCTGGACAGGAGGGCGATCGGAGGATCGGGGGGTTGTTAAAGTGGGTTAGGATTTGGGGGGATGGGGAAGAGATAGAGTCCAAAGTGCATACTCTACTATATTGGCAGTCCGGGCTGGGAGGCAGGGAGGGGTATAGTATGCCTAGATGTTTATGATTAATATGGTATCCTGAAATGTTAAGGGTCTCAGAGGGAGGAAGAAGAGACTAGTGGTCTTAAAGCATATTTTGCAGCTGGGGGCTCAAATAGCTTTTTTGCAGGAAACTCATTTGTTAAAGGAAGAGTTAATGTTGTTGAAAAAGCTCTGGGTGGGTCAAGTTTTAGGAGAGGGGAATGCCAAAGCCTCAGAGGGTGTAGCGATCCTGATTGCGAAGGGCTGCCCGTTCGCCCCCCTGCGATATCAGGCGCGGGAGGATGCATGGGGAGTCTTTGTTACGGGCACTATTCTGGGGAGGTTAATAACAATAGCCTCTGTATATGGGCCTACTCCTCCTAACCCCAATTTTTTCACTTCGTTGGAACTGGATTTAGCTAGTTTTTCATCCCACCCTTTAATTATAGCAGGGGATTGGAACCTTTGCTTTAACAACCTTCTGGATAGGATACCCCCTTCTAGAAAGCCGGCCTCCAAAGCGCAGATAGCGTTGGCTAGATTCCTCAAGGTCGCCGCGTTGACAGACCCCTTTTGGCGGTTTAAGCAAGGGGATTGTAATATGACCTTTTATTCGGGGGCACATAAAATTCAAACACACATTGATTTCTTCTTGGTAAATCAGGAGGCCCTCCGAGGGGTTAAGAATTTGCTCGTCTATAGTAGAATTCTATCTGACCACTCTCCAGTTCATCTGTCTTGGGTAGTGGAGTCTGTCCAGACGAAGCCCTTCAGATGGAGGCTGGATGAATCTCTTCTTTTGGATGACAATATGTTATCTCGTCTAGAGGAAGCCCTTAAGGATATTGTTCTAACTCAGATTCCTACGCTCGATAATAAGACCTTAGCTTGGCCTACTTGTAAAGTACTATTAGGAGGAATAGGTTGAGAAAAGCCAGGGAGGAATTTATCTGGGGCGCTATTAATTCTCTCACTCCCCTGGAGGGATCTAGCGAGGAGGTGGACCGGGAACTTCAGGATTTGAGAGACGAGATGACAGGTATTTTGTACAGTAAACTGGAGGCCTGGTCCGAAAAGATCCAAGCTGAATATCTTTTACAAGGGGATTTGCCCAGTAAACTCCTTGCTACTAGAGTAAAAGAATGGGAGGCCACTCGTACAATCTCTTTTCTGGAACATCAGGGGGAGGTGATTACAGATCCGCAGGCTATGGCGGATGCTTTTGCAGACTATTTTGTAGAATTATATCAAGGGGCATCAGGTGCCACTGAGGAAAGAGTGTGGAGGTTTTTGGATGATATAAGTCTGCCAAGACTAGATCCAGCGCAAGCCCAGGCATTAGCGGTCCCTATAACAGAGGCTGAAATAAGGGATGCGATCAATACGTTGCCCAAGGGTAAAACTCCAGGACCAGATGGTCTCACTGCTCTGTTTTATAAAACTCATTCGCAAACTCTCATCCCTCTGCTCCTGGAGTTTTTTTCTAACATCATGTCAGATGGGGTTCCACATTTACCGTTATACCAGGCTTACATTACACTTATCCTCAAGCCAGAAAAACCCGGAGAATTACTAGGGAGCTATAGGCCCATTGCCCTCCTGAATCAGGACATTAAATTACTATCCAAGATACTAGCTAATAGAATATTAAAGATTGCTCCTTTAATTATTAGCCAGGATCAGGTTGGCTTTATGCCAGGTAGGGGGCCTCATGATGCCTTGCGGAAGCTCCATCATGTACTTTTGGAGGCCACTGGCTCCTCCTCAGATATGACGCTTTTTTCTTTGGATGCCGAGAAGGCCTTCGATAGGGTCTCCCACTCCTTTTTATTTGCTACTATGGAGAGGATGGGCTTCCCGGAGGGCCTTCTCAGGGGCATTAGGAATCTTTATGCCACGCCCACGGCTAGAGTCCTTTGCAACGGCTTTTTGTCAAAAGAATTTCACCTTGATAATGGGACCAGACAGGGATGTCCCCTCTCCCCAATTTTATTCAATATCTACTTGGAAACCTTGCTGAGGGCGATTCAGTCTGACCCTGAAATACGGGGGATTGTGATCAAGGGGAGGGAGTTCAAGCTCTCGGTTTTTGCAGACATTCTTTTGCACCTTCGAGACCCAGTGATGAGTTTTGGAAGGGTTCTTGAGGTTATAAATAGATTTTCAGTGGTCTCGAATTATAAATTGAACTTGAACAAGACGCAGGTTCTCCCCCTTACCCCGCATGTGTATAAGGCAGACCTGGAGTCGCTGCAGCTGAAATGGGCTCCAGATGGTATTAAATACCTTGGTATCTGGGTCACTCCTAACCTGCAGCAGGGAGTAGAGGTAAATTTGAATAATGTTCTGGTAGCAGCCAGAGCAGACTTGGGTAGGTGGAACAAGCTCCCCCTAAATCTGACGGCTAGAATGGGGTTAATCAAAATGAACCTACTGCCTAGGTTTCTGTACCCCATATATTTGTCCCCATATGATATCCCTAAAACTTGGTTCATTAGAATACAAAAATTATTTTCTGATTTCTTATGGAATTTTAAACTTCCAAGGAGGAAGCATTCGGTTCTGCGGCTTCCTTCTAGTTTGGGGGGTCTTAAAATTCCAGACCTTCGCTTGTATTATGTAGCTGGGCAATTATCTATAATGAGCCGGTGGAATAGTTCCTCTGAAGGAGAGGGTTATACTCCAATCTGGTTGCATATTGAAAGGCAAATTTTGAGGTATAAGGGTATTTCCCCTGATTCATTGCTCTTTACTAACCCGGTATATTTGCCAGAAATAGATAAAGATTCCCCAGTATTTAAGACAGTTCTGGCCTGGTGGTCCCTTTTATCCCCAGCTTGTAAAAAGCTCCAAAAGGGCTGTAGAGATCAACCTATTTTAGGTAATCCTAATATGACGATTGGCGGCCGGGTAATTAGGAGTCACTGGGCTCCGCAGCTTTCTAACCTCGTCTGGGCAGATTTTATTTTAGATGACAAAGTGGTGTTTCCCCCTCAGTGTAATGGTATTAATTTCTTTAAGAAGATTCAGGTTGCCAAAATGTTGCAGAAACTACAGAGGGAAAACTTATTCCCTCCAGGAACTCCATTTACTTGGGATAACCTTAAAGATCTTAAGTGTGCACATAGACCCCTGTCAGTGGCGTACAGTGTGCTTTTGGACTTCTTAGGTAAGGAGGTCTCTGCGAGGGTCGCATACTGGGGAAAAAAGGATACCCTTCTGAGACTGGATTGGGACGTAATTTGGAAAAGCGTGGTCTACATACCTATTCCCAAGTATAGGACCATGCAATTCTTTATATTTTCTAATTTGCACTATACCCCCGCTAAACTCTGTGCTAGGCGGCTTAGACAGACAGACCAATGTTTCAGGTGTGGATTGAGTCCGGGAGATACGTTGCATATATTTTGGGATTGTCCCAGGATATATCCGCTTTGGGTTCAGGTTAAGCAGAATATGGACCCCTTCCTAAACTATGCAGAGTTTATTTTGCCTAAGATTTGTATTTTGGGGGATATGGCCCAAATCTCACGGTTGCAGATTAGGTACCATATAGCATTGATGTCTGCTCTAATTAAAGCTTTCGTCTTGAGGCATTGGAAGAGTGATTGTATTTACACATATGACCAATGATTAGCGGACCTTATGAGGACATTAGGCAGGCTCAAGCAGCAAATGTACCGGGATGGCAGAAAAGGAACATATATTAAGAGGTGGAGAACTTTAGAGGTAATATATGCACGTCAATCTAACCTTCCCACTCATCGGTCTGTCTGTCTAAGTGTAGTTAACTGAGGTGATGGGTAAACAAACCAATAATTTTTAATATCCGCATTTGGCCTACTTGGGATGTTTTTTTTTTACTTTTTGGAAGGTCTTGTGTATCAGGTTCGATTATATGTGTATCTCAGACTGGATAGGTACTGGACTGCCAAACAAAGTCTCTTTAGGGCTCTCTCTTCCTCGGGACACAGCTGCAGGACCAACCCCATATGGTTTGTAGGGTTTTGGGTATGATAGGTCCTTTGACTTAAGTTCATCTCTTATGACTAGTGGTCTCTGTTTCATTTTAGAATGGGCAAGATTTCAATTTGAGTGTTGTTATGACAGAGCAAATGTCTAGATATGGGGGAGGGTGCGTTCTCCAGCTGTGATTGTACATAGTCACTGTACATAGTTGACCTACCCAGTTTTGGGGTGGGTACCCCCGGAACCCGGGGGGTCGTTGTATGTCTGTCTGTATCTTTCCTTTTTATTTTATTTTTTTTTAAAAAAAGAAAATCCAATAAAGATGGTTATTAAAAAAAAAAAATAAACTGTATTTTTATTGTTGGTAGAGTATTTGTATAGCGTACATAGTTTGTATGGTTTCACTATTTAATTATGGCATGGTGCCATGTATTCTATGGAGCCTTTGACATTTCTTTATTATTAAAAAAAATTTCTGTTGAAAAAAAAAAAACTTGACTGGTTTTGTTTTTAATAAATAAATCCTACTGTGCTGGAACTAGGGTTGGAACTGGCTTCCAATTCGGATGCAGCCTGCATTCAAAAATCAGGACTGCTACAAACTTGGATGCAAAGTTCCACCTGAGTCAATTCCATTTGACACAAGCACCTTGTGTCACTGTCAGGGCTTTGAAAATTGAGCCTTCTGTTTGTTTGTTTTTTGTCTTCAAAGTCCCCAGAGAGATGTGTCATCCTGGTTGGGTGAATCCTCTTGCAATCTATTGGCCTTACAGCTCACACAGAGAGGGAAGGGCACACACACTGCTCATTCTTCTCGCAGTCATTCAGTCACGTGGCTCTCATGCATTCGCCCTTCAGCTCCCCTTCTTTCTCTCCTGCTTCCTTGGCCCAGTCTCCTTTGTTTTTCCTGTCTTTCTCTCTCAAGTCACCTGCTGGCACACATTCACTCTCTGTGGCAGCAAGGAGCCCTCACAGCTGCTGCCTGTTGCCATTACAATAAGTATGCACCCCGACTGAGGCTGCAGGGAGACTAGATTATTTGAGCACTACAATAGGAGCCCCCCCAAAGCCCCTGCTGAGGCGTGGCACTACAGCGAGGAAAGAGTGAAGCTCAGTCCAGGTGGATACTTGTCAACAGTAGCTGCACAGCACAAGCTTGTTCATGGGGAAATCACTGCCACTGCCTTCAGAATGCTGAATCTCTGTGTCAGAGACATGGCGCCATAACACTTTTGTGAGCTACACCTTTACAGCACCTCACAGACAACAGTGAGAGGCAGAGTGCATTAGCCCAAGGCCAAGCCATGCCACAGTGTGTACATAGCCTGGCAGAGGATTATTTTGTTTTATTCATCATTTTTCCCCCAGATGCATCACAGGCAGCTGCTCAGCCCTGTCCCTGCTCTCCCATCTAGCAACTACCTCCCTGGTCCACCAAGCCCCATATTGCCCATGGATTCCTCCATGTTGTGGAGCCAGGAAGGGGAGGGCCATCCTCCCCCCAATCTGGAGACTCTCATCCATATTTGGGTGTCAGTAAACCAATGATGGCACTGGGCGGGGGCAGGCAGACAAGGCTTCATATAGCCTGTGACCACCATTTTCCCAGTTTTTCTCTCACTGTCCCTGCCGTTTCAATTATTTATTTATTTATTTATTGAACACATCGGAATTACAAACGTTTGAGCTGGAGACTCCTTTGCAAAGGCTCTACATCAAAATACAATTGAACTGCACAATACAAATTAAAAGAACAAGTGGATACATGAAGTACAGAGCTGGGTACAAGACATACAGAGGGCAGACAATTATACCCTGAGTCACGACAAGCAGATAAGCAAAAAACCGCATATTACACTAGGATAGTACAATAAATAACATAGAACAGCAATATATTTGAGAACACTCAGGAGCAGGTACAAGCCCATCATTTTAGAGATGAGGGGGACCACTCAGGAGGCAGATACAGACACAGTGTTTTAGAGATGGGTGAGAAGGTATGGAGGAGGAGGGGATGATGGTGGTGGGGGTTGCCGTTGGAAAAGACTTTGTCCGTGAAAGCTAGTAGGGGAAAAAGTAGGGGGTGTAAGGAGAGGAGGAGGAGTAGTGGAGGAAGGTTATAAGCAATCGCAGACACAAGAGGAGAGGAGTAGCTCTCTAAGTTTGGATTTGAAGGGGCCTAGTTTCAATTCTGAGGAGATATCTACTGGTAGGTCATTCATCCAGAGGGGACCCTATAGTAGAAAGCGTGTTGGCCCAAGGACATCCTGCAGTGAAGGACTAAGAGCAGGTCTGTTGTAGAGCTTCTGGTGGCTCTAGCTTGAGGGGCATGCTGGATTAGGTCACAGAACCCCATAGGGAAGAGACCAGCTGAGATTTTCTTGGCTATAAAGCAGGTTTTGTATATTAGTCGAGCCTCAAAGTTTAGCCAGTGTGTTAGCTTGTAGAGGTCACAAGTGTGGGTAGCATAAGTACCTGCATGTGGAGGCATACACGTGCTACAACCGTGGCCCCTCCCTTCATGCCACTTGAGCTACTAGCGCTACCTCTGGGCCTCCACTCAGGGGCCAAGTCAAGAAGACCCCCTCCCCAGGGAAAGGAGAGCTGTCCTCCAGATACTAAATCCTCTCCATCCCCAGCCGATCCCTAGTGACCCAAGCTCATTCTTGAACCTGGGTCATTGGTGTGGTGAGAGGTAAGGTGCCTAGTGCCTCAACCCTTTGGAGCTTCTCTCCATGGGGTAAGACTGGAGGGCAGGTATAAGAATCTTGACACAGTGCATAACAACCCACAGCAGGCTGATACAGTCCACCACAGTGCAGGCCTAGTCTCTGAACCCTGCTGCCATCATCCTCCCTCACAATACCGGCCCTCCAGTCTTACCCCATGAAGAGAAGGCCAGCCAAGTCCCCTTTTTCCCAAACCTCTTTCCCTGAGACCAAGACTGGGGAGGCTGAAGTGAAGTGAAGTGTCATGCTGCTGCAGCAGCTTCTCTTTGTTCTTGCCATTTCCAAGGTCAGCAGTGACAAAGCAACAAAGGGAATGGGGCAGCTGGTGAGAGGAAGCAGCAAACAACCCAGAAGCTAGACTGGATTATATTGAGGCAGGATTGCAAGCAAACAGAGGGAGACTGGCATAAAGAATGTTTTATGAAAGAGGGGCATTCTTTTTATTTTCTCTGGCACAGCCTCTAGACTGCTGGCTGGGGCTTCAGAGGTGAGGCACAGAATGCTGTGGAGATCGAAACCTCACTGGAGGAAGAGAAGGTCAGAGTGCATGTTCTTTGTTTATGTATTATGTTGCATGGGCAGCACATCCAGTATGAGAGGAGCTGTTCTGACATGCATTATAGAGCAGTACTATGTCCAGAACTGTTTCAATCTCTTTTACAGTAAGCCCTCACTCACGGTGTTGGTTACTAGCCTTTTTTTTGGATCCCTCCCACCTCTTTGGGAGGCCCTGTTCTCCTGTAGCATTTGAGGTGTTTCCGCTTTGCTGCCACCAGAGGGAGGCAGTTACAGACTCTATTTAAGCCCTGGTCCCCTGGGGCACAGAGAGAGAGAGAGAAAGATGGGGAATCGGCAGCTGTGAGTAGGGCAAGAGCCCAGGGGGCCCCCCACCAGCCTAGAGGAGTCATCATGACAGCATCAGTGCAAATGGGGTATGGTCTCTGAGGGAGGGCTGGCAGGAGTTTTGTGACAATGGAGTCCAGAAAGCAGAGTCCATCATCTGCAAGCAAGAGGGGAAGGCTGGACATAGAACGGTAACAAGGAAAGGTGCCAGAATCCCCCTATACTGCCAGGGGTCCCAGTATCCCATTTTGAAAGAGGCATTCTGGTAGTGGGGCTGTTGCAGTGGTGGCAGAAATGCAGCAGGGTTGCTGGAGGTGGCAGCTCCAGTGGGCTTTACCTGTGTGGTATGCTGCCAGGAGGAAGAGTTCAGTAAGGGGAGTGCGTTCTGGGATTTGCTATGGGGCCTGTCGTGCTCGTGTCTGGTGCAGGCCCATCAGACCTGTAAAGGGCCATAACTCCTGGGAAACAGGTATTTTGGGAAGGAGGGAACTGCCACATAAAGTCTGGTGTTGAGCCTGGAGCAGACTCAGAGAGTAAAAGGAGGAGCATGCACTGTTTTGGCTCAGGTGAACCGGTTTGGGTAAACTGTTAGAGAACAGCCACAGGAGGCTTAGGCTGCACTTAGCCCCAAGGACCCACTTTTGGCTCAGCTGGTATGGGAAGAGTAAGGCACTCCCCCACTAGGAGGTTAAAGGACAGAAAAAGGGTTATCAGAAGGGAAATCTGGTTCAAATATCTATGAGATCTCTGCCCAGGGAAAAGAACATGTGAAACCAGAGTGGTCTATATTCTAGGCTGTGAGAAGTAAAATCTGTGGTTGCTGTGGCCTTCTCATGTATGATCCATGAAAGCTGCTGTACTCATGTTCCCCTGATCTGTCAGCCCCAAGGAGGTGCTCCAGGTTTATGTGATAATGGTGAACGCCTAAAGGCGATTATCGTTATCACTCAGTCAGAGTGCCGAAAACATTTTCAGCACTCTGACAACCCCGGCACCTCAGGACAATGGTGCCAGGACAATATTTTACTGATTTCTGTGGAGGGGTTGTGCCCCTCATACCTCCCCCCATGGCAGACTTCACCCCTCACCCCCCCACTTAAGGATTCTCAATTTCAGGGGGGGGGTGCATGTCAGGGAGGGGTGAAAGCAGGAAAAAAAAAGGTTCAGGCCAGGTGCAATGAAATTGCACCAGCACCCGGTTCCTCTCCCACCATATCCACTCGCCAACCCCGATGCCATGACACAGCTCGGCCAGCCACCGCAGCGCCACCTCCTACAGCCTCTCCACCCCCCCTCCCAGCTCATGCTTGCCGTGCTTGTTCCCACCCCACACAAACATATAGCGACATCCTGTTGCCCAGTTCGCCCACAGCCTCATCCAGTCAGTCTACCCTCCCCATCGCCATGCCGGAGAGGAGTTGCCATAACGGATTACACCCTTCCTCATGTGCCCACCTCACAGGTTACCAGCTGCTCCTAGTTATTTAATTTCTGGATGCAATCATTTCACATCCAAAATAAAGAGTTTATAGTTCCTGTGCCATGACTTTGGCTGTGGTGAGTGATTATTTTAATGAATTAAATCCACTTGCCCAAAATTATTTCTTGCTTCTGAGAAAATGCCAGGTGCCTTCCTGCCCCCCCCACTCAGAGCGAGAGCTGCTTCAAGGGTAAAGGAAGGCCTGCATGAGTGAGGAGACATCTTCAGGTAGGGCCTCCCTTTTCTCCATTTTGTATGAAAGAGTCAGGAAGATTTCTGGTCTATGCCCCCCCTTTTCTATAACATTGGGACTCCTAGAAAAAGTGGAGGATCAGGGGTGGGTTATAGATGTGGGGGCTCATCCAGGATTCCTTTGCCTGCACTAAAGAAAAAAAACAGTGGCACTGCTGATGTGGGGGAGCTGGAGGGGCCAGCCGTGGTGCAGGGCCCGCTGGTTGATTGAGCAGTTTAGTAGGCGGCAGTGCATGGTAGCAAGCTCCTTGAGGACATGGCTGTCTCACAGTGGCACCTCTATGCATGGAACTAGGTCAGGTGGTGCAGGAGGACTTTTGTGATTGATTGGCTCAGTGGAAGTAACTGGAAGGGAGCTGATGGAGGCGCCATTTTGTTCAGGTCAGCAAAAGGAGTGGACAAGAGAGCAGAGGTGTTTTAGATAAATAAACAAGAAAAAGACTGTTCGATCAAGACAACATTGCAGAAAGATTTGTGTTGGAGGAGGAGTCCCATGTTACAGTACTGACCTCCCTGCTTACTTGGTTATGAAATTCTGCAAGGAGGGGAAAGTCCATGGAGAGGTGTGTGCGATGCGGCTATCATGGAGAAGGGGTTGTAAAACTACCACTATATTTCATTTGCTCCAGTGCTATGCCAGGGATTCTATTTGAAGGTACACCGTTTAGGTACCCCTGGCACTACCTCACTAGTGCATCAGTGGGCATGGCCTCCCTACTCTCTCAGGGAAGCCTGAACCTGGGAGCTGAGGTGAAGTTGGAGGTGCAGCCAAGTGAAGAGATGGCAGCAGAGATCAAGCAGGAGACTCCAGAAGTCAAAACTGAGATTGTGGAGGAGCCATTGGAGGGCAGCAAGGGTGAGCATAGCCATTTGCCCAGCTCTGCTTCATTGGCTGTCAACTATTCCCCATGGCAGAGGGAGATGCAGGGGTCTGCAAATGTCAGCTGGTGACCCCCTAGGCCCTAGGGGGTAACCCATGGGATCCCTTCCTGGCAATGGTGTTCTCAGGGTTGCGATGCAAGGTGAGGCTCCTCCACCTTATACCCCATGACCTGTTGTGAAGGTAGAGCCCAGGGAAGAGGAGATTTGGGAAAAGACTACTCCGTTGATCAGTGAAGGACAACTGAAATGCTGTAAATTTGATGACTATGAAATTCAAAGAACAATCCCATGGCCTTATAATTGGCCTGCCATTACCTTACTAGATAATATCCTGTGCCTGGTGGTGCAGTGCAAAATTCTCAGGGAAAGGATGGATGACATTTTAAGGAGTGACCTGGCCAACGTCGTGTAGTGAACCCAGGTGTGGTTGGAGCCGGGGGCCACCTGGTGCACCATCATGAGGGATCTACCTAAGTGATCCAAAGCCAAGTGCTGGGTGAGGAGAAGAATACATATGGAATACCCCACTGCAGAGTATCCCTACATTCCAGAGTGGCTGTGGGACACTATTGAAGAAAAGAGATCAGACTAGTTGCTCAGAGGGATGCTCAACAAGCTACAGTCATGGCCTGGATGTTCTGGGCATGCCACTCAGCAAGTTATTCAGAAGGCCAGAGCAATGTGTTTTTCTACCCCCTGGGCCAGTCTGATCCTATTTAAGCACTTTATCTTAGTGCAGGGTCTAGCTGGATGCAGAATGAAGTACTATGTCATCCCCAAGGACTCTATCAGGGATGAAAGAACAAAACCAGATCCAGATTACTATCCCCCCCCCCCCCAGGGCTCTGGGCCCCTATTTGAAATCAGGAGAGACTGTGAGCTTCCAGTAATTGCCAGGACTGTCCTTTTTTTTTCCTTTTGGGATGTTCAAAGAAGATTGTTTGAAAGTATAAACTGTTCATGACTACAAAAAGTAATGTGCTTAGGGGAGGAACTGTAATGTTTTGAAGATCTGAGACTGTGGCTGATTTCCCCATCCTCCCTTGAAACTGTAAAGTTGTGTTTTGTTCTTTAGAAAAAGAAAAAAACACGTCTTTAAAAATATGAATGTCAAAATAGAGTTGTGACTGCTCCCATTTGGAGTGGTCAAATGATAATCTTTTCAGTACATCTGCTACCTCTGTATGGGTAGAGACTGATTGCGAGTGTGAATGGTGTGTGAGTGTATGGGCAAGCTCAAAAGATAAACAGTTACAGATTTAATCTGCATGTTTATGTGGTTACCAGTTGGTTAAGATATTTGAAAAGAGAGCTTGACTAGAGCAAGAAGTAGCTTACCAGTTTAAAGAAAATTTTTTATTAACTTTAATTTTATGAAAGTGATTAAAATGTTGATAGTAGTAGAAATGTTTTTGACCAAACTTGCTCCACTGAGTGGTAGGTAGGCGTTTAGGTGGGTGGGGGTTAGGTGTACCAGGGGTGCCTCCGGGTTGGGTGCGGAGCATGCATACTCACCTAGAACTGGCAGGGCCTCTTGAAGATGATGTTGTTGCCCCATTTCCAGGAGAAAATGGTTTAAAGGGAGGGCCGAGTGTAAGCCTCTCCTTATGGAATGGGCTTACTAGTCATTATTTTGGATCCTCCCCCCCCCCCCGGTAGGGCCCTGTTCTCCTATAGTGTTTGAGGCATTTTCGCTTTGATGCCACCAGGGGGCAGTGACTGCAACCTCTATGTAAGTCCTGTTCCCCCGGGGTAGGAAGAGAGATGGGAAGTCAATCGCTGTGAGTAGAGCAAGTGCCCGGGGCCCCCCCCCGGCCTAGAAGAGTTGGCATGGCAGTATTGATGCAACGCGGGGTATGGTCTCTGAGGGAGGGCTGGCAGGAGTTTTGCAGCCGTGGGGTCTGGGAAGTGGTGTCCATCATCTGCAAGCAAGAGGGAGAGGCTGGAAGTGGAATGGTAACAAGGAAAGGTACCAGAATCCCTTTATACTGCAGGGGTCCTGGAATCCCATTTTGAAAGAGGCATCCTGGTAGTGGGGCTGTCGCAGTGGTGGCAGGACTGCAGCAGGGTCACTGGAGGTGGCAGCTCAAGTGGGCTTTACCCATGTGGCACGTTGCCAAGAGGAAGAGTTCAGTAAGAGGAGTGTGTTCTGGGATTCACTATGGGGCCTGCCGTGCTCGTGTCTGGAGCAGGCTCATCAGATCTATTAAGGGCCATAACTCCTGGGAAACAGGTATTTGGGGAAGGAGGGACCTGCTGCATAAAGCCTGATGTTCAGCCTGGAGTAGACTCAGAGAGAACAAGCATTTGTCAATGCCGAATGTTGTCGCACTGGCATTGGCAGTGGCAGTGGTGGAGCTAGAGATGCATAGCGCTGTTATTTTGTTAATGTGTCCCAAAAGGTGATTTTGCACAGCAAGCATGCGTTTTGGGCAGGCTGTGAAAAATGGCAGCTGGACTGTTGATAAGGAGGTGTGCACAAATGCCAGTGGGGAAAATGTTGCATGAAAGTATAGCAGATTGACAAAGTTACAAGGGTGCGTGGAAACTGCACAATGCACGCTTGCAACACAGTCACTTTAGGGACTTTCGGCACCAAATTTTCAACATAGGCATTTTAGAACCTCTGCTCATAAATAGTGTCACTGTCATTTCCTCAAACTGTCCCGAAAACTAATTTCACACAGTGACCTTGCAGTTCTGCGTCGGACGTGCGAAAACACATTTCAGCCAGCTGTACTGTTCATGAGGAGGTATGGAAAAATGCTAATGATGAACAGCTGGAGTGAGACTATTACAAATTCAGAAAGTCACGAGTGTGCGTGCAAACTGCACAACGCGCGCTCATAAAACACTCATTTTATTGACTTTCTTCCCCAAATTTTAAACATAGGCATTTTAGGACATCTGCTAATGAACAGTGTCACTGTCATTTTCATAATGTGTCTCGAACACGGACTTTCCACAGCGACCACGCTATTCTGCGCCGGAACTGCAAAAACAGATTTTGATCAGGATGTGAAAAATGACAGCTGTATTGTTCATTAGGAGGTGCAGAACAATTGCACTGTTGAAAATCTGGAGTGAAAATATTACAAGTTTGCTAACTTACCAGTGTGCGTGCAAACCGCACAATGCACACTTGTAACACAGTCATTTTATGGACTATTGTCACCAAATTTTTAACACAGGCATTTTAGGACCTCTGCTCATGAACAGTGTCACTTTCATTTTTGTAATTTGTCCCAAACACTGATTTCTCACAGCAACTGCGCTATTCTGCACCACAAGTGCGAAAACACATTTCGGCCAGGATGTGAAAAATGACAGCTGTACAGGTCACAAGAAGGTGTGATAAAATGCCAATGTTGAGAATCTGGCATGAAAATATTGCGAATTCACTAACATACGAGCGTCTGTAGCAACTGCGCAACACACGCTCATAAAACAGTCATTTGTTTGGCTTTTTCCCACCAAATTTGCAACATAGGCTTTTTGAGAGCCCCCTTCATGAACAGTGGCACTGTCATTTCATTACTCTGTCCTGAAAGATGATTCCATGCAGTAACTGCGAAATCACCTTTCGGAACAGAATAATGCCATGACTGTGTAAGAATTCATGAGGAGGGGTCCCAAAAACCCCAAGTTGAAAGTTTGGGGCCAAAATTCCAAAAAATGCCTGAGATATGCATCAAAGTTGAAAAAACCCTATTTATTACATTATACAGCTTACCAGCATTTCCTTAGTTCGCGGTCGACTTTGAGGAGTGCAGACGTGTTCCCAGTCCACCGAAGATCATCGCACCGGGCCCCGGAGGTAAGTATGGGGTGATGGGGGTGTGGGGAGGCAGGGTGTGCAGAGGGTGGATGTGGGTGAGGGGCAGGGAGACTATGGGGGACCATTTTCGTTTTACAGGTGAAAAAAAAAAAACATTGCAGGACAGTTTTTTTGTTTTAGGGGATTTGACACGCTGGGGTGGACTCCCAGCATGAAACCTAACTGTTTTAGGGGAATCTGTAGCAGACAGGGGATCGGGCACCCTTGTCAGCACACAACTGGGGGGGAGGCATTTATGCCAACAGGGATTGAACACCCCCATCAGCACACAAAGAAAGCGGGGGGGTGCCAAGCCAAGGGGAATTGGGCACTCCCTCAGCATTTAACAATGGGAGGTTCTTTATGTTGACGGGGAGTGGGATCCCTCTTTGGCACACAAGTAAAGGGGGGGTTAGAGCCAAGGGGGATTGACTACCCCCTCGGCATATAACAAATGGGGGGGAGGTGATTTATGCCAATGGGGAGTTGTCTCCCCTGACAGCAGTACAGAGGGGCAGGGTTACTCAACAGGGGGATTTGGCACCCCCAAAGTCGGCAGTTTGGCAGCCACTGTGCCGCCGTGCTCATAATATCAGCGAGCATGTCCAAGGAAGGTCCGCTGCATTTGACAAGCTTTGCTTGGATTGCAGCGGACCTTTTCTTAGATGTGCTCACCACATTATGTATGCATGCAGGTGTGGTGTGGTGTGGTGTGGTGCTGGCATGCAGGCTGATTGGGGAATGAGGGATGCACCTACTGGTGTGTGCCCTGCATTCGTCCAACAGCGACCGCACCTCCAAAGCTGCACTGCAGCAAGATGTTGGCTGTGCAAGTGTGCCAACATAAAAAGGAGGAGCATGCACTGTTTTGGCTTAGGTGAGCTGGTTTGGGTAAACTGTTTGGGAGCAGCCGCAGGAGGCTTAGGCTGCACTTCACCCCGAGGTCCCACTTTTCACTTGGCTGGCATGGGAGGTGTAAGGCACTCCCCTGCTAGGCAGTTAACGTATAGAAAAAAATGTTATCAGAAGGGAAGTCTGATTTGAATATTTATTTTTTTCACTTTGTCTTTTTATTGAAATTCGAGTATATAAGAAAGCACACATCTAATACAATAGAAGACTATCCTCCATGTAAGGTATAAAATATCACTTAACAAAGCAGTATTTAGGGTCAACATATTGGAGAAGCCTTATATACATGTATTGATAATAAAACACAAATGTAGACAGAATGTAATTGGACAGCAGAAGGGTTACAATCAATAGGGTATTATAGGATCAGAAATAGCAACCATGTACAAAATACATGCTAGGGCAGACTATGGCAAGGCATTCAATAAATTGCTAAAAGTGATAAATGTGGTAATATGAACAATGTTCAGTAATGGAGAGGTGAAGATAAGAGAAAAGTGTACAAGGAAAGAAAGAAGAGAGGAAAAAGCAAGGAAGACGGGAAGGAGAGAGGGAGAAAACAGGGAAGAAGGGAAAAAAGAGGCAAAATCTGTGCACAAAAGTTTCGAGAAAACCTAATCTGAGCACAAAATAAGAAGGAGGGCTAAATATCCCTAAAAATTAAGGTCTAGAACTAGGTTCAATGTACTTGAAGTAATCCTGCCAACATCTGTCATATACAGTGAGTCAGTTATGAGTAACGTGAGATAATCGGTCTAGGGAGGCATACTGAGAGAGACTCTGAAGAACATCTGAACGAGAAGGCACCAGAGTTGATTTCCATTTCATAAGAATCAGACATTTGACCAGAAGAGAAAGTATGTTTAGCCATCTAAAATGTGCATGTGAGAGGAGAGAGCTATTGGGGATAAGGATGCCTAGAAGGAATAGCTTGGGGTCAAAAGGTAGTTTTTGTCCTGTTACTCTGGAGGCAAGTAAACAGACTTTATGCCAGAGCTTATTAATTGGAGCGCAAGACCACAAGATATGAAGTAGATCCCCACTGGCCAAATTGCAGCACCAGCAATTATTATTATTTAATAGGCCCATATGTTGAAGCACAGAGGGGCTTCTATACCAAAGATGTAGGATTTTAGTTTGTATTAAAGAACTACAGGCATCTTTAAAGGTATTATGTGCAACACACCAACAATTACTCCATTGTGCGTCTGAAATATTGTAGTTAAGAAGAGTACTCCATTTATTTTTGGCCTGTATAGACTGATGTAGTAGATTATCAATAATGTCTTTGTAATTGGAGCTATTTAATTTTACTCATAAATTAGTCCGGTACAAGATGTATGGGTTTAGAAGAGTATGCCTATACACAAAACTAGAGAGAGAGAGAGAGAGAGTTATAAACTGCCCGAATTTGTAAAAACTTCCATAAGTCCTGTTTAGGAAGTTTCCTTGTGACCTGCAAGTCTGAGAATGATCTAAGAGTGAGTGAATTCTAGTCCAAGATATCTCAGAGAAAGAAAATGCCTTTGTTTCTCCATGTATGACAGAAAATTGGGTGATCTTCTAGAGTGAGCAGTGGATTGCCCCATAAGGGGGCATAAAACCAGGGTGTTGGATTGGATTTCAGGAATTTGTGGGTTAGTTTCCAATAAAGAACAGAGGATAATATAGTCGGGTGAGATTTTAGTTTAGAGGAAAAGGGATTAAAAATGAAGGAAGTGGGAACTCCTCCCCGGCACAATGCGGATTCCATTGCAACCCATAGCGGTGAGTGAGGGGAGGGTTTCTGAAACCATTTAATGGTTTGGGCCATTCGGAAAGCCCAGAGGTAGCCTTTGAACCAGGGGAGTCCGAATCCTCCTTTTTTCCAATGTGATTGAAGTTTGTTGTGGTTAAATCTCAGTGATTTCCCATCCCAGATAAAGTTACCTATTTATCAACTTTAGCAAAAAAGGAGCATGGTAAGACTAAAGGAATATTGACAAAGAGGTAAAGAATCTTGGGAGAAATGGATATCTTCCTGGCTGCAATTTTCCCCATGAAAGAGAGATTACGAAGCTTCCACCTGTCCAGAATTGTTTTGATGTTATCAAATAAGGGGTTAAAGTTAATGTCCCATATCTTCCCTAAGTTACTAGTAATTTTGATTCCTAGATATGTTATACCCTGTGGTGACCAGCGGAATCCAAGAGGTATGTTCATAAAGGCTTTACAGTGGTCGTTAAGGGGCATAGTTTGTGGTTTGCCATAATTCAAAGCAAGGCCAGAAATTTTAGTAAAATTATCAAGCAAATCAACCAACAGGGGCCCAGCCTCATTAAGGTTTTCAAGTAAGATTAAGAGGTCATCCACGTAGGAGAGAGAAACATATCTTGAATTGCTCACAGGTATGCCCATAATGCCAGAAGATTGGCGTAAACAAGCAGTCAGTGGTTCCATGGCTAAAATAAACAGGGAAGGTGACAGTGGACAGTCTTGTCTAGTTCCCCTTGCTAGATGAAAGTAAAAGGAAAAGGTGGAATTAGTAAGTACTTTAGCAACAGGAGAGTTATATAATAGCTTGATCCAGGAGCAAAAGGTATGAGAAAGACTGAAATAAGAAAAAACTTGATGAATGTAGTCCCAGTTTAAGGAATCAAAGGCCTTCTCAAAATCAATAGCTATGGCTGCAGCTGGTGTCTTGAGGGATTTGGCTTTGTGAATTAAATTAAATAGGGAACGTAGGTTATCAGAACCAGATCTATGTTTAATAAAACCAGCTTGTGAACAGTGAGTTAGCTTGGGAATCAAGGATTCAAGTTGAGAAGTTAGTAGTTTAGCAAATATCTTCCCATCTGTGTTTAATAAAGAGATGGGCCTGTAACTTGCAGGGTGAGTAGGGTCTTTTTCTTTCTTAGGGATGAGGGTTATGATTGCGATGGTGCAAGATGGGGGAAGCTTGCCAGTATTGAAAGCTTCTTGATAAACATTAAGAAGAAGGAGGTATAAGGTGTCGGAAAACGTTTTATAGAACCCGACAGGGAATCCCCAGGGGATTTGCCGGATTTCAAGGAAGACAACACTTTCTGGATTTCCTGAAGCTAGAAAGGTTCATCTAAAGAATTTGTTTCAAGAGTAGAAAGATGAGGAAGATGTAACGATTTAAGGAACTGTTGAATTTGTAAAGTAGATGGAGGATTTGTGTTATAGTTTTTGATAAAAGGTTTTCATGATACGATTTATAGAGGGGTTGTCGGAGTGAATCGTACCCTGTTCATCTTTTAGGCTTAGGATGTGTCATTCCATTTGTTGTGCTTTGAGCTGGTAAGAGAGGAGTTTGCCATTTTTATTGCTGTGTTCCCAAAACTTATATTTAAGTTTAAACAAGGCCAGTTCGGTTTTACGAAAAATTAATTTGTTAATTTTAGCTCTAAGTTGAAGAATTTCAAGATGAAGTTGAGAATCAGGACAGTGCTTATTAGAAGAAAAGTATAAATTCTCTGTAGCCTGAAGAGATTTTTCCAAGTCAGCCAGCTGTTGTTCACTTACTCTTTTCCTATGTGCAGCATAACTGATCGTTTTCCCTCGAATCACAGCTTTAAGAGCTTCCCATACAGAGGACATAGAAGATTCGGTTGGGGCATTGTGAAAGAGGAAGTCCTGAATTTGTGCTTTGATCATGGGTAAGAAATTGGGATCCTTGAGAAGGAGAGGGTCCAGCCACCAGTAAGAAGATTTAGGTGCTAATGGGCCCCACAAAAGTTGCAATTTGACAGCGGAATGGTCCGAGATTATGAAGGGAGAGATGGATGAATCAATAGTTGTTTCCATTATAACAGGAGAGGCTAACCAGTAGTCAGTTCTAGTGTATGTCATATGTAGAAAGGAGTAAAAAGTAAATTCTCAATCACGGGGGTGAAGGAGGCGCCATACATCAGCTAATCCAACGTCTTGCATTAGTAATGAGAGGGCTTTAATACTTCTAGGGTGGGCCTCTGTAGTGGGGCTACTTCCATCAATGCTGGCTTCTAAAGCTAAGTTAAGATCCCCTCCAAGAATAACTGGTATATTATCAGTGTTAAAGGATAGAATCTGTTGAGCTTAATTATAAAAAAACTCCGGGAAATGAGAGTTGTGTGCATAGACATTAACAAGCAGAAGAGGACCAGAGTTGGTATTAAGTTTGACCATCACCCATCTGCTGTCAGTATCGGAAACAGAGTTTACAAGGGACCATTTGAGACTCTTATGAATAAGAATAGCAACTCCTCTTTTTTTTTTGAGGTATAGGATGATTCGTAGATCTGATCGACCCAATCTTTTTTGAGTCTATTTTTTATTTTTTTTATTTATTTGTTTGACCAAGTATAGCACACTAAGCTGGAAGCCTTTTTACAGGAGTGACCTGGGAGCACAAGGAGGTTAAGTGACTTGCTCAGGGTCACACAGTATGCAAGTGGAAGCTGTGGGATTCAAACCCAGGTTTGGTCTGCTGGATGTCACCAGATTTGCAGCTCAGAGCCTTAGACCACTACTGCCTCCTAACATCCTCTGCTAATAATTTTGTTTCTTGAAAGAAAGCAATTTGTGTTTTATGTTTTTTGAGATGTGAAAGAATTTGTTTCCGCTTACCAGGAGAATTAAGTCCCTTCACATTCCATGTATGTAAAAGTATGTCACTCAAATTGTTAGTGTTAAAGAAAGGGAATAATCACTAGAGTGTGAAGGGACAAATAAATGAGACAGCGGATGATTAGAATACAATATAGAGAGCTTACGTATATGTAGAGAGTGGCAGGAACATTCAAGCCAAAAATGTGAGATGTATGATACATGAGTAGCACAGATATCGTATTAAAGTTAGAATAGAGATGGGGAAGGAGAAAAGTCATTAACAACAACAACAATACTAGTAAGCTAAATAAAGAAAACATTTTATGGGTGTGAGGAGATATGAGCCAGCCAACTGGCTAAGAGACTCTCTCACCACACTCTGGGGCGTTGATGTAGGGAGGAAACTAGGGAGGACCGGTTATAAATATTGTCCCAAACCTAAGTCTGATCCCAGTAATACAATAAAGTAAGTATTCCTGAAAAGCTAAACTCAAAGGGAATAATACCAAGAAAGGCAGGGGACTGTAATAACCTCAGCTTAACTCTAAGCTAACAGGACAAGGTATAAGGATAAAGTTAAACACCAGAACTTATTTATAAACATTAGTAGTAATAGTACAAGATATACCAACTCGAAATAACAGTAAATTAAAGAACCATATACGAGATGCCAGTACAGCCTAGACATAGAGCAAGGAATTCAGGGAGCCAGGTGGAATGCAAATGAACAAATATAAAAGGAAAAGTAGATCATTACCACATTAGGGTGACTCTGAGTATACGTTGCAGTGTAACAGAATAAGTACATAATAAATACAATATTGAGGGGGAAAGAAGAAAGGGGAGGTAAATTTAAGCCCTTACGCCCTGAGCCAAATGCAAATTGGGATTAAGTGGAGAGGTACAGGTTTCGGAGATAACTGTTGACCGAAGAGATAGTCGTAGTAAAGATCAGCTCTGATTACTCGAAAATCACCTAAGTAGGTGTTTTGTGGGGTGACTAGGTCTAGAAGACTAGGCCCAGTGAGCCTCAAAATAGGAAGGACCACACTGCAGTGGATTTCTATAATATCTGTAGGCTTCGAGTAAAATAAGGAGCATAAGGAAGATGTAGATTGACAATCCTTTGCAACAGTACACCAAACATAGCCCACCTCTTTGAGTGTTAATGATAGTTCCATATTGTAAACAGGAGGTAGTAAGAATAATGGAGCAGAGGGAAGGAGCTAGATTAAATGTAGTTGCCAATAATACTTAAGAATTTGTCATCAGGAGAGGGAAGGGGTAAGTTGCCTTGCAATATATAATAATTCACATATGAAAAAAGAAAAGGCAATAATCAGGATGCATACCAATTGAAGAAATGCAACTGAACAGCCAAAAGACTATAAAGTTGATGCACTGCTAAATTGGGAGAGTAAAAGGCTAGATACAGAGAGCCTGTATAGTGAGGTAATGTATAAGATCTAACATTAAAATACTGGGTTAGAAAAGCATTGTTGATATACCAAAGTTCCCTTGAAGACCTTTAAGCTGCTTGTTTAAACACTGCAACAAAAAGTAAATTGATCATGCCACGATGTACAGACTGCTTTCTGCACCCACCGGGAGTGAAAGCAACCAGGTAGCACAGACTGTAGAGCGGGCGGCAAGGCAGAAAAAGTGTGCTGGCACTCCCTTTAAGTATCCTGGAAGCAAAACCTACCAAGATATGGCAACTGTGACCATATTACTAATCAAATCCTGAACCAGAAGTCCTCCCCTGAATCTGGAGAGCGGACCCCTGCTACTCAGCCCAATCAAGCAGCTCTCCTCGCCCGCCTCAGAGGTCGTGAGGGCAGAATCCTGAACCAGAAGCCCTTCCCTGAATCTGGAGAGCAGACCTCCACTACTCAGCCCAATCAAGCAGCTCTCCTCGCCCACCTCAGAGGTTGTGAGGGCAGAATCCTGAACCAGAAGCCCTCCCCCGGATCTGGAGAGCGGACCCCTGCTACTCAGCCCAATCAAGCAGCTCTTCTCGCCCGCTTCGGAGGTCATGAGGGCAGAACCCTGAACCAGAAGCCCTTCCCCGAATCTAGAGAGCGGACCCCCGCTACTCAGCCCAGTCAAGCAGGTACAACATCTCAGCTCGGCAAGCAGATCAGCACTGAGCAATTTGGGCAGCAAATTTGAATCTGGCCCACGCCAAGTCGGAAATGGACTGTGTCTAATTTACCCTCGCTGCCTTGCACTACACATGGTGGCTTTCAGCCAGCAGGTGCTTGTAACTTAAATTTAATTTAAGCTGCTACTCTTGTTAGTCTTGCCTAAACCCTCAGGATTTAAGCTTTCAGTTTGCTCGTACATGCTACTTTAGCACTCTGCCTGTAACTAAAGGTTCTTAAAGCAATTGTGCAGCTATTTCTGTATCTCTGAGTGAGATAAATGCTGTATTTAGTTTATTCTCTGTACACTGAATTTTAAAGCAGCCTGCAGTTATTTTTATATTCTTTTTGTAATCTCTGAGTTTAAAAGGAAGTTTAAACCTTTGCTAGGACTTGTTTTAAGCTTAAGGCAAGTCAATCAAGTGACGCAGATAAGAGCCAGCCCATTCCTCTTTCAACCTTACTTAATCCTGCTCCCTCTTTATTTTCCCCCAGCTCTCTTCACCTGCCTCGGAGGTTGTGAGGGCAGAATCGTGAACCAGAAGCCCTCCTATGAATCTGGAGAGTGGATCCCTGCTACTCAGCCCTATCAAGTAGGTACGGCATCTCAGCTCGGCAAGCAGCTCAGCATTGAGCAAACCCCGCTGATGCTTCACGTCAGCTACCCCACCACCCCAACCTTGGCAAACTTTTCTTTATATAGGAGAAATCACATGCTATTACAAACCTATCAGCCCACTTTCCCATTTGCAGGCTATTCCCTTCAACCAATAGTGGCCGCTACATCCACTAAAAACAAATACAAATACAAAATCTCCCTCGTTTTGCTTTCCCTCCACAATGCTACTGCTTCTCTTATCTTCCTTCATTATTGTCATCCCCTGTGAATTCCTCCCCCCAGCTTCCTACCCTGAGCTGCTGGGCTATAGGGCACCAAGCATCAGATTGCCAATTAACACCTATACCTCCTCTACCAAGGATGACACTCTCCCTGTCTGCCTCCTCCACACAGTATCAGTTGGTTCCACCTTACTGCCACCCACCTTCCAAATTATCCACTTCATCCTATTGCCCCTTGCTCAGAGGCCAACGGCTCCTTTTACTAAGCCACATACCTCCACCCATAAGCTTCACTGGGCTGTGCATAATACCAAACTCCTGATCACATTACTGTTACTCCTTGCAGGTGATGTTGAGCCAAACCCTGGACCTGTTCATTACACACCTAACCCCACCTTGCCAATCCAACTCTCATTCAGCCTAAGAATGAGCCACCTAAATATCTGCAGCCTCCTTCGAAAAATTACCCTACTTCTGGCCCTCACCATGTCCCTCCGGCCAGAGATACTAATTATCTCTGAAACCTGGCTGAAGTCCCACAACACTGACTCGGAATTCTCTACACCTGGCTATTCTTTCATCTGTCATGACCACAAGGGAAATAAAAAAGGGGGCATCATTACCAAGTACATTGTCTCCACAACCCAATTCTCTCAGGTCCCCTTGTCTTCACTGTCAGAGTCCATTGATGCACTAATGGTAAAAATCTCCCTCCCCACTCTACTCAGATTTACATTGCAGGCACCTACTGCACACCTGACTCCAATACACCTGCTATACTGGACCACCTAGGCACATTGATCTCTCTGGCCTCTGAGGGCGAGCTCCATATACTAGGGGACTTTAACCAGAACTGGCAAGCCGTGGCCAACTCTAAGCTTTGTGACAAAGTGGCTGCTTTAAACCTAGTACAACAAATCTTAGAACCCACTCAGTTAAACCAAAAAACATTGAATCACACCTCCCTGGACTGGTCCCTCACCTCACACCCTCATAGGATCCTCGCCTCCAGCCTCCTACCCAATGCCTTAAGTGACCATCATGGCACCTGTTCTGTAAGAAAAATTTACATACCTAAAGCACCTCCTCCCCAAATCCTAATGACTAGATCCTACAAGTCCCTGGACCTCTCTGCACTACTTAATGACTTGGCCAATACCGACTGGTCATTCCTCAACTGATCCACCTCCATTGATGAGGCTCTGGTGTTCTTTAAGTCCAACTTCTCTGCCATCTGGGATTACCACGCCCCCCCCCTAAGGAGTACCAGAGTCAGAGGCGCACACCTCCCCTGGATCTCAACTAAAATCACAGCCCACCTCAGGAATAGGGATAAAGCCTGGAAAGCCTGCAAATCTTCCAGCTCACCAACCAACCTCCAGTCATATCGCACATTATGCAACTCATGCACTAAGAAAATACACCAAGCTAAAGCTAATTACTTCAAAGCCTCTTTCGCCTCCACCTCACATCAGCCGGCCAAATTCTGGAAAGTGGTAAAATCGCTTCTCAGTCCTCCTTCGCAGCCCCCCACTCCTACCCTACTGGTAGGAGGACTTACCATCACAGACCCACCAGCTGTGGCATCACAGCTCAACTCTCACTTTACAAATTGCCACGCAACTATCCTGCTCTCTCTCCTTGTCCTACACTGCAACTCAGTGTTACCTCCCCTGTCAATGACACACCTACAACGCACTCATTCTCATTTCAGCCCATTACCCAGGATGAGGTATATAATGCATTTATTGCCCTTAATCTCAACAAGGGCAAATGCCCAACAGGGTTGGACTCCAAAATGCTCCACCTCTCAGCCCCCGCAATAGCAAAACCCCTGACCGCCCTATTCAACCTATCCTTCTCCCTTGTTGAAGTCCCCTCTAAATGGAAACATGCCACTGCAATCCCCCTTCACAAGGGTGGAGATGCCTCTGACCCAAACAATTATCATCTTATTTTCCAATTACCCATTCTGCAAAACTCCAAGAGCGCCTAGTACTCTCTCGTCTATCACCCTTCCTTGATTCCTCCTCTTTCTTCACCCCTACCAGTCTGGCTTTCAGAAATCCCACTCAACCACCTCCTCCCTTCTCAGGCTCACTGACTCCATTCTCACTGGTATGGATGTTGGCCACATCACAGCTGCCATTTTCATTGACCTAGCCAAAGCATTCAACACCGTCTCCCACTCACTACTCCTGATCAAACTCTCCAATGCTGGGCTGACTAGCTGGGCCACCAGTTGGTTCCACTCATACCTTGTAGACAAGTCCCAATTAGTCAGAGACAGCTCTGCCACCTCAGCCCCCCTCCCTGTCACTGCTGGGGTACCGCAAGGCTCCGTCCTGGACCCCCTCCTGTTCTCTGTCTTTTTAAATGATCTGCTGTCTGCCTGCCCTTACACCTCCATTCACATGTATGCAGATGATACCGTGCTGTATACATCAGGCCCCTGAACCACAAAAGTAATGACCAGATAATATGATAAACCAGATAGTGTGCCTCCCCACAATCGATGAAATTGTGATGATCATACAATTATTGCATCCGACCAACTGTAGTTTGGATCCGGGCCCCACACGTCTCTTAGTGGGGTGTGTGGATAAAATCGGCCACATCCTTGCTGAGATAGTCTGGAGGTCCTTGGAGAGGGGGAATTTTCCAAATCCTCTAAAGGAGGCTGTGGTCCAGCTCCTGCTTAAGAAGTCCTCCTTGGACCCGGACTGCCTGGCAAACTACAGGCCTGTCTCTAACTTACCCTTTGTGGGTAAAGTTATTGAGAAGGTGGTTGCATTGCAGTTAGATGAACATTTGACCAGCCACAATGTCTATGATTCTCACCAGTCCGGATTTAGAAAAAAACATAGTACCGAGACAGTTCTGGTTCGGGTGCTAAATGACCTCCTAATAGCGAGAGATCGAAGATTTCATTCCATTCTGGTCCTTCTAGATCTCTCTGCAGCATTTGATACTGTGGACCATGGTGTGCTATTGGAACGCTTGTGGTCTATCTGTGGACTGTCTGGTACAGTCCTCAGTTGGTTTCGATCTTACCTCGAGGGTAGGACTCAGAGAGTGGTGTCCGGGATTTTTTCCTCGACATCATTCTCCCTATCCTGTGGGGTACCGCAGGGTTCCATTTTGGCACCCATGCTGTTTGCAGTATATATGCTGCCGTTAGGAGCAATTATTAGGCGGTATGGTCTGAGTTTTCACTGCTATGCAGATGATACTCAGCTGTACATGTCCTTTGTGCCCGGCCAAGATGCTGCCTTTTCGGTCTTTAATAACTGTCTTGCTGAAATCCAGGACTGGATGAATGTGAGGTGGCTGAGGTTGAACCCTGATAAAACTGAGGTGTTGGCTGTGGGCCAGGATTGCAGGGAGGTGGGTTTATTGGTTGGATCACCCTCGGGTCTATGGCTCGGGGGTATCCCGCTAATTACCTCAGACCGAGTGCGGAATCTGGGCGTTGTATTTAATGAGTGCTTGACATTTAAATCCCAGGTGTCAGCAGTTGTCAAAACCTCTTTTTACCATCTGAGGAACATCGCCCAGGTGAAGCACCTGGTTTCCCCAGACGATCTGCCTACTTTGGTCCACGCCTTCATTACCTCCCGCCTTGACTACTGCAACTCACTTTACCTAGGGCTTCCTGGGGTTGAGATTCACCGCCTGCAGCTAGTGCAGAATGCGGCAGTCAGGCTGTTGACGGGCTCCTCTAGGTCCAGTCATATAACGCCTGTGCTCCGCGGTCTGCACTGGTTGCCAGTTTGCTGGTGAATCATCTTCAAGTTTGGTTTGCTGACTTATAAGGCCCTACATGATCAGGGACCTGTTTACCTGAAAGATCTCCTTCACCCCTACTGTCTCACCCGCTCTCTCCGATCCACTGACAAGGGATTGCTAGAGATTCCCAGGGTTCATTTAAAAACCTCAGGGGCCAGATCTTTTAGTTTTATGGCCCCAACCCTGTGGAATTCTCTACCTCGTCAGGTGCGGGACAGCCCGACTGTCCAAAGTTTTAAAGAATCTTTAAAGACTTACCTCTTTAGCAAAGCATATAATGATTTTTAATATTGTTGTTTATTCTATTTTTAATTGTTTTATCTAGTATTGTACAGGCGCCTTGGTTTTAGAAAAGCGCCTTATATAAATAAATAAAGATTGAGATTGAAGATTGAGATTGAGATTACAGTCGGACTTTGATCAGGTCCAGCTCTGGCTGCACTCAAATCAACTCTCCCTCAATGCCAAGAAAACCGTTTCTGTGACTTTTGGAACAAGACAGTGACTTTCAAGGCTCCCCTCCCCTATCACATTTCATACCCTGGATGGGACCCCTCTCGAGGCCTGTACCTCCTTCAGGTACCTCGGAGTCTGGCTTGATCAGCACCTCAACTTTTCTGCACATGTTGACTCCATACTTAAGAAGCTTCAGCCCAGGCTCGGTGCACTGTACCGTAACCATGACAATATCCCAGTCTCAGCCCAGAGGACCATTGTGCAGAAAATGATACTCCCAGTCTTCGACTACGGGGATGTTGTCTACAGTGCGGGTTCTAAGTCCACCTTAGCCAGACTGGATCCCCTCTTCCATGCTTTCTGTCACTTTGCCCTGAACTGCCCTTACTCCACCCATCACTGCACCCTCTACCAATCTATGAACCTTACATCTCTAGAAAATCATAGAGTGTCCCACTGTGCCAAGACCTCAGCCAAGTACTGGTCCCAGCTGCTCCCCCCCACCTCACAAATGCCCTAGCCAACACATTCACTCAAGCGTACTCACTGATACATAATGACTCATGAACCCTGGTTGTCCCTCACCGATCCTCTGCCATAGGACAGGCAGCATTTAGCTACCGCATGCCTAAGCTGTGGAACTCCCTCCCAGCAAACATTCGGCACTTCTCTTCCCCCCCCCCAGATCTTAACTCCTTGCTCCTAGATCACTTCTCCCCTACCTGCTCATGTTCCTAGGCCATATAACAGCCCTTGGGTGACTACCTTGTCTGACACATCCTATTTAATGTTTACTGGCATAACCAAATTTTATTGTATTGAGACTTATACTGTGCCTGTCAAGAGTCTTATCAATTCATGTATTATTTTCTAACCCATTGTGTCTGTCACTAGCTGGTAATATGTACTATGTATTTTGTATTTGCATTTTTCTTTGTACTTGCTTACATTCAACCGTGTATGTACTGCCCCTCCCCCAGGACGCATCTGGAATCGAACAGTAGCCTGCTCAGTATGCCTTCCTGGTAAAACGCTTAAATAAATAAATAAATGACACCTTAGATTTATTAGCAGGATTGTGACTATTGATGTTTTTGCTTTTGGTCTTTGCCCTACATTTCTTTTTGCGTGGCTCTAAAGATTTGAGTGGGGAACTTGCAACAACTTCTGCCCATGAAGTACTGGCAGAAATACATCCCTGAGGCACAGGACCCAAATTAGAAGGATGTTCATCTGAAATTTGCGGGAAAGATCCTCCTGTGAGGAGTGCATGTCATCTTCCAAGAGATCAAACTTATTGCTCAAGGGAATAGAGAGGTTGATTTGAAGGTGAGAGGCTGCAGCTTGGGGTATTTGGGGTGAAACCTTGTTAGAACAGCATGAAAGTCTTGAAGAATAATGCCCCGACAGAAGCTTCTCTTGCAGCCGTGTTGATTGCCTTGGGGTCAAATCAGTTGCAGCATTGCTGCTTGGGGCTGCGAATTCTGCAACACTTTCCCCACGTTCCTGTACCTCGTCATCCACTCTCTGTGTGGATACCAACTGTGTTCAGGTTGCCAATTTGCTGCTGAACCTCCCAGGGTAAGATTGCAGAGAGAGACCTCCAGATAGTTGGCTAAGGCATCAGGGGTTTCAAAATCCTTGAAGGAAGAGCCTGAGAAAAGGCGTAGTGTCGCGGGGTAACGTAGAGCAAATTTAATGCTTCTTTGGTGGAGGATTTGTTTAAGTGGATTGTAGGCCTTTCTTCTGATGGTTAAATCTTTTGAAAAGTCTCTGTAGATTGAAATATTAAACTATTGCCACTGAAGTTTCCCCATTTCTCTGTCTCGTTTAAGTATTAATTCTGTGTGAGAATAGTTCAAGAAATGAGCAATGATAGGCTTGGTCGCTGGTCTGATGTTGGCCTGGGACCCAGAGTGCGGTGAGACCGCTCAATGATTAACATTAGGTCAGGAGGCAGTTTAAGCATTGCAGGCAACACATGTAATAAAAGCGCAGTAGTGTCTCCTAATTCTACATCTTCAGGGAAGCCAAAAAATCGTAAATTGTTGGCGACGATTACGATTTTCAGTATTGTCAGTTTTGGCTTGTAGGGATTTCATAGTTTGATCTTGATTGCGGACAGTAGCCTGGAGGTCATGAATAGTAGTGATGTTACAGGCCATTGCTTTCTCATTAAATGCAATTTTCTGGCTAAAAGTTTCAAGAGTGGTCGCATTCTGTTGGATGGAGGTTTTTAGATCATTAATCTCAGCTAGCAGTTTAGAAAACATTACTTCCACTCTAGCAAGTGAGCTTTGCTGTACTTAGAGATCTGCCATAATGCTGAAGGATGAGGCCTAGTATGCTGCAGTACAGTGTAGAATAATTGCATATAAGTAGATGGTGGATCCAAATGACTTACAAACTGTGCCAGGCACTAGGATTACATGATGGTCACAGGAGTAGCTACCAAAGAAAGGTCTGGTGAAGGCTGGATGAGGTTAGATTGCAGTCATTCCTGCAGAGATTCTGAACTACGCTGCCATCTTCTGCCTGGTCAGGCCACGCCCCTGGTTTGAATATTTATAACATCTCTGGCTAGGGGAAAAGAACATGTGGCACCAGACTGATGTATATTCTAGGCTGTGAGAAGAAAAATCTGCAGTTGCTGTGGCCATCTCATGTGTGATCCATGAAAGCTGCTGTACTTGTGTTCCCTGATCTCTCAACCCGAAAGAACTGCTCCTAGTTATTGAATTTTTAGATACAATCATTTCTCATCCAAAATAAAGTTTTAGAGTTCCTGTGTCATGACTTTGACTGTGGTGAGTGATTATGTTAATAAACTAAATCCACTTGCTCAACATTATTTCTTGCATCTGAGAAAGTGCCATGCGCCCCCCCCCTCCATTTTGAAGAGTCACCGAGATGCCGTCCGGAGCTGAGAGCTGCTTCAAGGGTAGGGGAAGACATCTGCAGGTAAGGCCTCCCTTTTCTTCATTTTGTGTGAAAGAGCCAGGAAGGTTTCTGGTCTGTGCTCCACTCCCCACTCTAGAACCCCTAGACAAAGTGGAGGATCAGGGGTGGGTTACAGTACAGCATGGTATTCTGTCCATATAAAGTGTAGTAGAGTACTAACATTGGAGGAACCAGTAACTGTGGACAGTGCAATGGTGTGCATGTCTGGAACAGCTTTACTTATCTGCCTTGGACAGGCCAGGGAGGGGCAGTAATACTATAAATACAACCTAGAAAGAAACAGCATTGTAAGAAGCAATTTAGGAGAGATATCTGGAATTCTAGAAGAACACTGTCTTTTACACTATTTAACCAAAGTAGACAAAGATGGGGAAAATACTTCTATTCTCAATTAAGTGTAAGGTCCTGGAAAGGCCTAGGGGCTTGGGTGGTAGGTACAGCTTGTGGGACTGTAAACATGAAGCATGTTCTGTAGTGCTAAGACACTGTAGTGTTTGTGTGCTTTGCACTAAATCTGTGATCTCAGCTTCCTTTTTATGTTTGCTTGTGTGCATGCGTGAAGCATACATATTGTGAGATCAGAGTAGCGGGCTTCAGAGGTGTGTCACTGTCATATCCAATGCAGCTCAGGCTGTAGGAGGCTCAACGGTGACAGACCAATGATCAGTGAGGCTGATCATGATGCTGTTCTACTGAGAGATGGGTGGCCAGTGGTTGCTTCCTTTCATCTACATGACACCGCTCAGTAATCTGCTGAAGGGCATCATTATCAGCCTGCTTTGTTTCGTAGTCCTTTGAGTTTGTACTCAGTGCAGCCTTAAAACCTTTGCAACATTTTTTATATAAAAATGACTTCTCTTCAACACTTCCCCCACCAGCAGAGTTTAACAATCCATGTAAAAGCCGAATTCTGATCAGACTATGACAGCCTTACAACATTATAAAAGCAGCATATTTCTTTATGAAAAATACAGATTCATTACCAGATTATTTGCCTTGATAGAATTAAAGGGATAAACAAAATAAAGTTGGACATCAACTTTACAAAAAACTTTGACATTTAACATGAACAGTACTGTAACCTTAAAGGAGACAGGAAATTATTTTATTGTTCCTTTCCTATTACATGCCGCCTACAGACTAAACTATGTCCTCATTGTATCGTTTCTACTATTATTGTTTAAAAATCATATTTTATGCTCCGATTGCTTGCTGTGAAGATTAGCTTGACACAGGCTTGTGTTTTTTCAATCAGGAGTCATCGCTTATCAAGCTTTGAAATGCTCACTTCACTGACTCCTGATTCATTGTGTACTTCACTGTAGTGTGCACTCTGTCTGGAGGTGAAGATCAAGAGAACAGAAGGATATTGCTGGGGGTGGAACTGATATGACTGGCAATGATATCCCCTGATGTCCACTGGGTACTGCCTGTCACGAACCCAATCCTGAGGGTCAGGTCCACTGAGCTCACAGTGCCCACCCCTAAGTGCAATCCGTGACAAGGAGGGGGAAAACAGGGATAACCTCCTCATGTCCTCCTAGAATGCTCACTGAGTTCACAACTGAACACCTGCCATGAGGTCCCAGGGTGTCCCTCTTTTCCCAGGATCAGGGTACAATACCAGCCTTGAGTCTTGTAGCCAAATGAGAACCCATTCTCAGTTGTTACACAATGCAGAAAGACCCAGGTATTACAATCTCTTCAGGGGGTAGCCTTGTAACCCTGATTTGGTCTTCTCCCACAGCCATGCAGTAACTGGGTTCAAATCCCTACAGACTCCTCCTGGAGACTTTTGTATTCTCCCTATCTTTATTCAGATTTCCCTGTTACAGACTCTTGTTCGATTGGTAACTTATGATGGCACCCCTTTTGCAATCAGTTTAGTCACAGATTATTGTTGAACCTCCCACAAGCACACACACAATATAACAATCTCACTCAGGCAGTTTTTTTTTAAAAACAAATGTTTTTACTAAATAATTATCACACATTTACAAATAAAAGGTTTCATCAGTTTGGTCACAGAATAACACAAATAAAAAATATACATAAAAAATGCACTATAACTGTTATTTAAAGTTCTACCTTAATGTTTGTAGTGAACTGAAAGTTCAGGAGAATAAATGAAGTCTGAAGAATCCTTTCCTTCTCTCTTGCAGCCACTGGCCTTCAGTGTCTGCTGCTGGTTGGTCGTGTTTTGTCAGGCGAGTGACCCGAATGAAATGCTCCAGGAAAATGAGAGCATTTTCTATGTGTCTAGCCTGAAAAAAACTCTGTCTGATCCCAAGGGTGGCCTTCTCTATTAAGCCAGTAGAGGTCACTCTTGTGTTTTCCCCACAACCCAGTTTTCTGGCTGCCTTTGATGTCCTACTGCCTTACTGGTAAGACAGTTTACATCAGCTTGTCAAGAACGGCTATTTCTCAAAACCTAGTTTCCCAAGCATCCTGCCTTTCAAGTGAAAAAGGTTTATGACAAGTGATGGTTTTCTTGCACATCCTTGTTGAACAGCCTTTGAAGTAAGTTGGTTTCCTGCCCAGCAAACTTCCCCATCAGGTCAGAGGAAGGTCTAACATTTTAAAAATCTGGGGGGGGGTCACAAAACAATCTGACAGTGCAAAACTTTCCCTAAGTCCCCAAAAGTTCCATAGCTGCGGAAAAAAAGGGGAACTTATTCTGAGTGCTATACACAAAACATCCACAGCTGTGGAAAAAATACACTGAGGACTGTAGAAAAAAGTGTAGCTATGGAAGGTCCTGAGGGAGAAAAAAGCCATTGAAAAGTATGGCATATCCCCTGTAGGCTAGTCACAGACAGTGTTTTTCCACAGTTGGGAAAAAAGTGTTGCACACATACTGCACCACAGAGTGAGGCGTAACTCTCCCTAAGCAAAGTGCAGTGTACCAACAATTGAGATACAATTACAGTGAAGGTGCAGGCACAAGTAATAGCAGACCTATAGTTGTGTCAATTGTTACAACAAAAATAGCATACATTTTCATTGAAAGACAATAAACAACAACCACTAGACCCAATGCAGCCCATAAAGGAGATCCACAGGCAGTAGAGACAGAGCTGGAGTGCTACTGAAGCAGACAACAGAAACACTCCAGGGAGAGACACAGCCATCAATTCTTAATATGTATACCCTTGATGAAAGAAGGGATGGGGGAACATGATAGAAATGTTCAAGTACCTCAAGGGAATCAACAAAGTCCAGGAGGGTAGCATCTTTCAGAAAAAGAGATGTGTAAGAACAAGGGGGCACAATTTAAAGATAGAGGGAGGACGGCTCAGGGGTAATGTGAGGAATTTTTTTTTCATGGAGAGAGTGGTGGATGCATGGAACTGCCTTCCTGGGGAGGTTGTTGGGTCTAAAACAGTGGGGGAATTCAAACATGCATGGGACAGACATAAGGCAATTGTAGTGGGGGGTGGCAGGAAGTAGGCTGTTGGTTAACTAGAATCTGCAGCTTATTCAGTAGGTAGGGAAATGGGCAGACTGGGTGGGCCAAGTGGTCCTTATCTGCCATCAAAGACAAAGTCTAATTCCACCAATAGTTACAGACAGCCCCTGTGATGCATAGCCCTGCTGGTACCAGTGGTGCTGAAGTGGTCTCAGTTGAGGGACTGGCTGCTGGTCTCTCTCTGTGAGTACTTACTGCTGCATCTATGGCAAGACTGTCAAAGTCTGCTGCTCCAGTTAATATAGATCACTTGTTTTTGTGCCAGCCGAGCTTTTTCCTCAGCTAAGGAAAGAATGTTAGGGAGATTTCAACACTTGTGGACTTCCGTAACTTGCCTGTTTTATGGATTTCTGCAAGTGTGGAAATTTTCTTTGTGACTATGGTGCAACTAGATTTCTGCAGTGCTACAAGCCATTTTTCCACAGATATGGGAATTTTGGCTCTCTGTGAATCCAGCCCCCAGTTTCTCTCTCTCTACGTGACCCTGTCATCCATTTTCCTTGTGGAATTTTAAACATACACAAAATATAACAGAATATAATACCATATACTGTATCTGTACAGCTGACTGTCAGTGGCATAGCTCACCACACTGCCCCCTCTTAATTTATTGATTGAAAACAAAAAATGAGTAAAATTCTCCTCAGTTCTCAATAACCAGCATACTTTCCATGTCCTCCTCAGCCAGTTGTCTTATAGATCATATAAATGTCATGTAACTCTCAGCAATAGATTTTTTTCAAACAAAATATTGCTTACTTTGCTTTCTTTCTTTCTTGGTGTCCAGTGCCCCCCCCCCAACACACAGTCTCTGGTTCTAGATTCTCTGAAACATAATATATCTCTATTAAATTCCAGCTAGAGGCACATCCCTCCTTTCTTCTCCTCAGTTGCTCACCATCTGACAAATGCAAACTGCACTTTCTGCCTTGCAGAATTCATTTGTCAGATGACAGGCAGCCAATGAGGTGAAGAGAAGAGGACTGTGCCACTCACATAAACTGCTATGGAGATATATTACTGTTTCAGGGAATCTTGAACTGCGACTCCCACAGGTTATCCCTGTTTTTGCGTCACACAACACCCACCTGATGACAAATCAAGTACATGTTATGCACATCAGTATGAAATAACTGATAACCTACATCACAATATCACAGCCCTGACTGTAATCAATACCTACCTAGCACAACATGTAAGCAAACATTTGACATTGGCAAATACTTGTTTTACACAGAGGGTAACATGTCTTTGGAATACTTTGCCATAATATGTCATTGACTCACCTAACAAGTGGATCTTTAAAGATAGGTTAGATCAACCAATTGTATTAGGATAAATTCTATTAGTTCACCACTGAGAAATGGGTATGCAGCCTCAAGGGGCCTCATGGTCTACTCCAGCCTGTAACACCACAGTAAACCCTAGTAACTTTTCCTTATTGACAAAAAGTACTCTGCATTCAAGGATTTGAACAAATTGCATGCAGCAGAATTTCACATTACTCACATCTGTTTAAAAATGGGGAGTGTATTTCTCTTCCACAACATCTTACCTGGGGCACTAGAGACAGAACATGGGAGCAGAGGAACGCTAAGGGTCAGCATGTGGCTGGGGAGCTTGTCTTTCTGGTTGTGTTTCATTGGGTGATATGGCCAAGTCCTCAAATGGGTCCCTGCCACTTTGCACATTTAGAGTCATGGCATCCATAAGGTTGACACATGCCCCTTCCACACAAGATCTCTGACTTGCGTGCCTTACTACATGGGCAGGTAGGATGGAGTGAGCCAGAGGGCATGAACTCCTATGTGCCAGATTCTAGAGGAAAACTCTGCAGTGTGGAAGGCTAGTGAAGGGAGTGGTCACAATGCATGCCTACTAGATGCAGCAGTAGTGGCTACATGCCACCCTCTGTTCAGTTGTACACCATGCCCTCTCTCCTCCAGACCAGCCCTAGGTGCATCCATGATGGACTGGGGGCTTCACCAACACTACCAGGTGATCAACAGTAGTGGGGTTCTAGTTTCCTTACTGGTACCCCATCGATCTGGATGACACACACAAAATGTAAGGTGGCACATCCATCCAGTGAAGTGTGAACTGCCATGTCCTTTCTCAGGGTCAATCCATGGTTGAACCCCAGCACCATGTGAGCAGCCTGGGCCCGGACCACTTTGTAGTGGACCTTCAATGTATGTCTGTCAAACTTATGTTTCTTGGCCAGCTGTTGATAAGTAGCCTCCAGCAACCACCACTCCCATCTCTCCTCAGTAATGTATGACAACCATTGAGGCAGGTAGGGGAACTAGTAGCTAGGATATTCTGGGGACAACTTTTTTTGTATCAATCTTTTGACCTTACTGAAATAAGGCAGGTGTTGTCCCACACTCTCACTTGAAAGCAGCCAGCCCCCAAACTTCCATACCCACATTGCTGGTTCCAGGTGGAGGTCAGTCAGTCATTCTTCCTTGGCCCAGTCCCTGAGGAGTGGGTTTCACTCTAACCCATATGCTCTGGATGGCTGCTCTCACCCAGACACTCAGCTCATGGTCCTTTTAGACTTGCCCAGGAATTACATCATGCACAGGCATTGCTGCTGTGCTGGTGGGAGGGGCAGAGAAGGTAACTCAGTGATCTCTGCCTCCAATGTTGCTAGGATGGGCTCTGGTGGCAACACAGTGGATGTTGCCTTGATGTAGGAGACAACAGGTGTTGTATCTTGGTGTTTAGTTTCCACTGATAAATCACAGGTCAGGGGCCTCTCTGCAGGCATATAAAGTAGCATAGACCTTGATGGAGGCAACAGTGTTAGTTTTGATCCCCTCTGGTGTAAGTTCAGGCTGCTGGGTCCCTTCAGGCATAGACAACATGGCTGTTATGCCCTCTGCTGAAGGGGGTGAATTGGCAGACAGCATCTGGCTTGCTAAGAATTGGACCTGTTCCACCAGTTGTTAAATCATGTGAAGTGTGGCTGTACAAACTCCCTGATGGGGACGGTGATGGAAGCATAACTGAGGGTGGTTCTAACATCACACAAAGCCCTTCAGGGGTGGGAGAGTTGGGTGATGGCATGGACACAGTTCCCTGTGTCTCCAGCCAGGATTCAAGTCCTCCAGCACAAGAGTTTTGGAATCTGAGGCAGAAGTGTCAAAACCTGGATACCTCATGTCAGAACCAATCCCTTCTCCATTTTGGCAATCCTTACACACCAGAAGAGCCTTGACATTGGTACCACTATGGTGGTGAATATCACACATCAGGGTTATCCACCCCAAACAGGGTTGCACTAGTGGAGCCTCCATTATCAGTTCCCAAGGGGCTATTCAATTGATTCCAGTCTCCTTTGCTGCAGCTCAGGCCTGGATCTGCTCAAGTGGAGCTTGCTCTCTTTCATCTTCCAACACATCTCATCAATGACAATTATCATTGTCTCAACAAGGGGTGCATTCCTCAAAGCCCTGTAAGATGCCCTCTTTGATCTTGGTCCTGGTGCAGCACGTGGAGCTGGGTCTAGCTGGGCCCACCCTCCACTCAGCATCATCACTTCCCTTGCTGTACACCCCACAGGGCAGAATATATCGCATTACCTGGGATCCCTCCTAACAGGTGCTCACAATGTCTCTCACATCCTAGCAGAAGGCAAGTAGTTTGAGTCCCCTGTGGGGCAGATAGAATTAAATAAACTGCCTGAGAAAATTGGACCAAGCTGCAGCCTTTGGAGTCATAATTTGAATTCCCTTAACTAGCCCCTCTGGTCGCACTTGCTAAATTGACAACTTTTCACACTCACAGCCCCTTCCTCTTCTACTGGGACCTTCAATTCAGGGTAAAAAAAAAGAGTTAGTGTGTTTGTCAGAGGTAGTTGAAGTAAATTGTTATCTGTTATCTGTGTTATCTGACTTATCTAGGTGCTTGTCACAGGTGTCAGAAGGGAATTGTTATCTTTGAAATTAACTAAGTGTAGAAAGATGTGCAAAGTAGGGGGAGTGGCTTAGCTAGAAGGAGCCAGGTTAAAACCAGATTTAAGCACTGCCCTAGATAGCTTCTGCCAGAGAACATACAGAACACCAGGAGGAAGGAGCTACTGGTATAACTAAAACTTCTCTACTGGGACTATATTGCCCTCCTTCCCTCCCCTCCACCCCCCACCCTAAACTAGCTCTACTTTTATAGGCACAGGATTTAACTGACAACAGGAACTTCCTGTTTGGGAACAGGAAGTGATTGATCACAGAGCCACCAAAGACTCACCATCCTAGAAAGGCAAGAGTAGCCCATCCCCCAGCTGCTGGAGGTCTGACTCTGAGCAATAAGGAGACTACTGAGAAATATAGGAACTTTGTCTCAGAACAGGAAGATCAGGAGCTAAAAGGGCACAGAGGCAGTAAGTAAGTAGGGGAAGAAAAAAAAAGAAAATAAACAAACAGAGGAAAGAGTAAGTATTCCAAACAACAGTTAGGGGGCCAGAAAAAAGACATGATATGAGTGGTGCAGTGCAGTGGCTGTGGAGCAGCAGTCTTCCGGGAGACGTTCTGGAGGATGCAGTGTTGTCCCATCTGCAGGCACCTCTCTGGGCTGAGGGAGGAGGTTGCTCATCTCCATGCTGAGTTGGCCAGGATTTCTTGGACCTCCTCTCCCACCCAGGGTCCACCAGGGTCACTGCCGTTGCCTCAGAGGTTGCCAAGAAAGAGGAGCGGTTGGACCACAGTGGGCTCAAGGAGGCTGAGGGTGGTGGAACAGAGGCGCATCCCTCCAGTTGTACCTCTCCACAATTTCTATGCCATTCTGGAAAAGTGTGGTTCCTCTATGGAAGCACCCACAGTGGAGACCAAGGAGGATGCTGAGAACCTCCACAAAGGAGACCCACAGGAGGGTGGCATGGAACTCCACAGGGGAAGGAAACAACTCCTGGTGGGGGACTCCATTGTTAGGAAGGTAGAACTGAGGGAGGAAGGGGAGAGGGAGGTAAGGTGCCTGCCTGGCACCATGGCTTGGAGGGACAGGGAGCTAATTCTCAGGATCACAGGAGCAGCTGCACAGGGGAGGGAGCTGGATGTCATTGTCCACGTAGGGACAAATGACCTGGCTAAGAAAGGGATCAGAGCAGTGCAAGAAGCATTTGTGGAGATGGGGAGGGGCCTTAGACAAATAGCACACATGGTAATCTTTTCGGAGGTGCTGCCTGTCTATGACACGGATGAGGCTAGGGTGGTCCACACCATGGGATTCAATCAGAGGTTGAAAAACTGGCACAGAGCTCAGGGGTTTGGCTTCATTGGGGACTGGGGGTCCACCTGGATGGATGCAGGCCTATACTGGTGTGATGGTCTGCATCTGTCCAGGAGGGGAACAAGGATCCTGGGTGATAGGTTTAAATACTTCATTGGTAAGCATTTAAACTAGCCAAGGGGGGAGGCACTGGAAAGGAGCAGGGAAATCCTAGCCCCCAAAAATCAGGGTACTAAGTGAGGTAGACACCAACATAGAGATGTCAATAGGGAGAAGCGCAGGGGTAAATGGAGAAAGTGACAAACGCAGTAAGGACAGGGATGGGGCAAAAAGGGGTAAGGCTATCATGAAATGGAGGGTAATGAGTACCAACACCCATAGTCTGGGCAACAAGCTCCCTGAACTGGTGGCCTTGATGGAAGAGGGATGCCTGGATATTGTAGCAGTCACAGAAACATGGTACACAGAGAACCATGACTGGGATGTTAACATACCAGGGTACACAACCTACAGGAGAGACAGGGAGAGCAGAAGGGGGGAGTAGCTCTCTATGTAAGGTAAGGGATAAAAGCAACTGAACAAAAGAGTAAACGGAGGAGAGGAGGCACTGTGGGTCACCTTAGAGACTGGAAATGGTGCCACAATCTGCACAGGGGTTGTATACAAACCCCCATGTCAGGGGGAGGGAATGGACAAGGATATGATAGAAGGCATACTTGGGATGGCAGAGAAAGGGGAGATACTGTTGATGGGGGACCTTAATATGCCAGATGTTAACTGGAGCACCTTTGCTGCAGCCACATCCAAAAGCAGGGTCATTCTTGATGCCCTTCAGGTGGCATGCCTCAGACAGCTAGTTTTAGAACCTACTCATGAGGGAGCAATCTTAGACCTCGTACTCTCAAATGGAGACAGTGAGAGGATCTCAGATCTAGAAGTGGGTAGCCATTT
Organism: Neoceratodus forsteri; assembly: GCA_016271365.2. Classification (NCBI taxonomy): domain Eukaryota; kingdom Metazoa; phylum Chordata; order Ceratodontiformes; family Ceratodontidae; genus Neoceratodus; species Neoceratodus forsteri. The sequence goes on along the minus strand of CM028135.1, from coordinate 248,888,850 downwards.
GGGAACAAGTGACCACCAAACAATGTGATTCATGATAAACTCAGCTACAGAGTCAAGCCATACAAAAGTGAGGGTTCTGGACTTCAGGAGGCTGACTTTGGCAAGATGGAAGAGTGCCTTAGAAAGCACTGTGCAAACAGGCTAGAAGGAGGGGTGGAGCAACAATGGGGAAATATCAAAACTGCCATCACAGAGGCAACAAGCCTTTGTGTGAAGCAAATAAACAAATCAAAATTAAAGAAAAAGCCACTATACTTCTCAAAAGAGGTGGCAGTGAAGGTTAGGGAGAAAAAGATAGCATTTAGGAAGCATAAGGAAACACAGAAGGAGCAGGACAGAGAACTGTACCAGTTAAGGCAGAAGGAAGCAGGGAGGGTAGTCAGAATAGCAAAAGCACAAACTGAGGAAAAGATAGCCAACTCGGTTAAGAAGGGGGATAAAACCTTTTATAGGCATATCAGGGAGCATAGAAAGACAAAGGGAGGGATAGTGAGGCTGAATAGAATGGATGGTGGGTGGGCAGAGAGTGACAGTGAAAAAGCAGGGATACTGAATGAATACTTATGTTCAGTATTCACAAAAGAGGAAGTGGGAGAGGTGCATAATCCAATTAACAGAAGCACTCTGGAGAGGGGAGGTCGATCCCAGTCCTTTCACAGAAGAAAGGGTTCTGAAAGAACTCCTAAAACTGAAGGTGGACAAAGCAATGGGGCCAGATGGAATTCACCCAGAATTCTAAAAGAATTAAGCAGAGAACTAGTGACACCACTGACTACCCTTTATAACAAATCATGGGAGGATGGTGTGGTACCTGAGGACTGGAAGAAGGCTGATGTGATTTCCCTCCACAAAAGTGGGAGCAAGACAGAGGCAGGAAACTACAGACCTGTCAGTTTGACCTCTGTGGTAGGGAAAGTGATGGAATCACTTTTGAAGGAAAGAATTGTTGAGTACCTAGAGGCCAGTGGGGCACAGGACCCAAGGCAGCATGGGTTCACAGCTGGAAGATCATGTCAGACGAATCTAATTGATTTCTTTGACTGGGTGACCAAAGTAGTAGACCAGGGAAGGGCTGTGGACATGGTCTACCTAGACTTTAGCAAGGCATTTGACACAGTCCCATACAAAAGATTAGTAGTCAAATTAACCAGCCTTGGAGTGGGTCCCAGGGTGGTAGCTTGGGTAAAACATTGGCTGAACAACAGGACACAGAAGGTAATTGTAAATGGAGTCCACTCTGAAGAAAGAGGGGTTACTAGTGGGGTACCTCAGGGTTCAGTATTGGGTCCAGTCCTTTTAATGTCTTTATAAGAGACATTGCAGAGGGACTGAAGGAAAAGTATGCCCTTGCAGATGACACAAAGATCTGCAACAGGGTTGATACACAAGAAGGTGGAAAGAATGAGAAGGACTTGGCAAGGTTGGAGGAATGGTCAGAAGTATGGCAGCTTGATTAAATGCAAAGAAGTGCAAAGTAATGCACCTGGGAAACAAAACCCAGGGAAGATTACACAATGGGGGGAAGGTAGTAACAACAACAAAAATGGAAAGGGGGCTGGGGGTAATCACATAAGAAGACCTTAAGGTTGGCAAGCAATGTGAGAAGATGATAGAGAGGGCTGGGGGGATACTGGGATGTATAGGGAGAGGCATCACCAGCAGAAAACAGGAAGTTGTTATCCCCCTGTACAGACAGTTGGTGAGACCCCATCTGGAGTACTGCATCCAGTTCTGGAGACCCCATCTCCACAAGGACATAGACAGGATGGAGGCAGTTCAGAGGAGGGCAACTAAAATGGTTCAAGGTCTGCAAGGGAAGCCATATGAGGAGAGGCTAAAGGAGCTTAATATGCATACCCTTGAGGAAAGGAGGGAGGGGGGGACATGAGAGAAACATTTAAGTACCTCAGTGGAATCAACAAAGTCCAAGAGGGTAGCATCTTTCAGAAAATGAGATGTGCAAGAACAAGGGGACACAATTTGAAGATAGAGGGGGGACGGCTCAGGGGCAATGTGAGGAAGTATTTTTTCACAGAGAGGATGGTGGATGCATGGAACAGCCTTCCTGAGGAGGCTGTGGGGTCTAAAACTGTGGGAGAATTCTAGAATGCATGGGACAGATATAAGGAAATTTTTGTGGGGGGTAGGAAAAAATAGGCTGTTGGTTAAATAAGATCTGCAGCTTATCCTCTAGGTAGGGAAATGGGCAGACTAGGTGGGCCAAGCAGTCCTTTTCTGCTGTCAAAGTCTATGTGTCTATGTTTCCTGACTTCCACTTCCTCGCGCTTCCAAACAGTCTCTACTCTACCCCAGACCAAAAGACCATTTCAAAGTTAATATAGTGTCTAGCAATTCTATTAGTGATATTTTTTTCTGATTGGGTCTTGTTCCATTTTTTGATGGGGGACAATAAAAATGTCATCTTATGATGTTTGTACAATCCACCTCAATGTGGCCTACCTGGTCTTAGAGAATTTTTGGTTTCTGACGAGCCTCTCATTAAATTTTATGATTTTGTTGCTGTGGAAGACATTAATCTAAATTGGTTATCTAGTAGAAAAAAATGTTATGAATTCCTATTGCAGTCTTATCAACTTGCACAGATGGCTGTTGATCCTACCAGGTTAAACTCCAATAGTTCAAATCACTCTTTATTGGATTGGTTACTCACTAATCAGATCATAAAGTGTCGACTGTTGGCGTGCTTGGTGATTCTGTTAGTGACTATCTTGCCATATATTGTGTACTATCTTTCAGGCTACCAAAAATTCCACCATTACTTGATAAGTCACGTAATTTTAAAAATGTTGCTATTTCTGATTTGCTCTTAGAGTTGTCCCTTATTGATTGGTCCTTTTTTTTAATTTACATCTTACTCCCCGATCTCCCAATGGCAGCACCCATCCTACCACCATCCCCCCCAGCCCCATCACCCAGCTCCTCCTGGATCTTACCTTAGCTGTCTGTGGCTTGTAATGCCTGCCCAGACACTGGTGCAGAGCCTGCAGTGGGTCAGTCACCATCCTACCGCCATGAGGTGTTTTACTCCGTTTTTTCTCACCGGACCCACGCATGTGCAATGGGCAGGGCAACTGCTCATGCCTCCACATAGGCAGTCTTACACCCTGTGAGTGGGTCCACCCCATTCTGAATAGCATGCCTGTGCTGACCACCAACCTCCACTGGGTGTCAGTCTACAACACGCTACATTGTCCCCCCTTCCCCGAGGAAGGAGAGCTGTCATCAGAGGCTCAATCCTTCCTCGCCCCAGCCAAGCCCCAAATGACCCACATCCATTCCCGAACCCGGGTCACCGGCGTGGCATGAGGTGTGGCGTCCAGTGCCTCAACCCTCAGCGCCACTGGGCCGGTTTATTGATTGATCTTATATTGACCTAATACCTGATAATGATTTAGCTTTGGATTTTTTTCACCATCAGCTTCTTCCTATTCAGGAAAAGTATTTCCAAATGCATGCCAGGAGAGTTAGGGGTGCCCCTGATAAATGGATTGCATTACAATAAAATATTAACATATTAAAAAACTGATTAAACAATGAAATCTGGCCTGGGCTTCATTTAAGTCATCTTCATCTGTTTACTGGTTATCTCAGTAGAGACAAATTAGAAACAGAGTCAAATTTTTAATTAAATCTGCAAAAACCAATTACTAATAGAAAAAGCTTGAATCAGACTGGTCAGATTCCCGTCGTTTTTGGAACAATATAAATTCTTTGATTAAAGTTAAGGATTAAAGTCCAATTCAATCTCTGAAGCTAAATGATATAGAAATTACTGACCCTTTAGAAATAGCTAATTCTTTTAATCTTAAATTTTCTGACTATACAGTAGTACTTATGTTCCCATGAACCCCCATCCTTTTCTAATACTAATGTTTTTTTGGGTGGCCTGCTTTTTATTTCAAACAAGTTACTTCTAGTGAGGTTTATAAACTATTTTCTTTTCCCCCCGATAACGGTTCTGATTGTGGGTCTGGGTTGGATAGTCGGTTTTTAAAATTGGCAGCACCTTGTATTGCATCCCCTTTGTGCACTTTGTTTAATTCGTCACTAATTTCTCAACAATTCCCTTTGGCCTGTAAATGTGCTAGGGTTGTACCTGTGCCCAAGAAGGGCCATGCTGCTTGTGCTGATGATTTTCGACCTATTTCAATATTGAACCCAATTAGTAGACTTCTTTAAACAATTGTGGCTGAACAGATGAATGATTACTTGGAGAAATATAAAGTTTTTTGGTCCACAGCAGCATGGTTTTCAAAAGGGGTTTGGGACTGGGACAGCCTTGGTCAGGTTCATGGACTTGGTTCTCAGTGGTATGGAGAATGGTCTCCTCACTGGGCCGTGATCGTGGACCTGATCAAGGCTTTTGATCTTATTAATCATAAAACGCTCTGTGTTAGGTTAAAATCTTTGGGGCACATATTTAAAACCAGGCCAATGTGCCACGCAGTAGATGCACTGCACAACTGCACCACCGAAAACCAATACAATATTCAGCACCAGCGCATGGAAACGCAATTGTGCAGACATGGCTGAATATACTATGGAAGCAGGATTACACAAACAAACAGGCACAGCCCAACAGGGCACCACTGAACATGGGGCACCAAGCTCATAGGTGCAAAGAACATATGCATGAACATAGGGTGCCAAGCACCTCAGAGTGTGTATGGGAAAGTAAGGGACGAACAGCTTGTCGCCCACTGAAGGGGGCTCTGGCACATCCAGGAACTGAAAGGGCATGATGCACAACAGCGCAGAGAAGAGGCAAGACATGTGCAAGGGACACACATGCCCATGTCTGTGGACTCCCCTGCACCTGTGGACAAGATGATAGGGGACACAGGGAAACACCACCCGCAGAGGATACCTCAGAATGAACACACAGCACACAGCAAGATGAGTATAAAAATATGTATAAGGAACAACTGAAAACCACAACAACAACTACAACTACAACAACAACAGCAGCAACAACATATAGAGTAGTATATGGGCAACCATACACAACAAGGCAATGTTTCCATCGAGGGCTTGAGATGACATCACAGGGACCTCAAAGCTGACTCGAGAGGTCCGATATCTCAAACCCCGTCTGTTAACCTAACGTGATGGTGATTTGCCCATATACTATTTTATATAGTATATAGTATATAGTTAAAAAGCTACAGGACACAATGGGCTTCCAGCTTGTCTTTCCACACCAGCTTGAACACGTACCTGCCTGCTCGCTAGAGAAAACGGGCTGCCAGCTTATCTCTCCTCACCCGCTCACTCATTTAACCACTTACTCACTTGTTTCCCCCAACCGCCTGCTCCCTCATTCACCTCTCTTCGCTCTCATGTCCCTGAACTGCAATACGTGGAGAAGACTTTAAAACAAAACAATATTTCTTACATTAAATGAAGTGTTTTTTTCAGAGCGTGTGTGGTGTGACTTTCATTATCAGCTCCCGACTGTGACTAAAAAACTGCTGCCAGCCCAATCCGTAGAGACAGGCTTGCGCTACTAATAAGAAAAAAATATTCCAATACAGTGTTTTCCTACTGTTCTAAGGCTAAAGGGTAACAGCTGGTTGAGGGTGGTTGTATTAACCTTAAGTGGTGCACCTTAGAAACCAACTCTGGAACGGTAACAACGAACGGGGTGGTTCAAATGTCAGAAAAAGTTGTTGTTCTATCGATGTGATGTCAGAACGATAGTACAACAACTTTTTTGACCTTTGAACTGTCCTACAACAAGATTTTGAAAGCCTCCGAATTCTATACACAATAAGCATTAACCATATACTATATAATAATCAAGAACAGCAGCAACAACAAAGAAAGAGAGAAAATGGCAAAAAATGAACCAGTCCTATATACAGCAACAATGGGGAATAAAATCGGTGGTGGAACCTAACTGGGGCAGGGAAAACAGCAGCAAGGATAGGAGGATGGCAACTATGTACAAATGGGATGCTGGGGAAGTGGGTGACCGGGGAGGGGGATGGGGAAGAAAGCCAATACTGGCCATAGCCCTAAAGCTGGGCCCACCTGGAAGGCCTTCAGCATAGCGCAGTGCCAAAGTAACCCCGAAGGGCAACTATATTTATTTATTTTTTTATTTAGTTTTTGTTAACCGGGTAGGTGCACTAGCCATAAAATGACTATTTTCAGGCACGACTCGGGAGAGTACAACAAAAGGAGAACAGTTGAACAACAGCAACATGGGTACAATAGTACAAACAGAGGAACAGTACAGCAGTGCTACAAAAATACAATGGGTCAATATACAACATTGCAATTCATAGTCCACACAGCCCATAACAGGGCCACGAGCTGCAGAATTACTGTCTGCAGTAGCATCGGCAACCACCTGGCAGGTGCCCTCCATGCACGACCATGTCCCTGCTGCAATGATTTCTGTGTTGTAACCGCTGGTTGTGAACAACATGTACAAAACACATACTCAGTCAAGCTGCCTGGGGATGTGTACAATATGCCAGTACAGTCCCTCCCCCACCCAACAGCTGGACTGTGAAGCTGTGCCTGCCGTGAGACCAGCAATGGCAGAACACACACCGGTACACACCAGAGAGACACATGTGGGACAATGGATGGGTGCTAGCCAGGGAACCACCTCACAGTGCGTAACATGCATGCCACTGACTGAGCCTATGGCCCTGTGCTATGGCACAGGACAAAGTCCATCCGGGTGGTGGCAGCACCATGACAGGCACACACACACACACACACACACACACACAATGGCTGACTGCATTGTGCACACAGGGCCAACAACATAGCAGAGCACACACAGTGCAGAGGCAAACACATGCGGCATGTACATGTCCACAGCACTGGTGTGGCACCATGTAGTAGGGATGGCACAGGTTGGCACAGCATGCCCACACACGTTGTGGTGCGATGTGGACAATGCACATGCCATTGACAGTGGTGGCAAGCACCAGCATACAGCACCATGGATGCACACACTAAGCAGTGCTCCAGGCACACAGTGTATGGAATGTGTGATGTGGATGTACCAACAGCAGGGATGGCGTGCACCTGCAACTTGAGAGCCATGGCATGGGATCATGGAGCGACATTGGTGGGACACAATGGGTGGATGTCCGGACACAGGGCATGGGCACACACATCTGTCACACAGTGATGGACATGCCCAAGGTTGCATGGGACACAATGGGACATGTGTGTGTCACTGCATGCCAGCACCATGCTGCAGAGGCACAAACGGCATGCACACATGGCATAGCTATTGCATCACAGCTGCAGCACCATGCATGGATATACAGTGTGGCAATCACCGGTGATGGCCACGTGCCACTCAGATGACAGTGGATGAAGTGCAAACTACAACAGTGGAACAAATAGAACAATGCATACAACACAGTGGCTGGTACCATAGCATAGCTAAGCTACATCATGCAGTGTATGGATGTTTGCATGGCAGTTGCTGTGCAGAGGACCTGGCTGCTGGTTCACATTGATGGACGGTGCATGTTTAGTGTGCCATACAGTGTGCCATACATAGCGTACAGCATACGTGTCCGTGGGTGGCACAGCACATTGGTCCAAAAAAACATGACATGTGCAACAGTGTTACATGCAGACACATGGTGCAGGCAGCTGTACATCTGCCACCCATGGCTGTGGGCTACCAGCCCAGTGGGAAGTTGTGACACACCCTGCAGTGCTTATGCCACACGTGAAAGTGCAACATAGGCACTGTGGGCATCACATGTGTGTGTAACACACACAATGTGTCCGGTGTGTGTGCCCATGTCACGGGTACCAACACCCCTGGGTATCAGCACAGGTAATCCTACCATACAGCATGGCCTACAAAGTGTACCATAGTGCATCCTGTGCACAGGGGACCAGTTGTGGACCCTGCACCACATGGCTGTGGCCACATGGTGGCTATGTGTATGATATGGTGGTCTGCAGCACTCACCCATGTGCACAGCACACATGCTATGATGTATGACACATGGCACCCTAAGTAGGTGACATGCATGGGCCTGGAAGACAGTACAGGGTGCATGTGCATGCCACACATGTGCCTTTGCAGGGGCCATACCCACAGGAGACACATGCATGTGCCCCACGGAGGATAAACATGTATTGTGAGGTAAATGTGTGACATGCCAAGGTGACAGACGTATACTTACATGACCAGATGGTATGAGCTGTGCTCCTTGCCAGTGGCATCCTGGGACCTCCAACACTGTCACGGGCCTGTCCTTTGGATGGCTGCCATGCCCAGGCCCTGGCAGACAGGTCTGCAAGGGAAACAAAGATAAAGGCACACAATGAGATTCATGACAGTACACACATGCCCACCCAACCCAGCTATACACTGTACAGTAATGCTGTTGCCACCTGTAAACACATGCCGGAAGGCATGGCCTGTACTGGAGGACAGACCATGGTGCTTAGCCCATCAGTCTGTTGAGCATGTGTGCACAGCCCACAGACACATTGACTGCCCATAGGGGACTGGCTGTGCCCTGCCAGCACCCACTACTGTGTCCTGCCCTGTGTACAGTGCACTGCATGTGACACACTCTCAACAACATCTTTCCCTGTGCTGCATAGCCATGCCCCATGCCACAGCATCCCCGGGACATGCAGGACACAGGAGCCTATCCACAAATGGTCAGGCATGGAGCATGTGCACCCTGAGCATCATTGCAGTGCCCACAGGCTGCAACATGCAATTAGCCTCACTGTCTGCCGGGTCATCATCATGTCTGCCATAGTATTCAGTGGCTGTGCACATTTGCGCAGCCATGCAGGACAGACCACTGACATACGCAACAGTAATCAAAACTGGAATGGTTGTGCTGGGCCACAGACACAATGTTCGGTATGTCTGTGAACTGCTATGTCATGCTGGCATAGCAATGCTATTGTCCCCAACATGCAACCTTGAACACAGCAGTTACATTGCAAGTGTCTGAATATGGTGTGGCACATATGTGGGTGCACTACATACCTGGGCGTGACACCGGGCCTTCCTGGAACATGGCCCAGTACCTGTCAAGCCTGTCTCTCCTCTGCATGTCCCCATAATGGTGGTGGCACTGCTCTCTAGATCTTTCAACTCCAGTACACCTCACCAGCCTAACTGCCACTTCAGCCCGCACTTAGGACCTGGGCCTGTCCAGGTCATCAGTGTTGAATAGCTGGCCCTCCAGGGACACTACAATGTCCATAAGGTTGGCCAGCTCAATATCCGACCACCTGTGGTCCCTCCTACTGGCCACCACACACCTTGCAACACGCACCATCTTCTCAGCCCTGTCTGTAGCAGTGTGACCCAATTAAGCAACATGGCAGACAGTCTCATGCCTAGTGCGTGATTGGGTGTTGTGTGTTCTGCAAGCGTGGCATGATAGGGTATGATCATCAGCACACTGGGCATGTGCAATTACATATGGCCGTGTGGCAAACCAGGATCATGACCTGCACTGACCTGCATGCACAGCAACCGCGTGGTGCCATATTGTGGAGGTCAAATATTGCCACTACCAGAGCCATCTGGACTGCGCTGTGCACTGTGTTAGTGTGTCATGCATGCACCGCGCACGGCCAACTGACGTCACATCTGCGAAAAATGAACTGCATACGTCACCAGATTGTGCCTGGCATGTGTTGTACAATTCGATGACATGTGTCAGACATTGCGCTGCTCTGGCAACTGTTTGCCATGGCGATCCATGGCATGAACAAATCTGCACAATACGTTGTGTTACACACAGCGTGGAACACAGCAATATGCAAATGGTCTCATTACATAGTCTGCCCATCCAGGACATTTGCTTTTCATTACTGGAATGTAGTCACCTGATTTGCATGTCGATTAGCATAAGAGCAGGGATGCTCCACCAAGCCACAGTGGTGTACAGAAGGAACTGCATCCTTACAGGTAGGACTTGCTCCCATTGGTTGTGTGTGTCACTCTGTGTGCTGTTGTGCCTGTGGAACACAGCTCCATGCCTTGCTGACTGCTCATATTTCTGTTAATGTGTTTCCTTAGCACCAGAAATGTCCTCTGCCAAGCTGAGGAGGCCAAACTTTAATAAGGATGAGCTGAAGGCCCTGACCAAGGCCTATGTCCTGAGAGAAGCCATACTAAGCAGTAAGGCAGGCACACTGCAGCAGTATGAACAGAGCCGGCCTGAGGTGGCTGAAATTGTGAATGCACAAGGGATGTACAGCGGTCCACCCCAGGAGTGCAGAAAGCATGCCAGTGGCCTCAGGGTGCAGACAAAGGGCTTACTGGCACAGGCACATCAGGACCAGCAGGCCAAGGGGGGGGGGCATCGCATGCCTGCCAGATGACCATGCAGGAGGTACTGATGGCAACAACATTCTGCCAGGCGGCCCTGCAGGGTATTGCAGGTGGTGGCCATGAGGCTCACCTTGCACAGACCCAGCACAGTGAGTATGCATGTGTACAGTCAAGTCCTCATGTGCATGTTCCGTCACAGAGCAGTCATGTTCATAGGGCACAGTCCAGAGTGTCTGTCATTGCACAACCCGCACATCCACTGTACATGTGTGCACACTGCACCACATATGTCTACACTGCATGTGTCACTATGGCCGGACACCCCTTAGCCGTTTGTTGTACTGCCTGCACACCCGGTGTACACATATGCCCACTGGCATGTATTTGCCCACATGTTACTGTGGTGTTACTGTCCGAACAATGTTGTCTTTTTCCTTTCACAGCACCATCACAAGCTGGGGCCAGGGGTGGTCTGCAGGTTCATGCCGCAGAACACCATGTGCTATCAACAATGGCTAAAGCCACTGATGTGGTTGTGCCGCCTGTCTTGGACCAGGCCACACATGGTGTGCATAATGATGGTGATGATGATGATTCTGATGAGGCAGATGCAACACCCTTCCTGTTGGGTGAGGCACTACTAGTGGTCGTGGAGCTGGATGGCCTGGACCCTGAGGAGGTGCTTGCCCCAGACACTGCCCAGGAGGACACATTCATCAACAGTGTCATCCATGACACAGACCCCACAGTGCCCCATAGTGTCCACCTAGATGCAGCACCAGCTGATGACACCCAGCCAGGGCTGGCCCCTGTGCAGGCCACTGGGCATCGGATGCTCCTGGCCCCTGAACAGGTCCATGGTGTCACACTGTGGCCTGCAGCAGTGCAGCAGCAGAGTTTATTGGCTCAGCAACAAGGAAACGGTGTCACACAGCAGCCTGTTCTGCAGCTGGTACAGGCAGACCACCCACACACAGCTCATGCACATGTGCCATCTTCCCACAACAGGCAGTGTGAGGGGGCCCAATGCATCCCACCTTTCACGTACCAGGCCCCCCTCCCCTCCCGGTGTGGCCAGTGAACCCTGACCAGCAAAAGCCTCCACAGGACCCATTGCTGGCCAAACATGGCCAGCTACTGAGGGCTGCCGTGGATGCCCAGGTGCAGCTCCATGATGATATGGTGGGGTTGCAGACAGTGCTACGCCTCCATGAGGAGTGTTGTTCTGTTTGCCATGCAGAGCTCATGGGGGCTATTGATGCCCACAACGAAGCCAATACAGAGGCTCTGAGGGATATTGCATCAGCCATACATGGACACACAGCACCAGAGGCTGTGGGCTTTGCATTCTCCAGCCCCTTACAGGCACCCTGAAGCAACAGCGGCACCCCCATGCGACCACCACCCAGATTGCACAATGCTGCCCCCTCCCCAATTGCCCTACACCCATTCCCAGCAACACCTTGTGGAGGTGTGCACTTCAATGACACACAACACACCTGTGGTGGCTCCCATTCGTGTAACAGTACGTTAACACATGCATAGCCCAATGCATGTGGGACATCCAGGTCCCATGGCCACACTGTGTCCCCAATGACCTGCTGCCATACACTGTTTCCCAGCTGTACCACACACCCTGTGCTGCACTGTCACCAGGCATGGATGTGATGGGGCACATGGTTGAGGTACTTGTTGTCGTGGGCATGGTATGGGAGTGATGAATGCCATGTGGTGAACCACTGTGGGTATGTGCCATTGGATTGCATCTGACCCATGCCACCTACATTACCTGCCTCTGGACATCCGTGCTTCACTACTGCCTCGTGTGGACATGGGTTCAAGTACCATTCTCATGTAGGTGTTCCCACCATCCAATGTCCTTCACCATATACCCACCATTACCATGTGTGCTCACGTACACTCACATATGCTGTGCATACCTGCATGACTACTGTGTCACATCTGCCAACCATACTCACCTTCTGTCACTGAAGTGTTCTTGCATGATGGTGTTCTTGTGCTGCCATCCCATTATAGCCATCCATGGGTTACTCATATTATATTGCAGCTGCTCTTCACCTTCTGCAGGCTCCACATCCTCCGCTCTCTTGCCCTCAAGGTCCTGGACCATAGAACCATAGAAACACAGAATCTGGCAGCAGATAAGGACTGCTTAGCCCACCCAGTCTGCCCATTTCCCTACCTAATGAATCAGCTGAAGATCCTAGTTAACCAACAGCCTACTTCCTCCTACCCCCCACTAGAATTGCCTTATGTCTATCCCATGCATTATTGAATTCCCCCACTCTTTTTGACTCCACTACCTCCTCAGGAAGGCCGTTCCATGTATCCACAATCTGTGAAAAAATACTTCCTCACGTTACCTCTATCTTCAAATAGTGCCCCCTTGTTCTTGAACATCTCATTTTCTGAAAGATGCTACCCTCTTGGACTTTGTTGATTCCCTTGAGGTACTTGAAAGTTTCTATCATGTCCCCCATCTCCCTCCTCTCCTCAAGGGTATACATATTAAGCTCCTTTAATTTCTTTTCATATGTCTTCTGGTGCAGATCCTGCACCATTTTAGTTGCCCTCCTCTGGACAGCTTCCATCCTATCTATGTCCTTGCAGAGATGGGTCTCCAGAACTGCATGCAGTACTCCAGGTGGGGTCTCACCAACTGTCTGTACAGAGGGATAACAACTTCCTGTTTTCTATTGGTGATGCCTCTCCCTATGCATCCCAGTATCCCACCAGCCCTCCTTACTGACTTCCCACATTGCTTGCCCACCTTTAGGTCATCTGATATGACTACCCCCAGGTCCCTTTCCATTTTTGTTGATGTTAATATCTCACCCCCCATAGTGTATTCTTCCCCTGGGTTTTTGTTTCCCAGGTGCATTACTTTGCACTTCTTTGCATTGAATCCAAGCTACCACACATTTGACCATTCCTCCAACCTTGCCAAGTCCCTTCTCATCCTTTCCACCCCACCTTCTGTATCAACCCTGTTGCAGATCTTTGTGTTGTCTGCAAACAGTCATACTTTTCCTTCCAGTCCCTCTGCAATGTCACTTATAAAGACATTAAAGAGGACTGGTCCCAGTGCTGAACCCTGCAGTACCCCGCTAGTAACCCCTCTTTCTTCAGAGTGGACTCCATTTACTATTACCCTCTGCGTCCTGTTGTCCAGCCAATTTTTTACCCAGGCTACCACCTTGGGACCCACTCCAAGGCTGGCAAACTTGTATATTAATCATTTGTGTAGAACTGTGTCAAATGCCTTGCTAAAGTCTAGGTAGACCATGTCCACAGCCCCTCCCTGGTCTACTACTTTAGTCATCCAGTCAAAAAAATCTATTATAGTCATCTGACACGACCTTCCTGCTGTGAATCCATGTTGCCTTGGGTCCTGTGCCCCACTGACCCCTAGAAACTCAACAGTTCTTTCCTTTAGAAGTGATTCCATCATTTTCCCTACCACTGAGTTCAAACTAACAGGTCTGTAGTTTTCCGCCTCTGTCTTGCTCCCACTTTTCTGAAGGGGAATCACATCCGACCTCCTCCAGTCCTTAGGTACAACACCATCCTCCCATGATTTGTCAAAAAGGGTAGTCAGTGGTGTCACTAGTTCTACCTTTAGTTCTTTTAGAATTCTTGGGTGAATCCCATCAGGCCCCATTGCTTTGTCCTCCTTCAGTTTCAAGAGTGCTCTCAGAACCCTTTCTTCTGTGAATAAAACATAGAAACATAGAAACATAGAAGTTGACGGCAGATAAGGACCGCAAGGCCCATCCAGTCTGCCCATTTCTTTTTCTACCTTATAAATGTGCCATCGGCCTTTGCTCTGTCAGTGACCTATCTATTCATAGTCATTTGTATTGCTCCCTTATGCCTATCCATGCCTGTTTGAAGCCTACACTGTATTCATAGCCACCACTTCTTGTGGTAAGCTATTCCATGCATCTACCACCCTTTCTGTGAAAAATTTCCTCCATTCCCCTTAATCGGCCTCCCTCTAATCTCATGCTGTGTCCTCTTGTCCTGCTATTTTTCTTATATTTAAACATGTTAGACTCTTTCACCTTGTTTATGTCCTTAAGGTGTTTAAATGTCTCGATCATATCACCTCTCTCCTCCTTTGCTCAGGGTATACATATTGAGCTCCTTTAATCTGTCCTCATATGTCTTCTGATGCAGTCCCTGCACCATTTTGGTTGCCCTTCTCTGGACTGCCTCAATTTGGTTAATGTCCTTGTGAAGGTGTGGCCTCCAATACTGCACACAGTACTCCAGATGGGGCCTAACCAATGTCTTGTACAGAGGATTATTACCTCCCTCTTACGACTTGTGATACCCTACTAATACACCTAACACCCCTAGCCTTACCTACTGCTTTGGAGGTCTGCTTGGATGATTTTAGGTCATCAGTGATGATGATGCCCAAGTCTCTTTCTTCCTTTGTGACTGCTAGCAACTCCCCTCCCAGCCTATAAGTGGCTTCAGGGTTTCTCTTCCCTATGTGCATGATTTTGCACTTCTTTGCATTAAATCCCAGTTGCCACTCTTCTGACCATTTTGCTAGTTTATCCAGATCTCTTCTCATTCTGCCCACCCCATCTGGATCATCTACTCTGTTGCAGATCTTGGTGTCATCTGCAAACAGACAAGCCTTACCCTCTAGTCCATCTGTGAGGTCACTAATGAAGATGTTGAATAGGACTGGCCCCAGGACTGATCCCTGAGTACCCACTTGTGACTTGCATCTCTTCTGACTGTATACCATTTACCACCACTCTCTGTTTTTCTGCCAGTCAACCAGTTTGCCACCCAGTTGACCAACTTCTGACCCACCCCGAGCCTACCTAGCTTATTTATCAATCTTCTATGTGGAACAGTGTCAAAAGCTTTGCTGAAGTCAAGGTAGGCTACATCAACTGCTCCTCCTTGGTCCACCACTCTGGTTACCCAGTCAAAGAAATCTATGAGATTAGTTTGACAGGACCTTCCTTTGTAAACCCATGCTGTCTTGGATCCTGTGCCCTATGGATTCCAGGTGTTGCACTATCCTTTCCTGAAGGAGTGCCTCCATAATCTTGCCCACTACTGAGGTAAGACTGACTGGTCTGTAGTTCCCCGCCTCCTCCCTGCTACCACTCTTGTGGAGGCGGGATCACATAAACCCTTCTCCAGTCTTCTGGGACCTCTCCTGTGCTCAGAGACTCACTAAACAATTCTGCTAATGGCTCTGCTAGTTCCTCCTTTAGCTCCTTAAGTACCCTGGGATGTATGCCATCAGGTCCCATTGCCTTATCCACCCTGAGCTTAGAGCTCTTGTAGGACACTTTCTTTTGTGAAGGGTAGTGCACCTCCCTCCCCTGTGTCCATGATGCTGAGCTGTGGGCCCTGCCCTACCTTCTCTTCAGTAAATACTGAGCAAAAGTATCTATTTAGGATAGATGCCTTTACAGGGTCCTCCTCCTCACATGCTCCTTTTCTCCATTAAACTAGCAATACCCCTCTGGACTTTCTCCTTTCACTAATGTATCTATAGAAAGTCTTGTCACCTTCTTTTACTGTTAGTGCTAGTGTTTCCTCAGTTTGGGACTTTGCCTGCCTTACTGCCTTACCTGCTTCCCTTAGGGCAGTTTGGTATGCCTCCTATCTTCATCCCGCTGTGTTCCTTATATTTCCTGAAGGCCAGCCTTTTGGCTCTGACCTTTTCTGCTACTGTATTTGAGAACCAAAGTGGTTTCCTTCTTCTTTGCACTTCCTTTTCTGTCTAACACAATGGGATGTTGCTTCAAGTATTGTATCCTTAATGCTTGCCCACTTTGCCTGTACCTCCTCACCTGTGTTTCTTTTGCCAGGGCTAGCTTAACTCTGTTGGCCATCTTATCAAAGTCAGCTCCTCTGAAGTCCCATATTTTTGCCTTGGAATGGGATGATTTAGGTGTAGTAGCCAAATTGAACCATACCATGTGATGGTCACTGGCCCCCAGGTGACCTTCTACCTGGAGATCTGTGATCCCTTCTTTGTTAGTCAGTACTAGATCTAGGATAGCCCTGTCTCTTGTGGGTTGCTGTACCAGTTGTTTGAGGCCCCCCTTCAGGGAATCCACTATGAGTCTAGTTCTGGCAGATGTTCCTGCTGATATTGACCAATCTGTATCTGGCATGTTGAAGTCTCCCATTATCAGAACCTCCCCTTTAGCTGTCATGTTTTGTATATCTTCTAACAGTAATGTGTCTATGTCTCCCTCTGGTCTGGGGGCCTGTAGACAACCCCAGTTCTTATGGCTGTCCCATTTCCTGTTTCCAGGGTGACCCACAGTTCTTCTGGCTCCTTATGTGTATTCTGAATTTCTGTAGCTTTGATATTTTCATTAACATACAGGCCACTCCTCCCCTCTTTTGCACCTCGGTCTCTTCTGAACAATACATAGCCAGGTACTGAAGTCTCCCAAGTGTGGTTACTGGTAAACCACGTCTCACTAATTGCTACTATGTCCAGTTTAGCCTCTGACATTATTGCCTGCAGGTCTGGGATCTTATTTCCCAGGCTGTGAGCATTGTGTACATGATTTTCCATTGGCCAGATTTTGGTGTGTTAGTTGTTGGGTGAAGTTTGGCATTACCCTGTGCATCGTATGGGGAGACAAACCTTTTCTTACCTGGTGATGCAAATGAGCGGCAAACACGCTGAATTCCTGTTTGACCACTAGCTGAGGGGAGGGTGTTCTTCCCATTCGGCGTGTAGGGTGCTGCACCCCCCCATTTGCTAGTTTAAATATTCTGCAAAGACATCAAACTTCTGCCCCAATGCACTGACTCCTCTTTAGTCAGATGCAGTCCATCAAATTTAAAGAACTTTCGCTCCCAGAACTGTTGCCAGTTCCCTACAAATCTGTGTCCTTTTTCCTGGCACCAGTCCTTGAGCCACGTGTTTAGCTCCTATCTCCCCTTCTCTGACCTTCCGTCCATCTGCTCCCTTCTCCCAGACTGGCAGGATCTCAGAGAAGGAGATGCCGACGAAATAGATGATAGTTTGTCACCCAGCTTAGTCAGGTGTTCCTTGGTCTCCACAACTGACCGGCTGGCAGATCATTAGTCCTATTGTACTAGGACATCAATGTTTTCTCCTGCTTTGTGAACAATTTTAGCAATGCGGTCAGTGTCTCTCCATGCTGATGTACCTGGGAGACATCGACCATCACCAGCTGGAGATGGTATCAACTCCCGAATCATGGAGTCTCCTATGATCAAGTTTTTGGATTTCCTTTGTGCTTGTTTAGTTTGGTTCCTGATTTGGGTGAGTATTGTTGTGCTAGCTCCTGTGCGCAGTGTCCTGCTCTGCAGTGTCTTCTGCCTCTTTATTTGATTTCAGAGATAGAGGCAGATACCTGTTTTGTAGTGTTTATATGGTTTTTGGAGGTAATGTGTTGGAGAGCAGAGAGTGATGGGGCACCTGATTGCTCCTCCTAACCACCTGCCAACCTCCTGGACCAACTACCCTCTGCGGTCGAGGTTTTTCTGTTGGATGCTGGGGAAATGGCGGGTGGTTCTTATATTGTATTTCCTCTTCAATATGAAATTTGAGGCGTGCAATCTCTGCCCATGCTGCCCGGAGCTGAGCCCTAAGATCTCCAAGGCCCAGCATGTGGGACAGTGTCCTAAATCCTGTAAGACTGTCCTTCTGAAAATTGTTCCACAGTACCTGCAGTTAATGAAATCCATTCCAAATAAGTTGCTGGGTTTGTAACCTAGTCAGAGTAATTAGAAGGAAAAAAAGGAAAAAATGCAAGTAATGGTTTAATTGTGCTTTGTTTAACTTGTTATAACAAGTTAAATTACTAGTGCCCTGTAAATAGAGATCACCTTGTGAGGCCCCACTGATCCGCCCTTCCTGCTCTGCCACAGAAAATGTCACAACTGTGGTACCCTATAAAAGGAGTGTAGCGTGGGGTGGTTGGGGATGGGGTGGGTGGCTGGGCCTTTCCCTGCCTAAAAGAAGAACCACGGATGAAAGAACAAGGAGGTAAGAGCAGAAACAATCAGTCAACAACAAATGCAGTAACCCTGAAAGCTTATCCTAATGTTAGATAAAACTGTAAAACCTGTAAAGCACCACCTGTAATAATTTCAGAGAAGATATACCTGTAAGAAACACTTTGCTCCAGAAAAAATAAAGCAGTAACAGAAGATATACCTTGCAAAGACAATTTGAATCAGAAGATTACAGCAGTAATCTGTTAGCACACCTGTAGGCACACCTTGTAATAATGCAGAAGAAGGTATACCAGCAACAACAATTTGAATCGAGAGAAAAATAAAGCAATGAAATGTTAGCAACAAACAGTAGCAATCCCTGTGAGTAAAAATAAAACACCACCACACAGTAAATCTGCTTAGCCAAACTAAGTCTTAATCCTTCTCCCTTGCTCTGGTAAGTTTCTCTACTCTGCCTTTCAAGCAGTCTTAGAAGGAAAGAGCTCAGGTGAAGCTAGGTGCCTTGGCCAGCAAACCAAGTCTTCTACCTCCAAGATATCAACTAACCTGACTTTTTAACCCTTCTTTCTGTTGGAAATTACTGACAGTTTGCCAGCTCCACCCCACATACACACCTAATCCTTTGGAAGAGCTGTGGAGGAAAAGCAATTAGCTCCTTCAATGTGAGAAGGAGACTGAAACACCTCTGAGACAACAAACCTTTTCAACAAACAAGAATAAAATAAAACACAGTGTCAAACAGTAATTTTGCTTAGCCCAATGATAAAAAGTCACAAAATGTAAGCTCCACCTGTAATACAGTAATTTCAGAGAAGATATACCCTGTAAGAAACACTTTGCTCCAGAGAAAAATAAAGCAGTAACAGAAGATATACCTTGCAAAGACAATTTGAATCAGAAGATTACAGCAGTAATCTGTTAGCACACACCTGTAGGCACACCTTGTAATAATGCAGAAGAAGGTATACCAGCAACAACAATTTGAATCAGAGAAAAATAAAGCAATGAAATGTTAGCAACAAACAGTAGCAATCCCTGTGAGTAAAAAATTAAAACACCACCACACAGTAAATCTGCTTAGCCAAACTAAGTCTTAATCCTTCTCCCTTGCTCTGGTAAGTTTCTCTACTCTGCCTTTCAAGCAGTCTTAGAAGGAAAGAGCTCAGGTGAAGCTAGGTGCCTTGGCCAGCAAACCAAGTCTTCTACTGGAATTGACCTCCCTATCCGGAGTGCTTCTATTCTTTGATTTAGGTACCTTCCCCTCCTCTTCTTTTGTGAATACTGAGCAGAAGTATTCGTTCATTATCCCTGATTTTTCACTGTCACCTTGTGCCCACCCTCCTTTCTCTTTATTAAGCCTCACTATTCCTCCCTTGGACCACAATTCCATGGTCAATGGACATGTGGTGTAGCATGCAGCAGGCTAGGAATATGTCACAGATCTCCGTGGGCTGTACTGTAGGGCACTCCCAGACCTGTTCAGGCATCTGAATTGCATTTTTCAAGATGCCAGACACATGCTCTATGATGTTCCTAGTCGCCGTTTGTGCCTCATTGTACCTCTCCTCAGCCTTAGATGTGGGCCTTAGCATAGGTGTTAGCATCCACGGATGGAGGGGGTATGTGCTGTCACTTTTGCAAGGAAAGGAAATGTGTTATTACTCGGTTAAATGTCTGTACATCCTGCACTACCTATGTGCCTGTGGCACTTTCTCTGGCTGTTCTGCACCTGTACAAAAGTTCCTGCTCCTCATACCACATGCAGGGGAAATGCCAGACCTCACCCAACAACTAACGCACTGAAATCTGGCCAATGGAAAATCATGTACACAAATGCCCGCAGTCTGGGAAACAAGATCCCAGACCTGCAGGCTACAATGACAGAGGCTAAACTGGACATAGTAGCCATTAGCGAGACATGGTTCACCAGTAACCACACTTGGGAGACTTCAGTACCCGGCTATGTACTGTTCAAAAGAGAACAAGGTGCAAAAAGGGAGGGGGGGAGTGGCCCTTTATGTCAATGAGAATATCAAAGCTACAGAAATTCAGAATACACATAAGGAACCAGAAGAACTGTGGGTCACCCTGGAAACAGAAAACGGGACAGCCATACGAACTGGGGTTATCTACAGGCCTCCAGATCAGGGGAAGGACATAGACACATTACTGTTAGAAGATATACAAAACATAACTGTTAAAGGGGAGGTTCTAATAATGGGAGACTTCAACATACCAGATACAGATTGGTCAATACCAGCAGGAATATCGGCCAGAACTAGACACATAGTGGATTCCCTGCAGGGGGAGAGCCTCAAACTACTGGTAAAATAACCCACAAGAGACAGGACTATCCTAGATCTAGTACTGACTAACGGGGAAAGGATCACAGATATCCAAGTAGAAGGTTACCTGGGGGCCAGTGACCATCACATGGTATGGTTTAGTTTGGCCACTAGAACTAAATCATCCCATTTCAAGGCAAAAATGTGGGACTTCAGAAGAGATGACTTTGATATGATGGCCAACAGAGTTAAGCTAGCCCTGGCAAGAAGAAATACAGATGAGGGGGTACAGGCAATGTGGGCAAACATTAAGGATGCAATACTTGAAGCAACATCCCATTGTGTTAGGGAGAAAAGCAAAAGAAGGAGGAAACCACTTTGGTTCTCAAAACCAGTAGCAGAAAAGGTCTGAGCCAAAAGGTTGGCCTTCAGGAAATATAAAGGAACGCAGAGGGACAAAGATAGGGAGGCATACCAAACTTCCCTAAGGGAAGCAGGGAAGGCAGTAAGGCAGGCAAAGGCCCCAACCAAGGAATCACTAGCATGAACAGTAAAAGAAAGGGACAAGACTTTCTATAGATACATTAATGAAAGGGGAAAGTCCATGGGGGTATTGCTAAGATCAAAGGGAATAAGGGGGAGTGTGTGGAGGAGAACCAAGTAAAGGCATCTATCCTAAATAGATACTTCTGTTCAGTATTTACTGAGGAGAAGGAAGGACAGGACCCACAGCTCAGCACCATGGACACAAGGGGGAGGGAGGGAGGAGTGCACAAGTGCCTTCACAAAAGGAAGGCTCCTACAATAGCTCACTAAGCTCAGGGTGGACAAGGCAATAGGACCGGATGGCATACATCCCAGGGTACTTAAGGAGCCAAGGATGGAACTAGCAGAGCCATTATCAGAACCTTTTAGTGAGTCTCTAAGCACAGAAGTCCCAGAAGGCTGGAGAAGGGCTCATGTGATCCCACTCTACAGGAGTGGTAGCAGGGAGGAGGCAGGGATCTACTGACCAGTCAGTCTTACCTCAGTAGTAGGCAAGATCATGGAGGCACTCCTTAAGGAAAGGATGGTGCAACACCTGGAATCCATAGGAGCACAGGATCCAAGACAGCATGGGTTTACAACAGGAAGGTCCAGTCAAACTAATCTCATATATTTCTTTGACTGGGTAACCAGGGTGGTGGCCCAAAGGGATGCAGTTGATGTTGCCTACCTTGACTTCAGCAACACTTTTGATACTGTTCCACATAGAGGACTGATTAATAAGCTGGGTAGGCTTGTTGTGGGTCAGAAGTTGGTCAACTGGGTGGCAAACTGGTTGGCGGGCAAAAACAGAGAGTGGTGGTAAACGGTATACAGTCAGAAGAGATGCAAGTCACAAGTGGGGTACCTCAGGGATCAGTCCTGGGGCCAGTCCTCTTCAATATCTTCATCAATGACATTGCAGATGGACTGGAGGGTAAGGTTTGTCTGTTAGCAGATGACACCAAGATCTACAACAGAGTAGATGATCCAGATGGGGTTGGCAGAATGAGAAGAGATCTGGATAAACTGGCAAAATGGTTGGAAGAGTGGCAAGTGGGGTTTAATGCAAAGAAGTGCAAGATCATGCACATAGAGAAGAGAAACCCTGAAGAAACCTATAGGTTGGGAGGGGAGTTGCTGGCAATCACAGGGGATGAAAGAGACTTGGGCATCATCATCACAGATGACCTGAAATCATCCAAGCAGACCACTAAAGCAGAAGGTAAGGCTAGAGGGATGTTGTGGTGTATTAGTAGAGGTATCACAAGTTGTAAGAAGGAGGTAATAATCCCTCTTTACAAAACACTGGCTAGGCCCCATCTGGAGTATTGCGTGCAGTACTATAGGCCGCACCTGCACAAGGACATTAACAAAATGGAGGCAGTCCAGAGAAGGGCAAACAAACTGGTGCAGCGACTGCATCAGAAAACATATGAGTACAGATTAACAGAGCTCTATATGTATGTATACCCTGTAGCAAAGAAGGGGAAAGAGGTTATATCTGTGATGCTTGGTCAGCTGGTTATGATTGTTCTATGATATTTGTAATATAAAAATGTAGTGTGTGATTGTCTCCATGAGACATCCTGTGCTCCTGGGTGACAACCCCCCCCCCCAACCAGGTTTTAGTGAGAATAACAGGATATATTAAACCAGAAGGTCTCTGTAATGTAATTAGCTTCCTTGAAAAGTTATATTTTATAGCTTTTTTATGACCCCCTGCCTCTGAAGCTGGGAAACTAAAATATACATTTTATGACTTCAGATAAGCTGATTCCTGCTGGCCATATTTGCATCTAGGTGAAAAACTGCAGAGCTGTAAAAACCTTTGATGTCCTTGGGAAAATAGGAAGCCAGCCTCCAGTTCAAAGGAAAAGGGCTTGATTAAAGACTGTCATAATTTGGGAAATTAGTTTTTGCTGAAGTCTCTGTATTTAAAATATTTTCTGACAGGAAGATCATTGTTTGTCTAATTGTTATATTCTAAAAGGAGAAGCTAGTTGACATCATGGAAGGGGTGTGTGAGAGAGACACAGTTTTTAACATAGGACTTGTGTCTGATCTTAGTGACATAACTTTTTGAGCTCTTAAGAAACAAGACCTAACTTAAGCACTGTAAAGAGGTAATACATTAGATAGAAAAGATCTAAATGTATTGTGGTAGGAGTTTGTCTGTAGTTGTCCTTGTTTTTCTTTATGTGATTGTATGCTTTGTGATATAGTGTTCTGTGTTTACATTTACATATTTTTATCCATTTTTAAGTAAACCTTTCATTTGAAAACTATTGCCTGAGTCTTCCAAGTTCTTTCCTTTGCGTGTGATGTATGGAGGGTTAAGACTGACAAAACTGTTTATAAGTTTGCTGGTATTACCAAACTGGAAAAAGGTAAGAATATACCTAAGGTCTTTTATAGAGTTTTAAGGGTTCATTTTGGATACCTGGTTAGGTGCCCTTAGGCAAAAGATATCTGGCACCACTGAAGAGCAGATTATCTGAGCCTGTACATTTGAGTATGCTAGCATAAGGTTCACAGTTTGAATCCCCCCAGAACTTGAGACTAAAGGTGATTTGGACCCACAAGCAGACAGGAGGGTTACCCTGTCTGTTATCTGTTCACAATACTGTGCTCAGAGGTTGGCACTGTGGGAGCAGAGGGCCTGACCTTCTGAGTGTGGTTGTGACAGATTGGTTGGCAGCGGTGCAGATAAATTTGATAACACAAGCTATAACTGTTCAGTGTGTCAGCTTAATACTGTACAGCTCACTTGCAAAAAAAGGCAGTGATTTATTTTTAAAAAGGAAACAGAACTATATCATTTTGCTTACAGTTAAGTTCCTACCTGTTTTATTTTTTATTTATTTAAAGTGCAAGTTAGAGTAGCCATAGTTAGGGAAGAAGATGGTTTCCAACTACAATTGGCACGCTGTAGACTACTTGAGGCAGTTGTGCCAGGACAGAGGAGTCCTGTATGAGGAGAGAGCCACCAAGCAGAACCTCATGGATGCCATGATGGTAAGAGATGCCCAGAGCATCAAGTTCAAAAGCCGTGAATGTAAAAGACAAAACCTTGAGCATGGAGGGGCTAGCGGCCAGTGCAGTGTCCAGATCTGGTGAGGATGACAGTAGGGCCAGTGCCAGCGAAGGGCCACAGCAGCAGGGGAAGGTCACGAGCATTCTGGAGCCAGAAGTACTCAGGCTGCAGATTGAGTTGTGCAGAATGGATCTGGAGTTCCAGAGAGACACTGAGCTAGAGAAATGAACCACAGAGGAGAAGAGACAGCAAGAACAGAGAGAAGCAGAGTGAGAGAGATGAACTGCAGAGGAGAAGAGGGAGTGTGAACATCAGGAGGCTGACTGGGAACAGCGGGAGGCTAACCATGAAGAGCATGAGTGCCAGCGAGCTGCAGAGGAGAAGAGGGAGTGAGAACAGCAAGAAGCTGAATATGAGGAGCGTGAGCGCCAGAGGCAACATGAACTGGAGAAGTTACGACTCCAACCACCAGCACCAGAGTAGGTAAGTGGCTTGGGTTTAACTGGAACTACAGGACTGGGTTACAAATTGAATTCCAAATTGATAGCTGAATTTAAAGAGAGGGAGGATATGGATGCCTTTTCAAATTCCTTTGAAAAAGTTTGTATTCAGGCTAAAATTTCTAGAGGGTCCTGGAGCTTCCAGCTATCCCTGCTACTTAGCGGGAAAGCTTGGGATGCATTGGATCAAATGGACAATGAAGACAGTAATGATTACAGCAAACTTAAAGCTATACTTTTAAAATAGCTTGATTTAACTGCTGAAGCATACAGAGCTAAATTCTGTAAGCTCAGGAGAAGCCCTGATATGAGCTTCAAGGAGCTAGCTGCGAAACATCAGTTTTTAAAATGTTGGTGGGAAGGAATTGAAGCAAACTCTGTAGATAAAATTGAAAATGTTAGTTTGTTAGAACAGTTTTTTGGGGCATGCTCAGCAGAGCTTAAAACCTGGCTGGAAGACTGAGATCCCAAAACAGTGCAAGAGTTTGCTGAATTCTCAGACCGCAATGCCAAGAGTAGACCTGCTCTGAGAACGAATGGTTCTGGCGGGGCAGCACAGAAAAGGTAAAGCACACTTTCAGGGCAGTTAAAACCCTCACTGCCTCCACTGAAACCAGTTAGCCCCAGGCTTCAGAGAAAAGATTTCTCTGAGAAAAGAAATGAATGTTGGGTTTGTAAAGAAACGGGGCATACTGCCAGACAGTGTCCCAAAAGGGTGAGCAATACACAACATGGGGCTAGGAAAGAAGTGGGTTGTTTGTGTGTCCCTGGAAGCATGCCTGTGAACATGAGGGAACACGTGCACCCACTTACAGTGAGTGGTGTACAGACACAAGCGTTAAGGGACACTGGGGCATCCCTGACATTGGTAAAAGGGGATCTGGTAGAGCCTGGTCAGTTTATACCCAATAAATATGTCACTGTACAAGACTTCACTGATGAGGAGAAAACATTGCCACCCACTAGTGTTCTCCTAGACTGGGATGAAACAGGGGGAGCTGTGCAACAGGTGACTGTAGCCAAAACTTTAGCAGTGGATGTCATCCTCGGCAACAATCTCAAACAGGGAATGGTGTGTCCAGTTACCCGTAGCCAAGTGGCAAGGGAAAATTGTAATTCCCTGGACCCCACAGAAGCCATTGTGGAAACCGCTGAGAGGCTGGTTCCCCAGCCTGTGTCTCCTGATATGCAGACAAATGAAAAGGGGGTAGAAATTTCTCCAGTAGCAGTTAACCACACAGCTATGGAGGGTTACTCCGAAGAAGGAGGGGTGACCCATTGTCAGAGGGTTAGGGATGACAGTGATCCTGAGTGCCCTGACACTAGTGCTAGGGACCCTAGTTTAGAGACTAAAGGGGGCCTGTCCCATACCTTGGGAATGTGTAAGGAGTTTGCAGCTTCTCAGAAAAGTGACCCTAGTCTACAGAAGCTGAGGGCTTGGGCAGACTCTGGTGGAGCACAGGGAGATGACGGTAAACATAAGGTTTATTGGGAAAATGGACTGATGTATACTCAGGCTGTGCAGACAGAAGGAGGGGTGATAGGCAGGCAGCTTGTCATTCCCCAGGGGTATCAGGAGCAGTTGCTCAAGATTGCACATGATATCCCCTTTTCTGGTCATCTGGGAATCACACGCACTACGCAGCGGTTGGCCCAGAATTAATATTGGTCCAACTTCACCCAGCAGGTGAAGTCGTATTGCAGGTCTTGTCACCGGTGCCAAGAAATAGGAAAGGCAGGTGAGAAAACCCAAGCCACCCTAATTCCATTGCCCATAGTGGAGGAGCCATTCCAGAGGGCGGGAATGGATATTGTGGGACCATTAAATACCCCCAACTCCTCCAGAAAGAGGTTCATCCTGACTGTGGTGGATTATGCCATCCGGTATCCAGAGGCAGTCACCCTATCCTCACTGAGGACAGACAAAGTGGCAGATGCCTTACTTGGGATTTTCTCCCATGTTGCGTTTCCGCAGGAGGTTATCACCGATCGAGGGGGTTCCTTCATGTCAGACCTGATGAAATGTTTCTGGGAGAAGTGTGGGGTGGTGCAGAGGTGCATGACACCTTATCACCCACAAGCCAATGGGCTTGTGGAAAGATTCAACGGTACCCTGAAGTCAATGCTCCAAATGTTTGCTGAACAGCATGGGAGGGACTGGGAGAAATACCTTTCCCACTGTTGTTTGCATACAGGGAGGTGCCCCTGGAGTCAACAGGATTTTCCTCCGTCAAACTCATATGGATACCGGGTACATGGGCCCCTAGACTCAATCTGGGAGGACTGGGAAGGCAAGCACACCACCCAGGGAACTCTCATAGTGGATTACGTCCTTAGGTTTAGGGAAGACTGAAGGAGCTTATAGGGACAGCCCAGAGCAACCTGGCAGCTTCCCAACAGAAACAGAAAGTGTGGTACGACTGCAGAACCAGAGCTCGCATGTACACGGTGGGTCAGAAAGTTATGATCCTTATTCCGGTCCGGAAAGACAAGCTGCAGGCTGAGTGGGAAGGACCATACAAAGTAGTTAGGAAGGCAAATGACGTGAACTACAGTATATCATAGAGTTACCTGACAGAAGACAGACAGAAAGAATGTACCATGTCAACATGATGAAGCCATATGCTAATAGGGCTGACATGGTGTTTGCAGTATGTAGTCCTGGGGAGGGGACAGATGAAGGAGACCCCCTTCTGGACTTGCTGTAAGAAAGCAAGTGGGATTCCTCTGTGGAGGAAGTTAAATTGTCTCCCCAGCTGGCCCTAGACAAGATCCAGGAAGTAAGGGAGGGTTTTAGCAGACTTTGCCCCACTGTTTAGCGCCAAGCCTGGACTAACCCCCTTAGCGACGCACGATGTGGAGACAGGGACACAGACGCCCATACGGCAGACAGCATATTGGGTGTCAGAGGCTGTCCAAAATTATATTAGGAGGAAGGTGGAGGAACTGCTGGATTTAGGGGTAATCCAGAGATCCCACAGCCCCTGGGCCTTATCCATAGTCCTTGTGCCCAAGCCAGATGGCGCTATTCTTTTCTGTGTGGACTATCATGGACTGAATGCAGTCACAAAGTCAGATGCCCACCCGATACCCCGGACGGATGAACTCCTGGACGAGTTGGGAGGGGCATCCTACCTTACGACTATTGACCTGACAAAGGGGTATTGGCAGGTCAAGTTAACTGACAGAGCTAGAGAAAGGTAGACTTTCATCACTCCGATAGGCTTATTTGAATTTAAAGTAATGCCTTTCAGAATGAAGAATGCCCCAGCCACTTTCTAAAGGTTGGTGAACCAGGTGTTAAATGGTGCTGAGGAGTACGCCATGGCATACCTGGATGACATTGCCATCTTTAGTGCCAGCTGGGAGGAACACCTGTCCCACCTTAGGGAAGTTCTGGACAGAATACAGAGGGCTGGGCTCACTGTCAAAGCTGAGAAGTGCCAGGTGGCCATGGCTGAAGTGGCATACCTTGGGCATGTTGTAGGCTGCGGACAGCTCCATCCTAACCAAGTAAAAATAGAGATGATCAAGGCATGGCCCAGACCAGAAATGCAGAAGCAGGTCAGGAGTTTTCTAGGAACAGCAGTGTACTATAGGAAATGTGTACCCAATTATAGTGCCCTGGCTACTCCCCTATCTGACCTGGTAAAGAAAAGGATGCCTAAGAAAATTATCTGGGAACCAACCTGTGAAACGGCCTTTACCAGACTGAAGGAGGCACTGTGCAGTGCTCCTGTATTGACAAGTCCTGACTATAGCAGACCCTTTATAGTTGAGACTGACACCTCAGACGTGGGTATTGGGACAGTACTGAGTCAGACATCCAACCAAGGGAAAGATCACCCTGTAGTGTACCTGACTAAAACATTACTTCCCAAGGAGCAGGCATACTCTACTGTGGAAAAAGAGTGTCTTGCCATAGTGTGGGCCCTAAAGAAGTTAGAGCCATACTTATATGGGCAGCATTTTGAGGTACAAACGGACCATAACCCCCTGGTTTGGCTGACCCAAATGGGAAAAACTAATGGTAGACTATTAAGATGGAGTCTTGCCTTGCAAGGGTATGACATGACAATCTTACATAGGGCTGGAGCGACCAATCAGAACATCGATGGCCTTTCATGTCTGTATGAGGAGTGAACTGATTTGGGAAGCTCATCCCGTGCAGGGGATAGAGCCTCCAAATTCAGTCTAAGTGGGGAGGATTGTGATGCTTGGCCAGCTGGTTATGATTGTTCTATGATATTTGTAATATACAAATGTAGTGTGTGATTGTCTCCATGAGACATCCTGTTCTCCTGGGTGACAATCCCACCCCCACCAGGTTTTAGTTAGAATAACAGAATATATTAAACCAGAAGGTCTCTGTAATGTAATTAACTTCCTTGAGAAGTTGCATTTTATAGCTTTTTATGACCTCCTGCCTCTGAAGCTGGGAAACTAAAATATACATTTTATGACTTCAGAGAAGCTGATTCCCATTGGCTATATTTACATCTAGGTGAGAAACTGCAGAGTTGTAAAAACCTTCGATGTCCTTGGGAAAATAGGAAGCCAGCCTCCAGTTCAAAGGAAAAGGGCTTGATTAAAGACTGTCATAATTTGGGAAATTAGTTTTTGCTGAAGTCACAGTATTTAAAATATTTCCTGACAGGAAGATCATTGTTTGTCTAATTGTTATATTCTAAAAGGAGGAGCTAGATGACGTCATAGAAGGGGTGTGTGTGAGAGACACAGTTTTAACCTAGGACTTGTGTCTGATCTTAGTGACATAAATTTTTGGGCTCTTAAGAAACAAGATCTAACTTAAGCACTGTAAAGAGATAATACATTAGATAGAAAATATCTAAATGTAGTGTGGTAGAAGTTTGTCTGTAGTTTTCCTTGTTTTTCTTTATGTGATTGTATGCTTTGTGATATAGTGTTCTGTGTTTACATTTTACATATTTTATCCATTTTTAAGTAAACCTTTCATTTGAAAACTACTGCCTGAATCTTCCAAGTTCTTTCTTTTGCATGTAACATATGGAGGGTTAAGACTGACAAAACTGTTCATAAGTTTGATGGTGTTACCAAACTGGGAAAGGTAAGAATATACCTAAGGTATTTTATAGAGTTTTAAGGGTTCATTTTGGATACCTGGTTAGGTGCCCTTAGGCGAAAGATATCTGGCATTCCCCGGAAGAGCAGATTATCTGATCCTGTACATTTGGGTATGCTAGCATAAGGTTCACAGTTTGAATCCCCCCAGAACTTGAGACTAAAGGTGATTAGGACCCACAAGCAGACAGGAGGGTTACCCTGTATGTTACCTGTTCACAATACTGCGCTCGAAGGTTGGCACTGTGGGAGCAGAGGGCCTGATCTTCTGAATGCAGTTGTGACAGTATCATCGAAACATTCAAACATCATAAGGGCATTAACAAGGTGAAAAAGTCTAACATGCTTCAATATAAGAAAAAGCATTTTTCAATGCCGAATGTTGCTTGCTTATATGTACTGTTTAGGTATTTGGGAGTGATAGTACCATGTCTAAGAACTGTCATGTGACCCCCAAGATATCCACTGTGTCTTTCTGTTCAGTATTCACAGAAGAGGGGAAAGGGCCACGGCCACTGCAGTTACCGAAGAGATGGACAATAGTCCATTCACAGGCAAAAGAGTCCTGCAGGAGCTGACTAAATTGAAGGTGGAAATAGCAATGGGACTAGATGGCATACACCCAAGGATATTAAGAGAATTGTGAAGGGAGCTAGCAGTACCTCTTTCAGCCATGTTCACTGAGTCATTCAACACAGGGGTGGTACCAGAGAATTGGAGGAGGGCACATGTGGTCCCTCTACACAAATCCGGTAGCAGGGAGGAGGTGGGGAACTATAGGCCAGTCAGCCTCACCTCAGTAGTGGGGAAGATCATGGAAACATTGCTTAAACAAAGGATAGTGGACATCTAGAAGCCATCAGAGCCCAGGACCATAGGCAACTAGGATGGACAGTGGGGAGGTCATATCAGACAAATCTGGTTGATTTATTTGACTGGGTGACAAAGGAAGTAAATCAGGGTGGGGCAGTGGACAACGCTTACCTTGATTTCAGCAAAGCTTTTGACACTATCCCACATAGGAGGCTGATAAACTAGCTGGGTAGGCTGGGCATGGGGGAAAGGGTGCTAAACTGGGTTAGAAACTAGATAGCAGACAGGAGACAGAGAGTGGTGGTAAATGAGGTGCAGTCTAGGGAGAGGGGGTGACCAGTAGGGTGCCGCAGAAATCGGTCCTGGGGCCAGTCCTGTTCAATATCTTGATTAGTGACATTGCAGAAGGGCTGAAGGGAAAGGTCTGCCTGTTTGCAGATGACACCAAGATCTGTAATACAGTAGATACCCCAGAGGGGGTGCAGAAAATGAGGAGGGACTTGGGGAAGCTTGAAAAATGGTCTGAGAGCTGGCAACTGAAGTTTAATTCAAAAAAGTGCAAAATTATGTACCTGGGACACAGAAACCCGGGGGAAAGCAACAGGATGGGGGAGGGAGGGAGTTGCTGACAGTCACAAAGAAGAAAGGGACCTGGGGGTTCTTATTTCAGATGACCTGAAAACGTCAAAGTGCTAAGACAGCTGGGACAGCCAGTGGCATGCTGGAGTGCATAGGCATAAGGAGAGAGGTAGTGATGCCATTATATAAAACCATAATCAGGCCTCACATGGAGTACTGTGTGCAGTTCTGGAGGTCGCTCGTTCGTAAGGATATAAGAGACTGGAGATGGTCCAGAGAAGGGCGAATAAGATGGTAAAGAGCTTGCAACACAAGACTTATGAGGAGAAATTAAAGGACTCCAATATGTACTCACTGGAAGAGAAGAGAAGAGGGAAAGAGGGGCTATGATAGAAACATTCAAGTACCTCAAGGGTATAAACAAGGTGTGGGAGGGGGACATTTTCCAATACAGGAAGAGCACAAGAACAAGGGGGCATGACATGAAATTGGAAGGTGGGAGGTTAAGAGGGAATGTGAGGAAGTTCTTCTTCACAGAGAGTGTGGTGGACGTGTGGAATGGTCTGCCTCAGGAGGTATTGGGAGCGAGCACTATTGATGTATTCAAGGATTCTTAGGACAGGCATAGGGGAACCATAGAGATACAGCAGCGAGTAGGTCGGAAGCCGTAATCCAGTACAAGGGCTCACGGGCAGACTAGATGGGCCAGGCAGTTCTCATCTGCTGACAATTTCTATGTTTCTATGTCTGTGTCTCTTTTTCTTATGAATTACAGGCAGACAGAGAGGGACACACACAAGCATATGCCGCTTGCATGTGCTGTTCCCCACTGTGTCCTCCCTAACACATTACTATCCACAGACACAGAGAGAGAGAACACAGCATACGTTGTCTCGTCAATGCTGCTCCCCTAGTGTCTCTGTCTCTCTCTCACTGTTACTCTCCCTGTCTCGCTTTCTCTATGTCATTCAATTTCTAAGCATCAAGCTCTGTTCTTGAACATCAGGGAAAAAACTAAGTTGCGCTCTCTCACTGGAAGGGGGGGGGGTGGCAGAATGAGACATAGAGAACTTGCTGTATGGGAGGTGGGAAAGCAGCACAGAGGTTCCCAAAGAAAAAGACAATGAGAGAGACAGAGACAGAGAGAGAGACAGACAGACAGACACAGCAAATACACAGGTCTCTCCTGCACACAAACTGTAGCACTGTTCTGTACCAGGGAGCAAGGGGAGGCCACAGACAACAACATCCCAATGTTTTCTCTCTTGCTGTCTCACAGGACATTTCAGCCATGGTGCAGGTGTGGAAGAGTGATGATGCTGTCTCTCACTCTCTCTCTGTCTTCTGTGCACTGAGGGTGAGGAATGGGCAATGGGGCAGCCACAGTTGGGGGGGTGACAGGAAAGGAAACTCTGGGTGGCCACTGTCACGCTTGCTCTCCTTATACATCGCAGAATTCCATTATCCCTACCCACTTTGCCTCACAGCCCTGGCACTTAGCAATTGTTTGTGTGTGTGTGTGTGGTGGGGGGATGATAGTGAACTGGCAGAGGAGACAGAAAGCGAAGAGGCTGGCAGGCAATCAGTCGTACTGAGGTTGGAATAAAAAAAAAACACTTACCTGCTGATAACTTTGACCGCCAGAGAATAGCAACAATTATACAATGGGGTCCTAGAAATGGAGTCCCTGATTGGCTGACTGGCATCTTTCTGCAGTGGCTGCCCTTTCGGTAGCTGCCCACATGTAGTGGCATAATGGACAAGATCCGCCTTTTCAAACACCTGTGTTTGGATTGTCTTGGTGTGCCCAAGCTGCACTATCATCTGGACACCTCCAGGTAAACACTACACCTTCTCCCAAGGGAGGACAGCCATCCATCAGGGGGCTCGATCCTCCCTCCTTCCCCCAGCCAACCCTTGAATGACCCGACTTGACTCCGTTCCCGAACTTGGGTCACCGGTGTGTCAGGAGGTAAGGCACTAGACACCTCAGCCCTTCATGACACTGGGCTCGGCAGCTAGCTCATTGAGGACAAAGTATTATCCCTTCCCTCTCCTTTCTTGGGGGCTTTTTAAAAAATTACCCTGGTGTCACAGAGGAACTTCTACTCAGGTAATGAGCATCCTCTTTGTCATTGTACAGCTTACAACAGACCTTCTAGAGTATTCGGTGCTGCCCCATCTGCATGCATCTCACTGGACTGAGGGAGGAGGTTGACGGCTTGGGTTAAGAGTATCTACTCCCAAACACAGGCACCACCTAGTACACCTCCACTGTCTCAGAGGGTGCCAGGAAGGAGGATTGGTTTGACAAGGTGGGCCCTGGGAGTTACAGAGTTGTGGAGCGAAAGCCTGTTCCACATCCCATACCACTACGTAACTCGTAAGCTACAGTGGCCGGGCAGAATTTTCCCACAGGGGCACCAAATGCAGTGACTGAGATGGATGTGGAGGTCCTGAGGGAAACCCAAAGGGGAGTAGTAGAGGTCCCCAGAGAAGGAGGAAGCGAATCTTGGTGTGGCACTCAATAGTGAGTTGGATTCAGCTGGAGACAAGTAGGGATGAGGTGAGTGAGGTAAGGTGCCTTCCGGTGCCACAGCTCGAAGGGATGGGAGGAGGACCCTAGGGATTGCTTGGGATTGGCTTGATTATTCCCATAGCTTGCATAAGATGAGTCGAAGGCTAGGTCAGCAGTGACAAAATGGGAGCTAAGTTCTTCAAGGATTTGAGAATTACTTTCAACAACCCTACCATTGGTGAGTATCTTAGTTGGAATGGAGGGTGCAGAAGGCCGTCCTTCAATAGATTTGACTGTCTTCCCCCCTCCTCCTTTTCCACTACACCTCCTTACAGCACTTCTTAGCTATTTCCCTCCCTACTCCTTCAATTGCACTTGTTTACTGATTTTGAGCCGAGCACTCGGGACATTATTGCACTATGACTGTACTGCCACATTATTGTACTGTCTGTAATATGATATCTTAGATCTGTGCACTCCTATTTGTTGTATTAATTTTACAAGTTGTAATTGTCTGTACTGTGCCCTAATTGTTGTATTATATTGTCTACCTGCTCCCTACATAATTTGTAACTGTCCTTACCATCTATTATCTGTATAATCTGTTTTCTTATACTCATTGTACACCTCCCCCCCGGTCACAACGTGAGACAAGCAACTTGTTCAGTGTGCCTTCCTGGCTAAACATTTCAATAAATAAATAAATAAACAAATAAATAAAATTGAACAACACCAACCTGAGCACAGAGCCCTGCAGGACCCCACTGGTTGCCTCTCCGGTGCCAGATAAGATAACTCTCCCCTCCCCCCTACAACCACCCTCTGGGTTCTGTCACTCAGTCAGTTTTCCACCCATCTGGCCATCTTTTCCCTAACCCCGAGATCCACCAACTTCCTGATCTACCTTTTTTGGGGCACAGAGTCAAAGGCCTTGCTGAAATCAAGATAGAGGATGTCAACCACTTGGCCCCTGTCCACTGGGTTAGTGACACAGTCAAAGAAGTCAATCAGATTTGTTTGACAAAATCTCCCCCCATGAACCCATGCTGCCTCGCATCCTGGAGACCATGTTTCTCTAGATATTCCACCAAACTTTCCTTTAGTATGGTAACCATGAGCTTGCCCACAATGGAGGTCAGACTGACTGGTCTGTAATTCCCTGGGTCATCCTTGGGACTGCTTTTGTGGAGGAGCACTACATGTGGTGTTATCCAGTCCTACAGTACCACACCTGACTAATGAACTATTAAATAGGTCTGACAGTGGCCCTGCCAGTTCCTCAGCCAGTCCCATTAGTACCCTTGGATGTGCACTGTCTGGGCCTGGTGATTTGTCCACCTTCAATGCCAGCAGCCCCTCCCTCACTCACTCTATTCTCCTCTATCACTACATCTGTGTTCCCCTCCCCCCCAGCTCCTCTTTTCCCTCCTGAAAGCACTGTTCCATCCTTCTCCCTGGAGAAGACAGAAGTATTCATTTAGTATCTCTGCTTTTCCCCATTATCCTCCACCCACTGCACATGGGGGTGGGGGGACCAGTCCCCTGTAACTGTGGTGGAAACCAGTATATAGTACATGGAAGGGGGGGTCCAGTAGCCTGAGAGTGGGGTTGGGACCAGTACACACTACTTGAAGGATGATGTTCTGGTCTCTGAACTTAGGTGAGGGGAGTGGGGTACCAATCACTGCCCCTGGTTGGGGGACTGTACCCTGCATCTTGGGGGAACATTTCCCCATGCACCTGGGGGGGTGACCAGATCCCTACACTTGAGGGGGCCAAGTACCCATCACATTCAGGGGACCAGTAACAGTACCGGGGGGGAGCAATACACTGATCTTGGGGTTGGACAACTACCATTCACATGTGGGGGAACCAATGCCCGACACTTGGGAGATTACCAGAACTATGCATTGGCGGTGAGAGGGGGACCAAGAGCGACCCCATATAGAAGGTGGGATGGGTGGGACAGTACCCTGAACATGGGGGGTTTGGGAAGGGCCAAGTACCATGCACCTGGTGGACCAGAAACATGCACATAGAGGGAAGGGGAGGGCTAACCCGTACACTATTAGTGGAGGTGGGGGTACCAGTAACATCACATTGAGGAGGGAATACACTAATTGGAGGATGATGGTAAACTGGGGGGACTAAACACTGCCCTAATGGGAGGCCAGTACCATGCATCTTTGCTGACCATTTCCCCGTGCACCTGGGGATTGACTAGACACTTATACCCAGTGGGTGGGGGCGAGTACCCATTACCTTGGGGGGTACCACTACACAGGGAGGGAAGCAATACACTGCTAGTTGGATTGAACCACGATCCTGCATCTGAGGAGGGACCAATAGCAAAACCTCTGGGGAGGTTGGGTGGGACAGTACCATTAACATGGGGGGGGGTTGAGGAATGGCCAAGTACCATTCACCAGGGGGACCAGAACCATGCACATGGGGAAAGTGAAGAGGGTAATCAGTACACTGCAAGTGGGGGTGGAGGTGGTGCCAGTAGCCTGACACTGGGATGGGGACCAGAACACACTACTTGGGGGATGATGGAAAACTGGGGTGGTGGGGGACCAATCACTTTCCCTAACGGGGGGCCACTACCCTGCATCATGAGGGACCATTTCCCAGTGCACCTGGGTGTTGAGTTACCAGACACCCACACACATGGCAGGGGTACCTGTCACCTTGGGGGTGGGGGACTGTTACCAGTACATGGGGAAGGGGGGAAGCAATACCCTGCTCGTTGGGCTGATCCAGAACCCTGCATCTGGGGGGATGGGGTGGCAGATACTAGCTCCATTGGGGAGGGGAGGTGAGGTGGGACAGTACCCTGAATATGAGGGGGTGGGGAAGGGCCTAGTACCATGCGCTGGAGGGACCAGAACTGTGCATATGGGGAGAGGGGGAACCAGTGTGCTGCACATGAGGGTGGGGACCAGATCACTGGCACTGAGCTGGGAACCAGTACACAATGGGGGCCAGCACACACTTTGAGGGATGATTGGCGGTCTCTGAACCTGGGGAGGGGGACAAATCACTGCCCCTGATTGGGGGCCAGTGCCCTGCATCTTGTGGGACTATTTCCCCATGCACCTGGGGAGTGACCAAACCCCTACACCTTGGGGGGGCCTAGTACCCATCACATTGGGGGGACCAGTACCAGTACCGGGGGTGGGGAGACCAATACACTGATCGTGGGAGTGGACAACCACCATGCACATGTGAAGGAACCAGTGCCCAGCACCTGGGAGGTGACCAGAATCATGTATTGGGGTGTTAGGGGGACCAATAGCAGCTCCATATGGGGAGGTGGGGTAGGTGGAACAGTACCCTGAACATGAGGGGATTGGGGAAGGGCCAGGTACTAGGCACCTGGTGGACCAGAACCATGCACATGGAGAGGGGTAACCAGTACACTGTTAGTGGGGGTGCCAGTAACATGACTTCCTCCAGCTAATGAGTTCACTGGGCCTTACACAGGTTGTTACCTCCTCAGCCCATATTGGTCACTCATTGGACTAGGCGTTCATCCTGGGAATGGAGATATCCAATTTGGTGGTGGAGCCAGTCGGGTAGTCTGACCATCACACCATCGGGTTCAGTTTTGTGGCTCCCCTCAGTAGGCCTGCCCCTATTGAAATGGTCCAGTACTGCCCTTTGAGAGGTGTTACCCCAGATGGCCTAATAGCGGTGCTGGATCTATCAGGTATACAGGGTGAATGCATGGATCCAGGGGATCTAGTACTTGCCTATAATAAGGTGGTGGTGGCAGCCCTGGATTCCATAGCTCCTGTTCGTGTTCATCCCCTCACTCTTCATTCAAGGTCTCCTTGGTTTGATGAGACCTTGAAGGAGTTGAAGAGAGTGGGATGAAGGCTAGAGAGGAGCTGGCGGAAGTCGGGTCTAGAGTGTGACAGGCTTAGAATGATGGACCATTATGTGGCCTATCAATCAGCAATCACCAGTAAGAAGGCAGAATTCCTGCCCAGGGAGATTGCTGCTGTGTAGAATCGACCAGCTCAGCTCTTCCAGACTGTGGACAGATTGTGCAATCCAATCTGTCTTCAGCATGTGGGAGCTTTCTCACAAGAACAGTGTGATGAGTTTGCTTAATTCTTTACAGATAAGGTTACCGCAATCAGATCTGGCATCTGTCTGGCCACCTCTAATGGAGCTGCAATGGTCGGTAGGAGATGTCAGACCCTCAGTTTACTTGATCTGACTTAAGCTGACCTGCAATCACTGACATTGTGATAGTCATCCAGATGTTGCGACCAACCTGCTGTAGTTTGGATCTTGGCCCCATACGCCTCCTAGTAGGATGTGTAGAGAAAGCCTGGTCCTTGCTGAAATAGTCTGGAGATCATTGGAGAGGGGGATCTTTCCGGATCTCCTGAAGGAGGCGGTTGTTTGGCCCCTCCTTAAAAAAAAACTCCCTTAGTCACATGGTGCAGGTTTCATGGCGGCTGCCTGATTGCGTTTGTCCCGGCCTCCCGCTCCATTACGAGTTTAATCTGCACAGTTTAGAGGGAGCCACAACACCACTACATTATATTTTGTGTGTCTGAAGCTTACTTGTACGCCTTGCGAGAGTCTCCAGTGCCGATGGATGCCGAAATGAAAAAAACACCGCCGAAACACACCCCGGCGGCGTCCCCAGCCAAGGCCCTACCTAAAAAAGCCAGAACTTCTTCGCAGGCAGGCGGACAAGAGAATGAAGGGGGTAATTTGGACAAGGAACCCTTGACCTTATATATGGATCTGCCACTACTACAGCACTTAGTCGCATTACAACCTCCCTAAATAAGGCCTGTCGGCTGCTCACTGGTGCACATCGACGGACCCACACATGTGAACTCTATGCTGACTCAGGTTGGTTGCAACTCTCAAACCGGATAAAGTACCTTACCTGCCTGATGGCAAAAAAATCCACTCTGGGCCTCACTCCACCTTGTATCCAAGACTTGTTATGCCCGAGCGCTAGCATCCGTTTTACCAGAAGATCAGAACACCAGCCTCTCCAAGTCCCCCGATGCCGGACTTCTCAGGGACAAAGATCATTTGCCTATCATGCCCCCAGCTGGCTAAATGCCCTCAGCACTCATATTACTGCCTCCACCTCTCTAGGTATTTTCAAATCAAGGCTGTTCTCTCACCTTGCCACCTCCAGCTCCTGTGACTGCCTGATTAAACCTCCTATTTTCTCACTACCCACCCTGTTCCGTTATTTGACAAAGACATGTTTGGGAAACCTTTTCTCCTGCTATTGTCTGCTCCCCACACCTTTCACTTACCCTCTTTGTTCTGGACTTTTTCCCTATTTGTTTCTCCTAATCTGGCATGACCTCTTTCTTGTAATAATAATGTGATTATTGATATCTCATGTCCTTTTGCACAAATGATTTGATATGTATTTGTATATGTTTTCTCGCTCTTGACACAGCACAAATTGTTGTGTTATCTATGTAACCTTTTTTGTACTGTACCTAATTGACGTGGAACCTTTGTAAAAGAGCCTCTGGCTCAAAGGTAGTAATTCCTAGAACAATAAACTAAACTAAACTAAACTAAACTAGACCTTGGCGCAATTTCTAGCCGAGATCAAATCCTTTCGCTCCGAACTGTGTACTGTGACGGAGGAGCTCAAGCCAGTTACCCAGGCGTTGGAGGACCTATCCCGCCGAACAGGAGACACAGAAGCTAGGGTCACCTCTTTAGAGAGGTGGGTAGAGAAACAAGGCCTGAATTTACTTTATTAAAACAAAAGCTGAATAAAATGGAAATGAAGCTAGAGGACCTGGAAGGAAGAAGCAGGCGCAATAATATGATTATCGTCGGTCTCCCTGAAAGGAAGAAGGCCCCGACGCCATCGCGTTCATCCAGAAGTTCCTTCATCGGATTGCAGGCCCCACGCCCTTCGGGGGCAATTACACGATAGAACTGGCCCATCGTGCGTTGAGAGCCATGCCTCCTGCCGGTTCTCCTCCTCGTATCCTGATCTTTCGTTTTTTAAATTATCAGGAGAGACAACATGTGTTTGCCAAAATTAAAGATCTCAAGGAAGTTCGGTGGGAGGGGTCCTTGTTAAGAATTGCCCAGGATCTCCCACTATCGGTTCGGCAAAGGAGAGCGGAGTACCACCAGGCAGTTACCAAGCTGATTGCTGCAGGCATCCGCTTTCGGATGGGCTATCCAGCGCGTCTGCAGGTGGCCCTGTCTGGCCAGTGGACCAGTTTTGAAAGTGCTCAAGCAGTGGAAAAAGGTCTGCAAGAGGCCCTTCCAGACTTGTTTAAAAAGAAGTAAAGACTTTACCAGGGTAGTACTGCAGGTTCGTCTAGAGGTGCATGGAGACACTTTACTGTAGCCCGAAGTGGAGAGCTTGTGGCCCTAATCGGGCAGTTCATAGTTTTTTTTGCTGCAAACAGTCAATGTTGTGAGACCCCGAGCTAGTCTGCCCTACCTGTGAGCGGAGGACTGTTCAATTGCATCCCAGGAGAGTTTCCTTACGTGGTGTCATTTTCTGCCTTGTTGTTGCTGGGACAGTAAATCGTACCTAAGAATTAGTTGGTCCACGCCTAACTACCCTGGGGCAAACTTACTGGGGGACTGTTGATAGCTCTCTTGGGGGAGTGTGTGCCTGTTCTAGCCACCGGCATTCCCCGGTTGTCTGGATCCGCAGTTGGGAGATTCCGTTTACGTAAATTTGTGGACCACAGCTTTCCTGAAGGGTCTTATTGGAAGGTGGCTCGGTCGTCCTGTCCAGTAGCCACCAGAGATGTTTTCAGGGTCATGTTTCATCACCGGGTGTCCTCTGCAGGGAGTTTTGACACCCCAATTGCCCTGCTTTCTCTGATTTTTGCAAGTTACACTTGGGTGCCATACTCCCTCTGGGTCACTCTCCACCTTTCCCCCTTTCAATTTTTTCTATTGTCGTTGTTTTGTCCATTCCCACTACAGGTATCTGGGGATCTTTCGAGCTTGCTGTTTTTCATTTGGGGAAATCAGTCCTTTAGGGGAGCGTTCAAACAATGCCATTTGTGTTTCTCCCCATCAGTTGTTTGCTATGGGACTGCATGGGCATGAGCTTCTGGACATTTTCAATACGGTCTTTCAATGTTTAAATTGTTAAGATGTTTTGTATTCCGTAGAGTTGATTAAAGGCCTGGTAAACGGGCAGTTAATTTAGTGGCATTGTAGCGGGGGGTTTTCTTTGCTTTGGGGTATGTAGAGTACAGGGGTAGGGTAGTTTAGTTAGTCTAGGGAGACCTTCCCATTTACATTTTACAGTTAACAACTTGTCAAGTTGGGGAAGGGTCAAATGGTTAAGTCTCCTACTCGGAGGGGCATTAGTTCTAGAGCAGTTTGGCCCCAGAGGGGTCGTATTCTGGGATGCTGGGCGGTTCTCTTTGGGGGCGGTCAGGTTTTTGGGCATGGGGAAGCACTGCTAAAGGTGTTGTAGGAGGGTAGCCTCTCTTTTGCCGTAAGGCAATCGCTTGTTGAGCACAGTGGGAGGGGGAGGCTGGAGGGTAATCAGGAGCTTTGGAACTTGCGAACTCATGGGCGGGAGGTGTGGTTTTGGGTGGGTGGGAGGTAGGTCTTTTATCAGTTTAAGTCAGGGTGCGGCCTATTTGCAGAGGGACAAAGGGGTTGTGCAGGGATTAGAACTGGGAGTGGGAAACAAGAGGATCCGGGTTGCATCAAGGTTGGTTGGCAATGGCTCGGGAGGATCTGCTCGTGAGGGAAAGCCTAGGGAGGTAGGTGGATTGGGAACCCAGTCAACAACGAATAGTTTTATAATAGACTACAGGGACCATGGGTAGTATCCATGAGTTTATCTCGTGGAATATCAAAGGGGCCAGGAAGGACTTGAAGCGATATAAGGTGTTGCGCATTTGCAACTGCAGAAAGCTCAGATAATATGTCTGCAGGAAACAAATTTATTGGAGAGGGAAGCCAATGTTTTGAGACATCAATTTGTAGCCCAGGTATATGCTGCAGGGGATAGCACTGTTAGTAAGGGAGTAGCCATTCTAATATCTAGGAATACCCCTTTTGTCTGTGAGGAAAAGTTGGCAGATCCTGAGGGCCGGTACATATTAGTAGTCGGGCTTGTTAGCCAAACTAGGATGGTGATAGGTAGTATATACGGTCCAAATGGAGACTCACCCCGTGTTTTTCACTGACTTACTCAATGTTCTGTCCCCCTTTATCCATCTCCCAATGTTCTTGGGAGGCGATTGGAACTTGGTGTTCAATATGGAGTTGGATGGAGAAGGCAGGCGAGATAGGGGCCTCTCTCCGGCTCAAAGAGCCCTCAGGGAGTTGGCAGACAACTTGGGTTTGTGCAATCCGTGGAGGGTCTTGTGCCCTTCTAAGAGGGAATATACATTCCTGTCGGAGGTCCATAAAACCAGGTCACGCATTGACTATTTTTTAATGAGTCAGTGCATGCTCCCTGGCTTGGTCAATTGCACAATCATGCTGGGGGTCATATCGGACCACTCGATGGTCCGATGCTCCCTAAATCTTCTATCTAATACCCCCAAGCAGACCATCTGGAAGTTTAATAATCAGCTCCTCAGGGTACCGGAGATCAGAGATAGTATAAGCCAGACTATAGAGCAGTACGAGCAGGAGAACTGTAACACGACGGGTAAGGGTGACATGGAATGGAGTGCATTAAAATGTGTTTTAAGGGGGGAGCTTATCAAGTTAGCTGCCGCCAGAAAGAAAAGGAGAGAGACTTTGGATAAGCAACTGCTTACCCAGATCAGGGATATAGAGAATATTCTTTCAAAAGACCTCACCAATGGCTTTAAGAGAAAGGTTGGCCAGGCTCCGACACCAATATGACGACATGTTGAGAGAAAAGGCAGAATATGCCATTAACAAAACGAAGGCCCTATATTTAGATCAGGGGGAGAAGTCGGGACATCTTTTGGCCATGCGCCTCAAAGCAACCGAAACATCTAGAATTATTCAAAGTATATCATCCCTTACCGATGGGTCGACTAAAACCACCCCACATGAAATAGCCAAAGAATTTGAAGACTACTATAGGGCTTTATATAGTCCCATGCCTAATAGACCAAGTGATGAGGTAATTAGGGCGTATCTGTCTGGGTGCAATTTACCGCAGATAATGGATGAACAGAAAGCATTGCTTACCGTTCCGGTCTCTGAGTCTGAAATC
The DNA here is from genome assembly GCA_016271365.2 of Neoceratodus forsteri. NCBI lineage: Eukaryota > Metazoa > Chordata > Ceratodontiformes > Ceratodontidae > Neoceratodus > Neoceratodus forsteri. The sequence continues at coordinate 248,845,960 of CM028135.1, read as the reverse complement.
CTAAATGTGATTCAGATGTTCCCTGCTGATAAAGCTCCTGGACTGGACGGTTTTTCTCCGGATTTTTTATAAATGTTTTAGTAGGCAGTTATGCCCAGGATTAAAATGACTTTTTCACAGTATTTTTACCTCCGAACATATTGACGGTCACCTTTTTGAATCCCTGATAGTGCTCATCCCCAAAGATGGGAAGGATCGAGTTCAGGTTCCAAACTATAGGCCCATCGCCCTGATTAACTATGATATAAAAATTTTGGCGAAGTTACTAGCTGTTCGTTTAGAGAGGGTGCTTCCTAGGCTAATCCACCCGGATCAGGTGGGATTCATGTCGGGTAGAATGGCATCAGACCATCTCCGCAAATTATCTCACATCCTTTCGGCTTCCCAGGACAGTAATACCCCAAGTGGTTTGTTGTCTGTCGATGCTGAGAAAGCATTCGACAGGGTGGATTGGAGGTTCCTGTCTCTGACCATGGAGCATTTCGGCTTCCCGGCCCACTTTATAGACATGGTGTTTGCGTTATATAGGTCGCCGTCTGCCAAAATATATTGTAATGGTTTTTTTTCGGCAAGCTTGCCTTTACTATCGGGGACTAAGCAGGGCTGTCCTTTGTCCCCTCTCTTGTTCAATATTTATTTAGAGCTGCTGCTGTGTAGTATCAGACAGGAACCCAGAATCAAGAGGATAAAAATTGTATCTCTGGAGTTTAAGGTCTCTGCTTTCGCAGATGACATCCTATTTCATATCAGCCATCCTCGATCCTCCATTCCAGTAGTGCTCGATCTTATTGCCTCTTATGGCAAACTATCCAACTATAAAATCAACATAGGGAAAACTCAGTTTTTCCCGCTTAATGTTCGGACCTGTAAACTAGATATTTCACAGTTGGGGATTCATTGGACTCCTCGCGCTCTGAAGTATCTTGGCATCATTTTGACTATTTCAGAAGCCAAAATGGTGAGACTTAATTTGGACGCCCTTAAGGTAACTATAAAGCAAGATCTGGAGAGGTGGAACAAACTTCCGCTCTCTCTCTCTGGGGAAGGGTCAATATAATAAAAATGAATGTGTTGCGGAGGATTTTGTACCCTTTAAATATGCTTAATGTATGGCTACCTTTAAAGTGGTACAGAGCGCTCCACTCAATTATCTCGGACTTCATCTGGGTAAAGAAAATACCCCGTAGAGCTTATCACAAACTCGCGGCTCCCAGGGAGAAGGCTGGTTTAAGGCTCCCACATTTCGGGCTATATCACTGGGCTAGTAACCTTTGCAAATATTTACGCTGGCTCCTGCCCCCTAGGGATCTGGAACTTTTACCGTATGTCCCTTCTTGGGTCAAGTTGGAAACAGATCTAATAAGGGAGACCGGAGTGGACCCGAAGGCTCTTCTTTTTATCCCATATAATCTCTCCCCTCTAGCCTAGCTACTACCCCAATTAGGCTCTTTCTACATACGCACATCCAAATATGTGCCTCTCTCCGCTACTCCCCTTGTGCAGACAGACTTCAGCCTATTTATCTCAACCCTAATATGAGGATTGGGGGGAACACGATAAAGGAACCCTGGCTTCCTTTTTTGGAGGGGTTAAGGGTGGCAGATCTCATGCAGGGTGACAGGTGTTTGAAAGTTGCAGAGATACTAACAAAGTATAATTCAGGGCCTAGTCAACCTTCAAAATATTCCAACTTACTCATTTGTTAGGGAGGTTCAAGTCTAAATTAAAAGTGGGAAAGATTAATGGGACGTGGTTTGAATCCCTGATTCATTGGGTCTGGGAACCGCATGCAGTTTCTAAGGTTTACAAAGCTCTCTTTGAGCAGGTCTACACAGACATTGGTAATAAACCGTGGTACTGAGTGAACTGCTTAGGAGATCAGGGCCGAAATTGGGACCGTGTCTGGCGCCACACATACCAGTATATCACCCAGGACAGATTGTGCATTATGCAATTCCATTTTTTAAATAACTTGTTCTGGACCCCTTCCGAGTTATACAGGATTGGGCGGGCCCCAGATGCTCTATGTTTCCGGTGTCATCAAATGGTGGGGGATCTCAAGCATATTTTTTGGGATTGTCCACCGGTTAAAGAGTTGTGGGATCAAATAAAGCAAAAGGCGGACTCGATACTGGGCATTGAGCTTTGCTTCACTCCCGAAATCTGTCTCATAGGGGACTACACTGACATAGCTGTTAAGCCCCGAAGATACTATATGGCTTTGATTTAATCTTCGGTTAAGAAAATTGTGTTAAGGCACTGGTTAGACAATACCCCACCCGGCTATGTGGAATGGTTACAGGAGTTGCTTTTCAATTTGAGTATGGAGAAGTTTGGGGCTGCAAAGAGGGGCAGTCTTTTGAAATTTGATCGAGTGTGGGGCCCCCTTCAGGCCCTTTACTTGCTCCATTCATAGCTAGCCGTTCTGGGGTTAGTAGATCCTGGCTAGTTCCCTCGCGAGCAGACCTGCCTCAGCCTTTGCAACCCGGGGAGGGGGGGATAGGGAAGTTAGGTGGGTGTTTGGGGAGGGTGGTATCAGTTTGAAAATGTATTGGTTGTGTTCTAATGGTATATGTAAGTGGCATGGTGTGGTCACAGATCATTTCATGTAAAGTTTGGTTTCCTGACTTGTGTGCCAATGGTCTGTCAATAAACTTGAATTTAAAAAAAAAAAAAAAACTCCCTGAACCAGGACTGTTTGGTGAACTACAGACCTGTCTCTAACCTGCCCTTTGTGTGTAAGGTTATTGAGAAAGTGGTTGCGTCGTAGTTGGATGACCATTTGACCAGCTACAATGTCTAGGATTCTCTCCAGTCAGGATTTAGGAAGCGTCATAGCACTGAGATGGCCCTTGCTCGGGTACTAAATGACCTCCTGATAGCAAGAGATTGTAGGACCCATTCCATCTTGGCCCTTTTCAATCTCTCTGCAGCATTTGACACTGTTGACCATGGGATACTGTTGGAACGCCTGCAGTTCATCTGTGGACTGACTGGTACAGTCCTCAGATGGTTTCGATCTTTTTTCGACGGTAGGATTCAGACAGTGGAGTCTGGAGTTTATTCCTCAACCCCTCTTGCCCTGTACTGTAGGGTACCGCAGGGTTCCATTCTGTCAACTGTTGTTTGCAGTGTATATGCTGCTGTTGGGAGAGATCATTAGACAGCACGGTTTGAGTTTTCACTGCTATGCATATGATACACAGCTGTACATGTCCTTTGTACCCGATCAGGATGTGTTCCTCTCAGTGTTTAACAACTGTCTAGCCGAGATCCGAGACTGGATGAGTGCGAGATGGCTAAGGCTGAACCCAGCTAAAACTGAGGTGCTGGTTGTGGACCCAGATCATCGAGAGGTGGGTATGTCAGCAGGATTACCCTCTGGGTTGTGGCTTGGGGGTGTACAGCTGACTGCCTCAGACTGGGTGCGGAACCTGGGCGTTATTTTTGATGATGACCTAACTCTGAAATCTCAGGTGGTGGCAGTAGTCAAAACCTCTTTTTACCATCTGAGGAATAGCACCTTGGTGAAACATTTGGTTCCTCCCGACGATCTTCCAACTTTGGTCCACGCCTTTGTTACCTCCCGCCTTGACTACTGCAACTCCCTTTACGTAGGGCTACCGGGGGTCAATATCCGCCACCTGCAGCTAATGCAGAATGTGACAGCTAGGCCATTGATGGGTTCTTCTAGGACCAGTCGTATAATGCCTGTGCTCCATGCACTGCACTGGCTGCCAGAACAGTGGCGGACCACCTTCAAGGTTGGTTTGCTTACATATAAAGCCCTACACGATCAGGGACCTAGTTACTTGCAAGATCTCCATCACCCTTACTGTCCCCTCAGCATTCTCCGATCCATTGATGAGGAATTGCTAGAGATTCCCAGGGTCCGTTTAAAGACATCTGGGGCCCAGTCTTTCAGTTTTGTGGCCCTGACCCTGTGAAATTCTCTACTTCACCAGGTGCGAGACTGCCTGACCGTCCAGAGTTTTAAAACTGCATTGAAAGCACACTGATTTAGCCTGACTTATAGTAGCTTTTAGGCCACCTCTGTAATTTATATAGTTTAAACTGTTGTGTTTTATTGATTAATTATGTTATTTTTATGTTTGCTTGCATGCATGTGCAAGAAATATACTGACACCATACAAATTTTTGTAGGTGTGCCACCCCGCTTCCAATGCCCTGCTCCTTCTTGCAGGCGTGGCCTCACCCCACCAATAAATGTCCAAGCTGTCTATGACAGCAGTTCAGATGCAGTGGCATACAGTTCAAAGCAAAAGACCGCTACAATGAGCGGTGGTAACATGAAGGCAATTTGCATACTGCCGTTGGCAGTATGCAAAGTGCCTACACGTCAGCACTGCATCTGAACAGCTGTCATAGACAGCTCCATTTTTCTTGGATCCTCCCCCCAACAAACACCTAAGTAGCACTAGAGGCCCAACCCAAGCGTGCTCATGCTCCCCACCCCGACACTAACCCGTCGGCTCCACTGCCCCCAAACAGACTTCCAGGTGCCACGCGGAGCCCACCCAGCGTGGCAAAAGTCTGTATGGCGACCAGAGTGCCCAATCCCCATTGGCTCCACTGCCCCCAAACAAACTTCCAGCTGCCACACTGGAGACCACCCAGCGTGGCAAAGTCCCATCATCTTTCTAAAAAAAAAAACACCTATAAGAAAAAACGGTCCCTCGTTGACTCTCTCGGCCCCTCCCTCAACCTGCGCCCACCCTCTGCATACCCTACCTCACCCACTACTTACCTCCTGATGCCGGCACGATGATCTTCGGTGGACCGGGAACACGTCTGCACTCCTCAAAGCCAACCGCGAACTGAAGAAATACCGGTAAGCTGTATAATGCCATAAATGGGTTTTTTCAACTTTGGTGCATATCTTGGCCATTTTTAGGAATGTTTTCACCAAATGTTCAACATGGAGTTCTTGGGACCCCACCTCATGAACTCAGTCACTGTCATTTTGTTAGTCGGTCCCAAAAGGTGATTTCGCAGTCACTGCGTGGAACCACCTTTCAGGACTGAATAACAGAATGACAGTGTCACAGCTCATGAGGTAGGCCCTCAAAAACCCTATATTAAAAGTTTGGTGAAAAAATTCCCAAGAGTGACTGTTTTACGAGCGTGCATTGCACAGTTCCTACACTCGCTTGTATCTTTGAGAATGTTTTATATTTTCACTCCAGATTTTCAACATTGTCATTTTACCACACCTCCTTATGAACAGTATAGCTGTCATTTTTCACATCTCACCCAAAATGTGTTTTCGCACATATAGCGCACATTGGCGCGGTTGGTGTGCAAAATCAATGTTCGAGACTCATTAAGAAAATCACAGTGATACTGTTCATGAGCAGAGGTGCTAAAATGGCTATGTTAAAAATTTGGTGACGAAAGTCCACAAAATGACTGTGTTACAAGCATGTATTGTACAATTTCCACGCACCCTCGTAAGTTCATGAATTTTTAATATTTTCACTCCAGATTTTCAACAATGACATTTTTCCACACCTCCTCATGAACAGTAGAGCTGTCATTTTTCACACCCTGGCTGAAATGTGTTTTTGCACTTCCGGCGCAGAATAGCGTGGTCGCTGTGGGAAATTAGTGTTCGGGACAGACTAAAAAAATTATAGTGACACTGTTCATGAGCGGAGGTCCCAAAATGCCTATTTTGAAAATCTGCTGTAAAAAAATTCCCAAATTAATTACATTACGGGTGTACATTGCACAGTTTCTACTCATGCTCGTGACTTCACCAGTTTTTCTATAATTTCACTCCAGATTTTCAACAATGCCATTTTTTATACCTCCTCATGAACAGTACACCTGTCACTTTTCACATTCTGTTCAAAATGTGTTTTCATACTTGTGGCGTCAAATGGCGCAGTCACTGTACAAAATCACCTTTCACCTAACAAACTGATAGGGTCACTGTTCATGTGGTTGGGTCACAAAAAGCCCATGTGGAAAACTTGGAGTAAAAATACCAAGAAACGCCCTGGGCATTAGGGTTTTCAACTATAACGCCCTACCCTGTATGGACTGATAGGCGTCAGGGGTGTGACTTGGGATTGTCAACAGTAATGCTCATGCCATGCCATTCCACCCCACCCCCACCCTGCAGCCAGTGACAGGCATCGAGGTGCGCCTTGGACCCTATGCCCCCAGAGTTCACCCCATTCTCCTATACTGTGCCCATTTCAGTGTATTTCCTTATGGAATGAGGTGAATGTAAAGCCCAAACACCCCAAGGCATACCTCGACACTTGTCAGTATCTCAAGCGTAGGATGAGGTGAAATGTTGTGACTGTCATGGGCGACTCCCCAAAGGCACACCCCATGCCTGTCCATCTCTGCAGGGTGAGGGCGGAGTTGGCGTCAGTTGAATACTTCAATGCCATTCCTATACTGCATCTGTCTAACTCCTGCACGTCTACTGCTAATACCAGCAAGCAAACATTCAGCATTGTCAAATGCTTGTTATAATGTTTTATGATGCCCATTTTATGTACAAGTGCTTTGGTTGCAGAAAAGTGCTTTTTACAAATAAAATTTTGATTGATTAATTGATGACACTGAGGTAGGAACCAGTAGACACTCATTGGAGGATTGTGGGAAACTGGAGGGGGGGACCAAACACTGCCCCTAGTGGGGGGCCAGTTCCATGCATCTTGGCTAACCATTTCCCCGTGCAACTGGGAATTGACCAGATACTTGCACCCAATGGGTGGGGGCGAGTGCCCATCACATTGGGGGGGGGTGCTGGTACCAAAACATGGGGGAGGGGGGAAGCAATACACTGCTAGTTGGTTGAACCAGAATCCTGCATCTGAGGGAGGGGACCGATAGCAACATCTGTGGGTAGGTGGGGTGGGACAGTACCCTTAACATGGGCGCTGGGGAAGGGCCAAGTACCATGCACCTGGGGGACCAGAACCGTGTACATGGGGAGAGTGGGGGGGGACCGGTGCACTGCAAGTGGGGGTGGTGCCAATAACCTGACACTGGGGTGGGGACCAGTACACACTACTTGGGGGATGATGGGAAACTGGGGGGTGGTGGTCCAGTCACATTCCCTAATGGGGTGCCAGTACCCTGCATCACAAGGGACCATTTCCCAGTGCACCTGGGGGTTGAGTCACCAGACACCTACACCCGGGGAAGGGCATCTGTCACCTTGGGGGGGGGACCATTGCCAGTACATGGGGAAGGGGAGAGCAATACCCTACTCGTTGGGCTGATCCAGAACCCTGCACTTGGGGGTGTGGCAGATACCAGCACCTGTGGGGAAGTGGGGTGGGACAGTACCCTGAACATGAGGGTGGGGGAAGCACCCAGTATCATGCACTGTGGGGAGGAGACCAGAATCATGCATGGGGAGAGAGAGGGGAACCAGTGTGCTGCACATGAGGCGGGGGACCAGTTCACTGACACTGAGCTGGGAACCAGTACACAGTACATGGTGGTGGTGGGGGGGGGCCAGTAGCCTGACAATGGGGTTGGGACCAGTACACACTACTTGAGGGATGATTGGCCGGTCTCTGAACCTGGGGGGGCAATCACTGCCCCTGATGGGGGGGCCAGTACTCTGCATCTTAGGGGACCATTTCCCAATGCACCTGAGGGGGTGACCAGACCCATACAGCTGAGGGGGCTGAGTACCCATCACATTGGGGGACCGGTACCAGTACTGGGGGGGAGAATAATACACTGTTCGTGTGGTTGGACCACTACCATGCACATGTGGGGAACAGTGCCCTGTCCCTGGGAAGTGACCAGAACCCTGCATTGGAGGGGGGGAAGCAACCCCACATGGGGAGGGACAGTACCCTGAACATGGGGAGGGCCTGTACCATGCACCTGGTGGCCAGAAGTGTGCACATGGGGGGGGATGAAACCAGTACACTGTACATGGGGGTGGGAATCCAGTACAATGACATTGGGCTACATTAGTACCCTGATGCTGGTGTGGGAACCAGAACACTACTTGAAGGATGATGGGCCAGTCCATGTACCGAGGGGCAATCACTGCACCTGATAGGGAGATCTTTACCCTACATCTTGTAGGTCCATTAGCCCATGCATCTTGGGGTGACCAGACTCATACGTCCTTGGAGGGGTAATAACAGTCACCAAAGTGATAAATTCAGTAAGATAATTCAATAATAGAACTGAAATAAAACAGCCACTAGGGACTGTTGTTCCTTCACCATGCTTTGTCTATCTCTCTCTCTCTCATAGAACAGCCAGAGAATAGGTGACAGAGGACAAATTTAACATAAACACATGCATTTGTCAATGCCAAATGGTTGCTAGCTGGTATTAGCAGTGGAAGTGCAGGAGTTAGACAGATGTAGTATAGGAATTGTAGTGTAGTATTGAACTAGCGCCAACTCCACTCCCATTCTGTAGAGATGGACAGACGTTGGAGTGTGCCTTTGGGTCGTCGCCCATAACGGTCACAACATTTCACCCCACCCTACCCTGCAGACACTAACAAGTGTTGAGGTGTGCCTTGGGTGTTCGGGCTTTACACTCACCTCATTCCATAAGGAAATATGCTGAAATGGGTGCAGTATGGAACATAGAAACATAGAAGCTGATGGCAGATAAGGACCGCAAGCCCCATCAAGTCTGCCCATAGTATAGGAGAATGGGGTGAACTCTGGGGCCAAAAAGTCCAAGGCGCACCATGATGCCTGTCACTGGCTGCAGGGTGAGGGTGGGGGTTGGGGTGGAATGGTGTGAGCATTATTGTCGACAATCCCGAGTCAAATCCCTGACACCTGTCAGTCCCTACAGGGTAGGGCATTATGGTCGGAAACCCTAATGCTCTGGTCATTCTTGGTATTTTTACTCCAAGTTTTCAACATGGGCTTTTTGGGACCCCTCCGCATGAACAGTGAACCTATCAGTTTGTTAGCCGAAAGGTGATTTTGCACAGTGACTGCACCATTTGGTGCCACAGGTGTGAAAACACATTATGAGCAGGTGTGAAAAATGACAGCTGTACAGTTCATGAGGAGGTGTAGAAAAATGGTTATGTTGAAAATCTGGAGTTAAAATATAAAAAAACTGGTGAAGTCACGAGCGTGCGTAGAAACTGCACAATGGACACCCGTAATGTAATTATTGTGGGGATTTTTTACATCAGACTTTCAACACAGGCATTTTGGGACCTCCGCTCATGAACAGTGTCACTGTGATTTTCTTAATCTGTCCCGAACATTGATTTCCCACAGTGACTGCGCTATTCTGGGCAGGAAGTGCGAAAACACATTTTGGCCAGGATGTGAAAAATGACAGCTGTACTGTTCATAAGGAGGTGTGGAAAAATGCCAGTGTTGAAAATCTGGAGTGAAAATATTACAAATTCGGGAAGATACAAGGCTGCGTGGAAACTGCGCAATGCACGCTTATAACACAGTCATTTTATGGAGTTTTGACACCAGATTTTCAACATAGGCATCTTAAGACCTCTGCTCATGAACAATGTCACTGTGATTTTCTTACTCTGTCTCAAACATTGATTTCGCACAGCGTGCAACATTGTGCGCTACATGTGCAAAAACACATTTTGGGTGAAATGTGAAAAATGACAGCTATACTGTTCATAAGGAGGTGTGGTCAAATGGTAATGTTGAAAATCTGGAGTGAAAATGTTAAAAATTCTTGAAATTACAAGCATGCGTAGGAACTGTGCAATGCACACTCGTAAAAAAGTAATTTTGGGAAATTTTTTCACCACATTTTCAACATAGTGTTTTTGAGGGCCTACCTCATGAACTGTGACACTGTTGTTTCATTAATCTGTCCCAAAAGGTGGTTCCATGCAGTGACTGCGAAATCACCTTTTGGGACCGAATAACAAAATGACAGTGACTGAGTTCATGAGGTGGGGTCCCAAGAACCCCATGTTGAAAATTTGGTGAAAAAATCCCAAAAATGGCCAAGATATCCACCTAAGTTGAAAAAACCCTATTAATGCCATCATACAGTTTACCATCATTTCTTCAGTTCGCGGTCGACTTTGAAGAGTGCAGACGTGTTCCCAGTCCACAGAAGATCATCTCGCTGGGCTCCGGAGGTAAGTATGGGTTATGGGGGGTGTGGGGAGGTGGGTGCGCAGTGGGTGGATGCAGGTTGGGGAAGGAAGGGCACGAAAGACCACGAGGGACCGTTTTCGGTTTTTACAGGTTTTAAAAATATATAGACAACGTGGGATGATTTTTTGTACACTGGGGTGGGCTCCCAGCATGCCGGTACACCTGGGTACTTCTTTTTTGGGGGGTGCTGGAGCCCACGGGGCTTGGGCACCCCGTCAGCCATACACAGTGCTTGTGCTTGGTGGGGGGAGTGTGCATTAGCCAAGGGGGATTGGGCACCCCCTCGGCACACAACAAATGGGGGGGCACTTCATGCCGATGGGGATTGGGCTGCCCCATTGACAAATGAACCAGGTAGGGTGCATGCCGACAGGGGGATTAAGCACCCCCTGTCGGCTTTTCTTTTATTTATTGAAATGTTTCACCAGGAAGGCACACTAAACAGTGAGGGGGCGACTTTCCGTTGGCTTCGTAGGGACTGTGAGAGGCAGACAGAGAAGCTGTCACCAGGGGAACACCACACAATGCAGCTGTAATTGGCCGCTGCAGTCAGGGACGTCCCACAGCAAGAACAGCTGATTGCGTAGTGCCGGGCACTCCCTGATTGCAGCGGCTGGTTTCTTTGATCATAGTGGCATAATCATTAACTGTCATCATCTACTGCAAGCTCCTCTATTCGCCGCAGCAGAGACCAGCCTCAGAACGGACTACTGCCATTCGGCACAACACTGCCATGCCTCCGCAACCTGCTTGTGAAGGAAGCTGACGCAATGTGTTTCTTGCACATGCGTGCAAGCAACACAAAAATAGCAGGACAAGAGGATACAGCATGAGATTAGAGGAGGCAGATTAAGGGGTAATGTGAGGAAGTTCTTTTTCACAGAAATAGTGGTGGATGCATGGAACAGCCTGTTTCAGGAAGTGGTGGATATGCATACAGTGCAGGGCTCCAAACAGGCATGGAATAGGCATAAGGGAGCAATACAGATGCATATGAATTAATAGGCCATTGACAGAGTAAAAACCTATGGCACATTCATGAGGTCGAAAAAAATGGGCAGACTGGATGGACCTTGCGGTCCTTATCTGCTGTCAACTTCTATGTTTCTATGTTTTATGTACACTCGCACATGGCTGTGGCTGCATTACAGCTGCCACCCTTTGCATGCTCCCTACAGTTGTATGTCCACTGTTGGCACATTCACCTCCAGTGCACTGGCCTGTCCATGTGCACAAACACCACAAGTGGCTGCAGGTGCATGCCATTAGTCACTGTGTCCTGTGTTGTGGCTGGCCCTGTCTTTCCCACTGCATTGCCCACACACCATTCCTGCCAGGTTCCCTGTCTCTGGTGTCCTGTGGGCAGATGCAAAATTCCATGCTGTCGTCGTGTGACCTGTGCTTGCCTATCCTGTCCCACATGCCCAGTTCCCTCTCCCCCCCCCCAGACCACATGCATGTCTACATGCCATGCAGCACATCACCCTGTGGATCCCCCGTACCTCTCCCATGGCTGCACCCTTGGTACCCTGTGTACACCTGTTCTGTTGCTCTGGTTGCACTCACTCATGAGATGGTCACCAGTTATGTCCCCAGACCTGAACTGGTGGTACAGGTCCGACTGGTACCATATGAAGGCATCATGTGCACTCCCAGGATATTTGGCATACATATAGGTGATGCACCCTGTGGCATTGCAGACCACCTGGCAGTTGATGGAGTAGTATCCCTTGTGGTTTCTGTACAGTTTGTTGTCACCACCAGGTGGTGATCTCAGGACCACATGGGTGCAATCTATTGTGCCAAGCACACCCGGTAGTTGTGCCACCCTGTAAATGCCCTGCTTTGTTTCTGTCCAATCCGCTACTGTGCCAGGAAATCTGATGTACTCACTAGCATGGGGCAGCAGGGCATTTAGGAACTGTGTGAAGAGCCTGGATGTGGCCGGCTGGGTGATACCGATGGTGTCACCCACCAGTATCTGGAAGCTTCCTGTGGTGAGCAAGCACATGGCTGCAGTGACCTTTGTCTCCACCGCCATTGCATGGCTTCTGTGTGTGGATGCCTGCAGCTTGTCATGGAGCAGCTCACAGAACTGTCTCAGAAGTGCCCTGTTGAGATGATACTACCCCACCATCTCTGTGTCTGTCAGCTGTTTGAAATGTGATGCATGGATGGTACTGTCTCTGCTGGACATACTGCCTACTGGCCCACCATTGACCAGCCTGTTTTCCCTCAGTCTCCTCACAGCAGCCATACCAAACACAAGGTCTGACATGCTGTTTTTTTGTATTGCTGTCTGTGTCTCACTCTGTCTCTCTCTCCCCCCCTCATCATCTCCAGTGCAGTTCTGGCACCTGACTCTGGGTGGCTGGCTGATTTAGGGCTGGCTGTTTTATACCTGTATTTGTGAGGTGCACATCTGGATTGTGCCATCACGCATGGGTGCATTTCGTTTCAATATGCATATGCGCAGTGTATTCATGTATCTGCCCCCTTTATCTGCACTGCTTACATTATCTTTGCGCTACCGCACACATAGTTATGCGTGGCATACACTTTCCAGCTGAATGAATATGGTGCCATCACACAAGTCAGTACATGCGCAGCGCATCTTGCCCTTATTTATTTGCTTATTTATTCTTTTCCTTCTATGATCAAAAATTGTCAATCTTTGTTTTATGTTGATGATCTTACTCCTTTTTCGTCAGCTAAAGAACAATCTAAATCTTCAAAGATCTTCAGTCCGACTTTTTTCTTGTTCATAATTGGTTCTCTGAAAATCTTATTTTAAATGTAAAGAAGACAAATCCATGATTATTGGTTCACGTGCTAACTTGATTGATTGTCCCTCCCTTAAATTATATGATAATTAAGTAAATTTAATTGAACAAGTAACTCAGTTCAAATATTTTGGTGTTATTTTGGATCCTTTGCTTTCTTTTCTGATCACATTAAATTTGTTTGCAGTAATATCGATAAAAAAATTGGAATGTTGCATAAGTTTGAAACATTTATTTTCTTTAAAATCTTGTAAAGCCATAGCTATTGGTTCTCTTTTGCCCCATTTTGATAATGTATCCAACTTTTTTTTTATCTTGGTTGTACTAAGGTATAAAATCTTTCCGTTGTTTATAACAACATTTGCAGTTTTGTTTTATTAGCTCCTGTACGTACTCACCACTGTCAGTTATATTCCCAGCTTGGTCGGTTATCTCCAATTCATTGTATACAGTATTGTTTGGGGGGGTTGTCTGATCTTGAAAAATGTTTTTGCTCTGTTTATTCTCCCCTTTCTGTTCTTCTCGTAGTTCGGGATCTGCTACCTAGTTTGAGGTCTGCCAATGGGGTTGTTCTTAATGGCTCTACGATGCCAGTTCGACAACTAAGTTGTCAACCACCATCACAGTGATGGATTTATGTTGAACCGCAACTTGCGGTTGACATAAATCCAGCTGGAGACCCTGGCCATTTTCTCATCGAGGGGCTTTGTCCCCTGAACCCTCCATGTGGGGGGCAGCCTCTCGCAGCCCCCAATCTCTAGGATTCTAATTCTGAATCTGAGTTGGATCGGGGAGGGGGTGTAGGACTGGGAGAGAGAGTGCCAGGGTCTCGGGCTGACTATTATAGCGAAAATGTCGATGTTGTCGGCATCTACGTTTTTGCTGTAATAGTGTCACCATCCTGGGTGCATACCATTCTTAATGAAGGTTTTTGTAAAACTAGAGCTGGATTATGCGCTTTCACTGCAGCTGCTCCACATTTTTGGACTTGCTTGCCTAATTTCTTACATGTTGGTTGTTCTTTACAAGGTTTTTAAAAAGCATTTAAAGTTATATTTAATTAACCTTTGTATTTGTAATTGTTTATTGAATGTTTATTTTATGTCTCTGTATTGTATTGTATGATCTGTCTGGGTCAAGCCTGAAAAAGGACTCTTGGTCCAGAGCTCTTACTCGGTTAACAAATTGAATAAATAAACCGAGCAGTCTGACAGGTTAAAAAAATAACGTTAAAAACGAAAGCTATGACTCCGGGCACGTGCATCAGCATCCTCCACCAATGTGCATGCTGGGAGTCACAACTGTAGTTTTCAAAATCATTTTTTAACATGTCAGACTGTTCTGTTTATACTTAAAGAACTTTCCCATATTCAGGAGCCAGGATCCTTTCAATGTGTACTGTTATCTAAATTTCCTCCAATAATGAAATGCTTGTGCATGCCCGAGTTTACTGGTGCTGTTGCCCCATGTTCATCACAGGAATGTGTGTGTAAATCAGGAGCCGTGTGGAAAGGCAAACTGCTCAAGCTACTTTTTTTTTTTAAAGGCAATATACGAAAACCAGGGCCCAGTATTACAGTGTTGAACAGTGTAAAAGCTACAGTCACCATAACAAGTGGGATCTTAGAAACTGTCAAGAAGCTGACAGTGTCCCATTAAGGACTCACAGTACACAATGGGTAATAGAGTGGGTGAGAAATTTTTATAAATAAGTATACGTTTAAACAGCATACGTGTTCTTCTCTCTTATGAAGTGGGGGTTTGATGGACCTAGAGTCCCTTCTGACCTTAAATTACTGTAGCTTTGTGAGGTTTTGTTTTGAGCATTTAAAAGTATCTTGAAGGAATTTATATTGTAGCATAATCATATATTGTGTACAGTGAGTGAGGAGGGAAGGCTGTGGGGTGGGCGGAGGGTCCTATTTTTTACCAGTTTATCCAGCTGGGAGGACATCAGCACCAGGAGGTCACAGGACCTGCTCAAGGTCATTTATTTATTTATTTTTTTTATTTGTATTTATTTCTCAGATTTGGCTTTGTTAGGAATGGGGGATGAAGTATGTGGTGGGGTTACAGATGGAGTGAGTAAGAGGGGAGGGCTATGGGTTGGTGAATGGAGAAGCAGGGAGTTAATAGTAATGGCAGTAAAAAACTACTACAAAAGGGAGAGGGGTGGGGCGTAGGGGGGAAGGGAGGGTTGGAGGGGCAGCAGGGGGAAGGGATGCCGGTCTAGGGAGTGGACAACTTAGGGATGGCAGCATCTTCTGCGAAGTGCAGTGAGGTGCTGGTGGAGATTGCTCTTAAAAGGCAGATATTTGTCTCAGCCAAGATTGCAAGGGGAATGTATTTAGCCAGTTGGGCGCACAGTATGTAAATGATCTCTATACCTGAGAGGTACAGCAAAAAGAGACTTGATAAGTCTGTCTTGTCATGCCACAAGTCCGATGTAGGTTAGTCGCTAGGTTAAGGAGTTTCTGGATGACTGGAGGTGTTAGGCCAAGGCAGGTTTTTTTCACTAGGAGACAGGTCTGGCATTTCATTCTACCTTTTAAGTGTGACCAGTTAGTCTGTACATACAAGTCGCATGTACAGTATGGGTGAACTGAGTCTGTGGGCTCCCACAATTAACCCACATAATTTATTTAGGTCTATATTGATCTTTGTGGGAGTTGTGTCTTTTGCTGCACTGTATACGACTAATCTGTAGTCAATAATAGATATTATAGAGCTATTGACAGCAAGCCAGAGTGTGACTGGGGGTCATACAGTGTCTGTGCCTATATAGGAGACCAATCCTGGTATTAACCACCTTTGCAACATGATCCACGTGGATGGCATAGGATAGGGAACTGTCAAGAGTTATTCCTAGATATCGGAAATGCTGGACCTGTTCTAGAGGGGTGGTGAAGCTGTTTAGAATAGTTAACCAGTGTGTTTTTTATTTGTTGTGTTGGTCTGTGAACAGCATGACTTTTGCCTTTTTGCAATTCATAAGGAGTTTCTGCTTAGTGAACCAGGCTTCATCTGCTGAGAAGTTGTGCTGGAGTTGCGATTCAAGGGGGAGAGATTTGTGTTGACTGGTGAAGATAACTGCATCATCCCCATAGAGTAGTATGTTATTGGTGTTGGCCTGGGGGAGGTTATTGAGAAAAAGACTGAAAAGTAAGGGGCCCAGGATCGAGCCTTGTGGGACACCAGAACACACTTGTCAGCTGTCTGAGAGAATACCATTTATTTTGACCTGCTGGGATCTGTTGGGGTCATGCAAAGAGCTAGTGCCTGTGGTGGTCCTTGAACCTAGGATCTTTCGCTTGATAGTTCTGTGTGCCCTGACTACTGCCACACACATTTCCTGCCTACAAAACCTTTTGCAATAAGATATATGAACAATAAAATGAACTGGATACTCAGACTGGGGATTATCCAGACTAAGGAATTACACATTTTTGCCAGTATCGTGTCAGTATTTGGGACGTAAAGGGCAGGTTTCCAGGTATTTCACAAGAGTGAGTAAGAATGCAAGTCCCTAGTAAGCATGATTCATGATCTTCTGTCAGCCTCACTCTGTTTGCTTTCTGTGAGGTGTGGTTACAGTAGCTTAGTGATTTCATTTCCTTAAAGGTATCAGTTCACACACTCAGGTTTGTGGCACTAAATAAGGAATTGATGATACTATGGTTCATATTGGAATTTCCCTTGTGGTAAGACATGTGCGACAAACGTTATTTGTTTACACAAGGCACACTGCCGTGACTGTGGTGGCTACCTGTAACTAGCCTCAAGAATGACTTATGGTATTGTGACCTTGCATCAGTGGACCGCACACTGCATCCTGTTTGTCAACAAACTACCAGAGCCATTGTTAACATGGCTCTCTCAGTGGTCCGCAGTTTCACATCAGACATTTCCTCCATGGGTGTAGGAACACACATGTCAGATATGCTGTGGCCTAAAAGTTGATATTTGAGAGTGAGGGAGGGAGGGCACTGTCTTAGGTCCTGAGCATTGAATTTGATTTCCCCCACTGCACGATCCTTACACACCTGCTGAGTTCTGTTGCATTACACAGAATGTAAAAACAGAGTGATGTATGGGCAGTAGAGTTGTGCAAGAGCTTGATTTTGTGATATTTGCATTTGTGTCACTGATATTTGTATTTGTCAAGTTAATTCATTAGCAGTAAAAGTTTCAGACCACTTCTGACTTGTGCATTTGTTGATAACAGCACAGCATCGAGAGGGTTTGCGTTATTATCAACAATAAAGTGTTTATTCATGTTATAGAAAGAAATTACTCCATAAATAGATATTTACAAGGTATCAATTTAGTTAAAAAAAGACAACATACAAGGTTAGTATCAGACAGGATTACGTCAAATGGTGACACGGGAAACACAAGAGGGTCCCTCAACCGAGCAACAGTGCTACTACCTAATATTGTTTACTGAAAACTGAAAAGTCTTTTTTGTAGCACAAAAAAGTGTCCTTCCTTCTCAGGATTACACAAGGTAATATTTATTCACCACTCAAGTCCTATTGTCTAAGTGCCAGGCCCTTACCTTTTGCAGTAAGAATTAGCATTGTAGACAGCCCATTGGTGCAGGGGGCTGAAGCACTGTGCGCCTTACCTCCTACCAGTTGCAATCTGGGTTTGGGAACAAGTTTGGGTTGCAGGCTGTCGGCCAGGGAGTGAGGATCGAGTATCTGCTGGACAGCTGTCCTCTCTAGGAGTGGAAGGGCATGCCTTCTCAGTCATTGGCTGCCACCTGTTAAAGGCAGGGAAGTGGTAGTGCCGGAATTACAGGAGACACAGCAGGGAGGGGGTCACAGTTCTGTAGCATGTGTGCACCTCCTTGTGTACTCGCTTATGTGCCGACATGGCTGGGGAACATGAAAGAAAATGGAAAAAGGATTGGCATGGGGCCTGATGAAGGTCTGCCTACCCACGACCCCACACCACCCAGACCACTGACCCCAATTCTGGATGAAAGAAACCAGATAGGGGATAGACGTCCCTCCCCTTCCTGACCCTGGCACGGGAGGGAAGTCACAGGGATTCATGGGCAAGGCGAGCCTGGGGGAGGTGGATGCCAGGCAGGAGAGGCAGGGACAGGGTACAGTAGCCTGCCTGTGTCAAATGAGGGAGAAAAAACTTTATGGTAACAAAAAAAAAAGAAATAGCATTATTCTTGTGCCTACTGTACTTTTATGTTACCACCTTACTTCCTCCCCCACCTCGTTCTGCAAAACTCATTTATTTCTCTTTAAATAAGACTTGGTTTAGGTTTGGGTTTGGATTTCTGATTCTTTTAGTCCATTTAAGCACTCCATGAGTTTCAGCCACCCCAGACAGTCCAACCATGATACTGCAGTAGCAGCGCTGCTCTTCTGACACCCTGCCCCCTCTGTCTGCAAAACTCATTGTTTGTACTTCTTTCTTTTTTAATTATCTCTCTCTCTCAGTCTCATTCTGTTTACATATAGAAATTATTTAATTTCTAATTTTAGCTACAGGGCAGTTGTCTTTCATCTACAGTCCCAACATCCCACAATGACCACACGATGCTGTACTGATGATGACCCAGCCCCAAATGAGAAACACTACATGCTCATCTGCCTACCAGTCCCATGGTCACATGATGAGCTCACCACCATGACCAATCACTATGAACCTTTACCTTTAACAGGCACCAGCCAAGTGATGCTGTCTGTCATGGAGGATGCACCTTCCGGGACTGCTCCAGCCCACCTCCGCTCACTAACGTGCTCAGTTCCTGCTACTCACATGCGCACCAGCCCACACAATCCACATCAGACCATTGTTCAAGTCAGTAAAGAAAAGTTTTTTTGAATTGATGTGTTCTGGAGATGGCCAGCCCCATTAACTTCATTATTGTCATAGTCATGCAAAGGACATAATAAAGCAATAAAAGCAAGACAGTTTCATAGAGGAACAGACAGCTCTTTTTGCAGCGGTGTAGTGACTGAGTGACAGCACACAAATACAAGCTGAATATTGCATGTATCCGGGTTTCAACTCAGCAACCTGAATACAGGTACCTTCAGCTCAATATGTGCCAATCACTAATCAGTTTGCATAGTCCTAAAAGGCAATGAGCTTGTTCATTCTCCTGAAGTGTGTGATGCCACATAAATAGACATTACATATCAAGGGTGTGTGTAAACGTTTATTATACAACCCTGTCCCATACATTATTTTGTATAACTCTTGCTGAATAAACCAAAATAAAACAGTGATGCTGAAAAGCATTGTCTGGCTCCTGAATGTTAAACTGTGCTGTCATTTTTATGTTGATTGCACGCAGCGCAAGAAACATATTGCGGCAGCTTTCTCAGAAGCAGGCTGTGGAGGCGCGGCAGTGTTGTGGCCAATGCCTCCACAGCCTGCAAAGGCTTGTCCTGCATGCCCCAATCCCCTTGCATGCTGCTGCTGACACAAGTTTGGAACCTTGGCACCAACTTGTGACAATTTCCCCACTGCAACTAGGGGCCGCCTCGTCATTGCAGCGTCAGCCATCCACTGCAATGAGGGAGCGACCCGTCATTGCAGGACGGGATCTGGAAACCCTGATATTGTTTGTGAACCTGGTGGTGGGTTGCCGCCATGTTCACAAACAATATAACCTCCCCACTGTGTTTATTTGCCAACAGGGGCCCCAATCCCCGTCAGCCTCGGTGCCCCCGTGTTTCTGTTGCCGATGGGGGAGCCCACTCCCCGTTGGCATTCTGTAACACTCCCCCACACACTTTTATTCCTGCTGATGGTGTGCCCAATCCCCATCGGCATAATGATTATTTATTCATTTATTAAATTTTGGTGACCGGGTAGGCCCACTGAGCCCCGAAGGTCCCTTTTTCAGGGGCGACCCAGGATAACAATACAAGTTATAAAACTGAACAAGGACATAAAGAACATTTGAGGCATTGTCAGTTACATCATGAGGTGGTTACAGTAAAAACAGTGGATACAGGCATGGCTACATGCATGGTAAAAAAAAACAGTGGATCCCCCCCTTTGTGTGCTGACGGAGGCGCCCAATCCCCTGTTGGCTACTGCTGGCCCCCCCCAAAAGAAAGCCTCTGGTGGCATGCTGGGAGCCCACCCCAGTGTGCCACATGCCTCTGTAAAGGAAAAAATGGTCCCGTGATGTATTTTTTTTTTTCCTGCAAAAAAGGAAACAGTCCCTCGTAGCCTCCCTGGCCCCCACCCGCAACCCGCACCCACTCACTGTGCACCCTGCCTCCCCACACCCCCTCACCCCATACTTACCTCCGGAGCTTGGCGCAACAATCTTCGGTGGACCGGGAACATGTCTGCACTCTTCAAAGCTGACTGCGAACTGAAGAAATGCCGGTAAGCTGTATAATGTAATAAATAGGGTTTTTTCAACTTTAGTGCATATCTCAGGCATTTTTGGGAATTTTTTCACCAAATTTTCAACATGGGGTTTTTGGGACCCCTCCTCATGAATTCTTGAACTGTCATGGCGTTAATCAGCCCTGAAAGGTGATTTCATGTTCACTGCGTGGAATCACCTTTTGGGGCTGATTAATGAAACGACAGTGCCAGTGTTCATGAGGTGGGCTCTCAAAAAGCCTATGTTGCAAATTTGGTGGAAAAAATTCAAAAAATTACTGTTTTACGAGCGAGCACTGTGCAGTTGCTACGCACGCCCGTAACTTTGTGAATTTGCAATATTTTTACGCCAGATTTTCAACATTGGCATTTTTTCACACCTCCTTGTGAATAGTACAGATGTCATTGTTCACATCCTGGCAGAAATGTGTTTTCGCACTTCCGGTGCAGAATAGCGTGGTTGCTGTGGGAAATCTGTTCAGGACAGATTAAGAAAATAACAGTGACACTGTTCATTAGTAGAGGTCCTGAAATGGCTATGTTGAAAATTTGGTAATGATACTCCATAAATGACTGTGTTATGAGCGTGCATTGCGCAGCTTGCATGCATGCTCTTAACTTTACGAATTTATATTTTCACTCCAGACTTTCAACATTGCCCTTTTTCCACGCCTACTTATGAACAGTGCAGCTGTCATTTTTCCCATCCTGGCCAAAATGTGTTTTCACACTTCCAGGGCAGAATAGAGCGGTCGCTGTGGGAAATCACTGTCTGGGACAGATTAAGAAAATGACAGTGATACTGTTCATGAGCAGAGGTCCTAAAATGTTTATTTTTAAAATTTGGTGATGATAGCCCATCAAATGACTGTGTTACAAGTGTGCGTTGCACACTTTCCACACACCCTTGTAACTTCACAGCTTTGTAATATTGTCATGCCAGATTTTCAACAGTGGCATTTTTTCACACCTCTTTATGAGCAGTACAGCTGTCATTTTTCACATACTGACTGAAATGTGCGTTTGCAGTTGCGGCACAGAATAACGCGGTCACTGTGGGAAATCAGTGTTCGGGACAGATTAAGAAAATGGCAGTGGCACTGTTCAAGAGCAGAGGTCCTAAAAGCCCTATGTTGAAAATTTGGTGACGAAACTCCATAACGTGACTGTGTTACAAGCGTGCATTGAACTGTTTCCACGCACCCTTGTAACTTCTCAAATTTGTAATATTTTCACACCAAATTTTCAACAGTGGCAGTTTTTCACACCTCCTTATGAACAGTACAGTTGTCACTTTTCACATCCTGGCTAAAATATGTTTTTGCACTCGTGCCGAAGAATAGCATGGTCGCTGTGGGAAATCAGTGTTTGGGACAGAGTAAGATCAAATGAGTGAGAGGGGGGGAGTGACCAAGCTCAACTGAGCTCTGTCAGGACTGCAGCAGATTTGTATGTGGGCAGAAAAAGGCCCCAACGCAAAAACCCAGTACAAAAGGGCACCCTGCAGCACTGGGAGAAACAGAACGAGAGAGCGAGTGAGGGAGGGGGAGTGAGTGAACTCACCGGAGCACTGTCAGGACTGCTGCGGATTTTTTTGTGGGCAGAAAAAGGCATCAAAGCAGGCAGGGGCCCAGTAGAAAAGGCCAGCCTGCAGCGGTGGGAGAAACAGTATGAGTGAGTGAGACATGGGGACTGAGTGAGCTCAACGGAGCTCTATCAGGACTGCTGCGGATTTCTTTGTGGGCAGAAAAAGGTGCCAGTGCAGGCAGGAGCCCCATACAAAAGGGCTGATTGCAACACCAGGACAAACAGGATCAGCGCATGATAGAGGGAGACTGAGCGACCTCAACGGAGGTCTGTCGGAACAGCTGTGGACTTCTTTGTGGACAGATAAAGGTGCCAACACAGCCAGGAACCCCGTACACAAGCGCAGCACTAAGAGAAACAGAATGAGTGAGTGACAGCACGGTAGTGAGCGAGCTCAACGGAGCTGTATTGTGACTGCTGCGGATTTCTTTGTGGGCAGAAAATGCAGCAATATAGGCAGGAGCCCAGTACAAAAGGCCAGCTTGCAGCGCCAGCAGAAAAGAAATGAGTGAGTGAGAGAAGGGGAATGAACGAGCTCAATGGAGCTGTGTCAGGACTGCTTCAGATTTCGTTCTGACCAGAACAAGCCGCCAATGCAGGCAGGAGCCCAGTACAAAAGGGCAGCCTGCAGCGGCAGGAGACACAGAATGAGCGAGTGAAGGAGGGGGAGTGAGTGAGCTCAACGGAGCTCTGTTGGGACTGTTGCAGATTTGTTTGTGGGCAGAAAAAGGCAGCAATGCAGGCAGGGGCCCAGTACAAAAGGGCAGCCTGCAGTGGTGGGAAGACCGGAATGAGCGAGAGTGAGAGAGGGGGAATGAGCGAGCTCAATGGAGCTCTATTGTAACTGCTGCAAATTTCTTTGTTGGCAGATGAAGGCGTCAATGCATGCAGGAGCCCAATAGAAAAGGGCAGTCTGCAGCGCCGGCAGAAACGGAATGAGCAAGTGAGAGAGGGGGAGTCAGCAGGCTCAACAGACCTGTGTCGGGACTGCTGCAGATTTCTTTGTGGGCAGAAAAAGCCACCAACAGAGGTAGAAGCCCAGTATAAAAGGGCAGCCTGCAGCGCCAGGAGAACCAGAATGTGCAAGCAAGAGAAGGGGAGTGAGCCACCTCAACAGAGCTCTGTCAGCAGCTGCGGATTTCTTTGTGGGCAGAACAAGGTGCCAATGCAGGCAGGAGCCCAGTACAAAAGAGCAGCCTGCAGCACAGGGAGACACAGACTGAGCGACTGACAGAGCGGCAGTGAGTGAGCTCAACACGCCAACGCAATCAACATTCGGCATTGGCAAATACTTGTACAAAGATTGCAGATAACTGACTCTTCAAATGTTAGCATGAAAATGTAAAAGTAGATGATACTTTTGCTGCAGGGACATTTCTGTTCTAATACGTAACAGAATAGTCTCACACTTGCACTTACACACAACTGTGTAACTGCAGAATACACCATTGTTTTCCATATTTAATCATGCTCTGTCAGTAATTAGATGCATAATACTAAGTACTACTGAAACTGTTATGCCGTTATAATGTGCTTTCTTAAAGGTAATCAGCAACACTTCCAAACAAGCTCCCGTGGTACCATACTGTACAGTGATGTGACAGGAGTCAGTCTCAGCACCAGACACAATTTTTTGACAGGCCTTCATTTTTTAAAAATCTTTTACGAAGCTTGCAGTGAACCCAGAAACACAAACAGCTCCAAGCATCATTTGACCGAGAGGCACTCTGTGCTGCTGGGAATGTCCAGGAAAAGAGTGAGGTAGAGAGCCCTCTGCTGCTCTGTATTCAACAGCAGAAGTGGGCATTAGACTTGCACTCTACTTATGTAAACGGGATGTCAGCATTACAGGTAATACACTAATGTTTCAGTCAAATGCTACAGCAGGTGTCACTTTAACACTTCTGTTTACAAAAGTAAAATGGCAGGTTTTTTTTCATTTTTTTTTTTTTTATGATTTTTATTTATAATAGCGTGGACACAGGCGCCATTGAATACATTTTGATATCTGAGCTGCTATATGTTATAAATGAA
Organism: Neoceratodus forsteri; assembly: GCA_016271365.2. Classification (NCBI taxonomy): domain Eukaryota; kingdom Metazoa; phylum Chordata; order Ceratodontiformes; family Ceratodontidae; genus Neoceratodus; species Neoceratodus forsteri. The sequence continues at coordinate 248,822,049 of CM028135.1, read as the reverse complement.
ATGTATACACATCGTAAACTTGTCATCAAGATTTATAGATATAGTGAACTCGTCATCACTAGGACGCAACCCACACCGTCCCTGGGAGGCCAGCTGGCACAAATTGTTTCATTTTCATTCTTGCAAGAGCATTCAATGTAACAATTTGTCCTTCATGCTGCTCTCATCAAAAGCACCCAAACTGCAAGTCGCAACATGAAAGACGTGTCTCCAAAAATACCTTTCAGTACAAGAACACATACTGAGATTACTTTTCTTTAAGTAAAACTTTTTTTTCCCTCTATCATTTTCAATCTGCCACTTTCATTTTCTTCAGCACCTATCAGTGGCAGATCCAAGAATTTATGTGGGGAAGGGGGTGCTCTTGGCCTGGAAAACCATACCTCCCTAGGGAGGTCTGGGGGTATGCCCCCAGGAAATCTTGAAAATGTAATGTGTGAAGAGGTGTATTTTGGTGCATTTTAGACCCAGTTTCAGGAGCAAGGTACTGATTACCCCTCAGAAAAAATCTTCCTAGTTCCTCCTTCCATTACAGAGCAGCTGCAAACAGTAACAGCTGACTCACAGGGATATATCGATTCTGAGGGAAATGTCTGGTTGCTCTGCCAGCCTATGACCCTCATCCTACAGGTACAATGGCAGCAGGGCAGCCTACATCTACCATTTTTCAAGTACCATGGCAGCAGCAAAGCAAGCCCCCCCCCCAACCACAACCACATGGCAAGTAAGCCTCTCCTGATATGTCAACCATAGAAGCAATACCCAGACTTATCTGGTGTCACACAGCTAGGAGGTCTGTGTCCACAACCATAGAGAAAATACCCAGGCCAGCGCCTGTGACTTACCCAAACCCAAACAGCATACAGATGTGAAACAATCAAATGCACGCTATGTAACATACGATACACTGGCAAGCATTTTCATTTTGTTTTAGCTGTTCTGAGCTGCTGTGAACCAGGAAGAATTTCAGTTGCCACAAACCAGTCAGATACAGACCATGGCAGCTCAAAACAGCTTAAAATTAGCATGGGCACTGGGACACACCAACTCTCCTCCACCCCAATATGTATGACCCCCCCCCCCCACCTGCAATCTTGCTGTTGGGCTGCATTGCTTTCTGTGCAGCCCAGAGCAATAGAAGCCATCAAACTTGCTCAGGGAGTCACTGTGTAAGGCTGTCCCAGAAAACTTGCTCTGGGGCATACAGAAAGCACTGCAACCCCAGAGCAACTTTACAGGTGGGGGGCTTTACACACTGCATGTCCTCGAGCACGTCCATGGGAATCTGCTGCTCTGGACTGCCCAGAAAGCAGCACAGCACAAGAGCATGTTTGCAGGTGGGAGTCTGACATACTTTGTGTGGGAAGTTTGTGTGTTCTTGAGAAAGTCGGTGGGTTTCTGTACCTTGTGGTTTGCTCTAAAGAGAGTTTCAGGCACTCTGACTTGCTATGGGACACAGTGTATAAGGTCCCCATTGCAACAAAGTCCAGGGTGCTGTGTTAAGAGACTTGCCATATTGCATCACTGTAAAAAGGAGTCAAGCCCTATCACCAGCCAGTCAGCTGAGATGTTCTCTACTATGCATGATGTCCTGATGCTCCTTCCAACGCAACGGCCTTGACAACCACAACCGTAAATCACATTTATATGGCATATCACCAAAAAAAAAAAAAAAAAAAACTACACAAATTTACAAATAACTTTATTTTTTAAAAACTTTCTTTACAATTTAAAAACAGACACAACTTCCTACCCTATTGCATAAATTGAACATGCAGGGGGAGGCTTGTGTGATACCTAATTTAGCTATACTCATGCCGTTTGACCTAGAACACCTTGCTAGTGGGCTTACACCACTAGTGAGGTTACCTGCAGTCAAACAGCACGAGTATAAACAAATCAATATCACACAGCCCCTGCTGCATATTCCTGATTTATAGATTTATTGCCAAGTCATTACATAACACATAGAATCATTTATTGCAGATGACTGCATCCCAAACATCACTTACAGCCATGTTAAAATATTAGGAGATGCAAGTCTGTAATCTAATGTTACAAGATAGAGGAGTTATCGTAAGCTACTATTCCTATTTGTGTAAATGTCAGTTTCAGAAAAATGCTATTACTGGTGATTTCAATGTTTGTCAAATAGATAAACACACACCATCCCTTTCGGCCTTTATAAAACATGTCTAATAGATATAGAGTTCCTGATCCCTTTAAAGCTCCTGGATTCTCTGAACAAAAGAAACTGTACAAACATAACAAAGGAAGTATTAGCTAGAGCAAAACTGGAGAGGCTTGGGGCAGAGGCAAGTGGCTGCCAGTTTTCTTTGGAGCAGGTGCTTGAAAACAGGGAGAGAGAGCTGGCTAGTTGGAGAGTAGGCGTGAGTTGGTTCCACAGAGAGGGTAGATGGAAGGAGAAAGCAGACTGGCCTGCCATGGAGTGGGGGTGAGGAAGAGAGAGAATGATTGGTTTGCCCTGGAGCAGAGAGGGGTAGGGGGAGGGGTTGGCTGAGGACAGGAGGGAGGAGAGGTAGAAAGGTAGTAAACCAAACCAGTATTTGGCAATAAAGTCTAGGGAGTGTGTCCAGTGGTGTTGGGAGAGGGGAGAGGAGAGGGATTGGCAGCAACAAGCAGAGGGAGCAGGGGTGAGTACACAAAGGGGAGTCTGTGGCAAAGTGGCAAAAGGAATTTAGGATGGTGTCAAGTCTGGCCAGGAAAGAGGCAGGGGCAGTACTGTAGACAATGTCTGCATAGCCAAAGAGAGAAAGTGTTGGAGGCAGTGAAGAACTTGGAGATCCTGGAGTAGACTAATGATTCTTGGAGTTTTGCTGGGGGGGGGGGAGAGAGATGAGGTGATAGTTCCCTTGGCTGGATGGGTCACCACCTTTGTGGAGGGGAATGACCTTGGCTGTTTTCCAATCCTGTGGGACTACATCTGAGGAGAGAGAGATTTAATAGGTGAGTGAGGGGGGAGGGCAACGGTAGGGGCAGAAATTCGAAGGCAGTTAGGGTCAATGCCATCAGGGCTACTCTTGGCTGGGTTTAGAGACATCAAAGCCCTGTATTCTTCATGTTGGGAGAAAGGGGGAAGTGGTATCCAATTGGAAGGGACATGCTGGAGGGGTCAGGGTCTGGATCAGGGTGGGCCGTAGCAGAGGTGTTGTGGATCGCACAGGAGATAAAGTATTTATTTAATGTGTCTGCCACTGAGGCAGGATGAGTAACAGCGGTGCCATCTATTGAGAGGACTACAGTGGTTGACGGGGGGGGGGGGGGGGATCAATCAAAGAGTGGATGGTCTTCTAGACATTTTTGGGAGAGCCTTGGGTAGAGTGGAGGAGTTCCTTGAAGTAATTAGCTTTGGCTGCCCAGGTAGCCTTGCTACACTTGTTTCTTAATGTTTTAAGTGCCTGAAGGTCAGCCTGGGTCAGAGTGGACTTGTAAAAGGCCCAAGCTTGGTCACACTGTTTGCACCGGGCAAAAAGGGTGGCGTTTATCCAGGGGTGGTGGATACATATGACATGTGCATTTTTCAGGGGAGCATGAGAGTTCCGGACACTGGTAAAAGCACTAAGAGCGGTGTCAACACCGTGTCAACATTTATCCTACATTCAGTTTTATCTGTTGTAATAGGGTGTGGGATAACAGATGGACACAACAATCTGGTATAACATTCAATGCACCATTGGCAAGGCACAATGTTTATTTGTTCCAAAACCAGCAACAAGGAAATAAAGTAAAAGGCTCAAACTGTGAGCATAATAAAGGCTATATAAATAAATAACATCCTGTACCATTGTGGTAAACTTAAGCATTCAGTTTCCACTTGTGTGATAAGGTCTTATCAACCCTTCTCACTCCCTGGTCAGAAAACACTGACCCTATCTGAAAAAAATGCTGAACAGGTTAGCTCTTTTATACCCGCCCACATAATCATGAATCTGCAGCATCATCATGTTCATATGAGTTTGTTTTTAGAGCTCCATTTATTTTATATAATATAGGGAGCTCATATTAATATTCACTATATCAGGTCTGAGCAAACAGAACACATTTTTAGTTACGGAGAACTTTGATTTCAAACGGAAAATATTTAGTTCAGGTCCAAGGTAAGATGTTGCAGTATAAAGTTAGACACTAGAGGCCGCTGCCACCCTATAATGTGGGCCCACAGCAACTAGACAAACAACAGAGCACACACTCTGTTTGCAGGAGTCTGCAGAGCTTCACTTCTTTTGGGAGTCAGTTTTAACTTAGTTCGCTTTCTTTCTCGACTCTGTCTGGTTATTTATTATTTTAATACAGTAAATGCCTTGCTACCAAGCAAAGGAGACTAGCTGAGGTTTCTTTTTAAAACTTGCACGGGGCGGGGGGGGGATTCACCAGTGCCAAAATTTGCACTTCCTAGTGAGAAAAGCTTAATTATGTAGCTCCAATCAGAACAGCTGAGGAACAGAGAAGTAGCTAAACAAAAAAAAAATCCTGGGGGAGTTTTTTTTACCTTCAAAATGCAGCCTGTACATTTCCTTTTTAAAGTATTTATATTTTAAAATAATTAAGCAGTTCCTGTTGCATTTTAACCAGTACTCTTTGGGAGAAACACATTTATTTAGCCCCTTTCTGATGGCTTGTGTTTCAGCTAACAACCTGAGTGTTACTCTTACACTCTAATGGGGTTGTAACTCAGGATAGCCTCTCCCATTTCATTTCAGCAGGGGAATAGCCTTATTTTATTTAAACAACCCACTGCTACGTCAGCAGGAGCACATATTTGCTGGTTGCTATGTGCTTTTACCTGTGCGCATGATAAATACCTATTTGAGGTTTGTTTGGTGTAAAGTCCAAAATACGAAAAGCTCAACACACTTAAAGGGATTCTTTCTCAAGACCCATTTCTGATAATATAGCACTAAATGTAGCTACTTCAAAACTTTTAGCTACGGGTTAAATACCAGTCTGATTTTTAAATTACCACACTTGTTAATACAGTGAGGTGGCTTCTTATATTCAGATATTTAACTGCCAGCCGATTATACAATGCCAGGCCCTTTTTTATCTCCAAGTTTTGACTGCACCTAGCCTTATTTTTGGACCACAGGAAAACTGAAAAACAGTGGAGACAGAAAAGCTTTTAGATTGGGGGGGGGACTCAGTGGTGGCCAACCATCTGAACTAATAGCATAAAGGACAGTATAAAGACAGGACAGAACTGTTGCAACAGTAGTTTTTAAAGAATGAGAAGGTCCAACTCAAACAGCAAGCTTACTTTAACCAGTATAAATCTACTAACTTCTTTTGAGAGGTTTTGTAACACACAGTACCATTCTATATTTCCCCTGTAAGGACTCTGTTCTTAGCCTCTGCATTTCTAAGCATTTCACTTAATTTAGGCACATTAAACACTTTAATTCGTCTGCACTCATGAAGTTCATAGCTGCCCATTTATGCGAGCAACAAAAATTAACCAAAACTTCTCTCTTGGGGGACAGAACAGAAGAAATTCAGCCTCCTACCCAGGGGCCACCCTCTTACATCTGTTATTTATTTATTTATTAGCTTTTGATGACCGGGTAAGTGCACTAAGCAGAGACCTCCTACTTTCAGGCACGACCCAGGAGAGTACAGTAAAGTAATACATCCAAAACAATAAAGACAACAGTGAGGTAATAAAACAGCACAGAATAGTAACAGAACACAGCTGGGACATCCCATTCTGTTTCTTCCTGACTGTACAATGTAGTAAAAGGAAATCCACAAATTACGACATGTTCTGCACTGTAACCATATAACACTAAAGCTATTTTCACAGTGGAATGTGAGCCTATTAGGATGAAAGGAACAATGGCTTTAGAATGTGTGAAACGTCCAGCAGATTTCCTTTAGAAAGGTGTTTAGGTACCTGCAGTAGTAGCAGCTGTAGACAGTACGCACACTCCCTCTCCAGTTCACAGAACGTGTGCTCCTTGTCAAGTCATATGGTGGCTGTCTGAGATGGTGCAAGGAGGGCTGTGCTTGTTGCCACATCAAATCCCACACACAACACGAGACAGCAAGATAAAGGGGTTGAAGGGTGGTGTGTTCGGTGCAGGCAGTGGGGGTGGGGGGGCAGCTAGCCGCTTGGGCGATGAATGATGTCAGGTACCACTGGACACCAGGGCAAACCTACACACTTATGGGAGCAGGTGATCAGAGGGTGGTGGGTGTCACGAACCTACTCCTGGGAGCTGGGTTCACTGAAGTAACAGTGCCCTCCCCTAAGTGCAATCCAAGATGCAGGAAAAAGGAATACCCTCCTCGTGTCCTTTTAGAGTGCTCACTGAGTTCTGACTGAACACTTACCACGAGAGCCCAGGGCTTCCTCTTTCATCTGGGTAAGGGTAAAATGCAGTCTCGAATCTGTAGCCAGGTGAGAACCCTCTTTGGTTGCTGCACTGGGGGAGGACCCAGGCATTATGAGCTCTTCAGAGCTACCCTCATAACCCTGATTGTGTCTTCTCCTACAGGTGGTACTGGAACCTAGTTCAAACCCTACAGACCCCTCCCGAGACCTTGTGTATTTCCCCTACTTAGGCCCCCAGATTCCCTTCCAGGATCCTAGTCTCTGGTAGCTATGGTGGCACCTTAGCACTAAACAGGCTTGTCACAAATTGAATAACTCTTTCCACCTTCACACACACAACAAATAACTCCCAGGCAGTTATTAAAAGCAATTGCTTTTACTAGTTACTTATATAATTACCATACACGACTTACAAACAAAAGATTCAGAAATTTGGTTACAGGATAACAATAAAAAGTTGGAAAAGCCCGGCCCAGTGGCGCTGAAGGTTGAGGCACTGGATGCCATACCTTGTGCTACACTGGTGACTCTGGTTCGGGAATGGACTCGGGTCACCGGGGGTTGGAAGGAAGGAGGAGGATTGAGTATCCCAATGGATGCGCTCCTCCTCCTCCTCCTGGGGTGGGCTCCTGGGGTGCTCTGAGCACCCAACACACCGGTGGCAATGGAAGCACGGGCATTGGGGCACCAGGCAGCTCTCCAGAGCCAGGGTGGGGATGACATTGTGGGCATTTGAAAATGGAGTGGGTAAGCATGGCACCTGTCTGGACGTCAGTCCTCTGGGCTGAAACCCTTGGGGAGGAGGGACCAAAGGGGAAGAAAAAGCAGAAAACACCCCTCTCAGGCCAGAATGATGACCGATCCTAGCCCCGATCACCTACCCATGGACAGACCCCGCTGTGCAGGCTATCCAGAGGAAAAAGGAGCAAGGTAGGGAGACAACGGAGCAAGCCTGGCACTCAAGGGGCAGATTCCGTGGGAGGGATTATGGGTATTGATCGATCCGAAGGAGTGGACCGAGTGGGTAGTAAGGAGGGGATAAAAAGAAAGTATAAAAAGAAAGTTGGAAAAATGCATACAAAGTGCACTGTAAAATTTAACTGGCAAATTTCTACCTTGTCTGTAGAGAATCAAAGTCCAGAAAATAAATTAGTTTGACTGAGTCTCTAAGTCCCAGTTCTACTTTCAGCCTCTGATCCTCAATATGTGTGTGTGGCAGTCTGGCTCTATGTCAGGAAAGGCTGGCTTCTCTTGTGTGTCAGGAATCATGTGACTTGTGCTCTGTTGAAGAGGGGTTATATAGCCCTCTGCTGTAGTCCTACAAAGCTGGCCTCTGATTGGCTATGCCTTAATATGTTAAGTCTAGCTGTTCATCTCTAGGTCTTTGCAAAGCTTGCAGGTTAACCATACTATCAGCATTTGGATGTCTTCACCACCCCAACTTCCTGGCTGGCCTTTGATATCCAGTATCCTTCCTGCCACTTATTAGCAAGCATTTGTCAATGCTGAATGTTTGCTTGCTGGCATTGGCATTGGTAGTGTAGGAGACACAGAGCTGCATAATAGGAATGGCAGTGAAGTATTGAACTGAAGCCAACCCCACCACCAGCCTGCAGATACTGACAGGCATTGGGGTGTGCCTTTGGGTTGTCAGGCACAACAGCCATGCCATTTCGCCACATCCTACCCTGCAGAACTGACAAGTGTCACGGTGTGCCTTTGGGTCTTTGGCCCTTATGTTCACCCCATTCCATAAGGAAATATGGTGAGATGGGTGCTGTATAGGAGAATGGGGTGAACTTTGGGGCCAAAGAGTCCAAGGCACACCTCCATGCCTCTCACTGGCTGCAGGGTGTGGGTGGGAGTGGAATGGTATGAGCATTACAGGCGACGATTCCAAGTCACACCCCGATGCCTCTCAGTCTCTACAGGGTGGGGTGTTATGGTCGGAAACCCTAACGCCTCAGGTGTTCATTAGTATTTTCACTCCAAATTTTCAACATGTTTTTTTTGTGAACCCACCTCATGAAAAGTGGCAATATCAGTTCATTAGCTGAAAGCTGATTCTGCACAGCAACTACACCATTTGGCACCACAGGTGCCAAAACACATTTCAAACAGGATGTGAAAAATGACAACTGACCTGTCCATGTGTAGGTGTAAAAAATGACAATGTTGGAAATCTGCAGTGAAAATATGAAAAAAATCTGGTAAAGTCACAGGCGTGCGTAGAAACTGTGCAACGCACACCCGTAATGTAATTAGTTTGGGGATTTTTTACAGCAGATTGTCAACACAGGCATTTTGGGACCTCCGCTCATGAACAGTGTCACTGTGATTTTTCTTAATCTGTCCCGAACAGTGATTTCCCACAGCGACCACGCATTTCTGTGCTGGAAGTGTAAAAACACATTTCAGCCATGGTGTGAAAAATGACAGCTGTACTGTTCATAAGGAAGTGTGGAAAAATGCCAGCGGTGAAAATCTGGACTGAAAATATTACAAATTCATGAACTTATGAGGGTGCATGGAAACTGCGCAATGCTCGCTCGTAACACAGTCATTTTATGGACTTTTGTCACCAAATATTTAACCTAGCCATTTTAAGACCTCTGCTTATGAACAGTGTCACTGTGATTTTCTTAATCCGTCCTGAACATTGATTTTGCACACTGACTACGCCATTGTGCACTACATGCATGGAAACACATTTTGGGTGAGATGTGAAAAATGACAGCTGTACTGCTCATAAGGAGGTGTGATAAAATGGCAATGTTGAAAATCTGGAGTGAAAATATTAAAAATTCACAAACTTACGAGCGTGCGTAGAAACTGCACAACGCACAATCGTAAATCAGTCATTTTGGGAAATCTTTTCACCAAATTTTCAACATAGGGTTTTTGATGGCCTACCTCATGAACTGTGACACTGTCATTTTGTAAATCAGTCCCAAAAGGTGGTTCTGCGAAGTGACCGTGAAATCACCTTTCAGGGCAGATTAATGCCATGACAGTGCCAGAATTCATGAGGAGGGGTCCCAAAACTCCCATGTTGAAAATTTGGTGCAGAAATTCCAACAAATGCCTGAGATATGCATCAAAGTTGAAAAAACCCTATTTATTCCATTATACAGCTTATCGGCATTTCTTCAGTTCGCGGTTGGCTTTCAAGAGTGCAGACGTGTTCCCGGTCCACCAAAGATCATCTCACCAGCCTCAGAGGTAAGTATGGGGTGGTGGGGTGTGGGGTTGTGGATGCGTGTGGGGTGAGCTCGGGTTGGTGGGCAAGACAATCTTGAGGGACCTTTTTTCAGGTGTTTTCTTTTAGGAAGGCGGCGCTGAGACTTGTGCCATGCTGGTGTGGGCTCCAAGCATGGCAGCTGGAAGAGTGGGTCAGTAGAGCCGATGGTGATGGGGATTGGGCACCCCCATTGGCCATACAGACGAGCACCACGCTGGAGTGGGCTCCCAGCATGGCAAGTGGAAGTCTGTTTCTTTTGGGAGGGGGTTAATTGAGCCGACGGGTGATTGGGCACCCCCGTCGGCATTCTCACTTGTGCCATGCTGGGGTGGGCTCCCAGCATGGCACCTAGAACTCTGGGAGGAGAGTGCGGAGCAGATGAGGGATTGGGCACCCCCATCAGCCATACTGTGTGTGGCAGGCGAGGGGGAGTGCTATTCAGAGACACTCAGAGTGTTGGAGAATATTATTACAATACTGATCAGGTGTGCCAACAGATGACAACTGTGTCTACTTTTTCAGTCTCTTTGGGTCTCTGTTTTCCTGCTTTTGTCAATGCCGCTCCTACCCTGAGCTCTGACTCAACATTCCAAGGATGGCAATTAGATATTTTTTTGGAAACATTCCAAGGATGTCATTTTAGTCACTTGCCTCCTCCTGGAAAGATAGTCCTAGGAAAAGTTCACTTCAAACTGAATTTATGTTCCAGGGAGAGAAAGCAGAGATGTATACAAGCAAGATTTCCGGCAATATGCTAATCAACACTATCTTATCGCTGCTCACTGAAGCGGTCTCTCCCTTTCAACTGTACACCACTGTATTTTCAACTGCTGTCATAGACAGCAGCAGCATTCATTGGTGAGCTGTGGCCATGCCTGCAAACACACTGACTGAATTGGAAGACAGGGTGCCACACCTACAAAAACTCGGATGATGGTACTATGTTTCTTGCACGTGCGTGCAAGCAAACATAAAAATGGAAAAAGCCTCTGGCAGTTCCTAGTACTTACAATAGATTCTCTTAATGGGGTGTCTGCATACCCCTGCTTCAAAACTATTTTCTGTTTGATTTAAAGTTGTATGACCAGAGGAGATGCCTTTCTATCGCCTGTCATTTTATGACACCTTTTGCCTTTGATCAGCTTACCAGGAAATTCTAATTCCCTTTGAAATGTCACTTCAGTTCCTTTTAAGCAAGCCTTTCCCAGACTCTGAAATACATATCCTTCCCATCTAACCTTTGCAATAAAAGTGGGCATTTTCTTCTCTGGTTATGAAGAATGGTGCTAGCCATAGCAAAAATGTGTGTTCAGTTGTGGCCAGTGCCTCTGGAAGCAATGTTCAAGTGTTCTATGTCCTACCGAGCTGGGAATACAAAGAGTTTCTGTCAGATACAGTCAATTTCTTGTTCTGCAAGTTCCTAGTGCCACAATATGTAACCTTGGGAGTCCGCCCTTGCTTCAAAGAACGTCTCACAATCTAGAACCCCAACTATGCTCTGGACAGTTACATTATTGCTTCCTGAGTGGAGTTACTGGGTACACCTCCAGAAGATAGGTCTAGCATAGCCCTAGCTAAAAGTTCTCTCCTCAGGACCTGGTTTTGGAAATACCAAATAGGTCATATTACTTTTGTACACCCCCACCCCTTGATCTCTAGAAGAACGAGCCTGGTATACATTCCCAAAGCTAGGGATGGTACCAGTTGTCTAAATGTTTCTGAAGTTTGTGCCCAGTTATGGGTGCCAGGGGTAGCTAATAGTATAAAGTAGCAGGGGGTGGTTACACAAGAAACAAATTAAAGTAAACAAAATGATTACATAGGCATCTAAAGGCCCCAGACCTTCATTATTTAAGATATACATCCTTACACAGCACTTGCTCTTTAAACACAACTCTCGCTAGCTCCCTGGCACTAAGCAAGGAACCTGAAGCATGAGGTAAGTTCAGTTAGTTACCAGTGACACCAGATCTTTGAGAGAATCTGCTCCATTGAGTCACACCTATGAAACTGTAAGCTGTTGACATTAGGATCATCTGGAAACGTTTGCAAGCTTGAACTGCCTAGCTGAAGTGCATCAATTAAGATGCAGACTTAGAGTAGAGTAGGTCAGAGGACAGAGCAACTGTGAAAAAGTAACCTTCTTCTCCTTACACAGTTTACAGTGCTTCCTACAGGACCCATTGGCACACTAAGGAGTGAGACAGTACCGAGGGGCCAGGAGACTGGGAGCTAAGCTACAGTTTGCATTCCTTTTTTGTGTTTAACATTGGACAACTGATGATTCTTGGCATTCTGTTGGGGTTCTGTGCTTGATCTGAATCCTGGGTTTTTATTGGTGGGTGTTTAAATTGAGCTGGCTGTTTTTCTCGGAAGACAGCACCGGAGGCAGATCAGGAGAATAGACCCGCTCTCCTTCCCTAACACATCCCACCCACCCTGTGCACATCTACCTTTCTAGGGACACACACAGAACGCATTTGACTACTTCCTGTTGTGTAACAGGAAAGGGCAGGAACACCCAGAAGACTTGCCAAAAGCCTTGAATTGTACAGCGCTCTCATTCAAGAAAGGGGAAAGGAGTAGGAGAGTAGATAACATGTACACACACACATTTGGGATCATGACAAAGATTGGGTATAGGGGCTAGGAGGTGAGTAACTACATCAAGAGATACTACAGATAGTGGTAACAATTAGTTGTAGAAGGAGGATACCCTTAGAACAGTCAGCATAGTGACAGGCAGCAGAGAAGGGGAAAGATGTTAGGAGTGGTGCAATGCAGTGGCTGTGGGGTGGCAGTCTTCAGGAGGTCCTTCTGGATACTGCTGTGCTGCCCAATCTGCAGACCCCTCTCTGGGATGAGGGTAGAGGTTACCAGTCTCCGGGCCAAGTTGGCCAGGACTCAAAGAGCCTCCTCCCTCACCCAGAGGCCACCAAATCTGCACCCACTACCTCAATGATTGCCCAACACAAGGAGAGGCTGGACTACAGTGGGCTCAGAGAGGTGGGACAGAGGCACATCCCCAGCCAGTGCAACTGAAGATTGCCTATGCTGTGTTGGAGGAGTGGGATGCCCCCACTGAATCACTCAAAGTTGTGTCCAGGGAGGATGTGCTGGACTTACAAAATAGAGCATCAAGGGTGGGTGGTAGAGGACCCCGCAGGTAGAGGTAGCTACTCCTGATGGGGGACTCCATACTCCGGGGAGTGGAGATATGAGCAGGTAGCAAGGAAGAGTGGGAGGTACAGTGCCTATCAGGAGGCACAGCTCAGAGGGATGGAAAATGGATTCAGAGAATTGTTTGGATGATAGCAAGGAGAGGAGAGCTGGATGTCATTGTCTATCTGGAGATGAATGACCTGGCTGGGGATAAGGCAGAGATAGGAAGGGTGCATGAGCTGCTCAGGGGGCTGGAGAGTGGCTGGGGCAGTTAGCGAGCTCTGTGACCTTCTCTGAGGTATTGCCTGTCTATGACAAGGGGGAGACTAGGGATCTCCACACCAGGGACTTCAAGGCTTGGTTGGAGAACTGGTGCAGAGAGCAGTGTTTGACATCATTGGGGACTGGGGACCCACCTGAAGGGATGCAGACCTGTACAAGTGGGATGGTCTGCATCCTTCAAGGAAGCAGACTGATGTCCTTAGTGAATGGCTTAGATGCTTCACTGGCAAGCATTTCAACTAGCTAAAGGGGGATGGAGCAAGAAAGCAGAGTAGATAGTACTGTCAGCCCTTTTAGGATTATGTAGCCAGCAGGGAGGATCATAACATTAAAAACTCCAAGGAAGGCGGATCTCGGCAAGGGGGGAGTACAAGGGCAAAAAAGGAGAGGACAGGAGGGGGAGTTGGCAGAAAATGGAGGGCCATCTGTGCAAATGGCCCATAGCCAGGGAAATAAGATCCCAGAACTGGCAGTCTCGATGGCAGAGGCTGACCTGGATGTTGTAGCTATCATCGAAACATGGTATAATGGGAACCATGACTGGGACATAGCTATACGAAGTTATATTTTATTCAGAAGAGACAGAGAGGTTAAAAAGGGAGGAAGGGTGGCTCTTTACATCAAGGAAGGGGATTAAGGCAATGGAGGTGCAAGGAATGCAGGAGGAGGCAGAGGCACTGTTGGTCACCCTGGAGACAGGCAATGGTACAGCCATTCGCACAGGAGTGATCTACAGCCCCCAGCACAAGGGGGCGAAATTTATTTATTTATTGAAGAGCTTCACGAGAAAGAGCACACTGAGCAACAAGTTGCTCATCTCCTGGTGCATCCTGGGGGAGAGGGTATTTGGAGGGACATAGCAACAATATACAGAATTACAAAATAAACAATCTACATAAACAATAATGAAAATACAGTGATGATGATGATGATGATGATGGATACACAGTTTGCAGAAATGAACAGGAGGGGAAGTGCTTTGAATGAAGTGCAACATAGAATAACACAAGGAACAATACAAGTGCATGCATTTGAGATAACATTACATATAAGTACTTTATTTTTTTACCAGAAGAGATACACTAAGCTGAAAGCTTGTTTACAGGGGCGACCTGGGAGCACAAGAAAGTTAAGTGACTTGCTCAAGGTCACACAGTATGCAAATGGGGGCTGTGGGATTTAAACCCAGGTCTCCAGATTTGCAGCTCAGAACTTTAAACCACTGCGCTATACTGCCTTCTCCTTTTAGTGCTGCGAAAAACTTTGGATAGTGAAAACAAGTAGTTGAGGGCTAAGGAGGGAGAAGAAGAGACCCATGTGGCAGAAAAGAAGAGGATATAGACAGAATGACCATAGGAGAGTTGGGGAGGAGATACTTTAAGAGTTAGTGGCATATACAATTTACTGAGAGGAAGTTGTGAAGGGCAGAGGAGCTAGAGAAGGGGGAAGGGAGGAGGGGTGTATTTAAAGTTTAGGGAAACAATGTGAAAAAGCAGACTGACCTACTAAAGTAGAGCACCGAGGAACTAACAAAATGCTGGAATCATGTGACTTAAAGGAATGCCCAGGAGTAGGAAGGGGAGATAGTGAGGAGGAGAGGTAGAATGGTAGTGATCCAAACCAATATTTGGAGATAAAGTTAGCACTATGTATAAGACGCCTATTTTCTAGAGAGGGAAAAGCCAGTGAGTGGTACAGATCACAGTGGTGTTTGAGGGAGGGGGAATCCATGACAAAGCGGCAGAAGGAGTTGAAGAGTGTGTCCAACCTGGAGAAGAAAGACCTGGGAGCAGCACTGAAGACTACATCGCAGTAGTCAAAAATTGGGAGGATCATCTTCTGGACTAATTCGTACCTTGCCAGTATAGGTAACGCTCTGTGGTTCCTGTATAGGACACCGAGCCTGGGGCACAGTTTTTTCAGGATGGTGTCCACATGACCAGAGAAGTTGAGGTGTTGGCCCAGCCAAACCCCAATGTATCTAAAAGAGGAGGTGTTCTCAAGGGTTGTCCCATCAAGAGTGTAGAAGGAGGGCAAGGAGGGGAGCCTAGAGAGTCTCTGCCTTGTGCCAAAGGTCATGGAGACTGTCTTCTTGGCATTGAGAAAGACTTGAGAGCAAAACCAAAGCTGAACATTATCAAAGTCCTGCAGGAGTCTGGTTACAGCTTCCGAGGTGAACTGGCCAGAGGGGAGCAAGACCGTGTCATCTGCATATATATGGTTAGGGGATGAAGTGCAGACAGATGGAAGGTCATTTAAAAATATGGAGAAAAATATGGGACCCAGCACAGAGCCTTGAGGCACGCCCGTGTTTATTGGGGGGGAGGGTAGAGTGTCAGCAATTCTAACTGATTGGGTCCTATCAACAAGGTATGCTCTGGACCAGTATGTGGCAGGTTCAGATAGTCCTGCTGAGGAGAGGGTATTTAGGATGAGGGAGAGGGAGAGGGAGACAGTGTCCAAAGCCTTGACTAGATTGATGAAGATTACTGAGGTGATTTGACCACAATCCATCCCTGAGAGGATTGAGTCAGTAAGTCTAAGCAGGGAGGTAGTAGTTGAGTGAGTCTTCCGAAACCCAGACTGAAAAGGTGTGAAGAAGCTTGAATCAGAAAGGTAGGAAGAGAGTTGTGAGAGAACCAAGTTTTCTTGAAGTTTGGCTAGGATAGGGAGGAGAGAAATGGGGATGTAGGATCACCACCCTTAGAAAGGTGCAACACAGTAGCAGTTTCCAATCAGTTGGAACAGTTGCCAGAGTAAAAAAGAGATTTAGGAGATCTGATAGTGGTGGCGACAGCAGTTGCAGATAGGTAAAGCCATTTTGGGTCAAGGCCATCAGGTGAGCTGCCTTTGGATGGATTGATAGCAAGGAGAGCTTCCAAGGTGTCTGCAGGAGATATATTAGAAAAAGAGAAGGGGTTGTGGAGGGATTGAGTATTTGATGGGCAGGAGGAGATGACAGAAAGGGAGAAGGTAGGGAGGCCAGGACAGCAGATGCACAGGAAGCAAAGTAGGTGTTAAATTCAGTGGCTACTAAGAGATGGTCAATAATAGTAGAGTCATTTATGTTAAGGACAGGGATCAACTGGAAGCCATACATAAAATGGTTGCTAAAGGGGAATTCCTGCTGGTAAGTAATTTCAATCTTCTGGATGTTGATTGAAGCATCCCAGTAGCTGCCACAACCAGGGGTAGGGACATCCTGGATTCCCTGCAAGAAGCATGCCTCAAGCAGTTAGTGCTTGAGCCAACACAGGAGGTAGCAATTTTGGACATAGAAACATAGACTTTGACAGCAGACACCTAGTCTATCCATATCCCTACCTATTGGATAAGCTGCCGATTCTAGTTATCAAACAGCCTCCTTCTTCCTACCCCCCACAAGAATTGCCTTATGTCTGTTCCATGCATTCTTGAATTCCCCCATACTTTTTTTGACCCCATGACCTCCTTAGGAAGGTCATACCTTGCTTCCATCACCCTCTCTGTGAAAAAATACTTCCTCACATTGCCCCTGAGCTGTCCCACCTCTAACTTCAAATTGTGTCCCCTTGCTCTTGCACATCTCTTTTTCTGAAAGATGCTACCCTCTTGGACTTTGTTGATTCCCTTGAGGTACTTAAAAGTTTCTATCATGTCCCCACTCTCCCACCTTTCCTCAAACATAAACATATTAAGCTCCTTTAGTCTCTCTTTGTACAGCTTCTGTTGCAGACTCTACACCATTTTAGTTGCCCTCCTCTGCCTCCATTCTGTCTATGTCCTTGCGGAGATGGGGTTTCCGGAACTGCACACAGTACTCCAGATGGGGTCTCACCAACTCTCTATATAGAGGGATAACAACTTCCTGTTTCTACTGGTCATGCCTTTCCCTGTACATCCCAGTATCTCCCAGCCATCTCTACAGCCTTCTCACATTGCCTGCTTACCTTTAATTCAACTGATATGACTACCCCAGGTCCCTTTCCATTTTTGTTGTTGTTACTACCTCCCACCCCCCACCCTATTGTATACTCTTCCCCTGGGTTTTTGTTTCCCAGGTGCATTACTTTGCACTTCTTTGTGTTGAATCTAAGCTGCCATACTTTTGACCATTCCTCCAACCTTGCCAAGTGCCTTTTCATCCTTTCCACCCCTCCTTGTGTATCAACCCTGTTGCAGATCTTTGTGTCATCTGCAAAGAGGCATACTTTTCCTTCCAGTCTCTCTGCAATGTCACTTATAAAGACATTAAAAAGGACTGGACCCAGTACTAAACCCTGTGGTACCCCACTAGTAACCCCCCTTTCTTCGGTGCAGACTCCATTTACTATCCTGTTGTCCAGACAATGTTTTACCCAAGCTACCACACTGGGACCCACTCCCAGGCTAGCTCATTTGTTTATTAATCTTTTGTGTGGGACTGTGTTAAATGCCTTGCTAAAGTCTAGGTAGGCCATGTCCATAGCCCCTCCCTGGTCTACTACTTTGGTCATCCAGTCAAAGAAATCTATTAGATTCGTCTGACATGACCTTCCCGCTGTGAATCTGTGCTGCCTTGGGTCCTGTGCCCTGCTGGCCTCTAGGTACTCAACAATTCTTTCTTTCAGAAGTGATTCCATGCTTTTCCCTACCAGTGAGGTCAAGCTAACAGGTCTGTAGCTTCCTGCTTCTGCTTTGCTCCCACATTTGTGAAGGGGAATCAGATCCACTCTCCTCCAGTCCTTAGGTACCACACCATCCTCCCATGATTTGTTAAAAAGGGTAGGCAGTGGTGTCACTAGTTCTCCCTTTAGTTTTTGCAGAATTCTGGGGTGAATCCCTTCAGGCCCCATTGCTTTGTCCACCTTCAGTTTTAGGAGTTCTTTCAGGACCCTTTCTTCTGTGAATGGACAGGGACCAACCCCCCCCCCAAGCCAGAGTACTTCTATTGATTGAATTAGGTACCCTCCCTCCTCTTCTTCTGTGAATACTGAGCAGAAGTATTCATTCAGTATCTCTGCTATTTCCTGTTCCTCTCTGCCCACCCACCCTCCCCTTTATTAAGCCTCACTATCCCTCCCTTGGTCTTTCTTTGCTCCCTAATGTACCTATAAAATGTTTTATCCCCATTCTTAACCGAGTTGGCTATCTTTTCTTTGGTTTGGGCCCCTGCTGTTCTGACTGCCTTTTCCGCTTCCTTCTGCCTTAACTGGTACAGTTCTCTGTCCTGCTCCTTCTGTGTTTCCTTATACTTCCTGAATGTTATCTTTTTCTCCCTTACCTTCCCTGCCACCTCTTTTGAGAACCATAGTGTTTTTTTCTTTTGTTTTGATTTGTTTATTTGCTTCACATAAAGGCTTGTTGTCTCTGTGGTGGCAGTTTTGATGTTTTCCCATTGTTCCTCCACCCCTCCTTCTTGCCTGCTTGCTAGTGTTTTTCTGAGGCACTCTCTCATTTTGACAAAGTCAGCCCTCCTAAAGTCCCACTATTCTTACTTTTGTATGGCTTGACTCTGCGGCTGTGTTTATAGTGAATCACACTGTTTGGTGGCCGCTTGTTCCCAGATGGCTACCCACTTCTAGATCTAAGATCCTCTCTCCATCCCCATTTGAGAGTACCAGGTCTAAGACAGCTCCCTCCTGAGTGGGTTCCAACGCTAGCTGACTGAGGCATGCCCCCTGCAGGGCATCGAGAATGGATGTGACTGCAGCAAAGGTGCTCCAGTTAACATCTGACATATTCAGGTTCCCATCAACAATATCTCCCCTTTCTCTGCCATCCTAAGGATGCCATCAGGCTTTGTGCAATGAGTTTGCTAGGTTCTTCTCAGACTGGGTGTCTGCCATCAGGAAGGGAATTACACCAGCGAGCCATAGTACAGCTGACAGTGGTCACGTGGATTGTCTACGTAGCACTCTGCCTGGTTGGGGGAGTTTAAACCAGTGGAGGTGGCCTTGAGATTGAAGCACACATATTGTGAACTGGACCCAGTGCCAACTAATTTCTTAATGGGATGTGTTGACACTGTTAGCCCAGTGTTTGCCTTGATTGTCCAGTGCTCTTTGTCAGAGGGGGTATTCCCAGATGACTTGAAGGAGGCACTGGTGAGACCCCTTCTGAAGAAACCATCACTAGACCTTGACATCAAGGTGAATTACCGACCTGTCTCCAACCTGCCATTTCTGGGAAAGGTTGTTGAGAAGATTGTGGATCATCAGCTGGGAGAACACCTCATGGCATTTGATATCTACAAGCCGTTCCAGTCTGGATTTTGTGCTGGACATTGTAAGGAAACTGCATTAGTTTGGGTGCACAATGATCTCCTCAGAGCAAGAGATTGAGGAGAGGGGACAGTTCTCATTCTCTTTGATCTTGCCTCAGCTTTTGACATGGTAGATCATTGTGTGTTGCTAGACCAGCTAAGGGAATATTGTGGACTCACCGGCACTGTCATCTGCTGGTTCGAGTCCTATCTCACAAACAGGAGGCAAAGGGTGGTGATTGGGAATTTCTCCTCCCACAGCCTTCTGTCTTGTGGAGTACCTCAGGGTTCAGTCTTGTCACCAATGCTGTTTGCCGTGCATATGCTACCCCTGGGTGGGATCATTAGGAAGTACAGCTTGGAGTTTCATTGTTATGCAGATGATACCCAGCTGTATCTATCCTTTGGCCCTGGGACATCCAATGTGGCGGAAGTACTTAATAACTGTCTGGCTGAGATTAATGACTGGATGACCTCTAGCTGGTTGTGACTGAACCCTGATAAGATGGAGGTACTGGTGGTAGAGTCAAACAGGAGGCATGATAGGATGGCCTCTGGTGTAGATATGGGATTACTTCTGAGGTCTGTCCCATTGAAGGCCTCCTCCAGGGTGCATGATCTTGGCATTTTCCTCGACAGTGGGTTGACATCTGAATATCAGGTGTCGTCCATTGTCTAATCAAGATTTTTCCATCTTAGGAATATTGCTAGGATCAAACACCTGGTTCCACCCTGAACCTCCCCACCTTGGGTACATACTTTTGTGACATCTAGGCTAGACTACTGTAATGCGCTCTACCTCGGGGTATCAGGGGGTGCCCTCCGTCAACTGCGGCTAGTGCAGAATGCAGCTGCCAGGCTGTTGAAAGGGGCAGCCTAAATACTGTCACGTCACCCCAGTGCTGTGTGAACTGCACTGGCTGCCTGTTCGATGGAGGGTACTCTTCTAAGTGGGCTTGCTCACCTTTAAGGCCCTACATGTACTAGGCTCTGGCTACCTGTTGGACTTTCTAACACCTGCTGCTCCAGTCCACTCCCTTCAATCCTCCTCTAGGGGCCTCCTTGTGATTCCCAGGATGAGACAGAAAACTGCCGGCCACAGAGCTTTTAGTGTCACCGGCCCCATCCTGTGGAATTCATCCTCTATCAGTAAGGGAGGCCCCTTCAGTGGAGGCATTTAAAGCCCGCCTTAAGACCTATTTATTTAGCTGGGTATTCATGGACACAGTTTGGTAGTTTGATCGTGTCAGCCTTTTAGAATTTTAGGGTTTTTTTCTGTAAACTTTTGTTATATTAAACCATTAGTTTATAGTGTTTTAGGTATTTATTGTATGTTACTTTATGATGTTTTAATTTTTTGTATTTGATTGTACAGCGCCCAGAGCCTCTGGGATTGGGCACCAGAAAAATAAAATTTGCCTTGTCTTGCCATTTCCTTGTCCATTTCCTCCCCCGAGACGGGGTCTGTATACAACTTCCATGCAGATTGTTGTGCCATTTCTGGTCTCCAGGGTGATCCACAGTGCATCCTCTCCTCCATGTTTACCCTTTAGTTCTGTTGCTATCATCCCTTCCCTTATGTAGAGAGCTACTCCTCCCTGTCTACCCTCACTGTCTCTCCTGTAGATTGTGTACTCTGGTAGGTAGGTAAAATTTCTATTCATAAAATAATGAATATGGATAACTCCACTGAGCAAAAGCTCATTTACAGTGAGGTCCAAAGTGCCAGTTCCAGTTACTCTTACATTTGATACACATTAGTCATATAAAATACATTAAACACAACATCATACTAAAACTAAGCAATAAGTAACATTTACAATAACAACTACATTTTCAAAGATCCTCACAGAGACTAAACAAACAATATGGACAATATTTACATAATACAACCAAAGTGCAAATTGTCAGAAATTTTAGATGTACCATTTTCCATTCCATTTTTTTTATGTTGATATCCCTGTTATGGTTCTCTGTGTACCATGTTTCTGTGACTGCCACGATATCCAGGCATCCCACTTCCATCAAGGCCACCAGTTCAGGAAGCTTGTTACCTGGTCTATGGATCTGGTACTAACCAACAGGGACAGAATTACAGATGTCAGGGTGGGAGAACACCTGTGGACCAGTGACCATTGCATGGTAAAGTTCGATATGAGTACTGTGACAGGGTGAAGCTACACAAAAGTGAGGGTCCTGGACTTCAGGAGGGCAGAATTCACCAGGATGGGAGTATGTCTCAGGAAAGCCCTAGCAGAGGGAGAAAGACAGTGGAACTGAGGACCAGTGGGCCCACCTAAAAAGAGCCATAGTGGAGGCAACAAACCTTCGAATTTGGCAAATAAACAAAGGCAAGAGAAAAAGAAAACCACTGTGGCTCTCAAAGGAAGTGACCAGGAAAGTAAGGGCAAACATGTTGGCTTTCAGGTAATATAAGGAAACACAGAAGGAGGAGGGCATGGTAGTGTAGCTACAGAAACAAAGGAAGGCAGGTAAAGTGGTCAGAAGGACAAAGGTGCAGAGAGAGGAAAAAAATAGCAAAAGAAGTGACAAAGGGGGACTAGACTTTATAAAGATATGTCAGTGAGAGGAGAAAGGCTGGTGGGGATAGTAACAAGTAACAGTAAGGCTAAAAGGGGAGAGGGGAGACAGCGTGGAAGGAGACAAGGAAAAAGCATCAATCCTGGACAGATATTTCTGTTCAGTTCTCACAGAAGAAGGGGAAAGGGAGGGACCACAGCTAAGAAACAGAATTGGAAGGGAGGTGGACACAAGTCTGTTTACAGAGGAGAGAGTGTCTTAAAGGAACTCACAAAACTAAAGGTGAACAAAGCAATGGGACCAGACAGGATACACACTAGAATATTAAAGGAGTTAAGGGAGGTGCTGACAGCACTGCTGGCAGACCTGTTCAACAAGTCACTGGATATGAGAGTGGTCCCAAAGGACTAGAAAAGGGCAGATGTAGTCTCTCTACACAAAAGTGGGACTAGGAAGGAAGCCAGAAACTATAAACCTATCAGCCTGACCTCGACGGTGCAGAAAACTATGGAATCGCTGCTAAAAGACAAGACAGTGGAGCACCTTGAATCCAGCGGAGCACAAGATCCGAGGCAGCATGGATTCACATCAGTAAGGTCATGTCAGACAAATCTGATAGATTTCTTTGACTGAGTAACCAGGGAAGTGGATCAGGGAGGAGGGGTAGATGTGGTCTACCTGGATTTCAGCAAGGCATTCAACACCGTTCCACATAGGAGGCTTGTCAACAAGCTGGGCAGCCTGGGATTGGGACACAGGGTAGTGAACTGGGTTACAAATTGGCTGAGGGATAGAACACAGATTGTGGTGGTAAACAGGGTTAGATCCAAGGAGGGAAGGGTGACCAGTGGGGTACTACAGGAATCAGTTCTTGGGCCAGTCATGTTCAATGTCTTCATTAGTGATAATGCAGAGAGACTGGAGGGTAAGGTATGCCTTTTTGCAGATGACAGTAAGATCTGCAATTGGTGGATACACTGGAAGGGGTGAAGAAATTGAGGAAGGAACTAGCTAAACTGGAGCAATTGTCCACAGTGTGGCAGCCAAGATTTAATGCCAAGAAGTGCTAAATCATGCACTTGGGGTGCAGAAATGCAGGGGAGGATTACATGTTGTGAGGGGAGTTGTTATTGGCCACCAAACAGGAAAGAGACCTGAGGGTGATTATATCTGATGACCTAATGGTGGTCAGACAGTGTGCCAAGACTGTGGAGAGAGCCAGTGGAATGCTGGGGTGCATAGCGAGAGGTATCACCAGCAGAAGAAAAGAGGTGGTGATGCCACTGTACAAATCATTGATGAGACCTCATTTGGAGTACTGTGTCCAGTTCTGGAGACCATGTCTCCAAAAGGACATAGAGTAAACGCAGTTCAAAGAAGGGCAATACAAATGGTGCAGGACCTGCACAAAAGGCCATATAAGGAGAGGCTGGAGGCACTCAATATGTATACTCTAGAGGAGTGGAGAGAGAGGGGAGACATGACAGAGACCTTCAAATGCCTAAAGAGAATGAATAAGGTACCAGAGGATGGCATCTTTTAAAAAGGAGTTACTCTGGAACAAGAGAGCATGACATGAGATTGGAAGGGGGTAGACCAAGGGGCAACATGAGAAAGTGCTTCTTCACAGAAAGGGTGATGGGGGCATGGAACAGCCTCCCAGCAGAGGTGGTGGGGGGCAAAGTCGGTGGAGGAGTTCAGAACTGCATGGAATAATCAAAGGGGAACCCTATCAATACAAAAGAGGAAGTACAGCTGGAGATAAAGAAAGGATCAGCTGCTTTTTTTTAGTAGGCATGGAAAAAGGGGCAGACTGGATGGGCCTATCAGTCCTTATCTGCCATCAGATTCTATGTTTCAGTGTTGCCCATAAAATAGGCAGCCCCATCATGCCTCAGCCCTCCCGAGACAAGCTCAGAAGATTTATGAAACTGGTAGTAACTGGGAAAACCAGAGCCAAAACCAGGCACATAGGACATGGAATGGAACTGGATAATGTAGACATAATAGGGAAAGGGAAGAGTATGGAGCATGTGAGAGCAGGCAAAACTTCTGGTAAACACCACTTAAAGTAAAAATAGGGGAAGGTGGAAGGGTAAGCTGTTGATCAATGGAGGAGATTCTTACAAATATCTACTGTCAAGGTAAGTAACTGAACTATCTTCATTGAAGACATCTCTTTCTCTGCTGAGCTATACTTATTGAACAATTCCCAAGCAGTATAGTAGGCACCGAGGGGGACAAGAAAAGTTCAAACTGAGCTTAAGACCTGCAAAACAGCAGGACCAAAGCTGGTTCATCTGTAAGAGAGGATGTCCATACTATAATATTTAATGAATGTGTGGACAGTACCCCAAGCAGCTGAAGAGCAGATCTTAGCATCCAACATGTTGGGAAAACCAATTACAGAAGTAGCCATGCCATAGGTAGAGTGACCATGGACAGGTCCCTGAAGCTCCTTACCATGTTTCCAGTAACAGAAAATAATACAGGATGCCAACCATGAGGAAAGGTATTGCTTAGAAAGAAGGTAGCCCATCAGCCTGTGGGCGAAAGACACAAAGAGTTTGGGAGGATTTTCTACAGTCCTTGGTATGATCCAAGTAGAACTTCCATGGACATTTGGTGATGTAACAACCATTCCCCTCTATTAGATGGGAAAGGCAAAAACATAGGAAGTTAAATTGTCTGATTCAATGTAAAGTCAGAGACAACATTTGGGAGAACATGAGGATTGGCCCTTAGAATGGCCCAATCCTTGTAAAAAAAACAAGCATTTGTCAATGCCGAATGTCTCCTTGCATGGTGAATGTGACAGGGGTGTAATGTGTTAGTTGAAAAAACAGAAACAAATGGCCATCCATGCAACATTAGGATCTGGGAACTCAAAGCTGTGGGCCCAAACACTGTTGACCACTGTGGAAATCAGAAATAGCTATGTTAAAAGTTAGGGATCAAAATATCGAAAATTACCAAAGTTACGAGCCTGTGTTTGTAAATTTCAACATAGGCTTATAACTTTTTTGTCTTTTAACATTTTTGCCCCAAGTTTTCAACACAGACTTCTTATGACCACACCTTATGAACAATACTGGAGAAAACTGTCAACACCTGGCCGAGAGGTGATTTTGCGCAGGGACTGCAAAATCCCCTTTTCAGGAGGCAAAAACACATTTTGTCCAGAATTTGGAAAATGACAGCTGTCACATTCATGAGTTGCTGTGAAGAAATGATTTAAAAAAATTGGGGGGGGGGGGCAAAATATAAAATAATTACCCAAGTTCTGAGCCTGAATTTACAAACTTCAACATAGGCTCATAACATTGTTGTTTTTCAATATTTGTACACCAGATTTTCAACATACTGTAGTTCTGGCAGGTGGCAGTAAGTTTTTTTGCAATGTTTAATATTTCTATTCCACCAGCAATCATAGTAGATGTTTTTTAAAAATAGTCTTAATAAAATAGATAAGGATATGGAAGCACTCAAATGCTGGTTCCCAAGTATAATTACTTTTTTGGCAGTTGATTTTAATGCTAGATTAGGATGTGAAACTGAAGAGAAAACAATAGATTGGTGTATTGATGATGATGAAGGTACCCTAAATATTCCAATTAGACATTCAAAAGATAGAATTTTAAATTCCAAGGACAAAAACGTTTTAAAATTCATTGAGAAATATGTCCTGCAGAACCTAAATTGGAATGTCAAAATGGATTGGAAAGGAGAAATAACATTTCCCACACCCACAGGGGGCAGTGTGTCTGACCTATGCATTATTTATTTATTTTTAGTTTTTGTTGACAGGATAAGTGCACTAGACAAATCCTGCCTATTTTCATGCCGACCCGGGGGAGGGGGATACATGCATTGTAATTTAATAAAGTGAACTATCTAATGATCCATAAGATATGGGATAATGATCACTTCCCACAAGGTAGCAATATTAGGATGGATATCAAAATTCTCCCTAAAGATTTAAGGACGGAAAATTAGGCAAATGTTAATTTGCATATCAGATACAGTAAACAAGCATTTGTCAGTGCTGAATGTTTGCTTGCTGGTATTAGCATTGGAAATGCAGGAATTTGAGAGAAGCAGAATAGGAATGGCAGTGAAGTATTGAACTTCATGCCAACCCCACCTCCACCCT
Organism: Neoceratodus forsteri; assembly: GCA_016271365.2. Taxonomy (NCBI): domain Eukaryota; kingdom Metazoa; phylum Chordata; order Ceratodontiformes; family Ceratodontidae; genus Neoceratodus; species Neoceratodus forsteri. The sequence continues at coordinate 248,796,098 of CM028135.1, read as the reverse complement.
GCAGAGACGGGAAGGCATTGGGGTATGCGTTTGGGCTGTCGCCCATAACATTCAGGCCATTTCACCTCACCCTATCCTGCAGACACCGACAAGTGTTGAGGTATGCCTTGGGGTGTTTGACTTTACAGTCACCCCACTCCATCAGGACATACGCTGAAATGGGTGCACTATAGGAGAATGGGGTGAACTCTGGGGCTGAAAAGTCCAAGGCACACCTCGATTCCTGTCACTGGCTGCAGGGGGAAGGGTGGGGTGGAATGGCATGAGCATTACAGTCGGCAATCCAAAGGCACACCCCTGATGCCTGTCAATCTGTACAGGGTGGGACATTCTGGTTAGAAACCCTAACACCCCGAGCATTTGTTGGTATTTGTACTACAAATGTTCAACATGGCCTTTTTGTGACTCCCACCTCATGAAAGCATTTGGGACCTCTTCTCCTGAACACTGGCACTGTGATTTTGTTAATGTGTCCAGAACTTTGAGTTCCCACAGTGACTGTGCCATTCTGCGCCAGATGTACAAAAATGCAGCTCAGGCAGGATGTGAAGAATGACAGCTGTACCATTCATAGGGAGGTGTTAAGAGATGACAATGTTGAAAATCTGTAGTGAAAATATTAAAAATGCTCAAACTCCTGAGTGTACGTGGAAACTGCACAACGCATGTGCGTAACACAGTCATTTAGTGGAATTATTTCACCAGATTTTCAACATAGGCATTTTGTGACCTCTGCTCATGAACACTGTCACTATAATTTTCTTAATCTGTCCCGAACATTGATTTCCAACAGCAACCGCATTATTCTGCGCCAGATGTGTAAATGCATATTTCGGGCAGGATATGAAAAATGACAGCTGTACTGTTCATAAGGAGGTGTGAAAAAATGTCAGTGTTGAAAATCTGGAGTGAAAATATTACACATGCGCGAAATTAACAAGGATGCGTGGAAACTGTGCAACATACACTCATTACACAGTCATTTTAAGGACTTTTGTCGCTAAATTTCAGCATAGGAATTTTAGCACATTTGCTCATGAACAGTGTCACTGTGATTTTCTTAATCTGTCCTGAACACTGACTTCCCACAGTAACCGTACTATTGTGTGCTGGAAGTGTGAAAACACATTTCGGCCAGGATGTGAAAAATGACAGCTGTACTGTTCATAAGGAGGTCTGAAAAATGACAATATTGAAAATCTAGAGTGAATATACTACAAATTTGTGAAGTTACAAGGGTGCATGGAAACTGCGCAATGCACGCTCATAAGACCGTCACTTTATGGACTTTCATCACCAAATTTTCAACATAGGTATTTTAGGACCTCTGCTCATGAACAGTGTCACTGTGATTTTCTTAATCTGTTCCAAACACTGATTTCCCACAAAGACTGTGCTCTTCTGCACTGGAAGTGCGAAAACATATTTTGGCCAAGATGTGTAAAATGATAGCTGTACTGTTCATAAGGAAGTATGGGAAAAATGCCAATGCTGAAAATCTGGAGTGTAAATATTACAAATTCACAAAGTTATGAGCGTGCGTGGAAACGGCACAATGCACGCTCATAAAACAGTCATTTTGTTGATTTTTTCACCAAATTTGCAACATAGGCTTTTTGTGAGTCCTCCTCATGAACAGTGGCACTGTCGTTTCATTAACTGGTCCCAAAAGGTGATTCCGTGCAGTGACCATGAAATCACCTTTAGGGATCGAATAACGCCATAACAGTGACTGAATTCATGAGGAGGGGTTCCAATAACCCCATTTTTTTTTAATTTGTGGCCAAAATTCCCCAAAATGCCTGAGATATGCACCAAAGTTGAAAAAAAACTATTTATGCCATTATACAGCTTACCGGCATTTCTTCAGTTCGCGGACGGCTTTGAAAAGTGCAGAAGTGTTCCCAGTTCACCGAAGATGGTCACGCCAGGCTCCGGAGGTAAGTATGGGATATGGGGGGTGTGGGGAGGTGGGGTACGCAGAGGGTGGGTGCGGGTTGGGAGGGGCACCAGGCACTTGAGGACTGTTTTCTTGTTTTACAGGTTAAAAAGAAAATACAGTGAATGTTGGTCAGTTTTCTACTTTTGCAGGTGTGTTTGGTACAATGGAGTGGACTCCCAGTGTGCCACCAGCATTTGTGGGGAGGGGGATAGAAGCCAATGAGGATTGGGCTCCCCGTTGGCACAGAAACCAGTGGGGGGCATGCATGACGCCAAGGGGGATTGGGCACCCCCCTCGGCACAGGCATGAAATCATTGGGGGGCTGTTATGCCAATGGGGAGTGGGCTCCCCCATCAACAACTGAAACTGGGAAGGGGGGACTGAAGCCTACGGGAACTGGGCCTCCCCATCGGCACAGAAACATGAGTGGTGGACATATGATTCCAAGGGGTATTGGGCACCCCCTTGGCACACAACTGAAATTGGGGGGGGACATTATGCTGATAGGGAGTGGGCTCACCCATCAGCAAATGAATTGGGTCGGGGGCATGCCAACATGGGGATTGGGCACCCCCATCGGCAATCATGGGGCTCTGAGGTGGCAGCATAGAGCCTCCATGTTCCTGGAAATGTTACACCAGGCAAGGTACCACCCTGCAATGACGGGTCGCTCCCTCATTGTAGCAGAATGGCTGACGCTGCAATGACGAGGCGGCCTCTGATTGCAGCAGCAAAATTGTTACAAGTTGGTGGCACTTCTGCAGAACCAGTGTCATCAGGACACTGGGCCTGCATTGGTTGAGCACTGCCAAGCCCAAAAATGCAGAGCTGGCATTGGCTGCCACAACCCGCTTTTCTCCTAAGCTACCACATAATGTATTTTGCGCATGCACGCAAGCAAACATAAAAAGTAAAATGGAATTCATTCGCAAAATCCATAACTGATACATTAATGGCATGTAAAGATTCATTAGAACTTTTATATAAATAAGTAAAAAAATAGAGAGTTAATGAATGTAGATACTTAGATACTGTTATAAAAGAATTCTCAGTGATTCATGGATACGGAAGAATCACGGCTGACTTTATTACCAAGATACAAAGAAACCAGTAATGTAGGTATGACTAAACCATGGTTTGACAAGGAGTGTACAAAGAGAAAGAAAGAGAGAAAAAAAAAGAAAGAAAGGGAAGAAAAGAAAGTTGGGAAGTTAGCAGGAAGGATTACCATACCCCTTGTATTGCTCACATTGAAAAATATAAAAGCAGAATTCAGAAGGTTGCTGCACCTTAAAAAGAGTAAATATAAAAAAAAATCCAGGTGGGAAAAACTTCAGGAATCACTATGGAATAAGGACAGGCAGACTTTCTGGACAATGGTAGCATCTGGTCATGATGAAGGAAACATAAACTATAATACTCAAGGTATAATTACTGCAGATGAGTAGGAAGAGCATTTAAAAAAAATATATACAAATGGAGTAAAACGTGAAATGGTGAATATTGACTGTGACAAATTTATAAACCTAGAAACCAGAGACATGCTTATAATCTTACCTCAGGAGGTGCTGAATGCAATTATGGCACAAAAGGGAAATAAAGTCACTGACATGGACGGTCTGCCTGCACGCATTTACTAGCACAACCCTGTATTTTGGTCAGAATTACTGGCACCTATACTTACATTAATAAGTAATTATTTCGTTTTATCACAACAATAGAACAAGGGTGTTAAAGTGCCACTTTTCAAAAAAGTTCAAATACAAGATCCTAAATGCTATAGACCCATTACATTCTTACCGGTAATTCACAAAATTTATACCCAGAATAATATTAGATAGGGTGGTGTTTTGGGTACAAGAATATTCTCTACTTTCAAAATTTCAATGCAGATTCAAAAGGTATCACAGTACACTTGATGTGATATTCACTTTAAATCATTTATTGGACACCTACAGTAAGTAAGGGAGGTAGTATAGCACAGTGGTTTAAGGCTCTGAGCTGCAAATCTGGTGCTATCCAGCAGCCCAGACCTGGGTTTGAATCCCACAGCTTCCACTTGCATACTGTGTGACCCTGAGCAAGTCACTTAACTTCCCTGTGATCCCAGGTTGCACCTGTAAAAAAGCTTTCGGCTTAGTGTGCTACTCCTGGTTAAACAACTAAAAAAAAAAAAAAAAGTACTTGGGGAAAGACAGAAAATTGTATGTATGCTACGTTGATCTCGGGAGTGCCTACCAGACTTCTTATGCCCTTACCCCATCGGCCAGGCTCGCTATTGTGCAAGGCATTCTGCTTCCAGCACTATCTTATGGCTCGGTCACCTATCGAGGAGTTTCAAAGACTTCTCTCCACAATTGGGACACCACCTATCATAACATCCCCAGATATGCCTCTGCATCTCCTTAGTACAAGCACCACTGTCAGCTTTATGCTGACCTAAAATGGCTCTCCCTACAGCTTATCACTTTCAGTCCCTTGGATTTCTCATTGACAACATAGCCAGATCTGGAGTCCCCCAATCCCTAGCCTCCATGCTGGATGTACAAGCCATCTCCTACAGACTTTGATCTGCTGATCAAGTGCTTCTCAACATTCCTAGATGCAAGACTGCTATGGGAGAGCGTGCTTTCTCACATGCTGCACCGAAATATTGGAACTCTCTCCCCCAACCAATTCATCTCGCCCAGACCCATGGCAGCTTTAAAAAGCTGCACTGCGATCATCTACTTAGCTCAACCTCCTGTGCCTGCTTTCATACTCCATAGATGCTCTAGTCCTCCACCCCCTGGCCTTCCTATTGCTTTTCTCTCACAATCTCTTTTCCTCTACCAGACCCCTGTCTTCCACTACCCCTTATCCTGCTTTCACCCTCCCACCCATTCCCTTATCTCTCCTAAGTCCCTACCTTTCTCCCCTCTTTCCTTCCCCTACCCCCAGTACTTACCCCCCTACCCCCCGCTCTTGCCTGGCTCTTCTCTCTGAACTGTCACCCTAATACCCTCTTTAGACTTTAAGTCTTTTGGTTTCTGCTCCACACGATGGAGTCTGCTTCAGACACACATACAATTTTGCACTGCATGTTGTACCGCGAGCTAGCTATCTATCCCCTTTTATTATCCCTAAAAGTTTTTGGGTGAACTTGCACTTGCTATTTCTTCACTATGTATATGTTATCTCCTGTTGATTTGAGTTTACTGTGCTCCTATTTTACTAAAATTGTATAAACCTGTACCTGCTGTTTTCACTTATCATTGTACGCCACACACCTTTTTGTTGTCATTGTTACTACTTCTACCCTCCCGGGTCGTGCCTGAAAATAGGCATCACTATGCCTAGTGCACCTACCTGGTTACCAAAAGCAAATAAAAATAAAATAAATAAATATCAAGTGAGCATTTGACTCAGTAAATAGACATATTCTCTGGGATATTTTAGAAAAGTTGATATCAATTATCATTTATTGCCTATCCTAAAACTGTGGCACACTGACACTACAGCTCACGTTAAATATATTAAGGATGGAGCTCTGTCAGACAAAATACCTATACAGCAGGGGGTTAAGCAGAGATGTCTATTGGCCCCAGTCCTTTTTATGTTTGCTTGCACGCATGTGCAAGAAACTTAGTGCCATCATCCAAGTTTTCGGAGGTGTGGCAGCCCTCTTCCAATTCAGTCAGTGTGTTTACAGGAGCAGCCACAGTTCTCCAGTGGCTGCTGGAGCTGTCTATGACAGCAGTCGAAAATGCAATGGAGTACAGTTGAAAGGGGGAGCTACACTTCAGTGAGCAGCGATAAGATATCGCCTGCTCATGCGAGCTCCCCCTACACACACACACACGCAGGCATACTGCGTGCTCGCCCCCCCACGCACAAACTGTATAGCCGACGGGGGTGCCCAATTCCCAGTCAGTTGTGCTGCATTTCCCCCCAAACAGAGTTCCAAATGCCATGCTGGTTGCCCACCCCAGTGTGGCTACACATCGTATAGCCGACGGGGGTGCCAACTTCACGCGGCTCCACTGTTCCCCCCCAGAGAGTACAGCAGGGTGCCACGCTGGGAGTCACCCCAGGGTGGCAACAGATGCTATCACCGATGGAGGTGCTCAATATCCCATCGGCTCCATGCCCCCCCAAACAGCAGTCCTTGTGCCACACTAGGAGCCCACCCCAGCATCGGCAACGTCCCTTAAGTAGTCCTTTTTAAAAAAAAAAAACCTGAAAACAAAACAGTCCCTCACTGTCTCTGTCCCCACCCGCGCCACCCACTGTGCACCCTGCCTCCCCACACCCCATTCACCCCATACTACCTCCGGACTCCGAGCGGCGATCTCCAGTGGACCAGGAACACGTCTGCACTCTTCAACGCCGACCGCGAACTGTGGAACTGCCAGTAAGCTGTATAATGGGATAGATAGGATTTTTTCAATTTTGCTGCATGTCTCAGGCATTTTTTAGAATTTTTGCACCAAATTTTCAACATGGGGTTTTTGGGACCCCTTCTCATGAATGCCCTCACTGTCATGAAGTTAATCGGGCCCGAAGGGTGATTTCGCAGTCACTGTACAAAATCACCTTTCGGGACTTAGTAATGAAATGACACTGCCACTGTTCATAAGATGGGCTCTCAAAAAGCCTATGTTGAAAGGCTTGATGAAAAGCTCTAAAAATGACTGTTTTAATTAATAGTTGCACAGTTCCTCATGCGCGCTCGTAAGTTGCAGAATTTTCAATATTTTCACTCCAGATTTTCAACACTGCCATTTTGCCACACCTCCTTATGAGCAGTACAGCTGTCATTTTCACATCTTGCCCAAAGCGTGTTTCCGCCCATGTAGCGCACAATGGCGCAGTCGATGTGCGAAATCAAGGTATGGGACACGTTAAGAAAATTACAGTGATACTGTTAATGAGCAGAGGTCTTAAAATAGCTATGTTGAAAATTTGGTGAAAAAAATTCTAAAAATGACTGTTTTCTGGTATAGTTCGCGCAATACCTACATACGCTCGTGGAGTTCGCAAATTTCAATATTTTCACTCCAGATTTTCAACATTGACATTTTATTACACTTCCTTATGAACAGTACAGCTGCCATTTTTCACATGTTGCCCAAAATGTGTTTTCTCACATGTAGCGCACATTGGTGCAGTCGGTGTGTGAAAGCAATGTTTGGAACAGATTAAGAAAATCACAGTTACACTGTTCATGAGCAGAGGTCTTAAAATGGCTATGTTGAAAATTTGGTGACAAAAGTCCATAAAATGACTGTGTTACGAGTAAGCATTGTGCAGTTTCCACGCACCCTCGTAAGTTCATGACTTTGTAATATTTTCAGTCCAGATTTTCACCAGTAGCATTTTTCCACACTTCCTTATGAACGGTACAGCTGTCATTTTTCACAACATGGCTGAAATGTGTTTTCACACTTTCAGCGCAGAGATGTGTGGTCGCTGTGGGAAATCATTGTTCGGGACAGTTAAAGAAAATCACACTGACACTGTTCATGATTGGAGGTCCCAAAATGCCTGTGTTGACAATCTGCTGTAAAAATCCACAAACTAATTACATTACAGTTATGCGTTGCACGAGTTTCTATGCTGCTGTGGACTTCACCAGTTTTTAATATTTTACTGCAGATTTGCACATTGCCATTTTACACCTCTGCATGAACAGTACAGCTGTCATTTTTCACATCCTGTCCGAATGTGTTTTTGCACCTGTGGTGCTAAATGCCGTGATCGCTGTGCATAAGCAGCTTTCGCTAACAAACTGATATTGCCACTGTTCATGAGGTGGGGTCACAAAAACCCATGTTGAAAATTTGGAGTGAAAATACCAACGAATGCCTGGAGGTGTGGGTTTCAACCATAACGCCCCACCCTGTAGAGAATGACAGGCATCAGGGGTGTGACTTGGGATTCTTGCCTGTAATTCTCATACCATTCCACACCCTGCAGCCAGTGAGAGGCATCGAGGTATGCCTTGGACTCTTCAGCCCCAAAGTTCACCCCATCTCCTATACCGCACCCATCTCACCATATTTCCTGATGGAATGGGGTGTGCATAAGGGCTAAAGACCCCAAGGTACACCGTGACACTTATCAGTGTCTGCAGGGCAGGGTGTGGTGAAATGGCATGGCCGTTATGCCTGACGACCCAAAGGCACACCCCAATGCCTGTCACTCTCTGCAAGGTGGTGGTGGGGTTGGCTTCAGTTCAATACTTCACTGCCATTCCTATTATGCAGCTCTGTAACTTCTACACTACCAATACCAATGCCAGCAAGCAAACATTCGGCATTGACAAATGCTTGTTTTTTTGACACTTGAGTATTTATTAGATTTTCAAAAGGGTGCTGGTACAGAATGATATACATAAGTGCACTTCATATACAGGCTTAGAACAAACCTTCCTGTGGTATATAAACCACATATCACATATTATTCCATCATGTCCCATTTACACATATAGAATAGTGGATGGGCGACCATCCACAACAAGGATGTGTTTCCATCGAGGGAGCTGATGATGTCATAGAGACCTCAAGAGCAAAGCTTGAGAGGTCTCTGGTATCATCAACTCCTGAGATGGAAACACAGACTTTGTTGTGGATGGGCGACCATCCATTGTTTTTTATAGTATATGGTTCCCCAAAATAGATACAGGGTTCATACCTTGTTCAAGCTTCTGCACTCCTCCTCGCTCGAGTCCCTTTCCCTAAGATAACAGTCCTCCTCCTCGCTGCAGTTACGTACTCATGTTCCGGTCATGTCCACACTCCTCACCATAGTCCCACTCTGCTTTTACCGAAACTGTGCCATTTTGTTAAAAAAAAACAAAAAAAACAGCAAATTGATATTTTTGACAGACCAACCTGATTATGGTAGTCTGTGTCCACACCATCTGCTCCCCAGTCTGCTTGCTAAATGAGTCTGCCATTTTTGTATGTATTTTTTGAATCTCTACCTGTTTCCACCAATCTGGAAGGAGCTCAAGGGGGAAAAGTTGTTGTACTATCGCTCTGACGTCACATCGATAGTACAGCAACTTTTTTGACCTTTGAAGTGTCCTACAACAAGATTTGGAAAACCTTTGTTTTCCATACATAATAAGCCCATACCATATACTATATAAGTTTAATGAATATTGAGATGTTTCATCCAATTATATGCAACCCTTACCCCAATCAACGGCGGCATCTTGCAATCAGGACCCCCTTTAACTTGTACACAGACAAGACAATAAACCACAAGTTGGAAGAAAAGAAATATCACTCCTGACATTAGGGTAAATACCTGACTTGGGCATCTAAGAGGTCGGGGGTTAGAGCACAAAATAACATTTATATTTATTCAGAGTTCTGGGAGAGAGGTGACAGAGCTATGCTACCGTAAATTGGGACTGTATTGTATGGCTTTATTTTCTGACAGATGTTAGCAGAACTGGGTGGTCCCCCAAGTTCGAAAACTGATTCCACAGATGACAGTACTTGCAGTAAAGAACAATGGTTTTCTCACAGAACAGGCAGTGTTTACATTCCACACATGAACTTCTCTACAGAATGAACTGTTCATCCCTTTTTCTAGGGATCTCTGGACTTCCTGACAAAGTGTCTATATTGCGGGGGTTGCCACACACTTAATTTAAAACATCCTTCTGACAAGATGGGCTAAGTTAACACCTGCAGGTTAAACTGTGCCTATCAGGTAACCAGTTAGCCCTGGCTGAAGTTCAAAGGGTGGTTCTGCCCACTCTGGCCCCTTCCAGCCTCTGCCATTACTTCCAGGACACACAACTGGATCATTCAACCCCTCCTGGATTACTAAAGGCCTCCACAAACTTTTAACACATTTAAAATCAGCACATATCTGTGCTGAACGGGGTCCTGAGGGAATGTAATCTAGCTTTAGCAAGAGCACATACATCATCAGATGACTCCCAAAATCTTGCAAATGTTACTGTCCTAACGGTTTGGTATCCCTTTTTGTTATAGGCATCTGACAGTTTGTGAAGAAACCCTTCTTCCTTTGAAACTCCATAGCTTTTACTGAGAAACTCTTTTAGTCTCTCACTCTGGGTAGCTCTGACAATCTTCAGTCCATTAGGGGACTGCGCCTTGGGACCACTGATTTCTCAGTCCCTTTTACCACTTCCACAGAAATGAACCCACTGGGGTCCCACTGACACAGATCTCCACCACTTCTTCTAGACACACAGTTGTTCCACACATTAGAGCAAGAAAAATGATGATCAGAGGTCCTTCACCCAGCCCAAGGTAGGCTGACAGGCACCTCTTGCCCTCTGCTGGGCAGAGAGCTCCTCTTCCTCTTCACTCTCCAAACTGGAACTACACACTGACTCCCCAGAATTCTAAACTGCTTATCCATCAGCTGAGCTAAAAAAAATTATGTTGCTGCGAGAGTTCTAAATGACATCACTCATTTTCTACCTAGCCTAGCTAAGTAAATATTGAGGTGTGTGTAGAGAGCGTCTAATAAGCTCCCTACCAGTTGCCCAAATAAATCTACCTGGTCCAATACTGATGGGATTCTAGTGGGATCAACCTTAACTTTTCTTTGCACTGGCCAACAGGGCACGTTGATTCAAAATTACACTAGCCTGCAGATGGTTGCACTAGCCCACAATTGTAATGGTAAATGTTGATCACTTATATAGGAAAAAATGCAAGCCAAGAAAATACTTAGCATATTGTTAATGTACCCTGCTCCCACATTGCTTCCAGCACCAGCAGGAAAAAAAAGACTGCAGTGCCATCACACACAGTATGCCCACCATTGTTTTGTACTGTGGCCTCCTCTCTTCCTCTTTCTGCACCCCCTGAACCAGAGGATGACACAGCAGCAAATGTTCAGTCAAGCAGACCTAGCTCTGCACACACAATAGTTGGCACCATCATGCACCTCACCACACTCTCACCACCACCCATAGGGCAATTCACAGAGTCAGGTAGAGAAAGACACTCTCAGCCCCCACCGTATGATCAACTGGAGCCAGGCACTTCTAAAAGTTTTCATACAGCATCAGGTGAGCCAGAAGCACATCTAGGGTTTCTTTACAGAGGGGACTGCACAAATCTAAGGGGCTTGGGAAACAGAAAACTTTGACATTTTGTTTATTTTTAAAAGTATTGATTTTAACATGCTATGCCCCAACAGTAACAAATTATTTTTTCAACATTCTCGTTTCATCACGTCAGGGTAAACAGTACACAGGAATGACACTATACTACCTGTTCCTATATAGGATGATCTGTGCACCCCAGGAATGCTTATTTTAACCTTTCAAATGATGTGTTTTATTAAGGTGCTTTGTACCATACACACTCCAAATCATTGTTTTTAGGATGAAAGGACATGTTAAGAAGGATAAGGGTGGGACTGTACAGATTGCTTGGCTGGCATGGTCCATTTAGAAGAGCAAGGGACCACTACACTTGCCAGTGATGGCAGCTACGAGTCTATGGATAGCAGTTTCAGAGTATGGTCTGCAGTGGTGTCCAGGGAAAGTACAGAGTTGAGAGATTTGGAGGAGAGAGGGAGCAGCTATGGTGAGGCTGGGATAAAACCCACCAGCTGTGCATACCTTGTATTCCTCTTTGTCAGTGAAATGTTGAATACAGACACTCAAAATGTAGGGAAATGTTTAGAAAGTACAGAATTGAAAGATTTGAAGGGAAGAGGGAGTGGCTATGGTGAGGCTGGCATAAAACCCGCCACCTGCAGAGCAGATCGTGCATGCCTCGTAGCATTTTTTCACTGAAATGTTGGATATAGACACTCAAAATGTAGGGAAAGGAGGGGCATAGGTCTTAATATTGTAGGACAAATTGACAGAGACATAGAAACGTAGAATTTGATGGCAGATAAGGACCACTTGGCCCACCTAGTCTGCCCATTTCCCTTCCTAACGGATAAGCTGCAGATCCTAGTTAACCAACAGCCTACTTCCTCCTACTCCCCACTAGAATTGCCTCATGTCTGTCCCATGCATTACTGAATTATCCCACTGTTTTTGACTCTACAACCTCCACAGGAAGGCCATTCCATGCATCTACAACCCTCTCTGTGAAGAAATACTTCCTCACATTACCTCTGAGCTGTCCGCCTCTATCTTCAAATTGTGCCCCCTTCGTCTTGCACATATCTTTTTCTGAAAGATGCTACCCTCTTGGACTTTGTTGATTCCCTTGAGGTATCTGAAAGTTTCTATTATGTCCCCCCTCTCCCTCCTTTCCTTGAGGCTATACATCTTAACCTCCTTTAGTCTTTCTTCACATGTCTTCTGGTGCAGATTCTGCACCATTTTGGTTGCCCTCCTCTGGACAGCCTCCACCCTGTCTATGTCTTTGCAGAGATGGGGTCTCTAGAACTGTACACAGTACGCCAGATGTGGTATTACCAACTGTCTGTACAGAGGGCCAACAACTTCCTGTTTTCTACTGGTGATGCCTCTCCCTTTGTATCCCAGTATCCCCCCAGTCCTCCTTACTGCCTTCTCACATTGCTGGACCACCTTTAGGTCATCTGACATGACTACCCCAAGTCCCTTTCCATTTTTGTTGTTGTTGGCTCCCCATTGTGTACTCTTCTGGGTTTTTGTTTCCCAGGTGCATTACTTTGCACTTATTTGCATTGAATCTAAGTTGCCATACATTTAACCATTCCTCCAACCTTGCCGACAAGTCCCTTTTCATCCTTTCCACCCCACCTTGCATATCAACCCTGTTGCAGATCTTTATGTCATCTGCAAAGAGACATACTTTCCCTTCCAGTCCCTCTGCAATGTCACTTAAAAATACATTAAAAAGCACCGGACCCAGTACTGAACCCTGAATTAGAAACATAGAAACATAGACTTTGACAGCAGATAAGGACTGCTTGGCCTACCTAGTCTGCCCATTTCCCTACCTACAGGATAAGCTGCAGATCCTAGTTGACCAACAGCCTATTTCTTCTTACCCCCCACAAGAATTGCCTTATGTCTGTCCCATGTATTCTTGAATTCTCCCACAGTTTTAGACCCCACAACCTCCTCAGGAAGGCTGTTCCATGTGTCCACCACCCTCTCTGTGAAAAAAAATTGTTCCTCACATTGCCCCTAAACCACCCCCCCATCTTTAAATTGTGTCCCCTTGTTGTTGCACATCTCTTTTTCTGAAAGATGCTACCCTCTTGGACTTTGTTGATTTCACTGAGGTACTTAAAAGTTTCTATCATGCCCCCCTTTCCTCAAGGGTATACATGTTAAGCTCCTTTACTCTCTCCTCGTATGGCTTCTCTTGCAGACCCTGCACCATTTTAGTTGCCCTCCTCTGGACTGCCTCTATCCTGTCTATGTCCTTGCGGAGATGGGGTCTCCAGAACTGGATGCAGTACTCCAGATGGGGTCTCACCAACTGTCTATACAGAGGGATAACAACTTCCTGTTTTCTGTTGGTGATGCCTCTCCCTATACATCCCAGTATACCCCCAGCCCTCCCTACTACCTTCTCACATTGCTTGCTAAGCTTAAGATCATCAGATATGATTACCCCCGGTCCCTTTCCATTTTGTTGTTGTTACTACCTCCCCCACCATTGTATAATCTTCCCCTGGGTTTTTGTTTCCCAGGTGCATTATTTTGCACTTCTTTGCATTAAATCCAAGCTGCCATACTTCTGACCACTCCTCCAACCTTGCCAATTCCCTTCTCATCCTTTCCACGCCTCCTTGTATATCAACCCTGTTGCAGATCTTTGTGTCCTCTGCAAAGAGGCATACGTTTCCTTCCAGTCCCTCTGCAGTGTCAGTGACTGGACCCAGTACTGAACCCTGCTGTACCCCACTAGTAACCCTTCTTTCTTCAGAGTGGACTCCATTTATAATTACCTTCTGTGTCCTGTTGTCCAGCCAATGTTTTTTCCAGGCTACCACCCTGGGACCCACTCCCAGGCTGGTTAATTTGACTAATAATCTATTGAATGGGACTGTGTCAAATGCCTTGCTGAAGTCAAGGTAGGCCATGCCCACAGCCCCTCCCTGGTCTACTACTTTGGTCACCCAGTCAAAAAAATCAATTAGATTCATCTGACATGACCTTTCCTCTGTGAATCCATGCTGCCTTGGGTTCTGTGCCCCACTGGCCTCTAGATTCTCAACAATTCTTTCCTTCAGAAGTAATTCTATCACTTTCTCTACCACAGAGGTCAAACTGACAGGTCTGTAGTTTCCTGCATCTGTCTTGGTCCCACTTTTGTGAAGGGGCATCACATCTGCCTTCCTCCAGTCCTCAGGTACCACACCATCCTCCCATAATTTGTTAAAAAGAGTAGTCAGTGGTTTCACTAGTTCTCCCCTTAATTCTTTTAGAATTCTGGGGTGAATTCAATCAGACCCTACTGCTTTGTCCACCTTCAGTTTTAGGATTTTTTTCAGAACCCTTTCTTCTGTGGAAGGACTGGGATCAAACCCCCCATCAAGAATGCTTCTGTTAATTGGATTAGACACCTCCCCCTCCTCCTCTTTTGTGAATACTGAGCAGGAATATTGTTTCAGTATCCCTGCTTTTTCACTGTCCCTCTCTGCCCACCCACTGTCCATTCCATTCAGCCTTGCTATCTCTCCCTTTGTCTTTCTATGCTCCCTGATGTACCTATAAAAGGTTTTTTCCCCCTTATTAACTGAGTTGGCTATCTTTTCCTCAATTTGGGCCTTTGCTATTCTGACTTCCCTCCCTGCTTCCTTCTGCCTTAACTGGTACAGCTCTCTGTCCTGCTCCTTCTGTGTTTCCTTATACTTCCTGAAAGCTATCTTTTCTTCATGACTTTCCCCACCACCTCTTTTGAGAACCATAGTGGCTTTTTTTTTGTTTTGATTTGTTTATTTGCTTCACACAAAAGCTTGTTGCCTCTGTGATGGCAGTTTTAATGTTTCCCCATTGTTGCTCCACCCCACCTTCTTGCCTGTTTGCTAGTGCTTTTCTAAGACACTCTCCCATCTTGCCAAAGTCAGCCCTCCTGAAGTCCAGTACCCTCACTTTTGTATGGCTTGACTCTGTAGCTGAGTTTATCATGAATCACACTGCTTGGTGGTCACTTGTTCCCAGATGGCTACCCACTTCTAGATCTGAGATTCTCTCACTGTCCCCATTTGAGAGTACAAGATCTAAGATTGCTCCCTCATGAGTGGGTTCCAAAAGTAGCTGTCTGAGGCATGCCTCCTGTAGGGCATTGAGAATGGCCCTGCTCTTGAATGTGGCAGCAGCAAAGGTGCTCCAGTTAATATCTGGCATATTCAGGTCCCCCATCAATAGTATCTCCCCTTTCTCTGCCATTCTAAGGATGCCCTCTATCATATCCATATCCATTCCCTCCCCCTGAGAGGGGGATCTGTATACAACCCCTGTGTGGATTGTGGTGCCATTTCCAGTCTCTAAGGTGACCCACAGTGACTCCTCTCCTCCCTGTTTGCTCTTTTGCTCCATTGCTTTTATCCCTTCCCTTACATAGAGAGCTACTCCTCCCCCTCTTCTCCCCTTCCTGTCTCTTCTGTAGGTTGTGTACCCTGGTATGTTAACATCCCAGTCATGGTTCTCTGCATACCATGTTTCTGTAACTGCCACAATATCCAGGCATCCCTCTTCCATCAAGGGTGAGGTAGAAATGGAATCCCAGCCTCGGTAGACAGGGAAAGCCTACCATGTCACAGCACTCCAGGAAGTGCAAGGTAGCGATGGAGATTGGCATACTACTGGTATGAGCTGTCCAATGCACAACACTGCTGCAGTGAGAGTAGAGAAGTGAAGGAGCAAAGGTAAAAGAAATTTACAGCTGAATTGGTTGGTAGAGAGGTAAATGGATGAAATGATAACATAGAATAATGAGGTTTGGTGTAGAAAGGAGATGGCAAGAATAGGAGCTCGATATTATTGGAAGGAGAAGACGGACTAGGCCAGGCATACAATAGGAGTGGCGATACAGAGTAGCCGATTTGGAGCGTATTTTCATGCTTGGGAAATATGTTGCTACATAGAGGAGCAGGTCAGAATGATAATTAATCCGAGGTAACCATTGAGAATACAGAATACAATGGGATAGTGCCAGAAGAAAAGCATGGGAGCTGGGTAGCTATGAGGGCACATATCACTGAATGAGGTGCGGTAGGAAGGACAACGATTCTTATGGTGGCGCCCCCCCCAAAGCAAGTACTTGAGAATGGTAGTGGGTAAACAACAGGCATGGCTGAAGTGAGATGAAATACTACTGAGAATGGGAATGAGATGTTTTGTAAACCCTGAGAAGCTGGAGCTCCACATGCGGTTATGCAGGATATGGATATAGATTCCAGCGAGCATTCAGGAAACCAGCTGGCACCAGCGTTTACAGTGAGTGGTGGAAGTTTAGTGATAGAAAGCAATAGAAGGAGGGCAAGTTTTAGCCAGGAAAACACTCTGAGCTGGGAAGGTGCTTGTAATATAGCGGAGTACTGAATAGAAATATGCCATTAATAGCAATGTAACAGTTCACCTTGCAGCAAAACAATATTGCAGAAAGCAGACAACCCAAAAGAATCCCTGATGAGACTTGTACAGTAATTCAATGTTTGTCTGCATACCTCTCCAAACTATGTGCATGCACTGGAAATCCTTAAACCTAGTGCCAACCATCATGGATATGGAAATCCTTGTGTGGTACAGACTGACAAGATTGAACCAAAACAAAAGGTAGCCAACTTTAACCTGAGAATGGAAAACAGCAGACACGTGTTTCAATCTAATTGGATTCCTCAGCATAATGCACTCCCTGTCTCAGCCATCCTCTTTTTTTTGTTACATCTCAAAGGTTAATATACAATCAAAGCATTCTGTACCTGCATGATAAACGATCTGAGATGCTTACAAGGTTAAACTAAATAAGTAAATTACAAGAAATAAATAAGACTGACTCCATTCACTGGTTTGCTTCTGATCTCTTTGAAAGACTAATTGCGTAAGTGCATTCTGTTGAGATAGGCACACAGTAACATAGTAATGTGGCGTTGTGCTGGGATATGAAAGTGTTGTACATTCTGGCAACTGACACTGAAATTTGAAGGCTGGTCCTATGCATTTCAATGCTGAGAGGCTGAAACATGTGTCATTTGAAGAATTAAAGTATTATTTCTCACAGAGCACGGCATACAGCTGTATTTGCATGCTTTTGGGATAAATAGAAAATCATATTATTAAGTACCTTAAACCTTAGGTCGGGTGTACATTTCCCCTTTGCAGCCAAAGATTGCCAAGATCAGCAATGCCTTCAGGAAGATAAAGTGATCTGGGAGGAATATGTACTCAACATAAACTGCATTAACTACATTGCAGTGCTTGAGAAAGAACTTCAGGTCCATCTTATGTGCCCGTCCTGCCTCCTAGCAGTCAGTATACGCTGCCAGCAGTGCATGAGGGAAGCCGTGGCATGGCTGTGAGATAAATGGAGTGAGGAAGGGGAGATGAAGCCCCATGGTGGGTGGTCGGGGTAGTGTTGGGTCCTGTCGGCATCATACTGAGGCACGCGAGTGAGCCAGAACAGGGGAAATGGCGAGATGACCAAACTGGGCTAGAGCTGAAAGGGGAGACATGCTAGGAGAACACAGGAGAAAGGGGAAGAGGAGGCTATCATATGTGAAGGGCGCAGAGAAAGCCAAAAAAAAAACCCGAAACAGGACGGAGGGAAGAGAATGGGGAAGGTAAGCAGAGAACAATGAATAGGAAGGAGAGGAGCCAGGAGTCTAGACGGGGAGGAAAGTGAAGCAGAACAGCAGGGAGATGCAGGAGCAGCCATATAAGGAACACAGGAGCACCATAAAAACACTCCCTAAGCAAGGGAGGTGTGTTAACAGAGGGCTTATGTAGAGGCTATGGGAGGAGCTATTCCCACGTTGAACCTTAGGCAAGCCTTCCCAAAAATGATGGCGTTTGGTAGTAAAATAAAAATAACACATGGATAATAAATGAGAGAATGTGAAGATGCAAAAGAGAACAGATATCTGGGAGTTATATTTGAAAGAAATCTTTCACGGAAACCTCATATAAATGAGTTGAAAGATAAAGCTTATAAAACAACAAGAGCAATCGGGTCATTTGCGTATAAGTTCGCTAATAACTCCTTTACTGCCTTAGAAACTTCTTTTAAGGCAAAAAATATTTTGAGACAAAAACAAGTAGTCAAACATTATACAGCAGTGAAATCTGGGGTTTGAATTTAAGAAATTATAATATTGAACAAATTCAGAATTTTTTCAGTAGGAGTGCAGAGGAGGTTTGAGGAACTAGGACCATTATGTGACACAGAAGGAAGAATAGTAACCTTCTCAGAGATTCTTTCTGTTCCCAGAGCAAGCACTGCAAGAAAAAGGAGGATAGATTAATTTAATAAATGACTAGGCACTTGGTGTCAAGCCAAGGGGCATGGGCTGGCGGAGGGGAGGACAATGGTGGACAGTAGTCTCTACTCAAAGGATAGGCTACACTTGAGCAAGGAGGGCAAAAGAGTGTTGAAAATGGGGATAAGAGATTACATAAAAGAGGCTGGGTATTCAAACTAGGAGCGGGGGGGTGGCAAGTGGGCAGGAGGCTAGCAGAGGCCACTGGAAGGGAAGTCGTATGAGCTTACCCCTCATGATCGAGACAAGGGATTAGGGGCAAGTACAAGGGGCATGTTAAAATTAGATGGAAGGAGGGGGAATGGTGAATGGTGAAAGTAAGGGGGTGGAAGGTGGTCATCTTGAATGCTAGAAGCCTGGAGAATAAAACAGCAGAGCTACAGACCCTCATGGCAGAAGGGGAGGTGGACATGGCAGCAGTTACCAAAACATGGACCACCCAGTACCATAACTGGTATCTGAAAGTACCAGGGTACAGGATTTTCCAAAGGGATAGAGTAAAGGGGAAAAGGGGAGTAATGCTGTATGTGAGGGAAGGACTGATGTGTGTACGGGAGGAGGGGTAGGAAGGCAGTACGGGGTCACTATGGGTGCAACTCCAGGTCTCAAGGAATAGGACTATCAGGATGGGAGTGGTGTACAGGCCACCCTCATAGAATAAAGAATTAGACAGGGAAATAGCAGGACAGATTGTGAGGGCCTGTGCAAAGGAGAGTGTGATGATCACGGTGGATTTCAACCTGCTGGGAGGTGACTGGAGTACCCTACCCACAAAAAATAGAAGGAAGCAGGTAGTGCCAGATGCCTTCCAGGATAACTTCCTGATGCAGATGGTCAGTGAATCAACCAAGTTAGAGAACACCTTGTACCTAGTGCTGGCAAATGGGAGTTTGTGAGGGAACTGAGGGTGGAAGAGCCACTGGTGGGGAGCAACCACAACTTGGTATGGTTCATATTGGATATGGGTAAGAAAGGAGCAGTAACTGACACAAGGTGTTAGACTTCAGGACGGCCAACTTCAGGAGGATGGGGGAACAGTAAAGGAGTACATGGCCAAGATTTACCCTAGTATGGTCACTAACCAGAGGTGGGAGCTCATAAAGATGGGGGTAGCAGAGGCAACAAGAAACCTGCCTCAAGGTCAGGAGTAAGAAAGCTAGGGCAAAGAAACCTAGCTGGATGAACAATGGAATCATGGATAAGATAAGGAAGAAAAGAGCTGCTTTTAGGAGGTACAAGAAAACTGGGCAGGGGAAGGACATGGAAGTGTACCAGAAGGAAGCGAGGACGATGACAAGGGCAGTAAGGGCAGTCAAGGTGTCAAAGAAGCTCAGGCTGGTGCAAGGCATTAAGGAGGGGGAGAAGGAATTCTTCAGGTATATCAGGGAGAAAAGAAGCTGCAAGGACAAATAGTAAGCTTAAGAGGTGAGGGATGGGCAGAAGAGGGGTAAAATGGCAGAAGTGCTTAACGACTACTGCTCAGTTTTACTAAAGAAAAGGGGGAGAGATACTCAAGGGGGGCATGAAGGTGAGGACAGAGGGAGAAGGTGTAATGGACAAGGTAATCACAGAGGACAGGGTGCTGGAAGGTTTGAGGGCACTGAGGGTGGACGAGGCACCAACGGCCAAATGGCATCCATCCCAGGGTACTCAAAGAACTGTCAGAGGTACTAGTAGGTCCATTGGTAGATCTATTCAATGCTTCATTGGATTCAGGGTGTGTACCTCAGGACTGGAGGATCACTCATGTGGTACCGCTTCATAAAAGTGGCCCCTAAGGATGAACTTGGGAACTATAGACTGGTGAGCCTCACATCCATCATGGAAAAGCTGATGGAGACAATCCTGAAGGAGATGATGTTGTCCCTTCTGGAGACCACTGGGCTACAGGAAAGCAGGCAGCATGACTTCATTACTGGCAGATCATGTCAGACCAACCTGGTGGAGTACTATGATTGGGCAACTAGACAAATGGACAAGGGCCATGCAGAGATGTCCTGTATCTGGACTTCAGTAAGGCATTTGACATGGTGCCACATGAGAGACTAGGAAGTAAACTTCATGCTACAGGGGCAGGGGCGAAGTTGGTGGGCTTGATAGTTAACTGGGTGCAAGGGAGGCAGCAAAGAGTGGTGTTAGGTGGGGAGCTATCATCCCCAAGGGCGGTGATGAGTGGAGTTCCACAGGGCTTGGTGTTGGGACCTGTGCATTTTGGGATATTCACTGCAGACATTTCAATGGGCATCAAGAGCAAAATCAGTCTGTTTGCTGATGATGCCAAGATGGGAGCCATGGTGGATGACCTGGAGGGTTGGCAAGGGCTGCAGGAGGATCTGTCAAAGCTAGAGTTCTGGTCAAACACCTGGCAGCTGGGGTTCAATGCCAAAAAATGCAAGGTGCTGCATTTAGGGGCTAAATACCTAAGGAGGAGCTACCAAATGGGGGGTGAGCAGCTAGCTGTGACTGAGGAGGAAAAGGATCTAGGGGTGCTTATTACGGGTGAAATGAACAACACAGCACAATGCAGAAAGGCGGCTGCAAAGGCAAACAGGATGCTGGGTTGTACTGCAAGGGGTATATCCTCAAGGAAGGGGAGGTGATTCTGCCATTGTATAGATCACTGGTGAGGCCACACCTGGAGTATTGCTTGCAGTTCTGGAGCCCGTACTTGAAGAGGGACATTAAGTTTCTGGAGGGGGTGCAAAACCAGGTGCCGAAGATCTAAGGTCTGGGGGACTTACTATACGAAAGTAGGCTGAGGGAACTGAGCATGTACTCACTGGAGGAGAAGAGAAAAAGGGAGGCATGATTGAAACCTTCAAGTACATGAAAGGAGTAAACAAGTCTGGTATGAAGGGGCTTTTCAAGCTAAGGAAGGGGAGAGACACCCAAGGCCATGATATGAGACTGGAGGGAGGAAGGTTCAGGAGGGAGATAAGAAGAAACTTTTTTACAGAGAGGGTAGTGGACAGGTGGAACGAGCTGCTGGCAGAGGTGGTATCCAGTAGAACAGTGGGGGGCTTCAAGAGGTGATGGGACAATGCAACACAGAGGATCAAGGGGGAGAGGTGGGGCAGGGGAGGGAGGGGGAGCTGCAAAATAAGGGCTGCTAGCTGCACAACTGAGCAGACTTGGTAGACCGTAAGACCTTTTTCTGCTGGTGTTTTTTCATATGTTCGTAAGCACATTGAACTTCCTAGAGATTGCCTGACTTCCTTTCTAAGATTGGAAACAGGGCAGGAATGTTGCCAATAGAAACAAGAATATTTATCAGAGCTATTAACCTGTGGGGTCAAGTACTACACATGGAGAGTAATAGGGTACCAAAATGTTTTGAATAGAATTCTTGAACAACTTGTAACATGGTTCATCAAAAGAAAATTGGCTCACCAGCTTAAATAATTTCATTAAAGAAATAAGTTTGGAGGATCTATGGTCGAGGAAAGCCATCTATAATACAGAAATATTTATAGAGGAAGCAAAACAGGGGATACGAGATATCACCATACAAATGGATATGGAAAAACTACATAACATACATAACATAGATAAACTTGGTCTATATGTACACATGAGCACAAAAGTAAACTGAAGCTTGAAAAATAAAGTCTACAGAAGTATGTTAAGCAAACTTAGATTAGGCATTCTTTGTGGATTACATCTGTGGTCATCAGTAAGAAATAAACATAAGGAAAATAATTTATATCAGTGCGCACTAGGTACACCATTTATAATGCACCTGATAATGGAGTGTAAACAGTCATCAGAAAAAGATTGAAGTGAATCATGCCTCTGATATTTAACAATATAATTTTTTTTTAATTTAATTAGTATTGCGGAAAGACCTTTGACCGTGAACTCTTTTCCAAAGGTTCCACGTCAGGGTGGACAATAAGACAATACACATATTCAGTGGTTACAGAGGTCTGATCATTAGGCATTAAAGAGTCATTACATGAGAATTAAACAAATGGGAGAAAAACAGAGCAATTTTAATAGAATACTAAGCTATTTATAATTGATTCCCCTCGGTAGCACACCCCTGGAAACCTCCAAATCCATTGAAAGACTATGGCAGAGTAACTGCATAGGGTTTAACGCTATCCCAGGTGGCAAGAGGTTGGGTAACAGTGAAACAAGGGGGAAGTGGGTTTGAACCTACCGCAGAGAGCGAGAGGTGGGGGAATAGTGAAACGGGTGGGGGGACTGTGATTGGGGGGCAGCTCCAGAGGGCTTTGTCGAGTAGGGTGTGTGTGTGTAGGGGAGGTTAGGGAGGGGCAGTACCAAGAGTGTTTAAAGAGGACTGATAGCTTACTTAAGCCCTTGGCTAGGCTGGAATGGAGACAAGGTTCTCTAGGTAGGCCTGATGGGTGCTTCCTTGGGGGTAGGCCTGTCTATCAAGTGGGGCCTGAGAAGCAGGTGCATTTTGGGCTAGACATTAGGTACTGTTTTAGGACGGCTTTGAATTGAGACAGGCTGTTGTTTGTTTGTAATTTCATTGGGAGTTAATTTATCCAGAGGGGGGCCCGATAGGAGAAAGCGTGCTGCCCTAGTGAGGTTCGGTGGAATGGTATGGACAGTGCTCCATTCTTCCTCCCTCTGTTGATGTGTGATGAGAGAGAAGCCTCAAGCAGGTTTCCTATACAGGGCATGGTTTTTACGAGGAGTGCCTTCTTTCCCAGGAGGCAAGTTTGGTATTTGATCCTGTCATTTAGGTTAAGCCAGTTTGTACGCTTATAGAGGGTGCAAGTTGAGTGTACCTCAAGGGAATCAACAAAGTCCAAGAGGGTAGCATCTTTCAAAAAAAGAGGTGTGCAAGAACAAGGGGGCATAATTTGAAGATAGAAGGGGGCGGCGCAGAGGTAATTTAAGGAAGTATTTTTTCACAGAGAGGGTTGTGGATGCATGGAACAGCCTTCCGGAGGAGGTTGTGGAGTCAAAAACAGTAGTGGAATTCAAGCATGCATGGGACAGTCATAAGGCAATTCTAGGGGGTGGGGGTAGGAAGAAGTAGGCTGCTGGTTAACTATGATCTGCAGCTTATCCAGTAGGTAGGGAAATAGGCAGACTGGGTGGGCCAAGCGGTCCTTATCTGCCATCAAATTCTATGTTTCTATGTAGTGATCTGCACACAGCGTGAGGTGGCATGCCTTATTGAGTGCAATTTGGACCCTTTTGAGCACTGTTTCAGTAGCAGCTCCATAGACCACCATTCCGTAGTCTGTCGTGGAGAGTATGGAGCTGGAGACTGAGATTCGGAGTGCTTCTGGGGTGAGGGATTTCTTATGTCCATAGAGGACCCCAATCTTTGTATTTACCACTCTGACAAGGGAGACTATGTGGTGCGTATAAGTGAGAGAGTCATCAATGGTGACTCAAGGTACTTGAACAAGTGCACCTGCTCAATCTGCTCACCAGCCTTATTGGTGATTACGAGGGGAGCATGCCTGCATTTTTTGTAGGGGCTGGATTGTAGCTTGGCCTTGATTTTCTTGTAATTTAGTAGCAGCTTTTGCCTACTGAACCAGTTCTCGAGTTTATTGAAAGAGTTCTGTAGTTCTGTTTGTAGGGCAACCTGAGAGGTGCTGCTACACAGCAGCACAACATTGTCTGCATACAGGATAAGTTTGGTGTCAAAGGCTGTGGTTAGGTTGTTTACAAAGAGGCTGAAAAGCAGGGGCCCTAGAATTTATCCTTGAGGGACTCCTAGGAGTACGTCTCTGGAGCTGGATAACATCTGCCCGATTTTGACTCACTGACTCCTGTGTGTCAGGTAGTCATTGAACCAATTCAGGGCGTTAAGTGCCACACCCAATCTTTGAAGCTGGAGTACTAGTAGGAGGTGGTTGATGGTGTCAAAGGCTTTGGTGAGGTCAGTGAAGATGGACCCCAACAATTTGCCTTCATCCAGCGCCTTGTGCGCATAGTCAGTGTATTCCAGCAGTGACATGGTGGTACTGTGTTTTTGCCCGAAACCGTGTTGGTTTGGGCAGAGCAGATTGTACTTATTGAGGTATTCTGTGAGTTGACTTGCCACGATTTTTTCCAAAGCTTTGGATAGTGGGGAGAGGATAGATATTGGCCTGTAGTTTGACACCAGTCTCTTGTCACTATTCTTATTCACTGGAGTTATCAGAGCTTGTTTCCATACCTCAGGAGATTGAGCTAGAGCCAAGGATTTATTAAATAGCATTGTTATGGGCACGATAAGAACATCAAGGGTGAGAGATAGTAACTTCACATCTAGTCCATCACTACCCAATCTGGTTTTGCCTAGGACTTTCCTGACAATCGTTAGGGCCTCCTTCACCTTCACCTTCTTAAAGTAGAAGGCTGGATGGTTAGTTATGGGCAGGTTGGTGCAACCTTGGTCCTCCGCAGGCAGAAGGTGCTCTGGAGGCAGCACTGAGGACAGGTCTGTAAAGGCCTGGTTAAAGGCATCAGCAATGGGTAGTGGATCTGAAGAGGATGAGTTATTAATGTTGAGCATCTTAGGGTGCTGCTTTTGATCATTACCAAGGATGTTCTTGATGTTGTCCCAAAACCTCTTTCCATCTCCCCATGCGTTGTTAAGCTGGGTCTTATGGAAATCAGCTTTTTGCGAGCCTGATAAGTTTGGTGCACCGATTTCTAGCCATTTTGTAGCACTGTAGGTCATTCTTGCTACCTGTGTTTAAGGCTTTTTCCCAGAGGCAGTCCCTCTCCTTTGGGAGGGAGAGGAGCTTGCTATCAATCCAGCCGTTTACCTCCCCCCGAATTTTCCGTTTTGTGCATGGTGCATAGATATCACAGATGGAATTGAAGCCCTCAGTGAAAAAAACTAAGGGCCTGGTCCAGCGTAGGTGCCTTGTTAATATGGACCAGTTGTAGGAAGACAGGGCCAATTTGAGGGATCCAAGTTTGCCTTTCCACAGAACCCTGCTCTTGATGAGGTGGGGTGGGCTTTTGGCAAGTTTAGTGGTCCATATAAAGGAGATCGGGGAGTGGTCACTCAGCACATCTAGGAGAACCCTGAGTTTGGAGAATTGAGTCGGTGAGCTAGCTAAGACCCAGTCAATGAGGGTGCTGGTACCAGCCTTGTAGTTCTGTCTGGTGGGGTGAATTACGAGTTGCATGAGATTGTGGGTGGTGATTAGGTCTCTGGAGGGTGTTGCCTCCTTACATAACCAGTTAATATTGAAATCATTGGTCAAGATGAGTTCTGAGCCCTTTTTGAGTGTGCTAATTTCTTCCATAACAAGAGGAAGGCCTTTCTTGGCTTTTTTTTGGGGGGGGGCAGGTAGGTTGTGGCAATGGAAAGGGTCTTGCCTTTTAGACTGACTTGTATTTTTACTACTAGTAACTCATAATCCTCCACAACTTTGGAGATGGGGAGGATGGAGCAACTCAGTGAGTTTCTGGCATATAAGAGGCAGCCGCCGCCTTTCCTGTCTATTCTATCAAGTCAAAATGCTTGGAATACTTCGATTGCCACCTTACCATCTTTGATCCTACCCAACAGCCAGGTTTCAGTTAGGCAGAGTATGTTAGGGGCATGGATGGTCATCCAAGCCCAGAGCTGGTTGAATTTGGCAGTTAGGCTGCAGATGTTTAGCGATGCTATATTTAGGCCATTCACTGTATGGACCCCCCTGCTCCTCAGGGTTGTTGGTACAGGGTTTAGGTGAACATTTCCAGAGAGTAGCAGTAGCAGAATGATAACCTTTCTGGCAGATAGGGTGATGTTTATCTTCCCTCGTGTCTTCTGTCTCCTGCGCTTCAGGCAGGGGACGTGACTATATGCCTGTGTTAAATTAGGGGGAACGCTAACCAGTAAGGTTACGGTTTGGGAGGTTGGCTTGGCAATAACTGTGTATGGGAGGTGCAGGAGGATAAAGAGCCTATCGTTACCAGAAGTGGTAGTGGCCATGTGTATGCTTTTCTTCCAGCTTGTACCCAGTGAGGATTCAGAGTGAGGAGATAGGGGTCCGAATTTGTATATGGTACCAGCAATGCCAAAAGAGATAGTGAGGAGTAGTAGTAAGTGGTTGCACCACATGGTAGTTTGTTTGGTGTTGCTGCCCTGCTTTAACTGCTAGCTGGTTTATAGTTGGAAGGATATTTAGTCGAATTAAGGTGAGGTCCCTAACAATAGGGCAGGTTAGAGCAGTAATTGAGAGGAATTAACTGGAGTGGCTGGAAAAACAGTTGAGAGCAAATGTGTGACCCTGTGGGTGAGACTGCTTTAAAAAGGGAAGGTAAGAACAAACCAACCTAACTTATCTGGAATAGAAGCTCGTATTTATATACTAAAATCTGATCAAGACAAACTAATATACAGTATGGAAAAGTTTATCTTGGCTATACAGACGTTTCTGCCCATAGAATTACTGTGAATATAGTTGTCTAATAGGGATCCGGAAAACACCATAGAGCTATTATTGCTGTGTATAACTGCATATGATGTCTGTTTTTAAAAACTTATTTTGAATATGAAATGTTACGTTGAAATGTTATGGATTTGTAAAAATACAATTTGAACTTAAACAATGGTGGGTCCAAGCAGGTAGTTGAGAAGCAAACCTGACTACTTTATTATACAGGACCCTAACCCTTGATAGCCCAACCTTCCCAGCAGCACAGTAAAACATCATACCATATTCAATAATAAGGAGCAGAAACCTTTGTAAAAGAAGTAACCTGGTAGAAGATAGTAAAAAAAGAATTCAGTCTGCACAGGGTACTGAATCTTTGATGACTAGAAAGAGGCGCTGGTGAGACGCCTCCTAAAGAAACCATCCCTCGACCTGGTGGTTTGGCACATTATAGGCTGATCTCTAGTCCCTCTTTCTTGGGTAAGGTTATCAAGAAATTAGTGGCATAGCAGCTCGAGGCACACCTTGTGGCCTATGACATCTATTAAACCTTCCAACTGGGGTTTAGGTCAAGGCACAGCAACAAAATGGGGTTAATCAGAATGCAAGATGATCTCCTCAGGGAGAGAGATAGGGGGGAGTGGTTGGTACTCAATCCTCTCGATCCCTCCTCAGCATTTGACACTGTGAACCACATAGCAATGCTGAATTGCGTAAGGGAGCTATATGGGCTCACCGATACTGTCATCAACTGTTTGAGTCCTTTCTCACAGGCAGGATGCAGAAGGCAGTGACAGGGAGTTCTCTTCCTGCCTGAAGCCCCTGCCATGTGGAGTTCCCTAGGGTTCAGTCCTGTCACCTGTGTTGTTTGCAGTGTACATGCTTCCCCTTAGTGAGATCATTAGATGGTACAGCTTGGGTTTTCACTATTATGCAGATGATACCCAGCTGTACATGTCATTGGCACTCGGGACAAGTGATGCTGTGGAGGTGCTAAATAAATGTCTAATCAAGATTCAGGACTGGATGTCTTCTAACTGGCTGAGACTCAGTCCTGATAAGATACGAACATACGAAATTTGCCAGCAGATAAAGGCCTAGAGGTCTATCAAGTCTGCTTGAATGTGCAGCTAGCACCTCTTATTCTGCAGCTGCCCCTCTCTTCCACCCTTCCCCTTCATTAACCCTCCCCCTTGTCCTGTCCCATCCTCGTTTGAAGCAGTCCACTGTTCTACTGCATACCACTTCAGCAGGTAATGCATTCCACCCAGCCACCACCCTCTCTGTAAAAAAGTGTCTCCTTATCTCCCTCCTGAACCTTCCTCACTCCAGTCTCATATCATGGCCCCTGGTGGCCCTCCCTCCTTACTTTGAACAGCCCCTCTGTACCCATCTTGTTTATTCCTTTCATGTATTTAAAAGTTTCAATCATGTCACCCTGTCTCTCCTCTCCTCTCCTCCAGTGAGTACATGTTCAGCTCCTTCAACCTCCTCTCGTATGATAAGTCCCCAGCCCCTTGATCATCTTTGTCACTCTGCACTGCACCCTCCAGTAACAATGTCCCTCTTCAGATCGGACGCCAGTACTGCACGCAGTACTCCAGGTGTGGTCTAACTAATGACCTATACAGTGGCAGAATCACCTCCTCCCTCCTCGAGGATATACCCCTTGCAATACAACCCAGCATTTTGTTGGCCTTTGCAGCTGCCTTCCTACATTGTGCCAAGTTGTTCATTGATCCTGTAATGAGCACACCCAGATCCTTCTCCTCCTCTGTCTGGGCTAGCTGCACTCCCCCTAGCTGGTAACTCCTCCTTGGGTTCTTCATCCCAAAATGCAGCACCTTGCACTTTTTGGCATTAAAGCCCAGTTGCCAGGTGTCTGGCCAGGTTTCAAGCTTTGCCAGATCATCCTGCAACCCCTGCCACCCCTCCAGGTCATCCACCACCGCGCCTACTTTGGTATCATCAGCAAACAGACTGATCTTGCTCTTGGTGTCCCATGATATGTCTGCAATGAATATCCCAAACAACACTGGTCCCAACACCGAGCCCTGTGGAACACCGCTAGTCACTGCCCTTGGGTGTGAGAGCTCCCCACCCACCACCACCCTCAGTTGCCTTCCCTACAGGCAGTTTCCTACCTATCTCACCAGCTTTGCACCCGGCCCTGTGCCTACTAACTTCCTTTCCAGCCTTCCATGCGGCACTGAGTCAAATGCCTTACTGAAGTCCAGATACAGGACATCCACTGCATGGCCCCTGTCCAGTTGCCTAGTTACCCAGTCATAGAACTCGACCAGGTTGGTTTGGCAGGATCTGCCACATATGAAGCCATGCTGTCTGCTGTCCTGTAGTCCTTTGGCCTCTAGGATGGCCACCAGCTTCTCCTTCAGGATAGTCTCCATTAGCTTACCTCGATGGATGCAGGGCTCACTGTCTGTAGTTTCCCAGTTCATCCTTGAGGCCTCTCTTGTGGAGGGAGGCTACATGAAACCATCCTCAGTCCTGAGGTACACACCGAGATGTAGTGAGGCATTAAATAGGTCTGCCAAGGTTCTAAAAGGACCTCTGCCAGCTCCTTCAGTACCCTGGGGTGGATGCCATCTGGGCCTGGCACCTTGTCCACCCTCAGTGCCTTCAAACCCTCTTGACCTCTGCTCTCCATGATTTCCCCATCTGTCACCACTTCCCATCCTGCTTCTGCCATTTCTCTCACCTTGGGTGTCACCCCCCTCTTCTCTTTAGTAAATACTGAGCAGAAGTACTCATTTTGTGCTTCCACCTTATCGCACCCTGCTTCCACCCAACCCCCCTCCTTCCTAATCCTTACTATGTGGTCCTTACAGCTCCTTTTCTCCCTGATGTACTTAAAGAAGTCCTTTTCCCCCTTCTTAATGCCTTGTGCCAGCCTGAGTTCCGTTGATGCTTTGGCTCCCCTTACTGCCCTTGTCATCTCCTTCGATTCTGTCAAGTACTCCTCCCTGTCCTCCCCCCTCCCTATTTTCTTGTACTTCCTAAAGGAAGCTCTTTTCCTCTTTACCTTTTCCATGATATCCTTGCTCAACCAGATCGGTTTCTTAGCCCTAGCCTTCTTGCTCTGGGCTTTGCAGCAGGTTTTGGTTGCCTCCACTGTCCCTAGCTTTATGAGCTCCCACCTCTGGTTAGTGTCCATACTAGATTGAATTCTGGCCAGGTACCCCTTTACCACTTCCCCCATCCTCCCAAAGTCGGCCCTCCTGAAGTCCAGCACTATTGTGCCAGATTCCACTCCTTCCTTGCCCATATCCAATGTGAGACATACTGAGTGGTGGTCACTCCATGACAGCGGTTCCTCCACTGTAAGTTCTCACACAAAGTCCCCATTTGCCAGCACAAGGTCAAGGGTATTCCCTAACCTGGTTGGTTCACTGACCATTTGCAGCAGGAAGCTGTCCTGGAAGGCATCCAGCAGTACCTGCTCCCTTCTGTTCCTGGTTGTTGGGGTGCTCCAGTCCACTCTCGGCATGTTGAAGTCCCCACAATCACCACACTACCCTTCTCGCAGGTCCTCCTGATCTGTCCCGCTAGTTCCCTGTCTAACTCCTCCATCTGAGATGGTGGCCTGTACACCACTCCCATTCTAAGAATCCTATTCTTGGAATCCTGGATTTGCATCCAAAGTGACTCTGTACTACCCTCCTCCCCTTCCTCCCTAACACACTTCAGTCCTTCCTTCACATATAGTGCCACCCCACTCCTTTCCCAATCACCCTGTCCCTACGAAATAACCTGTACCCTGGTACAGACAGGTCCCAGTCATTGTATTGGGTGGCCCATGTTTCTGTGATGGCTGCAATGTCCACCTTTCCCTTTGCCATGAGAACCTGTAACTCTGCAGTTTTCCTCCCAAGGCTCCTAGCATTAAGAGTAACCACCTTCCACCCTTCCCCCCCTCCCATCCTGCCCTCCTTTCCTAGCATCACCAACAGTATTTGCCATTTGTCCTTTGTCACTGTTATGGGGGGTAAGCTCATATGGTTTCCCAACCTGTGGTCTCTGCATATCTCTTCCCCACCTGCCACCCCCCACTCCTAGTTTAAATTCACAACTTCCTCTATGTACTCCTCCATCCTCTGTTTCAACACTTTCTTTCCCTCCTCACTCAAGTGTAGTCTGTCCTTGGCATAGAGACTACTGTCCTCCCAGGTCCCTCCCCACACCCCCAACAGCCCATACCCTTTAGCACAACACCAGGTTCTTAGCCATCCGTTAAATTCCTCTATTCTCAGCTTTCTTGTTGTGCTTGCCTTTGGCACCGAAAGTATCTCTGAAAAAGTTACTGATCTTCCTGCCCCCTCACGTAATTGTGCTATTTCCTCAAACCTCCTCTGGACTGTATCTACTGTCTTGTCAGCCAGGTCGTTTGTCCCAAGATGTATAATTAAATGAGGCTTGTCCCTACCCCTTCTAGCATATTTCAGAACACACTGTCCCACCCTTTCCACTGTCATTCCTGGCATGGCCTCCACCCAAATGCGACTATGCCTCTCCCCCTTGCTACCCCACCTAACTCCTCTTAGTATTGAGTCCCCCAGCACTAAGATTCCACCCTCTTACTCCCTGCTTGCTTCCATTCATCTCCCTCTCTCATTTCCAGCTCCTCTTCTTCCTCCTGTACATTATTTCCCCCTTTTACCCTGTTGCAATTCTCCCAGCAGAACTCCCGCTCCAGTTTGGTCAAGGCATTTATCAATTACTCCTCTAATTTCATCATCTCCCTCCTCCACCTTCTTCCTCTCTAGCAGTGCACAACTATTTTCTGAAGGCCCTTCACAAATGCCCGCTCCCTCTCTCTTCATAGTAACCTGTTCTCTCCTTTCCACTCCATGACTTTTGCCACTTCTTCACCTCCCCTCACAAGTCCTTATCTCCTCCTTCCATTTGCCTTTTGTCTCCTGACCTAGTTTCCCCGGCAATTGTTCTTCCTGGCCTGGTCCTCTTTGTCTCTGCTTCCCTTCTTCTGACCCTCTCCTCACCACTGTTGGCTTAAATCGCTCTCCCTCATCTCCCCTTCTTCCTTCCTCCAGTATTGGGCTAAGCCCACCCCCAATCTGCCTTACCTGTCTTAGTTCCTCCTGCAGACCCTCAATCTCCTTTCTAAGTTTTTCTATGTGGTTGCACACTAAACATCCTCCCACACTCCAGGCAATTTTAGAAAGATTGGTGCACACGATTGTTGCAGCCTACCACCTACCCATTGCTGTCATTGCTCACCAGCGACCCCCCACCCTTCCAGATGCAGGATACCAAACACTCCCCCAAGTCTCCCCTCTCCCTCCTCTATCAGTGCAAAACCTTTTCTTTATTTCCCTTTCCTCCTTTGTTGCACATGTTTAGATATATTGAGCAACTGCTTTTTATATTCCTATCCACACTCAAAACAGACTTTAAGTAGCCATTGCACAACCTTCTTCAAACTCCTACTCCTTCTTTCCCCAATGCAATTTCAATGCGAAGAAGTAATAGTGAAAGCTCCTAGATTTGCATTTACTTTCCTTCCACTGAAAGAGTAGTCACCTCTTCACTTGCTGCTGTTCCTTTCTTGGTATGCCCCTCCTACTCCACACCCCTTACTATACCCAGTGTTTAGCTCCTGTCAGTCAGATTTAACAGGGCATATAAATGGAGGTACTAGTGATTGAGCCTGGTCATTGGCAGGATGTGGGTGCTGCTGGGATGGGAACAGGGTTATTCCTTGGCCATACTCCTTTGGCTGCATCCACCAGGGTGAAAAATCTGGGTGTCTTCCTTGATGATGGATTGACACTTGAAGCTCAGGTGCCATCCGTTGTCTGGAGTGTTTTTTACCACCTGAGGTATGTCATGCATCAAAGCCCTGATCTCACCTGATGACCTGCCCAAACTGGTGCATGCTTTAGTGACACCATGACTCATCTACTGCAATGCTCTGTACCTCAGGGCCAATGGAGAGGTTCTCCGATGCCTTCAGCTGGTGCACAATGCAGTGGCCAGGTTGCAGATGGGCCTTCCAAGGTACTGCCATGTTACCCCAATTGTGCATGATCTGTACTGGCTGCCGGTTAAGTGGAGAATCACATTCAAAGTGGGCTTGCTCACCTATAAGGCCCTATAGGGATAGGGCCATGGCTACCTGAGTAACCTCCTGACTCCAGTCTGCTCTGTGTACTCACTCTGCTCCTCCACCAAGGGCATCCAAGTGGTTCCCAGGGCCCACCTGAAGACCTCCGTAGATTGTTCTTTCAAGATGGCAGGCCCAGTTTTGTAGAGTTTACTTCCAAGATCTTTGAGGGCTCCATCGGTTGAGGCTTTTAAGCAGGGTCTGGAGGTGCATCTTTTTAGGGAGGCATTTGCAGACTGTTCACGAGCCTTAGAATAGCTGACTGTTGAACTGTATTTTAAATAGAAACTGTAGGTTTAATTACTGTACAGAGGCAGCCATAAACATAGTCAGGTATTTCCTGAAATGTCTTTGATACTCAGGAGATATTTCCTACCTGCCTGCAGTACCACTATGGGCCACCAGAGAGAATCTCTTTAGATATGAGATAGGAAATGCCAGACCTCGCCCAACAACTAACACACTCAAATCTAGCCAATTGAAAATCATGTACACAAATACTCGCAGTCTGGGAAACAAGATCCCAGACCTGCAGGCAATAATGACAGAGGCTAAACTGGACATAGTAGCCAAAAGCGAGACATGGTTTACCAGTGACCACACTTGGGATACTTCAGTACTTTGCTATGTACTGTTCAAAAGAGACCGAGGTGCAAAAAGGGGGTGGGGGAGTGGAATAGCCCTTTATGTCAGTGAAAATATCAAAGCTACAGAAATTCAGAATACACATAAGGAGCCAGAAGAACTGTGGGTCACCCTGGAAACAGGAAATGGGACAGCCATATGAACTGGGGTTGTGTACAGGCCTCCAGACCAGGGGGAGAACATAGACACATTACTATTAGAAGATATACAAAACATGACAGCTAAAGGGGAAGTTCTGATAATGGGAGACTTCAACATGCCAGATACAGATTGGTCAATACCAGCAGGAATATCTGCCAGAACCAGACACATGGTGGATTCCTGGCAGAGGGAGGGCCTCAAACAACTGGTACAGCAACCCACAAGAGATAGAGCTATCCTAGATCTAGTACTAACTAACAGGGAAAGGATCACAGATCTCCAGGTAGACGGTCACCTGGAGGCCAGTGACCATCACATGGTATGGTTCAATTTGGCCACTAGAACTAAATCATCTCATTCCAAGGCAAAAATATGGGACTTCAGAGGAACTGACTTTGATAAGATGGCCAATAGAGTTAAGCTAGCCCTGGCAAAAAGAAATACAGGTGAGGGGGTACAGGCAAAGTGGGCAAGCATTAAAGATGCAATGCTTGAAGCAATATCCCATTGAGTGAGACAGAAAAGGAAGTGCAAAAGAAGAAGGAAACCACTTT
Organism: Neoceratodus forsteri; assembly: GCA_016271365.2. Classification (NCBI taxonomy): domain Eukaryota; kingdom Metazoa; phylum Chordata; order Ceratodontiformes; family Ceratodontidae; genus Neoceratodus; species Neoceratodus forsteri. The sequence goes on along the minus strand of CM028135.1, from coordinate 248,761,898 downwards.
GATTCTCAAAAACAGTAGCAGAAAAGGTCAGAGCCAAAAGGCTGGCCTTCAGGAAATATAAGGCAACGCAGCAGGATGAAGATAGGAAGGCATACCAAACTCCCCTAAGGGAAGCAGGGAAGGCAGTAAGGCAGGCAAAGGCCCAAACCAAGGAAACACTAGTACAAACAGTAAAAGAAGGTGACAAGACTTTCTATAGATACATTAGTGAAAGGAGAAAGTCCAGAGGAGGTATTGCTACGATCAAACGGGATAAGGGGCATGTGAGGAGGAGGATCATGTAAAAGCATCTATCCTAAATATATACTTCTGCTCAGTATTTGCTGAAGAGAAGGTAGGGCCGGGCCCACAGCTCAGCACCATGGACACAAGGAGAAGGGAGTTGTGCATTAGTCCCTTCACAAAAGAAAGGCAATGGGACCTGATGGCATACATCCCAGGGTACTAAAGGAGCTAAGGGTGGAACTAGCATAGCCATTAACAGAACTGTTTAGTGAGTCTCTGAGCATAGGAGAGGTCCCAGAAGACAGGAGAAGGGCTCATGTGATCTGGTTCAACAAGAGTGGTAGCAGGGAGGAGGTGGGAAACTACAGTCCAGTCAGTCTTACCTCAGTAGTGGGCAAGATTATGGAGGCACTCCTTAAGGAAAGGATAGTGCAACACCTGGAATCCATAGGAGCACTGGATCCAAGACAGCATGGATTTGCAAATGGAAGGTCCTGTCAAACTAATCTCATAGATTTCTTTGACTGGGTAACCAGAGTGGTGGACCAAGGGGGAGCAGTTGATGTCACCTACCTTGACTTCAGCAACACTTTCGATACTGTTCCACATAGAAGATTGATTAATAAGCTGGGTAGGCTTGGGGGTGGGTCAGAAGTTGGTCAACTGGGTGGCAAACTGGTTGACGGGCAGAAAACAGAGAGTGGTGGTAAACGGTATACAGTCAGAAAAGATGCAAGTCACAAGTGGGATACCTCAGGGATCAGTCCTGGGGCCAGTCCTCTTCAATATCTTCATCAGTGACATTGCAGATGGACTGGAGGGAAAGGTTTGTCTGTTTACAACTGACTCCAAGATCTGCAACAGAGTAGCTGATCCAGATGGGGTGGGCAGAATGAGAAGAGATCTGGATAAACTAGCAAAATGGTCGGAAGAGTGGCAACTGGGCTTTAATGCAAAGAAGTACAAGATCATGCACATAGGGAAGAGAAACCCTGAAGCCACCTATAGGCTGGGAGGGGGAGTTGCTGGCAGTCACAAGGGAAGAAAGAGACATAGACGTCATCATCACCGATGACCAGGGCCACTGGAAAATTGTGGAAAATTTTACCCAAAAATGCAGGGATTTTCTTGCAAAAATTGCAGGAAAATTGCAGGGGTTCACTATACATCCCCATTGCCCCCTAATGAATATTTTATTGTTTGCTGCAGCATGTATTGATCACATAAATTGTTAGATAAATGTATTGCCACTTGTAAATGCTTTTAATATGAAGAAAGATGTGTGTTTTTGAAATGCACTGTAAACTAATCATTATGTAGCATATCTTCTAAAAATCAAGACATCTAAGTAATGCAGTGCTAACTAGATTTTATTCAGTAATTTACAGTTAGTCTGTACTGAATACATCCCGAAACAACATATTTTGCCAGTTTCTATATGTCAAATAATGAAGCCTGTTTAAACTACTTGCTTTGGTTCAAGAAAAAATAAAGAGATAACCAGGGTGCCTAATAAAGGTCTAGTAAGAAAAATATTATTCTGTTAAAATGATTACTGTTCTTAATCAGCACTGTAAGTACATATTAAAATCACATGATAAAAGTATCAAATCATACCAATAGATTTTCATTATATCATACAATAGTGTTTAATACAGTGTACTTTTGTTCTACTCGGTTTGCAGTGATTTTATTTGGGTTGCAATTGTTGTCTATTTGAAGGTAACTGTTTAACTATACTTAACCTGTTCAGCATGTTTTCAGAAATGTTTGCTTTTTATAGGCTTTGTATGTGAGTATACAGTTGTGACAGACTGACATGTAAGGAATCACTGTCACCAACCCCCCTCAGAAGCACATTCAAGTTTATAATCAGCAGGGCCATCCAAACTCTTGACACATTTGAATCAAAATCCTTTCATATTGAAAGCATTTATACAAGAAAAACCTACCCTACCATTCAAAAACAAGCATTGTGGTCAAGGCTTCACTTAGGTGAATGGGGCACTTTGCACCTCTTCTCACAGCTATTGTTTCAGTCTCTGTGTCAGCAAAAAGTTCTCTGATAGTCTGCTTTAACACAGATTTTAAGTGTTCAATTCTACATATGCATGACTAGAGGATTTTGAAACCAAAGCAGGGAAGTGGCAGGGAACTACAGGCCTGTCAGCCTGACCTCGGTGGTGGGCAAGGTGATGGAGGGCATTGTCAAGGAGAGGCTAGGGGTGGACCTGGATAAGTCAGGGTGCCTGGACAATAGACAGCATGGATTCATCCCGGGGAAATCGTGTCAGACAAACCTGGTGGAGTTCTATGACTGGGTGACAAGTGCCTTGGACCTGGGTAGACCAGTGGATGTCCTCTATCTGGACTTCCAGCAAGGCATTTGACTCTTTTCCTCACGTGGGCCTGTTGGATAAGCTGGGAGAAATGGGGGTGGGAACCACATGATCAGATGGATAGGCAATTGGCTCCAGGACCCGGACCCAGAGGGTCGTAGTTGGTGGGATAGTCTCATCCCCAAGGAGGGTCATTAGTGGGGTCCCACAGGGATCAGTCCTTGGGCCCCTTCTGTTCAATGCCTACGATCTGACATAAGGACAGGAATCAGGAGGAGATGAGTCTCTTTGCAGATGACTCGAAACTGGGGCGGTGGTGGATGGGGAGGAGGGGAGGGTGGCCCTACAGGAGGACCTGGAGGCTCTGGAAAGATGGTCTAGAAAGTGGAAGCTGAGGTTCAATGCAGGGAAATGCAAGGTACTCCAACTGGGGGCCAGAAACCCAGGTCAAGTGTACACCCTGGGGAATGCTACAAGTCTCGATGGCTGAGAGGGACCTGGGGGTGGTGGTGGATGTCAAGATGAACAACTCTGAGACTTGTAGGAGGGCAGCAGCTAAGGCCAACAGGATGCTGGGATGCATCGCTAAGGGATCACCTCCAGAAGGAGGGAAGTGATACTCCTCTGTATAACTGCTTGGTGAGGCCGCACCTTGAGTACTGCGTGCAGTTTTGGAGGCCACACTTAAAGCAGGACATTAACCTCCTGGAGAGGGTCCAGAGGAGGGCAACCAAAATGATTTGGGGCTTGGGGGACAGGACCTATGAGGAGAGGCTCGAAGAGCTAAATATGTACACATTGGAAGAGAGAAGGGACCGGGGGGACATGATAGAGGTCTTTAGGTACATGAAGAGGGTAAATAGCGGAGGAACAGTCGGGGTGCTTCAAAGGAAGGAGGAAGGGGCCACTAGAGGGCATGGCTGGAAGCTGGAGGGGGGAAGATTCAGGTGAGAAAGGAGGAGGTGCTACTTCACTGAGAGGGTGGTGGAGCCATGGAATGCACTGCCTAGGGGGCTGGTGGAGGCAGAGACAGTGGAGGGGTTCAAGAGGGGGTGGGACAGGTACAGGGGAAGGGTTCTGGAAGCAAAATCCAATGCAGCAAGAATATCCGGAACTGGGAATGGTGAAGCCAGAGAAGGCGAGAGGGACAGCAAGGTCAGCACCCAGGTTGGGGACTGACCAAACGAGCAGACACGAAAGACCATTAGGCCTATTCTGCTGGCATTTTAGTATGTTAGTATGTAAGTGAATCACATGAAAGCAGAGTCACATTTGACCCCTTCTCGCCTCACACTGTACTGTTTTGGTCAAATCCAAGTCTGTGTACCATATCTGAGTAGATTTCCATGAGAATTTAAATATTTTTATAGAATTTCAGTCAAAAATTCCATAAATGTAAGAAATTGCAAGAAATTGCGGATTTTGTGCGGAGAAGGGTGAAAATGGTGGAAAAATTGTGCCCACAATTTTCCAGTGGCCCTGCCGATGACCTAAAATCATTGAAGCAGACCACTAAAGCAGTAGGTAAGGCTAGAGGGATGTTGGGTGTATTAGTAGCAGTATCACAAGTCGGAAGAGGGAGATAATAATCCTTCTTTACAAGACACTGGTTAGGCCCCATCTGGAGTACTGCATGCAGTACTGAAGGCCACACCTTCACAAGGACATTAACCAAATTGAGGCAGTCCAGAGAAGGGCAACCAAAATGGTGCACAGACTGCATCAGAAAACATATGAGGACAGATAAACAGAGCTCAATATGTATACCCTAGGAGGGAGAGAGAGAGGTGATATGATTGAAACATTCAAACACCTTAAGGGCATTAACAAGGCGAAAGAGTCTAACATGTTTCAATATAAGAAAAATAGCAGGACAAGAGGACACAGCATGAGGTTAGAGGGAGGCCGATTAAGGGGTAATTTGAGGAAGTTCTTTTTCACAGAAAGGGAGGTGGATGCATGGAACGGCCTAACTCAGGAAGTGGTGGATATGTGTACAGTGCTGGGCTTCATACAGGCATGTGATAGGCATAAGGGAGCGATACAGATGAGTATGAATAGATAGGCCATTGACAGAGTAAAGGTCTATGGCACCTTCATAAGGTAAAAAAGAAATGGGCAGACTGGATGGGCCTTGCAGTCCTTATCTACCGTCAATTTCTATGTTTCTATATTTTGTGAAACATCTGGAAACATCTGACCATAGCATGGCTGCACCTGTATGTTGCTGTTATTTACTGATTTATGTTTTGTGTTGGTTGTTTGTTGTTTATTCTAACTCTTGCCTTTCTGCACAGTGCTCAGAGCCTCTGGGATGGGGGGGCTTAACAAATACAATTTTATTTATTGTACTCACTAATAGTTTTTACCATAAGAAAAATATGGGGATTGTATGTAAGTGTGCTGTCCATTAGAAGGCCCAAATATTTAAAATCTGTGACTTGTTCTATGACAGAGCATTGCTAGGCTTTTAGTTCTGTGACATTAAGAGATAGCATCTTTCTTCTAGAATTGCAAAAAATCATAAATTTAGTTTTTGTACCATTAAAAATCAATTTCTGTGTCAAAAACCATTGTTGAACAGAATCAACATCATTGTGTACTGTTTCCTTCAAATTCTGCAGATTATCCCCATTTGTGAAAATCATTGGCATATAGGAGAAAATTGGTTTTCTAGCAGACCTTTGGAAGTGAATTTAAAAAGCTAGTAGAACAAAAAAATAGCCGACAGGGAAATATTATGTAACCCCCAGGGGGCCCTATCCTAAGGGCTACTACCCCTGCCTGCCCTAACTGTAACAGGGTGAGGGGCTAGATGCGTTGGCGGGTACCTCCACCCAGAGGTCGGGGTTAGAACGGTTGAGGATGACTTGGTCACAGCCCTCTGGGTTGCTGCAACCCCCCTTTCTTCCCACTAGTGACCAACACAATTCAATTACAGTGTCCTTACTTATATACACTTACCCCTGCTTGAAACCAATCAGCTTGCACTGGGACCCCCTGAAAAGTAAGGTGCAGTTACACAATATTCACTGTGCAATTCACCATTAACACACAAACTAGCCAGTGTCCCTTTGCAAAACAAGCAATCTGATTTATTTAAGGGGAGATAACAAGGACCGGGGCGAATCAGGTTGATTAGCATACCACTACAATATATGAGTATCTACCTAGGGCTCTGTGCACAGGCCTAACCTATAAGTTACTGTCTATGGGTACCCAAGCCCTAAAGGATAGTTCCTCGATGCAGCTGGTTGGGCCCTGACACAATGAGCAAATAATTCCTACGAAGATTAAATGGAGCCAGCAGGCCCAGACAGTGTCACCAGTACAGAACCCAAACCATCCTGCCCTCACTAGGACCATTAGCCAGGGAGCTACTCTGATTTAGTACTCACAACTTCAGCAGACAGAGTGCTCTTTCACCACTCTCAGGACCGAACCTGTACTTCAAGCACTTCTCCACACATTTATATGCAAGGCAGAGGGGTACTATACCAGGCAGCTGCTGTCTTTTTCGATCATCTGCCCGCCATACACTGGGCCAAACCGACGCAGCTTCACTATTCCTGACAGACCGAGTACGATTCAAGCAGATTCTACAGTCTTCTACAGGGTGAGCCTGGTAGGTAGCCACGCCCCTGCGTGGCTCTCCTCTGACCGCTTCCCCAGCTGATTTAGTCCGAAAATTACTGCATGCTAAAAAAACTCGACACTGGTCTACATGCTGCTTTCCCGCCAAGAACCGCTCAAATTGCACCGAGCCCCGAGCTTCTTACTTCCTCACAGCCACAACATCTCTGCCCCTTGGACAGTGTGGGGCAAGACTCTCTGTTCGGGCGCCACCTGATCCCATTGGTGGGCTGCTGGAACCAGCCACTAAGTTCGCCCCTCATTGGTGCAAAAAGGGCACCATGGTCCAGAACTTCACTTCCCAGAACCTCTAGCTGTGTCCCAATTGGTTAGCAGGCTTCATTGAGAGTCCCAATTCTGGTTGGTAACCAGTTACTCCATTTTAGATACCCCCTGCCCCTAATGGACTCTTCAGACAGTCCTGGTCCAAAATGGAGGGGCACAGCACACAAAGTCCAGCTGCAAGAAAAGCAGGTTAAATAGCTTACATTCCCATGACCACATCTAAAGGTATGGGAAAAACAGTTACACTTTCTGGAAAGTGCTCACTCTGCCCTGTCAATGAAGGCTGAAACCGGAGCAATTAGTCAGCGGCTCGAGTGGGACTCGAGCAGGAGAACACACAACCCCCTCATAAGCAATGAATATGTCTGCAAGCAGATAGCTCTTAAAGAAACAGTATGGAGAGGCTCTTACAAGCACTCACAGAGCCATTTAAACGGCTTTAAGCACTAAACACCAGGGGGACGCTTAGACAGCTTCTAGACGGCTGTTAGAAAACCCCCATTTGTAGGGGGGTTACACCTATACATTTTAAGACACAGTCAGTTGTAACATTTTATTTCTGGAAGTATTTTTCTTGTTACATTTGCTCATCAGAAAACTTTCTGTGTGACAATATTATGCTGGATGGAATAACATTCTGCCTGGCAGCTGACATATTTATTTTAATACCCCACCCCACTACATCATCAGCACTGTTACCTCACTGACTCTGACATCACAGATGACTGATCTCACAGCTACTGATTGGCTCTTCCTGAGTAGCTGTGATGTCAGAATCAGTGAGGTCACAATGCTGATGATGTAGTGTGAGGGGGGAAATAAAACTAGATATGTCAGCTGCCAGGCAGAATGCTGTTCCTGAGATCACACCTACTTACATCAGGTAAAAAAAAATCTTATAATAACCAAAATGGAAAAGAAAAAGCACCTCGGATATAAAAGGTTAATGGCTGACTGCTTTTAAAAACTAGTATTGATTTTAGGCAGTACACTAGCACTTTAAAAATAAGCTGAACAAAAAGAGTACCAGTACCGAGTCCAGGGATACCCCAAGGAAACAGGGGAAAGGGAAGAAAAGGAATGGGAAACTTTTTTTTTTTTTTGGGAACGACCATAAAGTTAGTTTGACACCAGCCACCACTTCACCAGAAAATCCCAGACCACTTAATGTCATAAAAAAGAATAGTTTCAAATTTCTTGCACATGGTATTTGCAGTGGTCTCTGGAAAACCAATCCATTCAGTCATTCTCAGCAGATGTGGGTGGATAAGAACACAAACCATCTGTATCCACATGATTTAAAATCAAGTGATATTCCGCACAGTCATTGTATGTCTAGGACACAGATAGTCATTGGTGTTCAGTGGCATCCAGCTTCACTGTGAACTATATGTAATGGTTTGTTATTAGTTTTGACCACTATTTGTGCCCCATGCAAATATTCAGCTCTACGATGCCAGTTTGACAACTATTTTGTCGACCGGCATCACAGCGATGGATTTATGTCAACCGCAAGTTTCTGTATGGAAACTCTGTCAGTTTTTATATCAGGGGGCTTCACCCCTGCACCCCCAAGTGGGGGCCTCTGCCCCCAGCACCCCCGTACTACATATAATCAGCTCCAAGTCGTAGTTGATTCTGGGAGGGTTGCAAGACCGGGAGACAGACTGCTGGGGTCGCGAGTATACCATTACAACAAACTGTTGATGTTGTCGGCATCGACATTGTTCGCTGTAATTGTGTCGCTGTCAGGAGGCATACCCAAATATTCCTTGGATAGCTCACCTGAGAAACACAAACTCAAACATATGGACATACTAGTTATCTTCAGTCGGGGTCAAACTTTGGCTGGCAAATATAACAATTCTTAAACCTTCTGTATGTTCTTCATAAAGAATGTCTTCCATTTCTTGAACACTGGCACCACAATGGCATCAGTATACAAGACATATGGCTTGGCTCAGTCTGCATACACCAGAACAGGTGAGTTAGCCAGCTGGTAGATGATCTCATGAATGCTCCATCACAGGATGCATCCTACCAGGATCCAAAAGCTTTGCAGACCTTGAAGTTTGATGCTTTTTCCCTCCTTTGGGGCATTTTTCCCCAAGCTTTGTTCATGGGTGAGTACCCTTTTATCAGGTTTAGTAGAAGCCTCACCATGTAGGTTTAGTCTTTGATGAACCACATAAAGTACTTGCAGAAATAAGGGAATCTTCATAACTCTTTGATGTTCCATGGTTGAGGCAAAGTAGAGAATTTCTCTTCTTTGCTGGAGTCAGTTTCAATCCCATGGATTGAAACAATGTGAGTCATGTACTTTACAGAGCTCTGGGAAATTGGCATTTGTCTACAAACACCTAAAGCCCAAATTCTTCAAGGCAGTCAAATACCTTGAACAGGCATGTCTTGTGCTTTTCTGGGGTTTTCCCAAATACACTTATGTCATCAAAACAAACTAAACATTCCAACAAATTCATGTCTTCTGCTGCTCACTCCATGAGGTGCTGGAAAGTGGCTGGTGCACTAGAGCTACCTTGGGGGTGTACACAAGAACTTATAAAAACAAGCAGACCAATGAAGGATGACTTTTCCTAGCCACAACAGGTTATTGGTATTTTATAATACCTGCTCCTTAGGTCCAGCACAGAAAACCAGGGACTTCTGCTAAGATGCCCAATCCATCCTGGAGTCTAGGCATGATGTATTGGTCTAGTATTGCTCATTTGTTTAATATGCTGTACTCTATGCACAGTGGTATGATCCCATTCTTTTTCTGAGACACCATGATTGGCTAGGCGTTAGGGCTTCTGGATGCGAATGATTCCTGATGTGAGCAGCTCTTGTCACATCAGCACACATGATCAATATCTGCAGGTGGCAGATGTCAAGATCCTTTTCTGAATGAATTATGGTTGTGTAGGCTGATATGGTGTTCCTCACCAGTCACACCCCCAATGTCCCAGTCATCCATGGAAAACACCTTATTTTGGTTAGTCAACTTCTGAGTTATCGGGGTTCCCCATTCTGCGGGCAGAGGAGACACCTCAAAGCAGAAGGGGGTAGGACCTTTTCCTGCTCCAGGTCCCTCCTTTGTGAGGTTGGGCTGTTCTGCAGTATCTGCACAGTACCCCCTGGCCAAAGTCCTCCATTTGTGTACTGTGAGATTCTGTTCAGTCAAATTCTTGACCTGTACCATGATCCTGTGCACAGTAATATAGATGCCAGCAGGTAACACCACTGATCATCCACTTGGCAAGCCATGTTCCTCTAGTGCATCCACCATCAAGAGCTGGTTGCTAACATCTTTCTTCAAATGAATCACACCACTGATGGCACATTCCACATTCAGCAGCAAAATGACATCTCCTCTATCTGAGTACCACACTATGCCAACCTCATCATTTCTGTCTTTGAACTCTCACTGCTTTAGTGATGTTGAGCCTGTCTTACCAATCCCTGAACTGGCAGAGCCATACCCTTTTGCTGAGCCTCCCTCTCCTTGATGACTTGCTTCACTCTCCCAAACATATGGACAGGGCATTTGATATGATTATAGAGATGTGTTCATGTATTGCAGCCTCCAGGCACACTAATGTCAGTGTATCTGAGAGGCCTCCAACTCCAACCACCTTTGCTGAAAAATCTGTATCCACAGAAATGCATCACTAGTAGGGGTAGGCTATGTCACTTATCTGCACACATTCAGACCCTGTCAAGGCTGGAAGAGGAGATAAGTTACATACTTGTCATAGAAATCTATAAACATCATGGAGACTTGAGACCCACTACCCAGGATGGCATGTGTGGGCTTTCCTTCCACTTTGACTTGGATCTCAGATAAGGGTCTTACTATTTTATCCATATCAAACAGCTGTTTACTCTCAGCCTTGACATTAGATCTAGTTACATTTTTAGGAGAGCCTGTTGCATCCAGGGCTCCACGGCACTCTTTTATTGGGACCCCATCTTTGCGTTGCTGCATCAGCTTCCAAATTAGATATTTATTAACCCTTTGGATATCTTTGAACTATGGCAGGGTCAGTGCTGATGTCCAGCTTTGCCAAAGTGGAAGTACATACTGTCATGGGAGCAACATGCAACCAGGATTGCAGCTTCAGCTCATTTTTTTCACTCTCCCTCCATGGAGTAGCATCTGGGTCATTTTCCTGCTCCTGTGGTCCTCCACCATGCTTCTACTGTTCCATCATGATCTGAGTCAACTTCTCTGTCCAGGTCATTAACTCTAACATTCCTAGAACATCCAGGGCCAGTGCAAGGGCACTCCCTACCACAGTGGTCTTGTTGCCCAGACAGTGGCTTGAGTGGGGTTCACAGCCTGTAGCTACAATTCCTGTTCTTGCACTTCTCCCATCAAGTCTCTATCTCACAGGCATAGATTAGTTTGTATTTGGTCAGAGTTTACGTCTCCATCAATTATTTATTTATTTATTGTATTTATTAAATTTTTTTCATGAACAACCTGGGGTGATAAAACAACAGCCAAGATGTTTGTTTATTTATTTCAATCTAGGACTACAATACCTTTGAGCCGAGGATCTTTTACAAAGGTTCCATGTCAGCGTGTGCAACAGTCATCATTTTTAGTTACAAACATAAAGTCACTGACTTACAGACATGTAATAACCAGTACAAAGACTTGAGCTTTGAGCAATACAAGGGAGGGGGTCCATGGGGAGAAGTGACGGTAGAAGATCGAGGGGGGTAGGAGGTGCAGGGGGTAAGAGGGAGTACGGGAGGTGGGTGGGGGCAAGGGCAGGAGTGGAGATACGGGGAGGTGGGTGAGAGTGGGAGACAGTGCAGCCAGGGGGCCTTGTCAAGGGAATATGCCAGGTAAGGTGTTAGGGGTGCAAAGACTGATTGTAAGTGCTGGGTGCTGGGGCATGTGCAGGTGGAACGGTGGAAATGTTAAGATGGGCAATCGCAGGATACAAGCAGTGAGAGGCGCAGCTTGGACTTGAAAAGGCTGAGTGTTGGAGCGGTCACTATGTTAGTACCATACTAAGATACAGTACATACATGTAATGTGCATGGTAAGCTTATTTACAAGATATTACAAAATTACAAAAACTATTTACATAGCAATTGTTTTAAAAAGTGCATTTTTAACTGCTGTTTAAAAATTATATGACTTTTTATTTTATGAAACTGCTCTGGCAAATTGTTCTAACATTTAGCTACCTAGACAGAAAAAACACGTTCTCCTATACGAGTCGAGGTAGTTGGAATTTTCAATATGCATTCACTAATAGATCTAAGTTGTCTACCTTCACTTTTAAGATCAAGCAAAGGGTAAAATGGAGAGTAATTTTCTAGTATCTATTACACAACTCAGATTAAACAAGATATTAAACTTTGGTGGTAACCAATCTTATTGTGTATAGAGTATACAGTGATGTGTTCTGTAAGGTCACCTTGGTGCAATGCTAAAGATCCCATGAAATGAGATATTTAACAATGATAACTCAGAAGCAGCCCAGTTGAACGTTTCTCACAACTGTTACTGCTGGACTGTGGTGGCGCTCTGGTGCTTGCAGAATGGCAAAAGGTCAAGATGTATGCTCAAACTAACTTTCAGGATATGCCTTCCTCCACTATCTGGAGAAAACTGGCAAGCGACTTTCATATTTCAAATCTTAACTGTTTGAAGACTGTGAATGTGTTGAGAGTATTTCCTGTGACTAATGCAGTTGCAGAAAGGGGTTTTTCAACTGTGAACAAGGTAAAAACCGACTGGAGAGCATCTCTGGCAGAAGATACTGCTAGCAGTATAGTTTATAGCCTAGAGGTTAGAGTAATGAGCTGTGAATAAGCTTGGTACATCCAGAAGGCCTGGGTTTTGATCCCCACAACCTCCACTTGCATGCTGTGTGACTCTGAGCAATTCACTTAACCTCCCCAGTGCTCCTGGGTCGCCCCTGGAAACAGGCACTTGTGCCTAGGGGGCCTTACCCGGTTACCAAAAGAAAAACAAAATTGCATCTTCATCTCAGTCTTCTTGAAGAAGGTATGTTTTTAATTGGTGGTGCTCAAATGTTGTTGCCTTGTCAGGTCATATCTCTAGAGACCCTAGTACTGAACCTATGTGGACATAATGTTGTTTAAAACAAACTTTAACAGCAAACTCTGTCACGTCACAAAAAAAAAAACATGGCATAAAATAAAGAGAAAGGCTCACAGTTCTGTGTAAAGTGTCTGTTTTATCAGTACATAAACAGATTATTAGTAACTGAATAGTTAAGGTAACAGAAAACACATTTTTGGAAATAGCTTCTCAAACTCAAACGTTTCCAGTTATTTTTTGTTTTGATTAGTTATGCCATTAGTCAACTTCCCAGTACTAATTTATGCATTGTGCTTGCTAGCATGAGAATGTCTTCCTCTTTTCAGAAGGGAAACTGCTTACAAACATTTTAATTTTTTCTCAGTAGACACACAGTCTGTCACAGCACAACTCTCGGACCCTGAAATAGCAGTCCTGCTCTGATCAGATCTCTAACAGATCTGCCTTGAGGGCAGCCCAGCCCATGTGGTTCGTAAGAGAGAAAAAAATAGCTCTAATTGCTCCAAGGAGCTGTCAGTCGGGACAGGCAGTCCTGGCAATCTGTTCCTCAATAATCAACTGGCAGCAACAGAGGCACTTGAATTAATTAGCTCCACCTGTATCCCATGAGCCCATGTTACTCCCAGGGCCAGCAAACAATACCAATTGGGTGGCTCAGTGGTCTTCAACCCCATTACTATGCATGAACAAGTAAAAGGACAGTAACATGGCTGCCAAGTTGTAGTCCCAATGGTAGACTTAACATGAAGTCTCTGCTCACACAAAGTGCAAAGTTCAATCAGTGGTCCACACCAGGAGCCAGTCCTTCATAGATGCAAATGCATATCCACTTCAGTTGGCAAACAACTCGAATAATTCCCAGTCCAGCCCCTAACACCACAGTGTCAGCTGTGATGGGGAATGTCTGGGATGCTAAATCAAAAAGGAAATTTTAAATGCATAGCAACCCACCATTGGATTACACAAAAGTATCACAAAACACTTTGCAGATGCTAATACAGTTATAAGCTCAGACTTGGTGGTAACTAACTCGCGAGTTTAAGTATTGTATTTGCCATGTGACAAATTTGATAGGAAAATTATTACAACTCAAAAGCAATGGGGAGTGACCTAACCATAGCCAAGATGGCAGCCTAAACCCTCTGCTCCATCTCTCCCTCAGAAAAAAATCCATCACCATCCACCACTTTTAAAGACAACTTTCTTGCACTTACCAGCAGGAGTTGGGCCTCAGCGTGTGTTGCAAGTGGGAAGTTGAATTCTTTGTTGTTTTTGTGGCTGCAGTCTCTGATTCTGTGCCAACACCATCAGCGCTCTGCTGCCAGAACCTCACTTTGCTGTCATACTAGGTGCACTTCTGCCTGCATCCCAGCATGGTAAACACTGCATCATCCTCTGTTGGCCAGCTGGACTTAACAGCCTTTCTAAATTGTGTCCTGTCAGACACGACTGAGCTCAAAGTGACTGCAATTACAATGGCATAGGAATTCACTGTCTTGGGGACCCATATCTCAAAAGCAGAGATGAGACTATGAGTAGCTGAGGAGGCAGGCCGTGACTTGAAGACCCAACACAGAGATCAAGCCTGTGCCATCTGCTACCTCCTCAGTTAAGTGGACGCTCTGGAAAACAGAGCCCATTGGAACAGCATGCATTTTACTGGTACCCTAAGGGTGGGTGAAAGATAGTGAAGTGTCAGAGTTTCTCAGATGTATGTAACCCTCATCCCAAAATGGTGAGGCTTACCTTGTCTCCTTTGCCATATCCTGGAATGCCTGCTATTAGTTCTGCTCTCTCCTGCCCTCGGGACTGCAGCCTTTATGGAGACCAAAGGAGGTAACATTTGAACTGCTGCCTGCGTGGTGATTCATCGGCATTTTTGAGTAGCCATCAGGTCAAGTGTTGCTACTTAGTGCTCAGTAGGCCTCCACAACTAGCTGCTCTTCTGCAACCTGGGGTCACGCATGAACTGCCACTACCACACTACAGCTCACACTGTTAGTCTCTGCTAGTGTGCTCCATCCTCAAAAACATCAGTAAGGCATCAGGAAGAATGCAGACACTAGGAGTGGGAACAAAAGGGAGAAACGTGTTTAGTGACATTGTACCAGGTGATGACCATGACTTCAACAGCATGGATGGACAGGGGACTGCCATGTCTGCAGGAGCAGCAGCACAAATTAGCTCCTGATAGGGCAGGAGCATCCCTGATTGCACCACAATCTGAACCAGACACTTAAGCACCGGTGTGCCTATTAAACTGGGGGTACCAGCTAACGTAAAAGCTGGGTAGGAGCTCAATTAAAGAACTTTGTTTGTAGTAAGTGCTACTCTTCTGCTGTGGGGACCACCCATCTTGGTAACCCTTGACCTCAGCTACAGCCAATCAGTGGTCAAGGATTGTGGCAGCTAACTCCAAGGAAGTTACAGAAGAATCACAACGCAGGTTGCTTGGCATTGCTTCACGCAACCAATAGAGCATCCAGTGATCATTTTGCATATGAATTTGAGTGACTGACAGCCCATTGCACCAATCAAATGCTGCCTTTGCCAGAGAAAGGCTGAGGACAGACTCAGAACAAGCCAGTTGGCAGTGAACTGTCACAGTGTGAGGAGTGCTTGTGCTTCTGAGCTGAGCCAGTTGAGGAAAGCCTGCCTGGGGCTTCTACGGTCATCGCTCAGGAGGTGACTTCAATGTTTCTACAACCTACAGAGTACAGAGACTGAACTGTGTGCTTGCTGATTGTGTCAGAATGGCACCTTCTGATGAAAGAGACTGTTACTGTGAAAGGAGGCAATAGTGCTCAGCTCCAGTAAGTGTGCCACAGCTGCTGACCAGTGTGTGATCAGAGACTGTGAGTACGGCTAAATGAAAGTCTGCATCAAAACTGCAGACAGTTAAGGAGAAGGCTGGTCAGTGCTTCTGCTAGGCAATGGCTAACATATCACATGAGGGTCCAGAAACCTAGGCGTGTGTGTGTGTCTGTGTGTGTGTGTGTCATGTGCCCCTGCTCCCTAGACTAGTCTGGCCTGCAGAGGAGCTAGAGAGAGGAGCCACAAAGGACCAGGCAACTGCTGAAGCAGAAAGCCCGATCCACATCCTGAGGCACCTGAAATCTGTATCATCGAGCTGGCCCATTAACGGCAAAATTGATCAACTGTTAAAGAGAACCTGCGCCTGCAGAGAGGAGGAGTAAAAGGAGCACAAGGTGTCAGTGAAGTTGGTAACACCAAAAGTGTGAATACATTTAGGGCTTGCCCTGCAACTGGAATTTTGTATAAAGTTTTCTACCAAAGCTGCAACTTTGGCTATTGGGCAAGGATCTACAAGTACCTCAGCTGAGATTTGCCATTTAAACAACTGCATGGCCTTTGGGGTTTAGTGTTTTGTTCTGTTTAAAGTGCACCACTGCCAGCCAACCAGCTGCAACTCCATCGGGCCTGCACTCCATGGAGCTCCAAGTTGGTATAAAAAGGGTTTAAACTGGTCTCAAAGGGAAGTGGGTAGTGTCCCCAGTACAGTAGGCTGGTAATACTAAAGACTGTAGTATTTACATTGCCACTGCATTACCTAGTGGGGAGGGCATGACTACCGATTTAAAGTGTGTTTAATAGGCCAAGCCTAGTCAGGCACTTTCAGGCACTTAACTCCGGCCTTGCTAGTTAAAGTTCATGACAGCTGAGAAAAGAGCAAGGTCATGCATAAACTTGTCCACAAATTCACACCTCCCTACCTAAGTGAGACCATATGACTAAGACAAGCTCCTCGTTCTCTCAGATCTGCCTCTCTCCCCATTCTCATAAAGCCAAATTTGCATCTAGCTATTGCCTGTAAGTCTTTTTCCTTTGCAGCAGTATCTGACTGGAACTCCCTGCCTCCCTTCTACTCCCCTCTCCCCAAGTTCCAATTGAATTTGCTTGCCTCTCTCTCCGGCTCCATATCATGCTCCTGCTTCCGCTAATGCCTTATCTAGTCTTACTCTGCCGTACTCTCGGCTCCTCCTCCCTACCCCTGAACCTTCCTCCCGCTTCTCACTCCTCCCAAATGCCCCTGAACTGTCCTTCCCTCTTATCTCCCCCTGCTCCTTATCTTACTGTGCCATTTATTTAACTGTCCCTTATCACATAAATTATTCCTCTCAGCTTTAGGACTGTATCCCGTGAACTCAACTGCATAAGCCTTGCATCTTTGTATAAAGTGAAGATTGTAGATACCTTGTTATTTTAATGTATAATGCTTTTTTTTGTACCTCCATTTACTGTATGCCTATTTTTGTAATCTTAACTATATATATATATATATGTGTGTGTGTGTGTGTGTATATATCTGCTTTATCTGACAGTACTGTATTTTTTTTTCAATTGTTTAACCAGGAGTGGCACACTAAGCTGCAAGCTTGTTTAACGGTGTGACCTGGGAGCACTGGGAAGTTAAGTGACTTGCTTAGGCTCACACAGTATGCAAGTCGGGGCTGCAGGATTCAAACCTAGGTCTTCAGATTTACAGCTCAGAGCCTTAAACCGCTATGCTATACTGCCTCCCAATTTTGCTTGTTTCATTGTACCATTCTACATCTGCTTGTTTCTACCCAGGTCAACCCTGAAAAAGGGACTGTAATTGTCTTAGTGGACTTACTCAGCTACCAAAACTCAAATAAATAAACAAGAATGTTGCATTGTATTACATTCCTCTATCCCTTGTGAATATCCCCAAATAAATATTTTACATTTTGTCTTGTGTGCATATTGGGGGCTATGCACTGAGGTGCAGAAAGTATGCACCAAAGGCGCGTACCCCACCCACGTAGCTCCGCTCCTGCAGACAGGTGCACACAGGATGGCATGCATGAACAGCCACCACCTATCTGCAGCCCCACCTCCCCGGCACGCAGGACCTCGCAGGGCAGCCGGGATATTTGTTATTATCATGTGTATTTTATAAATACTTGTTGTATTTTACATGTATAGCCACAGGACGTTGTTGTAAATGGAGGTCACACCTTAATCAATTTGTATCCTGTATAAAAATAAATTTTATCATCGTCATCATCATCATCAGACCCATGCAGGCATCCAGTCAGATGCCCATATTGGGTCCAGGAGTGGATTCCTTGCACAAGAAGGCCAGGTTTGGGGGCGTGAATAGCACCTTCAGGCACCTGGACCAGCGTGGCCATGCCACTCTGTCCAGTAGTTCCCCCCTCACAAGACCTGCCCAGTGGCCCAAAGTCCCCCTCCAGCAGCAACCCCACCCACTGGATGATAGGGACCCCTCACACAGGCAGCAGTGCCTCAATCCCATCCAGTGTCTGATGCACACCCCACCCCCATCACACAACAGGCTCCATCCCCATGGTACTGTATGCATCCACCCCCCCCCACACACACACACACACACACACACACACACACCACAAAGGGACCCTGTCCCCAGTCCCAGCAGTGACAACACCCCCAATGCATAGCACCATCCCGTCCCCTGACCTCATGTCAGTGTCCCACCCCCCAACCACCAACCTGGTACCCCAGGACAATCATTAGTGAACAGTGGTCTTCCCCACCCTCAATACCTAGAGGTGTCCCGACATCACTACCCTGACCCCAATGCCCCAGCACAGTCATTGGTGGACGGTTGTCCCCAACCCCCCACCCTGCAGCACCGACAACAACTGACGTACCTGTACCTTCCAGTTGGTGTGGCTCAGAAGGGCAGTGGCACAGTGCTCCACACACCTCCTCGGCTGTCAGCCATCCAAGTGATGCTAGGTGCATGACGCCTCAATGTAGGGGCACGCTACCAGCATCACTTGGACGGACAGAGGCTGAGGAGGTGTGTGTGGAGGGCTGTGCTGCTGGCCCTCTGGAGCCACTGCATTGACTGGAAGGTACGGGGATGAGGGATGTTGTCGGTGCTGTGGGGGGGGTGGGGGAAGTCAACAGCATACCACTGTGGGTCAGGAATGCCGAGATCAGAGCCCAGGTTGGGGGAGGTGTTCCGGTTGTGCCATCCAGAAATGGCTCATTCATGATGAGTAGTGTGTGGGAAAGGTGAAACTACCTCGGTGACTGGGCTCTCCTATGTTGGGGGTTGGGGGCCACCGTCCACCACTGCAGGGTCAGGGGTTTTGGGACCAGAGATGGGGTATGGTCAAATATTATGGCAGTAGCATCACTTCACTGGCAGCATAGGGGTTGCACAAGCTCTTTACATTAAAATCATAGGGTTACATTGATATCATAGGGCTCTCGACTGCAACCCCTGGCCACCCCTTACTGCTGCCCCTGTATTGTGGGGTCGGCACAGGACACATACATGAATGCTCCAGCTGGGGGTGGGTTGACACACTTATGAGGACGTGGCATGGCCGTGACCTGTGGGGTGGGCAGGTATATGGATCTGGGGTGGACGCTCTGGGGAGGGCTACACGTATGAGACGGGCCACTATGTGTGTGGGGGGCTGCTGTCAATATGTCAGGGAGGGGCAGCCATGTATGGGGGGGGTTACCTTACTGCTGCTGGGACCACTGTGTGGGCAGGGCTGGGAGCATAGTGCAGTTGCAGCAGTGTCCCCCTGGCATAATCTGCACCCTCTTATGCCCCCTGTGCACTGCACTACATGCCTTAGTGAATGGTGCATAGTGCAGGCACACCTCTGGAACACCCCTGGTGCATTGCTGTCTATGCAGCCAATGGATCCAGCACGACGCTCATTTGTGTCATGTTCATGCATGCCGCTGGACTCCTGCTCCTTGGAATTTATGCATATCAGTGCCTAAGCACCCGGCTTCCACACTGCATAGGCATCGTGCATAAGGCTCACTATTAGTAGTAAGTCATTAATTATACTTTTGTTGCTTTTAAGGCTGCACTGTGATATTTCATGTTTGGGGAATGCTGTGGAGAGGTATTGCATCCCAGAGGGCTGTACCACTTCAACATCAGGCCCACTTAAACTTAACTTTGGATGAGGCTTCACATGAAACTTAAAATATCTGGATGTGAACCCTCCACCCAGGAAAATAAGATCCCAGACCATCAGTCTTGTTTGAGCCACAAGGCAGAGGTAGTAACTGCAACATCCATGGTGACCCAGTTACAACTCTGGAAGGGCCACTGTCATCTCCTGTTTGCCAGTTGAACCCCACATGTAGTCAGGTGCATCTGAGAACATTTTGGTTCTCTCACCCCTCAAACCCCCCTCCCAAAATGTACCAGACACCATGGCATGTGAAAGATTGATCAGTTAGTGTACAGAGGAGTAGCTGGAGCCTACAAAAGCCACATTGCTCCTTGGAGTCCTACCTGGGACTGATATTGGAAAAATGGAAGAAGTTCTAGCCAGAGTGAAGCGGCTCAGCAGTGTAGCTGTATGAGGATGTTCCATGGACAGTAACACCCAGAGCTGGATGATATTGGTGGAGGATTGTAATACAGTGGATGCCACTGAAGTGCCCAGTGGACTGATCCCAGATGAAGATACTGCCACATGGACAATAGTGACTCATGCCATTGTGACCACCCCAAAAACCAAAAGTCCCACCAGTGACTGAAAGTTTTGAAGAAAAGTTCCATAAATGGCTGCAGGCTGGAGGGACATCAGCTACTGAAGTTTAGATGTTAGGTGACCAAGGGAGTACACCACATCAAATTATAGGCATAAGCAGGGGTGTAGCCAGGAATTTTAAACTTGTACAAAAAAATGATGCACTGTTGCCACCCCCATTACGTAAACATATGCGCTGCCACATCACACCAAAAATAGGCCCCTCCCCATTTGCCATGTCTGAGTTCAAGTAATCAGTTTCTTCCTGTAATCCTCATTCCTTTTTTTTTTTCTGGCTGCCTGGTAAGTTGTTCTTGTTTGTGTGTTTAGCTGGTGGCATCAGTGCCCCATAGCAAACAATAAAGGCAGAAAGGCTCAGCACAGCACAGACACAGTGTGGCTCATAATGTCCTTGCTTTCCTCTTTTTGTTGCCCCTGCCTAATTTTTTTTACTGTACTCTACTGAGTACAGTGCATATGCCTGCTGACTCCCCTGGGCATAAGACCCTCTTATGTGCTGTCCGGATCCAGTTCATACAGAAGGTTGAGAATATTCTCAGGCATGGAACACACCCCTGTGGAGAATATGACTTAGAAACCTGGATGGGGCTGGCTCCATGGTGCCAGGTGATAGGGGATCAACTGGCATGCTGGTGACCCAGATTTGCACCTGAGCCTGGGAGGACAGGAGTGGAGGCTGGCAGAGAGGGCTCTGAGCATCCAGTGAATGCTCTCCTCCCTTGGGGTGGGGGAAGCAAGCCAGCATCACTCTACAGCAGCTCCTGGGAGCCTATTAGGGCAATGCACATTGTCGCATTGGTGACCATGCATCACTGTGCATTCTGCCATGGATGCCACCTGCATGCAGCTGCATTGTGGGTGGAAGGGGAGAAAACATGTAAAATGGCTGCCTGGCCAGCCAGATGATGGCGGCCAGTCCTCTGTGCCTCATGAAGCATAGAGGTGTCCATGCTGATCCCCTCGCCATGCTCGGTGTGAAAGGAAATTCCCACAGGGTGAGTCTCCACTCCTGGTGGCACTCCTGTAGGCCCCCGATGAAGGGATATGTTGGGACAACCCAGCTGTGGCAGGCATTGGTTGGCGAGATGGCGATGGGAAGGTCTGGAGTCTGGTGGCAGGGGTCCTTGGTCACCAGAAAGGGTGGCTGGCCAGAAGGTATCAGAGCAATAAAAAAAAAGAAAACTGGATGGTCTATGCTGCTCTACTAATCTAAGACTGGCAGTGCCCAGAAGCAGAGAAAAGGAAATGCATTTGGGAAAGGTTCCATGGTCCTATATTAGAAACTATCTGTTGTCTGAGATCCACTGATTCAGAAAATTGAGCGCAAGAGTATCTGACTGCATTGGAGAATGTCTTTTGAAGCACAGAATCCCATGAAGATCTCCTGTGGAAGTGGAAAACTATAAAGCAATGGAAGAGAGAACCATTGTCTGCATTTCTGAATCACCTCGAGAGGGCATTGCAAAGAGTATTTTAGAAGGGAGGTGTGGCATCCCAAGACATGAATGAGATAAAAGACTGGAGCACGTACTGAAGGCTGTCTGCCATTCCACTTTATTACTTTTTAAGTTGCACCTGGCTGAGAGAAAGGACAATTCCCCATGTCACAGAGTGCTAATGGGATAAGTCAGAGAAGCTGAAGAAACAAAAGAATGATGGGGACCTTACCAAGTCTGGGAAACTTACACAAGTTGTTGAAAGTGAACCCTCTGACAGATTCAAGAACTGAAAGAATTGCTTAAACAGTAAAAAGACATGATTGCAAAAGCCAAGGTATCTCCCACTAGTGGACAAAATGTTCATCAAACCCAACATGTTGCTTCATCTGACAAGAATCTAACTGTAGTGGGTGTAGGCGTGAAAGCACAGATGCAACTTGTCGATTGTGATCTCAAAATCCAGGTTAGTGAATTGCATAATCTGGTAACCAAACTAAAAGGATGCAATACAGTGGAATCCATTTATACTGTACATGGATAACACAGACAATTTAAATGAACACATTTTATATTCCTAAATTATTGCCATAGGAGCGCCACTGAAAACCTGCCTGCTATAATGGACTCAGTCCGCCTGCTATAATGGACACCAGCACTGGGGCAAAGGGTTATTGAGCCTCTCAGCAGCCCCTTCAGACTGCAGCCTTAACAAAGTGCCAGTACTGTAATGCTTCATGCTTAATAATGTGTGAAGCAGCTCACAACACAGCTTTTTAGTTTCACAGAGTGGTTCCCCCTTTCAGTTTTCCTTCCTCCCCCATTCAGTCTGTCTCCTTGTACCAGTCTTCTCATGTCATTTGTTTACAGTCCTTCTGCATATTTTAGGAAGCTGACCACAGTCTCTAAATGTAATTGGATCCCACCCAGTACTAGCAGAGAAAGGCTTACCTGACTGGATAGAAGTGTGTGCTACAGGTGACTCAATGAGCTTTGCTGTTAACTGAGCATCTTTTTCTAATGTTGGGTCAGCTGCAGTCAATGTCACTGACCTTCTCCCACACAATCCCAGTGAAGAAATGCATATCAGTCAAGGTGAGGGTGGGCAGATGTGCAAGCAGTGGCAGTCTGGGGGTTCTATGAATCTATCATTGGACAGCAGAGAAAAGCTTTGTCAACCAGGATAACCAGGAGGATGGGCATGCAGAAGTCTGTGTGGCAGCAGTTTGAAGTTACTGTACTATATCAGTCCTTTACCTGCCTTGATCACAAACAACAGAGGCATCTCACCAGTAAGTAAGTTTTAAAAAGTGAAATACAGCAATACAGAAGAGTATTAGGAATGGCATCATGGTGGTGCCAGGCTGGTTGGAAACTGCATAACAGTCTGTTGTGTGCAAACAGTGCTAACAATTGAAACTCATGCTAAACATAGCATTTTAGTTAACCCAGACAGCCGCTTATAATGGACAAAAGGGTGCTACACAGACTAGTCCATTATAAGTGGCTTTCACTGTATGCAACACATGGGTATACTGACGCTACCTCGACATTCTGACGGTGCCTGACACTACAGTGACAACTGCACCAGGTCACTGTAGTGTCGGTGTGGGACCCTGGCACTGCTTTCCGGGGGTATTGCACCCTCCCGAAACAACTCCAACTCAGAGTTGATTATTATAGCAGCGGGGGTGCAGGGGCAGAGCCTCCTCACTGGGGGTTCGGGATGAAGCCCCAAAGAAAACAATATTTCCATTGACTTCCTTTTTGCCGACTGCAAAATGTGATCGACATAAGGGAGTCACTGTAACATCAGTCGATGCGCTTCAGGATCCCAGCACATGGCCTGGTAAAGGGAAAGAACCCTAGATCGAGGACAAGCTGCAGTCAGCGTCCCTTGTCAGAGATCCAAACACATGTCCTCCAAAGCAAAGTAACCGAGACTGGAGACCACCACCTAATGGACCACCCAGTTCAATCCTGTACAGAGATGGAATATTCTGCTATAAGGTGTGGAAAGGATGGACACTTGAAGAAAGAATGTAGGTCACAAGAAAATCTGTGGAAAGTCACTGGTAAACTACTCAACTGGATCCAGAAGCAGGGAATACTACCCCGGCGCCCAGTAAAGGAGTGAACTGGGGTCCCATCAGCATCATGCTCTAAACTCTTTGTGAACCAAACAGCAGCCAAGTCAACCATTAAAAGCCAACAAGAGACTTTACGAGAACACTTTGACAAGTGAGTTGGTCCCTCAGTTGAGACAACTATGGCCATCAATGGAGTGTCAGTTGAGCTGTCCTTGACAGTGGCTTCCAAGTCACATAATTTTAAAGGACTGGTATGACAAACATCTATCCAAGAAGAATAAGTTGGAACGATTGGAAGGTTTGAATGAATGTGGGCTGAGCAACAAGTTCTACCTCTACCTTTGTTACTTAAAAGTATGTATTGCTTTCCTATCAACAGTAGTTGAAGTTGGTGATGCAGATAAAACTTTGGCATTGCTCTGCTCAAAGTCCAGAATGTTTGATTATGTGTCTAACATCACTGTAACAAAGGCAAACATGTTTGGATGCCTAGCCCAACTTTTCAGAGTGAAAGGTGTGGCAGAGTAGAAGAGCACTGCAAGTGCATGGACTGGTGAAGAAGGCCTACCAGAAGCAGATGCAGAAGAGACCAGAGGAGCAAGAAGATCCTGTTGGCATAGTCTAGTGCTGAGAGGCTGAAGAGCTTGTTCTACCCGTTAATACTAAGTGTAGCATCAGTGGAGTGATGAGTCAGAAGAAAAATGTTGAAGAACCAGATCCTGATGATAGATGGCCCCTAAAGAACATGGATTTCTAGAAAGACTGCTGGTCAGACCTAGTATAGCGCTCAGGAGAGTGCATACCTATATGAAAAGAATCACCATCCAGGTGAAGAACATGACAGGTCAAGGCATTACTATGAGAAAAGGCTGCACGTTGGCTCAGGTGTACAGTGTAGACACAGCAGTACAGCCCCAACCCAACATGGAGGATTAGAATGCTGGAATCGACCCTGGTGTTCTTTGTCTTTGGAGAATCCCTAGTGCCTGAAAGAAGGAAGACCAAAATGATTCAGACATCAGCGGAACAAACCAAAGCCTTTTCACTTCATGAATGGTATGCCAGGAGTGTCACTGGAGAGAAATACCATATCAGGCTGCATGATGATTGCTCTTTTAAAGAATGATCACATTGACTGGCCCCAGCATACATTGATGATGTAAGAAGACATCTTCAGGGATTGTTTCTGCCAGGAATAATTAAAGAATCGAGAAGTCCATATGCCTGTCCTATTGAGGATGCACCTTTGGTGTTTGGAGGGCAGTGCTGAGCTCTACAGGGTGAACTAAACAAATTATACTGTTTTTGTGATTTTTATGTTGATTGCACGCATGCAAAAGAAACATATTGCAGCATCTTGCTGCAGAAGCAGGTTGTGGAGGCGCGGCACTGTTGTGACCAATGCCCCCACTGCCTTTTGAGGCTTGGCCCGCTTTCTCCAATGGGGTGGCACACTGCTGCTGACACTAGTTCAGCCAGCGTGCCATCACCTTGAAACATTTCAGCTGCTGCAATCAGGGGCCACCTCATCATTGCAGCGTCAGCCATTCACTGCAATGAGAGAGTGACCCGTTATTGCCGGGCGGAACGTTGGTACTGTAATATTGTTTGTGAACATAGTGGCGGCTTGCCGCCGGGTGCACAAACAATATTACTGAGCCCCCAGTGCCAAGGGGGTGCCCAACTCTTGGCAGCATGTGCCCCGCACAACAGTGTTTGTTTGCTGACGGGGCCCCAATCCCTGTCGACTTCAGTCCTCGCATGTTCAGGTTGCCTATGGGGAGCCCACTCCTGTCAGCAGAATGGATCCCCTCCACCAAAACATCGGTTTATGCCGATCCCAATCCCCTCAGCTCTTGTCCCCCATCACTCCATATGTGCCGATTGAGGTGCCCAATCCCCCATCAGCTACAGCCCCCAAACAGTCAGGTGGCACGCTGGGAGCCCACCCCAGTGTGCCCAATGCCCTTGTAAAGAAAAAAACATCCCGCAATGGTTTTTTGGTTTTGTTTTTTAAACCTGTAAAAAAGAAAAGATTTCCTCGTGGTCTCCCTGCCCCCTCCTACAACCCGTGCCCACCCACTGTGCACCCTGCCTCCCCACACACCCCCTCATCCCACACTTACCTTCGGAGTCCGATGCGACGATCTTCAGTGGACAGGGAACACATCTGCACTCTTCAAAGCTGACCGCAAACTGAGTAAATGCTGGTAAGCTGCATAATGGCATAAATAGGGCTTTTTCAACTTTTTTGCATATCTCAGGCATTTTTTGGAAGTTTGGCACCAGCTTTTCAACATGAGTTATTGGGCCCTTCCTCATGAATTCAGCCACTGTCATGGTGTTAATCGGTCCCGAAAGGTGATTTTGTGGTCACTGTGCGGAATCGCCTTTCAGGACAGATTAATGAAATGACAGTGCCAGTGTTCATGAGGTGAGCTCTCAAAAAGTCTATGTTGCAAATTTGGTGGGAAAAATCCAAAAAATGACTGTTTTATGAACGTGTGTTGCGCAGTTGCTACGCACGCTCATAACTTCACCAGTTTGCAATATTTTCACTCCAAATTTTCAACATTGCCATTTTTATGCACCTTCTTATGAACTGTACAGCTGCCATTTTTCATATCCTGGCCAAAATGTGTTTTCGCAGTTCCAGCTCAGAATAGCATGGTCGCTGTGGGAAATCAGCGTTCAGGACACATTAAGAAAATCACAGTGACACTGTTCATGAACAGAAGTCCTAAAATGCCTATGTTGAAAATTTTGTGATGAAACTCCATACTGTGTTATGAACTGTGTTATGAACGTGCATTGTGCAGTTTCCATGCACCCTTGTAACTTCGCAAATTAGTATTATTTTCATGCCAGATTTTCAACACTGACATTTTTTCCCACCTCCTCATGAACAGTACAGCTGTCATTTTTCACAACCTGACTGAAATGTGATTTCACGCTTCCTGTGTAGAATAGTGCAGTCGCTTTCAGAAATCAGTGTTTGGGACAGATTAGGATCAAGCAAGTGAGAGATCGGGAGTGACTGAGCTCAACTGAGCTCTGTCTGGACTGCTGTAGATTTCTTTGTGGGAAGAAAACAGCACCGATGCAGGCAGGATCCCAGTACAAAAGGGCAGTCTGCAGCGCCGAGGGAAACAAAACAAGCAAGTGAGGGAGGGAGAGTGAGTGAGCTCAACAGAGCTTTGTTGGTACTGCTACAGATTTCTTTGTGGGCAGAAAAAGGCAGCAGTGAAGGCAGGGGTCCAGTACAAAAGGGCAGCCTGCAGTGGTGGGAGAAACAGAACGAGCAAGTTAGAGAGGGGGAGTGAGCGAGCTCAACGGAGCACTATCATGACTGTTGCGGATTTCTTTGTTGGCAGAAAAGGTGCCAATGCAGGCAGGAGCCCAGTACAAAAGGGGCAGCCTGCAGCACCGGGAGAAATGGAATGAGTGAGTGAGAGAGGGGGAGTGAGTGAGCTCAATGAAACTCTGTCGGGACTGCTGCAGATTTCTTTGTGGGCAGAAAAAGGCACCAATGCAAGCAGGAGCCCAGTACAAAAGGGCAGCCTGCAGTGTCAGGAGAAATAGAACGAGCGAGTGGGGGGGAGTGAGCAAGCTCAATGGAGTTCTGTCGGGACTTTACAGTTGCCCACCCTCCCGCCCAGTGTCCTCTGTGGTCCTATATTACAGCAGGGTCTCCGGAGTGGAGACAAAGCAATGATTGGATACTTTAGGATTGCTGTAATAATACAGATTTAGTTGTTCTGTTTCTTTCTCTAACTGACCTAAGTACTGAGCTATGCTGTGATGACTGCTGTAATAATACATACAGTATTTATTTGTTTTGTTTATTTCTCTAACTGAGCTGAATAATACTTGGAGTGCGATAGGATTTCTAACTGGGCTAAGTGAAACTATATGAGAGCCGAGAACAAAAAGTATAGTAGCTGAGGGGTGAAAAATGGGCAAGGAGGCTTTAGGATTGCTACAGTAATACAGTATCTAATGGAAGAGATTTGAGACTGAATTACCCCAGTCGGCAAGGGGTCAGTAGTGTGACTAGTGTGTGGGGGGACAGGAATTTGAGTAAATAGGAGCCTAACAGTTGTAATAGGGTACAGAATCTGAGAGTAAGAGCCCCTAACATAAGATGGGGGCCAAAATGGGGCAGGTACCACATGTCAGTAGGGCGGGCATCTTTGGAAGGGTGGAGGGGTGTACAGGGTGTGGGTCTGCCATGATCCTGGACTGGGCTTGGAGGATGGGGGGGTGTATGGTCTGTAGATGACTGGCTAGCTTAAGGGAGGAACTGTGGATGTTAGGGAGGAGTGTAAGTGGCAGAGCAGATGAGTATGGCAGGCATCCTGAGGGGAGAATAGGGGATGGCAAGGGGGGATGGTGGAAGAACAACTAGGGACTGAAACTGACCCCAGTATCAGAGGAACTACCAGAAAAGAGAGGAGAAGGAAAGGGGTGCCCGAGGCGAGGGTTGGGGGCTTCCTGATGGTGGAGGAAGAGACCACGAGGAGTACCAGGGGAGAGAGCAAATGGCTGCAGGTAGGGAGGGACCTGGGGTAGCACGAAGGGGAACAACTAGGAGGGGGGGAACTGATAGGGGGAAGAGATGTAGGAGGGGTATCGACTAGGAATAGATTCAAAAATCTGCTACCGGACAGATAGGGGGAGCAGGAATATACTGAAGGGGGGAGGACAATCAGGGCATGAGAGGGATGGCAACAAGTAGGGGAAGAGATAGCAAGGACAAAAGGTTAGAAGGGGGCTAGTAAGGAAGGAGGGGTGGCGACTGAAGGAGAGAAGGCTACGGGAAGGGGGAAGGATAGGAGGGGCATCACTATTGGGGTAGAAGGGAATGGGGGCTCTAAATTGACAACAGTGGGGATAGGAGAGGGATTCGAAATCAGCAGGGGAGGAGGGGAGGTCGACATGGGAAGCCCAGTAGGAAGTAGTCAGACTGGGAAGGGGTTCAAGGGGGATGGGAGGAATAAGGCAGAGAAAAAGGGTGAGGCAGAAATAGGGGGTACAGATACAGAAGTCACAGAGGGTGCAGTTGGTGGGGTAAGGGACAGGGAAGAACGAATACTGGGGTGGTGGAAGGGGCATTAGAAGGAAAGGGGGTAGGGGCAGGGGTTTGTGTCCTGGGATTCTATACTGAAATGGGTGAGATGGGGTGGAAAGGGGGAAAGGCACAGCCATATTTGGGTTCAAGCTGTCCCCAGGTTGACTGCAGGAGGGTAGGGCAGGCACTGCTCAAGCGTGCAGCAAGGGGGAGTAAGAAACCTCATTTACTGTTGCATGTGGGTACAAACGACTTGACGGGAGACACTGTGGAAGTAGTGAGGGGGAGGTTTGAGTACTTGGGCAGGCAGTGTGGGGGGTGGGGAAGTCGGTGGCATTCTTGGAGGTACTGCCGGTCCCATATGCAAGCATGGGGAGGAAGGGTAGGCTTGAGGATTTTGAGTAGCTAAGGGATTGGTGCCACATGAAACATTATGGGTTAGTGACTAAGTGGGGTAGGGTCTGGGGGGAATAGTGACTTGTACGTAGGGGACAGGGTACACTGGAGCAGGAAGGGGAGGGGAAGGGAATATTAAAGGCAGCTTTGCTGCCAGGCCGCTGGCACTGAGGGTTGAGGCACTGGAAGCCACACCTCATGCCACGCTGGTGACCCAGGTTTGAACGTAAGCCTGGGCCACCAGGGGTTGGCAAAGGAGGGATAGGATTGAGCATCTGGAGGACTGCTCTCCTATTCCAGGGTGGGATCCAGGGACCCACTGCTCTGTAGCGGCCCCTGGTGATGACCATGGATGCTACTACAGCGGTGTACTAAAGGGTGACAGAATGTGGCGGACATTGGCACACTGTGCCTAAGCATCATTGCATGCCCACACTCCGAAAAAGGGGAGAAAAGTGGAAAATGGGCTACGGGCAGGCAGCATGAGCTTCCGACCCCTCTGCCCGCCCAGAATGGCACCTCCTCAACCAGATCCTGCTCTGGTGGGTTGACCTGGGAAGCTCCTTACCACCCTAGCACGAGGGTAATCCATGGAGGTGAGCAGGTCAGCCTGATGTCGGGGGCTATGCTAGGGTGGTCGGTAGGGATGACCAAGCCGACCATAGCCCTGTAAGAAAATATGTAAAAAAAAAAAAAAAACAGGATTAGAGGGGTATATCTCTACTAAGGTAAATTTAAACAAATGGGGGGGTCAAAAGACTGAGGTTGGTAGAAAGGTCCAGACAGGGGAGCCTGATGAACTCACTGCCCTAGATATAGGTAAAGGTGGAGGTGTAGTAACCCTGGAAGGGGTCAAGCAGATTGTAGTAACCCTGGAAGGGGTCAAGCAGAGTGGTCTGAGTGTAATACAGAAAGCACCATCACCCGGGTAAGAATAATGAGGAGAAAGGGTGCGGACTGCCGGGAGGAGAGAGAAGAGTGAGGAGAAGGAGGGGTATGGGTGGAAGGTGGCCTGACTAAATGGTTAGAGAACTGATTACAGAGGAGGATGCAGACGGCGGTGGTGGGGGGGTAGCTCTCGGCACCCAGAGCAGTGACAAGTGGGGTGCCGCAGGGCTCAATGCTTGGCCCAATGCTATTTCGGCTCTTTATCTCCAATGTAGCACACGGAGTGGGGAGCAGGGTTAGTCTGTTCACACATTATACCAAATCAAAAACAAATACTTGTAGTAGCATAGTTCCCCCCTACACACACACACATATACACACTCCCCGAAAAGCTGCTTTAAAGCCTGCAGTTCATTTTAAATCAATTCCATTTTCTTAGGTACTTGGGGTTCAATGTCAACAAGTGTAAAATCATGTACCTAGGGCATAGGAACCACGATGCTGGGTATAGGATGGGGGGAGGTACTGATACGCACAAGACATGAAAGGGTCCTTGAGGTTATTATATCAGAGGACCTCAAGATGGCAGTACAGTGTCACAAGGCTATGGGCAGGGCAAATTGGATTCTGGGGTGCATAAGGAGTGGCATCTCCAGTAGGAGGAGGAGGGATGTTGTGCTGCCATTGTTTCACTCTGTGGTATACCCCCAGCTGCAGTACTGTGTCCAGTTTTAGAGTCTATACTTCAGAAAGAACATAAGGTGGAGGTTTTTTTCCAGAGGAGGGAAACTAAAATGGTTCAGAATTTTTACAGGAATCCCTACAAGGAAAGGCTGAAGAATCTCAACATGTACTCTCTGGAAGAGAGGAGGAGGACGAGAGGTGACATGATCAAGACCTGCAAAGTACCTCACAGGGGTAAAGAGGGTACAGTTTGGGACTTTCCTTCAAATGAGGATGAGCACCCAAACCAAGAGACATACAGTGAAGCTGGGGGGGGCATTCAGGATAGACGGGAAGAAATATTTATTTACTGAAAGGGTGGTATATGCCTTAAACAGACTGCCAGGAGAAGTGGTGGAACCTAAAATGGTAGGGGGCATGATGCATGCATGAGATAAACATAGGGGTATATTACGAAAAGGGGAAGGAGGGGGTCAACGGAGATCAATAGGGCTATGGAGGTGAAGTAGGTTCAAGTTCATTGCAGGAAAAATCCATTAAGCAAGCTCATTCACAAGGAGGTCCTGATGAACACTGGCAGAATAAGACATGCAGTAACATATACAGGCAGGAGTTACAAGTAGGTAGAGAACACTTGAACAGACTGGATGGGTGGAGCAGTCCTTTTCTGCTGACAAATTCTATGTTTCTGTGGCATCATGTGTTAATTCAGGTGCAGTGTTTATTCAAAGTTGGGTCTACCATACATCCAGATGTAAGGTACAGTAAATTACCGAATTAGATGCAGCCCACTTACAGTACAATAAACACAACCCCAGTGCTTCAAGAAGCCTTTACTCTTCATAAGGCTGCTTAAAGAGCTGGGGTTCTATTTAAGGCTGGCTGGCCTATAGCCTTTGCAACTGCTGTACTGCTGTGTCCCTTGCCCCTCTCCATCTTCTTTGAATACTGAATAGAAAAACACAGCGGATGTCTGGGGGGGGGGGGCACATGACAGTTCTTAGGCGTGGTACTTTCACTTCCAAATACCTAAACAGCACATATAAGCAATCAACATTCGGCATTTACAAATGCTTGTTTTTATTTACAACTAACCTGTTGTGCTGACCACTTTCTTTTCCAGGCACTGGAAAAGGAAATCACGCCATTTTGGGCAAGTTCAGAACCAGGGACCACATGACTGCAATTAGCAAATTGAAGTTAAGCAGGAAGCTCCTACTGCTGTAAAAGAAAACTCCCATATCTAGCGTATCCCATCAGGTGAGTGGCACAGAGCAGGAGTGGAACATCTATCCGAAGGAGTTTGCAGGTGTCTGCAGATAGTCCACAGAACACTGCAGGGGAGGCGCTAGATCAGGGTTGGAGATAACACTGTTCTGTGTCCAGATATGCTGAAATAGATAGCTTAAGGTGAAGTAACTACAGGTAGTGGGGGTAGCAGCTGAGGAGTAGGAGACAGTAGACATGTGGAAAAAGAAGCTACTGGTAGGGGGAATTAGGAGATACCCTATCTAAGGTAGGGTAACAAATACATTTTAGAAAATCAGAAAAGGAAAGGAAGAGCTAAGAAGTCAATAGGCATAGAAAGGAGGCAGGAAGGTACAGGAAAGGTTCAACAGACAAAAAGGTTAAGGAAGGAAAGAGCATGGGAGTGGTGCAGTTTAATGGGTTTGGAGCCGCAGTCTTTCGGAACGCATTCTGGAGACTGAGGTGCTGCCCCATTTGCACTCACCTTACTGGGTTGAGGGCAGAGATGGCTGGACTCTAGGCTGAACTGGCAAGGGTGCAGAGATCCTTTTGTCTATCCAGGGGTCACCAAGTGTGCCACTGCTTCCTCAGAGGATGTCTATGGAGAGGCAGAGCGTTTGGACCTTAGTAGCCTCTGGGAGAGTGACGAGAAGAACGAACACTCCTTAGTCTGTAGCATTGCACAATTTCTTCACAATACTGGTGGGACAGGGCAGCCAAGAGGAGGCACCCATAGCAGTGTGAAAGGAGGATGTGGTGGTCCTCAGAAGGAGATGCCCCAAGGAGAGAGGAAGAGGCTCCCAGTGAAGATGGAAGCTGCTGGTGGGGGACTCTAAAATTAGGTGGATGAACTTGGGAGTAGGGGTGGAAGGGAGAGGGAGAGGGAGGTGAAGTGCCTCCCTGGTGCTTTGGTTTGGAGGGATGTGAGCAGATGCAGAGAATCACTAAGGCAAAAGGAGATGCAAGGGGGCTAGATATCATTGTCTACCTGGGGACAAATGTCTTGACAAGGGATAGGGTAGGACTAGTGCAGGGTAATTTCAGGGAGCTAGGGAGATGCCTTAAGCAGGTAACACACATGGTAACATTTGCCGAGGTATTTTACCTGTGTATGGCCAGAGAAAGGAAAGGGCACTCTGCACTAGGGCTTTTAACAGCTGGTTTAATTGGTTGAAGGCATGGTGCATGCAGGAGGGTTTTGGTAACATTGGAGACTGGAACCAGCCTGGAAAGATATGGGCTCTATAGAGGATATGGACTGCATCCTTCCAGGAGGGGGACTGCTGTCCTTAGTGGGAGGTTTATCCTTTATTTGGATGAGTATTTAAACAATCCAGGGAGGCTGTAATACCAAGGGAGGTAAAAATTGCCCTCTCAGATGAAGAAGCAACAAGG
The DNA here is from genome assembly GCA_016271365.2 of Neoceratodus forsteri. NCBI lineage: Eukaryota > Metazoa > Chordata > Ceratodontiformes > Ceratodontidae > Neoceratodus > Neoceratodus forsteri. The sequence goes on along the minus strand of CM028135.1, from coordinate 248,728,558 downwards.
AGGGAGGGGCAGAGGGGAGGATGATCCCCAATGGCAGAGGTGCAAGAAGAAAGGGATTGATCAAGGCAGAGGATAAGGAGGGTATAAATCAGGAAGGTCATCATGGAGGAGGCTAGCCTGGATTCAGCAGCCATGACAGACTTATGGTGCACTGACAGTCATGTCTGGGATATGGCTATAATAGGCTACTCTCTGTTCAGGAGAGACATGGAAAGGATGAGTGAAGAGGGGTCGTACTATATGTGAGGGAGAGTAAAGGCTACAGATTTACTGGGGCACCCATAGGAAATGGATGGGTTGGAGGTGCTTTGGATCATCTGGGAAACAGGAGCTAGGGCCACCAACCATACAGGGGTGGTACACAGACCTCCAGCACAGGGAGAGGAGTTGGAAAAGGCACTTAGGGAAGATACCATCAGGATAGTAAATTGTGGGGTGCTGTTAGTTGGGGACTTCAGTCTGCCAGATGTGGATTAGAGCCTTCCAGCGGCAGCTTCTGCAAGGAGCAGTGCCAACCTTGACTACCTGCAAAGGGCTTTCTAAGGCAGCCTGTCAACAAACCAACTAAGGACAGGGCAGTGCTGGATTTGGTGCATACAAAAAAACAGAAAATGATTGCAGGAAAAAAACATTGATCCATCCAGTCTGCCCATAAAACCTTAACAAACCCAGGACCAGTTGTCCACACAGGGTTGTAACCCACACTATGTACCCACATGCAACAACTAAGACCTTCACTTTGTCCCAGCCATGTTTAAAACCATTGATAGTTTTGGCACCCACCACATCAGCTGGAAGATTGTTCCATGGCTCTACCACACTTTCTGTAAAATGAAACTTTCTCACTTCCCTCCTGAATCTCTCCTATCAGTTTTTACTCATGCTTCCATGTTTGTGAACCACTACTTATGCTAAATAGTTTTTTGCAATTTACCTTGTTCTTTCCTTTCAGGAACTGGAAGCACTCTATCATAGCTCCCCTTTCTCATCTGGCCTCCAGCTAGTACATGTTCAGTGTCTTGAGTCGATCCCCATAAGATCTACTTTGCTGACCCTTAATTATTTTGGGCACCCTATGTTTCACTGTCTCCAGCCTGTCCTTATCTTTCAGCAGGTGAGGACTCCAGAATTAGGCACAATACTCCAGGTGGGACCTTACCAGTGATCTATAGAGAGGAAGTAATGCCTCCTTCTCCTGCTAAGTACCCCTTCCTATACATCCCAGTATCCTGTTTGCCTTACTGTAGGACTTGTTACACTAGCTTGTTTGTTTAAGTAGTTACAGATGAGGATCCCTAGGTCTCTTTCTTCAGAGGTTGTGCTTCACCCCCTCATTCATTACTCTGTCCTGGGGTTCTTGTTCCCTGAAATGCATTGCCTTGTACTTTTTGGCATTGAATTTCAACTGCCAAACCTTTAATCACCTCTCTAGCCTTTGCAAATCTCTTTGTATTTCCCTAACCACCTCCTCACTGTCTACCCTGCCACAGAACTTAGTGTTGTCTGTAAAGAGACATATCTTACCCTAGATTCCTTCTCCTATATCACTGATGAACATATTGAAATTGTGCACCCCAATGGTGACTTCCCTCTCTCTGATTTGACTCCATTATCCACAACCCTCTGCTGCCTTTCTTCCAACCAGTTTCTTACCCATATAACTGTGTCTTTCGCTATTTGTATGGCTACACAGCAAGAGCTATGCTAATGTAGTGCTATTACATTGAGAAGAGGGCACTGGAAGCATGTGACTGCAAATACACCATAGCTTGTCTCCTTTCACTGAGTGGAGCTGAAGCACATCTCTGCATCCTCTCTATTCTGTGCAGTGCAGTTGCTTCCTCCCTCCCCCTCTTCTGCACTATTTTCTTGCTCCCAACCCTGCTGGCCATACCTCTCTAGTCATTTGTGTCCCTCTTAGTTCCTTGCCATTTTCGTAGTCTGATTCTATATATAGTACAAGGTAGTCCATGTCAGCTGGGCAATCTGTCTATTCTTTTAAAGAGCAAATTAACCTTAGATAGAAATACAAAACTCTCATATTGTTTAGATGCTGAAAATAAAAGAAAAAAATCACAGTAATGCCCAAGTTCCAAATGAGTAGCTATCTGTCCCCCTTAATCATTGCTTCTCATTTCATTCACATAGCTCCACAACCAATTACAAGCCCTCTTCCCCAACTCCAAGCATAATGAAAGACAGATAAGGATCGCCTGAACCCACCTTCAACAGAAACAGTGGAATAAGATGCTGGATGTTATTAATAGAAATAATACTCACTCTTACTGGCTGATGGTGGCCAGTGGTACCAATAATCTTAAGTTTGAGATTGATTCTCATATGAGCCTTTATATTTTGGTTAATTATTATAGTGGCAAGTTTCATGTGCCCAACATTGAGCAGAACCTGTTATTAGACATAGACATGACTAAATTCATTTACTTTTCAAGATCCAAAATTTATCTAACTATAGCCTCGCTAAAACACAATAAGGCGTCAGGCCCAGATCTTATCCCTAATGAAGTATATATTGCTGCAGTTGCACACTGGTCAACTATTTTAACATTTTCTTAAATACATGCTGTTCCAAGTTAAGTTTCCCTAAATCTTGGAAGGGGCTATTATTATACATATTTACAAAAAGGGTGACAAAACTGATCCGTCAGTGTATCGTCCTATATCTCTTTTGGATAATTTGGGCAAAATTTTTACCAAGTTAGTTCTAAATTGACTAATGGATCAATTACAACTATTTGGGTGCTTATCTGACTTACAGACGGGTTTTAGACATGGGTATAGTACAATGGACACCTGCTTTATTATCACGCATCTTTATGAGAAACATATTCACATCAGGAAACAAAATCTTTATGCCTCTTTTATAGATTTTAACTCAGCATTCGACATGCTAGATAGACTTCATTTATGGTTAAGTATGAAAGAAAGAGTTTTTTCTCACAAATTAATTTCAATAATTAGAGAACTTTATAGCTAGACTTGGGCCCAAGTGAGGCTAGATAGAAGTGGACAATTTTCCACCAATTTTGAAACAAATACTGGGGTGGCACAAGGCTGTGTACTCATGCCAACTCTTTTCTGTCTATATATGGATAGTTTACTTAATCAGTTACAGTCTTCAAATACCGACTCCCTGAAAAAGTTTAATCAGCATACTGCTGTACTTGCCTATGCAGATGACATAGTTTTGTTTTCTCTTACAGTCTGGATTGCTTCAAAAACTTGATATATTGGCTAATTTTGTTAATGATCACAAACTTAAGATAAATGCAGAAAAAAGGCAAGTTCTGGTGTTTGGTTCTAATCGTATACACAAAACTTGGAAAGTTGGATCTCAATCTCTTAATACTGTTTCTCATTATACTTACTTGGGCCTGGCTGTCTCTTGGAATGGCAAGTGGGCCAAACATACAAATAATTTGAAGGTCAGACTAAAACAAACTGTGGCCTCACTTAATTCTTTTAATAGAAAATTTGGAGGCAATTCTATTAAGCCACTGTTAACAGCTATTAAAGCAACATATTATGCCCAGGCATCCTTTTGTAGTGAAATTTGGACTGTTGCAAATGGCACTCTGTTAGAAATACCTTTAAACAAACTTCTGAGGTCCAGTATGGGCCTCAGTAATTCAGTTCCTTCAGCCATTTTGAAAACTGAATGAGGCTTAACAAGTCTTCGTGCAATGTGTGCTTCAAGGAAAGTAAACTTTTGGATTAAGCTGTTACAATATAATCCAAACCAAATACCTTACTCTGCATTATTGGAAAAATATTCCTGTCTTAATTTAGGGCATTTGCAATTGAAATGGCTCTCACACATTTTTCAGATTCTTTGTGAAAACTACTTAGAATATTTAAAACCTTATCAAGCCAGTGGAATAAAAATTAGTCTTAAATATCAAAAATACATGTCGAACAAAATTGCTGCCAATTATAAGATTCAAGATTTACAGTCTCTTCTGTCTCTTCATGTTTCTCCATGCTTAAGCGATAGTGATATAGCTTATTTCTTTCATTTCTATCTTGACTTAATTATGGATAATAAGTCGAGAATATTGTATGCAAAATATAGATTCAAATTTTTTTCAAGCTGTGTACTCTCTGCTAGATATCAAAAGAGTACTGATATACATGATAACTTTTGTCAATGCATCTTCCAATATTTAGAGAATCTTCCCCATGTAATTTATGATTGCACCTGGTATACTAAGCTCAGGGATAGGTGACTAAAACCCATCTTTGACTCAATATCAGCCAAGAAACAATCTGTTCAGTTGAAAATACTTTTTACTACAAGTGGTGAAGTTATTGTATGTGCGGTTTCTAAATATATTGATGCAATTCATAGATTATGGATAAGGCTTTATGAGCCTGATAAGGGTTCTTAATTCCTTTAGCTATAAACTCTGTATAATCTTTACATAACTGTACGGTTATTGGTAAAAACATCCTGTATACTCAAATTAGATTTAGTTGTAATCTGTCACTGTACACATGAAGACTTATGTGCTTTGCTTTATCTGCAAATTATGATTTTAATTAACTGTGGATTGTGCAGAAAAGTTAGTGCTGTATGTCAACTGTATGCTGCTTCATTATATTTTATCTCTCTAACTTATTGTCTATTTGGACTTTTAACTGTTTTTGCACTTTGTATTTATACAGCTCTGAGTTATGTGTTGTGTTGTAATGGTCTGCTGACCGAACAATAAAGACTATTCTCTATCACTCATGAGGCTCCAACTGGAGTATTGTGTCCAGTTCTAGAGGCTGCACCTCAGAAAGGACAGAGACAGGGTAGAGGCAATCCAGAGAAGGGCAACAAAAATGGTGCAGGGGTTCCACCAAAAACTCTACAAGGAGCGACTAAGGGTTTTTATCATGTACACACTGGAGAGGGTAAGTGAGAGGATATAAAGGGCATGGCCACCCATTACAGTGAACCCAACAAGATAATAGTAAAGTAGAGGGACTTACCTACCACAGGGTGCCAGGGTAGGAGTCTGAAGGGGTGACGCCAGTGTACCTGTACAAATAAAGATAGCAAGGGGTCACAAAGGATCCATAGCTCTTTAAGGGGTCCAGCAGGGCAGAAAGGACAGGATAGAAATAAAAAGTAATACTTAGCTGAGAGGTAGGAGCCCTCGTCCTGTCAGACCTGTGGAATAAAAAAAGAAAAAAGGTTAGAAAGGTAAAGGAAACAGTAAAAAAAAAAAAAAAGAGGCAGAAACAGAGAAAGAGAGTGAGGTTTGGGGAAGGGGAGCTCAGCAAAACCCTTTTTGCCCCTAGTGGTTGCCGAGTAGCCAATATTTTAGGTAGTAGCCCAAGTGGGCTAGTGGGGGGCTAGTAGCCCTGGTGGAGAAAAAAAAGGTGGCATTGGTGATTTTGTGGGGCTTGGGAATGCCCTGAGAAGGCCACTTTTAAATAAAGATGCCTTGGTGGTCTAGATGGCTAGCAGTCAGGTACAGGATGCCAGTGTTTGTTTAAAAAAAGCTTTAAACCCTTCCTTGGAGTTTAGTGGGGCTTCCCTGAGCCCTTTTATTGTTGTGGGCAATGTGGATGACAGCAGCAGCAGGAGCAAGTGTGGGCTGCATTGCAGCCAAAGGGCAGCCAGCCATTAGCATGACCACGCTTAAATAAGAGTGCCTGTGGGTACTCAAAACTCCCAGCCTGCATGGAGAGCAGGCTGTGGCCTACTCCACACAGGTGGGAGTCGGGGGGCACAAGTGGAGTCAGCGGGGGGTGGAGGAGGCAGTAGTGAAAGTGGCTGTCCTCCACCTTCTTGATCGTAGCTCCAGCGGCAGTATTTTAATTATGTATGCCCTACGGGGCTTAAGAGCAGACAGCCAGGAAAGAGAAGGAGTGAGAGAGCAGCAAGGAAGCTGCTATTTAGTGAGGCCACTCCACGGCATTGGAGAGAGCCTGGGGGGATGGGTTCCGGAGAGTGTAGGATGGCAGGGCCACCAAAAGGAACACTGCACCGTGGCATGAATGCAAAGCCTGGGGGTGGGTGTTGAGGGAGTAGAGGGCAGTAAAAGAGAGTGGCGGGTGTCACAAAAGGTTAAAAGCTTGACCATAGCTGGATGAAGAGCCGGAGGGCTAATGTTTTAAAATAAAAAGTAGCATACTGCAGGGTGCAGGGCAAAAGGAAGGCAGAGTGCTCCCCAAGGGGATAAAGGAAATTAAAGAATCACCCGGTGGCTGTGTGGGAGCCCCAAGGGGCTGTATTGTAAACTGGGGGGGGACAGAAAGAGAGAAACAGAGAAAACAGAGACAGAGGCAATTTCAGGCAATAAGAGCCCACACACTTTTCAAGCAGCAGCAGCAGTCAGCAGAAGCCCAAAAAGGGCTAACTAAATAAATCAATATATTTAGATAAAGTGGCTACCTGGGGTAATGCAGGAGAACTCCAGGCAGGCCATGATGTTGTTCTGAGCATGCTGGCTGACAGAGATGTTGCTAGGATGTCCTGACATCAGCATAGGAGGCAGGATCAGCCAGCTTTTGAATGAAAAGAGAGTGGGGGGTGGCTGCATTTCGGTGGCTTCCGGTTAGAAAACTGCAATTTAAATTAAAAAAGTGTGAAGTGGGGTAGCTGGGGAATTGCCAGCCCTATCTACCCACATCATATTTGGACAGTGCCACCTCAGAAAGTGGGTAGTAGGGGGCTTCAAAGTGGAGCAAGGACAGCAGTTGGGGAAGAGCAGCTTGAAACGCTCCCACCTCTAGGGGAGCTCGAGCTCTCTCCTGATTGGCTGCCAGAGGCCTTGGCAGCTTAAAGCACCAATCAGGTGCTGAATAGGGTGGGCTAAAAGGCTGAGGAGGAGCTTGAGAGGCTTTCTCTCCTCCTCAAGAAGCTGACAGGAGTGCTGTGGGAGGGCTTGGCCAAAAGCAACTCCCTGAAGAGAAAAAAAGAAGAAAACATTGGAAAAATTTAAAGTGACAGGGTAGACAGTTAGGAGGCTACCACTGCCTGGTTAGAAACATGTTTTTGGTCAGGAAAAGTAAGCTCGTTTAAGTATTTACAGCATGTTGGACCTTGCCAGAACAACCAAAGGAGGAGGAGTGAGAGGAAGTTCCAGTAATTTGTTTTCAATTAAATCAAGACACCTGCAGAGAGTTTGTTATTTTATAGTTAAAGTATAGGGAGGGTTCACCTTTTGACCAGGACAAAGAGGACCAAGAGTACAGTGGGATTCTGGAAAAGGACACCTCATCAATCCCTGGCTAGGGCAGCACATCACAGCACAGAACTACATCATCCTCATGAATTTCACCTTTTGGGGTTGAGGTACTGTGAACTGTAGCAAACAATAGACTGAAATGTGTCCAGGACATATACTGTTCATCTCAGGGGTGGGGGTGAAAAATGTGTGGTACAAAAAGTTCTAGATGATTTGTCAGAGAAAGAAATTGATATTCATTTGTGCAAATGTGTTTCACTGTTTAGGTTGTGCAGCCATGTTCTTAGCTATTTACCTTGTTGTTGATAGAGCCATTGATGAAATAAAAAAAAAAGCAGTTATTTATGTCTGCTAAACAAACTGGCTCTAATTTTGAAAGAGAATTCTGCCTCGTGGTATTCCTACAGCACTGTTTTTATTGTTATATTTTTTTTTAACCCCACTTGATATCTGCCAGCCTTGTAACTAACCTTCCTTGCAGCTAGCCAGACTCCATCACCCAGGTAGGTGAAAGCAGGGTACAGGCAGGTGTTATAAGGAGACATAATGAAGACCTACTAATACCTCATGGGATGAGGAAGAGTACTAGGACCAGAGGGCATGCAATGAAGCTGGGAGGGAGTGAAAGAGGGATGTGAAGAAGTACTGCTTCACTGAAAGAGTGGTAAATGTCCAGAATAGGACTGCCAACAAAACTAGTGGTGTGAAAATAGTAGTGGGCTTCAAACAGGCATGGGATAATTATGGGGAATATTATTGAATAGGCAGGGAAGAGGGAGGTTCGCTGGAGACCAGTTAGGGTCTGTAGAATCAGACTAGGCAGGGACCATCTGGGCATATTGGGTGGGCCAGTGGTTCTTTTCTTTTTTCAAATTCTATGTTTCAATGTGTAGCTTCCAGTTGTGTAAGTTCTTGTGCAACATTACTTTGAGTGTTACTTTGACTTGTCTCTTTTCTCTGGAATTCCACCCCTGGTAGAAGTGCCAGGAAACATTTCTTGAGGCTAAAGGAAATTGGTAGCTACAAGAACCACACCAGAGGCAGAGGGCAGCAGAATGAGGAGGCATGGGAGATAGTCATGAAAAACACTAGGCAGGAGAGGTGTGTGAGAGTCTGGCTTATGTAGGGCAGGATGGTAGAATATGACAACCAATCACTGAATCACAGATCAAATCTTTCAATTTAATGTGTGGCAGCCACTTGTGCAAGTGCTTGCACAATGTTACTTTGACTGTTACTTTTGATGATCTCTTTCTTCTGGATTTCCACCCTCGGTGGAGATGCCAGGAGAAGTTTCTCAAGGCTAAAGTAAATTGGTAGCTAAAAGAGCCAAAAGTCCAAATCATGCTGTAACAGAACTCACTTCCTCCAACTCTCTGAATAGACACAATAAAATGGAGAACAGGAAACAAAATTCCTGTGGGGGAACCAACATTTCTGGATTAGACTTTCCTCCAGGCTTCTAAACGTTATGAGTCTAGCTGTTGTTAAGTTTGGAGAAGTTTAATTTTGGATGTCTAGATCTCAAGCAGGATGACATGTATGAACCATGATCTTGACAATGTGAGCTGATATGTTTTTCTGGAGCAGAGATGGCTGTTGTACTCATGAATGACTGGTTGGAAAATAGATAAGGACTCAAGACCCAGACAAAATAGCAACACTCAGACATGAAGGATGAATCAGGAAGTAGTCATGATGCATTAGTTTTCAGTGCACGAAGATGAGTAGAACCACGATGTCTGTCCATAACTTGCAGTTGATAGAGGACTTGAAGGGGGCACTAATCTGAGTTTGTTGCGAAATAGGATTTGTGGATCCTTTATTACTTCTGTCAGTTTTTGATCTTGGTAAAGTAAGATTAAAGTGATTTGCTGATGCTTTCTTGAGGCTGTACTTTGTTAGGTGACTTGCGGGGCTGAAGGCAGAAGAAGGGATAAGTTCTCCAGGTCATAGGAATCGAAGGAATTCTAATGTCATGGCTGCTTGCAGACTAAGATCTGGGGAATATCCAAACCTCTATCTTTTAAGAGATGCATCAGTAAAGAATGTAGGTTGCAATCTGTAGGCTGCCTTATGGGATACTGGCAAGCACATTTTCTCAAACCTTGAATAAAGCCTTGGTCGTTAGGCTAAGTTAACAGCATGTGGCATCAGGATAGATGGACAGCAAGTTAAATGGTAAGCTTGAGCCATATTGTTTGATCGTTGTGGCTGGCATGCTAAATGTTTTCTAGCAGAAGGATACAATTGCCAGAACATAAGGAACAGAATATTGCAGAAGGTGTATGTTCTGAAGTGTGCAGAAGGTAGTGTAATTCTTCCATACTACTCTGTAGGCAGACTTGTTGATGCATCTAGAAAAATCCAGATCATAGCAGAAATGTGACTGAGATATGTTTTTAAGTCAATTGCAGTTCTTGGAATGGTGGAGGAGTAATTTCTTTGTTGAAGTGAGGGCAAGCAGCTCTGAACTGATTAGACAAGTAGATAGTGGGATTGAATACAGCTGAGGAGTGGACAGTACATTCTCTAGTTCATAGGAATCCAAAGAAGGTTAAGGTAATAGTCTACTGTAAGAGCTGAGTGGTCAGTAAACTGAAGACTTCATCCTTTGAGAGATTTGTTAGTTTACAATATAGAGCATGGACTACAAGCTTCCTTGATGGTGGTCCTTGAGGAGTATATTTCTCAGGTCTTGAAGGCATTCCTAAACTGCTGGACTAGATAAGAATGAGCTGGGATAGATGGATGGATGGATGGATAGATAGATGGATGGATGATGGATGGATGGATGGATGGATGGATGCATGGACAGACAGACTGACACAGACAGCTAGATATTAACAGAGAATCCTCACTTCCCCTACAGTAATGCTGCGGCTCCTTTAGCTAACCTTAGCATAATCAGAACTGTTAGAATAAGTGTGATCATGTGCTCTTTCACACTAATACAATCTTAACTGACCTGCTGGTACATAGTGGTTCCCCCATGGCTCAATCCATCAGTTACATCATCAGAGGGCTGGCTGTGGGGGACACTGGGATTGTAGTGAGTAAACATGGCAGGTGGAGGGTTGCTAGATCAACCAGATAAAAACTTAAATTACAAATTAGTAAGTACTGTACATGAAAACTTTTACTTTAACTGCATTTTTAACGAGGGAGTGTGGCCTAAAGTATTACATTGCAGAATTAGAATCAGCCTACTCCCAATAATCTCATACCAAAAATTAGGTTTCTGTGTTACTTCATTTTAAAGTTATGAGCTCTTTTGTAACCCTGATTTTACTACCTGTTCAAAAAATCAAGTTTCAGGGAAAAGCCACAGAGGATGTCACAACCAGAACTCACAGACTAGTCCTCCCTATCAGCAACCTTATAGGACCTATTTCTTCAATGTTATCAAAACTGTAGCTGTAGTGTTTATTTAAAAAACAAAAACTGACACAGGGTAACCTGAAATGCATGTATTTCCAGAATGTTCAGATGCATGGTACTGTACTTTAGAAATTAGAATGCATCAGGAGGTGGTTTTGGAATGCAGCACTGAACCAAGGTATACAGTAGACTGTCAAAGTGGTGCACAATTTTAGAATGTTGGGGGGGCATGTAATCTTGGCACGTGGCAGGGATATGCCTTCTTGCAGTGTGGTGGGACACTCAATCTCAGAATGCAACAGGGACACATATCAAAGAATTTGGTGAGGACTGGCAGTTCTGGAATATAAGTAAGGATGTACACTGTCAGAAAATGGCAGGACACACCATTTTATTTTGAAACTGCTTGTCCTTGCCACATCCAGAAACTGTATGTTTCCACCACATTTTAAAATTGTTTATCACATCTCCACCACAGCCCAACATTGTGCATCCCAGCCATATTCCAAAATAGCACATCCTCACCACATTACAAAATTGCACATCCATACCACATTCTAAAGTTGTTTTCAATTCCACATTCTGAAACTGTCACCATCACATTCCAAAATTGTTTCATTGCCACATTGTGAAACTGTGCATCACCACCACATTCCGAAACTACGCATCACTGCCACATTCCAAAATTGTGCGTCACTGTCATATTCTGAAACTGAGTGCCACCGCCAAATTCTGAAACTGAGCATCACCACTGCATTCCAAAACCACATTCCAAAATGTGCATCACTGCCACATTCCGAAATTGTGTGTCACTGCCACATTCTGAAGTCATGCATCACAGTCACATTCTGAAGTCATGTGTCACCATCACATTCCAAAGCAATGCGTCACCACCACAATCCAAAGTCATGCGTCACTGCCATTCAGTCGTGCATCACCGCCACTGCCACATTCTAAAGTCGTGTGTCACTGCTACATTCCAAATTCGTGCATCACTGCCACATTCTGAAGTCATGCATCACCACCGCATTCTGGGGTCGTACATCATCACTGCATTCAAGAGTTGTGTGTCACTGCTGCATTCTGGAGTCGTGTGTCACTGCCGCATTCCAAAACTGCATGTCAGCCATATTCTGAAACTGCATCACTGCCACATTCTGATGTCGTGCATCACTGCTACATTCTGAAGTCATGCATCACCACCACAATCCAAAGTCGTGTGTCACTGCCATCCAAAGTCATGCATCACCACCACATTCAAAAGTCATGTGTCACCACCACTTTCCAAAGTCATGTGTTACCACTGCATTCTGGAGTTGCATGGCACCAACACATTCTGGAGTTGTGTGACACCACCACGTTCCGAAACTGTGCATCAGCCACATTCCAAAACTGCATCACTGCCACATTCTGAAATTGTGCATCACTGCCACATTCTGAAATTGTGCATCACTACAACATTCTGAAACTGCATGTCTCCTCTACATACTAAAATTGTACCTGCCTGCCACATTCTGAATTTGTGTGTAAACTTCCATGCTCCAGTATTGCTTGTCATTGTCACATTCTGAAAATGTGCATTCCCACCATATTCCAAAAGTGCACATCCCCACCACATTCTGAAGATGAGTGTCACTGCCACATTCAAAAATTGCATGCTCAAGTTACATTCTAAAATTATGCATCCCTGCCTCATTCTGAAATTCCATGTGGCTACCAGATTCTGAAACTGCATCACTGTTGCTTTCTGAGATTTCGTGTCCATGCCACATTCTGAAATTGAATGTTGCCACCACAACCTGAAATCAAACATGCCAACTATGTTTTGAAATTTTGCATCACTACACCACATGCCAAATTAATGCATCCAAGACACATTATGAAATTACATATCCCTACCACCTTCCACAACTACTGTTTGTGTCTCCTGCATTTCAAAATTGTGTATTTCTGCCACATTCTAAAACTATATGACACCACCACATTAAAAATTTTAGCATTCCTGCCACTTTCCAAAATTGTGTGTCCCACCTACTTTCTGAGATTGTGTCATTGCTGCATTCCACAGCTGCAGTCTTGTGATATTTCAAAATCTCATCCCTGCACTATTATAAAAACTGGACATATATTTGTCATTCTAAAACCATGTTTGCCACTGCATTCCACCACCCCGCGTCACATTCTTAAGTACTGTACCTTGCATCTGCACAATATGGAAATGCATGCCCTGATACACCCATTGTCAGCTTTCCTTTTCCAGATGTTTAATACAACTGCAGTTTTATGTAATGTGGGAGAAATAGGTCTTGTAAGGTAGTTTTCAAAAAGGACTAGGATGTGAGTTCTGGTTGTGGCATCATCAGTAGCTCTTTACTGAAACTGGCTTTTTTGAACAGGCAGTGAATTTAGGGTTACAAAATGACTTGTAACTTTTAAACAAAGTAACTTAGAGATCTCATTTTTGGCATGAGGCCAACTGGGGATATGCTGATCCAAATTCTGAATTTATTGATGCTAGAAAGTTTGGTCACACTCCCTCTTTAAATCAGGACCTAAAGGTCCTGCAGCATTACTAAAGTGCAGTTGAGGTGAGGATTACCCTTTATGGTAAACTGAATGTCTAGTATACAGTATATTGTCTGATAGTATTGGCCAACAGACCTAATGCTTGAGAGTAGTAGATATAGTTGACATGCTGAGTTCTTGGAGCAGTATGATGTGGCCAACAGGCCAAATGCTTGTAAGCAGTAAGATGTGGTCAACAGGCAGAATACTTGTGAGCAATATGATGTGGCCAGCAAGCTGGATATTTGTGAGCAGTATGATGTGGTTAACAGGTCAAACAGTTTAGAGCAATATTTATTTATTTATTAGCTTTTGATGACCAGGTAAGTGCATTAGGCAATAGTCCTGCCTATTTTCAGACATGACCCGGGAGAGTGCATTATTCAGTCATTATAAACAAATACAGTCATAACACATTTACAACAGATATCCATGCAGGGATAGTCAGGAATGATACATGTAAGCAGGACCATCCATGTAGGGATGAACAAGGTAGAAAAGTTGGGAGATACATTTGGTGTTCAGGGATACCAAAAGTCAAGGGCAGTTAGGACAAGCAAGGTTAGGTACAGTGGCATGTGTCAAGTGCATCAAGGTGAGAAAAAAGTGCTGACTTGAAGGAGTGAGATAAGGGGCATTTTAAACTGGGGGGAAGGGAGTTCCAGAATTTGGGGGGCAAAATGAGAGAATGCTTACTCACCCATTTTTGTTGAGCAGTGTTGGACTGAGAACAGTAGAGAAATTGAGGACCTCAGAGGGCAGGAGTGAATTGCAGGGTTATGGATGGATGACAGGTCAATTACTTATGAGCAGTATGAAGTGGTTAAATGGCCACTTGCTTGTGTACAACATGATGTGCCTGACACTTTGAATGCTTGTGAGCAGTATGCAGATCCTAGGATAATGAAGGAGGAGTCATAACTTTGGCAGCCAGAGGATGGAAGTCCTGACTTGCATAAAGAAGATCATGTTGATCTTCTCAGGACAATCGTTATGGAGGAGGAAGATTGTCCTGTATTTATTGTGGCTGAGGCTGCTTAGTTATTAGACTGCAATATGACAGGCTGATTGTTCCAAAAGGTGACCCCAGGTGAAAGGTCGAGCAGTTTGTCTTGAGACGTCTTGATCTATAGAAGCAAACAAATAGCTGAAGTGAATGGCATAGAATGAAGTCTGGTATGGAAGCCTTTGTCCAGGCCTGAAAGAACAGTTGTATGAGATTCAAATGGATGGGTGGAGAACAATTGCTACAAATTAGGAACTGTACTTAAGAGTGAAAGTAAGGAAATGTCAGCTGTGGCTCTGGTTAGAAAAGAGGCAGGGATACAATGGCAGGCCAGATTAGAGTGGGTTTCCTCACAGTAGCTGCAGCATGTAGCAGAATGCATAGTGTCACAAAGCAAGCAAATTTATTGGAGTTGATGGAAGTGCTTGATCTGAAGAATATACAGTATGTAGTCCTTTTCACACAAAAGATTAATTAGTGCATGAAATAATTGTTCTAACACTGAAGTATAAGATGAATGGGAATTTGGAGATGGACAGGAGACTGAGCAACAAACAAAATAACAAAGAACTACTGAACAAATGAGAGGTCTCCAAATACTCATGAGAGGATAGAAGGCTGCAAAATGGAAAATAAATGACATAGGGCATGCAGTTCAGCACAGTGCTTGCAGTATAAGTCATTATTCAGAGCTGCATAGTATACTCCTGATTCAACTCTTAATAGATAAGCAGCAGTTTTGGTAGAAATTGGTCAGTGGTAAACATGGAAGCACCACTATATCTGATAGCAACAGCAAGCTGAGAATGCATAGACAATTCACATGAATGGATTGCTGTTGGTTGTTGAATCAGTTTAGGAGGTTAAGCGAGAAGCAATGATGCCGGTTGGCACAACACCAGAGAATGGAGGGCAAAAAAAGAGTCAGTACTAGAACAAGAGAAGACCTGGAAGCCAACTTGAAGGACACATATTTGACCCCTAGGATTCTGTAAAGGTATATCTGGTGCCCCAGAAACATTCCAATGCCTCATGGAATGTACAGTCAGAAACATGGACCTCCTAGATTGCCTGGTCTACCTTGATGATATCTTTGTGTTTAGAAAAACTCTCAAGGAGTACGAGGCTTGTCTGATGATGGTGCTAGATTGACTGGAATATATGGGCTTAGTCTTTCCATTGATACATGCCATTTTTTTTTTCCAGAGTTCTGTCAAATATGTGGGACATATTGTGTCAGCCTGAGCAATTTAGACAGCTCCAGGCAAAGTTGAAGCCTTGACGACCTGGCCCAAACCACAGAATCTGAAAGATCAACAGCATTTCCTAGGCACCTGCGGGTATTACAGTCACTTCATTAAAATCTATACCAAAGCTGTGAGACCACTACTTAATCTAAATCAAGGTTACCTGCCTACAAAGACAAAATGTACCCTGTAGTTACAGATCCAACAAAAAACATACAATATTTCAAGCCAAGCATCCCATTCAGCCAGAGATGGGATGCCCAGTGTAATAAGTCATTCCAAGAAATGATCTATCATCTGATGAATGCAACAATGCTAGCATATGCTGATCCAGCAAAGCTCTATGTTCTACATACAGATGCAAGCCTCTCCTGACTTGGACCTGTCCTGTATCAAAGCTATCCTGAAGGACTGAGTCCTGTTGCCTTTGCCAGTAGAAGCTTGGACACTGTAGAAAGGAATTACTCAGTCCCCATATTGGAGCTCCTTGTTCCCAAGTGGGGAAACTGTGGACAAGTTTTACTAATACTTGAATGGGGCACACATAACTGTCAAAACAAATAATCTTTTGACATACTTGAAAACAACTGCAAAGTTAGAGGCTGCTGGACACAGTTGGTTATCCTCTTCATCAACATATGACTATTGGGTAGAATACAGAACTAGTTTGTATCATGTATTGCATGAGGAACAATATATATTAGGATATTCTCATTAAGAAAAGGGCAAGCTGTTATGGACATCTGGCTTACTTAGCTTGTATAGCACCTATGAAACCTACGTGGACCCTGATGCCCTGTCAAGATGACCAAATACATCTGCCACCGACAGTCAAATGTAAGAACCTCAGCGCAAACTGTCAAAGCACTGTGCAAAAAGTTTGAAACAGAAGAGCCACAGTCACCTGCAAATGTTCATCATCTCAGACAGTCTAGGCCAATAGTTCTTAGACTTTGTCACAGTGAGCCTCCCCAAATCCATGAAAAAGATTTTGAGCCTCCCAAAAACTGAAATAATCTTGGGCCTCCCCAAAGAAAAACAACATACTGTACTTTACGCAGTATACCATGAATAAATTGAAACCCCTTTTGAGTACTTGGATCACATTCAGTTATTTGTCTTCTACTAATGTGGAACCTTTGAAAAAGAGCCCCTATGCTCAAAGGTGTAATCTGAATAACAAATAAATAAAATAAACAAATACTATTATTCAGTTTATTGTAACACCCCCTCCCCCCCCCACACACACACACAAGTGAGCCTACTTACTCCACTATTTTCATTCTTGAACCATTGTTACCCCTTGTTGCAGTACCTTCATGGGTCAGACTACTTTCTCGGTTTCCTCTCTATATGAAATAACCTTCCTACATACTTTGCGTCTCCACCTCCTTCCCTGCTCCTAAGCAACTTCTCTGGGATTACTTTGCTCCTTCCTGCTATTGCTCTTAGCACTTCTATGCTCAACCCTTGTATTTGCGCTGTTCTACCATCATTCTGCAAATTGATCAATTACCACCACTCATTATTAGTTTATTGTTCATATTTGTTTGCACTATTGTTCACTGTGTATTTCTTAATTGTTTTGCAGTTATCTTTTGAAATGTATTCACTACCTACCCTTCCCTGGGTACACCTGAAATGAGCCTTGCCTCTTTCACCTTTCATTGTCACCTATTAGTAAATAAATACATTAAATTCACCTTCTGTTATCCTCTGTCAGTTTGCTTCATTTTTTCACACAAAATATATAAAACTCAACATTTAAATACAGTACTTTTCAGACTTGCTTGAGCCTCCCCTTGAACTGGTTGGGACCTGCCCAGGGAGGCTGGCCTCACCATTTGGGAACCCCTGGTCTAGGCACTTCTGGTGATTACCAAATGCTTATTCTTATTTTGTTGCACTACACCAAAACTCTCTTCTACAGTTAATCCCCAAGATTTTCAAAGAGGGCATAGAATGGACTGTTGCTTAAAAGACATTGTTTTCACCCTGCATAAAGGGCTGATGCCACTCAAGTGCATACAACTGCTCCTGACACAAAGTTGTTACTGAGTGAGTGATCGAAATCAAAAATCAAAGACAATTTGTTGTACAGTGAAAACCAAGGATTGCTGGGTTTTCCAAAACTGCAACTGGTACTACCTTCAAAGTTCAAAAGAGCTATGTTGTGTGCTCTGCACAATGATATGGGATACCTTGGAAGTAAGCAAATCTTTGACCTTGCACCTGCTCACTTCTATTGACCATGTATGGGGAGTGAAATGAAGCAATACTGTATTGCAAAACCTGCAACAGATGTGTGAAACACAAAACTTTGCCACAAAGGGAAGCCCCTCTGGTAAACACTGTGACAGCAGGTATTCTCCTGGAGGACATGTCCTCCCCTGAAAAAGTATGGAGATTTAATTGTAGCCTTCTTAGGGTTCTGAGTTCACTTGATACAGAGTTAAAATACTTTTTTGAATTGGGTGATATATCTGATGATATACTTTGGGACACATTTAAGGTTTTTTTTAGGTGACAAACAATTTCCTATTCCAGCCGTAAAGAGAAAATTAAAGAAGCGGAATTGTCTAGATTAGAAACTAGCCCGAAATATAAAGAAATACTTTATGCATAGTCCAAAAAAAAAAAATTAAGTCTGCATCAAGAAACAGTATGCCTTAAGTATGCTATAAACACTGTTTGTAGCCTGAACGCTGAATGTGCTTTATTCAGATTAAAACAAAGTTATTGGGAGTCAGGCAAGGTCCATGGTAAGTTATTGGACCATAAACCTCATAAAATCTCTGAGTACTAAAGTACCTATCATTAAGAATGGTAAGAGCAAAACGGGTGTTGCAGATGAACAAATTGCTAATGTATTTGGAAATTGCTACACTGACTTGTACACGTGTGATGTTAAATTTGACCATTAGACACTAGAAATATTCTTCAGTGTTGTAGCCCTCCCCACTATTTCAGGATGTGACAAAAATCTCCTTAATAAGCATATATCACAGAATAAGATTATCAAGGCTTTGATGTCCTTACCAATGGGAAAAGCTCCCAATCTGGATGGCCTCATTAGCGAGTTCTTTAAAGCCACCATTCAGAATCAAGCTCCAGTTATGCACAGTGTTTTTTCACATGCCCTCTTTTAAGATCAGCCAAGGTCTGCATGACATCATCAGTCATTGCCCTCGTGGTTATTCTGCCTTACCTGCAGCTGGGACAGTTTGCACTTGCACAGTTTGCACAGCCGCTCATGAAGCAGTTTCTGAATAAAATTTGGCGAGCCATACAATTTTTTACTGCCTGGTTTTTGTATGGGTGTGTTTTTTCTTGCTTGTTTGAATTCTGTTACTTTAGCACTGCACAGTTCCTCGGTGCTGACCTGTTGTTTCTCTATGATTCAGCATTTAATTGACTCTGACCAAGTTGGTTTTACAATAGGGTGCCATAGCTCAGATTATTTGAAAAAGGCCTTACACCTTACTCACACCTCCAAAAAACTGCAAACTCAACTCTTATTTCTATCTTTGGACACTAACAATGCTTTTGACCACCTGGAATGGGACTATCATTTGCAGATATTAGATAAATTTAAGTTGGGAGAATATTTTTGCTAATGGATTATTGTGTTCTATTCAGATGTTACTGCAGAAGTCATGGTTAACTACTTATCCTCAGACCAATTCCCAATCTTTAGAGGTACTTCTCAGGGTTGCTCCTTATCTCCAGTTTTATTTGTCCTGGCTTTGGAACCACTTCTCATTAAAATCAGAAGCACTTCGGATATTTCAGGTGTAGCTATGGTTAGAAAGCATAAAATTATGACTTATGCAGATGATCTTTTACTCTGCCTTGCAAATCTGCCCACATCAATGGCATTTTAATTGAGGGTTATACAAGAATTATGTGGTTTTTATGGTTTTAAAATCAATTTTGACATGTCAGACACTCTCTGGCTCACAAACAAAACTGATACTATGGTACTGACTATAACCAAATTAGGATTCTGTCTAATGGTATTAGTTTTTTAGGAATAACTCTTATTTGATGATATTAACAAAATAGTTTGTTCAAACTTCTCCCTACTACAGACTAAAACTGATGGGATTTCTAGAGATGGAACCAATTGTTACTATCCCTGTGGGGCAAAATACAAACCATAAACATGATGGTTACGCCTAAGATTTATTATCTCCTACAGCATCTCCCCTTGCAAATACCTAGGGCTATTTTAAAAAGAATATACTCTTTACTCAGCAATTTTATTTGGGAGGGCAAATCACCCTGTATCTCCCTTTTCAAGCCACAGCAACCCATAATCAAAGGTGGTTTTAGCCTACATCATTGTAAAATAAGACAAGATACATTTGAAGTGGCCCAAAGCATCTTGTCACTGTGCTCAAATAATAATGAAACAATTTCAGGCTGGTTTTACATAGAAAGAACTTCATTGAAAGGAAATCATGCAAAAGTAATTATTTTCTGAGATCCCCTAAGCATTTAAAATCACACCCCATACTTAGCCAAATAATTCCTGGCAGGATGTCTGTAATGCTTTAGAATGGGAGACAGCTACATCCTACATTGCCCTCTTTGGGGCAACAATTTGTATCAACATGAAGGTACATATCTCAAATGGAAAAGTTGTAGGGATAGGAGTATTCAATTTTGAATTATACAGATCTCTCCACTGTATCTCTTCTTTTCTTCTCACAAATCACATCCAAATTCAATATGCCTAGAACGGAGCACTACATGTACCTGCAATTAACAGAAATGATCAATAAACTGCCTAATGGTAACGCCTCTCTACCACCACTTCATGCTCTAAATAAAATCTTTACTACAAGTAAGGGTTACAGAATTATTTACAACATGGTTATTGATTCTAAGGTTAACTCTCCTGAGCATTTAATACCTAAATGGGAACAGGAACTAAATATTAAGATTTCCATGGATGAATGGAGTGAATGTTGACATAACACCCTTAAATCCTGTAAAGAGTCTAAAGGAAGATTAGCTCAATTTAAATACTTCATAGATGGCACCTTACCTCTTTTAAGTTATTGGATTTAGGCTTATCTAATAATGATCTCCATTGGAGACATTCCCTGTGAAAAGGATCTATTTCTCATATTCTGTGGTGTTCTGATAAGCTAACACCTTTTGGGGGGACGTGTTTGAGGCTTGGAAGAGCATTATTAAGTCTGATTTCTAATGCAGAGCAAAAGAGGTTATTATGGATATAGTCTTGGAATTGCTTAATTTTTCAGTTTTTCCGATGTTCTGGCTACATATAGTTTACACTACAGCAAGGAATGTCATTCTCAAGCACTGGAAAAGTGCTTCCCCAGCAAATGTTTCAGAATGATTTCAAGATATTGCTGCAAG
Source organism: Neoceratodus forsteri (assembly GCA_016271365.2). Classification (NCBI taxonomy): domain Eukaryota; kingdom Metazoa; phylum Chordata; order Ceratodontiformes; family Ceratodontidae; genus Neoceratodus; species Neoceratodus forsteri. Next base: position 248,707,766 of record CM028135.1, on the reverse strand, counting down.
GGCAAGTTATGAGAGGACTGCTCATATTAGTCAGATAGGTTAAACACATTTTTTGACTCAAGGGGCAATTATCTTAATTCTAAATACTCTAAGGGCCAGATATTCATAACTTTGCCCTGGGGCTAAATTAGCACTGCCTGGCAGGCAAACTTAGCCTGGAGCACAAAACAAGCCATATTCAAAAGGAATAGCCTGGGGCAAACAGCTTCTGAATATAGCATGGGAATGAGGCCGGGCAAACTGGGCTGGGAGTGCAGGGCAAACTTAGCCCTAGAATAAGACAGCTCTGAATATGGCAACCAGGAAGTGCAAACCACAACAGCAACACAGTGCACAGCGATGTGAAGGTAGGTACAGATGAACTATGTGGCCAATGTGTGTGCCAGCAAATGCGCCGACTCAGTACAGTTGCAGGCAGCAGCATATGTGAAAGTACAGTGTGCAAAACTGTAAAATATTCCCTGAACTGTTAGTGCAGAGCTAACACGTTTGCACAGGTTTAGCACAGGGCTAAACCGTTAGCCCGGTGCAAACACATTTGCCCGGCGCTAAACTTTGCCATGTTCAAAAGTGACATGCAAACGAGCCTACTTAGGTAGTCCATGGGCAAACATCCAGATTAGCATCTCATTATGCCCTGATTTGCATGCAGTTTGCACCAGCTAACTGTTTAGCCTTGAGCTAAACCCGCGCAAACGTGTTAGCGCTGCGCAAACAGCTTGGGGAATATTATACAGTTCTGAAACCATTCCACATGTGCTGCTGCCTGTAGCCAGTACTGGGACAACACATACAGCAGGCACAGATGGTGGTGGTGTGGTGCCAAATGTCACATTGTAGGTCATGCTACAGTGCACAGCAGAAACTACAGTAGCAAGGGGCCAGTAGTGTGTGGACACAGCAATGCCTATGGTGTGTAGGGCAGTGATGATGACTGCACTATACACAGTGAGAGGCCCAACCTGCAGGTGTTTACTGACAGTGGACAAATTACTGTTACGCTGTTGTGTGACCCACAGATGCTGCACCTGTGGCATGGGATGCTAACAGTGACATGTACATTTTCTGGCTTTGTGTGCTATGGCAGTTGTACAGCTGTGTGGTATGTGGCCGGGGGGGCATATATTATCCGAAAGGCACACTGGTGTTGGGGTATTCCCAGTACTGGCCCATGTGCACTGCATGATGTGTCCCAGCCTTGTGGCCACACCTGGTCTGTAGCACAGCCTCGCCACCCATACATGCTCCCCTCAACATCTTCCATGCCCACAGTGCTGTGTGTGCTGGCATCTGTTGGTGTCCCACAGAGTGTGGTCCGCAGGTGTGTGCTGTATGGCCACACTGCCATGCTGTCCACTGGTGGCAGGGTCACCACTTACTGCCTGGCATGGCTGGGACTGGTGGCAGATGATGGCATCATTGTGATGCCATCAATTATCAGCATGCTTCCTCTATGTTTGGCTTTATCTATGTGTCATATTTATTTGTTAGGGTAGTGCAAAACCCACGCTAAACCCACGCAAACACCACGCAAAGCCATAGTGTCATGCAAAGCTGATTGCCCAGGGTTAAGACAAGCTTTTCCTGGGCGGTAATGTGCACTGCGCTAAGTGTCACACTAAGTCATGCAAAACCACTTAGCGTGGCGCTAGTCACTGAATATAGCATTGTGGCTGTATTCATGTCAGTTTGCACCTTGCATACATTATAATTTTGCCCGGCGCTAATGCAGTTTGCCCGCGTTATTTGGGCTTTTGAATATAGCAGACCCACGCTACTCCCACGCTAAACCTGTGCAAACGGTTTTTGCCCAGAGCAAAGTTTTGAATATCTGGCCCTAAGACTCCAAATTGATCAGAATGTCTATATTATTTTTTGTTTCTCTGTGTTTTTAGTGACTGTTTGTACAACAATTTGTTTCTCTAATATGTTTGTCTTACTTAGTATTCTTTTGTTGACCAGTATGTTTCTTGCCTAGGGTTTAGTATACCAACATTAAGGGTTTTACAATTTATAAGTTACCGGTTTATTTCTTTCTATTATTGACTTTACTAAACTGATTCTTGTATTCAATTTTTAACCTTGGACACACTACGGTATTGTATTGTTATGCATACACTAGCTAAACTGGATACCCTGCTAAACTCCTTCTGCCATTTTGCCACCTCCTCCCCTTCCCTCACTCACCACTGTACCCTCTACTCTGCTCTCTCCCTCGTGCCCCTTCCCACAAGGCTCCTGATGCATAGCCTCACCTTCAATGGGAAATTCTGATTTGGAACTCTTTCTTCCTACCTCAACTCATGTCTCTCTCCAGTTACCAACTTGGAGTACTCCCTTTGATCACAGGATGCCCATACTTTCTCCCTTCCTCTCCCTTGCACTTGCTTAGGCCAAGCAGCCTTCTCCTACTGCCTCCTTCATCTCTGGAAAAAACTCCCCTGGGCCACCTGCCATGCCACCTTCTCTGCCCTCAAGTCCCTGTTTCAGGCCACTCTCTCAACTCCTTGCACCTGTCCCTCTTCTCCCTCCATCTCTCCACCCTCCCCTCCTAACCCTTCCCCTGCATCACCCTATTGTCCAGCACACTTACCTACTTAAAGGGCCACTAAATTAAATTAAATTAACGTCTTTCTCAGTATTCACTCTGTAGCTAACATGTAAATAGTGTATTATTCCTGTACAAAGTTTGTTGCTGTCATTATTTCCTGAATTTTACCATGTATTTACTGTCTTACTTTGATCATATTTTATTGCTGCTTTATACACATGTATTTACTCTTTTATTACATCACTGTCCTGGTTCTAATGTACCTTTGATGGATTCCTAGTGTGTCCCGAAATCTTGCTTATGTGTATTCTCCTGGGCCGCACCTGGAAACGAGCCTCGGCTCAGTGTGCCTTTCCCAGTTAACGACTTTTAAATAAATAAAAATAAATTATTGATGAAATTTCAGTAACCTATTAATTACAAAAGACAAAAAAAAAAAGCTAGAAAGAAATAAGTGCCTTAGATGGGATTTGAAGTCAGGTGACACAGAATACTGTTCCAGTTGCACTACCAGCTTCTTTGCCGTGCTTCTCTCTTTTTCAATTCTATATCAAGTGAACTGGTTAACTGTAGAACAGTTTTTAACTTTACAAGGAAACTTATTCTTTTTTTTGAAAGATAAACAGGAATGCACATGTAACTAATAGTTTCAAAAATGTTATTTCAATATTGTATGTTTGTATGTTTTTCTTTTATCTGTAATTGAAGTGTATGTCAATGTTGATGTTTTCTATGTATTTTTTGCTAACACTTGTCGCCTGTGAAAATGGGCATTTTGTTTGTCAGACCTACGAGAATAAAATAAATAAATAAATAAAAACAAAAGCTGCAACACCAAGGCAACTGGAAACCAGGGACTCCCAGAAGCACCCTACTCTGTAACGCACAGCCTGCTGTTCCATAGATAATTACATTTTGATACACTTCTGGAAGTCCCAGGTTTCCATTTGCCTTTGTGGTGCAACCAGATTCAGTTTCTGAATGTACCAATTTGTGGTAGCACAATCGGAATGGTATTCCAGGTGGCCTGCTGTTCAAATCCCAGCTAGGGTGCTTATTTCTTTCTCTCTTTTGTTTGTTTGGTTCCATATATCTGTACACCACAGTCTTGTGTATGAAAATGTAATTATCTGTGCAGCACATGTTTGTACATTAGAAGGAAAAGTAACTGGAATAGATACCACACTGGGCACACTTCTGCAGTTGCTTAAAGCAGCATTGCAATAAAAAAAAGTAATTCCAAAAAGCTAATTTTCTGCTATGGTTTTGCACAATACTGGCAGAAATGTTGATTTGGGTTTTCTGGATGCCTCCTGTGCTGCGTACTGTACATTTGTATTTTTTCTGGACTCTTACTGTCCTCCTGTCCTCTATATTACTTCTATGCAAAAATGAGGTGGCCATCTTTTTTTCTTGAGAAATTCTTAAATGATAATGAAAACTGAAAATTTTACCACCAAAATAAACTGGAAGACATCTGGTATCAATTAGGAAGAAAAAAGGTGGTGTCAAATTTTAACCCATTTTCATTGCACTGCTGCTTTAAGCATTTTATTCCAAAACAAGGGAGCACAGCAAACAAAAACACATCACAGGTGCTGTGGGAGGTGTGCATTGACATCCCTATGTTATGTGCACATGCTGTTTGATGAGTGCCTGGGTAACTGCCAAGGAGCACTGTGCTTTTATTCACAAAATCCTTAAAGAGATAGTCGCAGTTCCAGGAACATAAGATAGTGAAGCAGTGTGTTTTAAAGGGCCACTAAAGAAAAGTTTCCATCCTGCATTCATTTGTACACTGTACCAAAGCAGCATAAAAACTTTAACTAGAGCTGGTGTTTACTGACCACATAGGTGCTCCATGTAGGCACTTGTGATATTTTGCAAATGATATTTTGTAGTAAGACTGCGTGAAAGGTGGTTACACATTAGCTTATGCCTATTACTGATAGATATTTACCATCATTCAAATTTTTAGCAAGCTAGCCCAAAGTATGCTTACACCAGTCCAGTAAGACACCAAATGTCACTTTAACACACTTGTACTGCACAGTTGAAAAAATGTTTCTGTAGTCAAAAGCAGAATGGCATAGCCAAGGGTGATAAATACTGCCTGTCATACTGGTGCTTAAAAGCAAACAATCCTTGCTATACAGCACCTATGCCCATTGTTTGCTTATGATAAACTAAACTTTAAGAGGCTTAACAAAAGTTTGAAGTGATACACCAGTATGATAGAATCACATGAAACAGAAAGATAAAATTAAATTATCAACAAGTGCAAAGTCATTTCAGAAAACAAATCCTTTAGTGCATAATGTTTCAAATACCCCGATACTGGAACAGGGGTTTAAAATGACATTCATAATCTCATTTATGATTCAGAAATATGCCCACACTAAAAGCTGTGGTTTGTAAGGCAGTAGTTATTTCCATGCAGTCTTTGAGGCCTGGTGGGATGCAAGATCTTAAAATTTGTTCCCATAGACGCCATATGGTGTCAGAACATCCATTGTTGGATCCGATCCAAAATGGCCACCGGGAACAAATGAGTTAACTTAAAAGTCCAAAAGACTTCCCTCTTAGCTAGAAGGTAATCAATATCACCCCCACCCCTCAGCCCAAGGGTGACCTTTTCCAGTTCCTCAAATGACCATTCATGCCTTGAGCCAGACTGGGATTGCATGACATGAACTGCCAATGCAGATTCCTCACTTTGATGAGTGCTGGCTCTCATATGATCCTTTACCCTTTCTTTCAGCTTCCTTTTAGTGTAATCAATGGAGTACCTCTTGCAAATGCAGGTTGCTAAGTACACTACAATGGGTGGTGTCACAGTTTATAAACTTCCTGATGTCCAGACTTTCACCACTGACTGGATGCTGAAACTTGCTGGTCACTCTAAGTACATTGCAATATTTGCAGTGCCCACATCTATGGGTGCCCGGTGGTAACACGGGCAACCATGTGGTCCGATGCAGTGTTGGATAAAGGCTGTGGGTGACAAAGTCACCTACAGCTTTTGGACACCTGTATACCATGTCAGGCAGTTTGGACAAATGTCCTTGCAATTTTTGTTCATTTTGTAGGATATCCCAATTTGCATAGTATGCCTTCCAAATGAATAGCCCTAATGCTATATGTGGTGACAAAATTAAGTCTACAACCATGGCTGCCAGAGTCAGGTCTGGTTTTGCTACAAGAAGGGATCCCTGTCAGTGTTTTTAGCCCTTTCATATTCTCTTTCAATGTCAGCACCAGCGTAACCTCTTTCTGAAAACCTCTCCAGCAATTTGTTCTATGATGCCAGTTCAACAACGCTTTTGTTGACCAGCATCACAGCGTCGGTAATTATGTCGACCGCAAGTTGCGGTTGACATAATTCCCAAATATCTCCTAGTCCTTGTTTCTATGGGGGGCTTCACCCCCAAACCCCCCATGCAGGGGGCTCTGCCCTGGGCAACCCCTGTATTATTTGTAATCAACTCAGAGTCTAAGTTGATTCGGGGAGGGGGGGCAGAGGACTGGGGAACAGTGTGCCCCTGTCTCAGACACACCAACACAGCGACTTGTTGACAAGCTGTCGATTTCATCGACAATGATGTAGGTCGCCGTGTTGGTGTCAGTGTCCAGGGGGGTATACCGGCTCGGCGTATGCACGTAACATCAGTGCTGCAATTACGTTGTACCCAAAGGAATTGACTTGCGTGTATGTTTCTAACTGTGTGGCGTGGTTGACAAGAGTTGGCAAAAAGAACAGTGTTCCTGCCTGTTGGGATTGGTACTTTCTAGATATGCCACAAACTCCTTTAGTTGCAACAAATCACCATTCCACACCATGAGATTGTCATCAATAAAGTGCCTCCAAAACACTATATTGTGAAGAAAAGGATTCACCAAATCATTATATACAATGTTATTGCCCTACAGGCCTAAACAGAGATTTGCAAAATTGGAGACAAAAGTTGTCATCATGGCTATACTATTAATCTGCAAGAAAAATTCTCTTTGGAATATAAATGTGTTACATTCCAAGACAAACCATGCGTGCTATAGTATATAAGAAAGCTAATGGGTGGATTGGTTACAGTCCTAAGATGGAGGCAATGTTCCAGTGCTGCTAGAATCCTCTCATGGAGATGTTTGTATAAAGAGATTCCACATTGAGGGTTACAAGGTAAAATGATCCCTCCATGTGGATATCCTTTAAGACTGCCAGCATCCATTGAATCCCTGATGTGGGTATACTTTTATATGACTGAAACTTGGTTGCCCGACACCTGTAATCTCAATGCCACAATCCCAACACTGAAAATTCCAACAGTGGGATTTTGCCCAGAGCGGAGTTTGTTATAATAATTGGGGAAGGGGGTGCATGGGATGAAAAATGAAAAACAAAATCAGTCGCAGGCAAAATCCCACTGTCAGGATTTTCAATGTTGGGATCGTGGCTTCGGGATTATGGGTGTGAGGCGAAAACCAGTCAGTCTTACATAGTATACCCCTGATGTGGAATCTCAAACTGCCAACAAATGGCTTAATGTAAAAACCCACAGACTGTGATAGGGGTTCAGTAAGTGAGTTGATGCTCGATATTATTGATCTGCCAGGCGGTGAAACCAGATTTTAGTGGATGTTAGGCAATAGATAAACGGTGATTCCCCTGGGGTGCTCAGTAGTTAAAAAAATAGCTGTGTCATTATTTATGATACCATTATCCATTTATGATACAATTACCCACAGCAGTATTCAAGAATTGATCGATGTGTTTTTTAAAACTGCAAAGCGGGATCATAACTAAGTGGTTTGCATCATTTTGTGTTTGCAAGCTGCTTTCTAACTTTTCCTACATAACTTGCAGTATCCTGGACCACCACATTTTCCTCCTTATCAGCTTGCTTAATAGTAATCCTAAGATCCACAAAAGTCCGGTTTCACCACCTGGAAGACCAATAATATCAGGCATCAACTCACTTACTTAACCCTCATGTTTGTGGGTTTTTACATGAAGCCATTTTTTGCTAGTTTGAGATCCCACATCATGGATTCAATGGAAGCGCTGGCAGTCTTAAGGAATATCCAGAAAGGAGGATCATTTGACCTTATAGCCATGATTCTGAAAGCCATGGTGGTAAACTTAATTTTGTCACCATATATACTGTAGCATTAGGGCTAATCAGTTGGAAGGCATACTACGTAAACATTAGGATATCCTGCAAACTGAATAAACATTACAGGGACATGTGTCCCAATCACTCCGCATGGTCTACAGATGTCCAAAAAATGTAGGTGACTTTGTCACCCACAGCCTTCAACCAACACTGCATCAGACCACATAGTTACCCGTGTTACCACTGGACACCCATAGATGTGGGCACTGCAAATATTGCAATGTACTTAGAGTGACCAGCAAGTTTCAACATCCAGTTAGTGGTGAAAGTCTGGACATCAGGAAGTTTATAAACTGTGACACCACCCATTGTAGTGTACTTAGCAACCTGTATTTGCAAGATGTACTCCATTGATTACACTAAAAGGAAGCTGAAGGAAAGGGTAGAGGATCATATGAGAGCCAGCACTCATCAAAGTGAGGAATCAGCATTGGCAGATCATGTCATGCAATCCCAGTCTGGCTCAAGTCATGAATGGTGATGCACAGGGGTGGAAATGATCACCCTGGGGCTGGGAGGGGTGCTATTGATTCCCTTCTAGCTAAAATGAAGCCTTTTTGATTTTTAAATTAAGATCCTACGTCCCCTGGCCGGCCTGCTGGTGCAGCGGTTGGATTTCCGCTTGCGACGCCAGTGACCCGGGATCAGGAGCAGATCCGGGTCACTGGAGGGCCGGCCGGGGGGGGGAAGGATTGAGCATCCTACGGACAGCTCGCCTTCTCCTGGGGGAGGGTGGGGAAGTGTCCGGCGCATGACGGACCCCTAGCAGAGGCCAGGGGTCCCACAACACCGGCTCTCGCACTCAATGGAGGCAGGGCAGATGCTGGACATCATTGCACGTCCCTGCCTCAGAGGAAAACTAAAGAAAATGGAGGGGAGAGCCTCTCTCTACATGAAGCCCTCCCCGGAGCTTCAATTAGCCACTGCTGCTGCACTCCCAACCAGATATCAGGTCCACGGCGCCGGAATTAGGGAAACCGGCACCGTGGCACTACCCTCCAAGGGGGCAAGCTGGGGGTAACCGGGAGTTGCAGCATTTGGCGGTTGGTGGACGTCTCGGGGGCCATGACCAGGGCAGAGACAGGATGGAGGCCTCCCAGGAAAAATGATAAATAAAAAAAAAAAAAAAAAGATCCTACATCCCACCAAGCCTCAATGACCGCATGGAAATAACTGCAGCCTTATAAACCACAGCTTTCAATGTGGGTATGTTTCTGAGTCATGAATGAGGCTATGAATGTCAGTCTAAGCTGGTCCAGTGGCAAAGGGGTCTGAGGCACCAAGTATGCCTTACCTCATCCCATGCTGACGGCTCAGGTTTGGAAATGGACTGGGGTCCTTGAGGGTCGGTAGGGGAGGGAGCGGATTAAGCATCTGAGGAACTGCTGTCCTCTCTTGGGGAAGGGAGGCTTGTTGTCCCGGCCTCGGCTGCCCCCAGGTTGAGGCTTGAGGGTAGAGCAGGTCAGGGAGGCACAGTATGGGAGGGAACTGTGGGGAATGTAGGATGGGTATGCCTCTATGTACAAGTCCTATTCGCCACTGGAGGGGTGGGACAGAAAAAGCAGGAAATGGATGTCAGGGGGCTTCACGAAGCCTGATTCAGCCATCTCTGTGCCTGCACTGCTGCTCGGTGAGTGACCTGGTCTGCCTTGGACTTGATGTAGTGTGGGGGGATGGCCCTCTATCCTCGGTCCTGCCATGAGAAAGGAACTTCAGTGGAAACTTGAGACTAGGCACTTGCTTGGAGAGGCAGAGAGATGGTATGGGGAGGCTGGGGACTGGGCTGATGCAGCTGCCCTCTGGACGTAGAAGGATAATCACCTATGTAAAAAAAAAAAAAACTGAACGTCAGTTTAAACCCGAGTTCTAGTATTGTGATATTTGAAACGTTATGAGCTAAAGGATTTGTTTTCTGAACTGACCTTGCACTTGTTAGTAATTGTTTTTTATCTTTCTGTTTTATGGGATTCTGTGATACTGGTGCATGACTTCAATCTTAAGGATGCTTGAATAATTTTCTTAAGACTCTCACAAGTTTAATTTATCATAAAGAAACAATGGGCTCAGATGTACTTCTACACTGTGCCATATAGCAATGAATGTTTGTTTTCCAGCACCAATATGACAGGCAGTGTTTATTGCTTTTGGTCACTTTTTGCACTTGACCAATCACTTAAATTTTGGGAATGCCATTCAGCTTTTGACTTCATGAAGGCTTTACTGCCGAAGCGCTGGGGTAAAGGGCATTTGCTTTGGCTAAACAAAGCTGCATTTTGCATTGAGCAATGCTGTCAGGTGCTTCATTTTACTGCTCAAGTGTTGGGTTTTTGGAACTTTAGCTTTTGACAACAGAAGCATTTTTTCAAATGTGCAGTACAATTGTGTTAAACTAACTTTTGTTGGCTTACTGAGCTGGTGTAAGCATGCTTTGGGCTAGCTCGCTAAACGTTTGAATGGTGATAAATATCCATCAGTAATAGCCATAAACTAATGTGTCGCCATCTTTCTTGCAGTCTTACTACAAAATATCATTTTGTTGCTGATTTAAATAAGTGGCTATAGGGAGCACTTTCGTGGCCAGTATATAACTCTAGTCAAAGCTTTTACGCTGCTCTAGCCCAGTGTGCAAATGAATGCAGGATGGAGACTTTTCATCTGCGGCCCTTCAAAACACACTGCTTCACTATCTTATGTTCCTGGAACTGCAACTATCTCTTTAAGGGTTTTGTGAATAAAAACACAGTGCCCCTTGGCAGTTCCCTAGTTGCTTGTCAAAGCGCATGTGTGCAAAATGTCAGGACATCAGTGCACACCTCCCACAGCACCTGTGATGTGTTTTTGTTTCCTGTGCACTCTTGTTTTGGAATAAAATGTTGTTTTTCGGCCATTTTGGTTCAAGTTAAGCAATGGATTGTTTCAACGCCATGTGGTGCTACCGGTAAGGCAACTGCAGAAGTGTGTCCAGTGTGGTATCTCTGCATACAGTGAGTAGCACCAGTTTTGTTTGCCTCACAGTTGCATTTTCTTTCTGGCTGCACCACCTACACTCTAGTAATGGCCATTTCAGTTGCCTTGCTGTACATTAGCAAGAGTTGGGTGCTTCTGGGAGTCACAGATTTCCAGTTGCTTCTGTGGCACAGCTGGTAACACAACTGGTGTGGTATTTTGGGCAGCCTAGGTTCAAATCCTAGCTAAGGCAATAGTTTTTTTCTCTCTTCTGTTTTTTGGGTTTCATATACGCATACCACAGCCTCGTGTATGAAAATGTAATCATCTCTACAGCACAGGGCTGTGCATTAAAGAGAGAAGGGTGCTTTTGGGAGTCACAGATTTCCAGTTGCATTGGTGGTCCAGCTTTTAGCAGAATCAGAACGGTATTCCAGGTGGCCTGGGTTCAAATTCCAGCTAAAGAACTTATTTCATTCTGTTTTCTGTTTGTTTAGGTTCCATATGTGTGTACATTGTACCCTTGTGCATGAAAATGTAATTATCTATGCAGCACCAGGTTGTACATTAGAGAATAGGGTGCTTCTGGGAATCACAGATTTCCAGTTTCCTTGGTGGGACAGCTGGTAGCATGACCAGAACCAAAACCTTGTACTCCCAGAAGCACCCTACTCTCTCTCTCTGTATTCCACAACTTGGTGCTGCACAGATAATTACATTATAATATGTTCTAGGAGTCTTAGATTTCTAGTTGCCTTTGGGGTGCAGCTGGTAGTAAAACTGGAATGATGTTCCAGGTGGCCTGGGTTCAATTCCCAGCTAAAGCACTTATTTGTTTCTCTCTACTGTTTGTTTGAGTTCCATGTATGTGCACACCTCTTCCTTGTGTATGATGTAATTATTAGTGCAGCACCAGGTTGGACATTAGAGAGAGAGCTGGGTGCTTCTGGGAGTCCAGGGTTTCTAATTGTCCTGGTGGTGCAGCTAGTAGTGCAACCAGAGTGGCATTCCTGGTGGCCTGGGTTCAAATCTCACCTAAGGCACTTTTTTTCTATTCTACTTGTTTGGATTCCATATATGTACACACAGCCCCCTTGTGTATGAAAAAGTAATTGTCTGTGCAGCACCAGGTTACACACTAGAGAGAGAGTAGGGTGTTTCTGGGAGTTTCAGGTTTTCATCTCCCTTAGTTGCACAGCTGATAGCACAGCTGGAATGGTATTGCTGGCAGCATGGGTTCAAATCCCAGCAAAAGGCACCTATTTCTTTCTCTCTTCTGTTTGTTTGGGTTCCATATATGTGTGCACCACACCCGTGTGTATAAAAATGCTTTGGGGAGTTCCCAGGTTTCCAGCTGCCTTGGTGGTGCAGCTGGTAGTGCAACCAGAACTGAAACTTGGTACTCCCAGAAGCACACTACTCCCTCTCTAATGCACAGCCTGGTGCTGCACATTTTAATTACCTTTTCACACACTTCTGAGAATCCTAGGTTACCAGTTGTCTTGGTGGTGCAGCTGGTAGCACAACTGGAATGGTATTCCATTTGGCCTGGGTTCATTTTCCAGATAAGGTACTTATTTGTTTCTCTGTTCTATTTGAGTTCCATATATGGACATCTGCCATGTAGAGTGCAGAAACACAGGCGTGGCATCAGTGGGTGCGGCACAAACAGCGGCTGCTGAATGGGCAAAGGCATAGGAATGCCAAACGACAGCACAAGAGTGAGTTGCGTTGCTGGCCTGCAAGGGCAAAGCCCCATGCTGCAACAGACCACACAGTGACCCAGACAGGCCCCAGAAGATGAGTGAGCACCAGATGCAGGCCATATGGATGGCCACACACCATAAGACAGATACCCCGCAGGGAGTGCACCGGACAATGCCAAAGAGGTACACTGTGACAGTCTGCACAACCGGTGCAGCATCCCCAAAGAATGGAACAAACTCATCCCTGACCCAATCAGCAAGCGCAGATGCCCACAGACTAGACAGGCAGACAATGCCGAACAACCAGCCCAAGTGCTGCCCACACACCTGAACCCCAAGCCCTGGACCTGTACACCACCACCACCATCACAGCAGCATGCTATTGGATCCACAGGTACTCACTCTAGCAAGACAGGGGTCCACAGCAATCCACCCTGAGACATCTATGGGACAAGGGGCAGGGGCCGGGCAACAGACCAATGAATAAAGGGAGGAAGATAGGAAGGGGCGGATGCATGGCAGCACTGGGTGGGGATGCACACCACCCATAAAGAGGGAGATGACCACAGTAGACACAGAACTGCCCCCCCACACACAGGATATCAGTCAGTATGTGCAAAGCCAGCAAGGCAAACCACTAGCTGTGCATAACGGCTATGTATACCGCAGGGACAAGGCAGGTCCCGAAAAGGTGTACTGGAGGTGCACAGAGGCCCACAGGTACAACTGCCTCACCCACCTATACACAGTGGATGACACTACAGTGGCCACCATCCAGGAACACAACCATGCTCTGGACACAGCAGATGCTGGCATGTGGCGTGTACTCAGGACGCTGTAGGACAGGGCTCAGACGACCATGGACAGCACATTACAGGTCATGGTGGCAAGCACCTTGGGGATACCAGCAGCCATTGTGGGAAGATTGCCAGGGTGTGACTACTGTGCCAAACCATACAGCATGTGCGGCATGTGGCATGGGGGTGGCCCATGACACAAACATCGGTAATCAACCTCGCGATGCTGGAGAACTTCACCATAATGGGCGACGGGGCACAGTTCCAGCTGTTCGACAGTGGCCAAGAGTGGGCCTGTCTGGTCATTCATGCCACTGACCAGGGTCTGCAGCAGCTGGTGGACTGTCCTGACTGATTCATAGAAGGCACATTCCAAGCCTGCCCATCCCTCTTCAACCAGCTGTACACTGTACATGCTGTCCAGTCAGGTGCAGTCCTGCCAGTTGTGTTTGCCCTCACCTGTACCAGGAGGGCACATAGACAGTGTCGGCAGATAAGGGCCTATGGCCCACCCAGTCTGCCCATTTGAGCTTGTAAGTTCAGTTTGTTTTCCTAGAAGTCTGTTGCCCCTTACCCCTGACCTCCAGAATTCCTTTATGTCTATCCCATGCATTCTTAAATCCCATGATTGTTTCAGCCCCCACCACTTCCTCTGGCAGGGTGTTCCACTTGTCCACTACCCGTTCTGTGAAGAAATTCTTTCTCATGTTTCCTCTGAATCGTCCTCCCTCCAACTTCATCCCATGCCCTCTAGTCCTGGAACATCCTTTTCGCTTAAAAATAGTGTTTTCCTGCACCCTGTTCCTCCCTGTAAGATACTTGTATGTCTCTATCATATCCCTCTCCCTCCTCTCCTCCAGGAGTACATGTTCAGTTCCTTCAACCTGTCTTCATAGGACTTGTGATGCAATCCATGCACTATGTTTGTTGCCCTCCTCTGAACCTTCTCTACCCTGTCTATGTCCTTACGTGGTATGGTCTCCAGAACTGTACACTGTACTCCAGGTGGGGCCTCACTAGTGTCTTGTATAGCGGAATTATGACCTCCTTTTCCTGCTGGTGATGCCTGCCTATACATCCAGCATCCTATTTGCTTTACCTGCTGCCTTGTCACACTGTTTCCCTACCTCCAGGGTCATCCAGAGATGACAACACAAAGATCCCTTTCCTGCTTGGTGCATGCTATATCCTCACCCCCAACTGATATATTGTGCCAGGGTTTTTGCCCCATATGCATTATCTTGCACTTCTTTGCATTGAATTTCAACTTCCAAACTGACCATTCTTCAAGTTTTTGCAGGTGGCTTCTCATTCTGTCTACACCTTCTGGTGTGTCTACTCTGTTACAGAGCTTTGTGTCATCAGCGAACAGTGAAATTCTGCCTTCTAGGTCCTGCGCAATGTCACTGATGAAGATGTTGAATAGGACCGGTCCCAGCACTGATCCCTGTGGTACCCCACTGGTCACTCTTCCCTCTGTGGAGTGACAGCATTTACCACCACCCTCTGTGTCCTGCCACCCAGCCAGTTACCTCCCACCACACTACTGTCCTGCCCACACCCATATTCCCCAGTTTGTGTAATAGTCTTCTATGTGGCACAGTGTCAAAGGCCTTGCTGAAGTCCAGATAGGCCATGTCCACTGCCCTCCCCTGACCCACCTCCCTAGTCACCCAGTCAAAATATTCAACGAGGTTGGTCTGACATGACCTCCCCGGGAAACCATGCTGCCTTGGGTCCTGTAGTCCATTGACAACCAGATGTTCCACCAATTCTCCTTCAGTAGTGCTTCCATGATCTTCCCCACTACCGAGGTGAGGCTGACTGGTCTGTAGTTCCTCTTCCTCTTTGTTCCCACTTTTGTATAAGGGGACTACATCTGCTGTCCTCCAGTCTTTGGGTACCTCCCCTGTTTCCAGTGATCAGCTAAACAGGATAGCCAGAGGTTCAGCCACCACCTCTCTTAGTTCTTTAAGGACCCTGGGGTGCACCCCATCTGGCCCCATTGCTTTATCAACTCATTACTTCCAGTTCCTTCAGGACCCTTTCTCGTGTAAAGGGACTTGTGTCCATTTCTGCACCATTCTCATGCCTTGTATCCTTCAGACCCATTACCCTCCTCTTCCTCAGTAAAGACTGAGCAGAAATACCTGTTCAATATGTCAGCTTTACTGTTGTCATCCTCACGCTGCCCCATCCTCCCCTTCAATCTCACTATCCCTCCCTTTGTCTTTCTTTTTCACTTATGTACCTGTAAAAGGTTGTGTCCCCTCTACCCACTGATTTTGCAATGTGCTTTTCTGTCTGAGCTTTGGCTTCCCTTACTGACCTCCCTGCCTCCCTTTGCTTCTCCTGGTACTTCTCCCTATCCCCTTCTGCCTGTGTATTTTTGTATTGCGTGAATGCAGTCTTTTTGGCTTTCACTTTCTTTGCTACCTCTTTGGAAAACCATAATGGTCTCCTCTTCCTTTTCCTCTTGCCAACCTGCTTAATGCATAATTCTGTTGTTGTTGTAATCCCATTTTAAATACTGCCCACTGTTCCTCAACCCTGATTCCTGTCCCATTCCCCTTAATGCCTCTTTCAGGTATCTCCCCATTTTCCCAAAGTCTGCACCCCTAAAATCCAGGATACGTGTTTTTGTGTGGTTTGGTTCTGCTCTTTCTGTGATTTCAAACCACAGTGACGGGTGGTCACTGTTTCCCAGGTGCTCCCCCACTGTTACCCCCATCACACTGTCCCTGTTTGTGAGCACAAGGTCCAGTATTGCCTTCTGCCGAGTTGGTTCCATGACCAGTTGCTTGAGGAAGGCACCCTGAAGGAAGTCCAGGATAAATCTGCTCCTAGTTGATGCTGCTGCTGGGATGCTCCAGTCCATGTCTGGAATATTGAAGTCTCCAACCACTACTACCTCACCCTTGTCTGTCATCCTTTGGATGGCTAGCATCAGCTCCCTATCTGTTTCTTCCTCCTGGGCTGGTGGTCTATAGACCACACCTGTGCGGATGGCTGGCCCCATTTTCCTTTCCAGCTTAACCCACAGTATCTCTCCCCCATTTTGTTCCTCCTGGATCTCTGTGGCCCTTGTGTCATTTTTCACATACAGTGCCATTCCTCCTCCCTTCCAGCCTGCTATGTCTTTTCTGAATATGTTGTAGCCAGGTATGGCCATCTCCCAGTCATGGTTATCATTACACCAGGTTTCAGTGATGGCCACAATGTCCAGGTCTGACTGCACCATGACAGCCTCCAGATCTTCCATCTTGTTGCTAAGGCTCCTAGGCACAGACCTATGTATGGCTGCTGGGCCAATTGCACATCCACAGCCCTGCTCTAGCACCCACCTCTGTCCTGCTGGACTTTGAGTGTGCCAGCTGGCATGCTGTGTCCACCGTGTTTCCAGACACCAACCTCCAGGGCTGCTTTTTCCACTTTTCACAGGCCATCTGGTGCACGATCCGGCAGTGCCCAGATATCTTGCAGAGGTATAACACTGACCCTGATTTTTCCCTGCATCTCTGGATGCTGATGGCTCTGGCATTTGTCCCGCAATCTGATGTGCCTGCAGTGTTCCAGGAGCTGCTGGAATGAGACTACGTGGCACAGAATGAGGAGGTGCTATAGTCAATCCTCGATTACTTTGAGGACACCTGGATCGGTCGCCCCACTGGCCGGTCCAGTCGCAGATGTACCACCTTCCTGATCGAACAGTGGAACTGCCATGGGGCGACTGTCCAGGGCCTGGCCAGAACAAATTATGCTGTGGAGGGGTGGCACAGGGCATTCAGCACCAGGATCAGGTTGTGCCACCACATCATCTGGCTTCTGCTAGACTACCTCTGTGAGGAGGAGTGGATGACCGTGGTCAGCTGTTGGTCTCCATGGCTGAGGCCTCCCAGGTCCAGTGCTGTTACTGGGACCTGAACGCTCACATTCCCACTGTGGTGGTGGAGTACACCACATAGAGTCACTATAATTACCTGCATGGCCTGGCACACAACTTCACCTTTCATGTGTGACTGGGTATGTGGTGACATGCTGCAATGCCACCTGGTGTTGTTGCTGCCTGATGTGCTCTGCCCAGCTGCCAACAGTCTGTCCGCCTGTTACAGGCCACCTGCCACCACATGGTTTGGGCACAGCAGGCTGATACTGAGCCCAGCAGTGGAGCAGCGCCACCCTGGTATGGGCGCCTGCTTATTCTTCACATGTCCATGAGTCGCTCATTTGACCTTCGCCCCCAGTGCAGCATGGGGAGCCCCCTTGCTGCCACCCCATGGGCAACTGGCAGTGCTTCTATGGCTATCCTCTGCTCCCCCTGTCATGGCTGGCTTGCTGCTGTCCTGAAAATCGCTGCTCAGTGGTCCCACCTTGTGGTCCTCTGCCCCTGCCCTGCCCTCCCCTCCATGGGACCCCGACCCCTGCAGCCGTTTAACGGCCTGTCGCCTTGCACAACACGCACACCACCATGGGCCATGTTGGACGTGTTCAGTGCCATTCACCCTCTTGTGCATCCCCATGCCTGCATGCCCTGTGGCACAGGCATGCCGTACAGCACGTCTCTTCGGCCTCTGTCTCCTGCTCGCACTTTTGCCCTTCTTGTGTGTTTGCCCTTCCCGCCTTCTTCCTTCTGCCATCAGTCTGTGGGGACGTGCTCTTAGAGAGTTGCTCACATCACATAAATCCCCATATATGTGCACATAGCACCCCTGTGTATGAAAATATGATTATCTTCACAGCTGGTAGCATAACCAGCATGGTACTCTGGACAGCCTTGGTTCCACTGCAGCTAAGGCACTTATTTCTTTCTCTCTTCTGTTTGTTTGGGTTCCATATACTGTATGTGGACACCACATCCCTCTGTTGGGCATGCTCAGTGCCATTCGCCCTCTTGTGCGTGCCCATGCCTGCATGCCCTGTGGCACAGGTGTGCTGTACAGCACGTCCCTTCAGCCTCTGTCCCCTGCCCACACTTTTGCCTTTCTTGCGTGTTTGCCTTCCCACCTTCTTCCTTCTGCCATCAGTCTGTGGGGACGTGCTCTTAGAGAGTTGCTCACATCTCATAAACACCCATATATGTGCATACAGCACCTCTGTGTTTGAAAATATGATTATCTTCACAGCTGGCAGCATAACCAGCATAGTACTCTGGACAGCCTGGGTTCCACTGCAGCTAAGACACTTATTTATTTCTCTCTTATGTTTGTTTGGGTTCCATTAATCTTACTGTCATTGTTTCAGTAATGCTTTGTTTGTGTAAACTCCTGGGTCATGCCTGAAAATACTCAATTGTAACCATTGTTTTCTCCTGCCTGCCATGTATCATTTTTGTCTAAGTATCTACTGTGTTAGAACTGTACTGTCTTTGTTTCAACTATGTTTTATTTCTGTAAATTCCTGGGTCATGCCTGAAAATAGTCATTGCTATGGCTAGCGCACCTAACCTGGTCAACAAAAACTAAATAAATAAATATATGTGCACACCACATCCCTCTGTATGAAAATGCTTCTGGGAGTCCAAGGTTTCCACTTGCCTTGGTGGTGCAGCTGCTAGTGCAAATGGAATGGTATCCCAGGTGGCCTAGGTTCAATTCCCAGCTAAGACACTTATTTGTTTCTCTCTACTATTTGTTTGAGCTCCATGTATGTGCACACCACTCCCTTGTGTATGATGTAATTCTCTGTTTTTTTTTTATCATGTAACTGTTTATACACCTGTTGCTGCGACTTACCAGCGGGGGCATCCAGCCACCGGCCCTGCCCGCCGGGAGAGTAGCAGGCTCACTCGCATGATGGGGGGGTCTGGTACAGTGGTCGCTGACTTACTGGGGGCTCCCCCATGCCCTGCCTAGCCGAGCTGGCCCCTGGACCCCCCCCCAGCGTGATTCCACGATAGTACTCCCAGCATCACAGGGTGCGGCCATCAAGCTGCTTCATTTGTGCCCAGCCATTGTTCCTCCAGTAGGTCCCAGGATGGAGCGTAGATGTGCAGTGATGTCCTGCACTAACTTGCAGATGTCTGCCACACTTCTCTTCTGCTAACACCTGTGTCTGCAGTGCCTCCGGGCATCCCCAGGGGCCGACGAAGCATGGTGTGCTTCCCCAACCACCCCAGGACTAGGAGAACTGTCGGTGGATGCTCGATCCTAGTCCTCCCCTGTTGACCCCCGATGACCCGGGCTCATTTCCGTACCCAGGTCGCTGGTGTGGTGCAAAGTGTGGCGTCCAGCGCCTCAACCCTCAGTGCCACCAGGCCAGCACATGATGTAATTATCTGTGCAGTACCAGGCTGCACATTAGAGAGAGTTGGGTGCTTCTGGAAGTCTGGGGTTTGCAATTGTCTTGGTGGTGCAGCTGGTAGTGCATCTAGAATGGCATTATGGGTGGCCTGGATTCAAATCCAGCTAAGGCACTTACTTGATTCTCTCTTCTGTTTGTTTGGATTCCATATATATGTACACAGCACCCTTGTGTATGAAAATGTAATTATCTATGCAGCTCCAGGTTACACACTAGAAAGAGAGTAGGGTGCTTCGACTGCCTTTGTGGCACAGCTGGTAGCACAACTGGAATTGTAATCCGGTCAGCATGGGATCAGATCCCAACTAAGGCACTTATTTCTTTCTTTCTCTCTTCTGTTTGTTTGGGTTCCATATAGCTTAGCTGCTAAAAACATTGCGTGTGTGCTTATTGTGTGGGAAAGTGGTGCGGGAGAATATATACCTTGAAAATTTTGTGAGCAGAACTTTTAGCTTTTGAGCCCTGTATATCCTATTACCAGGAAGCAGGAAGAGAGTGGAGGAGACTCACTACTGTGAGACCAAACTACTTTTAGCATTTTGCAGTGCTTTTATTTCATTTTTAAACCTTGACTGCTACTGTTTAGCCCCTAAACAACTGCTGGGCTTAAGAGAGTACAAAATAAAACTTTAAAATTCAACTTTTGTTGCGAGTACCACTGCGACCCCTCACAGCCACTTCCGGGTCATTTAGACCTTCATAACACAACCCTGCTGCGAATGGGCAGAGTTATAGCTGCTAAAAACATTGTGTGTGTGCTTACTGTGTGGGAAAGTGGTGTGGGAGAATATATACCTTGAAAAGTTTGTGAGCAGAACTTTTAGCTTTTGAGTCCTGTATATCCTATTACCAGGAAGCAGGAAGAGAGTGGGGAAGACTCACTACTGTGAGACCAAACTACTGTTAGCATTTTGCAGCGCTTTTATTTCATTTTTTAAACCTTGACTGCTACTGTTTAGCCCCTAAACAACTGCTGGGCTTAAGAAAGTACAAAATAAAACTTTAAAACACAACTTTTGTTGTGAGTACCCCTGTGACCCCTCACAGCCACTTCTGGGTCATTTAGACCTTCATAACACAGCTATGCTGCGAGCAGGTTGAGCGTGAGCAGGGCGAGCATTGCCGTGCGTGGAGATGCGCGCATCTGCATGTGTCTGCTTTGTCCACGGGGACCGTGGGACAAAGGAGAGAAATCTACAAAGTACCTGAAAAGTGAGTAAAAATAGGGGAATAGTAAAGTTTTATATATATCACTGACAAAAAATGGCTAAGACCAAAACAAAGAAAAAAGATCCATAAACCATGTTCAGACTGTAAAATGTTTACTGAAGAAGCAACATTGGAGGATTTTATATGTGATAAATGCCTATTGATTCAAACCTTATAGGCTGAAATTGAGCAGTTGTTACAGAGAGTAGAAGGAAATAAACAAATGGGGAAAACTGAAGTTCAGGAAGAAATAGGGGAACTGGAAGCATTTATAAACTCATTCATAGCTGATAATGATAAAACGGCAACAAAGGAGGAAGGCTTACAGCAAACCTTATTTGAAATGGAAAAAGATAATGTACATGTAAATTGGGTGCATACACATAATCTGAATACTAAATACAGTGGTAAAACACAAATATTGAATAGCTATCCAGAAACAAAGAACAGATAAACCTTACTAGAACCTGATGTGGAAGAACCCCAAAGGCTTTTACAAGATGTTCACAAAGATGTTAAAGGCCAGGTTGATATAAACCAGGACAAAATAGTATATGACAAGATTGGGAAATTAGATAAAACTAGTAGAGTTTCTGAAAATAGTAAAAAAACTGAACACTCAAACGCTGACTCTTTATCAGAAAACAATGACAAAAAGATAGGAGGAAATAAAGATATTTTGATTATAGGTGACTCCATTACTAGAGGCATTGATACATTGGTGTGCCATGGTAGGAAAATGCACACTACTGTAAGCTCATTACCAGGGGTGAAAATAGTGGATATAGGTAACCTCCTAAATGGACTAATGGAGGGACTTCAGACACCACTAGTTATACTCCATGTAGGTACAAATGATGTGGGAAGTGGCAATATAGAAAACATTGTGCAGGAGTACCAACATATAATAAATAAAATTAAAGAAAAGGAGGGGGATATTATTATATCGGGTCTGCTCCCAACTCATGGGAAGCATGTTTTTAAAAACCCCAAAACAGATCAGTTAAATATACGGTTACATGCTTTTTGCAAATACAATAACATAGGATTTATGGATAATTCAGTAACCTTTGGAAATCATATACTGTTTAAAAGTGATGGTTTACACTTAAATAAAGCTGGGACTCGCATATTGAGTAAGAAAATTAATGATATTATATCCTTCCATTTTAACTGGAAAAAGGGGGAAGGAAAATTCATAAGCTAGTACCTAAAACTGTAGATCTACAGGAAGGCTGGAAAGGAGTATTAATAAATGCACACAGTCTAGTTAATAAATTTGAGGAATTACAAAATTTACTGCAAAACAAAAATATACAAATTGCACTTATCACTGAAACCTGGTGGACAATAGAAGATCAGTGGGACAAAAATATAGAGGGTTACAATTTATTCTATTTATCAAGAGAAACAAAAAGAGGAGGGGGTATTGCGATTTATATGAGTCAATACAATGTGAAGAAATAAAGAGAGAAAAGGATGAACTGGAAATGTTATGGTTAAAACTTATACCAAATGGAGCAGCAAAAATTAAAATAGGACTGTTGTACAGATAACCTTCAACTACTGCAGAGAGAGATTTGGAAACATTAAATATTTATTAGGAACTTAGATCCAGCAGAAAGAATTATCTTAACCGGCGATTTTAATCTACCAGATATTGACTGGAATAAGCAAGAGGGCAAATACAAATGAAGTACACAGTACTTAGATGCAGTAAATCAGATAGGACTTGAGCAATTGGTAACAGCAAAAACCAGGGCACAAAATACTCTGGATCTGATCTTTACAAATCTGGGGTCAACATTAAACAATGTACAGACTTTCTCCCCATTAGGCAATAGTGACCATCAGATAGTTTTTTTCCAAGTAAGAGAAAAAGGCAAAGAAGTAAGGGAGGGTTAGACTACAGTCCTAAATTTTAACAATGCAGATTTTTACCATCATGAGGGAAGCTATGGCATCTTGGAAGTGGGAAAAGGAATTTGAAGGACTTTCTGTAGATGATATGTGGGAGCTATTTGTAAAGAGGCTGAGATCAACAATAGAAATAGGTATACCCAAATATATAAAATATGAACATACAAGGAGTGCTCCAAAATGGTTATCACCAAAAATAAAGAAATTAATAAAAAAAAGTATAAACTGTATAAAAATACTAAAAATCACAACAATATACAGGCTTTAAATAAATATAGAAATATGGTTAAAAAAGTCAAATGGGAAATTAAAAGGGCCAAAAAGGACTATGAATACAAACTTGCAACACAAGTCAAAGGAAACTATAAGGCTTTCTATTCATATATAAATAATAAACAAAAAAATAACACCTTTGGACCTTTTAAGAATGCACAAGGGGATATATTAAATAATAAAGAAGCCGAGAAACTCAAAACAAATACTTTTTGTTCAGTTTTAACCCAGTTACTTCAGATAAGGAAGAAAATAAATGTAACTCTATACCGACATATACAGATTATAGTAAAAGTGTACTTGATAAACTAAAACGCATAAATAGAAATAAATCACAAGGTCTCTGATGAAATTCATCCAAGGGTATTGTATGAACTGGCAGAACAATTAGCTTCACCACTAACTTACATTTTTCAAACTTCTATTGATTTGGGACATGTTCCACAAGGGTGGAAGGAGGCATAAGTGATACCTATATTCAAAAAGGGATCAAAAACTGATATACAGAATTACAGGCCAGTCAGCCTAACATCAGTTGTGGGAAAAATCATGGAGTCAATATTAAAAGATTGTATAATGGATTTTCTAGATACTAGAAAAATGCAGGATCCAGTACAACACGGATTTAGGAAAAATAGATCCTGCCAGACAAATGTGTTAGTGTTCTATGAGAAAGTGGAAAAGGCATTGGATGAGGGAAATGGTGTAGATGTTGTCTTTCTGGATTTTTCCAAAGCCTTCGATAAACTCCCTCATCAGGAATTAATAAACACACTTAAAGATTATAATTTTAACAATAATATAGTTAATTAGATTGATGCATGGCTGAAGGAGAGAAGACAGAGAGTGGTAATTAAGGGAGATACATCTGGCTGGGAGGTAGTGACTAGCGGAGTCCCCCAGGGATCAGTTTTGGGCCCCTGTCCCTTTAACATCTATATAACTCCATTAACTGTACAGAATGAAAATATTTGGGTAACGAAATTTGCAGATGACTGCAGAATTGGAACCATAGTAAATGATCAAAAGAATACAAATGATCTACAGGATGCATTAAATACTATACAAAAGTGGACAAAAGTAAACAAATTAGAATTAAATAGAAACAAGTGTACTGTTATGCATTTAGGAAAGAGAAATAACAACTCATCTTATAAGATAGACACCACTGAACTAAGAAAAACAATAGAGGAAAGAGACTTAGAGATTATAATTACTTCAGATCTAAAATTTAGTTCCCATTGTGATAAAATAGTGAAGAAAAATAATCAGATACTGAAATGCATATTGCCAGTAGAGATAGGCAAGTGATTATGCCCCTCTATAGTGCCCTGGTGAGACCCAACCTGGAGTATTGTGCTCAGTTATGGGCTCCATATAAAAAAGGGGATGTTCATAGCTTGGAGCATATTCAGAGAAGGGCTACTAGATCCATCAAAGGGTTAGGAGACATGTCATACTCTGAAAGGTTAAAGGAGCTAAACTTGTTTACTCTGCAGCATAGAAGAACTAGGGGAGATTATTTTGTGTTATTTAAGTGCTTACAAGATGATGCTCTATTAGCTGACCTAGGGTGACCCAAAAAAAATCAAAATATGAACCCAGGGGACATCAATTTCAATTAACAATTCAAAAATGGCATACTCTTCTGAGAAAGCATTGGTTTAGCCAGAGAGTGTTTCCTGGCTGGAACTCTTAACCGGCAGAAGTGGTAGCCAGTACTAATATGGATATTTTTAAATCTAGATTAGACAAGTATCTTCTTGGTAAATAAAAGACATGATAGATTAATGTTCAATACATAAAATAAAGGCAAGCTCTATGGACACAAGTCTAACTAGCTTGAAATTACCAATGAACCTATGAACCTATATGTGCACACAGCACTCCTGTGTATGAAAATGTAACTATCTGTACAGCTGGTAATACAGCCAAAGCAGTATTCTGGGTGGCCTGGGTTCGAATTCCAGTTAAGGTACTTATTTCTGTCTCTCTCCTGTTTGTTTTTCAGTGCTATATATGTGCACATCACATGACTGTGAATGAAGATGTAATAATCTGTGTAGCACCAGGCTGTGCATTACAGAGAGAGAGCAGGGTGCTTCTGGGAGTTAGTTTTTCAGCTGTCTTGTTGGCACAGCTGGTAGCATGTCCTGAATGATATTCTGGGCAGCATGTGTTCAAATCCCAGCAAAGGCTCTTATTTCTTTCTCTTCTGATTGTTTGGGCTCCTCTCAAGGTAGCCTAGGAATCTCCGCTTCCCTGAACAAGTTCCAGCCCCTGCAGACTCTCTCCCATTTAGCACAAGTTGCAGCTCCGAGCCTCCCAACTCAGTAGGCCTTGACTTCAGAACCACACTCTGCAAGCTAAGCCTCCATAGCAGCATCCATTCCACTTATGGCTTATGTCCTTGGGGTCTGATGAGCTGCCTGCATTGCTGAGGAAGGTCCCTACTCTGCCCTGAGATCCAGGCTGACATTGGTGTCCATTAGTACTCTTTAACTACCAACACTGTTTTTTCCTCCTTGGATGCAGCTGTGCCTCAGGACCTACGGAGAGCTCCTGTGGTAAGGGCTCTGACTGTTGTAGGGCTTCCCACCACAGCCTGGATTATAGGCAGTACTTGGGCAAATGTAGGAGCACAGTTCTAAACTTTTATTATAGTAATAGCTCCAAGGTCAATCATTCTAATGCTGAACCATTTTAGTACCCCTCCCAATGTATTTCAGATTGCAGGGGTATACAATGAATGGTTGCTAGCACACTAAGTGCGCGCTGTTCCACTCCTTTGAGCCCTAAGTACAATGCCCAGGTTATATCCCTCTACTTCTCTAATATTGCTGCCATATCCTGCTCTTCTGAAGAATGGCAAGGGACCATGAGGGATTCCTACATATGCTTCTGCCTTCAATATCCCCCTATTGGCCCCCCCCAATTATATGCGTATTGATATGTAAAGCATACTGGAGGTCTATGCTCTCCTGAATAGGGGGAGCTGCCCCATTGTCCCCACCATCCCCTTGCCTCTTCTCTGAGCATTTTTTGCATATCTTTATTTATCCAGGTTGTCTGTTTCTCCCTCTGTCCAAGAAGAGTAATTTAAGGGAAATTGTAGTTCTACAATAGTAATTAGTAGAAGACTACCATTTCCTCTAGTCATGACATTAGCCACTGGGTCCAGATGGCATCCAGCATTGTCTTTTGACCTCTGTTATATTACAATACTGCATTCCCTGCTTGGTCTAGCCATGGATTGGAAGCTGGTTCCAGAAGAATACATGCTTCATGGTCCAGTCTTGTTTTCTCTCCTCCCCCTGACTGGGCCTCATGGAGGTCTTGGCAGTCTAACCTGCTGAGCTACTTCCCTCTGCCAGAATCTACATGATACCCGAGGGAAATACCCCATTGTCTACTCTGGTCCCCCCAGTGGGTCCTGGTCTGTACCAGTGTGGATATGCCAGCTGCCAGCCCCATCGATGGGTTTCTTGTTATTTAATGTACAAGTATTATAGTTCTTTATATGTTTTTTTTTTTTATATTGATTGGGTTTAGTATGTGGCTTTTGTATTATCTTATACCATACAAGCTACAGAATGTTACTGTTTGCATTGTTTGGACTCAGAGGGGTATGCTAGGGTCCCACGGAGGCATACCACCTCTAACTTAGCTCTGTCTTTCCTTTATATTGATTCCTTGCACCTACTCACTAATGGCTGATGTTAGATGTATGGCATGGAATGTCCGCAGATTGAACTCATCTATTAATTGAAAAAAAGGTGCTACTACATATTTATAGGCTCATGCCCCAGATCACCATTCTTCAAAAAACAAAGCTCCAAAGTGGAGAAAAAAAAACATTGTGTTGCGACTGGGTGGGTTTCAAGGTGCATAGCTGTGCTATGACACTAAACAGGATGTCTCGCTTCTCCTCCATGAAATGCTCAGGTGGTTCCTAGAAAAACAGTGCAAAGACATAGAAATTAGATGGCTTCTTCTCTGCCTCTCCATACTGGAAGGCCCACTCTTTTGGGGGAATCTCTATGTCCCTAATCATGATGACACGCACTTCTTTTGTGATCTCTGCCAAGTCTTTGGAGACTTCACCCAGGGCACCATCCCAATCACATTAGGCAGTAACTTGAATCTGATCACTAGTTCCACAGCAGAGCACCCCATTAAGGCAGCAGCAGAGGTGCAATCTCTAATAAAATAGCATTCTGTGGCAGAGGTGTGCACCTGACCCTGTGGGACTATTTGTATCACTCAGCTGCCTATGGCACCAGTTGCCAGCTGGATTACTGGATCACATCTCTCAAAGTGATCCAGGCAACACTTCAGACAGTAATCCACCCAGTGGATCGCGTGCCAGTCTCCATCACCTTCCTCTGGGGCCCAGACCTGCTGAAGTCCTCCTCCTGGAGGCTAGACCCCATCCATGTTTGGGAAAAGACATTCCTAGAATGGCTGAAATCAAAGGTGACAACCTTTCTCCAAGTCAGTGACACCCACCACACCTTAGACAGCACACTCTGGGAGGCATGTATCACTGACCTTTCTCCAAGTCAGTGACACCCACCACAGCTCAGACAGCACCCTTTGGGAGGCATGTATTCCTGACCTTTCTCCAAGTCAGTGACACCCACCACAGCACAGACAGCACCCTCTGGGAGGCATGTTGTATCACTGACCTTTCTCCAAGTCAGTGACACCCACCACAGCTCAGACAGCACCCTCTGGGAGGCATGTGTCACTGACCTTTCTCCAAGTCAGTGACACCCACCACACCTTAGACAGCACACTCTGGGAGGCATGTATCACTGAACTTTCTCCAAGTCAGTGACACCCACCGCAGCTCAGACAGCACCCTTTGGGAGGCATGTATCCCTGACTTTTCTCCAAGTCAGTGACACCCACCACAGGACAGATAGCACCCTCTGGGAGGCATGTATCACTGACCTTTCTCCAAGTCAGTGACACCCACCACACCTCAGACAGCACCCTTTGGGAGACATGTGTCACTGAGCTTTCTCAAAGTCAGTGACACCCACCACAGCTCAGACAGCACCCTCTGGGAGGCATGTGTCACTGACCTTTCTCCAAGTCAGCGACACCCACCACAGCTCAGACAACACCAATTGGGGTGCATGTGTCACTGACTTTTCTCCAAGTCACTGACACCCACCATACCTCAGACAGCAGGGAGGCATGTGTCACTGACCTTTCTCCAAGTCAGTGACACCTACCACACCTCAGACAGCACCCTTTGGGAGGCATGTATCACTGACCTTTCTCCAAGTCAGTGACACCCACCACACCTCAGACAGCACCCTTTGGGAGGCATTTAAAGCCATCTTGTAGAGTGCCATCATATCCTATGCAGTCAGATGCCACAAAGCAAGGGAAGATGAGGCCACCACCCTGGAAAATCAGTTTAAAGTTAAAGAATTAACACTCTATCAGAGCCCTCCTCTGCTATGAGCCACAAAAGAGACCCTTCCAGCTGAAATTGCTGGCCTTCACCTCCAACAGGATTCCCTACTCTGCAAGAAAGACGCGCTTGACCTCCGCTGCAGCAGACATAGGTACTGGGAAGGAGAGGAAAAGGCAGGAAAGTTGTTCACCTTTCATCTTCAGAAACAACACTCACTCAAATGCTGAGGGCCTTAACACCACTATGAGGACATTGACCAGACTCTATATATCTTTCAGACACACTGCTTGACTAGCAGGTGGAGGCTTTCTTCTCCAACCTCCTCTTACCCAAATTGTGCCAGGAGCATCTTGAGAAGCTAAAGGCCACCCTATCTCACACTGAAATTGAGAGCGCCACTGCTTCTCTTAAAGGAGATAGGAAACGGTATCTCCAGCTGTTCCTTTGCTGATATAAACTGAATAATACAACAATGTAAACTGTGTGTCATTGTTTGCGTTTTGGATAAGTTGTACAGTGCTTCTTTACCTGGCAGACAGTACTGCTTGTTGCAGTTGTTTTTAAAACCTGATCTCCATTTTCTTTTTTTTTTCCTATTTGATCATGCACCTGTAGAATGCACACTATGTCAAAGACTCTTGACACTAAGCTGTGGCTTACTGACTGGTGGTTCTCACTGCTAGTGTAGTATCTTGACCGTGTTTGCCAGAGCGGCTACAGTTTTGAATTGGTAGGTTTCTTTCTTTTTATTTTTTTTTAATGTTGGAACCACATTGTAATAGACTTTATTGTATGAGAAAGAGCTGTAATTTTCAGTCTGTGGCTTACAGGGAAAAAAAGTGCACAAAAAGGGATTAAATCAATATTTTTGCATTCACATAAGATATTCACAATTAATTCGGATAGTAAAAACTATGTTGCTTGTGTCACTTCACAGTAGGGCTGGGAGAACTCGATGAAGTTCTGACCCTTGTTAAATAAGAACCAGAACATGGTGAAGTTCTGATTTATTCTGATTAGTTCTGATTTATTGACCAATATCTGAAAAAAAACATAAAAGTGGACAGAGCCGCTCACATTTGACACAGAGGCCCAAAATACATAATTTTATTAATTATTTGTATAAAAATTAAAGTAAAACTGCTAAATAAAAAAGCAATCAATCACTGCTAGCCCCTTCATGACTGCCCTATAATGATGGCATATACTGCTGGGGCCCATGACATGAGTGTGCTCAGAGAGATGGAGAGAGAGAGAGAGAGATGCAAATACCTACATCATTGCACCAACAAGCACTGCAGGCAATGCCAGACAGCTAAGATTTTTTTTTCTTAATGGTGCTGTGTGGGTATTATTTTGATGGATGTTCCAGTCAGAGCTAAACAAGCCAAAGAAATGGATATGAATGATCAAATGAGCAGCACTAAGAGAGCCCACCCACCCTACCCATGTGATGAAACTGCTTTGTATGCCCAAGTGTACTACGGTATATGGTACACTACCTGGTCCGACAGGTGGTATTGTTTTCTAGTACTAAAACTACTTCTACTGAATCTGATCAACATGCTGAATCCTTAAAGAAGAAAAACGAAAGATGTAGTGATCACCACCCAGGCAGGCAGCCAGTCACATATCGCTTGGTCAAGTGCAGTGCAGTCATAAAAAAGTTTACCACAGCCAACTGAAGACCTGGTGACACACAACACAATACGATGACATCCTTCCTAGTTCCACAATTGCTGCCAGCCACTTCCAAGTAATTTAAGTATCAAAAATAAAATGTAATAATAATAATCTCAGCCTAGTTATTGTCAGTAAGATGTAATCAGGCTAGCATACCACACACACACACAAACAATAAAGAAATTATTATTATTTTTTTTTATTTACTATGCTTTTTGGCAGCTCTGACCCATCAGATCATCTGCCCTGGTCATGGCCCCCCTTCATGCTTCCACCTCCTAGATCACCGGAGCTCTCCCAGTCACCCCTTGCTTACAGCAGAGGGTGGGGTCATGGCACCATCCCAGCTACTAGTGCTGCAAAACTGGGACTGGTCAGGAGACCCTGGCTAGGAGGCTAATTGAAGCCCAGGGCAGGGCTTCACAGAGACGGCCGGAGCAGGATTTTCTCCCCTTATGCTGAGGTAGGGACTTGCAATAATGGCCAACATCCACCCCGCCCCAGAGAGAAACTGATGTCAGTGTAATGTGACAAACCCAGCCTCCACCAGGTGTTGCTTCTGCACCGAACATGTGCCACTCTCCCCCCTGGAGAAGGAGAGCAGTACGGACAATGCTCAATCCTTCTCCCCCCAGCTGGCCCTCTGATGACCCGGGTCCATTCCTGAACCCGGGTTGCCGGCGTTGCAAGCGGAAATCCAACGGCTGGACCCACTATAATAAAGAAATTATATGAATTTTCAATTTAGTAGCATTGTTTTCTGTGAAGTATTCACAGCCAAATATGGGGGACTTGAGAAATATACAAAGAGTATTCAGTTTCAGGCATCTGCTAAGCCATGCACTGTACGAAAATTAAAACAGTACAGTCAGAATCAGTTGCTAAGGGCAGAAAAAGTGACAAGTAGAAATAATAAGGACTGGAGTAAGGAGAAAAAATGATAAGTAGTAGTCGTCATGACTCATAAGGACAAAAATTGATAGTAGTAGTAGTAGTAGACAGCAGTATTCTACCTTCCAGATCAGATAGTGGCGAGGTACCACCAAGTAAGTTTGTGACATGAAATGCAGTTGCTTGCTGTATTTGTTTTGGACTCTGAACCCACTGATGTTATTTTTTTTATTATTCTGTGCTGCTCATTTGATCATTCAAGTAATAGTGGCCTGTCCTAGTCTGTCCTGACCTGACTTGTTGCATTTAATTACTACCTCATGTAGTAAACCCTATTCACAAAAGATTTTCACCATAGGCACACATTTTTGAAAGTACTTTGTGGATAGGGCCTGCTCAGAGCAGTCAGTGTATGTTTTATTCAGTATCATATTTGAAATTAAAGTGAGGAATGTTGACTTTGAGAAATGTGAGGTGCTCAGCATTTTCTGGTGTCAAACAGGATCGTGTGTCAGCAATGACATTACCAGATGAACTAAACAATTGTTCTGAATACACGCTAGTCAGAGGGCAATTTGGGTACTTCATTGCAATGTTTACTAAAGCAGGCCACATATTTTGTTTGGATTTCCAGTATTTCAAAGAATCAGCATTCCAGCTTATATTGGGCTCTGTAAGGTACAGCTCAACAATAGTCTGTGCTGAGGCTGTGTTACTAGAGGCAGATGAAGAAGATGTTACAATTACATCTTCTAAGTGACTCCAGATACATGAAGCTGAACCAAGTGACTGTGGGACAGTGGTGTGCTTGACAGATGGTGAAGAAGATTCACATGCAGCGGCTGATGAGGAAGAGGGAGAAAATGTTGCAACAGTAGAGGATGGGCCACCTGATGCTATGCTGTGTTGCGAAAAGGATTCTGATGTGGTGCTGCCGTTGTGCTCTGTTCCATGACAGCACACACCTTGTCAATTATTTCTTGTTTATCTCAAAACAAGTACCGTCATCATCATCACTCAATAGTTGCTTCAATTTGTGTCATGGGTCCAAGATTGTTGCTTTAATGTAGAAATCAGAATGACGCATTTTACATAGTCTGTCATCTTCTTCAACTTTTTTGATCATAAGTCTTGTTTGATCTTGTTGTATTCTGGGGGGCAACCTGCATGTGTCAGCAGCACCACTGGCAGCCTGTGTGATCATGGAACTATCTTGCTTCTCTAACTTTTCCCTAACCAGATTCAATCTGCATTTTAAAATTTTTATTAGGGGTGTCACCTGCCAGAGAGTTGCTGTGTTTGCATTCATCTTCCTAGTGATTTTCTCAAGTGTCTAGAGCAGGAAAATTAGAAACTCTAGCATGGCCCCATGCGGTTGTGTAACATAAACGTCTGCTTCACCAATTTTATTTTCTAAGGTGTACTGCCTGACAGATTTCTTTTGTTCCAACAGCCTTTGGAACATATAAAAGGTTGAATTCCTCAAGTAGAAATGTCTTAGAACAGTCTGTGCAAAGGTAATCTGTGCTCCTGCTGTATTTTTTCAAACAAGCGATGGGCTTTGCTTGAGTTACTGAAATGAGTGCATATTCTTTTAGCAGTGCTAATGAGAGCCTTAATCTCCCTACCATCATCAAGAAAACCATGAACTATTAAATTTAAGCAATGCAGAAAGCAGTGGATGTGACCAAAGATCCCCTTCCCCAAGGCCTCCCTTATGTTGGACCCATTATCTGCAACTATAAAGCCAACTGACAGTCCCTGTGAAGTGAGCCATTGCTGCATTGTTTTTTGGAGCTTTTCAATGGTGTTGTATGAGGTATGCTCAGATGGAAAATAAAAGATTCTTAGAACAGCAAACTGCGATGCTTCACTGTCCCCCAGTCCCACATGAATTATCAAAACGTGCCCATTGTGCCGTGACAGATATGAAGGCTTCAGGCTGACAGCTTGTCCAGATACATTTTGTGAGATGCACCACCCTCCCAACAGCACTGCACAAGACGCATCTTAATTTTTTACATATGACATCGTAAAGATCTGGAATCCCTGTTGTCGAGAAGTACTTTTATTATGGTATACCCTATCGAGGTTTGAGATACTCAAGCAGCCACCTGAATCCTATATGTTCAACCACATTATATGGTAGCAAATCAACAGCTATCATTTCTGAATTTTGTTTGGTCATTGTAACAGCAACAGGATGAGTCTAGCCATATTTGGCCTTATGCTCATAAGTTTCTGAGATGGGAAGCTGTCTCCTTGAAGGAGGAGGAGGGCTTTTGAACACATGGTCACTTTTAGTAACAGTCAGTGGAGTCCTTTGAATGGCAGGAAGTGATGTAAGTGTTTCAGTAGTGCAGCGGGGGCTGCCACGCTTTCATCTATGGTAGTTACCCCTGAGTGTAGTGAGCTAGCACTGTCACTTTCTCTTCGAGACTCACAACTGGACATCTCAGTAATATTATGACATCTGTCTAGGTGCCTTTTCATTGCTGTGGTTCCCAATGCTCCTTTCTTTTTACCCCTGCTGATTGGCCATTTACAAATAGCACATGTTGCTAGCAACTCATTGGAAGCACTAATGGAGAATTATGACCAAACTAAAGATTATATTTTTAAAATTTTTTTCCCAGGAAGGCACAATACCTCAGTCATCTTTTCAGGGTCCCCACCCCTCGGATTTTTCTTGGGCCTGTTCCTCTTGTGGTTTATTCCCACTGCCCCCCCTCCACAGCCAAAACATTCCTGCCTGTTTCTTCCTCATCTGCAATTTCCATCCCCTCCAGTAAACCTTATGCTGCCTGACAGTTGCGGATCCAGGATTTTACAATGGGGGGTGCTGCGGTGGTGTGTGTACTTGATAAGCAACTTTTTATAATTTTTCAAATCTTTTATACTATCCTTTTCATGATATTTTTGACTGAAAATATAAACATACTCTATAGTTTTAAATGTATATTTCTTAAAATCAATATATTAGACTTCTCCAGCAAAGTGAAATGCAACAGGAGCAAGCAAGTAAGTTACAATGGGGGTGCACCTGCAGCCATTAAACCCCCCCAGATCCACTACTGCTGCCTGATCATTCTCTTCATCTTTATTATTAGTATTACCCTCATTGGGTTCAACCTCAGAAGAATTGGATGAGGAACTGACAGTATCACAGTATGCAGTTGTTCCATACCATTGGGTGCCTCTGTGGGGGGTACCCACCAAGCCTTTAGTTTTTTTTAACGACATAACCTTTTTTTGGCTTGGGACTGATGATGATCTGAGACATTCACTTTTTTTAGATTCAACCATTCGCTTGTAAGACAGCACCTTAGACCTGAAAAAATCACTTTTTGGGGTTTGATTTTGTTTTCCCTTTTCAGGCTGATTGCTGTCTTTTGCAGTGCCACTGCCCACCTGAGAAACAGAATGTGCCTCATCAGTAAACTTTGATCCATTTTGTAACAAAATATCTGTTTAATGTGATGTCCTTCTGATGACTCCCACCCACAGGCCAGGGACAAATTTACCATCGTGACTCGTGACTGTACAGTGTACACAGCACACCGACAGCACAGCAGTCCACCACCACTTCCTTCCAAGATTACTGGACTGGCTCCTACAATACAGTTACTGCTAAGTGACCAAATTCAGTAACTGTTAAGTGTGCCTCAGAATTCGAATTGGAGCTGCAGACACATCTGGGTTATTAGCAGCACACAGCACAGTCCCATACTGGGGGTTTGTTAATGCTTATACTAAATGTAATGCGATATACTATAAAACTAATGATAATAAGGAATAATGGGGAATGAGTGATGATGATGATGACACTTGTGTGTAGTACTTGTACTTCAGTTCTGTTGTACTGTAAACAGCCTGCTACAAGTCACAAAGTCAGATTATCCCCTGGGCCACCCACAGCCAGCAGCACAGGGCAGGTGCATCAACTTGTGTGTTTTTTGTCAATACAGTATTTTTTTTAAAACATGAAATCATGAATGGACATAAATGATAATGATTCGTGACTGGATGGCACATGTGAAAGATTTATTTTGCCACTCTGCTGATCTTGCCCTGTACACACAGTCACACTGAAGCTAGGAATAAAAATTTATTTGGGATTTCTGAGACTGTTAGATTTATTGTGGGCCACCCTGCAGTCTCTCTCCCTCTCTCTTGCTCTCTCTCTCTCTCTCTCTCCCCCCTCCCCGGATGTTACAGTCAAATATTTATTTTGCCATCCTGCTGCCCTTGCCCTGTACACACAGCCACACTGAAGCCAGGAAAAAAAATTGGGGATTTTATGTAACTGTAATATTTCTCTGGGCCACCAGTAATCTCTCCCTCTTTCCTCTGGATCAGGAAAGGCACAAGTCAAAGATTTTGTCAGCCTGCCCTTTCTTATGTATACATAGTTACACTGTCTGAGGCCAAGAAAAAAAATTCATTTGGGATTTTCTGTAACTGTAATCTCTCTTGGACCCTAAGTAGTCTCTCTCTCTCTCTCTCTCTCCTCTGGATCTGGATGGAATGGCACAAGTCAAAGATTTTGCCAGCCTGCCCTTGCTCATACACAGTCAGTCACGCAGTACAGTACTTCATTTGCATCCCTCCCCCCGTCACCACTATGTCCCCAGTGCAAACTCCCTGAACCACCTTCACCCACCCCCAATAATCGGTTTCTCTCCCCCTTCCTAATATCTTCTGTTGTTCCCTCCTCTCCAGCTCAATTGATTTCTGGTGGTTTTAAACTTTTTTTGGGGGGGGGTTGGCAGCTGAAGTTGGCACTTTTGTCCTCTTCTGCTGAGCGCAGCTCCTGCCTCTGCTATTCGGCAGTCCTCTTCACTTTTCTGGGCCACGTGGTGCACTCAGCATGGTTATATACCATGAGTGTGCCACGTGGTCTTCTGTTGCCTGATTGGATGCTGCAGACTGCCTGTACATGCTGACGTCATCCCCATGACAACAAAAAACAAAATCCAGGAAATGGCATCTCCACGGACCTGAAACCAGACTTCTACAGCAAAGTCCGTATTTATCCAGGTCCATGGATTGCGGGTTCAATCCAGGGGTCTGGATCTCCCACAGAACAGTCCACCCAGCCCTACTTCACAGAATGGAGCACCTAAATTTATTACTGCATAAGGCGAGCAATCAAAACTCTGCACGTCTCGGCATTTCACGTAAGGGAGTACAATGTGAAAATGAGTAGCATCTAATTGTTATCATGACTCATTCAATTAGATACAGTAGTCAGGGGTTTTTCATAATCCAGACCATTGGCATGACACAGACAATTACTTATGGCACTTCCTATTTAGGTTTGTTGTTTGACATGCAGCAGTTGCAGTGGCCGGAATGAAAAAGTTCAAGTTCCAAATAAAGAGAAGCAGCACAGCCCGATAACAGAGACAGCTGCTGGCACTGCTGCTGTAAGTTCTGTTTTGCAACACCATTCAATCTGTAACATCTGACTAGTGATTTGTTTTTCATTCTCTCTGGGTGCCTTGCAGCTCCTAAAGACAATTAGATTAAAAAAAAAATTATGTTGATGATACTTTACTTCAGCTGAGCCTGTAGTCTGTAGCAGGTGCTGAAATAAAAAAATTAAAATTGTTAAACTCCCCAGTCATGGTCTAGTTGCTTTATTCCATTGCTCCTGATTCCATGCGCAGCCTTCAGAGTCTCTAAAGGCACAGCAGATCAGAAGCAATGAATGAAGCAATTAGGGACTGGCAGACTGGAAGTTTCATTTTTTTTTTATTTTTCTTTTAATTTCAGCAGCTGCTACAGGCTAC
Organism: Neoceratodus forsteri; assembly: GCA_016271365.2. NCBI lineage: Eukaryota > Metazoa > Chordata > Ceratodontiformes > Ceratodontidae > Neoceratodus > Neoceratodus forsteri. The sequence continues at coordinate 248,671,093 of CM028135.1, read as the reverse complement.
AGGCTCAGCTGAAGTAAAGTATGATCAGCATTATCTTTTTTAATCTAATAGCCTTTAGGAGCTGCAAGGCACCCAGACAGAATGAAAAGCAAAAAAGTAGTCAGATGTCAGAGACTGAATGGTCAGTCTGCCACACCAGTGACACAACACCCTCCATTCAGGTTATCTTCTCTGATGATTATCTAGGGGGATGGAGTTGGAGTGGGCTGGGGTGGGTTCCCTCAAAGTGTGGGTGCATGGGTGGAGTGTGGGTTAACTACTATCTGTCGCTGTCAGGATTTAAATGTAAGCTGGTCTGGGTCAGTGATGGGGCTCTAAGGGGTAGGGGGAATAACTGCTTGTTTACTTCACAACTAAGAATGACTGAGTGAGGTCTGGGCTGGTAGTGGAGCAGCCTAGTGGGAGTCCCTGCAGAGAGGCACTCACTGAGCCAAAGCAGTTCATTTCTAGATGCAGGCCGGGGGGATACGGCAAAGCAATGGCTGAATAGCAACCAACAGAATGAAATAACGACTCCCACCTGGCACGGCTTTACCAGTCTGGGTTGGTTTTGAAGCAGTGATGAGTGTAGTGATCAACAGGCAGTGAAACTTAGACTCCTTAATTAGGACCAAACCTTAACCCACTACCAATCCAGTAAACCATCCCAATCCATCACTATTGAATGAATGGAAGATGTCCTGTGTCCTGTCAAATTTTCCGTTTTCCATTCAAAATGTGTGACTGTAAGTGCATGTGCCTATGCCAAAGGCTGGTTGGGTAAAAAGCAGTAAGTCCTGAGTCTTTCTGGCTGAGGATGAGAAAATGAGAGCTGAAACAACAGCACCCTGTGCCAAATTCTTACAAAATGTACTGGTCCACAAAAACAACAACAACAACAAAAAAAAACAGAGGAGCCCAGTCGATACAAAGGGGTCCTCTATGCTAATACAAATTTACAGTTGCAGTCCAGTGCTCAGAGTCTGCAACGCCACAACTGTCTGCGACACTATGTTGTTAAATGAGCTCCAGATGCCCATCCGCACCATTGTGCAATAAAGCAATATGCAATGCATGATTCTTTAATTACGACCCATTGTATGATCTTTGGTTTCAGTATGTGTACATAGGAGGAGGTTGAGATGGGGGGACAGGGGTTGTGCATCTGAGAGTCTGAGGTACAAACAGAGTTGGCTATGGGTGAGTGTGAACAAACACAAGTCAGAATGGGTCCGTGTGGTGGGTCTGACTACAAATGTTGGAACTTGGCATATCATTGGTGGCAGCAACGAGCAAGCAACACAAACACAAAGTGAAACACTTGGGGGACAGCAGTATTGCTGTCGGCCGCTTGCTGTCATCACTTGCATAGAAGACAGCTGCCACGGCTCACTTGCCTCCCGCTTTCTCCAGCTCCAGCCCACTTCATGATTTTAGCTTCTTTTTTTTTTTCCATCAGAGAACAAGCAATCTGTGGTGACAGTGGAGACCACCTATGTCACTTTTTGATGGCCATACCAGATTCTGAATTTGTTTTTGGTTTTTTGGAGCCCCTGCATTCCAAATTTCCAATGACAGTGGTTTTTTTTTGAGTCAATGCCCTCCTCCCTATGGGCGCCCCCTTCTAGTGCTGGGGCACCAGGCAGTTGCCCGCATGGCCTGGGTGCTGACACCAACTCTGCGGGCACGCCAAGTACAGACTGGCATTAGCCTAGCAGATGTATCAGGATTACCACATGAGAAATGTATTTTTTATTGATCTATTTTCTTTTAAATCTATTTTATTACTGTAAAAAAAAACAAAATTTGGGGTTTACCTAATGTCTTCCTGGGCTTCCCAGTACCCACTGTCAGGCTGGTGTCCCATCCCAGTGTGATTCTGTGTATTTGCATGAGAGTGCCATGCTGCGCCTCCATGCCTGTCCCTTTAAGAAACTAGCTAATCTGTGTTAAGTGAATGGTCTGTGCTGGAGCCAAGTGATTTAGTGCTTGTGACCAGCCAGACACTGCTCCAATTTGCTCCACCCTGCAGTCGCTACTTGCACAGAGGGAGCCTGTGTAGGAAATGTACTTATTTACTGTTTGTACCTTGTTATATTAGAGATAGAGAAGTTTGTCTAACCTGCTTTATTTGCAGCTCATTCATTGGATTGGAGCCACCATGTTAGGTCTGGGACTTCCAGTAATTGGACCAATTGAACCACTGGGGACCTAAAATGGATCCGAACCCCAGTATTCTGTGGAAAGGAAATTCTGCAGTTTTGTATGTTGCCCTTGCGCCATTATACAAAGGGCTACTAGCCCTGCCTGTATCCCTAATAACTGGTTGAGGGGCCTGGGTTCATAACTACCTAGAAATGGGGGGGGCCTCTACCAGTAGAAATGCTATAATTATGGTGCCTCCAACGAGAGTAATTACATGGGTATCTATCACAGTGGGTACAGCCCTCTGGGAAGATAATACCACCCACAATCCTGCCTAGTGACTTTTTAACCTGGTACAGTTGTAGTAGGTAACAGGATATCAAACAGTTCAACCATTAACAATATGCTCACACTCTTTGCACTTACCAAGGTCAGGATTCCAGCAAACCACCTTGGACCCCCTGTAAAACAGTATTCAAGCAGCATACACTTTTAAGTTATGTTCCCCCCAACACATTGCCATTAGGGCGCTCAGGAAGGCATATGTGAGGCAGTATAACAGTGCAATAAACAATTTGATTTATTAAGGGGAATTTAACAGGGGTGGGGCAGAGCTAGTTAAATGATTTCATTAGTGTGGCCTCAGCCAGGTTTTTGGCATGCATGCAGTCCCAAACCACAGTCACTGGGTACCCTGGAGGAAACAGGCTAGCCTGGTCGTTGCCCGGGGTTGCAGCTGTAGTTACATAGAAACAGAAACATAGAAATTGTCAGCAGATAAGAACCGCTAGGCCTATCTAGTCTGCCTATAGGCCCTATACATTGTATGTGGCCACTGACCCTATGTGATCAATGACTTTTCATCACTCCCTTCCCTCTCAGACTTCCCTTGTGCCTGTCCCAGGCAGGCTAAAACTCCTCCACTGTGCGTGCCCCCACTACATCCTGTTGCAGATTATTCCAAGCATTGACTACCCTTTCTGTGTAGAAAAACTTCCTCACATTTCAGTGGTCTAACAAATTCACCAAACCCCCTGCTGGAGCAATCACCAATAGGGTCCTTAAACGGGGCCACCTCTAACTACTAAAAGCAGACCTTCATCAACAAGACTGGTCCTTAGTCTATAACACTTGCAGTGTTGACACAGCTCTTGATCACTTCATTAACTATTTCAGTGTTGCATGTGATAGGCATGCCCCACTTAAAACCAGGCAAATGAAAGACCCCTGCAACCCTTGGTTCTCTCCAGACTGGCTCATCATGCTGAAATCTACTAGGGACTGCCTATGGCTAAGGGCCTGGGCTTCTGGAATTCAGGTTAACATTCAGGACTCCAAGAAATCCCGGAATGACTGTACCACGGCCATACGTGCAGCAAAAAATCAGTATTACAAGGAAGCCCTCTCCTGAACATGGAATGATGGAAGAAAGTTTTGGAACAATCTCAAACAAGTTACTGGTAAAGACAGCAAAGTCGCGCCCACCATGCTCAACATTGATGGTGCACAAACACTGGACACCAGAACAATTGAAAAATCATTTAACATGGCCTTCACAGATTTAAGTGGAGTACTTCCTTTGGGATTCTTTGACCTGACTAACCCTGCTGATCCTATTGGAAACACAGGCTCTACCCACTCCCACCCACCTTTCCACTTCAAATTCTTATGGCTAAGGAAGTAAAAATTTACCTCCTTAAGGTTCTTGACAAATCTAGGTACAGCAGTGATACCCTTTGTGATGCTTGGCCAGCTGGTTATGACTGTTATATAATATTTATGATATAAAAATATAGTATGTGAGCCTGTGCTTCCATGGGTCCCCCCCCCCAGGTTTCAGTGAAGCTACAGGATATGTAAACTGATCAGGAGATCTCTGTAATGTAATTAACTTCCTTGAGAAATTGCATTATATGGCCTTTTTATGACCTCATGCTTTTAAGTTGGAAACTAAATATAACATTTTATTACAGGACAGGACGTCATTTAGCTGATTCCTGTTGGTTATATCACACCTAGGTGATGGACTACAGGGTTGTAAACCTCAAAGAAACTAGGGGATCAAAGACTCATAATTTGGGAAATGAGTTTTTGCTGATGTCACCTTATTTAATATACCTCCTGACAGGACATCATGTTTAGATTTTTTTTATATTCTAAAGGGAGGAGCTAGATGACTCACAGAAGGGGTGTGGTGAGACAGAGTTAAACTAATACTTCTGTCTGAATTGTTTGAGAGATATACCATCTTGGGACTCTAGAGAGACACAGCTCCCTGATTTAACTTTATAGGCACTTATAGAGGTAATACATTAGATAGAAAAGGTCTAAATGTATTGTGGTAGGAGTTTATGTTTTGTACTTTTCCCTTATTCTTTTATGTGATTGTGAGCACTTTGATATATTGTTCTGTGTTTACATTTTTTTCATATTTTTATCATCTTTCAGTAAAGGACCTTTTATTGAAAAGACTGCCTGGGTGTCTGCCAGTTCTTTTTGCATGTGACGTATAGAGAGTTAAGTCTGACAGAATGGTTCAACAGCTTGATGGTGTTACTAAGCTTGAGTAAAAAGGTAAGAATATACCTTAGGTCTCTTATAGAGTTAAAAGGGTTCATTTTGGAAGCCTGGCTGGGTGCCCTTGGCAAAAGATTGTACTGTAATCCCCAGAGAGGGTACATATCTAAGCCTGTACATTGGGTATGCTAACATAAGGTTCACAGTTTGAATCCCCCCCAGAACTTGAGACTAAAGGTGATTCAGACCCAAAAGCAGACAGGAAGGTTACCCTGTCTGTTACCTGTTCACACCATTGCTCTCAGAGGTTGGCACTGTGGGAGCAGAGAGCCTGACCTGCTGAGTGTGTTTTTGACACCCTTGACCAGAAATTTATTAGGCTGACACTAGATGAGACTCTGGCCCCTCTCACCCATATTGTCAACACATCTCTAAGGTTCTCTTAATTCCCTGGCAAGTGGAAAGCGTCCACTGTGACTCATATCATTAAGAGTGGTGACCGGTCTCTTGCCAGGAATTACTGACCTATAGTATCTCAATTTTTCCTCCACTTTTGAAAGCCCTGGAGAGAATAGTGGCAGATCAGTTGGTAGATTACTTGGAAAAATATCAGCTACAGTGCCCGCAACAACATGGGTTCAGACATGGACACAGCACTACTACTGCACTGCTAGAATTCACGGGTGTCATCCACAAATCCTTGTAGCAAGGTCACCTTGTTGGCGCAGTCTACATAAATGTAACCAAAGCGTTTGACACGGTAAACCATACCCTATTGGTCAAGCAGCTAACAGGCATTGGTCTCTCTGCCAACACAGCGGCTTGGTTCCACAGTTGCCTGTCGAACCGGTCTCAACAAGTTAAGATTGGTAACACACTGTCCGACAGTCAGCCAGTCCTCTCAGGAGTTCCAAAAGGTACATTCTGGGCCCGCTCTTATTTAGAATATTCCTTAACCAGCTCCCCAATGCCTGCCAATGTCATCTACTACTTTATGCAGATGATGTTGTACTATTCATTAATGACACAGACCCCATTGTACTTCAACGCAGCCTACAGAGGAACTTCACAGATGTCGAACGCTGGTTTAAAGATCACAAACTGATGATGAATTACAATAAGACAAAAATAATGGTTTTCTCCTCTGCCCACAACAGGCACAAATCATGCCCACTTCTCATCTCTAATGAAGTGGGCTCTCCCCTTGAACTTGTGCAACAATTTAAATGTCTGGGAATCACAGTCAACAGCACATTGTCCTTCGCCCAGCACATTGATAATGTTGCTAAAGCCGTCAATGCGCGCATTGTCCTGCTGCACAGGCACAAGCACAGTCTGACTTCCAAGGCACTCAAACTTGCTGTCCACAGTTCGCTAGTATCACTCATTGACTATGGGCTGTTAATTTATAGGTCAGCCTCTGATACCACCCTGCATCACCTAAAAGTGGCCCTTAACAAAACCTGTTGACTCGTAACAGGAGCCCCTCGACTGACACACACCTGCAATCTTTATGCTCCGACTAACTGGCTACAGTTCTCAGGAAGGCTCATGTACCAATCCTGTCTCCTGGCAAAAAAAGATTAGCCTAGGTTTTGTTGCCCTCTGGGGCACACAATCTCCTCTTGACTTGTGACAATAGACGCTGCACCCGCCGCTCGCAAAGTCAGATTTTCAAAATTCCTCGCTGCAGGATAGCAATGGGCCAAAGATCATTCGCTTATCATGCACCTCACTGGATGAACTCTCTTTACCCTGGAGTCTCCTCAGCTATGGCTTTAGGCTCTTTTAAAAGAAAACTGAAACAGCACTTAACTACTTCTTCCAACTGTGACTGCTTTCCATAACCCCCAGCTCATTTCTGTCCCTGCCTCATAAATCCCTCCCAAGTGCACTTATCTGCACCATTCAAAGCACTTACACCCCCTGCCCTCCTTCTTCCCCTCACCTTGATCCCCTACTCCCTTCCCACTCTATTCCTCCCTTCCCCCCATGATAGTTTGCCTGGACCCTCCTCCTCCTCCTCTTCATCTACCTGTGTAGGCTCGATTGGATGTGTGACAATGCCATTGGCTGATTCTTTCCCCTCTGTAATGTTCATCTGTCTCCTGCTATCCCTCGACTGCCCCCTGCTTTCTCACAATTGTCTGTTTCCTGCTGGATGTGGTCCCTTGTGTTGTTCTGCTCTTAGCTAAGTTACTTCCAGTGTACATAACTGTGTTCATTTTTATTGTTGTCCTATGCCCACAATTAACCCTTCTGTATTCACCTCCTGTATAACCTCTGACGTGGAACCTATGTAATGAGCGTGTTCTCAAAAGGTATTTTCTGAGATCTCAAAAAATAAATAAATAAGCATTACCTCTTTATCTATCCCCTTCCAATTTCATATTGTGCCCCCCTTGTTCTAGCACTTTTTCTACATTGGAAAGGGTCTCCCACCTGTACCTTGGTTATGCCCTTGAGGTACTTGAAAGTTTCAATCATGTGCCCCCGCTGCCTCCTCTCCTCCAGTGAGTACATATTGAGGTCCCTTAGTCTCTCCTCATATGTTTTGTGGTGCAAGCCCGTACCATCTTTGTTGCCCTTCTCTGGATAGTCTCCACCTTATCTATGTCCTTGCGCAGATGTGGCCTCCAGAACTGCACACAGTACTCCAGGTGAGGCCTTACCAATGTTTTATACAATGGCATCACCACCTCCTGCATTCTGCTGGTTATACCCCTACCTATGCACCCCAGCATGCCACTGGCCCTCCCTGCCACCTTTGTACACTGCTTTGATACCTTAAGGTCATCAAAGATGATAACCCCTAGGTTCCTTTCCTCTTTGGTGACAGTCAGTTCCTCCCCTTCCCTCCCCAACCTGTTGCTCTCCCCAGGGTTCCCTCTACCCAGGTGCATTATTTTTCACTTCTTTGCATTGAACCTCAGTTGGCACACCTCTGACCATCTTTCAAGCTTCTCCAGGACCCTCTTCATTTTCTGCAACCCTTCTGGAGTATCCACTCTTTTGCAGATCTTGGTGTCATCTGCAAACAGGCAGACCTTACCTTCTAGCCCCTCTGCAATGTCACTAATGAAGACATTGAACAGGACTGGTCCTAGTACTGATCCCTGTGGTACCCCCCTCTCCCCAGATTTTACCCATTTACCACCACCCTCTGTCTCCTGTCTGTTGACCAGTTCCTAACCCAATTCACCACCTTGTCTCCCATGCCCAGATTGCCCATCTTGTTAATCAACCTTCTATGTGGGACGTGTAATGCCCCAAAGTGTGCCATTACAGAGAAAATATTGTAAATAATAGAGAAGTGCCCTGTGCCCCTGCAACCTTGTAAAAAGATAGAATTTACAAGCAATGCAGGTCATAATAGCCTGGATGGAATGCTGTGCTAGGTGGCTCATGCACAGCATTCCAATCCAGCAGATCTAGAACCCTGGGAGGTTCAAGTTTAAACAAGGATTCTATAGTTGTTCAGTTGGAGACAGTGATTGCTGGGCAGAGGTTGAGGAGCCAGGACCCAGAAGTCAAGGGGACAGTTTTGGCTTACCTTGGTTTGGAGCCATCCCTCTGGACTTGCTGTGGTCCTGTGCTGCCTCCCCTGCCCGAAGACTTCCTCTGCTACAGTAGTCCATGGTCGGTGGTGCCATCGCGGCACCACGAAGATGAAAACGCCATTCCCGCCACGTTTTATGGGCTTAAAAGCCCTTCGGTTATTTATTTTGGCCCCTGAGAGTATTTTTTAGTTTAATTTAGGTCCCACGCCAGCGGCAGAGAAGCGCCGCATCGCCGAGTCCTGTTTGGGCCATCAGAGGCCCCCGAGTCGTCCTCCCGGCTGCCTGAACATTTTCCTCCCACTGCCAGCATCCCTCCCGCCTCCCAACAGTACTTCTACCCCAGTCAGGATGGCAGAGCGGTGAGTCGGCGGCAGCACGCGTTGTGCTGACCGCCAGTTTGTTGTAGGGGGACTGAATTTGTTGAATTAGCACATTAGGAGCTTCCAGAGGGTGGCTGAGTGCCGCAGGAGCATCGGGTCGTTAGCACCCGTGAAATTAATATTTATTAGGGGGCAGAATTAGCGACACCCCAAAGGAGGGGCCAGTACATTAAGGCCATTTTAAAGGCTTATGCATATTTATTAGGGGGTGGAACGGAGGCGGGTTTTCGCTATATAAATGACAGCAGCTCTCAGTGAGCTGAGAAATTTAAAGGGGCAATGCCATTTAAAAGGGCAACTCCAGGCCCAATATAAAGTAGGGCACCAGGCCCATTGTAAAGAGGGGCTCCAGGCCCAATATAAAGTAGGGCACCAGGCCCATTGTAAAGAGGGGCTCCAGGCCCAATATAAAGTGGGGCACCAGGCCCAATGCAATGAGGGGCTCCAGGCCCAATCTAAGGTGGGGCACCAGGCGAAAGCTGATGTAGAGCTTCAGGCCCAAGGTAATGGTAGCGCATTAGGCCCGAGGTAAAGCCTGGTACTAAAGGGAGGCCCCGGCCTAGCGGAATAGGGCAAGCCAGCCTAGTGGTACTAAAGGGAGGCCCCGGCCTAGCGGAATAGGGCAAGCCAGCCTAATGGTACTACAGGGAGGCCCCGGCCTAGCGGAGTAGGGCAAGCCAGCCTAGTGGTACTAAAGGGAGGCCCCGGCCTAGCGGAATAGGGCAAGCCAGCCTAGTGGTACCAAAGGGAGGCCCCGGCCTAGCGGAATAGGGCAAGCCAGCCTAGTGGTACTAAAGGGAGGCCCCAGCCTAGTGGAATAAGGCAGGCTCAAGCTAACGTAGGGCTTCAGGCCTGAGGTAATGGTAGGGCAATAGGCCCGAGGTAAAGCCTGGTCTAAAGGGAGGCCCCAGCCACAACGGACAGTAAGGGATCCTATCCCAGAATACCCTACCTATAGAAACAGGGGTTCGTTTTAGAGTGTTCTATTTGCCTATACTGTGAATTTACTGTGATTACTGTACTGCTTATGCTGAACAATTGCCCTAAGTACCTGAACTATTGTCCTAAGTACCTGAACTATTGTCCTAAGTACCTGAACTATTGGTCCAAGTACCTGAACTATTGCTCTAAGCACCTGGACATTGGCCCTTATCAGTAACAATTACCCCTGAAGTTATAATTTGCCCTCCCCAGCAAATTATTGTACTATTCCACAGTTCTTTGGGCATTCTTCAGTTATATGTTTACTACTGTACGAAGACAGTCTCAGTCTTCTACCACACTGCAGTCTCCTAGTGTGGTCTGTTACACCACGTGCTCAGAATCAGTCTCTACTCAGAAGAAGACATCCTTCCAGCATTCTTCACTCCAGAAAGATCATCTAACAACTCATCCCGTCTGTTCGTAGTAGCGAAGTCGAAGTCCGTGCGTCAGTTGTACCAGTCGTATTTGCCATTTCTTGTTTTCACAGCTTGAAAAGTCGTCCGCGGCACGCATCACAACCCACGTGCCAGTTGCCGCTCTGTGGCGGTTCCTGTTCCAGATGTCCCGGTTGGTTGCCCTCTACAGAAGAGAGAGAGCTCATCTTGGAGAACCTGTTCTGCACCCCCACCTGGTCGTTCGACGAAAGTCGAGTCCGTCAAAGCCCAGTCCGGGACGCGTCCGCCGTTTCTTTGTTTTGTGTTAGTTCCTGACCTGAGGATTGCAGATTCAACCATCATCTCTTCAGATTCCAATGGTTCCCGGTCCTGTCAGAGTTCCTTCCGAGTCCAGCTGGCCCTTGGAGTGCTGCAGCATCAGTTGGATCGTGGTAGTCCTCCACTGGATTCATCGCCACGCAGATCTTGGTCTTTCTTCATCCCTGGCAACCCTAGAAGTGGGTTTTGGCCGAGGAACCTCTTGCTTCAGTGTGTGTTATTTCAGGAACCAGTTGCTCTGGTTCTACATTCCGGCAGCCTCGGAGAGAGTGGGCTTTTGCCGAAGATATATGGTCTGTTTACCAAACCTCTCACCACCCCAGTGGCCTTATCTGGGTCCTTGCTGGGAATTGAGATTAGGGTTCCACAGTTCTGTTTTATTTCCCTTGTAGCTACCAATGAAGAACGACGGTGTACACAAAGATGCCGGATCTCTGGACCTTTGTAAAATTCTGGACTCTTTGTAGATATATGATGCTGATCACCCTAATGTAGTGCTGAGTAGCCTAAGACTGGGTTCTTGTGTAAAGTATAGAGTACAGTATAAACTAGTACTAGAATAAGAGTGGCCGTAGGCCTGCAGGTTATATTTGCTGAGGTAAAAATTAAAGTGGTAGATCAAAAGTATTTCAGTATCCTCGTTATAATCTGCCCTATTGTTAATCGGGCAGCCCCTACTCTTCTTGTGACTGTGTCTGTCTACTCCCCTTTGGTTCCAAATAAAACGTCCGCCCTGCGGGCATTTAAAAACTACTAAGTCGACTCCTGCCTCTCCATGTCTGGATAGCAGTTATCCTATCCGAAATATAATTTGGACCTCTGGTGCCCCGCTCATCTCTTTTCACCACCTTAGAGTAGAGCGCACTCATCTTCATCATATAATTAACATCACCTTCTTGAGAGCACCACAGACGGTGTTGAAGGCTTTGCTGAAATCTAGGTAGGCAATGTCTACTGCCCCACCCTGATTTAGTTCCCTAGTCACCCAATCAAAAAAAATCTATTAGATATGTTTGACATGACCTTCCTGCTGTGAATCCATTTTACCTCAGATCCTGAGCACTGCTGGATTCCATATGTGCCACTATCCTTTCTTTCAGTAGTGTCTCCATGATCTTCCCCACCACTGAGGTGAGGTTGACTGGCCTGTAGTTCCCCACCTGCTTCCTACTTCCGCTTTTGTGCAATGGGACTACATGTGCCCTCCTCCAGTCCTCTGGAATGAAACCCATGTTGAGTGACTCTGTGAACAGGGCCACCAGAGGCGCTGCTAGTTCCCTTTGCAGTTCCTTTAATATCATCGGGTGAATGCCATCTGGCCCCATGGCCTTATCCACCTTCAGCTTTGTGAGCTCTTTCAGAACTCTCTCCACTGTGAATGGACTGGTGTCCACTTCTCCCCCCCCCATTGCATCTGCATCCCAACTGCAGTCCTTGACCCTCTCCCTCCATAGTGAATACCAAGCAGAAGTATTTGTTCAGTATTTCTGCCTTGTCCAGATCCCCCTCCTTACATACTCTCTTCTCCCCTTTGAGCCTCACAGTCCCCCCCGCGTTTTTCTTCTTACACTGATGTACCTATAAAATGCCTTATCCCCTTTGTTTACAGAGTGTGCTAAGCCCTCTTCTGTCTGCACCTTGGCCCTCCTAACAGCCTTTCCTGCTTCCCTTAAACATTCAAGGTACACCTCCCTGTCCTCCTCCCTTTGGCTTCCCTTATGTTTCCTGAAACTTAGCCTTTTAACACTGACTTTGTCCCCCACCTCTTTGGAGAACCATAGTGGCTCTTCTTTTTCCTTTGGCCACTATCCTAATGCATTGGTTTGTTAACTCCACTATGGCTCCATTCAGTTTCTCCCATTGTTCTTTCACCCCCTCTATTACCTTTCCCTTCACCATGATTGCTTGTATACATCTACCCATTTCAGTGAAATCTGCCCTCTTGAAATCTAATACTCTTGCCCTTGTGTGGCTTAATTGAGTCCATGTCTCCATGCTGAACCACACCATGTGATGGTCACTGGACCCCATTTGGGGCCCTTGATGGAAAGAAAGGTGATTAAATATCCACAATAATTATTTGTATCCACTGGCCAGATGGCCCAGTCCCTTGAAAACCCTCAAGAAATATTTAAGAGCAATTAGGTGGCACCACAGAGATTGATTAATTTGGTTGCAGGGAGCTACCATGGATTTTATTCACTGTACTTTTTATTGATGATTTTTTTTTAATTTAGTTGGATTATGGGATGGATAGATAAGTGTATGCTTCCAGTTGTATTTTGTGTATTTTTGTATTTTATATGTTTATAAACAACAGCATAAACTCCTGTCTAGTTCCTTCCAGTCGGATTCAAGCAGGTTCGCAATACAGTCGCTCTTGCTGAACAAACCCCTTTTTCTGGTCTGCTGGAAGGCAGTTTCAAAGTATGAACCCACTTTGGATATAAGGATTTCTCACAGGGCCTTCCTTGTGAAAAGGACAGCACACAGAGCCACACAGGCTCCTCTCCCCTCAATTTCTCGAGCTGAACTCTAACTGCCTTTTTTCAGAGTCCCCCTCAACAAAGGGCAGAGTTCCAGCATTCTGATTGGCTGCCCTAGCTGTCGCTCACAGTTCCAGGCTTTTAATTGGCTGGAACTTTGCCATCAGGAATTTGTCCCTGATTAGTCCCCACAAGCCTCCAGTTAGGTCCCATGAGTCTCTGGCTGAAATCCTGACTCATGATTGGCTGTTACACTCCCAAAATGGTGGCTGCCTATACAGTCCCCAAGCAGATTACACACTGTCCCCACTTTTAAATTCTGGTGCAGCCATTAAATACCTTTTATATTCATAATTTCCCCACTGTCTTGTAGCACTGGCTGTGCCATTTCAAATAAGCCCACATATGCACATTTAGCCCCTGTAGTTTTGCTGTCACGACAGCTGTTACACTGACACCCTAGGCAACAGCAACCCCTTATGTATATTAATGTAGGGCTCATATATATTAATGAGCCCCATCTTAGCCCAGCGGTAAACACCTCTATTTTTCCCCCCAGCAGCTTCTCCGCCGCATCCTTCTGGTCACTGGCCTCCTGTAGTAAAAGAGAGGTAGATCAAAGGTGCCGCTCATGCCTGTGCAATCCCTGCATGCACCAGGGTGCATTACCAATGCAGGAGTATCACACTTTAAAGTTTAAGCCTGAACTGGGCTAAATTAATAAAATTGCTGCATCGGGGAATTTTGGGGGCACACAGGGGAGTCGGTCTGTGGCAAGGGATACAGCGGCACAGAAACAGGACATCAGCAGCAGAAGAAGAAAATGGGAGAGTGTGGGGACAATTAAGGTAAGCCCCAAAGGGGGGGGGGTTACAGCTAGTCTTTCACCAAAACAGTCTCTGGTGCAGGAGCAGCGAGTGGCCTAGGCTGAATTGGCAGCACCCAGGCAGGATGAGCAGTCTGGCAAAGTTTGTGATCTTCTGCTGGTGAAGCCTCCAGCTGGCGTAACAGGTCTGGCTGTGGGTGAACAGGTCTCGACTCATGTAACACATTCAGCACATTTAACATGAACAGTTATTTCAGGATACAGTTCAGATTTAGTCCAGTTACAATTCAGCAGCTTTACTGAGCAAACCTTTTTGATCCGAGATTGTCTCACACACGAGCTAGGCCGATCGCTTCAGGAGCAAGTCTTCGGTCCAAATCACAAGTAGCGCTAATAAAGTTCTTCTTTTCTTCTGCCGCAGTTCCAGGCTGGAATCAAGGCTGGATTAAGGCATGGGCAACATAGGCATGTGCCTTGGGGCCCTGCCTGCCGGGAGCCTACAGCAATCTCCAACACATACTGTATTTATTATGTATCATTTTCTTCTACCTGAGATGCATTTTTTTCTAAATGACTTAACTGCTAGGTAACTTGAGCGAGGCAGGGACTGAACTGTAACATGATTCTCACCTAACTGATTAGGTGTTAGGTGTAGCTGATTGCTTCAGGGGCCCATGGCCAGGTTGAGTGTAAGGTAGCAACATGCCAATTTCCTTTGCTTTGTTTCTCCCTCCCACTCAGAATCTCCACCTAACAAGTTTTACTCTTAAGTGTAAAAGATTAATAGTGCAATTTAATATGTATGCTTTATATTTAAAGCGCCTCTGTGAGCATTAGGAAAACCTTTAAAAAAAGTAAGATTTATAAACAGCTACATTCCATTTTATTACTTCATATATTTAAGTAATTCATTCTCAATTTTCTTTATGACTGAAAACAGTTGCATGAAAATAAGATCCTTATCCAATAGACTAGTTCAAGTTTCAAGTTTATTGCAGGAATAACTCCACTGAGCAGGCTCAATCATTAGGAGGTCCTGAGCACATATATCAGGAACACATACAGATAAAAGGCAGGTAAAATACATACAGTACTAGCACACAAGTAAAATGGGGTAAATAATGTTCAATTAATACATGAGGAATGCAATATTTACAGAGCAAAACCTTGAGAATATGTTACAGAATATAGAAACTGTCAGACTAGGGAATTATATCTACTCTGGCTGCTTCTCTACATGTTGCATCACAATCCCCTGTTTATGATAGCACAGATATCTTCACAGCAACATATTTTAATGTCACAATTAGATGTCAGTTGTAGATAGGCAACCAGAACTAAAAAGGCAGAGAAACTGTATCCTTACAAATACCCTTGGTAATAAAATACAAAATATAAGCTATATCTATGCCCGAATGTTGTTTTTTCAGCGTTGTCTCAACACTGTCAGGAACTCTTTAATCTCACTCCTAAAATCAAGAAATCTACAGTGTGTTTTAATTGTACTGTTAAAAATGTAACATAGAAACATAGAATTTGACGGCAGATAAGGACCGCTTGGCCCACCCAGTCTGCCCATTTCCCTACCTAAAGGATAAGCTGCAGATCCTAGATAACCAGCAGCCTACTTCTTCCTACCCCCATCCCCTAGAATTGCCTTATGACTGTCCCATGCATGCTTGAATTCCACCACTGTTTTTGACTCCACAACCTCCTCCAGAAGGCTGTTCCATGCATCCACAACACTTTCTTTGAAAAAATACTTCCTTACATTACCTCTGAGCCACCCCCCCATCTTCAAATTGTGCCCCCTTGTTCTTGCACACCTCTTTTTCTGAAAGATGCTACCCTGTTGGACTTCATTGATTCCCTTGAGGTACTTGAAAGTTTCTATCATGTCCCCCCTCTCTCTTCTTTCCTCGAGGCTATACATATTAAGCTCCTTAAGTCTCTCTTCATATGTCTTCTGGTGCAGATCCTGCACCATTTTAGTTGCCCTCCTCTGGACAGCTTCCATCCTGTCTATGTCTTTGGAGATTGGGTCTCCAGAACTGCACGCAGTACTCAGATGGGGTCTCATCAGCTGTCTGTACAGAGGATAACAACTTCCTGTTTTCTACTGGTGATGCCTCTCCTATGCATCCCAGTATCCCCCCAGCCCTCCTTACTGCCCTCTCACATTGCATGCCCACCTTTAGGTCATCTGATATGACTACCCCCAGGTCCCTTTCCATTTTTGTTATTGTTAGTATCTCACCCCCCATTGTGTACTCTTCCCCTGGGTTTTTGTTTCTCAGGTGCATTACCTTGCACTTCTTAGCATTGAATCTAAGCTGACATACATTTGACCATTCCTCTAACCTTGCCAAGTCCCTTCTCATCCTTTCCACCCCACCTTGTGCATCAACTCTGTTGCAGATCTTTGTGTCATCTGCAAAGAGACATACTTTTCCTTCCAGTCCCTCTGCAATGTCGCTTATAAAGACATTGAAGAGGACCGGTCCTAATACTGAACCCTGCGGTACCCCACTAGTAACCCTCCTTTCTTCAGAGTGGACTCCATTTATTATTACCCTCTGTGTCCTATTCTCCAGCAAATTCTTTACCCAGGCTATCATCTTGGGACCCACTCCCAGGCTGGCTAACTTGTATATTAATCTTTTGTGTGGGACTGTGTCAAATGCCTTGCTAAAGTCTAGGTAGGCCATGTCCACAGCCCCTCCCTGATCTACTACTTTGGTCACCCAGTCAAAGAAATCTATTAGATTCGTCTGGCATGACCTTCCCGCAATGAATCCATGCTGCCTTGGGTCCTGTGCCCCTCTGGCCTCTAGGTACTCGACAATTCTTTCCTTCAGAAGTGATTCCATCATTTTCCCTATCACTGAGGTTAAACTAACAGGTCTGTAGTTTTTCGTGTCTGCCCTGCTCCCACTTTTGTGAAGTGGAATCACATCTGCCCTCCTCCAGTCCTTAGGTACCAGCCCATCCTCCCATGATTTGTTAAAGAGGGTAGTCAGTGGTGTCACTAGTTCTATCCTTAGTTCTTTTAGAATTCTGGGATGAATCCCATCAGGTCCCATTGCTTCATTGTTCATGTAATTTATTTTATTTTATTCCCTCATCCCATTCATTATGAAGTTTTGGCTTCTGTTTTCAGGGTGAACCACTGAATACATTTCCATCATCCCAGCAATAAATCTTGCCGTTATTTGATCCTGGTTTATTATCAGTAACATAAATGTCTGATCCCTGAAATGATTTCTTCCAGCAATCACTCACTTTGCAACATAATCTCTGTAATTCATCATGACTTCCTCAGTAAACCACCAATTTAACTCCTATGCCACCCAGGACCTATGCTTTTTCAGAGGTGGGCCCTACCCTACCCGATCAAACTCCCAAATCCTGATTCATACTACCTGATAGGACAAAATGGTAACACCCATGCTGCAAGTGCACATAATTGTTTGTGTGGGTTTGGGGAGGGGGCAGAAGTGCAAATCATGACATTTCATACCCCAAACAATATTTGTGCCAGGCAAATTAAAACAAAATTATTTTCTCTAAATGATCAAAACTAGGATCAATGTTTTTTTCGTAGTGATATTATTAGTTTAATTCATTTTGAAGCATTTGTTAGGTTATTTAGGTTTTTTGCCACCTTTTAGGGACAGTAAGAAAATATGTTTTAAAAATGTCATTAACTGATATGTGTTGACCAAGGAGTGTGGCCACAGTGAAGGGGCACTGGTGCAGTGGGGGGGGGGGGCTTCCGATTTCTCCTGGGCCTAGGGCCCCAGGTTGCATTAATCTGGCCCTGGCTGGAATCAGACAAGTTCGACTTCTGCTATTGGCAGTCTCAGTGCAGAAGAAAAGTGGCAGGGAGGCAAGTTGGGCCTCTTCCCGCCGACTCCCCTATGCTCCTTTCAGGGAGCAGCTGCTCGAAACTCGAGCTGTTCATACTTCAACCTCCAACTCTAACTGATCCACTGTCTCTCTGCTTACTGGGCATTTCCCTTGTAAATCCAGGGGTTTGGTTGGCAGAAGGAGCTGTCAGTTACAGTTAGGGCTCCCCCTTCAGGCCAATTTGGTATCAGTTGAAAAAATACAAAACTGCAGAATTTCTTTCCCACAAAACATTGGGATTCGGATCCAACTGTTCTATTGGTCCAATTACTGGAAGTCCCAGACCTAACATGGTGGCTCCCATCCAAATGAACAAGCTGCAAATAAAGCAGGTTAGACAAACTTCTCTATCTCTAAAATAACAGGATACAAACAGTAAATAAGCACATTTCCTACACATGCTCCCTCTGCACAAGTAGCGACTACAAGGTGGGGCAAATTGGAGCAGTGCCTGGCCAGTCGCAAGTCCTAAATCACTTGGACCCAGCACAGACCATTCACTTAACACAGATTAGCTAGTTTCTAAGACAGGCGCACAGGCTCAGCATGGCACTCTCACACAAATACACAGCATCACACTGGGATGGGACTCCAGCCTGACAGTGGGCATTGGGAAGCCCAGGAAGAAATTAGGTAAACCCAAAATTATTTTTTTTGGGGGGTTATATCAATTTATTTTTTATGCGATTTGAAATTAATTATAAAAACTGTTCATTAGTTAATCAGCAGAAAACAAACACCAACGTAAGCCAGGGGAATGTGGGGTGGGGGAGAGGGAAGTGTTGACAGTTGATGGTTGAAAAAAAATACTGCACTAATAAATTTAAGTGTTACAGTGGTGAACAAGTATCATTTTAATTGGGGAATCAAGGAAGTAAAATCAGAAGTTAAAAAAAAGTGCCTGCATGGTTACCGCTGTAGTAAACAGCATCATCAAAATGGTAAAACTGAATTAACCAAAATGAGCAGTAGTGAGAAGAAGTAAGTGTTAGAAAAATAGAGGATCAATTTCAACACAATTTACCATGCAAGATCAAGAAAATCATCCGATGGGATTGTGTGTTGTTCTACATTTGAATTATCATCAGACAAAGAGTTTTCAGCATCCGCAGCATGTGCCTGATGATTTTGATTTATGGTCAGTGGCTCGTACATATGAGGAAGAACAAGATGCTGCAATAGCTGAAAGGCATAAAGAGATCCATCTTCGACACCTTCAGAACCATGATCACTGTCATTCTTGCTGTCTCTGTGCTGTCCCTCAGTAAACCCTTCAGCCATTTCAGTCTGAGATGTGGACTCGAGTACTGCATTCAGAGTAATTCATGTCATTGACCAGGAGGTGGCTTGCGCTACCTGACGCTGAAATTGTCAGGCTACCACACTTAGGCTAGCAAAACAAAGGTGAGAAAAAAGCCAGACACAGTCATTTTACACATTGTGCTTTTCATTGGAACAAAATATCAAGCTTGTTTTTACACAGACATCACATTTAAACAGTATTTCTGTGTATTTTTTTTCCTATCTCCTTTAATGCGGAGAAAGCACCTGCCCAAGAAAGGGAAAGATCCTTCACTTCCTGTGAGCTATCCCTCCATTTCATTAGCAAACACAGGTGCCAAAGTTCTGGTGAAGGCTCTGGCCCACTGTCTCGATTCAATCCTACCCCTCTTGGTGCATCCTTCATAAAAAGGATTTGTTTAGGGCTGGTTCACATCAGATCATCTGCACTCACCAAGCAGTACTCTGTGTGCAGTACAAGTCACCCCCACTACATCCGAAGCACTTACCATAGACTTTGTAAAAGCTTTTGACTCAATGGAGTGAGGGGGTACCTCTTTTATTTGCTACAGAAAATGGTGTTTGTCCCATCCTTCCTTGGCAGGGTAAACACCCTATATTCATCAACCATAGTGAGGGTGCTGACCAGTAATGTCATGTCCACATCATTTTAGCTCCATGAAGGGACTCAACAAGGGTACCCGCTACCTCCCCTACTTTTTGTACTAATGACAGAGTCCCTGGCTATCGAAATCTGAGAACACTAAAGTTTATGAGGTATTCAGGTGCAGTCCAAGTCCTACCACACAATGCTTTATGCTGACAATTTTTTGTTCCTCTTAGAGGATGCTCCAGCACAGAACTTTGCCACCATTTTGGGGTTCAAGGTCAATCCCACAAAAATGAAGATTCTTCCTCTACATGTCAGCTGCCCCCCAGCCCCTATTTTCTGCTCTGGGGCTGCCCTGGACCCCACACTCCCTGAAATACCTGGGGATAAAGTCACTCCTGACTATTCACAGCTGTCAGTTCTAGTGTGAAACTGCTGTGAACCACAATACAGGCAAAAGTCGAAGAAGGGTGGCTAGCCTAAATACTCATGAGTCTCCAAGACCTTGGCACTCCACAGGACAGATAAGCAGCCACAAAAGATGTGCTGAACAATACTGCACAATAAAGATTTTATTGTGGCAAAAAAGCAGTGACAAGCACCCATTCCCCACATTTCGGCAACCACCTTCTTCAGGGGATGAGGCTACAATAAAATATATATCACTTTATACTACCCCACATAATTCAAAACAGGTGTAAACAATACAAATTCCTCAATTAAATCAGGCTTATAAATCAATTACAAAGTGAAAAAACAAGTAACAAAAAAATGGACTTGGTATAGGAGGCAGTGTTATTTAGTTCCGTCATTTACAGACATTTTAAAACTGAAGACACTGCACTTAAACAACATGTCATATTTATACAATCCAAAGCTAAATTCATAAATCACAAGGGTAAAATACACTATATTATGTATTACATTAAGTCATTTATGCAATCTATTATATAGCCTTGATTTTGTTCAACTCATAATTGCAAATTGCAAAAGAAAAGATAGAGTTGTGATCATCCATTCATCTTTCAGGGACAATTCCACTAAAGTTCTAGGAGATCCACATGGTGCAGCTGCAGGGGCAACATAGATAGAGCCTAGAAAAGACAGAAATGAGAAAACAAATTATAAATCAGTCTCAGATAGAAAATATCAACTCAAGAAAAACATTTAAAATGTATTAGACAGTACTCAAATACAAGTTAGCGGATGAGATTTCTGAAGCCAGGAGTGAGGTGTTAAAAGATTAAAATTTCTGGTGGTTTCTACAGCTGTTCCGTTCTGTGGTGTATTTTCTGTGTAGCACCCTACAACTCCCTCTCTGGGTCCAAACTCACCGTTGCCCTGCTAACTTAACATAAAGAAGGGCTGAGTGGGAAAAATCTATGCATGTGTATAACATGCAATACCTGACCAAACAAAGCTTGTCAACTTTGCGGACTAGCATTGAATACCATCTTACAGCCATGCTGACTTGGAAAAGTGCTGGAACGTGGCCCTTAAGCCTGCATGGATAACAGATGCCTCCTGACACAGAACACGATTGTACACATGTGGTATTCAACTCCATTTCAATTGATGTCTCTAGGACTCCTACAACGTGATCAATGCTGGCACTACAACCAACCCAGAGGAGACCTGGCCCACATCCCTTGGTATCGCTTGGCAATACAACCCTTCTGGAACAAGGTACACAGGGAGTGCCAGAAATGTGCTGTGCATTTATCTCCCTTTGTCCCCATCCTTATACTTGCTGGGCGTCCCCCTCCCTCCCCAGATGTGTCCATCTGAGCCTCCTATATCCTTTGGCTCACTGCAATGAAGGTCAAGGCACATTGCCTCATCCTACAGCGCTGGAGGTCACAGGACATCACCTCTGTCACCAAATAGTGTCAGGCAGTCAGTCAGTTGGCAATGCTGGTGAGGATGACAGTAGTGGCAAAAGGTTCACTATCCTCTTATCATAACATCTGGGAATCATTTCTATTGCCCGTTGTGTCAAGTAGACCCTCTCTTTCTGCTGAGAAATGGGAAAGATCTGCAATGCCGTCCATGAAGACCGATAGCCTTTCTTCCCTATCTCAGAGCGAACATCTGCCCTCAACTATGGTTACCCTCTCCCATACCTCTCATACTTGCCTCCCCCCCTGCAATGGTGTGTGAATGATTATTAGCACTGAGCCTGGTGTTCTCTGAAACTGTCTGGTGTTCTTTGCAGGAGGGGCTGCTTCTAGAAGCACTTAAGTGTGCTCTGGTGCAACCCCTGCTGAAAAAAAATCTTTGGACCCAGAGGTTTTGGTGAACTACCATCCAGTCTCTAACCTTCTCTTTCTGGGTACAGTTATTAACAAAGTGGTTACGCTGCAGCTTGAGGAACACCTGAAGACTTCTAACATCTATGAGCCATTCCAGTCAGGTTTCAGAGCTAGGATCAGCATGGAGACAGCCCTGGTCAAGGTGCTTAATGACCTGCTCAGAGCGAGAGACAGAGGAGAGCAATCAATTCTTGTCCTCCTCGATCTCTCTGTGACATTTGACACTGTATACCATGGTGTACTTTTGGACTGGCTCAGGGAGTACAACAGACTCACTGGCACTGCGATTTACCAGTTTGAGTCCTTTTTATGGACTAGAACCCAGAGGGTATTTCTAGGAAATTATTCCTTGACCCTGATGGTTCTGTCCTGTATCGTGCTTCAGGGTTCTGTCCTCTTGCCAGTGTTGTTCACAGTGTACATACTACCCCTGGGCATGGTCATTAGACAGTTCAGGTTGGTGTTTTACTGCTATGTGAATGATACCCAGTGCTATCTGTCTCTTCCACCCGGGACTCAGGCTGACATCAATGTGTTTAATAAGTTCCTGGTGGAGATCCAGAACTGGATGGCTTCTAGCTAGCTGAGACCGAACACAGAGAAGACTGAGATATAAGTGGTTGAGCTGGGCAGAAAGTGGGGATTGTTGGCTGATGTTGGAGTTACTGGGCTTTTGTTTGGTGACTCAGATCTGCTAGCCTGCCCCAGGGTGAAGAATCTGGTAGTCATGCTGGAGGATGGCCTGACAATGAAGGCCCAGGCTTCAGCTGTTGTCCGGAATGGCTTTTTTCATCTTCCAAACATCTGCCAGATCAGAGTCACCCCAAGGCCTGACCACACTGATCCATGTGTTTGTGACCTGGAGGCTAGACTATTGTAATACTCTATACCTCAAGGCTAATGGAGGTACACTGCAAAGCCTACAGCTGCTGCAGTACGCAGCTGCCTGGTTACTCACAGGCTCATCAAGATCTAATCATATTTTTCTGGTACTGCGTGATCTGCACTGGCTGCTGGTGAAATGGCACATGTCATTTAAAATAGGTCTACTAACCTACAAAGTCTAGCAAGGACTGGGCCCAGCCTACTTGAGTGAGCTCTTGCACCGGTACACCCCAGTCCGGCCACTCTGCTCCTCAAAACAGGACCTCCTGATGGTTCTGTGGGCAAGGCCAAAAACTTAATTTGATTGGGCCTTTGAAGTAGCAGGCCCAGTGCTTTGGAACTCCTTGCCCAAGACCTTGAGGGAGGCCCCTGTGGTGGAGACGTTTAAGAGGGGGCTAAAAACATACACTTTTCAGCAAGCTTCTGGTGAAGTTATATTACATCTTCAGCACATCTACCCATAGTCTTTTAATTGAGTTTTAGTACTACTGCTATTTCATGACAGTGTTTTTAGTAGGAACTGTTATAATTTTATCCATTTTGTATTTGTATTGTTTATTTTATTTTGTATGATAATTTCTATTGTATTGTTATGTGTATCTTATGTTTTATGCTGTATTTTAGTGTAATGACTCCCTGGGCCTAAGGGGAAAGGTCCCATATATGTAAATACACTCTACTACTACTGCCACTGTAGGCACCCTTCCCCCTTTTTTTAATGGACATTTCGGTATTGATCTAGTATACTCAGTAATATGAAGTGTATGCCTGTGTTTACTGGTTCCAGTCCATAGTGTTGTTCACAGAATCCACAGTATGTAACTCTATGGCATTTGTCTTATGCTATTTACTGTACTGTTTGTTTACATACTTACTCAAGAGAAAAAAAAACATTTTAGCTGCATTGACAGATTTGTGCCATCTCATTCCTTGTGAGCTATGGCAGAGGAAGGCATAATCCAAAGAGCACATCATTTTCCTTATCTTTTAGATAAACATTTAATAGAAATACACCCCATTGCTCATGCTAAAATAAGCCATGTCATTGATTACGCTAATGTGGATATTCACACAGGAAACCATACTCAAAGGACATATTCATTGCCAAGCCTAAGGAAACAGGGCTGTGCACCAGCAATAGGTTTATGCTGTTGCAACCATACCTCTCAACTGCTATGAATTTTGCATAGTGCTATGATTTTCACACTCGGATTTGCCCTTGCTCCACATAGGTTTACTGATGTTCTTAATAACGTTAGAGCTATTTCTGGACACAACAAACTGTTAAATCATTGAATTAGGTTGATAGTAACATTCCTCATCACTAACTATATGGAGCCCACTGTTTGTAGACATTTTATTCCTTAAAATAAGAACATGCTCCTCATTTTTGCCAATTGCTATGATTTTTGTAGGCCAGTGCTATGATTTTTAATGCAGAGAGGCTCAGAGGTATGACTGCATCAGGAGGTACCCCAATCTCCCCCCAAGAGGGAGGAAGGAGCCAGAATGCTCAGCAATTAGGCACTGCCAGAGAGTAAACCAAGGGGAGGGCTAAGCCTCCATGGGGGCAAGAGAAAGGTATATGTAGTGGCAGATTCAATTATAAATGAGAACTGGGAAAGGTACATGTAGTGGTGGATTCAATTATAAAGGAGCACTGGGAGGGAGCTGGGAATCATACATGATTGTAAAGAGGTTTTCTGCTGTTTTCTGGAGCAATAGCAGGCAGACTTATAGCCAAGGTGGTGGAACTCAAACAAGAGGGGGAAGGTAGGCCAGGTCTGAATGTGCATTTGGGCATGAATGGTCTGAGCAAGCAGAGCATGGAACAGGTGAAATCAGACTTCCATGCTCTTAGGAAGGCATCAAAAGAAAGAGCAGGGGTGTTAAACTTCTCTGAGGTGATACCACACCATACTTAAACCAAAGGGAACAGTTCCAAGTGTTCCAATTCAATGCACGGTTAAAGGAATATTGCAAGGAGGAGGGACTTTAGTTCCTCTGGGACTGGGGCTTGACCTGGAGGGGTTGGAGGCTGTTCAAAAGGGATACTCTGCATCCCAATGAGGAGGGCAAGAGGGTACTTGGAGTAAGTTGGGCACACCATATAGCTTGTTTAAAGTAGTGAGGGAAGGCATCAGAATAGCAAGGCATACAAAAAATGTCACAAAAAGGGAGGGTCTTGTTGGCCTCCCCCCATCAACCAATAAAACAGAATCTAGCATACCCAGAGCAAAAAGTAAAGGAAGGAGCAGGGAGAGCAGTTAGAAAATGATGTGTACCAATGCAAGGAGTCCTGTTAATGAAATGCTGGAACTGCTGGCAATGATCTGAGAAGGAAACCTAGACCTGGTGGCAGTAACAGATACGAGGATAGCCTCGAACCATGAATGGGACATGATCTTACCATGGTATTTACTATTCAGAACTGACAGAGCAAAGGGCAAAGCAGGGTAGATAGCTTTGTATGTAAAAGAGGTGACAGAGGCAACTGAAACAGGTAGCCGGGAGGTAGGGAAATTAGAAACCCTGTGAGTTTTAGTAGCAACACGGAATGGGAAACAACTCTGGGCTGGGATGGTATGCAGACCACATGGTCAGGAAGAACCATGGGGCACACAAAAAACTGGGACAGACACTTAGGATGGCAGCCAGTGTAGTGAATGTGGTGATTGTTGGGAATTTCAACATGCTGGATGTGGACTGGAAAGCTCCAGTCACAGCAAGTGCTAAGGATCAGCTCCTGGTTGATACCTGCCAAGAAGTGTTCCTAGACCAGCTAGTTCAGGGCTCAACAAGAGAAGGGTCCTGCTGGATCTGGTGCAGTGAGAAGATTCAAAATGTGGCGGTCCATATTCCACTCAATTCCAGTGACCACAGAATGCTAGCACTAGAGGTATCAAACTAAAAAAAGAAGCTGGTCTCTACAGTTCAGGCACTGCAAAATGAATCCAAAACATTGGAAGAGGATTAAAACATTTTATTTGTATAAAATCACAGCAGAGGAGCCCTCCTGCCGCCACCAGCATTTCATACAGATTAGTGCTTTGTCAAGGCATTACACAAAACTCCATCACTAATGCTTATTTAAATTCAGTTTTTAAAGAGACAGACTTAATTCTCATTGGTTCACACTCATACTGATGTAGGTTTATCTGACTGGATAAAGGAAGGGGATGGGGGAGCGGGACAGAATATGAGGAGGAATAGAAAGAACCCAATATATACAATATTTCTAGTAAACAATTGATGGTATTATAATGTATAGCAAAAATTACTTTGTACAACCATAAAAATAACATATGTGTAGAATGGTGCACACTGGGAATGGTGGTGCATGAGCAGAAGCAGCCAACTTACAATAAAGAAAAATAATTCTCAGCACTCATAGATTCAGTTTGTAAATGAAAAGTGGGGTTAGTGGGTGCATGCCAGGCATTTTGCTTTAATAAAACTTGCACTTTTCATTTACAAACTGAATCTATGAGTGCTGAACATTCTTTTTCTTCATAAATATCATCTCCATAATTATTACTTCTTTAAAAATGGTGTCAATGAGAAACATTCATTTATCTCAAAACCTGTCCAGGCACTGAATTTAAATTGTCAGAACCCTTCCCCTTCTAAGAGAAGATTATCTAAATCACCACCCCCTAGGACCCAGGACTACTTTTTCAATTCCCTTAAAACTGAATTTATGATTTATGCCATATTTCTGCACATGTATGACAAGAGCATTCTCCTGATCGCTATTGGCAATGCTCCTTAGATGTTCCCTAATCTTTTGTTTGAGTTTTTGGCTAGTTTTGCCAGAAGCACCACTTGTGCTTGACACAAAATTCCCCGATGTCCCACACAGCAACAGCACAATACCGACACCGGTGCCCATCACAAAGATCATATTACTAAGACAGCCAACACCAGAATCAGACTGCTTTACAGACACTGGCACAGTATGACTTCTGAAGCCCTGTCTCTGGCTGTCAATAGTTCTATAGCCTATGTTATAGACTATGAACTAATTTTGTATTGCACTGCCACAGATACAGCTCAAAAAGGGTCAGAGCAGCCCTAAACAAATCATGTCGGCTGGTTCTAGCTGTGCCCAAGCTCACGCACACTTGGGACATATAAGCCCAGCCCAAGTGACTTAATCTCCTGGGGTGGATTAAGTACCAGACCTGCCTCTTTGGGGAAAAAAATACTCCTTGTTTTAACACTGCCAGTCATTCAAAACCTCCTTAAATCCACATCTAACTTACACTAAACTAGAGAAAAAACAAGAAATACCCTACAAATCCCCCTTCTGACACAGCGATTCTTTGCCTACAAGGCACCCCTCTGACTTGATGAACTTCCCTTGGATGTGGTAAGTGTGCCAAACCTGAGAACCTTTAAGAAATTAGTAGTCCAATACCTGACCACACTTGGCACCTTGACTGCTGGTCCTAACTCCCCTCTCCCGCTTCCTCACTTGCCTATCTACCCCAATGCCCTTGCTACCCCTCTCACTTTATGCACCTTTTCTTGTCTCTCTTCCCCACCCACCCTCCTCACACACCCACTCACTCCAAGACATGCCTTCTCCTATCCCCCTTCCCCCCACTACTGCCTGTTGCCTACCACTCTCCTAGTAATAACTCTCCACTTTCTGCTCCCCACCGCCCCACTCACCCTTAGTTCACAACTCTCCCTCCCCACTCACTCCCTCCTCCCCATAAACTCCATGACAAAGATAGCCTCTGTCTTCTCTATTCCTCAGCCTCCCCTCTTCTTCCTCCTCCTAATTGCCTTGTGTCTTTTACATTTCCAGTTTATCAAATTATGTTATTCATTCTTCACTGCACACTATCACATGTATTTATTGCACTTTATCCATGATTTTTTTTACTGCATGTATTTACCAGTGTATGTACCTAACGTCTGTATTTACCAATGTCTGTACTTAAAAGTCTGCACTCACTTGTAATTCTTTTGTACCTAACCATGACATGGAACCTTTGTAAACAAGCTCATAGCTCAAAGGTGTAACTCCAAGATGATAAATAAATAAATACATTTAAAAAAAATGGAACCCAAAAACACAGAAGTAAAAGAAATTAGTGCTTTAGCTGGGATTTAAACCCATGACACTCAGAATACCATTCTGGTTGTGCTACCAGCTGTGCCATTATGGCAGCTAGAAACCTGGGACTCCCAGAAGCACCCTACTTTCTCTCTAATGCACAACCTGTTGCTGGAGGGATAATTGCAGTGCGGTGAACACATATGAAATCCAAACAAACAGAGGAGAGAAAGGAACACGTGCCTTAACTGGGTTTTGAACCCAGGCTACTTGGAATACCATTCTGGTTGTGCCACCAGCTGCACCATCAAGGCAACTGGAAACCTGGGACTCCCAGAACCACCCTACTCTCACTCTAACGCACAACCTCATGCTGCACAGATAATTTTCATACACAAGGATGCTGTGTGCACATGCATGGAACTCAAAAAATAGAACATATTTATTTTTTATTTATTGAAATTTCGGATAACACCTTTGAGAACAAGCTCATTTCATAAGTTCCACATCAGACAAACAATACATATTGGAAAAGTATGAGATGGAGAACAAACAAAACAAGGAATTATAGAAGACATTACAAGATTGTACAACTAGAGAAGTTCCAATACATGTGGCATTGTACAATGTATGCCATGGTGCATATTTGATTAAAACCTGGAATTCAAAGGGTCATATTAGAGGGGATGGGGTCTTATGAAATACCCTTTACTGGAAAATGAGAACAGACTCGGCCTAATATCTAATAATCAACAAGGTAAGGGATGGCATCAGCCAAGGGGCCTCGTCAGGGGTGAGAAGGTATGGGACAAAGCATTTTAAAGTGAGCAAGGGAGCTCAGGAGATATAACAGGGGAAGAGGGGATAATGAAAGAAATAAGTATCTTAGCTGGGATTTGAACCCAGGCCACTGAGAATAGTGTTCCAGTTGTGTTACCAGCTGTACCACCAAGGCAACTGGAAACCTGGGACTCCCATAGACACCCATTTCTCTCTCTAATGTACAACCTAGTGCTGCACAGATAATTACATTTCACACACTTCTGGGAGTCCTAGGTTTCCAGTTACCTTGGTGGTGTAGCTGGTGGGGCAAACAAAACAGTATTTTGAGCAGCCGGGGTTCAAATCCCAGGTAAGGCAATTATTTTTTCTCTCTTCTGTTTTTTGGGTTCCATATATGTGCACACTACACACTTGTATATGAAAATGTAATTGTCTGTGCAGCACCGCATTGTGCATTAGAGAGTAGGGTGGTTCTGGAAGTTCAGTGCTTTCAGTTGCATTGTTGGCACAGCTGGTAGCACAACCAGAACGGCATTCCCAGTAGCATGGGTTCAAATCCCCGCTAATGCACTTATTTCTGTCTTTCTTCTGATTGTTTGGGCTCCTCTTAAGGTAGCCTGGGCATCCCTGCTTCCCTGAACAAGTTCCAGCCCCTGCAGCCTCTCTACCCTTTAGAACAAGCTGCAGCCCCGAGTCTCCCAACTCAGTAGGCCCTGACTCTGGAACCCCGCCCTGTAACTTAGGTCTCTATAGCAGCATCCATTCCACTCACAACTGTTATGTCATCAGAGTCTGATGAACAGCCTGCATTACTGAGGAAGGTCCCTACTCCCCCTCAATCCAGACTGACATTTGCAGCCGGAAGTATTCTCTAGCTACCAGCATTGTTTTTTTCCACTTGGGTGCAGCTGTGTCTCAGGACCTACAGAGAACTCTTGGGGTAAGTGCTCCTGTGACAGGGTGACTCCTGTCATAGTGGAAACCCCTAGGATACATTGAAACCCCTTCTCCAAGCAGTTTATATGTTTTGTATAATGTCCAACATGCTGGTTGGCTGGTTATAAATTAAGTGCTGAAGTGCTTATAAAGCTTTCTGTGCATATTACCTAAAAACTAACTAGAAACCAGCCAAAACCCTCAAAGAATATTGAAGTTATATACGGTTTTCTTCTCTGGTCTCTGGCCATAAAACAAAACTAAGAGGGTAGTTTTAATAGAAGAATAACAAATGTTTGTGTCTGCTTTTTCTAGATGTTAGCAGCCCCCTTCTAAGATATATTTTACAGCAGACAGCATGAGGTAATATGTCCCTGCAGAAGAGTTTAGGAGAGCACAGAATGATCTGACCTCAGCTCTGACCATTCCAATGTTGTAAACAAGTTCTTCTGTGCTCCAGGTAGCTGCCAAATAACTGTTCTTTATGGAGCAACAGTGGCCCCTAGTAGCTAGCTTTATGTTATGTCTGGTGTTAATCAAAAGGCAGTGGAACATTTTCCAGCTTCTAGTGAGCTTATAAAAAGCCATACCTCAGTGCTGAGAGAGGACAGATAGATCAGTTGAATACTCACTGAGGAAGGTGGAAGACCTCCTGGTAGTGTGTGCTTTCACATTGTTTGAGTCATGCTAGGCTGAAGAAAAGACTGAGAAACTGTTGAAGCTAAGCAGTTGTCTGCTTTACCAGTTTGCTTTCTGTGTAAATTACTTGATGACAATAAAATGATAAACACAACCATGTGTTTTTTATGCACCTGACTTGTGGTCTGCCTGAAACTGTGTTATCCTAAACCCACGCCCGGTGTCGTATGATGTCAAAAGTGGGACCTGACTGAATGTCTGAAGTAACAAGGAGGAGTTCATTCAGTTGGTGCCAGACCTGGTACCTAGGATACACAGCAGACGTGCATGGCACCAGGTGAGATGAAAACACCTGAAGAAGATGGTGACCTGCGTGAGGCACCATGGATGAGGCACCATGGACAAGGGATGAGATGGACCCAATGGCAAAACAGAGACCCTGATATGGCTTCTTCACTGGATGAGTGGGAGATGGCTAGAGGCTGATTGACACCGGAGAGAGACTGAGTGCAGATGCCAGGAGCTACTTGAGAAGTCCCACTCAGAGGATGTAGAGGAAGAATCAGTGGAGTAGGATTCATGTGCTCGAGAGGAGGAGACCCCAGGTAAAACTTTGATTGGCAATGTATTAATGGGGCAGAAGACTTCAAGCAAGATGGAAGAAGCCTTTTTGGCTGAAGGAAGGCTTGCATGTTTTAAAGCTCCTCCTATGGAAAATGATTATTTTCTTGGTACCGACTGGGGAAAGTTGCAGGTGAGGGATCCTGAAGTTACCTAGTTAAGAGAATATGTAAAAATCATGGATGGGAGACATGTTAATGGTGGCGTGGGGGACAGGTTATGGTGGTTTGAACTTAGGAACGAATTTTCTATCATATGAGGCCCAACCCCTGGATGAAACAAGTGGATGCCCAGGTAGTGTTACCCATGGCATATAGGAAAAAGGTGATGGAGGATGCGTACTCCAGTCACCCGGGGCATTTGAGCCATGGGAAGGTTTTGACTAGACTAACCTCATATTTCTATTGGCCAGGCATGTACAGTGGCAGCATACTGTAAGACCTGTTGTAGGGGCAGACAGATAGCAACCCCTGATAGTGATGTGAAAGGAGTAACCCAGAGGATGAAGAGCAAGAGATGGCACCCTTGGAGTAGGGAAAGACTCCCACAAAGAACAGAAGGGCAAGGTGGTGGCCAACACCACTAGTAGTGTATAAGAGTTGATACAAAAACCCAGAGGTTAGGAACAGGATGTTAGGCATACAGCATGGTATGTTACTAGCCTTCCTTTAAATATGTAAGTGGGTACAGAGAAAGGTAGTTCTCCCCCCCCCAACCCCGAAGGTAGTTCTACTGGGTGCTGGACTGTCCAGTTGTTCAAGTGTATCTGGTCAGGGAAAGTCAGTAGATGGCATAAAACTGCCATTCGTAGTTCATTCTCCTGGTGTATGTAATGTTTTGTAGTTTACTAATGTAGTAAATGTGTAAAATGTCTCATAGTATTTGTATAATGATGGAAAAGATACCTTAATGTTTAGAGAAGCCTGTGTATCACACGCTTGACCCTGGTGCCATAATCAGATAAAGTATCAAGGAAATATGCTTGGGTTTGATAGGACCTTAGTGAGTAAAAAGATAATTATGAAAGAGACCCAGCGATGGAGCTTCCGGTAAGTGTGGACAGAAGCTCCACACCCTTCCGTGGGTGTTAGTTGAGATTTGGACAATCAAAGGATGGTTGCCCTCTTATGCAGGAGGATGTGTTATGGGGGACCGGTGTCATAGTGTACACCCCTGGGATAAATTGAAACCCCTTTCCCAAGTAGTTTATATGTTTTGTATAATGTTTAACTTGCTGGTTGGCTGGTTATAAATTGAGTGTCGAAGTGCTTATAAAGCTTTCTGTGCATATTACCTAAAAACTAACTAGAAATCAGGCAAAACCCACAAAGAATATTGAAGTTATATACTGTTTTCTTCTCTGGTCTTTGGCCATAAAACAAAACTAAGAGGGTAGTTTTAATAGAAGAATAACAAAAGTTTGTGTCTGATTTTTCTAGATATTAGTATCCCCTTCTAAGATATATTTTACAGCAGACAGCCTGAAGTAATATGACCCTGCATTAGAGTTTAGGAGAGCACAGAATGTTCTGACCTCGGCTCTGACCGTTCCAATGTTGCAAACAAGTTCTTCTGTGTTCCTGGTGGCTGCCAAATAGCTGTTCTCTATGGAGCAACAGTGGCCCCTAGTGGCTAGTTTTATGTCATGTCTGCTGTAAATCAAAAGGCAGTGGAAAATTGTTCCAGCTTCTAGTGAGCTTATAAAAAGCGCTACCTCAGTACTGAGAGAGGAGGACAGATAGATAGATCAGTTGAATACTGACAGAGCAAGGTGGAAGACCTCCTGGTAGTGTGTGCTTTCACACAGTTTGATTCATGCTAGGCTGAAGAAAAGCCTTAGAAACTGTTAAAGCTAAGCAGCTGCCTGACTTACCATTTTGCTTTCTGCATATTTCACTTGATGAAAATAAAATGATAAATGCAACCGTGCATTTTTTATACACCTGACTTGTGGTCTGCCTGAAATTGTGTTATTCTATACCCACGCCCAGTGAAAGCTCCATTTCACTGAGTGTAGCAAGGCTTCCACCTGGAGAACCTGACTGTTGAAGGGCATCCTACCACAGCCTGGATTACAGGCAAAGCGTGGCCAGACATAGGAGCACAATTCTGAACTTTTATTATAGTAACAGCTCCAAAGTCAATCAGTCTAATGCTCGACCATCTTAGTTCCCCTCCCAGTGTATTTCAGAATGTAGGGGCGTACAATTAATGGTTGCTAGCACATTAAGTGTTGTGTTCTACTCCTGCCTTCCCAGGGCATTATCTAACCACTCAGTTGTATACCATCTCATGTTTATTTATTTATCTGAAAATTGGAAACTGTTTTTTAAATGTTTAATGCAAGGACATAGCCTTGGGACCTCTGACCAAGTATTCCCATTTCTCCCCTCCACCCATTCTACTGAGCTAGGTCTGAGCTTAATACCTTGGTATATGTCTTCACCTTTTTTACTCTAAAGGAGCTAACACTGGAGCCAAGCAGCATGAGGCTATCCCCCACTTCACATGCCTATCATTTCCTGCATGTGCTTGTTTCTTACCCTGCTGATCCCTAGTCTCTACTAATGACAGGGTGGGTGTGCCACATTTACCCCGGCTTATCTGGCTAGTAGCTTGCAATTAATTCAGTAGCTGGAACACTGTTTGTACCAGCAGCAGGGGCACTCACACCCATTTGAGCTCATTTATTGATGGTCTGGGTTGGGGTCCTCGATGCTTCAGGTTCTAGGTATTTATTTAGCTAATAGTCCCTATGCTGTCTAGACTGTCTGGGCTATAGCCCCCCCTTCCCTGCTCTAATGTTGCTGCCACATCTAGCTTTTCTGAAGAGTGGTGGGGGAATCAGTACATACACTCCCCCCTTCCCTACTCCCCCAGCTTCCTCCTCCCCCTCAATTACTGTACATGCGTGTTGACATATGTATGGCATACTGAAGGTCTATGATCTCCTGATCGGGGGGGCACCCATTCTCTCCCACCAACCCCTTGCCTCTCCTCTGAGCACTTTCTGCACCTTGCGTATCTTTATTTATCAAGACTGTCTGTTTTTCCATCTGCTGAAGAAGAGTAATTTGAGGGAAGATGTAGTTCTACCATAGTAATTAGTAGAAGACTACTATTTTTCTAGTTATAATATTAGCCATTGAGACCTGATGACCTCTGACCTTGTTTTTTGGCCCCTGTTATATTACAAAGCATTGAAGCCCATTTATAAGAACATCAATTATAAGAACGTCCCATTTTTTAATCAGATTTTCAAATGTCCCTGTTTTGTCCCATTATTTCCTACTGGAAGTATGTCGATTTATTATTACATGCAGGTGACTTGTAAGAACATTTTTAGGGTGCTTGATTGACTGCATCCCTGTTTGATCAGACTGCATTCCAGCATGGGTTTAAACACATAAAAAGCTGTTAGTTTTCACTAACTTAACAAAGTGCCTTCAGAGAACCTATTCCAGTTGAAGGGGTGTCACCAGGAAAAGGGGTCATGATCTCCAACTCGAGGGGGGTAAGTTTAGGGATAACATCAGGAAGTACTTCTTTACCGAGAGGGTGGTGGAGACCTGGAATGGCTGTCTAGGGAAGTGGTGGGTGTGAATTCAGTGGTGGGGTTCAAGAGGGCTTGGGACAGATAAAGAGGGCTGTTGAAAGGAGGGGGAAGGAATCTGGAGCAAACCTAGAAAATGCTAGGCAAATGGGCAGACTAGGTGGGCCTGGTGGTCCTTTTCTGCCATCACTTTTCTATGTTCCTATGTAACTTGCACACCTCCCCAACCCCCCACTATGGAGAAACACAGACATACAGCTCTCACTGTGCAGCAGAAGATCACCATAAAAGAGCGTCTTGCAAATCCTGTTATTAAATGATCTGACATAGCACAAGAAGTTGACATTAATGTTTGCACAATACTAAAGATAATGGGCAACAGAAAGAAGCTGTATGTTCAGTAACAGCATGGTTTTAATCATGACATTAAGAGAAATTGAGTTGGAAAAGACAAACGGGTAGAGACTGCTTTACTGATGTGGTTTAGTGCTTGTCACACATCTGATGCCCCAATAAATGGCCTAGTTCTCCTCACCAAAGTGCAGCGGCTAGCAGATGACTTGGGTTCCATTCACTGCTACCAACGGATGGCTGTGTAGGTGGAAGGAGTGCCACAAAATACATTTCAAGCGCTGCCACTGAGAAAAGCAGGACACTGATGCCAGCGGTGCCAGCAACTGGAGCGATACTGTGCTTCCTGTTCTTTTAAATTAATTTCATCCTGATGACCTGTGCAATTGTTATGAAACAGGGATCTACTTCAGGGCAATCCCTGATGGCACCCTGGCATTTCATGCTAACCCAGTTACCAGCAATAAGAAGGCAAAGGAACGCTTGTCTGCTCTAGTGTAGACAAATATGTCCAGGACTGAGAAGTTGCCCCTGCTAGTGAATGGAAAGTAAAACAAAACATGCCATTTCGAGGGCATTATAATGGAATCCCTCGCTGTTCACTATAATGCAAATAGCAATGCCTGGATGACCAAGACAAGATTTGCCTTATTTCAGACAATTGCAGTGCTCACCCCTCCCTCACACACAGCCACATTAAATTAATGTTTTTACTACCAACACTACCTCCCTGATCTAGCCAGTGGATCAGGAGTTACCCATCACCTCAAACAGCATTACAGAAAGAAAATTGAGGAGAAGCTGCTGGTTTCTACTGACTCTTGCAGAGCTGGCAAAGTCAGTGAGCTTGCCAAGCATATCACCATCCAGGACTGTATTCAGGTGCTGGACTCAGCATGGCATCAGTTTAAACAAGAAACCATAGTAAACCATTTTAAAAGACTAGTTTCACGAACGTCCCAGATGCAGCCCCAACAGACCCCCGTCCCCAAAGAGCATGTCACAGTACCTGGAATGACCAATAAGGAATTTTACAAATATATTGAAACTGATACAGAGATCGAGTGTTCGAGGCAGATAATGAAGGAAGAGATATGCAGAGACATTGCAGGAAGAGGATTGTGAGGATGAAGAGCAAACTGTGGAGCCACCATCTATCAGAGAAGTTAAATTGTGTGTGGACACACTAGGGCTCTACATTCTGAGCAAGAAAATAAGCAATCTTACAGCATTCCACACATTAGATTTCTGCTTAAATTAACTCTCCTTATTGCACAGTAAACAGCTAACAGCTACTGACATTTTTGGTCCCAAATCACAGTGATGATTTTAATAATTTAATTTGATGATTTTAATGATTTTATTTGGTTTTTAACTTAAACTGAGTTCTAGTTTTGTAAAATGTGTGACTTTGTTATCTTAAATGCAGTAAAGCTTTCGTAAACACAATGCTTCCTGGTGTCTTTTTCATTAGCAAACAGTGCCATCTATTGACCAACAGTGATAGCCTGCTCATTAGAACATTTCACTCTGGCAAATAGGGTTAAAAATGGGCTCAACTGTACTACGTTCCTTACTTGTTTGGTTTGGCCGTAGATAGGAAGGTTGTTCTAGAAGAATACTTCCTTCATGGTCCAGTCTTGTTTTCTCTCCCTCTGACTGGGCCTCATGGAGCTTTTGGCAGACTCACCTGCTGAGATACTTCCCTCTGCCTGAATCTACTCATGATGCCTAAGGGAGAGAACTCACTATCCACTCTGGTCCCCCTAGTGGGTCCTGGTCTGTACCACTGTGGATATGTAGGTTGCCAGCCTCACCAATGGGTTTCTTGTTACTTTCCTAATGCACATGTATTACACTTCTTTATATAACTTTTTGAAGTTGCTTGGGTTAGTATGTGGAGGTTATGCTATCTTATGGCCCTGTAAGCTACAGAATGTTACTGCTTGGATTGCTTGGACTCAGAGGGGTATGCTAGGGTTCCATGGAGGTGGGCCACCTCTAACTTAGCTCTGCCTTTCCTTTAACCTTGATTCCTTGTACTTACCCACTAATGGCTGATGTTAGATGTGTGGCATGGAATGTCCATGGATTGAACTTGCTAATTAAATGAAAGAAGGTGCTACTACATATTTGTAGACTCAAGCCCCAAATTGCCTTTCTTCAGAAAACAAAGCTCCAAAGTGAAAAAAACGCATTGTGTTGTGACTGGGTGGGCTTTAAGGTGCATAGCTGTGCTATGACAACTAAACAGGGAGTCTCAATTCTCCTCCATGAAATGCTCAGGTGGTTCCTAGAAAAACAGTGCAAAGACACACAAATTAGGTGGCTTCTTCTCTCCCTTTCCACACTGGAAGGCCAACTATTTGGGGGGAATCTCTACACTACTAATCATGATGATGACCCGCACTTCTTTCGTGATCTCTGCCAAGTCTTTGGAGACTTCACCCAGGGCACCACTCCAATCACATTAGGCAGTAACTTTAATCTGACAATTAATTCTGCACTAGGCAGGTGTGGGGTCCACAACAGAGCACCTCATTAAGGCAGCAACAGAAGTGCAATCTCTAATGAAACACTATCCTCTTGCAGAGGTGTGGCGGTTCACCACCTGACCCGGTGGGACTATTCATATCACTCAGCCATATATGGCACCAGTTGCCAGCTGGATTACTGGATCACATCTCCTAAAGTGACCCAGGCAACACTTCAGACAGTAATCCACCCAATGGATCACGTGCCAGTCTCCATCACCTTTCTCTGGAGCCCAGACCTGCCAAGGTCCTTTTCCTGGTGGCTAGATCCCATCCTTGTTTGGGAAAAAGCATTCCTAGAATGAATCAAATGAGAGGTGACAACCTTTCTCCAAGTCAATGACACCCATCACACCCAGACAGCACCCCTTGAGAGGCATTTAAGGTTGTTATCTGGGGTACCATCATATCCTATGCAGACGGATGCCACAAGGCAAGGGAAGCTGAGACCACCGCTCTGGAAAGTCAGTTTAAAGAACTGACGCTCAGTCAGAGCCCTCCTCTCCCAAGAGCCACAAAAGAGTCTCTTCCAGCTGAAATCATTGACCTTCACCTCCAGTTGGATTCCCGCCTCACCAACAAAGATGAGCTTGACCTCCTCCATATCAGACATAGGTACTGGAAGGGAGAGGAAAAGACGGTATCCCATCAATAGGGTGCTGGAAATAGGGCTCCGTAATGTGGGTGTCCTGATGAGGGCATGTGCGATGTGAGCATTATTGATTTTTTTAGCACCTGCTACGTAGAGCACGGTGAGGATGGGGCCGTAACTGTGTTTCCCTTTTCATCCACAATGTGTGGGGGTTTTATATATATTTGAGGGGGTTGGGGGCATGCGACCTTTATCTGTGGTGACAAAATGCATGTTGCTGTTCTCACCATTGTCCTTTTGCCTGCATGCTTTTTTAATGTGCACTGATTGTTGTAGCCCTAAAGTGGATGAACCAGAATAGACCAGGGAGGCTGCTCACCTATCATCTTCAGAAACAGCAGACAGAGTGCTACAGTGTAGGTCTTATAGACAGCAAAGGCAACACTCATCCAAAGACTGAGGGCCATAACGCCATTATGAGGACCTTTAATCCGACTAATATGTACCTCTCAGACACACAGGATGACTGAGCAAGTAGTGGCTTTCTTTTGCAATCTCCCCATACCCAAACTGTCCCAGGATCACTTGAGAAGCTAAAGGCTCCCCTTTCTCTCACTGAAATCATGAGTGCCACCACTTCTCTTAAAGCAGGGAAAGCACCTGCCCAAGGAGGGGAAAGATCCTCCACTTTCTGTGAGCTACCACCCCATTTCATTAATAAACACAGATGCCAATGTTCTGACAAAGGCACTGGCCTGCTGTCTCTATTCAGTCCTACCCTCCTAGGAGCACCCTTCTCAAATAGGATTTGTTCAGGGCTGGTTGGCATTGGATCACCTGCGATCACAAATCAACACTCTGTGTACAGCACATGCCACCCCCACTACATCCAAGGCACTTGCAATAGACTTTGAAAAAGCTTTTGACTCAATGGAGTGGGGTATCTCCTTCATTTGCTATAGCAAATTGGCTTTAGCTCATCTTTCTTCTGCTTGGTAAGCACCCATTATTCATCAACTACAGTGAAGGTGTTGACCAATAATGTCCAGTCCGCACTATTGTAGCTCCACAAAGGGACTCAACAAGGGTACCTGCTATCTCCCCAACTTTTTGTACTAACAACAGAGTCCCAGGCTATTGAAATCTGAGAACACTCTTGTTTATGGGGTATTCTGGTGGAGTCCAAGTCCTACTCCACAAAGATTTATGCCGATGATTTTTTGTTCCTCTTAAAGGATGCTCCAACAAGGATCCCCACTTTGATAACTTTCCTACAGAACTTTGTCACCCTCTTGGGGGTCAAGGTCAATCCTACAAAAATGGAGATTCTTCCTCCACATGTCAGCTGCCCCCAACCCCCATTTTCTACCCTAGGGATGCACTGGACCCCACACTCCCTGAAATACCTGGGGATAAAACTTACTCCTGACCTTTCACAGCTATGTATGGCTAATTTAATCCCCCTCCTTAAAACTTGGCAGAATGACTGTGACTGATAGAAAGGGCTCTCACTGTCCCTGGTAGGCAAAATGAAGCAATCATAATGATACTGGCCCAATGCTCCTACATTGATTATCCCACCTAACAATTATAATCCTTAAACTGTGGTTTACAGATTCCCTCTCAGGAAGTTTTTTTTTTTTTTTTTTTAGGGAAGGCAAACTGACCCATTTCAGTAGGGCTAAACTGAGATCTTACTGGTCACAAGGAGGTTGGAGCATGCCCGAGTTTTATCCATACTATGTATCCTTTCTGTAGCACAGACCAAAAAATGGTTTCTGCCTCTCACAGCCTTTTCCCCACCCTGGCTCTGCATGGAGACCGACATCTGCACCTCAGTGCCCCCAGCAGTTTATCTGTATTTGTCTCCATCTTCCCCTTTAGGAACTCCCCCCACCATAGGGGCATCTTTCTGGATGTGAAAGGTCTTATCTGGGCTAACAAAATCTCCCTTAACTCCTCAGACTAGTGCACATCTCTGGGGGAACCAAATGGACAGCAGCAGTATTCACTAGGTGGGGTAGCAGATGAAGGGAAATTTCTTATCAGGGATTTTCTTATTCCTGAAACACACTACCTAGATTCCTTCCAAGGGTTACAAGGCAGATATAGGATTCACAACTCAGGCTTCTGGTGGTTTCTGCAGCTGTGCAGTTCTGTAATGCATTTTCTGTGTAGCACCATTACAACTCCCTCTCTGGGTCCAAACTTACCGTTGCTCCTCCGACTGAACACAAAGAAGGGATGAGCAGGGAAATTCTATGCATGTGTATGACATGCAATGCCTGAGCAAACAAAGCTTGTCAACTTTGCAGACTAGTGTTGAATACCATCTTACAGCCATGCTGACTGGAACAAGTGCTGGAAGGTGGCTTGAAGGACTGCATGGATAGCAGAAGCCTCCTGATACAGAACAAGATTTTACACATGTGGCATTGAACACCAGTTCAATTGATGTCTTTAGGACTCCTACAACATCATCAGTGGTTGCACTGCAACCAACCCAGAAGAGACCTGGCCCACATCCTTTGGTATCACTTGGAAGTACAACGCTTTTGAAATAAGGTACAAAAGGAGTGCACCAATGTGCTGTGCAGTTCTCTCTCTTAGTCCCCATCCTTATACCTGTTTGGCATCCCCCCAGATATGTCCATCCAAGTTTCCTCCATCCTTTGGCTCACAGCAGTGGAGATCAAGGTAAAGTGCCTCATCTTACACCTCTGAATGTCACTGGACATCACCTCTATCACTGAATGGTGTCAGGCAGTCAATTAATTGGCATCTCTGGTGAGGATGTCAGTAGTGGCAAAAGGTTCACTATCACCTTATTATAACATCTGGGAAACATACTTCCATTCCCCATTGTGTAAATAGACCTTCTCTTCTTGCTGAGACATGGAAAAGATCTACAGTAGCCCCATGAAGGTTGATGGCCTTTCTTACCTATCCCAGAGGAAATATCTGCCCTAAATGGTGATTACCCTTTCCCATAGCTCAGTGGCTACCCTCTCCCATACCTCTCATTATCGCTTAATCCATGATCAAGATCAAATAGGGAGAATGGTAGAGAGGGAACGGGGAGATCACCTGGGTACCAGTGATCTGGCAAACCAGTCAGTAGATGCAGTTAAGCAGAATTTCCAGAGACTGGTGGACAGGTTGGCAGCACACTCAGCCTCCCTGGCATTCTCTAAGGTCCTCCCTGTGTGGGGCAAGGGGAGGAAAGATAGACTCAGGAAACAAGAGATAGACAAGTTTAATGGGTGATTTAAGGGATGGTGTCAGGGGAAGGGGTAAAATTTCATAGGTAACTTGGGGGAGCTTTTAAGAGATGAGACTTTTTAAGGGGGTTGGACTCCACCTGATGAAGAAAGAGACCAGTGCACTGGGGTAGACATTTGACGCCTATATCAGGTGTTTAAACTGACTGAGGGGGAGACTAGGACTAAGGAAACCAAAGAGATAAGCAAAAGGAAGGGGATCCTAGTGAGTTTTCCCCCATACCTGGGGGATTGTAGCAGCACAATGGACAAAAACTTGATTCAGGCCCAAAATGATGTAGGGGATAGACTAATGGTAAGTATGCACAAAAATGGTTATTCAAACAACATGAAACTAAAAAGGTCATGGAAGAAACTGGGTAAAATTCTTACAAATAACAACAAGTGTCCAGTGGGTAGTAGGACAGGAGTCTGCCTCAATGCCAGAAGTCTGGGCAAAAAAATCAGAGAGGTCCAGGCAATGATGGCAGACACTAAGATGGACCTCACTGTTGTCACTGAAACACAGATAAGCATTTCTCATTGCCGAATGTTGTCTCGCTGGCATTGGTAGTGCTAGAGTTAGAGATGCATAATAGTAATGGCAGTGAAGTATTGAACTGGTGCCAACCTCACCCCCACCCTGAACAGACACATTTTCAACATAGGCATTTTGGGACCTCCCCTCATGAACAGTGGCACTGTGATTTTGTTATCTGTCCCAAAATTTGACTTCCCAAAGTGACCATGCCATTCTGCGCCACAGGTGTGAAAACACATTTTGGACAGGATGTGAAAAATGACAGCACTACTGTTCATAAGAAGGTGTGAAAAAATGCCAGCATTGAAAATCGGGCATAAAAATAGCGCAAATTTGCGAAGTTACAAGGGTGTGTGGAAACTGCACAACGCATGCTTGTAACACAGTCATTTTATGGGCTTTCATCAACAAATTTTCAACATACGCATTTTAGGACCTCTGCTCATGAACAGTGTCATTGTCATTTTCTCAAACTGTCCCAAAAGCTGATTTCGCACAGTGACCGAGCTATTCTGCACCGGAAATGTGAAAACACATTTTGGCCAGTATATGTAAAATGACAGCTGTACTGTTCATAAGGTGGTGTGGAAAAAATGCCAATGTTGAAAATCTGGAGTGAAAATACTACAGATTCACGAAGTTATGAGCGTGCATGGAAACTGCACAATGCACACTTGTGAAACAGTAATTGTTTAGATTTTTTCACTTGAGAGCCCACCTCATGAACACTGGCACTGTCATTTCTTTAATCCATCCCAAAAGGTGATTCCACACAGTGACCGCGAAATCACCTTTTGGGACTGAATAATGCCATGCCAGTGACTGAATTCATGATGAGGGGCCCCAATAACACCATGTTGAAAATCTGGTGCAAAACTTCAAAAAAATATCCGAGATATGCACCAAAG
The DNA here is from genome assembly GCA_016271365.2 of Neoceratodus forsteri. Lineage (NCBI taxonomy): Eukaryota > Metazoa > Chordata > Ceratodontiformes > Ceratodontidae > Neoceratodus > Neoceratodus forsteri. Next base: position 248,628,720 of record CM028135.1, on the reverse strand, counting down.
TTGGAAAAACCCTATTTATGCCATTATACAGCTTACCAGCATTTCTTCAGTTTGCGGTCGGCTTTGAAGAGTGCAGACGTGTTCCCAAACCACCAAAGATCGTCGCACCAGACTCTGGAGGCAAGTGTGGGGTGATGGTGGTATGGGGAGGCAGGGTGTGCAGAGGGTGGGTGCGGGTTGAGGGAGGAGCAGGACAGACCGCGAGGGACTGTTTTTCTTTACAGGTTTCAAAAAAAAATTGCGGGCATTTTTTTTTAGGGCATTTGGCATGCTGGGGTTGGCTTCCAGCATGCCACCTGAGTGGGGGGAGCTAGCCAACGGGGGATTGGGTACCCCTGTCAGCACATACCAAAGGGTGGGCTAGAGCCAAAGGGGATTGGGCACCCTCTTCAGCACACAACAAATGGGGGGGGCATTATGCCGACGGGGAGTGGGCTCCCTCATCAGCACATGCATTGGTTCAAGGCATGCCAACAGGGGCTTGGGCAATCCCAAAGTTGACATTGTGGCAGGCAGTGGTGGCAGTGACTGCCGCAATGTTTGCTACAACGTTTCACCAGGAAAGGCACGTTGGGAGATGCCGCTGCGTGACGAGCTTGGCTCTCATTGCAGTGGACCTTTCCTTAGATGTGCTTGCCACATTATGTATTCCTGGTGTGGTGCCTGAATTCTGGCTGATTGGGGAATGAGGGACGCACCTACTGATGCATGCCATGCATTTGCCCAACAGTGACCACGGCTCCAAATCTACTACTAATGCAATATGTTGGCCACGCAAGCGTGAGCCAACATAAAAACGATTGTGATCTGACAGTGCCTGGGTACTTTCTGCTAAGGAAGGATAGAAGAACTGGTAAAGGGAGTGGAATAGCCCTGTACATCAGGGAGGGTACTGAAGTGATGGAAGATGGAATATCAAGAATGGTATGGACGGTACCAAGGCTCTGTGAGCTCAGCTTACAGTGGCAGCAGGCAAAAAACTATGCTTAGGGGTTTTCTGCAAACCGCCAGGGCAAGGGGAGACAGAGGACAGAGAGTTCAGTGTTGAAACTGGAAGAGGAGCAGCTAAGGTAGATGTTGAGGTGTTAGGGGATTTTAACATACCTGACATGGACTGGGATGTTCCAGGGGCTATAAGCACTAGAAGCCAGGCCATGCTGGATACCTTTCAGGACTGTCTAGGGGTATAGCTAGTAAAGAGCACACCAGACACAGATCCATTCTGGATATGGTGCTCACCAACTCTGAAGTAGTAAATGCAGTAACCGATAGGGAGTCACTCTGGACCAGTGACCAATTTGCCTTTCGAATGGAAAAAACGCACACAAGAATGGAGGTCTTGGACTTCAGAAGGGTAAATTCAGTGGACTCAGAGGGTTGTTTTGGGACAAGTTAGACAGGGTAGGTAATACAGGTGTGGAAGAGAGATTGGGGTAATAAAAGAGGCCATTATGTAAAGCAAACAAAAGAAATAAACTCAGGAGACCACTAAGGTTCTTGGTGAGGGTCAGAGAAGCGATAAGGGCCAAAAGGAAAGTCTTCCACAGATTTAAAGAGAAGCAAGGGGAAGTAGAATGGGAACATATGTTCAGAGAAATAGGGAAGCAAAGAAGGTGATTAGAGAGGCAAAAGCAGACACAGAGATGCGAATAGCCGAGGAAGTCAAGTGTAGAGAAAAACTCTTTTTCATTATATCAGTTAAAAAAAGAATGTGAGGTGGGGGAATAGTTGGGTTATTAGATGGGGCAAGGTGGTAGAGGATGACAAGCAAAAGGCTGCATTCCTGAATGGCTACTTTTGCTCTATCTTCACCAGGGAGGATCGCTGCCCCCTCCCTAAGAGTGGCATCAAAGCGGCCACAAGAGGGATCCTGGAGATGGAGAAATCAGTACTTACTAGGACAGGGTCCAGAAAGGGCCAGCAGCCCTTAAGACAGACAAGGCCCCAGGTCCAGATGGGGTACTGCAGAGGGTGCGCAGGGAATTGGCAGATGAACTAGCAGAGCCTCTGTCAGGTCTATTCAATAGCTCACATTAGATGGTGGTTGTCCCAAGGGATTGGAAGGTGGGAGATGTGGTTTCGCTCCATAAGGTGGGGGGGGGGCAAGGAACAAGCAGAAAACTACAGACCTGTCCATCTTACCCCTATCATGGGGAAGCTGATGGCATCACTGCTCAAAACAGACCTCATAGACTATCTGGAGGTCAATGGTCCCCAGGATAGTAGACAGCATGGCTTTGTATCAGAGAGGTCCAATCAGACTAACCTAATAGTCTTCTTCAACTAGGTGAAAAAGAAATCAGATAAAGGCCATGCCATCGATCTGCTTTACTTCAACTTCAGCAAGGCATTTGACTCTGTGCCTCACAGATGCCTGCTGAGGAAGTTGGAGGACCTGGGGGTGGCTAGGGATATGGTTAGATGGGTAGAAAACTGTTTAAAAGGGAGGCATCTGTGGGTGAGTAAATGGAGTTAAAACAGAGGAGAGAGGTCACAAGTGACGTACCACAGGGGTCTGTCATGGGACCAGGCCTTTTAAAGGGACACTGTCAACCCCCTTAGGTTTTAAAGTGTCCCTTGCTTAAAAAACACATTCTATGATTGCCAACATTCTGTACGGATTGCTGATTTAGCTGGCAGTTTGATTCTGACTCTTTTTTTTCTTAGAAAAAGTGAAAACAGACTGCTTACCATACTGGTGTTACCACACAAACATAGGTTTGTTTACATTCCTTGATCAGCTCCAGCTGCATCTTTCCTGGGCTTGGGAACACCCCACAACACAGTATATCCACTTGTGATGCAGTGGGAGTTTAGGAGGCTACTGCTTCATGAGTGACTGCACTATTTGGGTGTGTTTCTAATGCTCAGGAAGTACGCCGTAAGAACAGATCCAGGACTGTAAACAAAAACAAAGTTGTTTATAAATATACACAGCCATGCATTTCAGTTCTACTAAACAAGGAGACAGACAAAACAAACAGCAACATCAATGAATTTTAGAGAAGGTAAGCAATCATAAAATGTGAGTTTTTTAACTAGAAATGATATGATGAAAAACTGGTTGACAGTGTCCCTTTAACATGTTCATCAGTGACATCGGAGAAGGGATACAGGGTAGGATAAACCTCTTCGCTGAGAACACTAAACTCTGCAAAGGGTGGATAGCACTGAGAGAATTAGAGAATTACAAGGTGACCTGCAAAGGCTAGAGGTGGTTGAATGTCTGGCAGCTGAAATTCAATGTCAAAATGTACAAGATGATACATCTAGGAAAAAAGAACCCAAGGACAGAATACTAGATGGGAGAAGATAAACTTAGTATCACAGCTGAGGAACAGGACCTAGGAGTCATCATCAGTGATACCTTTTAACAGGCTTGCCAATGCAACAAGGATTGTAGTTATGCAAACAAGATGCTGGAGTGTCTCGGCGGGGGTATTGATATGAGAAAGGAAGAAGTGATACTCCCCTTCTATAGATCCTTGGTGAGGCTACACCTGGAGTTTTATGCCCTGTCCTGGAGCACTTCCCTTAGAAAGGACAAGGATAGGCTAGAGGTGGTACAGCATAGGGTAACAAAGATGATACAGGGTCAGCAGGGGAAGTCCTATGAGGAAGGCCTTAGGGCATTGAACATGTGCTTGCTGGAGACAAGAAGAAGAGCGGGAATTTGACAGAAACCTTCAAATTCCTGAAAGGAACAAACAAAGTGAACTACGAGGAACTATTTAGCAGGAACACCAGTTTGACAACGAAATGGCTTGACTGGAAGCTGACAGGAGGAAGATTCAGAACAGATGTGAGAAAATATTATTTACTGAAAGGGTGGTGGAATCATGGAACTGCCTGCTGACTGGTGATGGGAACTAAGACTGTGAGGCGCGTCAATTGGATTTGCGACGGAGAGAAAGGAATAGTGGTCATTTGTAGAGATGAAACCAGGCAAAGGAACAGGAAGACTGATGGGGAGGGTCAGAACCCTGCATCAACATTAGGCTGCAGGATTATATAAGGCCCACTGGGCAGATCTGATGGACATTTGGTCTTTTTCTGCTGTCACTATTTATGTTTCTATGCTTTATATTCCCCCTCCCCCCACATACACACACATTGATGTGTAAATGGTTGTTAGTAGTTTCTGCCCCCTTTTTTGTTACTGGACATTTCGGTATTGATCTGTTATACTCAGTAATATGAACTGTGTGCCTCTATTTACTGGTATTAGACTATATTGTTTTTCACAGAAGCCACAGTATATGACTTTATGACATTTAGCTCATGTTATTTACTGTGCTGTTTGCTTGCTTATATACTTAATCGAAAGATTAACTGCAAAAAAGACCCAAAAGCAAAAGCAAAAACATTTTTTAGCTGCATTTATAGAATTGTGCCAACTTATTCCTTGTGAGCTGTGGCAGAGAAAGGGATAAAAGGCATAAGAGCACATCATTTTCCTTATCTTTTAGATAAACATTTAAAAGAAATACAGCCCATTGCTCATACTAATGCCATGTCAGTGATGACGCTAATATGGATATTCACACAGGAAACCATACTAAAAGGACTTATTCATTGTCAAGCCTGAGAAACCAGGGCCGTGCACCATCATTAGGTTTATGCTATTGCAATAGGAGGTACCGCAATCTCCTCCCAAGAGGGATTAGGGAGCCAGAATACCCAGTAAATAGGCACTGCCAGAGAGTGCACCAAGGGGAGGGCCAAGCCTCAGTGGGGGCAAGAGAAAGGTACCATTGTGGCACATTCAATTATAAAGGAGCACTGGGAGGGAGCTGGGAATCACACCTGATTGTAAACAGGTTTTCTGGTGTTTCCCTGAAGCAATAGCAGGCAGACCTATAGCCAAAGTTGTGGAACTCATATAAGAGGGGAAGGGATGACCAGGTCTGATTCTGCATTTGGGCATGAATGATCGGAGTAAGCAGAGCATGGAACAGGTGAAATCAGACTTCCATGTTCTTAGAAAAGCAGCAAAGGAAAGAGCCAGGATGGTAATCTTCTCCAAGGTACTGCTACACCATACTTAAACTAAAGGGAACAGTTCCAAGTGTTCCAATTCAATACATGGTTAAATGGATGGTGCAAACAGTAGAGATTTCCCTTCTTTTGGGACTGGGGTCTGACCTGGAGAGGCTGGAGGCTGTTTAAAAGGGATAGCATGCATTCCAATGAGGAGAGCAAGAGGGTATTTGGAGTAAATTGGGTACAACATATAGCTTGTTTAAGTTAATGAGGGAAGGTGTTAGAGTGGCAAGGCTCATACAAAATGACAAAGAAGGAGGGCCTTGTTGGCCTTCCCCATCAACCAATAAAACAGAATCTAGCATACCCAGAGCAAAACATAAAGGAAGAAGCAGGGAGGGCAGTTAGAAAATGATGTGTACCAATGCAAGGAGTCTTGTTAACAAAATGCCAGAACTGCAGACAATGATCAGGGAAGGAAGACTTGACCTGGTGGCAGTAACAGATATGTGGGCAACCTCAAACCATGAATGGGACATGATCTTACCATGGTATTAGTTATCTAGAAAGACTACAGCAAAGAGCAGAGGAGGGGAGCAGGGCAACTCGGTGTGTAAAAGAGGGGCAGAGGCAACTGAAAGAGAAGCCAAGAGGTAGGAAAATTAGAAACTATGTGGGTTTTAGTAGCAACACAGAATGGGGAAACAACTCTGGATTAGGGTGGTCTACAGACCACTTGGTCAGGAAGGATCATGGGCAGACAGATAGACACATAGGATGGCAGCCAGTATAGTGAAACTGGTGATTGTTGGGAATTTCAACATGCCGGATGTGGACTGGAAAGCTCCAGTCATGGCAAGCACTAAGAATCAGCTCCTGGTGAATGCCTGCCAAGACATGCTCCTAGATCATCTAGTTCAGGGCCCAACAACAGAAGGGGTCAGTCTGGATCTGGTACAGTGGTACAGTGAGAGGATTCAAAATGTTTCAGTGCTGAAACCACTCAATTCCAGTGACCACAGAATGGTAGCACTGGAGATCCAGCTTGGGATTGTCAGAGGGGCAAATGCAGTGAGAGCACTGGTCTTCAAAAAAGTGGACTTCAGCAAAATGAGGAAATATTATTGGAAAAAAACATGAAGGGTATACAGAAAGTTAAGGGGCAGAAGGAAAGTGGGTAGTATTTTCAAAAGCAGAGATCGAAGCAGCAGATTTCTCAATTGTAAAGGTAATAAAAGGAAAAAGAGCAAAGAAGGCTGATGTGGTTCATGGCTGAAGGAAAGGCAGCCATAAGGGCCAAAAGGAGAGCATTTCAAAAGTAAAAGGGAAGCCAGAGGAAGAAGGACAGATAAGTTCACCTGGTACAACAAGGGAAGCTAGTAGAAAGGTGAGGAAGGCCGGTGGCCAGTGAAAACAGCTAAGTAAAAACAGCTAAGTCAAATACAGCAACTGAAAATGTCCCCCTCCCAAAGGTGCATCCCCACTGAAGTTGGTAAATATATGAAGGGGGGTGTGAGGGCAAAGCACCTCACAAGGGGGGGGTGCGGGGGGGCTTGCCCCCCAAAAAAACAAAACTTGCTGTATTTGACCGAGCTGTTTTGTATTAGCTGTTTTTGATGGTCGCTGTTTTTACTTAGCTGTTTTCGCATGGCGCCAGAAGGCCAATGAAGAGATGGGATGCAGGCTGCACAGGATGTAAAAAAGGAGAAAGGCATTCTTCCAGTACATCCGGGAGAAGCGCAAGGTCCAAGGGACCATTGTGAGACTGAAGAGGGGAGAAGGATGAGAGGAGGAGGACAAAGGGAAAGCAGAGGTACTTAATTATTTTTGTTCATTATTTACCAGGGAGAAGGATGGAATACTGCCAGAATGTGGGGGTTAAAAGGGGAAGGAGGTGGGACCAACAGTTCAGGTGGAATGATACAAATAATGGAGAAAAGGGTGTTTCATTCAGTCTGAAGATGCTTATTTATTCCCTTCATGTACTTGAAGGTTTCCACCATAACCCCCTTTCCCTTTTCAACTCTAGCATATATAGACCAAGCTCCTCCAGCCTCAAGGGTTGAAGATAGATAAAGCCATGGTATCTGATGGATTACATCCAAGGATACAAAGGGAGGTAGCAAAGGTTATAGTATGGCCATTTGCAGACATACAGTATTCAACTGCTCAGCTGGCCACAGGGTGATCACTAGGAACTGGGGGATAGTGGATGTGGTTCTGCTACACAATCGGCTTGACATCTATAATGGGAAAAATTATGGAGTCTTTATTAAGGAATGACCTGGTGAACTGGAGAATGGGCTACAGGATCCCAGACAAAATAGACTCACACTGGGATGGTCTTGCCAGATGAATCTGGTTAACTTCTTCAACTGAGTGACCACAGCAACAGATGGGGGACAGGCAGTTGAGGTAGTCTAATTGGACTTTAGCAAGGCTTTTGACTCAATCCCCCACAAGAGGCGGGGCTAAAAGATAAGGGACTTAGAGGTGTAGGGAAAAATTGGCAACTTGGGTTTAGATTAGAACTAACTTTGGGGAAGAACACAAAATATGGTAGTTAATGTGGATTTTTCAGAGGTAAGGGATGTTACAAGAGGAGTACCTCAAGGGTCATTACTGTCCCCAGTCTATCTGTGACATAAGTCCGGGAGAAGCAGTGTGAAAGCCGGCATTGCCCTCCAGCTCCAGCCGCAGAAGGGGCTCCGAGCCATAGCGGGCGTGGGTGACCTCCAGCCGACCAAGAGTTCCAGGAGGCCGGGAGAAGCAGTGAAAGCGCATTGCCCTCCAGCTCCAGCCGCGAAGGGCTCCGAGCCACCAGCGGGCGGGCGGTGACCTCCAGCCGACCAAGAGTTCCAGGAGGCGGGAGAAGCAGTGTGAAGCCGGCATTGCCCTCCAGCTCCAGCCGCAGAGGGCTCCAGGCATGGCCAGGCAGGCGGTGACCTCCAGCCGACCAAGAGTTCCAGGCCGGGAGAAGCAGTGTGGCTTGGCATTGCCCTCCAGCTCCAGCCGCAGAAGGGCTCCAGGCCATGGCCAGGCAGCGGTGACCTCCAGCCGACCAAGAAGAGTTCCAGGAGGCGGGAGGCAGTGTGAAAGCCGGCATTGCCCTCAGCTCCAGCCGCAGAAGGGCTCGAGCCGCCAGCGGGCGGCCCGGTGACCTCAGCCGACCAAAGTTCAGGGGCGGGAGGAAGCAGTGTGAAATGCAGGCAAAAGCGCAGCCAATCGAGGGCGACCGCTGTCTCTGCCTTGCTTCGATTGGTGCGCCTTTCCATTGACTTTAGCTGGACTCTGCAACACTTTTCTGGATGGGATTTTCTGATTAGCTGTAACTGTGTTAATTTTCCTTAAAAGAGCTGTTTTACTTAAAATTGTGGGTAATTTAAACATGTTTTGATGTGATGTTTGCTAGTGATTCTAGCCTTTTCTGGGGATCTGTATGGGCCTAGGCAGCTTGGCGCTAACCCCCAAACCCTCCCAGTCTTTTGTTGTGCAGATTCTTGTTTCTTGCACCCTAATTGCAGATTGCCTGCAATAAAATTGTCTTCTCACTGCCTTCTCCTCTGTCCCCTGACTTTGTGCGTTGCCCTCCAGCTCCAGCCGCAGAAGGGGCTCCGAGCCGCCAGCGGGCCGGCGGTGACCTCCAGCCGACCAAGAGTTCCAGGAGGCCGGGAGAAGCAGTGTGAAAGGTACGGGCAAAGCCGCAAAATTTTTGCCCGCCCCCCTCCCCTCTTGGTTAATTGTATTTATACACTCTTTCCAGCCATTTCTCTCATCCACGCCCACATCTAATTCCCTTCTCTGTTAACCCATACCTACCCCGCTTCAATGCTAACTTGTTTCCTTTTGCTCCTTAGCCTCTCATCTCCCCATTCCATTATGATAATCATATTATACCCCTGTCATGACAATAAGTTAATGAGTATGTTCTGCTCTCCACTGCCATCCACAATGTACAACCATCTATTCCTTATTCACTTTGAACCACTATTACACTGCAACCCCTGGGGTATCCCATAAAGCCTCTCTAACAATCCAGCTCTCCCCTAGCCCTTTACATGTATCCTGGATCTATAAAAACCCTCTATGCCTATCCATCAGACTCTATGTTATGATAAAAGACACATATATAACAGCACCATCTCCCACTACACAGTGTGCATCTAGGATTAAGAGGAAATGCTCTAGATCACTCTCTATCCCCATCCTTGGAGCCTAGTCAAATTAATCTTCTACCTCCTTTATGCATTGGCACCATTGAGATTAATCCTGGCCCATTGTCAATTTATCTTCCCCTTCTGAGCTGACTACCATGAGGACTAAGCTTCATACACTTCAATGCTTGCAGTCCTAAAAAGTTCATCTTAATACAGGCTTGGGTGGCACATACTCTTCCAGACTTCCTGGTCATCTCTGAATCTTGGCTCAGGCCTACAACAAAAGACAGTGTTGTAAACCTTAATTACCAGCTCTTCAGAGCAGATCGCCCTTCAGGGGTGGTGGGGTGGCCATATACATTAAGGACACCATCTCGCAACCTGCCTCATCAACACATCTGAGCCAAATGAATTTGAATGTTTATCAATCAAAATTTGCCTTCTAATTAAATCTCCATTTAAACTGATTGGATGCTATAGGCCCCCTCTGTAGGCCTTAAACTGCTTTCTCACCTAAGGTCAATTCTCAACAAGGCCCTGAAGATACCGTCATCCTTGGTGATTTGAATTTAAACTGGTTGTCTAATGTATCTGCACCTTTGATAACCTTTGTGACACCTATGGATTCACACAGCTGATTAAAGACCCAACTAGGATTAACCGAGAGAAATTCCAGCAAGAGCTCACTCCTGGATATTATATTTGGTAAACAAGCCTCACTTATACTCACATGCAGGAGTACTGCCAAGTGATGTGGTGACCATTACCCTATAGCTGGCATAAGATCCACCTCAAACCACAAATCCTGCAAATTTATCCTCAAAAAGGTCAAAAGAATTTCAATATCTCAGGTTACCTCCATGACCTGAGTACTACAATATATTGGCAAGATTTCTATCTTACAACCTCTGTTGAAACAGCACTCCAGACTTTAAAGGATATTATCACCAATGTTCTCAATATTCATGCACCTATCACCAGTATCAGAACTAAGGTAAAATCCTGCCCTTGGTTCACCTCTGAGCTTAAAGCAGCCTTGAGAACCAGAGACAAGCTGTGGAAAAGGCAAAGAAAAACAAAGGACACCAGTGATTGGCTAAATTTCAGAAAGCAAGGAATTCATGTACAAAAAAATAAGAACTGCCAAAACTGCCTACTATACAGCTGAATTGGATACCTCCTACAATAACCCATCCAGACTCTGGGGTACAATATTAAAAGGACTTCTGGGCCAGAATTCTACTCCTGCCTTAACCACCAAATTGCTACTAAATGACACAGAAATTACAGGTAAACAAGAAATCTTAAATACCTTCAATGTTCACTTCACCACTGCTGCCTAGCATTTGACTCATCACCTGCAAATATCCTGAGATCTTCCTTGAACCTGAAAACTACTGTGGGACAAATGGCCACTTCAACTTTTCCTTCATCCCAATATCCGTGAAAGAAGTGGAAGATCTCCTCTCTAATTTAGACACAACTAAAAGTGCAGGTGCAGACTCCTGGATCCCTATTTCCTGAAAATTGCTTCACATGTCTTATCTGCCCCATACTCATCTCTTCAATCTTTCCTAACTACTGGATCCATTCCATCTACTTGGAAAACAGCTCAAGTAGTTCCATTACTCAAATCTGGTGATACTAGGGATCTCAAAAATTACAGACCTATCTCCATCCTACCAGTACTATCTAAGATGCTCAAAAACTAGTAAACTCTCAGTTAAGGACTATCTGGATAACAATAACCTTCTAAATTCTGCACAATCTGGATTTAGATCAAAGCATATAACACCATTACTGCCTTAGCCAAGGTAACCAACGATTGGCAGACTAATTTGGACAAAAAATTTTACCTGTGCTGTGTTTCTGGATTTGAGTAAAGCCTTTGACACAGTGGATCATGACTTATTACTCACCTCCTTAACTCATTAGGGCCTGGATTCCCTATCACTCAACTGGTTTAAGGATTACCTTTCAGATGGAGTCGCAACTGGTTAGAAATGGAAATTACCTATCCACCTCAAAACCTCTGCTTAAGGGGTGTACCACAAGGCTCTATTCTTGGCCCTATCCTCTTGCTATTTATATAAACAATATTGATGCAACCTCACTCAATCTAACATTCATCTGTTTGCTGATGATACTGTATTGTATGTCAGCAATCCTCACCTTCCAAAGCCTGTGAACTTCTACAATCCCGACTTCATTCTGCAGCACAATCTACTTGACAAAAACTACTACTAAATGCAAAAAACAAAAAGCTATGTTCTTTACCACAAAGAGTTGTACTACCACTACCCCAGCATCCAACACCCTACATATATCCACCTTACTTGGAGAAACTTGAATTTGTTGATAACTTCAAATACCTTGGAGTCTGGATAGATAACAGGCTTGACTATTCTGTCCATATTGAAGAGTTACTTAAAAGCTAAGACAGAGGCTCGGACTATTTTTAGAATAAAACATTACCTAAACAGTGATTCCAAAAAGGTTAATTCAGGCCTCATTCCTATCCCTCATTGATTATGCTGATTTTCTCTACTGCCATTGTTCAAGTCATCTCTTACATAAGCTGGACACCCTGTATCACAGGTCCATAAGTTTATTACTGACCTTCCTCCAACACCCATCATTGCTCCTTTATATGGCAGTCAACTGGACATCATTGCAACACAGAAGAAATAGGAATGCTGTTATCTGGATACTCAAAGCGTTAACAGGCAAACTACAGACCTATATCACTAGTTACTTTACCCAAATTACAACCAGGCCATACACCTTAAGGATCAGTAAACTCATCACATTAAAGGTCCCCAATGCCTGCACCGGTATGGGAGGGCTGCTTTCAGCTATTCCTTAGCAGCTGCATGGAACTCTCTCAAAAATCCATGAAGCTAGATAGCCTACTACCTCGGCATCCTTCAAAGATTGTTCTCCGCCCCTTTTTCCAGAGCTCTGCAATTGCTTTTATAAAGCATAATCCCTCACCTATCTGACCCAACTAAACCTCCCTTTTCTATCCATTATATTAACTCAATTTCTTTCTTCCGAATCACCTATTATATTCACTTAAAAACTAGTTTAGACCATATAACTTATATTTTAGGACTAGCTATACCCTTTGTCCTCTTTTTTTCCTACAGGCTAAATGGTTCTATTGTTACTTGTATATATGTAAATTGTTGTATATAATCATTTCATGCCATTGTATTGCTATTTATTCTATTCTTGTCTATGTAATAATACTTGTATCCTCATTTGTATGACCACTCAGGTCCATCTTGTAAATGAGCTTTGCTCAATGATGTTCGCCTGAATAAATAAAGATTTTGATTGATTGATTGATTGATTGATTGATAAGTGAAAACATTAAGGGCAAGATCTTCCTCTTTTCAGATGACCCAAAGATCTTTGCAAAGGTAGACATGGAGAAAGGGATAAGGGACCTTGAGGAGGATCTGGGTAGGCTGGAGAGCTGGTCAAAGATCTGGCAGCTGGGCTTCAATGTTAAAGAATGTAACGTGATGCACATTGGGAACAGGAACCCAAATGTGCAATATGTAATGACGTAATGGGGTGGGGGACTGGATAGTACCACAAAGGAAAAGGACATACGGAACATGAAGTAGGAGAGCATAAAAATGCTTGAACACTGCAATAGAGCATTGGACAAAGCAAACAGGATGCTAGGTTACATAGGGAGGGGGATACACAGCAGAAGTCGGGAGGTAATCCTCCCCTGTATGGGTCAGTAGTGCGACTGCATCTGGAATACTATACAAGGTACTGGAGTTCACACCTGAAAAAAGACTGCAACAAGGTGGAGCCTAAGGCAGGAGAGCAAAGAGCAACCAAGATGGTCCATGGACTAGGGAGCAAGATTTACAAGGAGCATTTGCAGAACTTGAATGTGTACACTCTTGAAAAAAGAAAGGAAAGTGGGAACATGACTGAGGCATATGAGTACCTGTGTGGGATAAATCAGGTGGATGTCAAGAAACTCTTCTCCTTGAGTTCAAACACAGGGATGAGAGAGAGCTCACTTAAAGGAAGACGTTCATTTCCAAATGCACCCTATTAGCATTTTTGCAAAAAATTTAATGTTTTAACTTACTGTCTTAAGAGTTTTTTTTTAACATTTTTTATCAGGTTGACCCTGTCATCCCTCCCACCAACATTTTAAGTCAAACACCTCTCGCAATGCATCCCACAAGTTCTGCAACAGATGTCAGAGCTGGGGAGCAGCCACGGGAGTGTGCATAATAGGTCCTTATGGAGCTATTAGTAGCTCTGGTTTATGGTTTACTGGTCCCAATGCTATACTGAGACCAAGTATAGACTAACAGTCAACTGTTAGTCTACACTTGGGCTCGGTATAGCACTGGAACCAGAAAATGCAAACCAAGCTATTAATAGCTCCATCTATAAGGACCTACAATACATGGGTGGCTGTTCCCCCGCTTTGATGTCAGCTGCAGATGCTTGTGGGAATGCACTGCTAGAGGTGTTTGACTTAAAATGCCAGCAGGAGGGATGGCAGGATCATCCAAATAAAATATAAAAAACTCCTAAGACAGTCGGTTAAAAAATGTAATCTTTTTGCGAAAATGCTAATCATGGGGCATTTGGAAATGAACATTTCCCTTTAAGCCTGCAGGGGGAGATTCAAAAGTGATGTCTGCAAACACTTTTTCATAGAAAGGGTGGTGGACAAGTGCAAGTACAAAATCTTTTATTGATCAGATAAAAGCCATTATAATATGCTACAAAATTAAATAGGAGTAAACAATTATATTAAGATCCACACATTTGTGTATAAATACATCATGATTTTGACTGTACATTAAAAATTCCAAGACAATATCAGTAGACATCCCATTGATGTAAATTACTTTCTGAAGCAAGAAGAGAAAAAACAACTCATACACAGTTATCCAAGTTCTTAGAAATGAGCCCATTCCGCCTTTGTCCTGTAAAAATGTAGTTAACAAAAGTGTTGCCACATTTTCTAATATATGCTTCTCTTGACAAGTAAAAAATATTCTATTATCATTTCAGGAGGGAGACCGAGGTCACCTAGCAACCCACCCAACCATTTTCTTCTATTATTCTCAAACAGAGGACACAACAGTATAATATGCTTTAGATCATTTGTTAGGTTTTTCCCCACATTTACAGTGGGGGAGATAATGTTTCGTTTTTGCCTAAATTGTATGTATTGTGCATTATATGTTTCTGTTATCAGTCTAGTAGAAATTATTCTCAATTTTGGACAAGTCAGATGTGAAAGGTAAGACTGGAGCCCCCACATGGTCTTAAAGTGTTTCTAATGCTTCTGTTGACTCATTACAGGATCCCATCATCTCACTCACACTTATGAACTCTACTCCCAGACTGGGTGGCTGCAACTTAACTGTCGAATTAAATATCAGACTTGCATCACTGCCAAGAAAATAATGATGGGTCTTGCCCCTCCTGAAGTGCGCACTCTTCTCTCATCCAGGTCCAGCCTCACCTATACAAGGAGGTCCAAGCCAAACTCCCTACATATCCCAGGGTGTCGGACTACCCAAGGACAAAGATCATTTGCATACAGGGCACTCTACTGGTTAAATTTCCTTAGTAGCGACACTCTCACCGCACCAACCTTTGGTGTCTTCAAGTCCAGACTTCGACTCTCCATGCTTGCCTCCAGCTCCTGTGACTGCTCGCCCCATTAGTCCCCCATCCTCCTACCTAATCCCCTGTATCAAGCACTTCTACAACAAATTTGCTGCCCTCTAACGTGGTACTTACAACTGTCTGTCCTAGACAAGGCCCACTGGTTGCATACGCCCCTCCCCCCACGTCTCCCTCCAAGCTCCTCCTTCCCTATTTTTTCATCCCTACCGCTGGAACTCCGTGCTCTCCCTCCCCTTCCCCCTCACACCCTCCTTCCTCTGTTCCCCATTTTCCCCTCCTGTACTTCTTGTTGCAGCACTCGCTTGTTTGTCAAAGTTTAATGCTTGTGTACTGTTCTAATACTGTATACTGTTCTATTTGTGATGTGGAACCTTTGTAAAAGAGCCTCGGCTCAAAGGTATTGTGTAATCCTAGACTTGAATTAATAAATAAATAAATGATCATGTAATTTTAATGAAGATAGCTGAATAAATAGCTGATTAATATCCAGATCCCTTAGTACCAGTTTTACAGCACGAGTAATTTCAACCCAGGGTCTAATATAGATAGTATACAGTAAATGTCCCAAGCCAAATGGCATCAAAGTGTTCTTAATTAATTGTGTGAATGGATGAGCATATCCCATAGTTGCCAACCTCTAATTCCTTCCTCTAAACACGTTCTGGGAGTAAGGTTTTTAATAAAAACAATTTGTCTTTCTTTTATTAGTGAAGATAATGATTGTTTGTCCCACTTCTAATTTGAGAATACGATTAGGTATACCCTGAGGTAGCATCAAAATGTATCGGTATACTTTGTTAAGTATAATTTCTAGTGGATTAGAATTGGTAAATCCCCACACTTCAGTTGCATAAATTATGCTGGCTCTAATTTTGGCATTAATAACTCTCAAGATCTCCCTAATTGAGGACTTCCCCATTTTAGCATGGAATATTTTGAGTGCATTGACTGCAGAGAACGTTTTATTCTGTATAAATTCCAAGTGTTTTTTTCCAGTTTAAGTTGTACGTGAATCTTACCCCCGGATAGTTATAACTATTTGCTACCTCAATCATATTTTCATCTATCAAGAACCTTGGTCTATGTCTAGTTTTGTTTCCAAAGATCACTATATTCGTTTTACTTTGATTGATCTTTAATATCCTTTTGTCTAGAAAGTGTTTCAAAAAGTTTTAATTTCCTTTTAAGTTCCAATGCTGAGGTTAATAAAAGGACCAGGTCACCTGTGTAAGCCAAACTATCAATTCTGTATTCATTCACTTTTGGTGCATGAACATCAAAATCTAATTTGTTGTAAAATAGAATTGATGTAAATATTAAAGAGAGTGGGGGCCAGAATATATCCCTGTCTGACCCCTAAATTAGTTTGAAATGTATCTGTGACATGCCCATATTGATTATACTGTATTCACACCAAAGTATATTCATGTAGTTTGGTTAAGATGTCC
Organism: Neoceratodus forsteri; assembly: GCA_016271365.2. NCBI lineage: Eukaryota > Metazoa > Chordata > Ceratodontiformes > Ceratodontidae > Neoceratodus > Neoceratodus forsteri. Next base: position 248,612,444 of record CM028135.1, on the reverse strand, counting down.
AAGAGAGTCTTCTCCAGATTCAATTCCTCCAATGTAGACCAGAGGATTTTTCTACTAATACTATAAAAAGCTACAGAAAAGTCCACAAAGCAGCAGTAAAACCTGGCTTTCCGTATCTTAGTATATTTCTGAACTATGTGTTGTGACACATAGCAGTGTTGTACCATCACTCTATTTCTTCTGAAGCCATTCTGTGCCTCACTAAGGACAGAATGCTCCTCAACCCATTCCAGTAATCTACCAAATATAATCTTGGAGAAGATTTTCTGGGACACATCAGTCAGACTAATGGGTCTGTACATTTTCGGATCATTTGGGTTATCCTTTTTATGTTTGCTTGTACGCTTGTGTAAGAAACATGTTGTGACAGCTTGCTGGAGTAGCAGATTGTGGAGGTGCAGCCCTGTTGAGGCCAATGCCAGCACTGCTTTTTAGGGCTTGTCTGTGTGGCACCAATGAATGAGCACGCTGTCTATGAAAGCAGCTCAAAAGCATGCCACCAATTTGAAACAATTTCGACGCTGCAATGAAGGAGCAACCCGTCATTGCAGGGGGTGCCTTGCCTGGTGTAACATTTCAATAAACATGGTGGTGGCCATTGCCGTCCAGCTCTCACAGTCCCGCCTGAAAGCAGATGTTGGGGATGTCCAATCCCCCTGTCAGCATGCCCACTCCCCAGTTCATTTGCTGATGGGGAGCCCAATCCCTGTTGGCATGATGTCCCTGTAGTTTCATTTGTATGCTGAGGGGGTGTCCAATCCCCCTTGGCATCATGTGCCCCCCCAAACACAGAACCATTTTCTTTGTCAATGGGGTGCCCAATCCCAGTCAGCTCCAGTAGTCCCAAAACACCCAGGTGTCACACTGAGAGCCCACCCCAGTGTGCCAAATGTACCTGTAGAAAAGAAAACCTTCCCACAAAGGTTTTCTTTTTTTTAAATCTGTAAACAAGAAAACAGTCCCTCATTGTCTTTGGTTCCCCCTCTTCTCCAACCCGCTACCCACCCTCTGTGCACCCCACCTCCCGGCACACCCTCCTCACCACATACTTACCTCCAGAACAACCCGGTGCAATGATCTTTGGTGGAGCAGGAACACGTTTGCACTCTTCAAAGCCGACCATGAACTGAAGAAATACTGGTAAGCTGTATAATGGCATAAATGGTGGGGGGGGGGTTCAATGTGGGTGGATATCTCAGCCATTTTTGCAACTCTAGGCACTACATTTTCAACATGGGGTTCTTGGAATCCCATCTCATGAACTCAGTCACTGTCATGTCATTATTCAGTCCCAAAAGGTGATTTTGCAGTCACTGCATGGAATCACCTTCTGGGATTCGATTAATCAATGACAGTGTACGACAGTGACCAAAAACTATATTTACCAAATTACAATTGAAAAATTCAAAAAAATGAGTGTGTTATGAGTGTACATTGTGCAGTTCCCAAGCACGCTCATAACAATGGGGGTGAGATACTAACAACAGCAGTAATGGGGGTGAGATACTAACAACAGCAGCAATGGGGGTGAGATACTAACAACAGCAGTAATGGGGGGTGAGATACTAACAACAGCAGTAATGGGGGGTGAGATACTAACAACAGCAGTAATGGGGGGTGAGATACTAACAACAACAAAAATGGAAAGGGACCTGGGAATAGTCATATCAGATGACCTAAAGGTGGGAAAGCAATGTGAGAGGGCAGCAAGGAGGGCTGAGTGGATACTGGGATGCATAGGGAGAGGCACCACCAGTAGAAAACAGGAAGTTATTATCCCTCTGTACAGACAGTTGGTGAGACCCCATCTGGAGTACTGTGTGCAGTTCTGGAGACCCAATCTCCTCAAAGACATAGACAGGATGGAGGCTGTCCAGAGGAGGGCAACTAAAATGGTGCAGGGTCTGCACCGGAAGACATATGAAGAGAGACTTAAGGAGCTGAATATGTATAGACTTGAGGAAAGGAGGGAGAGGGGGGGGACATGATAGAAACTTTCAAGTACCTCAAGGGAATCAACAAAGTCCAAGAGGGTAGCATCTTTCAAAAAAAGAGGTGTGCAAGAACAAGGGGGCACAATTTGAAGATAGAAGTGGGGTGGCTCAGAGGTAATTTAAGGAAGTATTTTTCACAGAGAGGTTGTGGATGCATGGAACGGCCTTCCGGAGGAGGTGTGAGTCAAAACAGTGGTGGAATTCAAGCATGCATGGGACAGTCATAAGGCAATTCTAGGGGTGGGGTAGGAAGAAGTAGGCTGCTGGTTAACTAGGATCTGCAGCTTATCCATTAGGTAGGGAAATGGGCAGACTGGGTAGGCCAAGCGGTCCTTATCTGCCATCAAAATCTATGTTTCTATGTTTCTATAACTTTGAGAATTTTTAATATTTTCACTCCAGAATTTCAACATTGCCATTTTTCCACACCTCCTTATGAACAGTACAGCTGTCATTTTTCACACCCTGCCCAAAACGTGTTTTCACACATCTGGCACACGATGGCGCGGTTGCGGTGCGAAATCAACATTTGGGACAGCCAGCTCCTTCAGTACCCTGGGGTGGATGCCATCTGGGCCTGGTGCCTTGTCCACCCTCAGTGCCTTCAAACCCTCTCGAACTCTGCTCTCCAGGATTTCCCCATCTGTCACCACTTCCCCCCCTGCTTCTGCCATTTCTCCCACCTTGGGTGTCACCCCCCTCTTCTCTTTAGTAAATACTGAGCAGAAGTACTCATTTAGTACTTCCGCCTTATCGCACTCTGCTTCCACCCAACCCCCCTCCTTCCTAATCCTTACTATGTGGTCCTTACAGCTCCTTTTCTCCCTGATGTACTTAAAGAAGTCCTTCTCCCCCTTCTTAATGCCTTGTGCCAGCCTGAGTTCCGTAGATGTTTTGGCTCCCCTTACTGCCCTTGTCACCTCCTTCGATTCTGTCAAGTACTCCTCCCTGTCCTCCCCCTCCCTGTTTTCTTGTACTTCCTAAAGGCATCTCTTTTCCTTCTTACCTTTTCCATGACCTCCTTGCTCAACCAGATTGGTTTCTTAGCCCTAGCCTTCTTGCTCTGGGCTTTGCAGCAGGTTTTGGTTGCCTCCACTATCCCCAGCTTTATGAGCTCCCACCTCTGGTTAGTGTCCATACTAGATTGAATTCTGGCCAGGTACCCTTTTACCACTTCCCCCATCATCGCAAAGTCGGCCCGCCTGAAGTCCAGCACTATTGTGCCAGATTTCACTCCTTTCTTGACCATACCCAATGTGAGCCATACTGAGCGGTGGTCACTCCCTGACAGCGGTTCCTCCACTGTAAGTTCTCTCACAAAGTCTGCATTTGCCAGCACAAGATCAAGGGTATTCCTAACCTGGTTGGTTCACTGACCATTTGCAGCAGGAAGCTGTCCTGGAAGGCATCCAGCAGTACCTGCTCCCTTCTGTTCCTGGTTGTTGGGGTGCTCCAGTCCACTCCTGGCATGTTGAAGTCCCCCACAATCACCACACTACCCTTCTCACAGGTCCTCCTGATCTGTCCCACTAGTTCCCTGTCTAACTCCTCCGTCTGAGATGGTGGTCTGTACACCACTCCCATTCTAAGAATCCTATTCTTGGAACCCTGGATTTGCATCCAAAGTGACTCCGTACTACCCTCCTTCCCTTCCTCCCTTACACATTTCAGTCTTTCCTTCACATATAGTGCCACCCCCCCCTTTCCCAATCACTCTGTCCCTACAAAATAATCTGTACTCTGGTACAGACAGGTCCCAGTCATTGTATTGGGTGGCCCATGTTTCCGTGATGACTGCAATGTCCACTTCTCCCTCTGCCAAAGGTTCAGAATAGGTACAGGCTGGGTTGACCAATTTTTGACATTACAAAGTTTAGTCCTCAGACCAGAGTGCATAGTTTGCTGTGACATGGTTAGGCCTAGACTGCCGGGTGAAACAGCAGAGCAATATAAGTATAGTAATGCAGTAGGAATTCTAGGCTTATATAAATTAATTTTAATTTAAGACCCGTTTAGATGCCTCTTGGTGGCAGGTCTAGGCTGTAGGTTGCAGTTGCATATATCTGAGAAGTGGGCATGTAGGAGCGGTTTGAGGAGCCTTGGGGAGGGGGAGAGCCTAATGTCTGCCGCTAGGTCATTCCAGAGTTTGGGCACCTGATGTTTGAAGGCCGACTGGCCTTCGATGCATGAAAGGGACCTGAGTTGTTTTGAGTCAGAGCCTCTGAGAGAGTATGTCGGGGGGGTTGACTTGACAGTAACGGAGCTGAGATATGGGGGAGGGTCTTGGTCAGTATATGGCTATGAGATTAGCGCAATGTAGTTGACGCCGAGACTCCAGCGATGGGAGGGCAAGGGCGCTCTACAGGTCGCAATGATGGGTGGGGGGGGCATTCCAGGATGAACAGACAGAAAGAATGAAAGAGGGGGTCCAAGCTGGCCAAGGTACATGAGGTGGCTGCGCTGTAGACCACGTCGCTGTAGTCAAAAATGGGGAGGATCATTTTGAGCACTAATTCTCTCTTGATCGTGGTTGGTAGGTTGCCTTTATTGCAGTACAGTGCGCCTACTTTAGGGTGTCGTTTTTTCGGTAGCGAGTCAATGTGCGTGGAGAATTCTAGGTGTTTATCGAGCCATACCCCCAGGTACCTAAAGGAGGTGCAGGATTCCAGGGTGGATCTGTCCAGAGTGTGGAAGATGGAGGGAGTAGCTAGATGGGAGAGTCTCAGCTGCGTGCCGAAGGTTAGGGAAGTCACCTACAATGATCTTCTCCCAGTGGTTGCCTAGTTGCTCTTGGCTTGCAATTACATGGTTTAGCCCAGCAGGTTGGTGCCCTGGAGGTATGTATACTGTGGAGACCAGCAGGACTTTATTCTGTGTCCCTATGTTTAATTTGAGGTTCAAAATTTGGGCCTCTTTTGTAGTAAGACTGTTATCAAGGGCCTGCACTTTATTCCAGACCTAACATATACTAGACACCCACCCCCGCGTTCAGCAATCCTATCTTGTCGGAATGAGTTGTAGCCATCAAGGGAGATAGATGCATCTGGTGTCTTGAGGGAAAGCCAGGTTTCAGTGAGTGCTATAACGTCTGGGTTGATCACCTGTACCCATGCCTGGAATTGTGCTAACTTGACAAGGAGACTGTTAATATTCAATGATACTATAGTAAGTTGACCTTTAAGCTCAGTCATTTTAAAGTGAGAGGATCCAGAGTTTGGGTGAATATTCCATGATAGTAGCAAGGGCAGCAGGATTAGAGAGCAAAGAAAATGGCAAAGTACATGTAAGGTTTATTTAAAAGGAAAATGCTGATGGTTAATTACATCCAGAGGAAATGATGAACTGTTGAGATCCAGGGTCACAGAATATGTTAAGATTCCTGAAAGGTGATAAACTGTGGCCTGGACATATGCAAGGTGTGAAATCCTTTTGGCTGTATGTTTCCTTTGATCTTTAAAGTCCTCAGAGACAAGTACAATACCTTCGGTAGCAGGTCAGACAAAAACAAGCATTTGTCAATGCCGAATGTTTGCTTGCTGGCATTGGCATTGGTAGTGTAGAAGTTACAGAGCTGCATAATAGGAATGGCAGCGAAGTATTGAACTGAAGCCAACCCCACCACCACCCTGCAGAGAGTGACAGGTATTGGGGTGTGTCTTTGGGTCAATCAGGCACCTTGACCGCCATTTCACCACACCTACCCTGCAGACACTGACAAGTGTCACAGTGTGCCATGGGTCTTTGGCCTTATGCACCCCTATTCCAACAGGAAATATGGTGAGATGGGTGGGTATAGGAGAATGGGGTACTGGAGCTCGAAGAGTCCCGAGGCACACCTTGATGCCTCTCACTGTCTGCAGGGTGTGGTGGGGTGGAATGGTATGAACATTACAGGCAAGAATCCCAAGTCACACCCCTGATGCCTGTCATTCTCTACAGGGTGAGGCGTTATGGTCGAAACCCTAATGCCTTGGGCATTCGTTTAGTATTTTCCTCAGAATTTTCAACATGTTTTTTTTGTGACCCCACCTCATGAACAGTGGCAATATCAGTTTGTTAGCCAAAACTGCTTTTGCACAGTGACTCACGGCATTTGGCACCACAGGTGCAAAAACACATTCCGAACAGGATATGAAAAATGACAGCGGTACTGTTCATGGGGAGGTGTAAAAAATGGCAATGTTGAAAATCTGATATGAAAATCTTAAAAACTGTTGAAGTCACAGCGTGCATAGAAACTGTGCACACGACACCCATATAATTAGTTTGGGGATTTTTTACAGCAGATTGTTAACACGGCATTTTGGGACCTCCGATCATGAACAGTGTCAGTGTGATTTTCTTTATCTGTCCCGAACAATGATTTCCCACAGCGACCACGCAGCTCTGCGCTGAAAGTGTGAAAACACATTTCGGCCATGTTGTGGAAAATGACAGCCATACTGTTCATAAGGAGGTGTGGAAAAATGCCACTGGTGAAAATCTGGACTGAAAATATTACAAATTCATGAACTTACAAGGGTGCGTGGAAACTGCGTAATACTCACTTGTAACACATTCATTTTATGGAGTTTTGTCACCAAATTTTCAACATAGCCATTTTAAGACCTCTGCTCATAACTAGTGTGTCACTGTGCTTTTTTTAATCTGTCCCAAACATTGTTTTCGCACACCGACTGTACCATTGTGTGCTACATATGCGGAAACAAATTTTGGGCGAGATGTGAAAAATGGTAGCTGCACTGCTCATAAGGAAGTGCAGTAAAATGACACTGTTGAAAATCTGGTGTGCAAATACTACAGATTCGCAAACTTGCCAGCATGCGTAGGAACTGCGCAACGTGCGCTCCTAAAACAGTCACTTTTGGGAATTTTTTCACCAAATTTTCAACATAGCCATTTTAAGACCTCTGCTCATGACCAGTGTCACTGTGATTTTCTTAATGTGTCCCGTACATTGATTTAGCACACCAACTGCGCCATTGTGCTCTACATGGGCGGAAACACATTTTGGGTGAGATGTGAAAAATGACAGCTGTACTACTTATAAGGAGGTGTGGTAAAATGTCAATGTTGAAAATCTGGAGTGAAAATATTGAAAATTCGCGAACTTACGAGCGTGCGTAGGAACTGCGCAATGCACACTCGTAAAACAGTCATTTTTAGGAATTTTTTCACCAAATTTTCAAAATAGGCTTCTTGACAGCCCACCTTATGAACACTGGCAGTGTTATTTAGTTAATCAGTCCCAAAAGGTGATTTTGTGCAGTGACTGCGAAATCACCCTTCAGGCCCAAATAATGGCATGACAGTGACAGCATTCATGAGAAGGGGTCCCAAAAACCCCATGTTGAAAATTTGGTGCAAAAATTCCAAAAAATGCCCGAGCTATGCAGCAAAGTTGAAAAAACCCTATCTATTACATTATACAGCTTACCAGCATTTCCTGAGTACGCTGTCGGCTTTGAAGAGTTCAGACATGTTCCCGGTCCACCAAAGATCATCGCTCCGGACTCCAGAGGTAAGTATGGGGTAAGGGGGGGTGGGGAGGTAGGGTGCATAGTGGGTGGGTGCGTGGAGGCAGAGAGACTGCAAGGGACCGTTTTTTTATTTAGTTTTTTTTTTTTTTAATTGTTAAGATGACGCGGGACATTTGCCATGCTGGAGTGGGCTCCCAGTGTGGCAGCTGGAAAGGATGTTTGGGGGGGCTGGAGCCGACGGGGGATTGGGCACCCCGTCAGCCATCGGGCTAGTGCCATGACTGGGTGGGCTCTGGCGTGGCAGCTGTAATGCACTATTTGGGGGTTGGAGCCAGGGATTGGGCACCCCACGTTGTATCCTAGCGTGTGCCACGCTGGGGTGGGCTCCCAGCATGGCAGCTGTAACACTGTTTTGGGGTGGGCTGGAGCTGATGGGGGAATAGGCACCCTGTCGGCTATACTGTATGTGCGTGGGGGGGCGCATCAGCGCACAATATGCGTGCATGTTGAGGGGGGGAGCTCTGCTCACTGAAGTGGAGCTCTCCTTTTCAACTGTATGCCACTGCATTTTCAGCCGTCATAGACAGTTGGGGCAGTGATTGGCGAACTGCGACCGCGCCTGCAAACACACTGACTGAATTGGAAGAGGCTGACACACCTCTAGAAAACCCGTATGACGGCACTATGTTTCTTGCACATGCGTGCAAGCAAACATAATGATGATTCAGTCATAAAATGTGTTAAAATTCCTGAAAGGTGATAAACTGCAGGCTGAGCATATGCAAGATTTGAAATCCTTTTGTCTGTATGTTCCCTTTTTCTTTAAAGTCCACAAGTACAGCTGCATTAGGAGTGGTCAGATGAAAATGTTGATTCAGTTGCAGGACCCAGCATCACCATGTTTATTTATTTATTTGTGAAATCGGTTTACAACCTTTGAGCCAGAGGCTCGTTTTCAAAGGCACCTCGTCACATTAAAGACATACATAGAGTTTTAGGTTACATAGCATAGGTTTGCAAAACAATCGGCGTCCAACAGAGGCGCCACGTCACACTGAGGTCAGACAAATTACATTTAGGTTACAGGGTACATGTAATTGAGATCAGGTGTTTGTCAGACTAGTTGCATGACATATACTTCCTTGGGAAGGCTTCAAGAAAGTTGATTTAAAATTAAAAAGCTGATACCTGGTAATAATGTTTTGCAGAAATTAAATCCAGGAGACTTTTACAGATGTTGTGTGCAAGAATGGTGCAGGTATTCCAAGCAGAAACACATGTAAATTAACAAAAACTAACCTACAGATACAGATAAGCACAAACAACCACCCACTCAGACCCAGGAGAAGGAGACCTAATGTATTTCCTTATGAAATGGGGTGAGTGTAAAGACCAACACCCCAAGGTATACCTTGACACTTGGCACTGTTTACAGGGTAGGATGAGGTAAAATGGCATAAGCATTATGGGAGATGACCCAAAGGCTCACCCCAACACCTGTCCATCTCTGCAGGGTGGGGTGGGGTTGGCATCAGTTCAATACTTACCTATCATTCCTATTCTGCATCTGTCTAACTCCTGCACTTCCAATGCTAATGCCAGCAAGCAAACATTCGCCATTGACAAATGCTCGTTATAAACTGGAAATATAATGCTAGCTGACCAACTTTGAGGAAATTTTAAGTTTTGTATAAACCCATTAAAGATTTGAAAAAGAAACAAATCCACCATTCCTGAAATTATTTGAACACATCACCAATAATTTTGTCTGGGTCGAGGGCTTTATTGGACCTCAGAGAGTTTAAAGCAGTAAAAATGTCAGCCTCTGTTATCATAATAGGCCTTGGGCAAATAGCTCCATACCTAATCTTAATTTCCATTTCTTCTTCATCTGAGGAATAATATAAGTTTGAGAAATAGGAAATCCACATTTGTGGAGAGATATGAGATTCTACCCTTGTTTGATATTTGTTATATCCTTGTGCTACAATTTTCCAAAAAAGCTTGCCATTCCTATTAAGTACCACTTGTCTTAATTTTTCCTTTCGAGAAAGGGAATATTTATTCTTTTCTTCCTCTAATACTTTTTTATATTTTCTCTTTCCCTTTTCAATACCATGTGGTCCATATGATTTTTCTTTCTCTTCTGTCTATACTGTCTGAGAATCTTACCAAAGGAAGCTTTAGTATTCCTACATTTTTGATTGAACCATGGTTTGGAAAAAGTAGGTTGTCCAGTATTTATTATTCTGTTAGTTTTGCAAAATCTACTCAAGATTATGTGCACGTTTTCCCAATTATCACAGATTTTGGGAACTTGTGTTTTATCAAGAATTTGATTGTAAATGTCATATGCTTCTCTTGAGTACAGAATGTCTTCCAACTGTGCCCGATATATCGGGTTCCACTTAATCCTTTTTTTGTTAATAATTTCTATCTCTTCCCCAGGTGGTGGACAAGTAGAATAGGCTGCCAAAAGAAGATATACAGGCCAAATCAGCCAGCAGTTTAAAGAAAGAATGGGACAGGCATATGGGATTTGCTAGAAGGGGATGCAGAAACTAAGGGGAGGGATTGCCAATATGGCAAATATAGAGTAGTTAAGTAGGTGGGCAGAGTGGATGGGATGACAGGCCTTTTTCTGTCATCATTGTCTATGTACCTATGTTAATTGTTTGGTTCCTTGCATTTTGTTCCAGAAAGAAGACTAAAACCTCAAACTGGTATATCCAGGTTTGAATCGTCTCTACCACGTTGGTTCGATATCGCTAATGTCAACCGGCGTTACACCGACAGGAATCATGTCAACCACAAATTGTGGTCAGCATGATTCCTTGCAGGCTCCTTGTCCTGTTTTTCTATAAGGGGGGCTCTGCCCCCCACACCTCCTGACTAAAGGATTGTTAACTCCAGTTGGAGTTAACTCGGGGTAGAGGTGCAGGACCGGGAGACAGTAGGCCCCTGTCTCGGGCACACCATCACAGCGACCTGTTGGCAAAGGGTCGATTTTGCCAACAGGAGTGTAGTTTGCTATGTTGGTGTCACCGTACAGGGGGCATACTATTTGAATCCAAATATAACCACTGGCTTACTGCATGAACATGAGCAGGATAGCTGGCCTCCTTTTTAGAGCTGTATGGATTTATTTTCCTTTATGTGGAATTTGCATGTTTCACATTTATGAAATTCCACAAACCATTTTCAATTGTTTGTGAAATTCTGCTATGTACCATGTCCTCAAATTATGGGAAAAAGAACCAGAGCCACAATGTTTTTTTCTCCTTTCTCATGGGGGAAAAGTACATCTTTGCCTCAAAAATTACATGAGGACCAAGAAGCAGGACAGTTGGCTACAACAACACTATGAAAAAGCTTTAAGTTTTGAAAATGTTGCTATAAGAAGGAAGAAATTATATATATACACACACACAGAGTATATACAGTACTATATATATATATATATATATATATATAGCTGTTAGGTTGAACCCCCTTGAATTTTCCATCCCCAACCGCATTGGGGTGTGCATTAGGTCGTCAGTCCTAATTCTCCCGCCATCACATGTGTAAAGCAGCAGAAGTATAGGAGAATGGGGTGAGAGTTAGGACTGACGACCCCATTGCACACCCTAATGCTGGTTGGGGGGGTGGGCAAGGGGTCCAAGGGGGGTTTTCAACCCTAACAGCGAATTTCCTCACTTTTGTCGCTGTAGAACAACCCTAACTAATGCATTAAACGGAGTTTTTTGCCTCTAATTTCCCTTCTTTTTGAGAATGATAACGAGAAATAGTGAATGTAATGCAGCGGCAGGATAGTAACAGGAATAGCAACACAAACAGAAGTGCTAACAGTGGCGCGCATGGTAACACAAGTGCGAATGAGAACAGAAATGGTAATGCACATGGTGGCGTAGACGGGAACGGTCTGCCATGCGATTGCTGTCACATAGTTACATGATGCCTGCAAACAGAAATGTCAATGGGCATGGTGACACAAAGTGAAACAGAAAGAGAAACAGTACTGTAGACACAAATGGCAAAAAATAACAGAAACGCAAGCACAAATGAAAATGCAAAGGATAACGCACATGGTGGCGCAGACGTCAATGGTAAGTGAAATGGGTACGGAACCGCAAGTGAAAAGGGCAACAGTAACATTAATGTAAGCGCACAGGCTGGTTTTCCCCAAAACCTGCATAGAGAAAGACAGTGAGTACAAATAATGTATGCATAATAATGAGTATCGGAGCAGAAAATGAGAACTTAGAATACTAAATACGTTATATCTCAGGAACCGTACGATGTAGAAAAAAAATTTAAAAGTCGTATGATTTACAACTGTCCTGGCTAATTTTGTGCTTAGCCCCCATTAGGGGGCTGAAAACTTTTCCGACAAAAAGTCCGTGATCTCGCACCGCTTCTCGAGATACGGGCCTTGAAAGCGCGGCGTACGCCGTAATGTTATCCTATGGGGAAAAAAGAGAAGTTCAGAGTGCCTCACTGAAAGGAACATCTGTGGGCTGTTGGCTGTCTTCCCTCCAAATTTCAGGAAAAAAGACCAAACCGTTATTTTGCAGCAGGGATCCAAAGGATTTCTGTAATGCGTCGGGCGCCGTAATGTTATCCTATGGGAAAAACCATCAACTTTGGAGTGCTGTAACTCGCTGTGTAATATTTTTTCAATACAACACTGAAAGGCATATCTGTGAGATGTTGGCTCCGTTCCCTCCAAATTTCAGCCCAAAACTCCCAACGGTTCTTTTGCAGCGCAGTGCCAAAGAATCGCTGTCACTTTCCCACAGATGGAAAACTACTGTCGCAATTTGCGAAAGCTTTCGCAAAAAAGTTTGACACTTTCATGAGCATGAAAGTAATTTGCGAAAGTACTTTTTCCAGAAATTTGAAAAACATATTTCTGGTGTGTTTTACCACAAAATAAAGACATGGCAAGCATCCTCAGGGTCCGACTAGGTGAATGCAAAAAGAATTAGGTTGCTAGAGGGTCCCAAATTTAAATGCCAACCATTTTTCTGATCACCAACTGAAAACAAAATGGCCGATTTGCAAAAGTAACAGGCCCATTTGCGAAAGTAAAAATGCATTTGCGACACTGTCGAACTTTTTGTTAACTTTTCCCATTGACTTATAATGGAAACTGTTTTTGAATAACTTTGAACTGTTTAATATTTTTCACGAAATCTTCAAAAGGCACATCAGGGACCCCAGCTGCACGTTCCTAAAGATTTCAGACCAGTCGCACAAACTGTATCGAATCTGTAGGCTTAATTTCATAGAATTCCAGAAAAGCGAATGTTAAGACAGATATCGCTTTAATAACTCCGCAGCTGTATATCAGACCAGTATGAAACTTGGCAGATCCCAAGGCCTATGGTTCTTGATCAAGTATTCCAAATTTCAGCCAAATCTGTGAAACGGTTGCAAAGTTATTAAGGTGCAAAGTTTTGGGGTTTAACATAGAAATGGCTCCTCAACCTTAACTATGGTAGCACTACTGTGCTACCATTATATATATATATATATATATATAAAACCTTAAAAGGGATACTCAGCCCTAACCATGGTAGCACTACCATGCTACCATTATATATATATTTATACACACACACACACACACACACATATTAGTGCCAAATGTATTATATCCTGATCCACAAAGTTCTTTACAAGTTATTAATACTGCAGTTGTAACACTTTGAGGCAACGTGAGATTATAGATGGTTTCAGAGGTTAAACAGAGAGTGCAGGGGATGAGGTTAAACACAAGGACTTGCTAAAGGTCAGTAAGTAGTGGTTGTGGGACTCAAACCAGAGTTTCCAGGTTCACAGGCCTGCAGTGTAACCACTAGCCTGCACTGCATTGGCACTTTGGTTTGCTTGCATGGTGCATCACACTATAAAATCCTGTCAGGCCTTGAATAGTAAGAGTCTGTCAGCTGGGGCCTCTCAGCAGGTTGGGCAAAAGTGCAATCAAAGCAGCCCAGCAGCTATATACTGTACTCTGTCATTCATGCCTCACTGCAGTTAAAGTACAGTGAGCCATGCTTAGCTGACCCAGAGCTGAAGTATGGAAGACATGTTACAGTGGGTTTAATATATTTATGTATGCATGTATTTATTTATTTAAAATGTGGTAACCAGGAAAGGCACACTGAGCCAAGGCACGGTTCCAGGTGCGAACCAGGGAGGGGGGAGATGGTGCAAAACAGCAGTAGACAACAGCAAAACAACATCTTAACAGACAGACAAGCAATGTATTACAGTAATAGAATAAACACAGAGCAATGTGCACGTACCACAATTAAACAAAGTGCAGTGAACTTTAGCAGTGCTTAGAATAACAACCCAAAATTTGTATTGGTTAAAATCAAAACTGCAAGGGTAACAAGAAGAAGGGTAGCAAAAGCAAGTTGGGGGGTGGTGAAGTTTCAGTAGGCATTTTAAAGAGTTAAAGGGTTGGGAGAGATGAAGGGTGGAGGAAGATTGTTCCATAAAGAGAGAAACCTCTCAGTGGGTTACATCACGGCATCCGTTTTTGTTGTTTAGCTTTGTTCCACTGTTTGCATTCTCTCTTGTACTTGCCTCTCTACATGCCCTAAGCAATAGGATGTACCTTCGTAGAGCCTTCAGATTAGCTTCAGTGCTTCCTTGCAGCACACCATGGCTAGGGCCCCCTTTTCCAGCCAGTACTGTGGTACTTTGGGGATGAGATTTGTATCCAATGCAAGGAGAACGGGGCATGGACTAAGTATTTTTTGGGGCCTGGTATGAGTGAGTGGCAATTGGCTTCCATGTGGTCCATGTAATGCATGGTTTACCCCCTCCTTTAGATTTTTACCTTCCCACTACTCTGTGTTATTTGGTCCACCTTTTGCTGCTCCTTGTTGGGGGGAGGTGAATGCCAGACAATGCATGAGAAGTTGGTACCCACGCTGTCAGTGGCACCACAACAAGCCCTCCTTTGGTGTCACTGTATTGCTCCATGCCATCCCACCCTGAGAAGAAATGCATCCTGAAGGATGCTCTGTGCCCTTCACACGTGCTGTCCTAACTTCACCATGTCAACCTAACTCACCAACATGTCAGGCAGTCCCACACTGCTGGACTGCACAGTCACTGTTGTTTTTTCCTCTCGTGACATTTAGTAAATGACACTTCCTCTTTAGGCACTATATGATGCAAGATTTGGTGTTTCATGAACAATTATGAAATGCTGAGGAATTTGGGGAAAAGTTAGAATGTCTGACCAAGAATGATACTTCCCTGGTTGAAGCAACAGACAGTCTTGGCCTGAGATCTCAGCTAACCCCTGGTAATACCCAGGTGCCTGTTCAGTCTATATGTTTATTCAGCTGGGAATAGGGAAGACCACTGAAGCAAGCTCATTTACAGTGGTGTCCCTGAAATTACAAACAAGAAGTACAAGTGTTCAAGCCAGTCCAGTGGCTCAGTGGAGGTGCTTTCACCTGCCACACCAGTGACACAGGTTTAGAAGCGGACTTAGGCTGGTTTGGGTCAGCCCTGATGGGGGATCGTGCTTCCAAAGGATGGCTCTCCTCTTCTGTGGAGTGGGTGCTTTAGTGACCTCCACTACCAACTGCAACCTGATGGAGGCCTGGTGGTAGTGCAGTGAGGAGCTACATGAAGAGTGTGAGCTGCTGGTTTGACGCACCACATGTGTGACCCCCTAGCAGCAAGCACTGACATCTGACCTGCTGCAAGGGGATGAGAGAAAACAGGAAAATGTCTGAGCGGGCCCTGCCTACCACTAACCTGCACTGTCACACAGTGCTCTAGCCCTGTATCCGGATGAGTGTCTTGGGGAGGGGACAACAGTCCTCCCTCTCCTGGCCCCGCCATGGGAGCAATCCATGAGGGATTCTGCAGGGGAGTCCTAGGGGAGATGGCAGCTTGTCAGGTGAGGCACGGACAGGGATGATTGCTGCCCACAGAGGCAATGGTGGAAAAGAAAAAAATTACTCATCTTAGTAATGTTGTTTCTTCTAATGGAGTCTTGCTATATTATGACATATGCAGTTTGTCCCAGCCTTAGAACTGCTCCGGAGGTGAAAGAGTTAACTTCCATGCCAGGCATGGAATCTTGAGCGCGAGCTCGGTTGAAAAAACTCTGTCTGTTGATCTTCAAACTGAAACTGTCCGATCTTTACGAGCAAAAACTCACTAAGGTTCTGTGTGGAAACTGTAAACCTACACTAGCCAACTGGCTACTAAAATATTAACACATTTTTCTGGTCCCAAATCCAAGACTCAAGTCAGGGGACCCAGAAAATAAAATAAAATACAACACCCAAACACGCCAAAAAGGAGGGGTGAAAAACACAAGGTGGGCAACATTAAGTGCCAACACTGCACTGCCCACCCACATCCCAAAAGCAGAGGTTCTGAGAGGGGCAGGCGGGTGGAGGTCATAATATAGCAAGACTCCATTAGAAGAAACAACATTACTAAGGTGAGTAATTTTTTCTTCAAACAACATGAAGTCTTGCTATATTATGACATATGCAGACTACACAGCAGTACCTCCATGGAGGAGGGACAGAACCTACTTAGGAAATAGGCTCTGAAGCACAGCTGTGCCAAACCGAGCATCCCTCCTAGCCTGGATGTCCAGGGAGTAATGCTTGGTGAAAGTGTGTATTGTTTTCCAGGTAGCTGCTTGACATATCTCTAAGATAGGGATGTCCCTGGCCGCAGCTAGGGACGCAGCTGTACCTCTGGTAGAGTGAGCCCTCAGGCCTGAAGGGGGAACCTTACCCAGTTTTTGATAGCAAAATTGGATACAAGAGACAATCCACCTGGCAATGGATCTTTTAGTGGCAGGTTTCCCTTTCCCAACCTCACCATACGTGAGGAACAGTTGGAGGGAGTCAAACCTGTGACCCTTGGTACGCTCTATGTAGTAACTAAGGGCTCTCTTCACATCTAAACTGTCAGCCTCCTCTTGCCAGAGGAGGAATGGTCAGTGAAGTACACTGGAAGAGATACAGATTGATTAAGGTGGAAATCTGAAACCACCTTAGGCAAGAACTTCCTGTTAGTCCTGAGGACTACCTTATCTCTGTGAAAGGAGATAAAATCAGGCTCCACTGACAAAGCCTGTAATTCACTTAAGGCCTGGCAGAAGTGATGGCACTAGAAACACAGTTTTCCAAGTCAAGTACTTAAGCTCTGCTGAAGACAAAGGTTCAAAGGGGGTTGCATCAGCTGAGCAATGCAAACATTAAGATCCCAGGCGGGAGCAGGGTCCCTGAATGGAGGGTTGGTGTGAAGTAATCCCTTGAAAAACTTGGAGAATACAGGGTGAGCAGAAAGAGAAGAGGGCTTTCCTGCTGAAATAAAAGCAGAGACAGCTGCCAAATGCACTTTCAGGGTTGCTGGCCTCAGCCCCAAAGTATTTAGATGGACCATATAGTCCAAGACTGTGGGCAAATCAGCAGATTCTGGGGAAATATGCTTCCCAGAGCACCATATGGAAAACCTTTTCCATTTAGAATTATAAGTAGCCCTGGTGGAAGGCTTCCAGAAGCTTTCAAGATTTCAGTACACCTTGAGAAAGGTGTAGCCAGCAAACTCTAACTCCTCAAGAGCCAGGCCTTGAGGTTGAGGGATTGAGATTGGATACCAAACTCTCCCTGGGCACAGGTTAACAAATTGTGGTTCCTGGGGAGACACAGGGAAGATGGACTGCTAAGGACAGAAGGAGTGGATACCAGGGCTGTCTGGCCCAATCTGGAGCAATCAGAATCATCTTGCAAGGTTGAGATCTGATTTTGACTAGCACCTTGAACAAGAGAGGGAAGGGGAAAGGCATAGAGGAACTTCCTTCCCAATCGAGAAGGAAGGCATCCAGAGGGACTGAGCCCAACACTGGGGCCTGCAACAAAAAGCGAAGTTGGTGAGTGTCTGGGGCTGCAAAAGATCTATCTGAGGGTGCCCCACCTGGCAAATACTAACCCCTAGTATTAGGGGATCCAGTGACCATTCGTGATGGCCCTGGAAATCCTGCTGAGAGCATCTGCCAGGACATTGTCCTTGCCTGGGAGGTGAACTGCTATGAGGGAGGTGTTCAGGAATAAGCCAGAGACCACAACTTATTGCCTCGGTGCACAAGGTCAAGACCGAAAGTGCCCCTTGCTTGTTGATGCCCACATTGCAGTGGTGTTGTCTGTTCTGACCTGTACCACTTTGTTCTGAACAGATGCAGAAAAAACCTGAAGTGCTAGAAAACAGCTCTGAGTTCCAACAGATTGATGTGGAGCAGAGATTCCTGAGGGACCAGAATCCTGGTGGTGAGGTCGCCCATGTGAGCTCCCCATCCCAAGAGGGACGCATCTGTAGTAAGGGTCAAGGAGTGAGATTGAGGGATGAAAGGAACCCCTGTCTCAGATTGCTCTGATCCTGCCACCACTGCAGGGCCTGGATCAGGGTTCGAGTTACTGGGATCAATTTGGTTAGGGATCTCCTTTGAGACCAGAAGGCTCTCAAATGGAACTGAATGTCCCTCATCTGAAATCTTGCTCCTTGCACTACAGCTGTGGAGGCAGCCATGTGTCCTAGGAGCTGTAGAAAGTGCCTTGCTGGTCGAGAGACCTGCAGAGTGAAAGAGGAGGCCAGAGCCACCAGGGTCTTTACTCTTTCTAGAGGAAGGAAAGCTCTGGCCTGCTTTGCGTCCAGTTCTGCGCCTATGAAGGTGAGTAGCTGAACAGGCTCTAGAACTGACTTTGGGAGACTGAGAAGAAAACCTAGAGATGTAAGCAGCTGCTAAGTAACTTGAAGGTGTGATTTGACTTGGTCTGGAGACTGACCCACTATGAGCCAGTCGTCCAGGTAAGGAAAGATGGCAATCTTTTGCCTTCTTAAGTGAGCAACTGCTACTGCCAGGCATTTTGTGAATACCCTTGGGGCAGAGGTAAGGCCGAAGGGCATTGCTCTGAACTGGTAATGGCCTGAGGGCAGTTCGAATCTGAGGTACTTTCAGTGGGAGCTTCTGATGAGAACATGGAAGTAGGCATCCTTGAGGTCCAGGGACGCTTGCCAGTCCCCTGGCCTTAGGGAGGGTAAAATCATTCCCAGAGTCATCATTTTGAATTTTGGTTTTAAAAGGTGCTTGTTTAGGTATCTTAGATCCAGGATGGGCCACCATTCTCCTGTCTTTTTTGGTGTAAGGAAGTACCTGGAGTACAGTCCTTTGCCCTGGTGTAGGGGAGGAACCCTTTCCACAGCTCTGAGAGCCAGGAGGGTTGAGACTTCTGTTTCCAAAGCAAGAGCCTCTAATGGATTTGCAGGTGGAAAAGATCTGGTTCTCATCTTTGGAAATTTTTGAAGCTGAGAACCAATCCCTGGCTTGCTACTTCCAGGACCCACTTGTCTGATGTTAAAGACTCCCAGACCTGGACTAAGTAAGCCAGCCTTCCCCCTACAGGTAACGGAGAATCGGCCCTGGGCATCCCATCAGGGTGCCTGTTTGGCAGGGCTTTGGGTGAGGGGTGGAGCAGGCCTGCCTGCACTCGCCTGCCTCCCTCTGAAGAACCCCTCTGGGCATAAGCTGAAGAGGAGGCCTGGCTTGCAAAGGCCTGTGAAAAGGCCTGCCCCTGCCCCTGGAAGGCTGCCTCTGAGGAGTGGCTTGCCTCTCCTTGGCCTGTGCACTCCTATAAGTGGTCCTATACTCATCCATTTTCTTCATGTAATTCTCTGTCTGCTCTCCAAACAGAGAATTACCCACAACAGGAAATCCATGGCCTTAGCCTGGGTATCCTGTGACAGGCTAGTACACCTGAGCCAAGCCATTCTACGAAAAGCCACAGATGTAGCCATGACTCTTGAAGATCCATCATTAGAGTCCACTGCAGCATGGAATTGCACCTTGGATGCCTCAATACCATTAGCAGCCACCTGTTCCAGCTCCTTGGCAAGCTGGCCAGGGACCTGTTTCGCTAAAGCCATAACAGTATCCCATCTGGATTTCTGGTATCTTGCAACATAGGCCATATAGTTCTTTAAATTTGATGGACTGCATCTGACTAAAGAGGGAGTCAGTGCATTGGGGCAGAAGTTTGACGTCTTTGCAGAATATTTAAACTAGCAAATGGGGAGAGGGGTGCAGCACCCCATACGTCGAATGGGAAGAACACCCCTCCCCCCTCAGCTAGTGGTCAAACAGGAATTCAGCGTGTTTGCCGTTCATTTGCATCACCAGGTAAGAAAAAAGGTTTGTCTCCCCATACGATGCACAGGGGTAATGCCAAACTTCACCCAACAACTAACACACCAAAATCTGGCCAATGGAAAACCATGTACACAAATGCTCACAGCCTGGGAAATAAGATCCCAGACCTGCAGGCAATAATGTCAGAGGCTAAACTGGACATAGTAACAATTAGTGAGACGTGGTTTACCAGTAACCACACTTGGGAGACTTCAGTACCTGGCTATGTATTGTTCAGAAGAGACCGAGGTGCAAAAGGGGAGGTGGCCCTGTATGTTAATGAAAATATCAAAGCTACAGAAATTCAGAATACATAAGGAGCCAGAAGAACTGTGGGTCACCCTGGAAACAGGAAATGGGACAGCCATAAGAACTGGGGTTGTCTACAGGCCCCCAGACCAGAGGGAGGACATATAGACACATTACTGTTAGAAGATATACAAAACATGACAGCTAAAGGGGAGGTTCTGATAATGGGAGACTTCAACATGCCAGATACAGATTGGTCAATCCCAGCAGGAACATCTGCCAGAACTAGACTCATAGTGGATTCCCTGCAGGGGGAGGGCCTCAAACAACTGGTACAGCAACCCACAAGAGACAGGGCTATCCTAGATCTAGTACTGACTAACAAAGAAGGGATCACAGATCTCCAGGTAGAAGGTCACCTGGGGCCAGTGACCATCACATGGTATGGTTCAATTTGGCTACTACATCTAAATCATCCCATTCCAAGGCAAAATATAGGGACTTCAAGAGGAGCTGACTTTGATAAGATGGCCAACAGAGTTAAGCTAGCCCTGGCAAAAAGGAAACACAGGTGAGGAGGTACAGGCAAAGTGGGCAAGCATTAAGGATACAATACTTGAAGCAACATCCCATTGTGTTAGACAGAAAAGGAAGTGCAAAAGAAGAGAAACCACTTTGGTTCTCAAATACAGTAGCAGAAAGGTCAGAGCCAAAAGGCTGGCCTTTCAGGAAATATAAGGGAACAAAGAGGGATGAAGATAGGGAGGCATACCAAACTGCCCTAAGGGAAGCAGGTAAGGCAGTAAGGCAGGCAAACTCCCAAACTGAGGAAACACTATACGAACAGTAAAGAAGTGACAAGACTTTCTATAGATACATTAGTGAAAGAAGAAAGTCCAGAGGGTATTGCTAAGCTTAATGGAGAAAAGGAGCATGTGAGGAGGAGGACCCTGTAAAGGCATCTATCCTAAATAGATACTTTTGCTCAGTATTTACCGAAGAGAAGGTAGGGCGGCCACAGCTCAGCATCATGGACACAGGGGAGGGAGGTGAGCACTACTCCTTCACAAAAGAAAGGGTCCTACAAGAGCTTGCTAAGCTCAGGGTGGATAAGGCAATGGGACCTGATGGCATACATCCCAGGGTACTTAAGGAGCTAAAGGAGGAACTAGCAGAGCCATTAGCAGAATTGTTTAGTGAGTCTCTGAGCACAGGAGAGGTCCCAGAAGACTGGAGAAGGGCTCATGTGATCCCGCTCCACAAGAGTGGTGCAGGGAGGAGGCGGGGAACTACAGACCAGTCAGTCTTACCTCAGTAGTGGGCAAGATTATGGAGGCACTCCTTAAGGAAAGGATAGTGCAACACCTGGAATCCATAGGAGCACAGGATCCAAGACAGCATGGGTTTACAAAGGAAGGTCCTGTCAAACTAATCTCATAGAATTTCTTTGACTGGGTAACCAGAGTGGTGGACCAAGGGGAGCAGTTGAAGTCGCCTACTTGACTTCAGCAAAGCTTTTGACACTGTTCCACAGAGATTGATAAATAAGCTAGGTAGGCTCGGGGTGGGTCAGAAGTTGGTCAACTGGGTGGCAAACTGGTTGACTGGCGAGAAAACAGAGTGGTGGTAAATGGTATACAGTCAGAAGAGATGCAAGTCACAGTGGGGTACCTCTGGGATCAGTCCTGGGCCAGTCCATTCAACATCTTCATTAGTGACCTGCAGATGGACTAGAGGTAGGCTTGTCTGTTTGCAGATGACACCAAGATCTGCAACAGAGTAGATGATCCAGATGGGGTGGGCAGAATGAGAAGAGATCTGGATAAACTAGCAAAATGGTCAGAAGAGTGGCAACTGGGATTTAATGCAAAGAAGTGCAAAATCATGCACATAGGGAAGAGAAACCCTGAAGCCACTTATAGGCTGGGAAGGGAGTTGCTAGCAGTCACAAAGGAAGAAAGAGACTTGGGCATCATCATCACTGATGACCTAAAATCATCCAAGCAGACCTCTAAAGCAGTAGGTAAGGCTAGGGGGTGTTAGGGTGTATTAGTAGGGGTATCACAAGTCGTAAGAGGGAGGTAATAATCCTCTGTACAAGACATTGGTTAGGCCCCATCTGGAGTACTCGTGCAGTATTGGAGGCCACACCTTCACAAGGACATTAACCAAATTGAGGCAGTCCAGAGAAGGGCAACCAAAATGGTACAGGGACTGCATCAGAAGACATATGAGGACAGATTAACGGAGCTCAATATGTATACCCTTGAGCAAAGGAGTGAGAGGTGATATGATCGAGACATTTAAACACCTTAAGGGCATAAACAAGGGAAAGAGTCTAACATGTTTAAATATAAGAAAATAGCAGGACAAGAGGACACAGCATGAGATTAGAGGGAGGCCAATTAAGGGGAATGTGAGGAAATTCTTTTTACAGAAAGGGTGGTAGATGCATGGAATAGCTTACCAGAAGAAGTGGTGGCTATGAATACAGTGCAGGGCTTCAAACAGGCATGGGATAGGCATAAGGGAGCAATACGAATGACTATGAATAGATAGGTCACTGACAGAGCAAAGGCCGATGGCACATTTATAAGGTAGAAAAAGAAATGGGCAGACTGGATGGGCCTTGCGGTCCTTATCTGCCGTCAACTTCTATGTTTCTATGTTTCCATATAATTTGCCTGTCTGAGTCCCAAGGATGCTGCCATGTATTGTTTCTTTGCCATGGCATCAATCCTCCTGGAGTCCTTGTCAGGGGGTGTGAAGCCAAGGGAATATTTGCCTTATCACAGGCTGCAGCCTGCATTACCCCAACATGGCTGCATTGTTGTGAAAGGAACTCCATATCAGGGCCTGACAAAGTGTACCTCCTGTCCATCTTTTTATCCACAGGAGGTAAAGAATTACGAGCTTTTAAAATTTTTATTGTCTGTTTCCTAAAGTATTTATGTAAAGGAATAGGCAATCTCCTGGACTCTGGGATATCCATCATTTCCACATAGTCAGGCTCCTCCTGTTCATCCATAGCTTCTTCCAAAGGGAGCTGGAGGGTTTCAGCAACTTTTTTATAAAACAGAAAATGAG
The DNA here is from genome assembly GCA_016271365.2 of Neoceratodus forsteri. Lineage (NCBI taxonomy): Eukaryota > Metazoa > Chordata > Ceratodontiformes > Ceratodontidae > Neoceratodus > Neoceratodus forsteri. The sequence continues at coordinate 248,589,390 of CM028135.1, read as the reverse complement.
AAGGGGACTCAGAAAGCCTAGGGGGAGACACTCCTGAAGGTCTGTCTGGGGAGATGTCCGGTTCAATGAGCACATCCAGACTTTCAAAATCACATTCACACTAGTCATAATCCTCCTCCGGTTCATAAAATTCCTCCATATCATATTCTTGAACCGGTGGAACCGACCGAACCGACCGTTTACCTGATAGTGGCGGTTCAGACGGAACCGGGGAAAGCGACTGGACAATTTGGATTGCTTTGGCTATCTCTGCAGCAGTTGGAGAAGGAAATGTTGGCTCCACACCTGCTGATTTTCTAGTCCTCTTTGCTGGAACTGGCTCCTATGAGTCAGCTCTTCGTTTGGCCGAGGAAGTCTCGCCCTGGTCAGAGGGCACTCCCTCCGGTTCGGTTGGCACCAAACTGGGCTGGCCATCCGGGTCAGCGGACTTTTTGGCCTCTCGTTCCCTGAGCCTACCAACTCTCTTATCCAGGGTAGCTGCAGGGAAATTCTTGCAAATCTGGCAGTCTGCATTGAGGTGGTCAAACCCCAGACAATAATCACATGTGGTGTGTGGGTCAGCCTTGGCAAAGGCTTCCCCTCAGACACTAGAGTGTTGAAACCCAGTGGGCCCGGTTTTTCTTTTGGGTTTCTCAGACATAATGCCAGCCTAACCAAAAACTTGCCCTTTTCTGGCAAATCGCCAAGCAAAACACCCTTATCGGTTCCCAACCGTGTCATGGGTCATGGAAAAAAACGTAATAAAATCTGTTTTTTTTAGAACCGATAAGAACCGGGAACCGCACTCTAAATGTAATTTAATAAGTTTTAGCAACAACCTGATCGGTTCAAACCGAACCGATAACAACGTTTGCAAGTTCCACACAGAGAATGTAAAACCTATCTATTACTTACGATACCACAGACAGAGCTTGAACCGACCGGTTTGCGGTTAAAATAAATATAATTGCGGTTTAAACAAACCGAGAATAACACTTTTTTAACCGAGAAATGAACCGAGCAGTAGGAGGAATCTCCAGAGCGACTGTTCAGTGAGAAGGAGTAAAGAATCTGACAGTTTCAGTTTGAAGATCAACAGACAGAGTTTTTTCAACCGAGCTCGCGCTCAAGATTCCATGCCTGGCATGGAAGTTAACTCTTTCACCTCCGGAGCAGTTCTAAGGCTGGGACAAACTGCATATGTCATAATATAGCAAGACTTCATGTTGTTTGAAACACTGCTATGGAAAATTGTCCTTACAGAATGGGGTCTTACTAATTCATGCTCCTCATTGATCGCAACTTGGTCATACAGGGGTATGATAACGGATAATAAAACATAGTTGTAGGAGTATGCTAACCATAAATAAACTAATGCTAAAGTCAAACGTTTATCATGCAAATCTTATCAAACATAACCACTTCCCTGTTAAAACTGCAGTACTGTCTAGCTGCTGCACAGTGACTTTTGTTTGCCTATATGAATACCCATTTTACACCTGCATCATGTCTGTGTTATGCAGGACAACAGTTGTCTGTAATATGCCTAGAGGTTGCCTGAAAGTGTGTATACTAATGAATTCAGTATGGCCCGTAGCACTGGAAAAAAGGCATATTGCAGGCCCCAACCTGCATAGGATTTGTTACAACTGAATTGGTAGACAGACCTGCATAGTACCTGTGTAATTGCCCCTAGGCTGTTCTGAGGCCCTCAGGATCCACCCTACTTCTACCTCCAAGGGGGCCAGCCTGGGTTCACTGATGGATGAAATACCTGGATGAAAAAAAATGGGGTGGTGCCTCCACCTGGGGTAGTGATATGGGATACCTGTAGACGAATGGCAGGTTACCACTTCCCAGGAAAATACAAGAGCTGCCACCACAGGCACTTCCCCACACGCAGTATCTAGACACACTTTGCAATGACTAGCAATACCAGATTTGTAACAATAAACTAACTGCAACTTTATTAAGGGAGAGGTAAAAGTGCAGAATAACACAACAATGGTAGCAAGCAATGTTGCCCTACACAGTCCCACCTCCCATATGCAGGTGCACCCATCTTCCACATGACCAACAGAACAAAGTCCATTTGTTGTGGTGGGTGCCACACCAGGGGTGCTGAGATGCTGGTAGGGTAACAGTCTTTAACTTAACAGGGCACTTACGCTGGGGCCTTATAACTTTACTGCCTGGGCGCAGCTTTGAAATTTTGTGCAGTTCTGCCCAGGACTTAACCCCCCTTTCTTAACTAGCTAGCTAACTGAAATAGGAACTCCTCTGAGCCAGAGCCCAGAGGTAGTTACAGTTTTGAAGCTTCAAGGAGGGTTTGCAAAAACTTATCTCAAACCGTACCGTGTTGGTATCAGGGGTAGCTGGTGGTTCACCACAATAGCAGTTAGCAGGAAAGCAGCAGCTGGCTGAAGAAATCAAGAATGCTGGTCTTCATCTTTTAAGCCTTTCAAATCTTCACGTCTAAGGCCTTTGTATGTGGTGTTCACCTGACAGGCCTCTTGACATCTTCCTCTACGGTGCCTCTTTGGTGGTCTGGGGACAGGGCAGGCTTGGTCCACAAGACTTCTCTACTTGTCTCACAGCTCCTTCCACAACTCACATGTAACCCCAAGGCAGTGCTATCTCTAAGGTTACTACCCCTGCCTGTACTTCTGACAACAGGTTGAGGGGCCTGGATCCAATATTTTGGTGTCTCCACCCAGAGTAGTATATGTGGGTGTATCTACCTAACCTGGAATAGCACCCTTGGAAGCTATTTCCACCCACAAGCCCGCCTAGGGACCACACACCTTGTAATGTGGAATAACCCTATACACCAATTAACATACAGTTGGCATTAAGCATTAACAATATGCACACACCCTTTGCACTTACCACCAGGGTCTGGTCTTCAGCAAATCCCCTGGAACTCCCTGTAAAGACAGCGTTAACAAGGCAAGCATGCACTTTCAATACTGTAACAGGTTTCAGTGATTCTAAATTAATTAAGAATATGCTCATAAGCCAGTTTAAATGTGAAACAACAAATCAGTTTATTTAAGGGAACGTGAAGGGGGGGCATATGAGGGAGGGTGGGCAGCAGCAGTCTAATGCACTGAAGTGCTGCACACTCGAGCAGACTAGATAGACCGAATGGCCTGTATCTGCTGGCAATTTCGGGTGTTCGTATATTCATATGTGAACAAGGGTGAGGGTGTGAATCTAGAAGAATGATTACTGATTTGATTCAGGTTGCTCTGCATGCATGTACTTTAGTCCCTCAATAAACAGTATGACAACACTGGGTACCCAGAATGTTATGCGGGCTGGCCAGAACTGGTGTCCAGGTGTAGCCGGCATTGCAGTTGTTGGGGATCTTGATGGAATGAAAAGGCAGTTCACATGCATACAAACAAGACGTTGGTTATTTGTATCCTTGGCCAGTTGGGCCAGGCCTTTGTAACCCTGTAACACACTGAAGCAATCAGATGGTACCACAGAATGATTTAAAGAAAAGTTGCAGGGAGTTACCCTGAGTTTACTCAAAACACCAGTTGATAGGACCTGGCCTGGCGATATGAAGACCTGCTACAAGATACCGAAGAGCATGGGGAAACTGGGCCTGCACGACTCACCTCCACTTTATGGCCTTTCCGTCAAATTTGCCGCAACCTGCGATTCTTTGCTGTGCAAGGGCTGGATCCTCAAGTTGGTCTCTCACAGCAAAATCATTCACTGGTGCAAGAATAGTCAGCTTGGGCTGGGTTTGGCTTAGGCCCAGGGCTGGATTAACACTTTTAGCACAGTTCAGTTCAGTTGCTTGTGAAAATCTCCAGCTGGCAAACAGTTCAGAAACTGGCAAACGTAGGCCCCGACCTATGATAAACATTCAGCACAGTTAAAGAAAACCACATTCACTTCTCTACCTTTTAGATCAGTTTCAGGCCAGTTTGCAATTGCAGTCGATTTACTGAGCAAACCTCTTAGTCTATAGAAACAGTCTCTAACCACAGTCTGTGGGCCGAGTGCTTCACAGGAGCTCTTTTCGATCCAATATCTCAAGCTGTACTCCTCAGAATCTCAGAGCTTTCTGCCGCAGTTTAAAGTTATTTTTGGATTAGTCCGATTACTGCTATAAGGCAGTCCAATGCTGGAAAATATTAGCAGGAAGGGAAGTCAGGCCTTTCCCTGCCAATTCTCCGCAACTCCTTTCCAGGATCTGCTTCACGATGACTCGAGCTGCTCACTCTTTCAGCTCTAACTACAACTTCACACTTTTTCCAACAGTTCTTGAACTAATCTGGTTTTCCTGGATTCCGGTTGGCTAGGGGAGCTGTCCATCAAAATTCTGGTGCTCCCATTTGTCAGTTTAGGGACCAAACTTTAAAACTACAAGAACTACAGCTTTCCCATGAGGCATTTGAACTAAGGACCCCTCAAGGTCCCCTGTGTCCCAATTGGTCCAAATACCTGGAAGTCCCAGACCAAACATGGTGGCTCCCATTTGGAGGCATAAGCTGCAATAAAAGCAGGTTAAATAAACACTCCAGTTTAAAAACAACAACAGACTAGAAGTAAATATTTACAGTACTAGCTAATGCTTCCTCTGATTTACCATTGACAGCAGAATGGAGCAGTTTAGAACAGTACCTGGCCGGTCACGAGCTTTGAAGAAGCACTCAGACCCAGCCCAGACCACTCCAGATCACTTACTGCATACACACCATCTATAGTCTTAAAGGGATAGGCACAGAGACATATCATGTCACTCTCACACAAATCAATAGAACAATAACAAACAACCAGGGATTTACTATCTCTGCAGGACGTCTGCCTGGCAGTTGGCATGGTTGGAGCCCAGGAAGACTCTTAAAGGGGACAGGAGTTGATTGCTTAGGTGCAACTGCTTGTAATGTCTCTATTTTCATAAATTATATTCATACCTCTAAAGGATCCCTATTTAACTGCGTCTGAATAAAAGCTGAAGCTGTCAGTTAGTTTTGTATTGTTTTCTTGGTATGGACAACATCCTGTGCAGTTCCTTTCATGGAACCAAGAATTTGGAGTTTTGACTATGTCACTTCATGGTTTCAGAACGTGGGCACAGTACTGATAAGTTCATGCTCACATTTCTGAAACCATGAATTGACACAGTCAAAACTCCAAATTCTTTGTTCCATGGAAGGAACTGCACAGAACGTTGTCCATACAAAGAAAACAATACAAAACACAACTGACAGCTTCAGCTTTTATTCAGACACAGTTAAATAGGGATCCTTTAGAGGTAGGAATATAATTTATGAAAATAGAGACATTTCATACAGCTGCACATAAGTAATCAATTCCTGTCCCCTTTAAGGTAAGCCCCTAAATTGGTGTGTGTTGGGTGGGGGGGAGTTACACACGTACAGCTGGGCTTTCGTTCAGTCTCTAGCTCCACCACACAATTATTCTGGCTGGCTGTAGTTCAGCAGTCTCTAATCACTCTAGCTCCTCCAAGGAGGAAACACAAGCCAATCAAACTCTCTTCTCTGCTGCAGAACCAATTTTTTTTTTCAAAACTGCACAACGTACAGTCTCTGCTCTCTCACTACACTTCAAGCTCTCTCTGGCTGTAGACTACAGCTTCTCTTTCTCTGCAGCAAAACTCTAAAATCTCTTTCTCTGTTTTCTGGCAACAAAACTCCAAATTCTGTCTGGGCAGCAAAATCTCCAAAGCCTCTCTCCCTCTGCATCAACTACTCTTTAGGTGCTCTGCCTATTTGTATTTAGCTGGGGGCCACACAGGCCGTTGGGTACTAGGTACAGTCCTTGGGTCGGGTAGCCCACAGCAGTCGCTCCTGCATTCTGCTCCCTCTCTTGGGACTCTGAGTCTCTCCTTTCAGCAGGCTTGCAGTCCCTTTTATAAATTTGGCAGTGTCCTTTCCTGATTGGCTGCAGTGCCCCCAGGCATTTTGGATGCACTCTGACACTTTACTCAGCAGCCCACCTGCTGCTAGCAAGTCCATAGGCACCGCCATATTTGTTTATATTCTGCCCCACAGTTTTAATTTGAGCCCTTTCAGGGGCTACAACTTATATGTCCTGGCCACGCTTGTCCTGAAGGGCCAGGAAATACTTTTAGTTACTTAATGGGAGCCCCCTTCTGCCCATCGGGGCTCCCGAAATATTAAGCACCTGTTTCACGCCTTTTCTTTCCCCTAGCACTAATGGAGCCACGGCTCCTTTAAAATTTTCAGCCCGCCGGCTGCGCATGCGCATACAGAGCATGATGGACATATTTTTATTTACATTTCTCAGTCCACCACTTCACGGCTGCCCAATGGACTGAATAGCTGCCACAGAAATGCCTGGAGGCTCAGAGCCATCAGCGGACCTCGGCCCCTACCTCTACTTGGGTGGAGGACCTAAAAGAACATGGCGGCGGCTGTTGCACAGAACCCGGGCAGGACATGGCCCAAATCCCACCGAGTCACAGACACTAGCCCTCCAGTACCAATCCATCTGCACATGGGATCAGAGGCAGAACAAGCATGTCAGTGGGGCCGTAGTCCCATGAAATAAGCCCCAAATGGGGGGGGGGTGCTCACCTGTACAGCAACTGCACAGCACGACATAGAACCTGGCCAAAGCACATTCTAAATAATGGACAGACCTGTACAGTACCTGCGCATCACCTGCACAGGCCCTGCCCAAAACACATTCTAAATAATGGACAGACCTGGTACAGTACCTGCACAGCACCTGCACAGACCCTGGCCAAAACACATTCTAAATAATGGGCAGGCCTGTACAGCACATACAGAGGTCCTGGACAAAACACATTCTACATAATAGAGAGGAACTGTACAGCACCTACACAGGTCTAGGACAAACCACATTTTAAATAATGGACAGGCCTGTGTAGCACCTGCACAGGCCCTGGCTGAAACACATTCTAAATAATGAATAGATTTGTACAGCACCTGTACAGCCCCTGCACAGGCCCTGGCCAAAACACATTCTAAATAATAGACAGGGCTGTACAGTACCTGTACAGCACTGGCACAGGCCCTAGCCAAAACACATTTTAAATATTGGCCAGTGCTTGTACAGCATTGGCACTGGAACTGGCACAGGCCCTAGCCAAGACACATATTAAATAATGGACAGGCCTGCACAGTACCTGCACAGAAGCAGCAGACAGGCCCTAGCCAAGACACATATTAAATAATGGAGAGGTCTGCACAGCACCTGCACAGGCCCTGACCAAAACGCATTCTAAATAATGGACTGGCCCGTGCAGTACCTGCACAGCACTGGCACAGGTCCTGGTCAAAACGCATTCTAAATAATGATAGACCTGCACAGTGCCAGCACAGGCTCTGGTCAAAACACACATTCTAAATTATGGACAGGATTTTGCAGCACCCATACAGTGCTGGTATAAATACAGTTCATTTCCCTTCCTTTTTATTTGGGGAGGTGGTCCCCAGATTCCACATAGCTGCACCATTATTTTAAGCCAGGTGACTAGGTTACAACCAGTCTCAATGTCCTCAGATTCCAATAGCAACTTCTCTGCAATTTATGCATCCCAGTTGATCCATGAAGCTGATAATCCAAGTTCAGACATGAAGCTGGAACTTACAGTAGCTGAACTTTGAAAGAAGGCTGCAGAAAACGCAGTTTAGTACTTTTTTTTTTTTTACTTTGAAAGGTTCAAGGCTCATTGCAAGAAATAACAAGACACCTATCTTATTCCTTAAAGAGCTAATGTATTACCTGGGATTATTAATAACCTTTCAGAAGTAATCAGCTATCACTTCTTGTAGCTGCGATAATTGTTTTCTTTTCTGTTTTGCTAATTAGAAGAATTTCTATCTGACAGTACTACTGTAGGTGTGATGTGTGGAACAGCATGCTACCTGGAGGCTGATATAGTCACTTCCATTCATCCCTATGCATCATCATTGTGACTAAAGATGTTGCTACTAGACATGTTGCAAAGTTTTACTTCACCACTGAAGTTCCAGCATGGTTTCAAAATTCGCCTTTGCGAATAACTATGCCAATTGCCCACTTCGTCACTTTGCCACTTTGCATTGAGTTTTCCTGGGGAAGTGCCACTTTTCCAGGCAAAGTCTGGCAAAGGAAAGGCAAAACTGCAACTCTGCCAGCAAATTTGCATAACTTCTCCTGAAAAAGCCCTACTGCGCCTGCCAAAAACATTGCAAAATTGCCACTTCGCTCTTTGTGAATTTGGCAAACTTCACAGATTATTTTGCGGGAGTGAAGTTTGCCAACTTTGCCCATCTCCAGTTTTGACTGCCTTGACTGTGACATTACTAGTAATGAGAAGAGCCAGTCTCCTGCTACTTGACTAGTAACTTGTCAGACATGTTACCAATCAGGCCACAGGGCATGTGATGTAACAGTAAGTGAGGTCACATGCTGATGAGGTAGTGAGAGAGGAACAGAATTAGATGTTTGTGCTTCCAGGTAATGCACTGCTTTTCACATCATATCCAACGCTATTAGGTAGAAAAGCATCTAATGGGTCAGTCCGGTTGCACAGAAGTACTGCTACCGCTTGCTATTCCAGTGACCCTGGGATCAGGAATGAGCATGGATCATCTGGGGTGGCCAAGGGAGGAAGGCTTGAGCATTTCAAGGACTGCTGTCCTTCCTCAGTGCGGTGTGGATGCTGCTTCCACTGTGTGACTTCTGACTGGTAGAGAGCAGGAACACCAGTTGGGAGGGGTCGCTGCTAGGTGCCTGTCAAGCATGCATGCCAATGGACAAATGTGCAACCATGTCACCGCACATCCACACCCCAAGGGGAGAAAATGGAGGTAGAAGGAAAATGCTGGGCTGTCCAGGCTGGCACCCCACACAGGCTCCTGCTTGAATGACACATTGAGCTCCCACCTGAGATGGGTAACCCATAATATGGGAGACTGAGATTTAGCGACTTGCATATGAATGACTCAGTATCAGCATCTGTAATGTGAGCTACCCTGAAAGTGTAATGAAGGAAGAAGAGCGAACATGCAAGTTAGCAAGGGAAGAACAGCAACAAGGTAGGACAGCCAGCAGAAGAGAAGGGATGAGGATGAGAGTATGTGGGAGGTAGTGTGGCACAGTGTTGCCAAGCTACCCCCGTGGTGTGGTGGTGAGGGTGGCTGGATGTAGGGAGCTAGGTACAGGGTTCAGGACTGGGCAGGGGAAAGCTTTTTTGCAGGTGTACTGTTTTCACCCGGTTCTCGCTGGGAGTATACATCGCCGTTTTTCTTTTCAGCGATGTACACTTGCTGTAATGGTGATTGCAACATGGAACCCCTGAGATGGTGCTGGGTAAATGGTGGATAAATGGTAAGTCCATGAGAAGGTCAGAGACTATTCTGCTGGGACACTGAAGTGCAGACCCAGGGACATGAAACTGCTTAATAGAAAGGAAAAGAAAACCATCTAATGAGTACATAGAAAAAGGAAAACACTTCAGAAATAAAATGTAATAAGAGATTACTCTTAAAAATTACTAAAAGAGATGTGCAAGAACAAGGGGACACAATCTGAAGATAGACGGGTGACGGCTCAGGGGCAATGTGAGGAAGTATTTTTTCACAGAGAGGGTGGTGGACACATGGAACAGCCTTCCTGAGGAGGTTGTGGGGTCTAAAACTGTGGAAGAATTCAAGAATGCATGGGACGGATATAAGGCAATTTTTGTGGGGGGTAGGAAGAAATAGGCTGTTGGTTAAATAGGATCTGCAGCTTATCCTCTAGGTAGGGAAATGGACAGACTAGGTGGGCCAAGCGGTCCTTATCTGCCATCAAAGTCTATGTTTCGATATGTCTCGAACATTTTCAGCCTGCTGTTTTTGGAGCTACTAGCTCTTTAAGTAAAATGTGAAAACCCCTGAAAATGTGTAATATAGTTTAAAGAGAGTTTTTTTCTCATGAGGATGTTATCTGCATTCTTGAATGTTAACATGCATACAAAGTGATTGCAATAGTCAATTCTGAATCAAATCCTATGTGCTGTATGACACTGCAGACCTACATATTTATTGATAAAATTGTACATCTGCCTAAATAAATGCAAGTTGAGTACCTTTTAATTACTGCTGATACACACTGAATGAAGTAATTTCTCAGGCATTCTGACAGTAAGCATATTTGGGGTACGTTCTACGATAAGCATTTTTATGGTACATTCTCCAAAAAGCATAACCTGATAGGTTGGCACCTACCTATCCTTTTTTTCTTGGGATCCCTATCATAATGTATATTTGTTTCACCATTCCCCATGCATTTTTAGCACCCTACCCCCACCTCCCCTTCCACCAAGATGGGCAACTTGCTGCACCCTCCTCAGGTTTATAATCGCGCCTCTCCCCCAGCTCCATCCATCCCTGGCTTCAGTTTCGGCAGCTAATAGAGAGGGGTTCGCACTTCGTCCCCTGCATGCCAACTTACAGAATCTGATTCCTAGCCTATAATAGCACATGTATAATGGGGTACTGCCACAATTCTGCCAACACACCAGTTATTAAAACACAAAAAAGCATTTAAATAGATACAACTTAGTCTAATTTTTTTCTGCGTTTAGGTGAGAAGAATGATCCTCTGTTTAGGGAACTCTGTCCTGTGAATATAATGCCCCTGAATGGAGAGAAAAACAGCAGGTTGAGGCAGCGCACAGCAACGTAAAGTCAATCAATGCATGCTTAGGAGGAAGAGCAGGAAGTGCACTCATCTGACCAAGTAAGCAGATCCATGGAAACCTGCAAGATAAACAAATAGTTCACGCTGCAGCAATAGGAAATGAGAGGATGGGTGTAACAGTAAAAAGATACAGAACTGGAGATGCAACCAAAGAGGGAAATGGATAGTACCACATCACAAATTGCTTCTGAAGGAGGTTGTCACCATGACACAAATTATTTGTTGAATAGTGCAACTGGCAACCATATATGCATTTTGGGAGCATCATGCAGGGTTTTTGATATTTTGGGCTTGATTTCACAGGGTAAGCAGGGTATTTCTGATCATGCAACTTTAAAGAGTTAGTCGAACCAAAAATAGCAGACAGGAAAATGCTACAGATTCTAACAAATCAGTTGTAACTTTTTATTTCTAAAGTATTTTTCCTTTTCCATTTGCTAATTTGAAAGTTTTCTATGTAATAGTATTATGTTAGAGTGGCGAATAGCACTCTGCCTGACCACTGACATGTCTAGTTCTATTTCTCCCACTGCATCATCAGCACTGTAACCTCATTTGACTGTGACATCATGGGTGACTGACCTGGCAGTGCTGAGTGGCTCTTCCTGAACAGCTGTGATATCACAGTCAGTGAAGTCACAATGCTGATGATGCAATGGGAGGAACAGCACTAGATATGTCAACTGCCAGGCAGACAGCTTTTATACATATCACACCTACTTACATCAGGTAAAAAGAATCTTCTAATTAACCAAACAGAAAAGAAAAAGTACTGTATCTCAGATATAAAAGGTAATTACTGACTGCTTTAAAAAAATATTAATTTGAAGAAGCACACTAGCTCTTTGAATAGTTGAGATAGTAGGCCACCCATTGGCCCATGAGCAGTAGGTCTGTTGTGCTAGCCTGGAGGGGAAGAGGTTACCTGTCTGGTACCATAGTGTGGTGAGTCAGGGAGCTTGCTTCCCTCACAGGATGTTTCTGCAATGTCTAGGGTCCTCTAGTGGGTGGACGGAGAGACCAAAAAAGGAGGAAAAATGAAGCCGAGTCACAGTAGGATGATGTCCAGCCCTCACCGCTGGCTCCACTTCACTGGTCATGATTTCTATCTGTCCAGAGACGGAACCCTGAAGGAGAGAAAATGCCTGCCAGATGGTGAGCACGATGTCTACAGAACTGGGCATGCTTTGGAGAAAGCAAGTGGTGAGGCTTGGGAGGGGGCAGGATCCAAGGGGGGCAGGCCACCTGATGGGAAAAAAATTCCTATGGGAAAATGAAACGCGTATAGTGGTTACTACTATTTATTTAGTTAGTGTTTTTATTAACCAGGTCGGGTGCTCTAGACAATCATTGCCTATTTTCAGGCATGACCTGGGAGAAATACAACCAAAAAGCAATACAGTGTGCAACAATGACAAGTTGAAACATATAAAAATAATATTTCAATGAGGTAAAACACAACAGAATAATACAGATGAACATTCATCATGACTGATATACAAAGTGATAAGTGCAAAGGTGTCTGTAAACATAAGCAAAAAGGTTGTCACAATTCAAAGGCTAGAAGCAGGTACATACAGCCAGCTGTTGTACCATACCTTGTGGAGCTGGCAGCTACTGCGTGCTGGAGGAGCGACTGCCCACGGAACTCTAGGAGCACTCAGCAGGAGTCTGACAAGCAATATTACTGTTTAGAATTGGTAAACCACCGTTGCCTATTATGTTTTGCAAAGTGCTCTCTTTGAAGCTTATTATGCTTATTAAGCTATGTTTACAGTACTAGCTGAGAGCTGTTAGCTGTAAAGCTGTTTTTGAATTTCGCTGCTCTCAGTACTTTGCACTTGCAGTTTCAGTAAGGACAGGTTCTTTTTCAGTTGATCTTGTGTTGTAAGAAATTTCTGCTGGTCTTCTGGCTCTTCTTTACTTACTCCCAGGCTCTGACAATCTGAAGGTGGCAGAAGTCGTCCCCGAGGGAGACATGCAGGAAACTCCACAGGGGAGCCTGCAGCAGAAGGCCGTAGATTCAACAAGGAGCGGGTGCCCTGTGCCGCAACTACAACTGAATACATAACCTGCTACAAAGGGGAAAGGATATGTGAAAAACTCCAACTACTTATCTGAAGTTGTTTTTGAAGGGAAGTTGATTCTCTTTCTTTCACTTTCTCTCCCTTTTTTTCCATTTTCTCTCCCCTGTCTGCAGTACTGGTGGCTGCAGTGGGCTCGCTCTGAAATTTTGTTTCATTTTTAGTCCTCATCTTTGACTAAATTAATATTGCTGACCTGAACAGTTTAACAGTATTTTTTACTCTGTTAAATTTTTGTTTTGCATTGTTTTAGAATGTTAAAGACAGATTTTTATTTTACTTCCTAGAAGGTCATAAGGTGATCCACTATTGGTGGATTTAGTCATATGACTACGGGGGATAAAACATGCATGTGCAGCATCTGTTAGTCAGATTCTCCATTTCAATTGGACTCTGGTGATGCTATTGCACTTGTGGTGAGGTGATTAAATAGTAGATCTTAGCTCTAAATTGCAGGGTTACCTATAGTCCTTGCTCTTGACTAGGTGGTCTATCTGAATAATATAGCCATTGGCATTGTGCCATCAATGATGGTGCTTTCTGAATATTCTACTTGTATAGAGCCTAAGCCTACTATGTTTGCCATGACCATGTAAGTTAATGCTAACTCCTCTCTTATTTTGTTTCTCTAGTTACATTTGGACAGTTCAGAATTTAGAGTTTAGAATTTAATTAAGTGGGTGGATGGCTCAGCAATTGGGTAAAGTGCTCTGAAGTTTTCCTGTGTTTCTGTTTGTCTGAGTGTAGTAGTTTTACTTTTTAACTTACTCCTAGTGTCTATCTACGCCATTCTGGCCATAACTGTTTGTATTATCAAACGAGGAGGAAACTTGGGCTTGGTATACATATCCTAGGAGAAGGGCTGCTGGTTGTTGGTTCTACAGAGGTTTCCCCAAGGCCGACTGCTTCTCCATCTGCATCTGCATGAACTAAACCCCCGGTTGAGAACTTAAGTTACTTAAGACTTTTTGGACTTTGAGATTATTTATTCAAATTATCTCTTCATCCACCACAGTGAATGGAGGTGGTGAACTGTGAGTTGTATACAAGAATGTTTTTCTTCCACTTTATGAGCACAGCAAAATTAAACTGCTGAAAGCAAAGCAAAAGTGGACATTCTTTAACACCTAAATTATTTGACTCTTTTATATCCACACAAAATTTTACTCCAGTGATATCCTATTACTTAAACTTTATTGTTCTTATTGGCCGTTTGTCTTTCCCATTAATTTGTAAACCTAGTCTAATACATACAGTATGATCAATACTAGGCTACAAGGATTGCAATGTTGGTAAGTTCCCTAATAAAGAGAAAATTGTAGACCACAGCGTGGATGGCCCTAACACTAGACTTAATGATCATCCAATTAGTGAAGATTGGCCAATAGTAAGTGAATACCAGTATGTCTAGTCTGTCCAAATGAATTACAATGTCAGTGGTAAAATGGACCTGACTACACAATTAGGTACTTTAGAACAAGAAATTTCTAATTTAAACCGGCAATTGGGAAACTCGCCAGTAGGCAATTTATTGGGATCATCATTGGACATTTATCAGGCGACTGAAGAACTTCCAAATGAGACAATTTTGGGGAAAGTAAATCCTAGTAAAACAAGAGAAACAGTAATTAACAGAATTGGTGACCAGACCTTAAAAAGGCTTTACCACTGGGTAACTGTCAGAAGTGGGTAGAAGCATATCCACTCATTAGACTGTATGGTCCAATGAACTGGAGAAATTTTGATCCTGCCAATTTTGAATTACAAGTATTAGATTTTCTAAGTAAAGAACTTCATATTGAACTGTCTGAAGATATTATAAAGATTGAGAATATTCCTATAGCAGTTTCAACATTAATTGACATATTATTAATTTCACCCAGGATAACAAATTATGTCTGGGTAAACAACTGATTAATTCAAGATAAAGATCTTATCCTTACGTTCCCTAACAGAGCCTGATTCAATTGTAACCCCTCACCCCTGCCTTTTTGCCAAAATGACAGGTGGCATGCTGTTGAAGCTGACAGTAGTACCTAGTAGGGACTGGGTTCGGGGAGGATGAGGTTACTTGGCACAGGGGGACCTAGGTTTGACTACTCTGCACAGGGGCACCCAAGTAAATCCGAACACAGGAAGCAATAACTGTAATGTCCAGAACCAGGAATGGGATTCTTCAGTGTGGCTTTTATTCACATACTAGCTGAACAAAACAAAGCATAGACGGACCCCCATAGGGCTACATTTCCAGTAATGCAGATTAGAGACTACAGAACACTTTATCACCATTTCAGCCCTCAGGCTCTGAACCCTTCAGGCACACAGCCAGGACTTGCACGCAGCTTTGGGTACACAGCCGACTTGTACACACTTGGGTTTTCCCCACTGGCCCGGCTCCCCTGCCGGCCACTGGATCCGTGGTCCATTGGAAGAATGAACCAATTATTCTGTCGTGGCTCCCCACACCACCTAGAGTCTGCGACTCCTAGAGAGAATTTTTCCTTGTCGTGGCTCCCCACACCACACTAGAGTCTGTGACTCCTAGAGAGAATTTTCCCTTGCAATCCCACGTCTGGGTACTTCCCCATCACTGGCCAAGTGCATGAGGCAAAGTAGCAACCACAGAAGAAATCCGTTGAGGTGGACCTGGTCACTAAAGATGGGGGGTCCACCCACCTCCAGCTCCCACAGCCCATACCTGGCCATTTCCCTGGGAAAACTGAACCATTCCTTTGCTGAACTTCTAAATATAGATTAAAGGATAGATGTATGTCGCATCTCCTCTACATATTATTTGAATTACACAACACTCTAGGATTTGACACTACTTTACTTGTTTGGCCCATTTCTCTAGGCTTCCCAATATGGAGCTCAATCCCTAGATTTTCACACAAGTCCCAGGGTGAAGAAAACAATTTGCCCTTTTAGACAGAGCAGACACTCACCCTTTAGTTGCAGGTGCCCCACAGGCGACTCACAAATCTTCCACCTTCCAAAATAAATGTTGAACTAAACAGGCAGCTTTCTTCCACTTAGCAGAATTAAGAGGATTGCCCCAGGAATCTGCTGGGAATCTTTACATCCTCCCCCCCGGAGGGAGGGGGCACTGAGACCTGAACAGTAGTCTCCACCACTTGAGCACAACTTCACTCCTCAAGCCAAACTGCAGACTCCCTCTTCACTTACTGAAGACAAACTGAACTCTCCCCCAACGTTCTATCTAACTCCCTTTGCTGCAGATTCCAATGTGGCTTATGCAGCTGCGAAAGTTCTATTGGTGATTTCATCCCTCAGGCTCAGCTGAGACTGAGAACAGAGTGAGACAGTGTGAAACCCATTTAACTGGAGTTTCACAAGCTGCCTTCCCTGCCTACCGCTAGGTCTTACTGGGATTCTAGTAACCCCGGGTAACAAGGGGGTTACACAATAAATAAAAGACTCAAGTTAGGAGAAGTTATAATGAACAGATGATTCTGAGTATGTTTGGTATGAGCCCAATTAAAAATGAGAAAGATCTCATTTTAAAAAAATGCAATTAGGGACTTGTTAACTAATTTCTTACAAATGCCAGTCGATGCAATGGGATTCATCATAACCAACAGAGCCCATTGTGACAGTCAAATAGATATTGTGGTTTAAAATTTGAAATTGGCTGATCTTATATTAGATCAGATTGGTAAACTGGATCATCTAGGGCTGAATAGTGTGGATTCCAGGGTGTTTAAGGTTACAAATGGGCCTATGCTGCTGCCTTTGCATAACCAGAATAATGCTAAAGGGATGTTTTTGTCCAATAGGTTTATGTTACTAGCTGGGTATAATGTTAATTATACAATGGCAAGAAAGAATCCTGGACTCTGATTGGTCAGTGTATGCCTGAAACAGTGATGTTATTCTACAATAACATCACTGTATTGATATTCCACTAGAGATACTCTCTTTTTACATTATAAAAATCTACTAAAAACATTTTACATTTTTATTTTTATTTTGTATAACATCGAGCAATTCTATAACTGCAATAAGGCACTCCAAGGTGTGTGTTATTGTGTAATAACATCACTTCTGGGTGGTGGAAGCACTCAGATTTGCCTCGTGCTTCAACCCACTCCAGAAGTGATGTTATTACATGATAGCACACACCTTGTCATGCCTTATTGCTTAATTGACTCTCTGCTCAGAAAGAACATCTGCCAAGTCCTCTTAAAAATGTCAGAGGCAGTCTATCATATCTTACATGGAACATAGCTGGGTGGAACAACAGGATATCAGATGATGAATGTTCTGCTTGGCTTTGATTGTTTTGTGTTTCCAAGAAATTTGGCACACAGAGAATGATAATATTGAGCTAAATGGATATGAATGCTTCCATAGCCCAGGGATTAGAAAGACTAGATTTGGCAGATGCTCTGGTGGGCTAATTATCTTTGTGAAAATTGACAGTTTTTATAAGGTATTAGTATGGAAAATACTTTGTGATTTCATAGTGATTTATGTTAAAATGGGCCTCAAGAGATTGTTTTTATGAACTGCTATGTACCTCCAGAAAACTCTAAATATTATGCTGCTTTAATATGGTCTGAACTTTCTAGTCTAGTAATGGAATCCATACAAGCATTTCCTAAAGCTGATCTTTTGTTATTGGGTGATTTCAATGCCCAAATTGGGTTGTTTGACAGTCTGATAGATAATTCTATGTATGTTTATATCAGTCCAGGTGTTACGCTTACCCAAAGAAAGTCTAACGATATTAAATGAAACAACTCAGGTACATATTAGACTGAATTGTTAAAAGAATTCAGTCTTTTCCCCATGAATGGAAGGTATAATGGGGATCCTGAAGGCGAATTCACATATGTATCTTTAAGAGGTGCATCAGTTGTGGACTATGCATTATGGTCAGTACCTAGTAATTATTGGAATAAGTTGGCAGTTTAGCCAGCTCCGTGGCATTGAGAATTGAAGCACTGGATACCTGACCTCGCGCTTCGCCGGCAACCCGAGTTTGGGAAAGACCTTGGATCATCAGGGTGCTGGCATGGGGGGCAGGAGAAGTGGGACTGAGCATGCCACCAGGCTGCTCTCCTCTCCTGGGGGTAGTGAGGGTGGGTTGTTGACCCTCTCATAGTTCCGTCCCCACAGAGTGGAGGTCTGGTGGGGTAATGTAGGCAGGCAGGGTGGCAGTACAGGTGAGATGAAGGGGCTGAGCTGGCTTCTGGTGTGTGTGCGCACCTCCACGTGCATGTGTGGCCACGTGCCAGGGCCCTGAGGTGGGGGATATGGGAGAAAACCCAGAAAAACCCAGAAAAATCGAAATTAAAAAATAAAATAAGTTGGTAGCTCCTGTCAGAGTGGAAAGTGATCACTTCCCGGTCACTCTGGAAACAGTAAAATATAGGGAAATTCAAAATACTGTGGATATGAATCCTGTCATGTTTATGGAGATTAGATCATCGAAAATAATTATATGGCAGCATAGTTCACAAAATGATATAGTGTTATTATTGACACATTCCATTATATCAGAAGATGTTACTAACTTAATAAGGTTGGATTTACATCACTTAATGCAGAAAATTTGTCTTTTATTGGTAGAAATCAGGACAAAACTGGAACGACCAGTAAACTCTCAACATGACTATAACAATAATGCTCAATTTGAAAGGGACTGCAAAAAAATGAAATCCTGTATCAGAAAACGGTATATATTATGTAAAAACCAGACGGATAAACAATTTTTTTTTAAATTATATAGTGCAAGGAGACAATACATAATATTATTGAAGGAAAAAAAAACAAGCATACTATACAGAACAGTGGAAACTTGTGTTGGATGCGATACAAAATATTAATTCCAAAACATTCTGGACAATAGTTGCCAATGGTACTGATTAACACAAAGTTAATATTGATACATACATCTTAAAAGAGAAATTAATAGAATTTTTCTCTAACATCTTCTTTGATCCATCGGCGAGTAATAGGCCAATTGAGCCAACATTTTTAATGGCATCCCAACAATTAATAACCTTGGATGAGGTATATTTAGCTTTATATTCCCTTAAAAGACAAAAAGCAGCCGGCCCAGATGGCATTCCAGCAAAGTTTTTTTAAGTGCTCCCCCCCCTTGGTGTAAGTTTTTGACTGTTTTTTATAATAAATGTATAACAGCTCATATCTACTCTGTGACATGGAAGGGCGCACACATAATACCTATACATAAAATGGGAGTTTTATCCAACCCTACCGTGTATAGACCTATTAGCTTACTAGACATAAACTTAAACATTTTTTCCAGACTCTTGTTAGAAAGGCTAAAGATGGAAGTAGAAAAAACTGGAGGATTATCCAATTATCAGGCTAGATTCAGATCAAATTACTCCACTATTGATAATATATGTGTTCTCAGACATCTTATTGAAAAATATATCAGATTTAGATGACAAAAGTTATATGGTGTTTTTATGGATTATTCCTCTGCTTTTGATTACATATCACAAGGTATATTGTGGTTTATCTTACTGGACAGAGGTATAGAACAAAACCTGGTTATAATTATTGCAGAGTTAGATTCAGAAACTTGGGCTAAAATCAAATTAGGACACAAGGGGCAACTATCTATATCATTTAAAATCAACTGAGGTGTGAGACAGGGGTGTGTGCTTGCCCCTCTGTTATTCTCATTATATTCTGACAAAATGCTTGCAGACTGTGAGGCAACTAACTCAGATTCTTCAAAAATTAAGTCCACCCCATGTCCTGTTCTTGCCTATGTAGATAACCTACAGACTAAACTATATTTTATTCGCAAAAGGTCCTGTGAGCTAAAATTGAAGATTAATTTAAATAAAACCAAGGTATTGATATTTAGGGGCAATAAAACTAAAGGTATGTGACAAGCCTGTGCAGAAAAACTTGAGGTTGTTCCAAGTTACCTTTACCTGGGCATTCTGTTCCAGGAAAATTGTTATTGAACTCTACACAGGAATCTGTTGTTAGATAAGTTAAAAAAAAACTTCAGTAGGATTAACAAGGTTTAATGTAAAATATGGGGGTATGACAATTAAACCTCTTGTGCAAGTCATAAAAGTAACATTTGAAGCCAAGCTGTTGTATGGGGCTGATATTTGGGAAATTAAAAACCTGAACATGTCAATGTCCGCCCCTGTATAAATTACTCCGTAGCATACTGAGTGTCAGGCATTCATGCACTGCTGCCTATTTAAGATCTGAATTGGGGCTTCCAAATATCAGTGCAGCAACTGAGACATGGAAATTTAACTACTGGATTAAGTTATTAAGATTAGCTGAACCATCTTTAGCCAAGCAGTGTTTAAAAGAAAAGGAAGAATGGCACAGCTGTGGTAAGCCAGTTTTCTTGGCCACCTGTATTTGAATTTGATACACCAATTAATTGAATGGAGTAATAGGAGAGCAGGACATTAAATCGATTTATTTACTTTGTAGACATTAAATTCAGGTCCAGAGGAAAAAGCAAGTTACATTGTATCTATAAAGGAAAATAATTACATTGTTATAAAATGAAGACTGAGTTATGGTATACAATGAAGGCACTAGTTTGCAACTACATAATGATATTTGAAATTTGCAGTTTCAGCATTTTAAGTGGATATTAGTGAAGGTATTGTTATGCTCAAGTATATAGAAGAGATCCCATATTGCACATTAGGTATGTTTTATCAGGTGTCATCTTTAAAAGTAGTCTTTGGACATTTGTTCTGTGTTTTTTTTGGTTTAAGAGGAGAAATAGTAAACAAGTTATTATTTTTAAGCTTTCAGGTTCTGAGGAAGGGAACAAAGTGGAGTCCTGAAATGTTAACCTATATGAAAGCTATTCTATGCATTGTTTGTATATGAAAACAAAAAAGAAAAGTGCAACCATTATAAGAAAAGAACAATTTTTATTGTCAAAAAATTAAAAGAAAACTACACAAGAAAAATTATCTTGGAATATCACAGGAAAATAAATGGTAGAAAAGGCAATTTTGCATGAAGACAAATTATTTCAAGGGGTTGAGTTACTATTGTGAAGGAACAGCTTGGGATACAGACATGGGTACTGGTATACTACTTTAAATTAATTATGGGAAAAACACAAACTTATGAACCTAAAAAAGGCTGTTGATCAGGTAATATCTCCAAGCATTAAATACAAAAAATATGTAGCAAGAAAGGTTATAAATGATTGGAATACAAAAGATTTGCAGCTTACTGTACTGCTGATTCACATTACTCTAATTGGTTTATTTATTTTATTTAGTTTTTGTTGACCGGGTAGGTGTGCTAGCCATGAAATGACTATTTTCAGACATGACCCGGGAGGTTACAAAGTTAAATCAGTATAGCAGAAATAAAGTAACAAAGCAAAAGATACAGTGGACACATTACACAGAGCGGATGTTGGGTACAAAATTAGGAAATCAGCGACATTGTGTAAAAAAGGTGCTAACCAACAGGATCGTAAATTTGTATACCAAGTGCAGTGCCATAAGACTTGCACAACATCTTCATTCCCCCCTGACTACAGTAACAAGCCCGAGTATAATCCTGACTTAGTGTATCTGTACAAGAGCATATTGCTCGGAAATTGTTCAGATTTATAATTTGAGAAAATTGACCTACGTTTGGTACACATAACAACC
Source organism: Neoceratodus forsteri (assembly GCA_016271365.2). Classification (NCBI taxonomy): domain Eukaryota; kingdom Metazoa; phylum Chordata; order Ceratodontiformes; family Ceratodontidae; genus Neoceratodus; species Neoceratodus forsteri. The sequence continues at coordinate 248,567,960 of CM028135.1, read as the reverse complement.
TTTATTTTGGTTTAAAACCATATTTAGACACCTTAACAGACCCCAAACTTTGGTCAGTTTTGGCTGTTGCACTAAACATTTAAGGATCCCCTGTCCCTTTTTTCATCATCGATCATGGTGAAGGGGTTAAAGACTACTAGCACTGGGCTGGTAACTCAGAAGAGTGGGGATGGGTCTGGTTAGGGAGATGAGTGGTTTAGAAAAGTGGGTGTTGAGGTGAAGGTTTGGCAGAACACTTTAGATTATAATAGAAGGACTGGGGGTGACTGAAGGCATGGCCATGGGACTATCCCTTTCAGCTGGGGAGGGGGAAGGTTTATTTACTCAGCTGTAACCAAACCATGAATATTATAGGGCTTGAGAATAACTATTGCCTGAATGTCCACCAAGGCACTCAGACACTCTATTTGTAAAGGAGGGAATCAAGTCTAGAGAAATACAGGGGTAGCCGGAGGAAAAGGAAGAGCTGGATGTCCTGTGGGTCATCCTGAAGACAGGAGCTGGGGCTGCTATCAGTACAGGGGATGTATACTGAACTCCAGCTCGGGGAGAGGAGTTGGATAATGCACTTGGGGAAGACATCATCAGTATGGCAGATAAGGGGGAGGTGCTGCTGGTTGGGGACTTCAAACTGCCAGATGTGAATTAGAGCCTTCCAGCTGCAGCTTCAGCAAGGAGCAGAGCCATCCATGACTCCCTACATGGGGTTCTTTTCAGGCAGCTAGTCACTGAACCCATAAGGGATAGAGCAGTGCTGAACTGGTGCTTACAAACAGGGACAGCATTGCAGACACCACAGTTGGCAGTCCCTAGGTACTAGAGATCACTTTACAGTGTGATTTAACATTTAGATGGGAGCAGAGGCAAACCACATGAGGGTAAGTGTCATGGACTTTAGGAGGGTGGAGTTTAAAGAAATGGGAGACTGCTCCAGAAACTGCCTTATAGTGGGGATCACCACAGAAGGGAAGAGAAACAGTAGAGGAAATTAAGGGAGGGCATAATTAAGATAACAAGCCTCTGCATGAAGGAAGTGAATAAAAGATGAATGAAAAAGAAACCATTATGGTACTCTAGGGAAGTGGTCACTGTGGCGAAGGGAAAAAAGGTGGCATGCAGGAGGTTTACAGAAATGGAGAGGGAGAAAGACAGGGAGGTGTACCAGGTAAAACATATGCCAGCAGGTAAGGCAGAGAGGGGATCAAAGCTGCAGACAGAGGAAAGGATAGTCAGTGGGGTAGCAAATGGCAATAAGATTTTCTTCAGTACATATGTGAGAAGAAGAAGAAAGCAAAGGGAGAGATAGTGAGGAGAAGGATGATGGCAGAGGGAGGCAGTGCAGAAGGGGACTAAGAAAAAGCAGACATCCTAGATAGGCATGTCTGTTCAGTCTTTACAGTGGAGGGGGGACCACCAGGGAGCAGCAGGAATGGTGGTGGTGGTGGGGGGGGAGGGGACTCAAGTCCATTTTCAGAGGAGAGTCCTGAAGGGACTTGCAGCTCTGAAAGTGGACAAGGCTATGGGACCAGACAAGATACAACCAAGGGTACTAAAATAACTCAGGGAGGGTCTGATTACCCCACTGATGGCCTTATTTAACAGCTCACTGGAATTGGCAAGCAACTATAGGCCAGTGAGGCTCACCTCAGTGGTGGGAAAATTAATGCAAATACTGTTGAAAGAAACGATAGAGTATCTTGAATCAAATGGGCTGCAAGACCTTGGTAGCATGGATTCCCAGGGACAGGTCGTGCCAGATTAACCTGATTGATTTCTTCAACTGGGTGACCATAGACATAGATCAGGGAGGGCTGCGGACATGGCCTATCTGGACTTTAGCAAGGCCTTCAATATTGTGCTGCACAGGAGACAGATTAAAAAATTCAGCAGCCTAGGGCAGGGGTCCAAAGTGGTGAACTGGGTTAGAAATTGGTTAGCAAATACAGTAGGTGGCAGAGGGTGGTGGTTAACAGCACTCACTCTAAGGATGGAAGAGTGACCAGCAAGGTACCACAGGGCTCAGTACTGAGACCGGTCCTCCTTAATGTCTTTATAAGTGACACTGCAAATGGACTGGAAGGGAAGGTATGCCTTTTTGCCAATGATACCAAAATCTATAATAGAGTGGACAATCAGGAGGGGGTGGAAAGAAAGCACAAGGATTCTGAGAAACTCAAGGGGTGAACAAAAACATGGCACTTGGAGTTCAATGCCAAAAAGTTCAAAATTATGCACCAAGGGCATAGGAACCTAGGAACTGAGTACAGACTGGGGAAGTACTGTCAGTCTCTAAGCAGGAAAGGTACCTTGGGGTTATCATATCTGATTACCTCAAAGGGGCAGGGCAGTGTGATAAAGCAGTAGGTAGGGCCAGTGCGATACTGTGATGCACGGGGGGTGGTATCTCCAGCAGAAGGTGGGAGGAGGTGTTGTCACCATATCACTCACTGGTGAGACGTCGCCTGGAATATTGTGTCCACTTTTGGAGGCCACACCTCCAAAAAGACATAGATAGAGTGGGGGCAGGCTGGAGGAGGGCAACTAAAATGGTGCAGAGAATACACCAAGTGCTCTAACAGGATAGGAATCTGAACATGTATACCCTGGAAGAGAGGACAGAGAGCATGGGGACGTGACAGAGATCTACAAGTACCTCACAGGCATATACTGTCAACACATCAACATTTTTACAGCTCAGACCATCGCAGTGACAAATATCGCCAGGTCGCTGTGATGATCCTGCTGTACACCGGCACTGTGTTTCCCAGTGTTTCGCCCCCACCCCAAAACAACTCTGACTTGGAATTGGTTATTTAGAGATGGGGGTGTGGGGGGAAAAGCCCCCAGCAAAAGAACACTGTGTTCCTGACGTAAAGAGAGTGTCAAGCAGGGGTTTCATAGTAGGGGATTCAATGATAAGGTGTGCGAAGAGGGTGGTATGCAGGGATGGGCCTACTAGGGGGGAGGTCAGATGCTTCCCTGGTACATCAGTCCAGAGGGATGATGCCAGAATAAGGAGGATGTTAGATCTGATGAGGGAGGTTCAGATGTCCTAGTTCACTTAGGTATGAACGACTTAGCAAACCATGATCTGTAGGTTACTAGATCCAACTTCCAAAGGCTATGAAGGAGCTGAGGGAGAAGACAGCCATGTAGGCCTTTCTGGAACGGTATACCACACTGTCAGCAACAATTAGACAGTGCAGTCCCCTACTGCTACAACAGAGCCACATCGCTGTAGGTAACCTGCTGGAACCAGACACTGTCAGGAGCCCTGTAAACCCTCGCCCCCCCGAATCAGCTCCGACTTGGGTTGACAATCCTAAGTGGGGGTTCAAGCCAAAGCCCCCTAAGCACTGTGTTGTCTGAAACCAGCAGCCAACTGCAAAATGTGGTCAACCTGCTGGTTTCATGCTGTCCGTTGTCTCGACAACAATTTTGTTGCAGCAAGTGGTAGATCATTCTGGAACTGCTACCTGTGTGGTATAGTGAAGCGGTTGGGTGAGGAAGGGGGCAACTGAAGTATTTAATGCCTGTCATTTAGAACTCCATACAGAAAACTATAAAACTGGCAATCTCTGTGAAGCTGAGCTTCTTTAAATTCCTATACCAACGTTCATTTAAAGAAACCTGTAATTGCTTCTGTTAATGGCACTTTTTACTATTCCTATCATAGGACTATGACTTTACTACTCAGGCTAATCTCTTCAGCATCCATTCTGTGCCCTGTTTCATCTTATGTCAGAGCAGTACTTTGATTTCTCCTTAAGCTAGGAACCCCCCCCCAAAAAAAAAGCACCCCTTACCTCCATTCCTCATCCCCTGGCTGCTCCCTGCACTCTGCCTCTTCCTCTTGGCTCTTTATATACCCCTCCTGACCCTATCCTGCTGCTGTAGGTCTTTTGTAGCTGCTACTGTACATAGGTGTATCGTCTCTTATTATGTATTTTATTATTCCTAATATTATGCGTACTCTCTTATTGAATATCACTGCGTTGACCGTGTACTGTATGGACTACTATTTGTTCATAGCCCTGTATATATTGGGTCTAGTATGATTGCCCGTCATTCATTTTCCCGACTCGGTATTGCCCGTGACCTATTTCCCGTCATTTGATTTCCCGACGCGATCTTTGTGCCCGAATATCGTTTGATCGAATAGTCCTGGTTTAGGACAGACATAAATCAGACACAGGACCCTCTGAATCGCGCCCAAAATGTTGTGTAAAAAGCTGGCTGACAATGAGATATTTGTACTCATGAGATTTCAGCCCCAGCAAGTAAGAAAAAAAACAAAAGAAAAATTGAGAAAGTCCTTTCCAGGCTGCTTCTCTAATCTATTCTAGATGATCCCTGTCTTGTGCGACACAGCACCAGTTCGACTCAGTGTCCCAGGATCCAAAAAGAGAAAGCAGCCTGGTCTTCCAATTTCAAAGTTGTCAGGACACCTGTAATTGTTTCCAGGCTGCTTCTCTAATCTATTACAGATGATCCCTGTCTTGTGCGACACAGCACCAGTTCGACTCAGTGTCCCGGGATCCAAAGATTTTTAATTCCTTTAAATTATCTGATTGTGCTAATAGTCGGGAATAGCTCGGAATTGTGAAGAGATATGTTTTTTTTTGTTATATATAACAAATTCCTTTAAATTACCTGATTGTGCTAATTACAAGCACTCTGCATTTGGAACAGTTGTAGCTAATAGTCGGGAATAGTTCGGAATCGTGCAGAGATATTTTTTTTTTGTTATATATAAGAAATTCATTTAAATTACCTGATTGTGCTAATAGTCGGGAAACTGTCAGCGGTAAATAATATCGTCGGGAAAAGTAATGACGGGAAAGTAGTGTCGGGAAACCTCATGCCGGGCAATCGTACGGATCCCTATATATTATTATCTGTATTCATATATTGTACTGTCCAGGCCCATCTTGTAAATGAGTTTTTCTCAACGATGTTTTGCCTGGTTAAATAAAGATTGATTGATTGAAAATGGTGTTGGGAGATGGGATAGGGATTTGTGGAGGACGGGAGGATTCTGGGGCATTAAAAGTTTAGTAGGAAAAGAATAAATAGAGGAGAGCATACAGCGGTAATACTGGTGACAGAGACACTGAAAAGTGGTGAAGCAGAATCGAGTCAATATGATTATGATTTGAAGTAGGTTTCCAAAGGAAGGATAAAATAAAATATGAGCGTTTGAATGAAATGATTGGGATAGCTCGAATCCAGAGTAGGACGTTTACATTTTAACGACAAATGAAGCAGAATTAATGATTTTAAATAAGAGTGAGAAGGTTAGGCACCGAGGGTGTTTGGAGTGGAACTACTACACATAGCTTTTTACAGAATACTGATCAGGAGTATTTAGTCAGTGAGCTAAGTTAAGATCCCCATTTTAAATAGTTTGTGATCTTTAACTTAGAACTCAAAGGTACTAGTGCACACTATGGTTAGAGAAGTCATTGAGCAGCATACAGCAGTGCTGTAAGTTACATCTAAGCAGGTGGAATTATTGAACAAAAACGTGAAGTTAACTGTAGTTATCTGAGCGAAGTTACCGTTTAAAAATCGAGTTTGAAATAAAATACAAATGGTTTAAACCACAAGGTATATTCAAATGTGATCATTTATGTTTCATTCCACAGAACATTGGAGGACTTCGAGGGCCATAAAAATAAGACAGAAATAAAGGAAAGAAAAGAAAAGTACAGTTACATAAGAACTTACCGTAATAGTAGATCTTCGAGAGGAGTTCTTGCAGCAGGTTACAACCATAAGGACTAAGCTGCCAGGCATCAGGACCCCATGGAAAACTTCTAGCTAACAGTCTTCAGCGTGGACCACCCCCTGGCATTGGTCCATCCCAGACGTGAGCCAATGGTATAAGAGAGGCGGTCCACAGCCCCGCCTCAGTTCTCTCGCCAGAGACCCACTGCTTAGGAGGGAAGGAGAACTGAGGAGGTTTGAGTCTGAATAAAGGATAAAGCAGAAGGAATACAAGGGGGAAGGAGGGAGGGAAAGCAGCACCTGCTGCAAGAGCTCCTCTTGAAGATCTACTGTTACAGTAAGTTCTTACATAACTGCACTATCTTACTTTGAGTTGGAGCTCTTGCAGCAGGCTATAACCTTAGGGACTGAGTTTCAAGCAGTCAAGGAGAAGAGACTGACAGGCATGGGTAGAGGTCAAAGGTAGCCAGAAGTGTTCAAGACAGCAGGCATTGGAGTACCGCAATGCCAAGCCAGTCTGACTCCTGGAAACAATGTCTAAACTGTAGTGTTTGACAAAAGTGTGAACAGAGCTCCAGGTAGCAGCTGCACAAATGACTGCTGCAGAAACATCCTTCAAGGAGGTGAATGAGGTAGCAACGCCCCTGGTAGAATGGCCTTTTACCAGGCCTGGTAAAGGACTATCATACTTGTAATAACAGTAAACAGTGCAGTTAACTACACACTTAGACAACGTCTGCTTAGTAACTGGTGCCCCTTCAAATCCAGGGACAAAAGAAACAAACAACTGATCGGTCTTTCTGAGAGAACCGGTATGTGTTAGGTAGTAATGAAGCATCCTATGGACATCCAGAGTATGAAGTAAAGCCTCCTCTCTGTTGGAATACTCTGGGTAATAGACAGATAGATGAATGTCCTGATTCAGAGTACATTCGGACACCACCTTAGACAGAAACTTAGGATTTGTCCTCAAGGATACCCTCTTCTTGTGAAAAACTAATTAAGGTTCTTTACACATCAGAGCCTGCAGCTCGGAAATCCTTCGAGCAGAAATAATAACAACTAAAAACAACGCTTTCCACGACAGAAAGCGTATCTCACATTCTGAGGCCGGGTCGAAGGCAGGCAAAGTAAGATTTTCCAACAAAAAAAAAGGTCCCATGGGGGGACAGGATCCCAGATGGAAGGTTTCGGGTGTAGGATGCCCTGCAAGAAGGCATGGGACAGATCCAACAGGGCAAGGGTCTTGCCCTCTATAGGTGCACACTGTGATAGAGGAGCATCTCAGACCAGAATCAGTTAGAGAGAGGAGATTCTCTAAAACAGAGTTTACTGGACAGGTGAAAGGATCGAGGTGGTGCATGGAGGCCCATAGGCAGAACCGCTTCCACTTCATAGTGTAGGTGGACTTAATGGAGGGTTTTCTAGCCGCCACCAGGACATCAGCCACTCTAGGAGAAACCCCAAATCTGGCAACTGCTAAGTCTGCAGGAGTCATTCATGCAGGTGCAGTGATTTGAGGTCCAGATGGACTAGAGTGCCCTGGTCCTGGGAGAGTAAGTGTGAGCTCTGGGGCAAAGGAACCGTTGGCTCTGCTGCTAACTGCTGAAGCAGAGGGAACTAAATCTGACGAGGCCAGTAGGGAGCTATGAGTATCATCTCCGTTCCCTCTGACTGCAGCTTGAGAAGTACCCTGTGAAGCAGAGGGAAGGTGTACAGAAACCTCCCTGTCCAACAGAGGGATAATGCATCTCACCAGAAAACACCAGGCCCTGGATCTAGCAAGCAGAACTGGTCAGTCTGGTGTTGAGTGGGGACACAAAAAGGTCCAACTCTGGTTGTCCTCATCTGTCGAACAGTTCCTCTGCGACTGACTGGAGCAGTTCCCATTCATGGGCTATGGAATGAGACCTGCTTAGGCTGTTGGCCAAGACATTTTGTGTGCCTGGAACATGCACAGCGGTGAGCTCCAGGTGATGCTCCAGAGCCTAATACCAGACTCTCATGGCCTCCCTGCAGAGGGGGATATGAGTAAGTCCACCCCTTGCTTGTTGATGTAAAAGCCCACTGACATATTGTCCATCTGGATTAGTAGAGGGCCCAGGAGAAGGTCCATCTGAAATGACTATAAGGCGTAGACGACTGCTCACATCTCAAAAACATTGATGTGCAGAGTCTGCTCCAAAGGGTACCACGTCCCTTGAGTCTGCCGGTCTGCTAAGTGGGTGCCCCAACCCTGCCCCAAGGCATCCATAGTTAGGACTTGCTGTGGGGACTCCTTCCTGAAGGGAACCCCCTTAGAAAAGTTGGTAAGTTCCATCCACGAGTTTAGGGCCTGGCAAACTGGGTCTGAGACTGTGACAGGCAGCTGGGGGAACCCTCATGTGCAAACAAGCCAGAAGAATGGTTGGAATGGCAGCCACCATGTCACCTAGTATCTGCAGGAATGTCCTGGCTGAGGTCTGATGGGACGAGGATACCACCCGGGCTTGGGGCAGGAGGTGATCTGCTCTGTCTGGTGGAAGAAAGGCCTTGCCCTGTACTGTGTCCAGTATTGCCCTGATATATTGGAGTCTTTGGCTGGGCAATGAGGATGACTTTGGCAGATTCAAGGTGATCCCCAGTTCTCTGAAGAGAGTAAAGGTGTCCTCTAGAGTTCTTAACAGCTGAGCTCTTGTGGCTGCTGTTAGAAGCCAGTCATCTAGGTAAGGAAACATGTAATGGTCTTGTCTTGTGAGGGCCACAGCAACCACCACTAGGCACTTGGTGAAGACTCTGGGAGCCGAGGACAGGCCGAACTGCAGGGCTCAGAACTGGTAATGATGCTTAGTCCTTTTTTATTAATTTATTTTTTCGCAAACCAACAAACAGTCATACAGCACAAAAGTCTAAACAAATTTGATTAATTGCTTAACACGTATAGTGTAGGTGATCAACCACAACAAGTTAATGTAACCCAAAATCATGATAGATCATTCACAATAAGTATATCACAGAATAAATAGGGGATCCTATTCATCTAGAATGTGGGGACCTCAGATTAATATTTCATCTCCAATTTTCAATATCCACACCTTGGTATTGTGTGCTCAAATATAGACCAAGCAGTCAAATCTTCATTACTTTCCACTGGGCGTACTACATCTGCTGATACTATAACCTGATGTAATGCAGAGGGGTCCTAATGGGGGGCTCGGGCATCAGTGTGGGCAGTGCCTTCATGGAACAAACTCTGGTCTGTGTGTCATGATATGCAGCTTAGTCCTTATTTATTTATTTATTTATTGAAAAGTTTCACCGAGAGGGCACACTGAACAACAATTTGCTCATCTCACGGTGTGACCTGGGGGGAAGGGGTTACGTAGGGTTGTGAAGGATGATCAGTTACAATAGTATGTGGGTAGTACAAACAATACAACATTGTAAGATTATGCAACAGTTGGAACACAAGGTATTGTACAATAAATAGTAGTGGAACATTCTGTAAATTACAATACATGTCCAAAATCATACAAAAGAACACATAAACGTACAGAACAGTAATAATGCAACAGAACCATTATAGTGCATGAGTGTACCAGGAGCAGGCTTGAGGTAGTATGCAAATGCTGTTGGAGTAAAAAGCATGGGGTAGGTTGTGCACACTGGTGACCCAGAAGTGCAGGTGGAGAAGAGAGGGGGAGAGGCAAGAATTGAATATGAGGAGAAGGGGTAGCCATTTCCTGATTCCCCCTTCAGCATGGCTTTGTCACGGGAAGATCGTGCCAGACAAACCTTGTTGAGTTCTATGACTGGATGATGAGGGCCCTGGACCAGGTAGGCCAATGGACGTCCTTTTTCTGGACTTTAGCAAGGCATTTGATTCAGTACCCCACAGTGGCCTGCTGGCTAAGCTGAAGGAAATGGGGGTAGAGAGACAGTTGTTAAGATGGATAGGAAATTTGCTCTCTGAGCTTACTCAGAAGGTGGTGGTTGGACGGTTAACCTCATCCCCAAGATGAGTTACTAGTGAGGTTCCCCAGAGGTCAGTGCTGGGGCCACTCCTGTTCAATGCCTATATCTCAGACATCAGGAGGGGTATCAGGAGTGAAATGAGTCTCTTTGCAGATGACTCAAATCTGGGTGCAGTGGTGGATGGGGAGGAGTGGAGGGTGGCCTTGCAGGAGGACCTGGAGGCTCTGGAAAGGTGGTCAGGAAAACGAAAACTAAAATTCAGTGTGGGGAAGTGCAAGGTTCTGCACCTGGGAGTCAGAAATCCAGGCCAGGGGTATATCCTGGGAGAAGACATGATTCAAGTCACGGAGGGTGAGAGGGACCTGGGGGTAGCGGTAGATGTCAAAATGAACAACTCAGAGACCTGTAGGACGGCAGTGGCAAGGGCAAATAGGATGCTGGGATGCATTGCCAGGGGGATTACCTTCAGAAAGGTGGAAGTGATCCTTCCACTGTACAACTGCTTGGTTAGGCCACACCTCAAGTACTGTGTACAGTTTTGGAGACCACATTTAAAGGAGGACATTACACTCCCAGAAAGGGTCCAAAGGAGGACAACCAAAATGATCTGGGGTCTGGGGGGTAGGACCTATGAGGAGAGGCTCAAGGAGCTCGACATATACACCCTGGAGGAGAGGAGGGACGGGGGGACATGCCAGAGGTCTTTAAGTACATGAAAGGGATCAATAAAGGAGGCCCAGTCAGGGTGCTCCAAAGGAAGGAGGGTGGGGCAACAAGAGGTCACAGGTATAAGCTGGAAGAGGGCAGGCTCAGAGGGGAGAGGAGGAGATGTTATTTCACTGAAAGGGTGGTGGAGCCATGGAATGCACTGCCCAGAGAGCTGGTAGAGGTGGAGACTGTGGACTAGAGATGGGCGAAGTGGCCCCAATTCACTCCGCGAAGTGATTCGCAGAGTGAAGGTGAATTTGTGGAGTGCTCCGCAACGCGAAGCGGAGTACTTCACATTATAATGGGTAACGCGAAGTCCATTGAAAACAATGACTTCACGTTACTTCGCCTTCCCAAACCACTACTTCACCAATTCTTAAGGCGAAGTACATTGAAAACAATGTACTTCACCTCACTTCGCCTTGTTTTTAAGCTCCAAAAGCGAATTTTGCAGTGATTCATGGGATTTCAGGTCACATGGGCTCTAGATTGTTCTGCACAGCCTCAGTTTGGGGTAGTGTGTGTAGGAAGCTGTAGGAGACAATCTGCTCTGAGAGCTCTCTGCGATTCAAACCTTCTAAAAGCTGTTAAAAAAGCCTTTTTGAGACATTTATTTTGCTGAAACTTCAGTTCATCGATTATAGGAAACCCTCTTGTGCTCATATCATCGAGCATTTATTGTTTGTGTGTGGATTTTGAATGTTAATGTACAACATTCAATCTGTGTACTGAGAGACAGTGGAAGTGTGCTTTGGGGGAGGGGTGTATCTGTGGTGCAGGTAGATTAACGTGGAGAAAAAGACAGCGCTTTCTGTTTTGGTGTTATTTTTCTTGTATAATTGTGTTAATGTACACACAGTAATCTTTTCAATAATTCTTGCCATTTTTTTGTGGATTGTTGTGGTGCAGCAGTGCATAATTTTAGTTTGTTTAAAATATTTGGTTATATTACTGAAGTTTTCAATCTGCTACACGTTACTTAGTGTGTGTGTGAGTATGTGTGTGAGGCATGTCATTAAATCAGACACCTTTTATTGTGCCATATAATTTCAGCAATGTGAACCTGCTATCCACTGCAGCTGTGTAATTTTTGTACTTCTTTGTGGTATCTTTGCTGGTACTAGTACTAGTGACTGTTACTATTACTAGTGACTGTTACTGCAACAGTGCAGTACCTGCCCCCACAGCCGCCCCAACCGGCAAAGGTATTCTTTTCCAGATTTGAATTTTTGATGGTGAGCACTGGTAAGTTGTTGTGCCTTTGCATCTGCATCTCTTCAGTGCACAGCGCGATCTTAATCTGTCTGTACATTTGCATCTCTTTAGGCCCAATCTCCATCTCTAACTTAAGTCACATTTGTTTCTTTGGCTTTCCTTCAGAGTACTGGACAGGTGTGGTGCATAATTCTGCATGAATATTGTACTCATTAGTATGCATTTTTAAGTCAGGACCATCATCATCAGTCACTCATGATACAAATCACGTTCTTCATCATCATGGTCACAAATTTAGTCACAAATCATGATTTATGATCATGTCACGAATCACAACATTAATTTTTTTTACTAGTTACTTGGATGTATTGTAAGCCTGTTTTGTAGTATCTATCCTTGCTTCACCACCCCACCATTGTACTCGTTAATGAGTGTTTTTAAGTCAGGGAGTTTTGTATCACACCTCAGTGGGGCCCGGGGAAGTACAGCCATAGGCATTCGCGTTTCTTCATCATCACAGTCACAAATGCAGTCACAAATCACAATTTACGATTACGTCATGAATCACAGCATTAACTTTTTACTAGTTACTTGGATGTATTGTAAGCCTGTTTTGTAGTATCTCTCCAGGCTTTACCATCCCACCATTGTACTCATTAATAAGTGTTTTTAAGTTGGACAATGTCTGCAGTACATACACAGACTGGGAAGAAGACTGACTGCACACATGCAGTTTAGCACAGTATACTTGCACTGCTCAGAATACAAAGTGTCACGCATACAGAAGACAACAAAAAAGGGCATAATTACATACAAGGGTCAGGGATGGTGGAGGAATACATTTTATAACACAGCAAGGAAGGTATGGGGGGGCACATGGTGTGGGGAAAAAAAAACTAATGTTGGATCCTATGGTGATCCAGCAGCAGTTCCAGCATGGACATCATTTGCAAATGATGTCCCTCTATGCAATCCAGCTGCTGCTCCACAGCACTCACCCTCTCGTTGTTCTCCTCAACAGCACTCCAGAGAATTGCCAAGTCAGCCTGTGTTACACGCAGTTCTCTGGGGTCCACACGTTCTACAGGCTGACCTGCTGGTGGTGGTGGTGGTGGTGGTGGGGGTGCTAGTGGAGCAGCAGGTGGTGCTGTGGCCCTCCTCTTCTTAGGGATGCTGCCATGCACAGTTGCACCCTCTGCCACAAAACAATGAGCAGGTGCAGGCATGGTCCATTCTGTGGCAGCCTGCCACTCTACATGGTGGTGATTGAGCATATGGGTGTGCTGGGCCCCTGTCCCAGGTAGTCTCTGGGGCCAAACCCTACCTCCCATAGGCAGCACTTGACCACACTACTGTCCTCCCTGACACAGTCAAAAAACTGCCAAACAACAGAGGTGCGGTGAGGACTAGGCACAGGCAGGGGAGGGCCAGATGAACTGGCAGCCGGCTGGTCACGGTGCTGAACAGGGATGGGATCCACACCTGGGCTCGGGGGAACAGGCACATCCTGCTCCAGAGGACCTGGTGCTGGACTTGGTGGTGGTGGTGGTGGTTCAACTGCCTTAGAGTCAGGACAGGAGGTGGTACTGGTCCTGCTTCCTTGGGGGGACACTTACAAGTTTCGAGTGGTCCAACAGGAATGGGCACCCATGCCCCCCACGCATGCGCACGGTACAATGCTTACCACTACCACACTCTCCCAGAGCAGCCCTCATCCCAGACATTCCCTAACCCTGGTCCATCTCTCCTACTGAGCTCCCTCAGTCCAAGCAATCACTACTCACACTATCACACAACACACACTCAGTCACACAGACACAAACAACTAACTACTTATAAAGGTAAGAAAAATAGAATTTACAGAAAGAACAAATTAAGTAAAAAAGAGTACAGAAAAGTAAAAAAAATTTAGCTGTTGGGTCTAAATCAAAGTTTAAATCTCCTCCTCGCTCTGATCTCAAAGTATCAGCAGTCACAAAACACACTCCTCTCTCTCTGTCTGCACAGGAGAAAGTAAAAGTGTCTGCTTGTATGACTCACTTCCTTCCTGCCTAGCTAAACAGCATGTAACTTACAGTACTGTAAGCCATGGGATGTGTGTGGGAGGGGTTGCCAAATCTGAAACACCAAGTGGATGACTTAGAATCATAATGAGGAACGCGAAGTCCATTAAAAACAATGACTTTGCCTTACTTCGCATTGCCATTCCACCTTAACGCGAAGTGGTAATGACAAGGCGGAGTGAGCACATTGCGTTGCCCACTTTGCCAGTGGAATTTAAATTCACTGCATCTCTACTGTGGACAGGTTTAAGAAGGGATGGGACAGGTACAGGGGGAGGGTAAATCTGACCAGGCCAAATAATAATATAATAATAAATTGTATTAGTTATAGCGCCTTTCATATTTAAAAGCACTTTACAATCTAAGTAAAAACAGTATACAATAAAATGCAATAAAATCAAGAAAATACAGAATAGGCAATACAGGTGGAACATCTGGGACTGGGGACAGTATAACCCAAGGGGGAGGGGGGGACACCAAAATCGACCCTCAGTGCGGGTGCTGAAAATCGAGCAGACTCAACAGACCATTCGGCCTATTCTGCTGGCGTTTTAGTATGTTAGTATGTTGAGAACCCTGCCGGGGGGGAGTCAGGGTAGGAAGACAGGCCTTATGGTTCTAGCCTGCTGCAAGAGCTCCAATTTGAAGTAAGATCAAGGTTTTCTGAAAGTGGGCTCTCTGCTTTGGCAAAAATAAGGTACAAAAATTTACTTTAAGCAGGTTTTATTGGCTGTATTTTTGATATCATAGTGGCTCACGATACTGGGTACTGGTGGTGTAATATTTAAGCACAAGTGAATGGATCACTAATTGTAAATCTGGTACAAGACAAACACTCAGTATTCAAGTATATGTGAATGTATTACTGATTATGAATTTGATATTGGCTAAATACTTTGATACTGAAGGAGATTTGAAGTAATGTTAGAACTGTGTGTTTCTGAACATTAAGGTATAAGGACACACAGCTGCCACTATGGAGTTGATTATTTGGTGATAATAGAGGCAGAGAAAGAATTAGTGTCTAAATCATTTGAAAGTCACAGATGAATGTAATATTATTAACAAGATACGGTATATTATTTTCTTAATACCTGTCTGTAGGTCGTTCTCAGAGAAAAACTGAACTGAATTTGTGCAAGTAGTGAGCTGGCCCGTTGGTGCAGCGGTTGGATTTCCACTTGTGACACCAGTGAACCGGGTTCGGGAGTGGACTCGGGTCACTGGAGGGCCAGCTGGGAGAGAAGGCTTGAGCGTCCTAGGGACTGCTCACCTTCTCCGGGGGGTAGGGAGGGACAGGATCTGCGGCTTGTCTGAACCTGGGTGGAGGCCCAAGGTACAGCAAGCTGGTCGGACAGGCCAATGGGGAGCTGTGTGGTGGATGTCGGCGAATGCCTTGACATCAGGGCACACACCACACAGAGAGAAACAGGGAAAAAGCATTGCTGGAGCGCGGGTAGACGGAGCTCCAGTGCCAGCCCTGATTGCGACTGCCTGCCTGACCACCAGGGGAACCGACAAGACTAGAAGATATTGGGGTGTCCGGGCCCCGGCCTATGCCTGCCTGGGGGGTACAGCCACGGCTCCATGTGGGAACCCCCGGGGATTCAGGTAGGTTAGTCGCAGGGGGGGCATATAGGAGTCTTACGAAGAAGCGCAGCTCCGGGGTGGGGGTAAGGAGGAGAAATAGAAAGTTAAAAAGGAAAAAGAACTTGTACAAGTAGTTCTTAAACACATGCCAGAAGCAAATTGTGTAATACTTTGGTATATTTTAGCACCATTTATCATATTTTTATGGACAGTACAATAGACAAAATATATTTGTGTGCTCATTATTAGGTTTGAAAAGCATTCTCCTGCAGAAGTCTATTACCTATAGGCGAAATGTTGAGGATCATAGCAATATGAATATTGATTGAGAAATAAAAAAAAGTAACTATTCTGGAAGATTACTGTCTATGGTTTATTATTTGCTCCCCCACTCCCCTTTCTGTAAAACTTGAACTGTCAGGGTGGCAGCCTGCATCTCACAAGGGAAGGGACTAAGGCAGTGGGTCAGAAATTAGACATCTATGTGGATAGTCTTTTAAACTGAAGGGGGTGTAGCTGATGCTAGGAGCCCCCTAGCAGGTGGTAGGTGGAGGGTGAACCTGAGAAATGCTCCCCCAGAAATGGAAATAGGGCCTGGGAAGCCAGCAGTGGCAGGGGCATGGGACAGGTGAGTGAGGGACTGAGCAGAAACTGTCCAACAATTAGAAGGAGTGAGGGATTGGCTGGAGAAGAGAGTGGATGGCACAAGGAGAAGATCAAGTATGGATGGGTTGGTGTGAGATTGGTGCATGGAGGTTGTTTTTTCTAAATGACAGAAGTTTAAATAAGAAGACCAGCAAGCTGTAGGCATTGATGGCAGAGGCTAAGTTAGTCTTAGAGGCCATCAAAGAGACATGGGCCAGTGGTAGCAATGCCTGTGAGCTAGCAGTGCTGGGGTATGCCTTGGTTAGCAAAGACAGGGGCAAAGCTAAAAGGGGTTAGCCATGTACTGTACATTAGGAAAGGCCACAGCAGGACACCATACTCAACTTGGTACCTTCCAGTTCGGGTATGGTGGGAGGATGGCAGTCAGTGAACCTTTGGAGTCCAGAGACCATGACACTGTGTGGCATGAACTGGCAGTGAAGAACAGTAGCCCTCAAACACAGTGGTTCTGGACCTCAAATGTGCAGAGTTTGGGCAGATGTGGGAATTAGTTAGGTAAAGATTGGCAGAAGTAGACCATCGAGGGGGCTGGAGAAAGTGGGGTAGGATTAAGGGTTAGCTTTTAGAGGCTAAACTCAAAGAGGCAAGGGTGTGAACTGGCCTGCTGGCACAGCAGTAATGCTACCACCTACAATGCCAATGTCCCGGGTTCATGAGCGAACCAGGGCTGTTGGAGGACCAGCTTGGGGGTGGGGGGGGAGAGAAGGCTGAGCATCCTACAGACTGTTTGCCTTCTCTGGGAGGGAGTGGATCTGGCACCCAGCTACACACTGGCCCCTAGTGATGGCAAGGGGTAAGCGAGCAAGGGACAAGTACTGAAGCTGAATTGGTGGAGGGGTTAGACATCTGCACATCAGTGGTGGAAGCATGCATCGCTGTGCGCTGAGGTCATTGCACAGCCACCTCCATCAAGGGGAAGGAGGGGCCCTGATGGAACTACACAGAGAGAAAAAAAAAACCTTGATGATGAGCAACATGAAATCCAAGGTCCTTGCTGGGTCCCAGGAGACCAATGTGAGGTATATCCCTGAGCTGAAGACAAGGAGAATAAACAGATACATGAACAAAAAAAAAAAAAGAGGCAAGGATGGCAGGTAGGAAGGCTAAGGCAGCCAAGGAGCTGCAGATTGTTGAAGGAGTAAAATGTGGAGGAAAATAATTTCTGTTCAATATATAAGGGCAAAAAGGAAGCAAGAAGGGGCTAGACAGGCCAATCACTTCTGCTAGGTAATTGTAATAAAAAAAAGATAAACAGTCCCCACCCTCCTCACCAGTCCATATCCTTAAATCCAAGCCTCCCCATCCTCCCACCCTCTGTTAGGAAACCCAGTCCCACCTTTCGGGAGCATCCAGAATTTGACATTTATGACTAGGAAAAACTCCCACAATGGGCAACTGAGACAACCCACCCACCACCATGGCAGGCCACCATCTAAACACTCATTTCCGCTTAAAAAAATGAATCCCTCTCCTCAGCTGGCAGCAGTCTCTAACCCCCCTCCCACCCAGTCCTTTAGTACATCTTACTTTATATCAAGAAGGCAACTGGCACAAATTCGCCCTCCACGGCTGTCCACCTGCTACAGAATGAAAGCACTCCAGTGCTTGCTCACTCTGTATGGTAGAATTATCAGCTGATTATTCCACTACAGACTCCAAGTTGGCAAGTGCAGGAGCACTTTCATATTGTAGTAGGCGACTGGCCGTGGAGGAGGGTGGGTTTGTGCTGATCACCTTTGTGACATAAAGTAAGATGCATGAAAAGAATTTGGAGTGTGGGTGGGGGGTGGAGGGTGCTGCCAGCCTGGGGAGGAGGGAGGAATTCTTACACAACCAAGCACTCAGATGGCGCTTTAGTTGATGTCTGACCATGGAGACAGGCGGTTGTGCTGGTCGCCCATGGTGGGAGATATGCTTCTCTATTTCTAAACCCACCTCATGTGATTGAACACCCAAATCACTTCGCTCTCACAAGTCGGGTGAGAGAGGTTTTAGTGTTTCAGCGTTTTGCTTTGAGGTAGGGGTATGTGATGGCATGGTACATATGGTGGGACTGAGTGACTGCATGATGCCTGAGTGTGAGTAAAGCACTGTTTGCTGGGAGTGAGTCAATGTGTCTGGGGTCAGTTTGAGTGACATCATCCCTGAGAGCAGTGCAAAGTAGGTGTACTTGTGAGAACTGCACAACATAGAAGAGCAGAGTGACTCAAGGGTTAATGTAAGTAAGTAAATAAAATGTATTTATATAAGGCACCCTTACCAAGCTCAGGGCGCCTTTACAAGACTACATAAGCAGCATTAAAACCACAATAATAAATAACATTTTATATGTAACGTAAATGTAAGAGAGCAGTAGGGTGTGAGTGGGAGAGGGGTCTGTGCAAAAGGGAGAAATAGGGACTCAGAGAATGTGATATGTATGTGTGTGAGCAGTGAAGTGGGTCAGTAATCTATTTTTACAAAAAATATTGAACTTTTGCCAGCATTCACCTTTCCATTTAGCCAGCATTTGCCTCTTCCCTGGTTTTGAATGGATATATATGATAAAAGTACAGTATTTTTACCTGACGTATTCACCAGTGGATGAGTCCGTCTTAAGGGTGTCCATCACATTTGTTGATGTACATATCTGGAAAAAAAAGTGAAAAACTACAGTGGTGGAGTCTGCTGTTGACTGAAGAGGACGGCTTTCTGTGGAGCTCAGGATTGTGCAGATTTCAAATTTATTTTTCCCAGAAACAGTGTTTCTGTACAGAAATCTTTTAGTTAGTTTCATTGTATTTACAGTTCCAACAAGACATGGCTAAAACCAAAGTAACACCAGCAATCTCCCAGCCCCCTACACCTGTGCTAAACATGGGAGGTGTGACAGTAATGGACACCCCTTGCAGTTGCCATGGAGTTCAACACCTTTTTACAAGATGCACAGATGCACTGTGCTCCTCCCTCCCTCCTCATCCAGCCACCGCCCTCTTCCCCCACTTCCCCTGCTCTTGACCTTCCTACCTCTCCTTCCTTCTCCTTCCATCAGGTCACCCCTTCTGAAGTATACAAAGCCTTGATCTCCATAAACCCTAGTAAAGGCAAATGCCCCTCCAGGCTGGACTCCAGGATGCTACACCTGGCTGCCCCTGCCATCGCCGCTCCCCTGGTGGACCTATTCAATCTGTCCTTCTCCCTGGCATCAATCCTCTCAGAATGGAAGCATGCAACAGTTATCCCCCTCCCTAAGGGTGGTGTCCCTGCTGCCCCAGGCAACTATCGCTCCATTTCCTTTCTCCCTGTTCTGACCAAACTCCAGGAGTGCCTTGTACTCATGCAACTCTCCCCCTTTCTCAACTCCTCCTCCTCCTCCTCCTCCTTCTCCCCCTACCAGTTTTGCTTCAGGAAGGATAACTCCACTGCCACATCACTCCTACATCTCACAGCCTCCATCCTTGATGACATGGACAAAGACCACATCACCTCCACTATTTTCATCAACCTGGTAAAGGCATTCAACGCTGTCTCCCATGTGGTCCTCCTTACCAAACTCTCCCTTGCAGGGCTCTCTATGCTGGCCACCAATTGGTTCCACTCCTACCTGGTAGGTCGCTCCAATCTGTGAGAATCGGATGCTCAACCTCCTCCGCCCTCCCGCTTAACTCTGGTGTCCCCCAAGGCTCTGTCCTTGGGCCACTCCTTTTCTCTATCTTCCTAAATGACCTGCCAACCACCTGCCCCCACTCTTCCATCTGCATGTATACAGATGATATGGTTCTGTATACCTCATGCCCCTTGACAGCGCCGTAGTGACCAGGTTACAGCAGCACTTCAGTGATGTTCAGCTCTGGTTTCACGCTAACCAGCTTTCCCTGAACACCAAGAAGACCATCTCTATGACCTTTGGGACGAGGCAGAGACTCTCTTGACTACCCTCCACCCCCTCCTTCCACACCCTGGACGGGACCACACTGGAGGCTTGCTCCTCCTTTAGATATCTTAGAGTCTGGCTTGACCAGCACCTGAACTTTTCTGTACACATCGATGCCATCCACAAAAAGATCCATCTGAAGCTGGGCGCCCTCCACCATAACTCTGGATGCATCCTGCTGCCTGCCCACCATGAACTGGTACAAAAAACGATCCTCCCTATATTCAACTATAGCAATGTCGTCTATAGTGCCGTTCACCCTCGATCACCCACTTACCACCCACCACTGCGAGCTACACCAGTCACTTAATCTTCCCTCACTCCACAACCACCGCCAGTCCCACTGTGCTAAGTTCATGACTAAATAATGGTCCCAGACCCTACCCCCATATCTTTCCTCTGTTCTAGCTACCGCTGCTCCCACAACTTACTCCCTCAGAAATTCAGACGCATGCATGTCATCCTTGATTGGCCAAGCAGCTTTCTGTCATCGTATGCCTGAAGTATGGAACTCCCTCCCTTCCCGCTGGCATCCGGTACATGTCCTCCTTCCAACTCCTTAGCTCCCTTATCAATGCCCACTTCTTCTCAACCTGTGTCTGCAGCTAGGACACGATCACCTCCCCAATTGGCCTTTCCCCCTTGATCCAGCAAACTTTCTCACATATTGCTGCTGTACCTCATGTTTGTATTTCAATATGTTTTCCTAATCCACTATTTGTCTAAATCATCTTGCCTCTGTTTTCACTTTGAATTGCACAATCTGAACTCTGTACTAATTGTATTTACACCTTTGTATAAACTTAATTGTATATATGACTATTTGCTCCTCCATGTTCCCTTACCCCAGGACGCACCTGGAATCAAGCAGTACTCTGCTCAGTGTGCCTTCCTGGTAAAACTTTTAAATAAATAAATAAAAGTAAAGAACTGCTTGAAATAAGTTAACTCTATGTTAAGTGCCTTAACAGCAGCATGGACATCACTATCAGTGATGACCCCTGACCCCAGAGTTAGCCAATCAGAGTCTCAGGGTCCCTAAAAAAATCCAGAAGCACTCTGGGAGTCAGAGTGACTGTGTGACTGGCAACCTTTTTGCACCAATCTAAAGGGCAGGGCAGAACTGTGACTGACAGCAGAAACAGCCAAGTTGGAAACAGGATGTCTGAACCCTGCACTAAAACCATCCCATTTGCTAGGAGGGGTTTCAGGCAGTCCTGCTCAGGCATTCATAGGAGTCGTACATGCTGAGAAGAAAGAGCTAAGGTCCTAGCCCAACTCAGGAAAATCAAAGTGGTTGCTGTAATGTACAGAGCTGCAGAAGTTCAACCAGAACTGTATAACTGTGTTTGCTGCTGAGAACTGTGAACAGAAGTGCTGCAGAGAGAGACAGTGCGCGCGCTGGATCTCCTGCTAGAAAGCAAAGCTAGGAGATCAGCCACTGCTTCCTCTGTCTGGTTTGACTTCAAGAAGGGTAAGGTCAGGAGCTCATGCTCTGGGTACCTGGCTCCTTCAATCAAGTGCTCCCCTAGGGTGAGGCAAGGGAGCACCCGGTCTAGGCCTAACCTGGAGCTTGACCGCTACCTGAACTACCTGGAACTAAATGTTACACAGGAGCAGTCCTTCCCCATTTTACTCCTGAAAATGAGTCAGCCTCTTTAATTCTACTCCTGGAATTGTGTTCCCCTGAGTTCCGCTTCATTTCCATCACTGTGAAGATACCATCCAACTTGAGAAGACCTTACAGTTTGAGGGCAAAGGGAGCAACTCCTCCAATGGGGGTGGGAGTGATGTTAGTATCCTGCTAAATTTGCTTTGAACAGCCGGCCCGGTGGCGCTGAGGGTTGAGGCGCTGGACGCCACACCTCGCTCCACACCGGTGACCCGGGTTCAAGAGTGGATTCGGGTTGTCGGTGGGTCAGCTGGAGGGAGACCGGCTTGAGCGTCCAACGACAGCTCGCCATCTCCGGGGAGGGATCTGGCCGATGCCTGACACTTGCATGACCCCAAGCGGAGGTTCGAGGAAATGCAAGCTCCAATTCAGGAGCAGAAAGGCGTGGCCAATGAGCAGCAAGGATGTCGGTGTTAGCGCCTTGACGTCAGGGAGCCACTCGCTGCTCGGGGAGGGAAGAAAAGCGTGATAAATGCCTGCCTCAGCCGGGAAGATGGGGAGACCAAGGCCGTGCCCACGATGTGCCTGAACCCACCCAGCAGCCCCCGACCGACGAAACGTAAGTATCGGGGGCGATAGGGTCCCCGCCTTGTCCCTACCTGTGGGGTAAACCATGGCTCCATGGGGCTGCAGGGTCTGTCTGGATAGGGTTCTAGGCAGTGGGATGTCCACTTGTCTCCCCTGAAGGGTCAGAGGTGGCAGGCAAGGGGAGGAGATAAAGAATAATTACAAAAAAAAAAAATTTCCTTTGAACATCTCCAAAACCACTGACGGAGACAAGCACGCCAATAACTGGAAGGATCAGAGTGTGGGAACCTTCTGGATTTGCCTGTATACCCAAAACAAATGACTGTACAAGACAGCCAAGAAGGGTCCCCAGGTACTACTATTGATGCTGTGTAACTGCAATTGGCACACCCTAGTCATATGAACTGTCTGTGGGTTGCTGCTTGGCTTAGACCTTGGCATCAACACTGCAGCATATGTATTCAGAAATATTAGTTCCAATCAAAGGCTTTTATTTAAATGCTGGATTCAACAGCTCGGTCTCTGCAACCAGCAAAACGTTTAAGCATGCACATTCTATTGAAGGCGAAATGTGCTGACGTTTATGGCTCTGTGGGGTGACAAGAGTTTCTCAGGCTAAAGAAAAGTATTGTTACCTCACTTGGGTAGGGGTTAGAAGAGGAGACTTAAAGGCCCCTTTATGACCGTCAAGCTATAGCCATAATTTGTGACTGAGGATCTCATTAGAACATTGCAAATAAAGTATGTTTATTCTAGAAGCTGTGAGTTAAGTAATTCTCCCTGAGACTGGGAAGTAATTAGGTAATGAGTGGTAAATAAAAGCTGCACTCCACCTGAAGTTTGAGCAGTCAACCTTGGCTTGATATAAGGGGACTGGTGACTGGGCTTATGAGTCCAGGTGTCTGGGGCATGCCAACTACGCAGATGAGTGAATGTGCACAGGACATAGAACAGGGTGAACTAGGGTGGTGCTCTGTAAATGGCTAGCGTGCGAAGGGTGGTGGCGGGGTTCCGATAAATGTTCTGTGACATCTGGTGGCAGGGGGTGGGATCTGTGTGAAGTGTACAACTACTATCCAATGGAAGGAATGTGTGCAGAGGTTACTTGATAGGTGCTTATGTAGAGTACACAGTCAATCAAAAACAATCCTACACAGACTGCATAAAATACTTAACCAGTCACAAGTATAGTGCACAAGAAAAATATTTTCTTTTGTTTCTTTTTACCTTGATTTTTGAGTGCAGTTGGTCAGTTTAGTGTAGGATAAAATGCCAGTAGATTACAGGAAGCTGAAACTAGGACAACTGAGTGAACTATGCAACAACAGAGACATTACTCATGAGTCACTGACTAGGAAACAGTTCACAGAGGTCCTTGTCAAAAAAGGATCAGGACCAGCAACGGGGCTGTGGGCCACAAGCAGCAATCAGGGGTGGCTCTCCCCATCCAACAGATGACATCCATGAACAGGGGTATCTGAGCAAGGATGAGAAGTCCAAGGATGAGGAGCCCAAGAAGAGGGAGCTGAAGCAGCAGCCAAAGAAGCAGGAGCAGAGGCAGCAGCAGACATAGACCAAGGAGCAGCAGCCGCAGAACAAGACTAAGAGCAGCTACTGTATTTTGGGTCGATCAGCTGATCTTGAGCTGGAAAACATGAGGATGCAGCTCAAGCCGGAAAAGATGCAAAAGTCCAACTAGAGATGATGCAGATGGCAAAAAAACTAAAAAGAAGCCCAGCACACACATTATCTTGAGATGGAGTGATTATGATGGAAGCCACCCTGTGTGGTAACTGCAGATGAGAATTGGGGAGGGGGTCAGTACATGATCCAAAACCACATTCTAACTCACTTTAAAGAAGCAGATGTTAGAAGTATTTCTTCAAATATTTAAAAATATTTGCACACAGTTCAACTTGGAAAATGAAATGTGGGCCATCAGTCTCACTTCTTTTTTGTCTTGATGCTTTGTCAAAAATGAATGAATAGGACAGTTGGGACTATGATAAACATAAAGATGTGTTGTTCAGATATTATCAGCTTACAGCTGATGCCTACAAGCTGATGTTTTGGACAGTTAAGAAAGGTCATGGAGAGAGAGTTTCATGGAAATGTGGGTACAGCTACACAGTTTGCTCAGGAGATGGTTAGAAGGAGCACAAGCATCCTCTGCTGAACAAATTACAGAGGCTGTGCTACTGGAATAGTTCCTCAGGAGCTGTCCAGATGATTTAAAGGTGTGGTTGGCAGACTGTGCTCTGAGTTCTACCAGACAAGCAGCTAAGATGTCAGGCATTTGTGGAGCAGCATGCATGGAATTGGGAGGCACAGGGTCATAATGTGATGGGCAAAACCCTGCACCGCAACAATGCTGCATGCAAAGCAATGTGCAGCAAAATAACATCGACACAATTTGCCGACCAGCGCACACAGCAGCAACAACTTCGTTTTTGTGGGAGGCTCTGCTCTCTGCACCCCCACACCTCGGACTAATTCTAATCAACGCGGGGGTCGGGATGTTGAAAGCAAAAAACTTCAGTTGGGGAAAAATTGTCATTTTTCAGTCAAAAAAAGCCACAGCAGAGTGGGACCTGGGGAGAACCGAACCACAGTCCCAGGTCCATGCCGCCACTGAAGGCAGATGCTCTAGTCACTCCACTGTGCGAGCAACTCAGTCAGACACTGCCCCAACACCCTTCACCTTCCCTGCTGGCAGCCATTAGCACTTCTTACAGCACTGAATTTCATGTACGGTTTTATCCACATTATCTTAACTCGGTACCAATTGGGAGAAGTTGTTGCCCCAATAGTGAAATCCCACAGGAGTCCACAAGGTTCTCACCCTTTGAACTTCTGTATGCATGCTGAGTTAGTAGACCCCTAAATTGCATGACAGATGAGCTGAAAGGAAAGCTTGTCATGCCAGGGAAATCTGTTGTGAAGTATGTCCTATCCTTCAAGGACAGACTAAAAGAATTCATGGGCCTGGCATAGGTTACTCTGGCAGTTGCACAACATAGGTAGAAAAATGGGTACGACCACATAACCAGAGACACTGTAGGATGTATGCTATGGGACAGAAGGTGATGGTGCTGATTACATTCTGATAGAACAAGCTGTAGGCAGCATGGGAGGGTACGCTTGTAGTGGTGAAACAAGTGGACAAGGTGAATGACTGTATGTCACGGAACTCAACAAATGAAAATAAACCATCTTTGTCGTTTGGGTGGGCTCCCCCGGCATTGTTATCTTTTTTTGCTGCAGTCTGTTTAAATCACTCCACAGCTTTGCATTTTGTTGTGTGTGGCTGCCCCGTTTATTTTCAGTTCTCTAGATCTGATGTGTAATTGGTGGCACAGCATGCTTGTTCACGGCCCTTCATTGTTGTTTTCCAATATGCCATGGAAGTGCCCAACCAGAAGTGCAAATATAGGGTTTATCATGCCAGTAAGATGAAACCTCACCATGTTAGGACAGAGATGGCCATGATGGTTTGCAATCACTGAGAAGAGGGTGAGGAGGAGCCAGTGGAAGACCTATTAGAAGAGAGCAGAGGGAAATATCAGTGGACTCTCACAATCTCAGAGGAGAGTAGGGGGAAACATCAGCGGACTCTCTCTCACTCTCGGAACAGCTGACACCAGTGCAGGTAACACAAATTAAGTGTGCTTCATTCTATCAGTACCTTATTCTCAGCACAACCAGTGTACACCTCACTTGCTGAACACTGGGGGGGACACAGAAACTTGGGCACTATCAAAGCAGCACACTTATAGAGTCTCTGAGAGTATAAAATGCCACATGAAGTAGAAGCTGACAAAGAAGCGGAACCTCTTTGTTATCAGTGAATCCAGCAGTCTCTGGGCCTCCTCTGTCATGCCCACACCTAAAAAGGATGGAGCAAAGCAATTTTGGGTAGCTTACTGGAAGCTTAATTCTGCCACCATACACATAACCAATGCCACAGACAGACAAAATACTAGAGAAGTTAGGGGGAGCCAAGTAACTAATTACTATTGACCTGACAAAGGGTTATTGGGAGGTCCCTTTAACCCCTGAAGATAGAGAGTAGTCACCATATATCACTCCATTTGGCCAGTATGAATTTTTTGTCATGCCATTCAGAATAAAAATTGCCCCTGATACCTTTAGAAGGCTGGTTGACCAAGTGTGATGCCGGGTAGGAGGCTTTGCCCTGGCCTACATGGATAACGCTGTTTAATTTAGTCAGACCTGGAAGGAGCATCTCACACACGAGAGAGAAATACTATACGGAGAAGATTGCAAGTTGCAAAGCTTACAGGCAAAGTGACATAGTGTCAGGTGGGCATGGTCAAAGTGCCATATTTTAGACACCAAGTGGGGGGAGGACACATCTAGACTTAAATTCTAAAGGTGGAGGCTTTGCAGGAATAGCCCAAGCCCACAACCAAGGAAAAAGGGAAAGCATTTTTGAAGACTGCAGGGAACTATAGGTTTGTTGCTCATTTTAGTACCATTGCAGCTCTCCTCACTGATCAAGCAAAAAAGAAAATGCCTCAAAGGGTGCACTGGACAGAATGCTATGAGAAGGCCTTCTGTCAGAAATCTCCAGTACTATCTAGTCCTGACTATGGTCTTAAATTCATAGTGCATCTGATAAGCTAAGCTGAGCTGTTCGCAGTCCTGTAATTCCTTCCTGGGCTGCTATTTTGTCCCCCTCATATTTTATGTTTGCTTGCACTTGTGCAAGAAACGTTTTGTTACAATAAACGCCATTTCAAAGGTGTGTCACTGCCGAGCCCATTGCAGCTCAAGCTGGAAGAGGCTTGGTAGTCCAGACCAATGACAATCCACTGCAGTCATGATACCACTCACTGGTTGTTGGGCAGAAACTTCATATAGTTGAAAGGACCTAAGTCACTCCTTTCAGAGGGGGTCTTTGGTCCTTTTATTTCAGCTATTGGCATTAGGAGCCTTAGAGTGACTGTGTGACATTTATCTATCTATCTATCTATGTGGACTGGAATGCCCACCCCAGTACCGCTTCTTTCTGTCCCTCTCCTCCATGCCGCCCGCCCCAATCTTTATCTGTATTTGTTTAGTAATTAATATAGAAGCAGACTGGGGTCCCACCCCTGGTACTGCTTCTCTTGACCCCCTCCCTCCAGGTCACCCGCCCTGTTCCCCTTATGTAGGTGGCAGCTCCGGCGCCCGTGCCGCCGAGCACGGGCCCGACACCGGTGTGTTCGATCCCCAGTGTCAGAATATCTCTGAAATAAAGAAAACCATCCCTCAATGTTTTTTTTTTAAACCTGTAAAACAGAAAACGGTCCCTCACTGATCTGCCCCCACACACACGTACACACATATACACATGCACCCCATTCTGACCTCCCACTCAGCACCCACCACCCCACACTCCCACTGCACCCCCCCACACACACACACACTCTCATTCACTCACCTGACCATGTCCCAGGACGAAGATCCACTCTCTAATTGAAGACACGTCTTGCTGCTGGAGCCGGTGACTGCAATAAGGATCTAAGCTAAGTGTGGTTCAATGTATTTCAAATCGAGTTTTGAATGTTAATGCATAACTTTGTCATTTTTGCATATCTTTGTCCCAAATTTTCAACATGGTCTTTTTGCGACCCCACCTTATGACCAATGGTGGTGGAATTATGCAGATCAGACCCAAAAGCTGCTTTTTCGGTCACATTCCAAAATCACCTTATGGGTGGGATCTGAACATTTTCACCATCCTCGTTCATGCAGTGGGGTCATAAGAAGACTATGTTGAAAATTTGGGGACAAAATAGGTAAAAATGGCAAAGTTCTGCGCATATGTTGAAATTTTTCTATGCTTGCTCGTAACATTGGTAATTTGTAATATATTGACTCCAGATTTTCAACATAGCCATTTTTTCACAGCGCCTCACAAACATGATAACTGTCATTTTTCAAATTCTGGCCAAAATATGTTTTCATACCTGTGGCATGGAATGAGACTTTGGTGGTGTGGAATGATATTTTGGTGGGGATTTGAAATTTTTCACCTACCAGGTTCACGAGATGGGATAATAAGAAGGTTACGCTGAAAATTTGGTTTACAAATTTGGTAGGATGCTTAGGTTATGACTGAACGTTACAGTATTTCAACGTTCACTCATAACTTTGCTAATTTTTAAGATTTTGACTCCAAACTTTTAACATAGCCATTTTCCACACCACCTCATTAACATGACACATGTCATTTCTTTAAATCCTAGATGAGACATGTTTTTGGACCTCTGGTGCAAAATGACATTTCGGCCAATATACTTTAAATGGTACATGTCATGTTTAGAAGGCTAATCATAAAACCAGCATCTTGAAAAGTTAGGGTCAAAATTAAAAATAATATACATATATTGTTCAACAACCTCTGTGTGTAGTGCCAGTCTTTACCCCAGCAGCCATGATTTGTTATCCCATGCCAGCGAGCTGAGTTTGGGGGTCAACTCAGTGACCAAGCTGGATGGGGTGAGGGAATGGCACTGTTATGTGACATCCCCCAGCTAGGGAATGAAAGGTGCAGGATTGTCCACATGGGCCCGGGGGTACCATATAGTGAAAACAAGTGCTATCTTGGCATAGGGCCCTGCACCTCTCCACTCATGGGTGGTAGAATGCCTTGTGCATTGACTGACAAATGCACACTTTGCCTTGTGCATCTGTATCTGTGGCCGCATGGAATCGCACGGACCACAGGGCCCTGCGCTTCCACAGCCCACCAGACATAGATACATAGATACATAGACAGTGTCGACAGATAAGGGCCTATGGCCCACCCAGTCTGCCCATTTGAGCTTGTAAGTTCAGTTTATGTTTTCCTAGAAGTCTGTTGCCCCTTACCCCTGACCTTCAGAATTCCTTTATGTCTATCCTATGCATTCTTAAATCCCGTGATTGTTTCAGCCCCCACCACTTCCTCTGGCAGGGTGTTCCACTTGTCCACCACCCGTTCTGTGAAGAAATTCTTCCTCATGTTTCCTTTGAATCGTCCTCCCTCCAACTTCATCCCATGCCCTCTAGTCCTGGTACATCTTTTTCGCTTAAAAATAGTGTATTCCTGCACCCTGTTCCTCCCTGTGAGATACTTGTATGTCTCTATCATATCCCCTCTCTCCCTCCTCTCCTCCAGGGAGTACATGTTCAGTTCCTTCAACCTGTTTTCATAGGACTTGTGTTGCAATCCATGCACCATCTTTGTTGCCCTCCTCTGAACCTTCTCTACCCTGTCTGTGTCCTTACGTAGGTATGGTCTCCAGAACTGTACACTGTACTCCAGGTGGGGCCTCACTAGTGTTTTGTATGAGCAGGAATTATGACCTCCTTTTCCTGCTGGTGATGCCCTGCCTGTACATCCCAGCATCCTATTTGCTTTACCTGCTGCCTTGTCACACTGTTTCTCACCTTGAGGTCATCAGAGATGATAACCCAAGATCCCTTTCCTGTTTGGTATGCTGTAGCCTCACCCCCAACTGATATATTGTGCCAGGGTTTTTGTGCCCCATATGCATTATCTTGCATTTCTTTGCATTGAATTTCAACTGCCAAACCCTGACCATTCTTCAAGTTTCTGCAGGTCCCTTCTCATTCTGTCTACACTCTCTGGTGTGTCTACTCTGTTACAGAGCTTTGTGTCATCAGCGAACAGTGAAATTCTGCCTTCTAGGTCCTGCGCTAATGTCACTGATGAAGATGTTGAATAGGACCGGTCCCAGCACTGATCCCTGTGGTACCCCACTGGTCAATCTTCCCTTTGTGGAGTGACAGCCATTTACCACCACCTTCTGTGTCCTGCCACCCAGCCAGTTACCTACCCACCACACTACTGTCCTGCCCACACCCATATTCCCCAGTTTGTGTAGTAGTCTTCTATGAGGCACAGTGTCAAAGGCCTTGCTGAAGTCCAGATAGGCCATGTCCACTGCCCTCCCCTGATCCACCTCCCTAGTCACCAAGTCAAAAAATTCAACGAAAAGTCCCATGAATGGTAGGGGGGGACCTGGAAAAGTCAGGGTGCCTGGACGATACACAGCATGGATTCGTCCTGGGGAAATCGTGTCAGACAAACCTTGTGGAGTTCAATGACTGGGTGACAAGTGCCTTGGACCTGGGTAGACCAGTGGACGTCCTCTTTCTAGACTTTAGCAAGGCATTTGACTCTGTTCCTCACGTGGGCCTGTTGGATAAGCTGGGAGAAATGGGGGTGGGGAACCAGATGATCAGATGGATAGGCAATTGGCTCCAGGACCGGACCCAGAGGGTCGTAGTTGGCCGGATAGTCTCATCCCCAAGGAGGGTCATTAGTGGGGTCCCACAGGGATCAGTCCTTGGGCCCCTCCTGTTCAACGCCTACATCTCTGACATAAGGACAGGTATCAGGAGTGAGACGAGTCTCTTTGCAGATGACTCTAAACTGGGGGCGGTGGTGGATGGGGAGGAGGGGAAGGTGGCCCTACAGGGAGACCTGGAGGCTCTGGAAAGATTGTTTAGAAAGTGGAAGCTGAGGTTCAATGCAGGGAAATGCAAGGTACTGTACCTAAGGGCCAGAAATCCGGGCCAAGTGTACACCCTGGCGGGGGCAAATGCTACAAGTCTCGATGGCTGGTGGTGGTGGATGTCAAGATGAACAACTTAGAGACTTGTAGGAGGGCAGCAGGCAAGGCCAACAGGATGCTGAGATGCATCACTAGGGGGATCGCCTCCATAAGGAGGGAAGTGATACTCCCTCTGTATAACTGCTTGGTGAGGCCGCACCTCAAGTACTGCATGCAGTTTTGGAGGCCACACTTAAAGAGGGACATTAAACTCCTGGAGAGGTCCAGGAGGGCAACAAAATGATTTGGGGCTTGGGGACAGGACCTATGAGGAGAGGCTCGAAGAGCTAAATATGTACACATTGGAAGAGAGAAGGGACCGGGGGGACATGATAGAGGTCTTCAGGTACATGAAGGGGGTAAATAGGGGAGGAACAGTCGGGGTGCTTCGAAGGAAGGAGGATGGAGCTACTAGAGGGCATGGGTGGAAACTGGAGGGGGGAAGATTCAGGGGAGAAAGGAGGAGGTGCTACTTCACTGAGAGGGTGGTGGAGCCATGGAATGTGCTGCCTAGGGGGCTGGTGGAGGCAGAGACGGTGGAGGGGTTCAAGAGGGGGTGGGACAGGTACAGGGGAAGGGTTCTGGAAGCAAAATCCAATGCAGCGAGAATATCCGGATCTGGGAAGGGAGAAGCCAGTGAAGGCGAGGGGGGCAGCAAGGTCAGCTCCCAGGGTGGGGGCTGACCAAATGAGCAGACGCGAAAGACCGTTAGGCCTATTCTGCTGGCATTTTAGTATGTTAGTATGAATTCTTCACATCCATCAAGCATGGAAGTGCAGGGCCCTTGGACGGAGTATTGCCTTGCCACAGGGCATCTGCATCTGTGCACTGTCAGTACCAAACACCTGCACAGCACATACATGTAAGAAAACGTTTGGCATTGAAAAATGCTTTTTTCTCTCTTTGCTTTGCTCTGCTTGACTAGGTGGAACTTCTTGTCCTCTTGATATTGCCCTTGTTCTTCATATAGTCACACTACCATTTAAAGAGAGTGACCAACTCCTTTTCTATCATACCCGTCCCACTGGAATAGGTAGCATTCCTCCTTTTTGGTGCTCCACTTATTTTCTTCCCTTGCTACATCTCTCTGAGTGCCTCTGTGACCCAGACTTACAAGTACATCAGACTCTCTGGCTAGTCAATTTTGATGGGCGTGATTCTTTTATAACTTGCATTCAATTTAAAATTATTTTTGCTCATTTTAAAGCTTTTTTCTCACTTTTTCATTGTCATCTGTGCGACCTTTACCATCTTTAACATGGAGTCAGGTAAGAGTTTTTAACCTGTTATCCATATGCTGTCTTCTTGCCCACCTGTTTAGGTGTGGCTCAGCTACATTGAGGTTGCCCAGCACTGTCCCACAAATAATCTTCTCTGGTCAAACCAGACTGCTTTGGGTAGTCGTGACTTAAAAACTGGTTGCTGCTGCTTTCTGTATGAAACTCAGCCCACACACACAAGATACCATGTTATAGGGAAATAATCTCTCCTTACTGTCATGTTACAGAGGATTGTTCAGTACATGCAGGCTACTCTAAAAAATGCTGTACTTTCAGATACGATTTGCACAGGGCTTCAGTGCTTTGTCTATTAAGTTTACAACTGTCCCGTTGTGATTTTCAAATCATTTATGAAATGGAATCCATGCACGCAAGAAAAACCCAGCTAACAGACTCTGGTAAACACAACAAAAGAACAGGGCTTGGTCATAGGATGAAAAAGTAATTTATTATAAAAAGTAATAACACTCACCATGGCAAAAGAATGCTGAATGTTTTCACACATGCTCTGTGTGTTTTCTCAAGGCAAGCTTGCTTTGAGAAAGCACACAGCACGCATGCAAAAACATTTGGCATTCTTTCATGGTGGTGAGTGTTACTAATTTTTGTGATAAATTCTTCTTTCATCCTACAACCAAGCCCTGGTCCTTTATTATGTTTTCCAGAGTCTGTTAGCCAGGCTTTTCTCGCATGCATAGTTGAAATTGGTGCCTTGACTCTCGCTCCAGATGTTGTCTTTTCAGCTGCCTCGTTTGTTACCAGAAATAGAATTCAGGCCACTTTCTGAGACTAACTTTATTAGGGCAGTTGCTGGGAGTGATCTGTGGAAAAAAAATGTTCTTCAGAGGCTTTTAAGTTTGCCAGTATAACCATTCTCTCTGAGGTTCTGTCTCCTGGAATGCATTCTGGGACCTCCCGCCTCCCCCACACTGGTCTGTCCTCCTCCAGAAACTTATGGTGTTTCTAATAATACCTATTTTCCTCTGAGCTAAACAACTAAGGTTTTCCCATCCCCTACCCCTATGTCCATTCAGGAAGTAAATAAAAAAATATCCAAGTTACATTATTTTTTCTAAGCCCCTTGTGCAGCTTGTGGACAGCCAGAATGGTGCTAGTGACATGGTTCATCTCAGTTTGAAACCTCAAAGTTGTACGATGATATATACTAACTATTGTCACTGGTTTAAACTGGGCTGGCAGTATAGCCTAGAGGTTGGAGCAACAAGCTATAAATGAGTTTGGTACATCCAACAGACCTGGTTTGATTCCCACAGTGTTCACTTGTGTACTGTATGACCCTGAGCAGGTCACTTAACCGCCTTGTGCTTCATGATGCCTTTGTAAAAAGGTCTTGTGTCAAGTGGCCGTTACCTGATTACCGAAGAATAATAATAATAGATCACACTACAGTTTCCACTATCCATGATGTTATAATAAAAGATTTGCAGCCAGTTTGCCATATCTGTAACAGAGCTAGGGCCAAAGATTCAAAACTCTGCCCAGTGGGCAAAGTGATTGTGCCCTATTTGCCCGGGGTTTGATCCTGCATGCACTATTCAAAGCAGGCTGTGTCATGTGCTAAAGGGTTAGTACACATGCAAAAAAATAAGGCATGTGGTGAGCAAAGGGAGGGGTGGGGACATGAATCCTAGCACAGTACAGTATTCAGCGCCGTAGTGCTGCACAAAGGGAATAGCACAAGTCACCTAGCGCTGCACAGTTACTGCCCAGAAGAAGCTTGACTTACTCCAGGCAACCCTAGTGGCTGGCAGAGCCTCTGCAGCCAACAACCACATTGACAGTTGGGGGAACACATCTGCTCCCTGGTGGCTAGTGGCACCCTTACCCTCTGAACCCTGTCCCTGTCAGAATCACATTCCGCCCTGGCATCTAGTGGTCCTCCCTATCCTCTGAGCCTCATCCCCGTTAATATAAAAATAGTCCCTGGTGTCCAGAAGTCCCTTCCACCCTCTGATCCCTATCCTCTGAAAAAGTAATGATTTCCCTGGTGCTTAGTGGTCCCACATCCCCCAATCCCTGTTCCCGGTAAAAGCAATACATTCCTTGGTGCCCCAGTGGTCCCCCTAGCTTCTGATCACCAGCCTCGGTAGGAAAGAATAATTTCCTGGTGTCCAATGGTCCCCCAGTCTTCTGATTGCTGGCCCCGTACTCTATCACATATTCTCTGGTGTCTAGTGGCACCCCCCAGCCACTGATCCCCATCTAAGTACCAGCAAAACTTTCCCTGATGTGTAGTAGCCCCCCGCACTGTGGACACTGATCAACCTAGCCTGCCACCACCCCCTTATCTTACTCACTGGTGCCACATGAGCCCATACAGTGACTGTGCTAGCCTCCACTCACCACCTTAGCCAGCCACGTATGTGATGACAGGAGCATACATCCCCTGTATTGTAAGGGTGCACATACACTCTCTCTTTACCATAGGGGACATGCGCTCCCTGCCACTGCATACAGTGAGGGGCTGAGGTGGTGAGAGAAGGGCTGTGCCGGTTGCCTATGAGTTCCTGTGGCACCAACAATTCAGGTAAAGGGGTGGTGGCAGGGTGGGTTGGTCAGAGCCCACGGTGTGAGGGGGCCACTAGATGACAGGGAATGCTTCTGCTGGTACAGGGACAGGGACTGGTGGGTGGGGGCTGCCACTAGGTGCCAGGGGAATATGTGATAGAATACTGGGCCAGTGATCAGAGGGCAGGGGAACCAATAGACACCAGGGACTATTGTAATTTTGCCAGGGCTGGCAACTGAAGGGCAGGGGGCACCACGGGACATCAAGGATTATTGTGATTTTTCCAGGGCCAATGATCGAAATGTGGAGATCACTAGACACCAGGGACTATTGTAATTTTATGGGGCTGGTGATCGGAGTGTGGGAGAACCATGGGGCACCAGGGAAATTAGTGCTTTTACGGGGTATGGGGATCTGGGGATGGGGGACCACTAAGCACCAAGGAAGTTATTGCTTTTATGAGAGATGGGGATTTGGGAATGGGGAGGACCACTAAGCACCAGGGAAGTTATTGCTTTTACCAGGCATAAGGGAGACCACTTGGTACTAAAACATTGTTGCTTTTACCGGGATGAGGATCAGGGGATGTGGGGACCTCTAGGCACCACGTTTGTTCTATTGTATAGGACAGTGATCGTAGGGTGGGGAAACCATGGGACACCAGGAAAACTTGTATTTTAATAGGGATGGGCAATCAGAGGACAGGGAGGACCATTAGACAGCAGGGAATACTTGAATTTTACTGGGGACAGGGATTGGAGGGTGGGGGATGCCACAAGACACCTGGGAATATGACCACTTTTATGGAACTGGTCAACTGGCATGACAGTGGGGGCCGGTCACAGAGGCACAAACCTGCCACCACTTCCCATGCAGATGTGCCCATAATGGCCATGCCGATGGCTCCTTAGTGCCTTGCATGCCCAATGGGGTCATTTGCATGGTGTTATCTGAATATTGCATTGGGGGCTCCCAGAACTATTGTGCCTGGGGATGCTGTTCTCTGCACTGCTAGGATCCATGAAGGGGCAGCACTACTCAACTTAGCGCTGTGCTGACATGTCCCTGTATTCAGTCAGATAGCGCCAGCATGCTATCTGAATATAGCATCCTTAGAGTCATGGGTAATGGGCAAGCATACTGCAAACCTTTGCATTCTTCTTTGCCCATTTTTATGTTTGTTTGCACGCATGCGCAAGAAACATGTTGCGGCAGCTTGCTGCAGAAGCAGGTTGTGGAGGTGTGGCACTGTTGTGGCCAGTGCTCCCGGTGCCCTTTCAGGCTTGGCCCGCTTTCCCCAATGTGGTGGCACGTTGCTGCTGACACTAGTTCAGCCAGCATGCCACCACCTTGAAAGGTTTTTGCTGCTGCAATCAGGGGCCACCTCATCACTGCAATGTCAGCCATTCCACTGCAATGAGGGAGCAACCTGTCATTGCAGGGCATCCCTTGCCATCCTGACCCACTAATTTGCTGATGGGGGAGCCCACTCCCCGTCAGCACACTGTAACTCCCCCTTCCCATTTGTTGTTTGCCAAAGGGGTGCCCAATCCCCCTCAGCTTCATGCACCCCCCACCAAGTCTTTCTTTGCTGGCGGGGCCCAATCCAGTCAGCTTCAGTCCCCATTAAATCTGCGATGGGAGACCAATCCCGTCGGCTTCAGTCTCCTTGTTAACTTTTGCCAATGGGGAGCCCACTCCTGTCAGCATAATGTCCCCCGATTTGTTGTATGCCAGGGGGTGCCCATTCCTCGGCTCTTCCCCATATGTCCCGACAGGGTGCCCAATACCATTGGCTCCAGTCCTCCCCAACCCAAAACACACAGGTGGCACACTGGGAGCCCACCACAGCGTGCCAAAAGTACCTGCTAAAAGGAAAACCATCCCGCGATGTCTATTTTTTTTTTTAAAAACCCTGTAAAGAAAAAAACGGTCCCTCGCTGTCTGCGCCCCTCCCCAACCCGCACCCACCATCTGCACACCCTACCTCCACACACACACACACACACACACACCCCCCATACTTACCTCCGGAGCCTGGCGCAACGATCTTCGGTGGACCGGGAACACGTCTGCACTCTTCAAAGCCGATCATAACTGAAGAAATGCCGGTAAACTGTATAATGGCATAAATAGGGGGTTCAACTTTGCATATCTCAGGCATTTTTGGAATTCTGGCACCAAATTTTCAACATGGGGTTATTGGGACCCCTCCTCATTAATTCAGCCACTGCCATGGCATTATTCAGTCCCGAAAGATGATTTTTCAGTCACTGTGCAGAATCATCTTTCGGGACTGATTAATGAAATGACAGTGCCTGTGTTCATGAGATGGTGTCTCATAAAGCGTATGTTGCAAATCTGGTGGAAAAAATCCCAAAAATTACTGTTTCACGAGCGTGCGTTGCACAGTTGCTACGCACACTCGTAACTTTGTGAATTTAAAATATTTTCACTCCAGACTGTCAACATTAGCATTTTTCCACACCTCCTTATGAACAGTGCAGCTGTCATTTTTCACATCCTGGCTGAAATGTGTTTTCGCACTTCCGGCGCAGAATAGCATGGTCACTGTGGGAAATCAGTGTTTGGGACACATTAAGAAAATCACAGTGACACTGTTCATGAGCAGAGGTCCTAAAATGCCTATGTTGAAACTTTTGTGCTGAAAGTCCATAAAATGACTTTGTTACGAGCGTGTGTTGCGCAGTTTCCACGCACCCTTGTAACTTCGCAAATTAGTAATATTTTGACGCCAGATTTTCAACACTGGCATTTTTTCATACCTCCTTATGAACAGCACAGCCACCATTTTTCACATCCAGGCCAAAATGTGTTTCCACACTTCTGGCACAGAATAGCGCAGTCGCTGTGGGAAATCAGTGTTTGGGACAGATTAAGATTGAGTGAGTGAGTGAGTGAGTGAGTGAGTGAGTGAGAGAGGGGGAGTGACCAAGCTCAACTGAGCTCTGTCGAGACTGCTGCAGATTTCTTTGTGGGCAAATAAAGGAGCCAATTCAGGCCGGCGCCCAGTATAAAAGGGCAGCCTGCAGCACCGGGAGAAACAGAACAAGCGAGTGAGGGAGGGGGAGTGAGCGAGCTCAACGGAGCTCTGTCAGGACTGCTACAGATTTCTTTGTGGGCAGATAAAGGCGTCAATGCAGGCAGGGGCCCAGTACAAAAGGGCAGCCTGCAGCGGCGGGAGAAACAGAACGAGCGAGTGGGGGGAGAGTGAGCAAGCTCACACAACTCTGTCGGGACTGCTGCGATTTCTTTGTGGGCAGAAAAGGTGCTAATGCAAGCAGAAGCCCAGTACAAAAGGGCAGCCTGCAGTGTCGGAGAAGTAGAATGAGCGAGTGAGAGGGGAGGAGCAGCTCAATGGAGCTCTGCCAGGACTTTAGAGTTGCCCACCTCCCACCCATGGTCCTCTGTGGTCCTATATTACAGCAGGGTCTCTGGAGTGGAGACAAAGCAATGATTGGATATTTTTAGGATTGCTGTAATAAAAATAATACCGATTTACTTATTCTGTTTATTTCTCTAACTGAGCTAAATACCGAACTATCTTGTTATGATTGCTGTAATAATACATATTTATTTGTTCTGTTTATTTCTCTAACTGAGCTAAGTAATACTTGGAGTGCAACATGATTTCTAACTGGGCTATGTGAAACTATATGAGAGCTGAGAACAAAAAGTATGGTAGCTGAGGGGTGAAAAATGGACAAGGAGGCTTTAGGATCGCTACAGTAATACAGTATCTAATGGATGAGATTTGAGACTGAATTAACCCGATCGGCAAGGGGGCAGTAGGGGGACTAGTGTGGGGGGACAGTAATTTGAGTAAATAGGGGCCTAACAGTTGTAGTAGGGTACAGAACCTGGGAGTAAGAGCCCAAAACATAAGATGGGGGCCAAAATGGGGCAGGTGCCACATGTCAATAGGGCTGGCATCTTTGGAAGGGTGGTGGGGTGTATAGAGTGTGGGTCCGCCATGATCCTGGACTGGGCTTGGAGGATGGGGAGGTGTATGGTCTGTAGATGACTGGCTAGTTTGAGGGAGGAACTGTGGAGGTTAGGGAGGAGTCTAAGTGGCAGGGCAGATGAGAATGGTAGGCATCCTGGTTGGGGGGGATAGGGGATGGCAAAGGGGGACGGAGGAAGAATAACTAGAGAGTGAAACCGACCCCAGTATCAGAGGCACTAACAGAAAAGAGAGGAGAAGGAGGGGTGCTGAGGTGAGGGGGCCTCCTGATGGGGGAGGAAGAGACCAGGAGGTACCAGGGAGACAGCAGATGGCTCGGGTAGGGAGGGACCAGGGTGGCACAGAGGGAACAAGTAGGAGGGGGACCAATAAGGGAAGAGATGTAGGAGGGGTATAAACTAGGAATAGATTCGAACCTCTGCTATGGGAGAGAGAGAGAGAGAGTGAGGGAGCAGGAACATACTGAAGGGGGGGAGGACAAGTGGAGCATGAGAGGGATGGCAACAGGAAGGGGAAGAGATAGCAAGGACGAAAGGGTAGAAGGGGGCTAGTAAGGAAGGAGGGGTGGTGACTGGAGGAGAGAAGGCTACTGGAAGGGGAAAGGATAGGAGGGGCATCACTATTGGGGTAAAAGGGAACGGGAGCTCTAAATCAACAACAGCGGGGAGAGGAGAGGGGTTGGAAATCAGCGGGGGAGGAGGGGAAGGGAGGTCGACATGGAAAGCTGAGTAGGAAGTAGTCAGGCTGGGAAGGTGTTCAAGGGGGATGGGAGAAATTAGGCAGAGAAAAGGAGTGAGACAGAAGTAGGGAGTACAGAAATCAGAGGGAGCAGCTGGCGGGGGTAAGGGACAGGGAAGAATGAATACTGAAGTGGTGGAAGGGGCATTAGAAGGGAAAGGGGGTAAGGGATGGGGGGTACTCATCCTGGGGGATTCTACACTGAAATGGGTGAGATGAGGCAGCAGGGGGGAAGGCACAGCTGTATTTGGGTTGAAGCTATCCCCAGGTTGACTGCAGGAGGGGCAGGGCAGGTACTGCTCAAGTGTGCAGTGAGGGGGAGGAAGAAACCTCATTTAGTGTTGCATGTGGGTACAAACGACTTGGCATGGGGGACTGTGGAAGTAGTGAAGGGGAGGTTGGAGTAGTTGAGCAGGCAGTGTGAGAGGGTGGGTGAGTCGGTGGCATTCTCGGAGGTACTGCCGGTACCATGTGCAAGCATGGGGAGGAAGAGTAGGCTTGAGGAGTTCAACAAGTGGCTGAGGGATTGGTGCCACACCAAAAATGATTGGTTAGTGACTAACTGTGGTAGGGTCTGGGGGGAATAGTGACTTGTACACGGGGGACAGGGTACACTTGAGCAGGAAGGGGAAGGGAGTATTAAAGGCAGGATTAGAGGGGTATATCTCTACTAAGGTAGATTTAAACCAGTGGGGGTGGCTAAAAGACTGAGGTTGGTAGAAAAGTCTGGACAGGGGAGCCTAATGAGCTCACCCCCCTAGATATAGGTAAAGGCGGAGGCGTAGTAACCCTAGGAGGGGGCGGGCATAGTGGTCTGAGTGTAATACAGAAGGCACCACCACCCGATAAGAATAAGGAGGAGAAAGGGGTGTGGACTACCAGGAGGAGGGACACAGGCCAAGGTGGAGAAGAGTGACGAGAAAGAGGGGTATGGGTAGAAGGTGGTCTGACTTAATGGATAGAGAACTGGTTACAGGGGAGAGTGCAGATGGTGGTGATGGTGGGGTAGCTCTCGGCACCAAGAGCAGTGACAAGCGGGGTGCCGCAGGGGTCAGTGTTGAGCCCGGTGCTATTTGAGCTCTTTATTTCCGATATAACACACAGACTGGGGAGCAGGGTTAGTCTGTTCACACATTATACCAAATTGGGACAGTGGTAAACGAAGAGGATGGATGGGAAAAACTGCAGGGGGACCCCAGGCCGGATTAAGGCATAGGTAACATAGGCACATGCCTAGGGCCCCTGCCTGCCAGGGGGCCCCCAACATATATTTACTATATATCCTTTTCTTTCGGCCTGAGCTGCATGTTTTTTGTAAAGGACTCAGCCACTGAGTAAGTCAGGGGCAGAACTGTGACATGACTCTTACCTCCCTGATTAGGTGTTAAGTGCAGCTGACAGCTTCAGGGGCCCCACCAGGATGACCTTTAAGGTGCGAACAAGCCCATTTCCTTTGCTTTGTCTCCCCCAACCCTTCAGAATCCCAGTTTAGAATTTTACTCTTAACTATAAAAGATTAACAGTGCAATTCAGTGTGTATGCTTTATATTTTATCATAAGTATCTGTTTTATTGGCTTAAGAAACCTTGTATCATCCATGAAATTTGAATGTAAGCAATAGCTTAATTTGCTTGAAATCTTTGTACCATGTTTGACTCTGGGTTGCTTTACCCTCCGCACTCATTTGTAATACCTTTCATTGTATTGTCCATTTTTCTGGTTTTGTACTTCATGACGTGGAGCCTTTGCAAAGGAGTCTCTGACTCAAAGGTTTGTAATTCCGATATCTCAGTAAATAAAAAATAAAGATTTACTGTCACTCCTAACATTAAGAAATCTACAATAAGTTTCAGTGGTACAATTAAAAATCATACTTTTTTTTTTTTCATTCTCTCATCTCACTCATATTGAAGTTCAGACCTTGATACAGCTCTGTTTTCAGGGTGAACAAATGAATGTATTTCAAGATTCCCATCAGTAAATCTTGCCATTTATGGATCCTGGCTGGCTGGCTTACTTATCAACAACAGAAACAGGGCCAGATTAAGGCAACCTGGGGCCCTAGGTCCAAGAGAAATGTGGGGCCCCCCTTCACTGTAACCATGCCCCTTCACCATGACTGCACCTCTTGTCTAGTGCATATCAGCTACTGAAACATGAGAACAATGTTCTTACTGTCCCTAAAAAGTGGCACAAAATGCTTAAAAATGAATTAAACTGGCCAGCCCAGTGGCACTGAGGGTTCAGGCGCTAGATGCTACACCTCGAACAATGCCAGCGACCTGGGTTCGCTGATGGACTCGGGTTGTCAGGGGTTGGCTGGGGGTAGAAGGATTGAACGCCCAATGGCTGCTCTCCTTTTCTGGAGAGGGTGGGATGCTGGCTCCATCGCTATACCGCCACCACCTGGGTGACCACAGGTGGTGCTGGTGCGGTTGGGAAAGCAGATAGGGACTGGCCAACATCAGCCGAGGACCAGGGTGGAGGCATGTCTCTGCATG
Organism: Neoceratodus forsteri; assembly: GCA_016271365.2. Lineage (NCBI taxonomy): Eukaryota > Metazoa > Chordata > Ceratodontiformes > Ceratodontidae > Neoceratodus > Neoceratodus forsteri. Next base: position 248,526,257 of record CM028135.1, on the reverse strand, counting down.
CCTCCATCTCATTGGTCCTCCTCCAGTGCTGATGTCAGCAGGGGGTGGACCAGAAAAAGGAAAAACACCTCACAGCCAATCTAGACAAAAGGCTCCCGCACCACTGTGACCATGGAGGAACCAGGAAGGAGTTTCGGTTGCACGTTCCACTGAGGATTGGAGGAGGTAGGATGGACTCTTTTGCCCCACCCGGGGGGGGTCAAACCAGGTCTCTAGAGTTGCATAGGAGCAGGAAATCTATGGAAGCATCCTCCCGGTCCTCATGGAGCAGACTGGGTGCGTTGGGATGCCTGGACAGAGGACCTGTCACGATTCAAGGGGGAGTGTAAAGAGAGTTAAAAAAAAAATGTATGAAACTTATAGTAACAGTATGGAAAAAAACAATAGCCTGAGTTTTGATAATTTAGAAAAATAATTTAACAATAGGCCTGGTAAAAACTATTTTTTGTATGCGAAATGTCATGATTTGCACTTCTCCAAAGCCTCCCACTCCCAAACACACGTGTGCACTCACAGTCTGGGTGTTATCATACTATAATAACTGGTCAGCAATTTCTCTCAATGTACTGACCAGGTTGATATTTTCCGTAACAACCAGCTGGTTGTTATGCCATTCATGAGCCATGCCAGTCAAACTATGCTGCTGCTTCATTGGCCAACATTCTGTATGTGGGCAGGGCCAAACAGTCTCACAAACTGCTGGAGAAAAATTGCTGGTCTGTTATTATAAAAAATAAAAGATGGGAGGGTTTTTCATATGAGAATTTAATGCTCACCCTCGTTGTGGGATGCTCTGATAAACCCCTCAGGCTTCGCCCTCAGGGTTTATGTAGCATCCCACAACTCGGGTGTGCATAAAATTATCATAACAAACCCTTCCCCATCCATTATTCTCTATGTCCTGTCAGATAGTATGAACCAGGATGTGGGAGTTCTGTTGAGTTGGGCAGTGACCGATTTCTAAAAGAGGCTAGATCCTGGGTGGTGTAGGAGTTAAGTTTGTGGTTTACTAGGGGGGTTATGAACTTTAGAGATTATATTGCAAAGTAAGTGATTATTGGAAGAATTTGAAATCAATCCCAGGATCAATCATTTCTGTTGTTGATAAGTAAGCCAGCCAGCCAGGATCCATAAATGGCAAGATTTACTGATGGGAATCTTGAAATACATTCATTTGTTCACCTGAAAACAGAGCTGTATCAAGGTCTGAACTTCAGTATGAGCTAGATGAGAATGAAGAAAAAAAAGAGTATGTTTTTTAATTGTACCACTAAAACTTATTGTAGATTTCTTAATGTTAGGAGTGAGAGTAAATCTTTATTTTTTATTTATTGAGATATCGGAATTACAAACCTTTGAGTCAGAGACTCCTTTGCAAAGGCTCCACGTCATGAAGTACAAAACCAGAGAAATGGACAACACGATGAAAGGTATTACAAATGAGTGTGGAGGGTAAAACAACCCAGAGTCAAACATGGTACAAAGATTTCAAGCAAATTAAGTTATTGCTTACATTAAAATTTTAAGGATGATACAAGGTTTTCTAAGCCAATAAAACAGATACTTAATATAAGATATAAAGCATGCACACTGAATTGCACTGTTAATCTTTTATAGTTAAGAGTAAAATTCTAAACTGGGATTCTGAAGGGGTGGGGGAGACAAAGCAAAGGAAATGGGCTTGTTCGCACCTTAAAGGTCATCCTGGCTGGGGCCCATGAAGCTGTCAGCTGCACTTAACACCTAATCAGGGAGGTGAGAATCATGTCGCAGTTCAGCCCCTGACACTCAGTGGCTGAGTCCTTTACAAAAAACATGCAGCTCAGGCCGAAAGAAAAGGATATATAGCAAATATATGTCGGGAGGCCCCCTGGCAGGCAGGAGCCCTAGGCATGTGCCTATATTGCCTATGCCTTAATCCGGCCCTGAACAGAAATGTTTGATCCTGGGAATGATTTCAAATTCTTCCAATAATCACTCGCTTTGCAGTATAATCTCTAAAGTTCATAAACCCCCTAGTAAACCACAAACTTAACTCTTACACCACCCAGGACCTAGCCTCTTTTAGAAATCGGTCACTGCCCAACTCAACAGAACTCCCACATCCTGGTTCATACTATCTGACAGGACAGTATGAGAACACCCAGACTGTGAGAGCACACATGTGTATTTGGGGGTTGGGGGCTTTGGAGAAGTGCAAATCATGACATTTCACATACAAAAATTTTTTTTTACCAGGCCTATTGTTAATTATTTTTTCTAAATTACCAAAACTCAGGCTATTGTTTTTTCCATACTGATACTATTAGTTTCATTAATTTTTTAATTTTTGTTAACTCTTTTTACACTCCTCCTTGAACCGTGACTGGCCTCTCTGTCCAGGCATCCCAATGCACCCAGTCTGCTCTATGAGGACCGGGAGGATGCTTCCATAGGTTCCCTGCTCCTATGCAACTCTAGAGACCTGGTTTGACCCTGCCAGGTGGGGTGGAAGAGTCCATCCTGCCTTCTCCAGTCCTCAGTGGAATGTGCAACTGAAGCTCCTTCCTGGTTCCTCCATGGTCACAGCGGTGCGGGAGCCTTTTGTCTAGATTGGCCGTGAGGTGTTTTTCCTTATTCTGGTCCACCCCCTGCCAACATCAGCGCTGGAGGAGGACCAATGAGATGGAGGCATGCAGAGACGTGCCTCCGCTCTGGTCCTCGGCTGATGTTGGCCCCTCCCTATCTGCTTTCCCAACCGTACCAGCACCGCCTGTGGTCACCCAGGTGGTGGCGGTATAGCGGTGGGGCCAGCATCCCACCCCTTCCCAGAAAAGGAGAGCAGCCATTGGGCATTCAATCCTTCTACCCTCGGCCAACCCCTGGCAACCTGAGTCCATCAGCGAACCCGGGTCGCTGACATGGTGTGAGGTGTAGCATGTAGCGCCTGAACCCTCAGTGCCACCGGGCCGGCCAGTTTCATTAATTTTGAAGCATTTTGTGCCACTTTTTAGGGACAGTAAGAACATTGTTTTCATGTTTCAGTAGCTGATATGCACTAGACAAGAGGTGCAGTCATGGTGAAGGGGCATGGTTACAGTGAAGGGGGCCCCACATTTCTCTTGGGCCTAGGGCCCCAGGTTGTCTTAATCTGGCCCTGGGGGGACCTAACCAAACTAAAGACATGGTTGGTGGAGTGACAGCTAGGATTCAGTGCAAAGAAATGTAAGGTGATGCACTTCAGGGCTAAAATTCAATTCAAGCTCAGATTTGATGTGCTAATTGGGAGTCGGGCAGGGTTTTAAATTGTTTTCTTTAGGGGTGTGTGTATTAGTTTTATTTTGGGGTTTTGTTTATTGTATTTATTATCTAGCAGTATAGCTACAGCATGTACTGGTCCCTAGCCCCCACAGTAGTGCGCTACTCATCCTCTTTTCTTCATGCCCTTCACCCTTTTTATCTTCCCCGCTCCAGTTTGAGACTTACCAGTGCTGTAAAGTGCTGGGCATTACGCGTAGGAGAGGGAGAAAAGTGAGGGGTTATGAACAGGGGAGGATGGACGAGGGGGGGTCACCATATTGGGGTGGTTGGGTTTAGAAGGCACCCTGGGGCGAAATGGAATCCAGATCATGGTTTTCCATGTCTGGTGCCCATACCCAAAGGTACCACCAAATATGGTGGGCAGATGGCCCAGGCGGCCCGCAAGGTTCGTCCAACTCGGGCAGTATTGTGCAATGCCAGGTCTATTAAAAATAAGACTGCAATTATTGCTGAACTTGTTGGTACGGAGGACCTGGCTTGCATCACCGAGACCAGGTTGGATGAGAATTTGTGCCTTATTTTGGAGGCTAGGACTCTGGCCGGGTACTTGATGATACACTGCCCCAGATTGGATCGGGGGTGCAGTCTGTGTCAAGACCAAACTTGGCCTCACGGAGGTACTAGCAGGGGGGAGGTTGAGTCCTTTGAGTGTATAGTAGTAGCAGGTGTAGGCTTTCAAACTGTCCTCATTTACCGTCCACCCGGTGATGAGAAGCGATTCCTTCAGGAAGTGGTGTACTTCGTCATCGACATGGCGTTTGAGTTGCCCAGATTGATGGATCTGGGCGATGTTAATGCCTGGGTTGATGACAAACTCCAGCAATTTGGTCAACACTTCCTCCAGTTAATGACAACGCTGGGCCTTACACAAGTGGTTTCCACTGCTACACATAAATTTGGACACTCTCTGGACCTAATCTTCCTCCTAGGGGTCGAAGCATCCGATGTGGGGGTGGAACCCATCAGGTGGTCTGATCAGTACACTGTGGGGTTTAGTTTTTGCACCCCTCTAGAAGACCTTCCCCTGTGGAGTTGGTTAGGTACCGCCCTTACGGGATATAGATCCCCAAGGCCTTGCGGTGGTGCTTGACCTCTCATCTCCCTCGTTCGCAAGCAGTAATTCAGAGACTCTCGTGTCCACTTATAACACAGCCGTTCTGGGGGCTCTGGATTTCATTGCTCCAGTTTGTGCTCACCTCCTCTCCCTTCGCTCTAAGTCCCCTTGGTTTGATGGGACGTTGAGGGAGATGCGGAGACAGGGGCGAAGGTTAGAGCGTTGCTGGTGAAGGTCCACCCTTGATGCCGACCACCTTAGATTGATGGACCATTATTCAATCTATCAATCTGCAATCACCCGTAAGAAGACAGAATTCCTGTCCAGGGAGATTGAGGTTGCTTGGAACTGACCTGCTCAGCTATTTAATTGTGGACAGACTGTGCAACCCAGCCTGTCTGCAAGTTTGGAAAGCTTTTTTGCAATTACAGTGCGAGGAGCTAGCTCAATTCTTCGCAATAAGGTGGCCAACATTAGGGTGGAACTGTTGCTATCACACTCTAAAGGGGTTGCCGTGGACCAGTGTGAGACCACTGTGCCCCAATTCTCCTGGAGTTCCTTCGGTCAACCAGAATTCATGGATGTCATGAGGATCATCCAGAATATGCACCCTACGTGCTGTAGTCTGGATCCTGGACCGACTTCCCTAATTTTGGGTTGTATTGATATCATCGGTCCAGTCCTTGTGCGGATGGTCAGGTGCTCCTTGGAATCTGGTGAGTTTCCTAGCTCCCAGAAAGAGGCAGTGGTGACACCACTCTTGAAGAAAGCTACCTTGGACCCTGACTATCTTGCAAACTACAGACCTACCTCTAACCTTCCCTTTGTTGAGAAGGTGATTGAGAAAGTAGTGGCAGCTCAACTGGAGGACCATTTGACCATCCATGACATCTATGAACCACTCCAGCCCGGTTTTCATAAAAGACAAAGTACTGAGACAGCACTGGTTCGAGTTCTCAATGATCTCCTGATGGCTAGAGATCGGAAGAGCCATTCCATCTTGGTTCTCCTCAACCTGTCTTCAGCGTTTGACACCATAGACCACATGGTGTTGATAGAACACCTGAGGCTCTTATGCGGAATATCGGGAACTGTCTTAAGATGGTTCACTTCATTCCTCACTGGGAGATCACAAAGAGTTGTGTCTAGGGTTTTTTCCTTGGATTCAACGGCTCTGTTGTGTAGGGTGCCTCAGGGTTCAGCACTGTCACCCATGTTATTTGCAGTGTATATGCTACCCATTGGAGACATTGTTAGAAGGTATGGGCTGAGGTTTCACTGTTATGCAGATGATACCCAGCTCAACCTTTCTTTTGCCCCCGACCGGGAGGGAGCTGTCTCGGTCTTCAACTGCTGTCTAAAAGAAATCCAGGAGTGGATGGATTCTAGTTGGCTGAGATTGAACTCGGAAAAAACAGAGGTACTGGTTGTGGACCCTGGTTAGCAGATAGGGGGGTCCGGCGGTGTTGCGTCCTCCGGAATTCTTCTTGGAGGCGTCTTTCTCCTGACATCTGAATGGGTGTGTAACCTGGGGGGTGGTTCTTGATGATAGACTGACACTGCAGTCGCAGGTGTCGGCTGCAATCAAGACTTCCTTTTACCATCTTAGGAACATCGCCAGGATTAGGCATCTTGTTCCGTCCGCCGACCTTCCAACCTTAGTCCACGCCTTTGTGTCCTCACGCCTGGATTACTGCAACTCCCTCTATCTAGGGCTTTCAGGGGTTGAAATCCGTCACCTGCAGCTAGTGCAGAATGTTGCAGCCCAGCTTTTGGTGGGTTCTTGCAGATCCTGTCATATTACTCCGGTGCTGCGCGAACTGCACTGGCTGCCAATTCGATGGCGGATCACCTTTAAAGTTGGCTTGCTGACTTTCAAAGCCCTACACGATTTGGGCCCAGTATATCCGAAAGAACTTTTGGTTCCCTACTGCCCCGATCTATAGCTCCACTCAGCCGATGAGGGGTTGCTAGAGGTTCCAAGGGTGAATTTGAAATCATCTGGTGCTCAAGCTTTCTCTTATGCTGCCCCCACCCTTTGGAACTCTCTACCCCGTCAGTTACGGGAGTGCCCTTCTGTGGAGGGATTTAAGAGGGGTTTGAAAACCTTTCTTTGGCAAAAAGCATTTTTGGTATACTGACTGGCATAATGTCTTGGTCTTGCTAAATATTTTTAATGACTTTTTTAATTGTTTTAACTGTTGTTTATGTAAGGCACCTTGATAATTGAAACGCGCCATATAAATAAAAATTATTATTATTATAAAAAAACAGAAGAGGGACTATTGGTTGGGGATCACAGAGGAGGAGAAGAACCTAGGGGTGTTGGTAATTGGGAGCATGAACAACTTGGCCTAGTGCAGGAAAGCAGCAGCGAAGGCAAACAGGGTGCTGGGATGCATCGTAAGGGGGTTGTCATCCAGACACAGGGATGTGATCCTACCTATCTACAGATCATTGTTCACACCACACCTAGAGTATGGTGTGCAATACTGGAGGCTATACCTGAGGAGAGATATAAAGTTGCTGGAGGGGTGCAAAGGAGGGCAACAAAAATGTTAAAGGGGATGGAAGGAAAGGAATATGAAGTTAGGCTGATGGAGCTGAACATGTACACACTGGAGGAGAGCAGGGATGGGAGATATGATTGATGTGTTTAACTACCTGAGGGGGTAAATAAACCTAGCACCGAGGGGGTATTTAAACTGAGGAGTGGAAGAGAGACGAGGGGGCACGGACTAAGGTTGGAAGGGGGACGTTTCAAGAGGGAAATGAGGAGGCACTGCTTCTCTGAGAGGGTGGTGTCTAGTTGGAGTGTGCTGCAAGAGGAGGTGGTAACATGTAGGATAGTCAATAGCTATAAGGAGGAGTGGGATAAAGCAAGACAAAGAGTCAGGGGGGCTGGGGCTGGGAAAAGCAGGGGAGGAACTTAGGGGGAGGAGGCTGGGGCAGCTGCAATCTAGGGTGCTAGCTGCACATTCGGGCAGACTTACATAGACCAATTGGTGTGTTCTGCTGGCAGATTTGTATGTTCATATGTTCGTATATATGTTCATATGTAAAATCACAGTGACACTGTTCATGAGCAGAGGTCCTAAAATACCTATGTTAAAAATTGGGTGACAAATGTCCATAAAATGACTGTGTTACAAGCATGCATTGTGCAGTTTCCATGCACCCTCATAACCACAAATTTGTAGTATTTTCTCTCCAGATTTTCAACATTGCCATTTTTCCACACTCCTTATGAACAGCACAGTTGTCGTTTTTCACATCCTGCCCAAAATATGCATTTACACATCTGGTGTAGAATACCGCGTTTCCTGTGAGAAATTAATATTCTGGACAGATTAAGAACATCACAGTGACACTTACATAGACAGACTGGTGTGTTCTGCTGGTAGATTCGTATGTTCATATGTATATATGTATGTTCATATGTAAAATCACAGTGATGCTGTTAATGAGCAGAGGTCACAAAATGCCTATGTTGAAAATTTGGTGAAATAATTCCACTAAATGACTGTGTTACACCAATGCATTGCGCAGTTTCCATGTACACTCGGAAGTTTGAGCATTTTTAATATTTTCACTACAGATTTTCAACATTGCCATCTCTTCACACCTCCCTATGAATGGTACCAGCAGTCATTCTTCACATCCTGCCCAATCTGTGTTTTCGTGCATCTGGAGCACAATGGCACAGTCGCTGTGGAAACTCAAATTTCAGGGCACATTGACAAAATCACAGTGCCACTGTTCATGAGAAGAGGTCCCAAATGCTTTCATGAGGTGAGGGCCACAACATGGCCATGTTGAACATTTGTACTGCAAATACCAACAAATGCCCGGGGCGTTATGGTTTCTAGACATAACGTCCCACCCTTTACAGACTGACAGACATCAGGGGTGTGCCTTTAGATTGCTGACTGTAATGCTCATGCCATTCCAACCCCACCCCCAGCCACTGACAGGCATTGAGCTGTGCCTTAGACTCTTCGGCCCCACAGTTCACCCCCTTCTATATTGCACCAATTTCAGCATTTGTCCTTATGGAGTGCGATGACTGTAAAGCCGAACACCCCGAGGCACACCTCAACACTTGTCAGTGTCTGCAGAATAGGGTGAGGTGAAATGGCACGAACATTATGGGCGACAACCCAAACACATACCCCAATGCCTGTCCATCTCTGCAGGGTGGAGGTGGGGTTGGCATGAAGTTCAATACTTCACTGCCATTCCTACTCTGCATCTGTCTAACTCCTGCATTTCCAATGCTAATACCAGCAAGCAAACATTCGGCATTGACAAATGCTTATTTTATATCTGGCCCCTGAACTGCTTTCTCTTAGAATTAGCATAGCAGTTTAACTAGAACTTTAAGATCTGACGCTCCACAAGAGATGTAAATTTATTGTTAATAGTAAGAGCATCAGCAGACATACCTTCCTGAGTGCCAAACCTTGTGCATCTCAGTTTGCTCTTGGACCATGTAGACATTTTACATAGCAAACTATTGGAATCATTAACACAGGGTGGGGACCTGGATCAAATTACTCACCAAACATAAATAAGTAGAAAAGGCCCACAGTCTGAAAAGTGAGTAGAATGGCAATACTTGTGGCAAGTCGTCCTTTACGGAAAAGCCAACTTTCCCTAGTAAAACCCTATGCAACCACAAACCAGTTATATTTTAACAAAATAATAAAACAATAAAAACATTATATACACAGGAGACCACATCAATACAACTGCACACAAACCACACACACTAAACAAGATACCCATTTCAGAAGGTCTCATAACCATTGCAGTGTGTGATATACTTATTTTCATGTTTGTCTTTCTCCTAACATTATGCTGTAAACATTTTGCTGCTAGTCATAGACATTTCACTATTAATTATATTCTGAAAACTGTAATTTTGAATTGAACGGCTTTCCATAGAGATGATGGCCATGGCAACGACTGTTCTTAACAAGCATTTGTCAATGCTGAAAGTTTGCTTGCCTGCATTTGCTGTGTAGTTGTTGGTTATAGATAGCACAGGGGCAAAAATTAAGAAATGTATAGCAAGGGTTCATTACATGGGGTAAAAAAAGGAATACGTTGAACATGTAGGGTGAAACAGTAAACAGGATTTGTCTGCAGGAACAATGGTGGTCTTGGTTTTTTATGTTAATATCCTTATTTTTGTAGCAAGTGTTACTGCCTCACCAGAGTCAGTGCAACGTTTTTATTTACGTGGGGAGCCCGTCCACCTTCAGATTTACAGGTTTTTTTATACAGCACCTTCAGGCAGGGCTTTGAAGTAGCAGCACTGCTTTTCACCAAGTAGTGGTCCCTACACCATACCCAGTGATTCAACTCTGGTGAACGGTAGGCAATTCCGACACAGCAGCATACCTAGTTAGAGCACCCCCCCCCCCATTACAGGACATGCAGGTTAAAGGGAAATATTCTTGTACATAAGTTAACATAGTTTGAAAGCCCATGAAAAGCTTTTTCATATGAGGTATTGGGCTCATCTGTAGCTGGAAGCTCTCCAGAGATATACTGTAGGTAACTGAGTAGCCTCAACATAACTACTACATTGCAGCCATTGTAGGACACTCTGATGACACAGAGGAAGAAGTTGTGCTTGACCTAATGTAGTTAAGCATTGGTTGCTTCTTAATGACATCACAATGCTCTACAAATGACTGCGATGTAGAATTAATGTTAAACAGAGTCAGTCATCTAGATCTCTGAAGTGCGTCCAGCTACAGATCAGCCCAATATGTTTGAAAGAGCTTTTCTTGCGCCTTGAAACATTGTTGGCCACTGGGCATGAATGTGTTCTTTAAAACTCTCCTGCCAGACTCTTTTCTACTGCTGCTTGTAAGTTTGTTTTTTTTATTTATTTGCTAACAAAGTGTCTCTCTTGTTCCTCATTTCAGGCCAGATACAGTTCATTCCAGGCTAGGTACAGCTGTAGCCACTTCTGCAGATGGTTTGAGTGGGGCGCTGGGAGGTTAAATGACTGACACAGAGTCACACAGTGAGCATTTTATGTTAGCGCAGTTTGAACCTGCAGTCTTGCAGTTCCCAACATTGCTGTAAGCAGTAGAGTACGCTGCATGTGGGGAGGAGAGCCCAAAACCCAGCAATTTTTATTTTGTTTACAATTTCTTTAGCCAGAACTTCTCAGCTGAGCTGCAACATCTCATTTTCAGTGGGATCCTGCTTTTACCTGCAGTCTGAAGTACAGTAGCTCCTGATACAGAACTCTGGTGCACAATCAGCAATCCTTTTGATTTACCTCTGGCACACTGAACACAAATATTTCTTTCACAATGCAAAGATAAATCAATTCTTGCAAAGTTCAAATTTCCCTTTACGATTCTGATCACATCAATAAAGAACTTTGGCACCAGTTCTCTGACTGCTCACTCAGCTACTGGTCTGGGCAGTTGGCCATATAACAAAAAAGTTAAAGCCAACACTTGGGATAGGCTTCCAGTGTTTGAGCAGACTAGAACCAGTGGGGCTACTCAGACTCCAACAATTAAAATGTCTGTAGACCTTGAGAAAGTTTATTAAAGAAATTAGTTAGAATGATAGCAGTGCTCACCCCTACCTACCGTGGATATATTATACAGTCTCATTACGTTTTATCAGTGAGGTTTCATGATACGTTGTCGGTAGGAGTGAGTCCTGCTATTGTTCTAATGAACTTATTTAGTAAACTTTCCCAATGTCTTCTTCATGTTGGAGGCCAAGTAGACCCAATGGTTGTAGTCTGCTCTGTTCTGTTGATGTAAGAGGCTGTGGTCACTTTTCCTTTTGGCCTGTGTCTTTTTGAATTTGACTCCCCGTTTTGTCATTAAAAAAAGTTAAGCCAATACTAGAGATGGACTTCTGGTCCTGGCATTAAAAAAGTAAAAGCACACACTATTTAACAGCTGTGGCTGCCCAATTTCAGCTTACCCACCTTGCACAGATAAGTAGTAGATGTCTTACCTATAGAGATGTTGTAAAATAAGATTTCGCCAGTGAAATTGCCATGAAATCTGCAATTTCACCACATGAAATATTTCATGAAATTCTGCCATTCTGCAAAATCGAATTCAATTTTTATTTAACCAGGAATGCACCACTGAGCAAACTCATTTACAAAGTGGTCCTGGGTGGACGTCACACCAATGATACAAGACATCATAACAAGTAATACATCTTACAGAACCAAGGCAAATAGAGGCGGCTTAGAAAACACAATCATACATTTGCAATAACAGGGCATAATAAAATAGCAACAGGAAAGGCATACATAATAATTTTCAAGAAATATTTTGTGGGGTGTGAACTTGCTAAATTTTGCTGTGAAATTTCATCTGAAAATGGCAAAATTTCACCCACAAGCACTGAATTTCACCCATGCTGCAGGTGAAATTTCATGTTCCACAGGCGAAATTTCACCATTTTAGGGCAAAATTTCACATTTCGCATCCCCGAAAATATTTCATGAAATGCACAAATTTTGCAAAATATTTCATGTAATGAAGTTTGTTAATATTACATAACACTACTTACCTGTGCCCTGGGGGTCTCGAGGAGACGTCCAGTCGTACCTGTGAAAATGTCAAGGATCTGTTGTTCTTTAGGAACAATATAGGACAGATAGGGAAAGTTAAACAGAAAACAATATTTAACCGATTGATTTAAAGGGGGGTTGGTGAGCTGTCAGATTCTAGTTGGCATCCTCACATACACATAGAAATAAAGAGAACAATGGGTTACTATGAGGGAAAATAGTAACAAGAGTAGACAGAGTTACAGAAAGGTACAAGAGCAATAAATGGCATCTATCCTGCTTTTATGCACGTTTCTGTAACTGTTTAGCTAAACTTAACATTTTAACAATTTCCCCACCATCCCTAAAATAAAAGGAGGTTAAATAACTTGTGTGTGCTCAGGAGGCAGAATGGGGAGATGACAACAGACTGGGGAAATAGCCTCAAGCAGGTGGAAAAAAAGAGTAATGCTGGGGGGGGAGAGTCCGATTGTGGGAGACAGAATCTGGCTAATGGAGAAAATGTCAGGCTGGGGAAACAATGTCACACAGTGGGAAACAGTGTGTATGGCTAGGGGAGCTGTCAGGCTGGAGAGGAAGCCAGGTTGTGGGAGACAGAGAGCATCGGAAACAGAAACAGGCTGAGGGAGGAAAGAGACAGACTGCGGGAGAAAGCATCCTGCTGGAGAGATTATGTGGGAGACATCATACAATATGGATATATAATACCTCAGAACTATCATCAGAGCAGATTTCAATTTGGCATCTTGAACCATTATGAATTTCTGCTTTAATGTCTGAGTTTACAACACCTCTGTGTGGGTAGCATCTTTTCCATGAGGGACAGATGTGGGACAGAGCAATTTAGAGGGAAGAAATGAAGGACATCCTTCCTAATGAGGGACAGTTGAGAGGTATGTGAATAGGTTAGTCAAATAAAGTAACAACCCCCTGGACACCCTACTCCGGGTTTTGCAGAAAGATAGGAGGTTTTCTTTCATGCAACAAAAAGAAAGTCTTTCCTTGACACTGACCATGTAAGTGGACATATGTAGCTTTGCCAAAGACTTTCTCAGACATATATATGATTGAGCCTTGCATTGGCAAAATTGGCACATACAAAATGGAGTTGTGGTTTCCATTAAGAGAGCCTGATTCTCTTCACTTGCTCCTGTGTGTTGCTGTACCAGATTTTATTTCTTTATTTATTGGAATTTCGGAAACAATCTTTGAGTAAGAACTCTTTTACAAGGGGTCCAGACATAATTGAATTCACAGTACAAATACAGACATAGTTGAATTTTCAGTACAGGAAGTAAAAAAAACATAGAAAACAGCCAAGAGTTTCTTATGAGTTTCATCAAGGGTGTAAGTGCTGTATGGCATAAGGAAGTATGTGAGAGAGAGGAAAATGCAGGATAGGGAGAGGGTGGCTAGTGAATGGAGCGTGGGGATAGAGCAGCCCAGAAAGGGCATTGTCACATTACATTACAGCTTTGGCACTGAGGAGCTGGGGATGGTGCATGTAACAGTGTGTGGTAAGGTGGGAGAAGGTGGTTGGGGGCGAGGGGGGAGAGACCAAGTAGGGAGGGGTGTTATCATAAGAGTGGAGATTGATGGAGAAAGGAGGGTGGGGGTGAGGGAAGAGGGAGAGAGTGAGAGAGGGGGCGATGAGGTGCGAGACAAACGAGATAGTGCAACCACTAGCGGAATAAGAGCTATGGAGGATTAGGTGCCAGAGTCTGGGGAGCAGTGGGGAGGGGTGGACCGTATAAGTAATTCCATGAGTAGTTGCTGGTAGACAGGATTAGTGTAGGCTCTGGAGACCTGCTCTGAACAGTTTAGCACTCCCAGACATTCTTTTGCAGTAGAAACTGCTTGAGTTCAGCTTTGAAGGTTCTAGGGTTAGCAGCATTTAGAGTTTTAGCGGGGATCTCATTAAGCCACAGTGGGGCAGAGTAGGAGAAGGATCTTTGTCCAAGAGCTGTCCTTCGGAATGGGACACAGAACAGGTGTAATTCTTTATTCCTGGTCCTGTACATGGATTTGGTTAAGGTAATCAGGTCGGTGACACAGGGAGGAGTTAGGCCTAGTATGGCTTTCCTATCTCAGAGGCACGTCTAGTATGAAATTCTATTCTTGAGGCTTAATATGTTTGCTTGCTCATAGAGTACACAGGTGTGTGTGAGCCAATCAGCATCTAGTAACAGTCTGCAGGCCTTGTTTAGAGCCATAGCTACCCTCTTGAGGGCAGTATCAGTTGCTGCTCCATAGGCCACCAGGCCGTAGTCAACCACGGAAAGAATGGAGCTGTTTATGGAGAGCCTGAGAGCTTTGGTAGTGAGGCTTTTCCTGTGCTGATAAAGTACCCTAAGTTTAGTATTTACTGCCTTCACAACCTGGTCAATATGCTATATGGGAGAGTATCATCTATTATTACTCCTAGGTATTTAAAGGAGTGAACCTGTTCTAGAGGGGCCGATCTGTTGTCAGTAACTATATGGGGTACCTCTTCTTTAGCTGAGGGCTAGAGAGGAGCATGGATTTGTTTTTTTTTGTTAATGAGTAACAGCCTATGAGAGCTGAACCAGACCTCCAGCTGTTGGAAGGTGGACTGCAGCTCAGCCTGCAGTGTCTCGATATGGGCACTGCTGCTGAGCACCACTGCATCATCTGCACAGAGGATAATTTTGCTGGTGTATGCCTCCGGGAGTGTTTTCAAAAACAGGCTGAATAGCAATGGACCCATTATGAACCCTTGTGGAATTCCCAGCAATATGTCTCAAGAGGTAGAAACTGTTGGTCCAGTTCTGACCCTTTGAGACCTTCTGGATAGGTAATCTTGAAACCACTGAATGGCGTTGGAGGCCAGCCCAAGGGCCCATAGTTCCTTGAGAAGGAGGGGGTGATGGACTGTGTCGAAGGCCTTCTTCATCAAGTGATCCAACCAGTTTACCCTCATCCATAGCCTTGTGAGTTAATCCATCAAATCAACCAGGGCTGTGGCAGTGCTGTGTTTTTTTCAGAAACCATGCTGCTGGGGACACTGCAACTGGTATTTCTGGATATATTCCATGATTTGGTCTGCTACAATCCTCGCTAGTGCTTTATGTAATGCCCCTACAAATGGGGGTTCATGAAAAGTCTTCCTTGAGCTTGTCTAAATGCTCACTGCCAGGCTGGTGTCCTGCGTTTTTGCAGTTTAAATGTGATTTCCAGAGAGTGCCTATATAGCCTCTGTGTACTGCCTCGTTTGCGGTCATAATTAATCTAAAAGGGAGCTATTTTAGAAGATGTGCTTGTTTGCTAATCATTTGTTAGAGTTATAATTTTTATTTTTTTTTTTATTTTAGTCTTTGGTAACCGAGTAAGGCCTACTAGGCACAAGTGCCTGTTTTCAGGGGTGACCTGGGAGCACTGGGCGGTTAAGTGACATGCTCAGACTCGCACAGTATGCAAGTGAAGGTTGTGAGAATCAAACTCAGGTCTGGTCTACTGGATGTATCAAGCGTGTTCACACCTCGTCCCTCTAACCTCTAGGTTATACTGCCAGCCCATGATAATAATATTGCAATTTGTTCTAACCTGCCTTCTTTGCAGCATGGACAGTTCTGTTTGTTTCCATCATCTTGGTCCTGGACTGCTGAAATGGGCCAATCAGTACATTTGGGACTCTAAAATGGAGCCTGTCTACAGGGGCTTGGTGGGGTCAAAACTTGAAAGAATTGTAGTTTTTGCATTTTGGTGCCTAAAATAACCTGGAGTGGGAGCCCTTGTTGTGACTGATAGACAGATCAGCCAACTAAACCTTTTGGATCTTGGGGAAATTCCCAAGCTCTTGCAGCTAGTTTCAGTTCTGAGTTGGGAAGTGAAGAGATAACAGATTGAATGATTCAAGCAGCAGCCCTGGTGTAGATTTGCGTGGGAGAACTGTGGAAAGGCCTGAGTTTTGGCCTGCATGCCTGCCTGCTGACCCTGAGATGGAACTTGTGCCTTTTTCAGACTGAATCCAAACGTGGAGAGTGAAGTAAGCCACAGAATTATGACCAGGCTCCTACCTGAAGAAGGCCAAAGATTTGCTGAATGCAATTGGCCTGTCTGGACCTCCAGCCACCTCTGAACTCCCGGATTGTGCAGAGACTCTGTAATTGCGACCGGAGAGCCTTTTGCCTGGTACAGTGGAATTTCCTTTCATATGAATGTGTTGTGTGCTTATAGTGGGTCGTGATTTGGTTCCCCACTGTGGTTTGAACTGTATTCTGCTTGCTGGAAGCTGCATCCAGCCCCATGGACTGAATCCAAAATCATCTCCATTGGGCCTGGGCCTTGCCACACTGGCCCAGCCCGACTACCCGCTGCACAGAGAAAGCCATCGATGAGAGACCTGTCTGGGGATCAGCCCCCTGCTCAACACTTGAACAGGAACGACAACGCGGTGATTCGTGTGGGCCCAGCTTCTCCGGGCACTCCAGCTCAACAACCTGCAGTCTTGATTTCATCCTGCCTGTGTCCAGTATTGGGTATCACAAGTAAACATCATGGTAGCTCCCTGCGTCGACAGCTAAATCTAAAGTGTTGTCATCTGATTGTCTGGTTGCTTTTTCTTTCACAAACTGAGCTCTCTGGCTCCAGATTACAAATAGTGTGTGTTATGCATGTTGCGTTCTTCCATCACAGGGCTCCAACCAGCTGCAACGTTCCTGACTGGCCCATCGTCTGACTACCTGGGTACCCAGAGGTGTGACTGTGTGGGGACTTTAAGCGCATGCATACCTGTTTGATTAATATAGCCTTTAAGCCAAACAACCTGATTATGCTCCTTCCTTGTTCAAGTCCCCTGAATAAATCAGATCTGACTTTTTCTACATTTAAGGAGTGAAATGCATTTAACCTGTCTGTGGTTCCAGTTTATGCCAAGAGTACTGTACTGTTGCTATTTGCTGTGCATAACCTTGTTTTACGGGGGTCCCCAGGGTCGAGCCAGAGGAACTAGCCCTGGTGGTAAGTGCAAACAGTGTGGGTACTAGTATGGTGCACAAGGGGTACTGTGAAAGTGTCTATCATATATTGCTCAGGCCACTAGAAGGGAAGGGGGGGATACAGTGTCCCGGAGGGCTGTGCCCAGGTTAGTTTGACCACTACCAACCCTGACCTCCAAGTGGAGGCACCCATTGCAGAATCTAGGCCCCTTAACCTGCTACTAGCCAAGCAGGCAGGGGTAGTAGCCCATGGGATAGTGCCACCTAGGGGTTACTTTTAGATAGGGGGAAGAGGATAGAGATGGGCCTATAATTAGCTGTGTACATCCTGTCCCCTCCCTTGTGAACTGGGGTGATCAGTGCTCGTTTCCAGAGGGAGGGGAACATAGCCAGGGTTAGGGACTTATTGAAGATTTTAGTGATGGGGACAATAAGCACATCCACTGTCTGAGCTACCAATTTCATGTCAATACTGTCACTGCTGATCCTAATCTTTCCTAAGACCTTTTTGACGTAGCCCATGGCTTCCTTGACTGTAACCCACCTGAAATAGAATTGTGGGTGCTGTACGCTCATGGGTATGTTTTCAAGATCCACACCCACAGGCTTCAAGTATTCTTCAGGGAGGATGAAGCTTAGGTCCTTGAATGCAGAGTTAAACTCTTCTGCTATGGTGAGTGGATCCATAGAATTGGAGCCATTAATATTGAGTAGTAAAGGTTGTTGTTTGGCTTCCTTTCCTAGGAGCTCCTTAAGGTTGTCCCAGAAATGCCTCCCATCCCCCAAGCTGCATTCGAGTTGATTCTTATAATACTCCACCTTGGCACTCCATATTAGGTGGATGCATCTGTTCCTAGTGGCCCTGTAATTCTGGATGTCATTGATCCTCCCCCCCATGACCTTGGCCCCGCTCCATAGATTATCCCATTCTCTCATTAGTTCCAGTAGCTCATGGGTAATCCACCCATTGTTATAAACTTGGACCTTCCTTTTTTTGCATGGGGCATACCTGTCGCACACCTGATTGAACTTGTCAATGAGGTATTGTAATGCTTGCTCCAGGTCTTGCAGAAAGTCAATGGGTGACCAGTCTATTTGGGATAAGGCTTCTTTCAAGGAGGCAAGCTACCCTTAATGCAGCACTCTGCTTTCCACAAGTTTAGGGGGGGAATTTTTTGTATTTACTGGTCCATCTGCATATAACTGGGGAGTGATCATTCAGGATTTCTGAGAGCACCGAGCTGTCAGTGAGCTTGTGCAGAGCCAGTCAAGCAGCGTGTGTTTTCCGGATTTGTAATTTAACCTTGTGGGCGCAGCTATTAAATGCAAGAGATAGGAGCAACTCACTATGTCTCCCAGTTTTGCCGAGCTGGGACTGAGCCAATTTATATTGAAGTCCCCTGTGAAAATGAGTTCACAGCTCTTTGAGATGCCATCTGTGGCTCCCAGGACTTTCTGGAGTCCCTCAGCAGGCTTTTTGGGTGGGAGAGAGACACACGGTTTCACTTACTCATGGCTAATTAAAAGTTTTACTTGATCTGGGACAAGTGTAAAGCCTTTCCCTAACCATTCTGTGTTGGCATATTACTGTTATACTGTGTTGTACTGTTATACTGTGTATTTTCATTTGTCTTACTGTGACAAGGTACCTTTGTAAATGAGCCTATGGCTCAAAGGTTTTCCAAACTGCTGTTTAAATAAATAAATAAATAAATAAATAAATAAATAAATGCGGCATATGTACATGGTGAGTGTCAGAGACAGGCTGAGAGATTGAGAAGCACAACATGTTTGGCAAAGCCATCATAACCTTGCCTCTCAAGTGTCCTTATTACATCCCTCATTTTACACCTCAAAATATCTCTCACTTACATGGGAGAAGAATTCTACTCACACAGAGAATGTGCTGTAAATTCAGACTTTAAAGCAGAAAGTCATGTTATCCTAGGATACTGCAAAAATAAACTTTGTACAAATAAACACGGTGGTTTCCACACTGTTCCAAGCTTCTATGTTCATGTTTGAGGATATGCCTCTCATTATGAGGATCCCCCACTGTCCCTCATTTATAGTGTACCACTCCCTCATTTCAGTGCCAAAAGGTTAGGAGGTATGCATGCATCAGTCTGAAAGAGCTCAACAACGGTGTACAGTGATGTGAGCGAGTATCACTGAGCATCTCAATTTGAGTAACTCCATAATACCACTCATACTGAGAGCGAGTGGGAAAGGACACCAGGTTACTGCCAGTGTAGCAGTGAGCTGCATTCACTATAAGTTACAGCCATTTGTTTGGCAAATCCCTGCTGAGCTGGCTGTTTGGTGTAGTAGCTAGAGCCACCACTGCTTGAGCTGGTATACCCAGGTTTGGGTCTCGAGTCTGGCTGCAGGAGAGATTTTCTTCTGTTTTTTTTTTCATCATTCCTTTAAATCCGCTCCCCCTGGAGTTGATAATCTTTAGATTGGGGGTGCAGGGGGCTTGCCCCCCCCATAAAAATCATTTTATTTTTGCACCAGGAGGAAACATAAGAGACCGTCACTGTTATCCTGCTTGCCCTATTGACATTGGGCACTCTTTGATTCACGGTTTGTGGTCAGCGATAGTAAGGAATCACTGTTATCAAGTAAAACCCTCAATAACTTCTTTGGCAGCTGAAAGAGCCCCAAAAAAGAGAAAACGGACAGTTACCAGGTGACCTGGCCACTGAATGAAACAAGTGTTCACGGAGAAAAATGGGTCTTATAAGCCATGACTACCCTTTCCATGGTCTTATATTGGTGCAGGACTACTACTGTTTGTGTCAATTTGGACTGCATTGGTAGGCTGGCTCCTGTTGAAATCACATCTTACGAAAACACAAACCTAAAACAGCTTCTTTGTTTTTTCTGTCATTAATACTTCGATGTGAGAGGGTGTATGTAGGTGGTAACCATGTAAACCCAATGAGCACACGTTGCCATTTTATTGAAAGGTCATCACATCTTACATTTAATTCCATATACTTTTTAATTAAATAGGATTTGCACATTATGGCACAATTAAGAGTAGCGGTGTGAACCACTGTACTAGGAACAAAGATTGCCCCATGACACAACCAGAGATGGTAAAAAAGAGAATTGTGAGTGCTGGCGTTTGCAACAATAAACAAAACAAACTAAACTTTATCAACTTACAAGAGGTAAGCAGGGTAGGAAGCAACTGGGTGACTGACAAAAAAGGCATGGAGAGGGGAGAAAAGGTTGCACTTGATTAAGCACATCCTCTGACATTACCCACCCCTGTACCTCCTCTCTGCTGGTGGTAGAAGCTGCAGCCCAAAACTTCACATAAACATGAAAACTGAGAGTCCCAACTGCTTGGTGGTGGCAACTTCTGATCCAAATAATGCTGACAGTGCTCAACGAGACAGGAGACCAACCAACATCAAGAAGGCAACACCACCTCACCAAAACATAACATCCAGACCCCACACTGAACTGACTGCTCATGTCCATGTCATCCTCAGCCTCCCTCTTCCATAGATTGGGGTCTGTTTTATTTCTGGTTGCCTGTCTGTGTGCTCCTCCCCCCTTACATGTATGTCTTGGCTGGGCTTGCTGGAGTTAAAGAAAGATGACCCACACTACAGGGAATTCAGAGGAGAAAAGCAAAGTTTGGAGTACTAGCTGTTAGGCAAGGATGGTTCACCAAATGGTCCAAGAATAGAGGGTGGACATCCAGGCCCTAAAACAAACTGACTACTTGTTTTCATCTCATTCTCTGCCTCCCATTTACATAGATCAGGGCCTGTTTCCTTTCTGGTTGCTAAAAATGCAATATTAAGGCAGAATTTTCATTTTCATTTTTACTTTTTAGACTGGAAAAGGCATGTGAGCAAAACGTGTCCATTTTTACAAGTGTCCAGTTACATTACACAAAAGAGAATATATCAATGTAGCTAAAGATGTGAGGGCAAATAGATTACATGGTATAATACAAGCAAGGTATGATGAGAATATATCAACGTAGCTAAAGATGTGAGGGCAAATAGGCTACATGGTATAACACTGTACAAGCAAGGTACAATGACAATATAAATGGGCAATGAGTGTAAAAAAAGCATAAGTGCATGGTGATCATGATGGAAGAATAACATCAGATATGGAAAAGCAAGTGGGACATAAAGAGATAAGGGAAGAAAAAAAGGAGGGGGGAGATAAGAGGTACAATTACAGGAGAAGTTTTACAGGAGGAATTTAATTTAACACTGCTGGGAAGGAGGCCCCAGAGGGCTTTATAGAGGAAAGACATAATTTTAATGTTAAATCAATCTTCTAGAGAGAGCCAGCTTGCTGCCAAGTAGGGGTCACAGTGGGGTATATCCCTGAGGAGGCCAGAGACAAACCGGATTATGTTGTGGTAGGTGGCTCTCAGCCTACTAAGGCTTTTTTAGGGAGAGGAGGGGGTGTATATCAGGGGTCCACAATCAAGAACAGGGAGCAGAAAGTTGTTGGCAAGAAGGGCCCTGGTGCCTGGGATAAGGTATTGTTTTATCCTGGATAGGGTGCCAAGCATCTGATGAACTTTCTTAATTAGAAGGTTAGCATGGTGTGCGAATGTAAGGTGGCAGCCTAGGTATTTAAACTCAGAGACCCACTCAGTTTGCCATGGACCTGGAATGGCCCTAGACACCTCAGTTAGCTGGGATGTTCCTTCTAGTGTCAAATGGTGCTCCACAACTGGTGTTCCAATCAAGTAAAGAGCTGCTGAAGTGTATTTTTCCCTTAGGGCAGTTGACTCATGACAAGGAGCTGCCTGC
Organism: Neoceratodus forsteri; assembly: GCA_016271365.2. Taxonomy (NCBI): domain Eukaryota; kingdom Metazoa; phylum Chordata; order Ceratodontiformes; family Ceratodontidae; genus Neoceratodus; species Neoceratodus forsteri. The sequence continues at coordinate 248,504,573 of CM028135.1, read as the reverse complement.
CCCAGGACCTACGTGAAAGCCCCAAATAATTTTTTTAACCAGGCATTACTTCAGAAGAACCACAATCTCAGTTCTGCATTGAAAGCCAGCTGCTGAGCACCAACCATAGCCCCACCAGAAAACCACATTTTGATGATGCGAAGTGGGGAAGGGACTGTAGGACTACAGATAGCAATATAATGCTATCAGGGGCAGTGGCAGCCTTTACGTGTAACTTTTACATGTAACAGTCTTGAGTCTGGGAATGTCCCCAGCATCTTTTGCTCCCCCGGCCATTTTCTGGACCAAAGGCCAGGGCCAGGATGTTCAGGGAGAGACCTTCTAAATGCATCAAATGCCACACTTGTAGCTGGTGAATCACCCAAGGTGTTTGTTCTCCCAGCTCCCACAAACACTGTAAACCGGGTCCAGGGAACAGAGCTTGGCATTCTACTTTTTGGCACCTCAAGATGCCCCGCTTGATGCGGTCAGTGACCCACATGGAATTCTTCACTCCCCCACTAACAGTGAGCAGCAGGACGGGGAGCACTACAGCTGATGAGGAGGGGGATGGGGACTAGCGCTTGGATTTATCTCTCTGGTCCGGTTGGAAAAGCAATCGGGGGTGGCTGCCATAAACCAGGTGGGACTGGATACAGGTGGCAGCAGCTGAACTGTCGGGTCACAAACACCTTCATGAGCTGCTGAGCTGCCTGCATTCTTCTCACAAATACTGTGACCCACTGACAGTTGGGAGGACTCAGGGTGATATGAGGGGAAGGGGCACAGCGGGACTGCTACAGGCTAATGGTTATGTCATTGAGCTGGCTGCTGGACAGTGTGTTGTACTTGAAAGAATGGAATTGCACTGGGATTAGTGCAGTGCTATCCTTTCAACTATGTGAAGTTTGCACCCATCAGCCAGGCTGAACAGCATCTCCATCAGCTTGCTCCTGCCTGGCCTGTCACTGCTGAGCCCATAGCAGCCTGAGATGCGGTAGATCTGACAGTGACACACCTGTGAAATGTCACTATTGTAACAAGATGTTTGCTTCACGCTGCATGCACAAGCCAACATAAAAAGTCAGCGTGCTGCACACAGTGGCCTTATTTTTACAAAATATCACAGCAGTTGCAAGGGCCCATTTCAGTAGAATCATGGGGGCTGCAAAGCTCCACAATCCAAAATGGAGAAATCGACCCACTCACCTGTGTAAAATATTAAGTAATTTTTATTTAAATATACTCAGGGAAGGCTATGGTAAAGAAATCATGCCAACGTTCCAAAACTTTGGTTTGATTTATTTACAAGAGCGTCGCTTACGTGTATTTAAATAAAGTTACTTAATATGTGCCATGGGTGAGTGGGTAAGTTTCTTCATTTTGGAGAATTGTATATAAACACATGTGCAGCAACACAAACGCAAGTACATACACACATATAAACACACACACACACAAATATAACCATATACAGTATAAGCTTATAAAGTTTTATCTTGTGTGCCTTGCATAGTCCTTGTGGAGACGTGATCAATCAATGACATTTTACTGTACAAATACCATCAACCAAATACAGAGAATTCCATATACACTTATATAAACATCTTTAAATATGTGCAATGATCATTGTTATCATATATACCCAAATGGTTGTATCACTGAGTAAATCAATTCTTGTATGTCAATATTGTCCTTAGTTACTGCAATATTATAGAGAAGTGCTTATTTAATTTTGTTGTTCAATATTGTATTTATTACTCAGAACCCATTTTACACTGTATACCGAAAGTTAATTGCTGTTTTCTTTTGATTGTGTGGTGCCCTGAGCACTAGGGATAGGGCATATAATAAATAAAATGATCTTGCATTGTCTTATCCCTATACAGCCAGATGTTTTGCTAAAATAATGTAAGACTCTTCTCTATGTGTTCCATTTTATTTGCGCTTATTTCAGTGGTTACTTTGATGCATTTTGTTCTGTTATCAAATGCTCTTTGTCAGTTAGGGTAATTAATTCCTGTACCTGTTGCACTAATGTTGTAGTACTGACCCTTAAAGATTGGACCTAACCTTTTGTTCAATTCCATTTCATATGCATTTCCAAAGAATTAAAGTGTTTTAAATTTTTTCCCTCACCTCGCACTATGCCGGCGACCCAGGTTCGGGAACGGACTCGGGTTGCCAGGGGTCGACAGGGTGTGGGAGGATCGAGCGTCCTAGTGGATGCTGTCTTCCCTCAGGGGTGGGATATCAGGGACGCAGTAGCATCTGACACCCCCATAGAGAGTGCTGATGGAAGCACCAGCCCTTGAAGGGGTTGGCGGCACCGATAAACCACAGTCAGGAAGGGGGGGACATCGTACGGCGCATGAGAGGATGACATGCATTGATACATATCCTCTCTCGATGTATGTCCTACGTGCCAGCGTTCTAAGGGGACTGGGATTAAGGGAGAAAATCAAGGAAAAATGCAAAAACCCCAGCCCTACAAGCAAGATGAAACTAGGGGATGGGATACCTTGGGGATTGCCCGGGTGGACGGAGTAGGAGGAGGTATGAGGCCACCTCTGAAAAGCTGTGGGAGTCGGCAAGTTAAAAAAAATAAATAAATAATATTCCCTTGCTGTCACACAAGCAGATATACCACCATTTGCCGGAGAAGTTTTTAATTAAAAAACTCACCCAGCCTTAATCAGAGTACACATCCTTCTGTGAATAGGCTTTTTAAACTTACATTTCATTGAATTTCATGTAAAACATTATGATAAAGACACCTCCAGGCAGGCTTATGTACTGGATACATATTTATTTATTTAAAATTTGGTAACTGGGAAAGGCACACTGAGCCGAGGCTCATTTCCAGGTGAGACCCGGAGATAACAAGGAAACAAAGCATACAAGGAAAAGTAGGAATCAGAGCAATACAACAAAAATAAAATTCAGCAAAATAATCAAAGTGTAGCAGTGGGCATACTGGATAGGCCTTGTGATCCTCATCTGCTGTCAACTTCTGTGTTCTATGTTTCTATGTAAAGGACATCTTGAAATGACATGAATGCTAGACTGTGAAGCAGAGACCTTCAAAGTCAGAATTACAATACAAGACTGATTCAGGAGAGAAGGCTAAGGGGGCACGGGGCTTGTGGGGAGAGGAAGGGGGCAGAGGAGGTGTGGCACAAGCATTGGTTACCTGGGTGAAGTCGGAGGAGGCTTTTAACAGTGGTTAGTGAAGGGAATTGATGAAGGTCTGAAGGAAGCTGATTCCAGAGGAAAGGGAGGTGGTAGGAAAAAGCTGCCTGACCTGCCCTTGTGTGAGGGAGGAGAAGGGAGAAAGTATGGGAGTCCTTGGAATGTAAGGAGTAGGCTGAGGGGCTGGTAGGTGATAGATGGGAAAAGAGGTAGGTAGAGAGAGTCCCAAACCAGTATTTGGCAATGAGGGAGAGGCAGTGGACCACCCTCCTGTGGGGTAGAGGCATGAGGGAGAGAGAGAGAGAGAGAGAGAGAGAGGAGTAGAGAAGGCAATGGTGAGTGAGGAGGGGGGAAGAGGTAGCAAAGTGACAAAATGAGTTTGGAAGAGCGTCAAGTCTTGAGAGGGACATTGTCGGGGAAGTGCCGTTGACCACGTCACCATAGTCAGTGACTGTGAGAATTATTTTTTGAGATCATCTCCCGATGGATAGAGAGACAGAAGCTGTCTTTGTGGCAGTAGACAATGTCAAGTTTGGGGCAGAGTTTGGAACAGCTGGCATCTGCATGGGTGGAGAAATTGAGATGTTTGTCCAACCAAACAACTAGGTATTTGAAGGTGTGGACCTCTTCGAAGGGGAAGCCATCCAGGGTGCAGAATCCCATTACCAGCTCCACCCCTCACCCCTTTTCCAACAAATGTCAAACACACCTTAGGAGACTCCTCCCAAACTTCAGGATAGACTCCATGAGGCCTTCTTTAAGACCTAACAATACAAACTTAAACCACTTACCAAAAGCACTCCTACTACCTATACAACTTAGGGTGCAGCCTGTCAGTATCCTGTTATCAGCAAACGGCAGCACCAAGGCCCATCAAACTACCACTGTATTCCTGTATTCTCCACTAATGAAATGTAACCTGTGAATTTGTTCTGTCTGCTTGAAATGTAACCTTTTTACTTGTTCTGTTTGTTATACCTAACATGGAAACTTTGTAAAAGAGCCGTTGGCTCAAAGGTGTTAATCTGCAAATGAAATAAATAAATAAATAAAAAGAATGCTGGGGGAGACTGGAGTCTGGACAGCTTCTTCCTGGAGCCAAAGGTTATTGTAATGGTTTTCTTTGCGTTTAATTTTAGCTGGTTGGCCTGAAACCAATTTTGAACTTTGTTAAAGTCGCTATGCAGGGGTGGGGGTGGGGAGGTACATCAATGGTGGAGTAACCCAAAGTGTAGATAATGGTATTGTCAACATACACGTGAATTTTGGAGATAGAGCAGACAGAGGGAAGGTCATTTATAAAGACAGAAAAAAGAATGGAATCAAGGATGAGCCTTGAGGAGCACCGGCAAGGATAGGAACAGAGGAGGGCAGGGCGTTACCTACTTGAACCGATTGTTGCCTGTTGTTTAGGTAGGAGCTGAACCAGCTGACTGCAGGAGCTTAGCTGGGCACACACCAGAACTGAGAATAACATATAGTGTCATCAATAAATGTATAAAATAAATTGTATTTGATGTATTTATAGAAAAAACACCATATAGGTTGTGAGTTTAACAATTACTATTATGTTTTTTTTTTGTTCGGTTATGTTATTAATGAGCATGTTTTTTCCTGTCCTTATGCACTGTTTGATTAATTAAATGATTTAATTTTTGTCATGAATGATTATGGGGTATATTTAATTGGTGATTTGGATGGCTAACTCCAACCCCTGAGGAAGACCCATGTGGCTGAGTCGATATGTAGGGGTGTTAGCTCGGTGTGTCTGCCATGCTATAAATAAGTAAATAAATATCCCCTTATTATTCTCAGTTCTGGTGTGTGCCCAGCTTTTTTTGCTTTTACTTACAGTTGTGTTGGCTGGAGCACCTTTGAGAACCTAATGTGTGATTCTTTGCCATTTCTTTTGACTGCAGGAGCTTCCAGCCCAACTGAGTGAAGTTTCCATAGCAGAAGAGGGTCAGAAATGGAATCAAAGGCCTTTGCCAGGTCAATGAAGATGGTGGAGGTTATATGACCTTGATCCATTTCTGTAAGGATTGAATCGGTGACTTGCAATAGGGAGGAAATAGTTGAGTGTTGTTTCCTGAAGCCTGACTGGAAGGGAGAGAGAATGCCAGAGGTGAGTAACTACTCAGAGAGCCTAGAGTAGACCAGGGACTCTTGTAGTTTGGCAAGTGAGGGAAGTAGAGAAATAGGCCTGTAGTTGCCAGGAGAAGTAGGGTCCTCACCTTTATGAAGCAGTATCACATTGGCAATTTTCCAGGACTGAGGGATAGTGCTGGTTGAGAGAGGGAGTTTAGGAGGTATGTGAGAGGGTGTCTATCACAGCCGCAGAGATGCAGAGGAGCTTGGGGTGGAGTCTGTCGGGGTTGGGTTTAGCAGGATTAAGAGACATAAGTGCCTGGTAGACTTCTGTAGAAGAAATGGGGAAAGGAGAAGTCAGTAGAAAAGGGAGAGGGGAAGATCCCATGGAGTTAGGAGTGGGATGGTAGGGGAGTGCGCAGGTGCTGAAGAACTTATTAAAAATCTTGGCAATAGATGATAGGTCGGAAATAGTTGAGCCATCACTTTTAAGAACTGAAGGGGTATAATTTGTGGGTGGGTCAATAAGAGAGTGGATAACATTCCAGTAGGTTGTGGATATGTAGAGGTTAGTCTGCAGGTGGGATTAGAAGTAATCGGCTTTGGCTTGATGGACAGCCTTAGTGTAGACATTTCTGTGGATTTTGTATAGTTGCAGGTCTGCCAGGGATAGGAAGGCTTTACAATGTCCCCAGGCTTGGTCACAGGTTCTGGATAGGGTTAAGAGGTCCAACATTATCTAGGGGTGATGGTGGCACTTTGCTCTGGCTTCTTGTAGAGGGACATGGATATTTCAAATGCAAGTTATGGTGTTGGAGAGGAGGGAGAGGGCAGAGTCGACATCAGGGTCAAGAACACTGGAGACCAGTCGGCACAAACTAGGTCCTGAAGGAGGGCAGCAGAGTCCAGGGCAAGGAGTGGGAGATACCAAATGTACTTGGGGCAGACTGGGGAACATTTACTTTCCTAATACAATAGATAATGCAGTGATCACTGAGGGCATTTGGAAGGACACCAGCTGCAGTGATGCGATGGATGTGAGAGGGAAGCACCCAGTCAAGAAGGGAGTGGTTAGCGGATTGTGGACGGAGGAGGGTTGGTTCAGAAATCAGTTGGGTGAGATTTAACCACTCAATCTTCAGGAGGGTGAGCTTGGGAGTAGGGGAAAGCCAGTCCAGGTTGAAGTCTCTGAGAAAAATGAACTCTTCATTAGCCACATATGAGGTGACAGAACAGATGTAGGTGACTCGGGGGTCATGGACTGTTCTGGGGGGCTGTAAAGAACATTAGTGTTGATTGGGATAGAGAAGGGATAGGAGGGTGACAATGAACTCTTGGGAGGTAGGGTGAGCTTCATGGAGGGAGCTGGAGCATGATAGGGCTTGCTGGATACACAGAGCTGCACCACCACTATGTTTGCTGAGATCTTCGTAGAAGAGGCTAAAGTCAAGGATTATAAGAGAGGAGTTAGGAATCCTGGCAGACAGCCAGGTTTCAGTGACACACAAGACATTTGGAGTGTGTTGGGTAATCCATACTTTGAGGGTGTCCATTTTAGTGCGTAAGCTCCTGGCGTTCAGGTGAAATAGATGAAGACCTTTGGGCATGACAGGGGGAGAAGGGGGGATGGGTGGGCCTGTGCTGGTTTCCACATCATGGAGAGAAAAAGAAGAACTAGAAAGAGAAAATTTGGGAGTGTACTTTTGCCTTTTGGGGCTTCATGAGAGGGAAGGGGGAGAGGTAAGGCGGGTGCAACAGAGAAGGGACTCAACATTTAGTAGGGAGGAGGAAAGAGGTCCAGGGTGAGTGAGAGAACAAGGAAGGGTGGGAGGAGAGAATGGCAGAGGGAAGGTGTGAGGAGAGGAGGGGGAGAGGGATGGGTACAAAAAGGAAACATGGGTGAAGGACTGGGCAAGGAGATGAGGGGGACTGGCAAGTGCAGGGTGGTAGGGGAAGGGGGTAGGCTGGGGCAGAGCTGGAGAGTTGGTAGGGAGGGGTGGGGGAGTGGGGGGGCAGATCAGAGTAGGAGAACGCAGAAAGAGATGAGGGCGAGTAGAGGCATGACATATGTCACTGACCTTACAAGATTATTGCAGTTAGAATACTGAATGTCCTTGAATTGGTACAACACATGGTGGTTACCTTTAACAATTGAATTATTCATATTGTTATCAGCATTTTTGACAGAAATTGATCCGGCATTTAGATATCAGTAAGACCATTAGTGCCATGAGTGGGGATTTTACAAAGGTGTTGGAACAACATTGTGCACCCTGAATAAATTAACTAGACATCCCCTATAAACCTTGAGAGGTGCAAAAGTCAAAATTATTCTAGCCTCATGCCTTTTTTATATCAACTAAATCTCATCACTATTAAAACCAAGAACTAGCAAAAATGCACATGTTCTTTTTGAAAATCAATTATTAGAAACAGAGATTATAGGGGTAAATGGACAAAGTGACAAAGGCAAGAAGGACAGGTGTAACCCCTAGATGGCGCTATCCCAGGGGCTACTACCCCTGCCTGATTTGCCACTAACAGGTTGAGGGGCCTGGATCCAATGGCGGGTGCCTCCACCCAGAGGTCAGGGTTTGCAATAGTTAAACTAACTTGGTCACAGCCCTCTGGGACACTGCAACCCCCCTTTCTTCCCACTAGTGGCCCACACAATATATCAGAATTACCTTCACAGTATACACTTACCCCCAGGTCTGGTTCCGCACTGGGACCTCCTGTGAAATGAGATACAGTGCAACAATCACAGTACAGTACTTTAACATAGACAAATACCTCAGGCAGTATAACTTTGCTGAAACAAGCAGCTCTGATTTATTTAGGGATATAACAAGGACAGGGGAAATCAGGTTAATTAGCTTATCACTCTAATAATCTATTTATGGCTCTGTGCAGCAGGCCTATCCCTATCAGTTACTGTCCCTGGGTACCCAAGCCCTAGTGGCTAGTCCAAACCGTGGCAGCTGGTAGGGGCCCTTTCACACAGAGAAAAGGAGAATTAAACAGTCAGCAGTACAGTAATTCCATTTGGATTTAATGTGGCAATTCAACAGGGAGCAACCCTGAATTAGTACTCACGACCTCCAAATAAGATAGGGTCCTTCAATGTCAGCAGGGCTCACTTGAGGTACCAAACCTCTTCACACATCCATATAAAAGAAAGTACTATACCAGGCAGGCTGCATCTGTATCCCGATCGCAATTACTGCACAATACCCGGAGAACACACAGCAGATTCAGTTCCTGACAGACCGAGAGCAATTTTCAGCAATTCTTCCAGTCTTCTACAGGGTGAGCCTGGTTCCTACTCTTCAGAGATCCTTTGATTCTTTTTCACAGGACGGATTCAGTCCCAACAAGCTGTTACACAAGCTGCAGACCGGAACTCTGGGCCTTACACACGCTTTTGACTAAACTGCACACTGAAAAAGCACAGGGCTCCTTCCTTCTTCACTGCCAAAGCTCAACTGAACTCCAACTGATTAAACTGGCACTTCCTTTGAGTTCCTCCCAGTTTTGACTGGATTGGCTGTCACCACAATAGACTGCTGCTGTTGGTCCAAAAAGGCACTGAAGTCTAAACTACATCTCCCAGAGTCACTGCCCATACAATCCTCTTGTGGCTGGCTCAGATTATGAGTCCAAGTTCTGATCTCGTCCAAGGCATCATTTTAGAGCTAGCTTACCCACACTGATTGGTCCAGTTCAGCAGTTCAAAACTAGAATGGGGAACTAGCAGACACAGTTCTGACTGCAAAGAAAGCAGGTTAGACAAACTGTAATTTCATTATTACTCTAAATAATTTCTGGCAAACAGTTACATCTTTCAGATAGGTTCCTTTGCACTCTAGTGACTGCAAAATGAAGTGAATTGGCAGCAGCTCGAGTGGTACTCAGAGAAGCACACAGTCCCCCCATACAAACTAATTATGTCTGCAAGCAGACAGCTCTTAAAGAGACAGTACCAGAGGCTCTAAAAACACTCACTGATAAATGGCTTAAATGCCAAACACCATTCAGGCTTGGAGCATTCAAGCAAGCTCCTGGAAGTCTTTTGGGAACCCCCATTTGCAGGGGGGTTACACAGGGATGGAGCAAAAGGGAGTAAGGCCATCAGGAAATGGAGGGAGGGTAATGAGTACCAATGCCCGTAGTCTGGGCAACAAGCTCCCTGAGCTGGTGGTCTTGATGGAAGAGGGATACCTGGATATCGTAGCAGTCACAGAAACATGGTACACAGAGAACCATGACTGGGATGTTAACATACCAGAGTACATAACCTACAGGAGAGACAGGTGGGGAGAAGAGGGGGAGGAGTAGCTCTCTATGTAAAGGAAGGGATAAAAGTAACTGAATAAAAGAGTAAACAGGGAGGAGAGGAGGCACTGTGGGTCACCTTGAGACTGGAAAGGGCACCACAATCCGCACAGGGTTAGGTACAGACCCCATGGCAGGGGAGGGAATGGACAAGGATATGATAGAAGGCATTTTAGAATGACAGAGAAAGGGAGATACTGTTGATGGAGACCTGAATATGCCAGATGTTAACTGGAGCACATTTGCTGCAGCCACATCCAAGAGCAGGGCCATTCTTGATGCCCTACAGGTGGCAGGCATTAGATAGCTAGTTTCGGTTCCCACTCATGAGGGAGCAACCTTAGACCTCGTACTCTCAAACGGGGGCAATGAGAGGATCTCAGATCTAGAAGTGGGTTGCCATCTGGGGACAAGTGACCATCAAACAGTGTGGTTCACGTTAAACTCAGCTACAGAGTCAAGCCATACACAAGTGAGGGTACTCGACTTTAGGAGGGCTGACTTTGGCAAGATGGGAGAGTGCCTCAGAAAAGCACTAGCAAACAGGCTAGAAGGAGGGTGGAGCAACAATGGGGAATCATCAAAACTGCCATCACAGAGGCAACAAGCCTTTGTGTGAAGCAAATAAACAAATCAAAACGAAAGAAAAAGCCACTATGGTTCTCAAAAGAGGTGGCTGTGAAAGTCAGGAAGAAAAAGATAGCATTACGGAAGTATAAGGAAACACAGAAGGAGCAGGACAGAGAGCTGTACCAGTTAAGGCAGAAGGAAGCAGGGAGGGAAGTCAGAATAGCAAAGGCCCAAACTGAGGAAAAGATAGCCAACTCAGTTAAGATGGGGATAAAACCTTTTATAGGTACATCAGAGAGCACAGAAAGACAAAGAGAGGGATAGTGAGGCTGAATAGAATGAACGGTGGGTGGGCAAAGGGGGACAGTGAAAAAGCAGGGATACTGAACAAATATTTCTGCTCAGTATTCACAAAAGAGGAGGGTGAAGTGCCTAATCCAATTAACAGAAGCACTCTTGATAGGGGGGTCGATCCCAGTCCTTTCACAGAAGAAAGGGTTCTGCAAGAACTCCTAAAACTGAAGGTGGACAAAGCAACGGGTCCTGATGGAATTCACCCCAGAATTCTAAAAGAATTAAGGGAGGAACTAGTGAAACCACTGGCTACTCTTTTTAATAAATCATGGGAGGATGGTGTGGTACCCGAGGACTGGAGGAAGGCGGATGTGATTCCCTTCACAAAAGTGGGACCAAGACAGAGGCAGGAAACTACAGACCTGTCAGTCTGACCTCTGTGGTAGGAAAGTGATGAGTCACTTCTGAAGGAAAGAATAGTTGAGTACCTAGAGGCCAGTGGAGCACAGGACCCAAGGCAGCATGGATTCACAGCGGAAGGTCATGTCAGATGACTCTAATAGATTTCTTTGACTGGGTGACCAAAGTAGTAGACCAGGAGGGCTGTGGACATGGCCTACCTAGACTTTAGCAAGGCATTTGACACAGTCCCACACAAAAGATTAATAGTCAAATTAACCAGCCTGGGAGGGTCCCAGGGTGGTAGCCTGGGTAAAACATTGGCTGGACAACAGGACACAGAAGGTAATTGTAAATGGAGTCCACTCTGAAGAAAGAGGGGTTACTAGTGGGGTACCGCAGGGTTCAGTATTGGGTCCAGTCCTTTTTAATGTCTTCATCAGTGACATTGCAGAGGGACCGGAAGGAAAAGTATGCCTTTTTGCAGATGACACAAAGATCTGCAAAAAGGTTGATACACAAGGAGGCGTGGAAAAGATGAAAAGGGACTTGGCAAGGTTGGAGGAATGGTCAGAAGTATGGCAGCTAGGATTCAATGCAAAGAAGTGAAAATAATGCACCTGGGAAACAAGAACCCAGGAGAAGAATACACAATGGGTGGGGAGTGTAACACCAACAAAAAGGAAAGGGACCTGGAGGTAATCATATCAGATGACCTTAAGGTTAGCAAGCAATGGAGAAGGCAGTAGGAGGGCTGGGGGTATACTGGGATGTATAGGGAGAGGCATCAGCAGCAGAAAACAGGAAGTTGTTATCCTTTGTACAGACAGTTGGTGAGACCCCATCTGGAGTACTGTGTCCAGTTCTGGAGACCCCATCTCCACAAGGACATAGACAGGATAGAGGTAGTCCAGAGGAGGGCAACTAAAATGGTGCAGGGTCTGCAAGAGAAGCCGTATGAGGAGAGACTAAAGGAGCTTAATATGTATACCCTTGAGGAAAGAAGGGAGAGGGGGGACATGATAGAAACTTTTAAGTACCCCAGTGGAATCAACAAAGTCCAAGAGGGTAGCATCTTTCAGAAAAAGAGACTTGCAAGAACAAGGGACACAATTTAAAGATAGAAGGAGGGGGTTCAGGGGCAATGTGAGAAATATTATTTCACAGATAGGGTAGTGGATGCATGGAACAGCCTTCCTGAGGAGGTTGAGGGGTCTAAAACTGTGGGAGAATTCAAGAATGCATGGGACAGACATAAGGCAATTCTTGTGGGGGGGGTAGGAAGAAATAGGCTGTTGGTTAACTAGGATCTACGGCCTATCCTGTAGGTAGGGAAATGGGCAGACTAGATGGGCCAAGTGGTCCTTATCTGCTGTCAAAGTCTATGTTTCTATGGAGATATACCCTACAACATTGTAAGTATAAACAAGCTGGTTGCTGGTTTAACTGGCAGTGTATCCACCAAATTTTAACCATGTGAGCCTCCTATCTTAATGCAGCAAGTACACTTTTAGTTAATATCTGCTTGTCGGGTTCTGCTTAATATGGATTAACAAACCAACAGTAATACTGTACAAAACACTTTGGTTTGCTGAACAAAGTCTGAAGGTCATGTTGGCTACACAGCTGTGGGAATAAAGTGCTGGTCCCTAGTTTTGCACCAATGCATGGAAAGGTGCCAAAAAAGATAAAGAGGGAGGGAGGGAGGAAGGAGTTGCACAGGTTGAAACTGGACAGCACTACATGGCACCATTTCCCACCACTGGGCCCCAGAACATAGCCACTATGTCCATTTTAACACCAAACAAATTGTATCATTTTTAGAACAGTCTCAATATATCTCTGGAGTCAGTGGGAGACTGAAAAGTACAGAAACAGTCTTACAGTCTCAGCCACAATGCATTATGCTCCTATAAGTCCCATATAATGTACATTATTACTTCTGGAGTCACTGAAAGGATTGACACCTTTTACTGAACTAACGTATGTCTTGTACAAAGATAATAATAGTACACAAGCTTTCAGGGCCCCTCTTTCTTCAGGTGAATAGCAAACGGAGTGTAGAGAAACCCTGAAGCCACCTATAGGCTGGGAGGGGAGTTGCTAGCAGTCACAAAGGAAGAAAGAGACTTGGGCATCATCATCACTGATGACCTAAAATCATCCAAGCAGACCTCTAAAGCAGTAGGTAAGGCTAGGGGGGTGTTAGGGTGTATTAGTAGGGGTATCACAAGTCGTAAGAGGGAGGTAATAATCCCTCTTTACAAGACACTGGTTAGGCCCCATCTGGAGTACTGCGTGCAGTATTGGAGGCCACACCTTCACAAGGACCTTAACCAAATTGAGGCAGTCCAGAGAAGGGCAACCAAAATGGTGCAGGGACTGCATCAGAAGACATATGAGGACAGATTAACAGAGCTCAATATGTATACCCTTGAGCAAAGGAGGGAGAGAGGTGATATGATCGAGGCATTCAAACACCTTAAGGGCATTAACAAGGTGAAAGAGTCTAACATGTTTAAATATAAGAAAACTAGCAGGACAAGAGGACACAGCATGAGATTAGAGGGGGGCCGATTAAGGGGGAATGTGAGGAAATTCTTTTTCACAGAAAGGGTGGTGGATGCATGGAATGTCTTACCACAAGAAGTGGTAGCTATGAATACAGTGCAGGGCTTCTAACAGGCATGGGATAGGCATAAGGAAGCAATACAAATGACTATGAATAGATAGGCCACTGACAGAGCAAAGGCTGATGGCACATTTATAAGGTAGAAAAAGAAATGGGCAGACTGGATGGGCCTTGCGGTCCTTATCTGCCGTCAACTTCTATGTTTCTATGTAAGCTGCATTTATAAACAATGTGATGCAATGTTTAAAAATAATTATGATAGAATAGTTGAGAAGAATTAATTGGAAACGTATCCTGTCAGGAACATAGAATGACAAAGACCTGAGATAAACAGAGTGTAAGGTCTATATACATTGTGAAGCATTGTTTGGATAGGTGAGATGACAATAGGAAGTGCTAAGCTATTTATAAGAGAGAGACTGAATGGATGCTTAGAAGTGGTAATTAGAAAGTAACCAGACAGGAACACAGATTAAAAAGACCTGAGATACAAGGGTGCAAAAAGGGGGAGGTGGTCCCAGATGGAAGAGAAGAAAGAAGAAAAAAATTAGAAATTAGTATAGACCTTACACTGTGTTTCAGGTCTATGTTATTCTGAGTTCCTGACAGGATACCTTTCCAATTACCACTTCTAGGCTTCCATTCAGCCTCTCCTACAAACATCTTAGCTTTTCCTGCCAATAAACCCTTCCTGTTAATTCTTCCCAACTATTCTATTATAATTATTTGTAAACAATACATCACACAGTGTAGATAAATGCTGCTTATTTTGCCCAGTTTGCTATTCACCTGAAGAAGAGATCTGTGAGGCCCCAAAAACTTGTGTACTATACCATCTTTGCTGCCTGCCCTTGAACAGGGCTGCTTCAGATCCCCACAGTCGGCCGGCACCCAGCCAGCCAGCCACCGACCTGAGACCAGGACGCCCGCCTGCAGCTCCTTGGAAGCTGTCTGCCCTTGAACAGGGCTGCTTCAGCTCCATCACGGTTGGCCGTCACCCAGCCAGCCACCGACAGAGACCAGGACACCTGCCTGCAGCTCCTTGGAAGCTGCCTGCCCTTGAACAGGGCTGCTTCAGCTCCCCCATGGTCAGCCGGCACCCAACTAGCCACCGACCAAGACCAGGACGCCCACTTTTAGCTCCTTGGAAGGTACGGGACAGCGCAGCCATTTGGAACACGGGTGCTAGTTTTCCATTAGCAGGTTATACAGACCTGCCACTAGAGGGATTCGTGGTCTTTTTACACAAATCATTGTACTCAATCGTGGGCAATATGGACTGCATTATCATTCTACTTCTTTCCCGGTGCTCCTACAAGGGGAGGTTGTAGTTTGAGGTTCCTCTAAGCTTCACTGAACAGGCTGACAACTTCCTTAAAACTGCCTATGCGACAGCTCTGCAGCTGAAAACAGGAAGCCCTCAGTGTCTGCCATCCACCCTTCAGACTCAAATCAGATAGACTTTGAGCACCCTATTCTTACCTATGCTACGCACAATCCCCCATTGGCTAGTGGTTGACTGTGACGCTCTCGCTTTGCTCCTGAAAAGGAGAACTGTCCCACAGACCGGCAACACAGCTGACGCCGCTCGGAAGGGAGGCGATGGTTGACCTGCTCCAAAAGGTCCCCCACCAGCACCACCCAGAGGACTGCAGAATTGCTGAGTGGAGGTGCCGTGGGCTACTGCTGCTCCGGCGGGCCTCTTTGGCTGACGACTTTGCATCGCACAAGCTCCCAGCCCCTGCTCCGGTGCAGGAGAAAGCTGAACAGGTTTCTCTGCCCACCGCGTTCCCTCCTCCCATTAAATGCTCACTGGCTCCACCCCTAATGTACTGTCTCACCCAATTGGCTAATAGGGGAGGTATCTGTTTCATTGTTAATGGTAACTAGCTTGATTTCTATTTTGTGGAAGCCAGTATCACCCAAACGGCCAACTGAGGAAGTATCTGCTTAATTATCAGTGGTAATCAGTTTGTTTCTCCTACCCTGGTTAATTGCCCTTCCTACTCTCTGATACTAGAGTCAATTAAATAATTTTTTTTTTTACATGTTGGTATATGCTAAATAGAGTAAAATACATTTTTTATGCTGGTAAATGCCTACTGACCGCACTACTGTCTACTGCCTGTCAACATTATCCTGATGGCCTACTTCTCTGCGACCACTGTCTGCTAAACTGCCCTGCTCTGTCTTGTGTCAGAACCTAAGTCTTGTACAGCTGTTGCTCATCCTGCTGGCTCTCCTGTCTCAGCCCCTGCTAATAGAGACCTTAACAAAAAGAGTAGGGACTCACTATACCAGACTCCCGATAAAAGGTGTAGGGCCTAACTATCCCAGTCCTGCTACACTGCTCAAAACAACCTTGCTAGTATTTACTATTATACCAATCCTAACCCCACTTGCACTGCTTGGTTGTTGGCTGTCTAAACTCTGCCCTCGTATAACTGTCGACAGGTGGTGTGTGTGCTTACAAAGGGTGAGGGCAGGAACTCCTTCCCAGAAATAAACCTCAGCTCCTGCGTCCATAGCTGGTAGCCTTGAATTGCACTGTGCAGGCCTTATTTAATTTACTTAGCACATACCAATAACAAATCTCACTAACTTCCTTCCAGCCTTAGTACATCCATCTCTCCTTCCTTCACAGCAGTTCTTGTTAGCTGACTGATAATTATTTCACAGGCTAGTGCTATGCCTCCAGCCAAGATGTGGACGTGGTTCCCCTCCAATCCATCTAGTGAGGATAGGGATACTCAAATATTAAAGGTAGAGAAGGTGCTGGCTGTCATCCACAGGGATATAGGCCTTGTATGTCTTATAGTGAGACTCTCCTTGTTGCGTATGGTCACCTCCCCCCCCATAACACTGGATGACAACTGGGGATGGTCGTCCACCTATGAGGTCCCCGACTACACCTTCTTCAATATCCTTGTGATCTCTGAAGCGCATTGCAGTGTTACTTGCTGTCTAGATCTTCGGTGCCTTATGTATACAAGCAGGGTAAAGTGTACCCATGCTAAAAAACTCCCAGGTTGTCAAGCGCATAGGAGATGGTATCTCTCCTGGCTCCTCCTACTTGCACTACTACTGGCCGGTGATATTGAAACCAACCCTGGCCCATTAAATCTGACCCACAAAATCCCTCCCATATGGGGCATGGGTAAGGGGCTAAAAATAGCCCATCTTAACATTAGGAGCCTGCTACCTAATCGTGATGAGCTATTAGCATGGGTTACACTCTACAAACCCGACATCCTATGAGTGACGGAGACCTGGCTGAAACCGTCTGTCCCTGACTCTGCCTGTGAACTCACTGGGTATGAATTCACCCAACTGGACAGAGCTGGGGGCAAGAGGGGGGGTGGCATACTAATCTACCATAAGAGCCACTTAAAGATCTCCCAAACTGCCCACCAGGATTCAGACATGTCCCCCTGTGAGTTGCTACATGTGCTACTGCTACTTTGGGACGCAAAGAAACTGCACCTGGTGTGCACCTATAATCCTCCAAGAGGTGGGCTACCTGGATTAACTCACCTCATGGACAAAATTGGTCCCAGAGTTGGGGATAGAGAACTCATAATCCTGGGGGATGTAAACCTTAACTGGGATAGTGGTAATGTTAAGCAGTTTGAGCCTCTGCTTGCTAACCTTGCCCTGACCCAGCTCATCCAGGAACCAACTAGGCGGACAGCAAATGGATCCTCCAGCACCTTACTGGACTGGATCATGTCTAACCATCCTGACAGGATCTCATCAGTGGGTACATTATCTGACTCCATCTCTGACCACTCACCAGCTTTCTGTGTATGGAAAATTCCCACC
The DNA here is from genome assembly GCA_016271365.2 of Neoceratodus forsteri. NCBI lineage: Eukaryota > Metazoa > Chordata > Ceratodontiformes > Ceratodontidae > Neoceratodus > Neoceratodus forsteri. The sequence goes on along the minus strand of CM028135.1, from coordinate 248,487,262 downwards.
CCAAAATTCCACACAAAATTATGCATGTCAGAAACTACTCTAGATTTTGATACTGAGGAGTTCCTGGAGGACCTAAGAGTTACTGACTGGTCTGGGGTGTATGGTGCCACTGACCCCTCAGCAGCAACCTCTTACTTTCTCTCCACCTTTGGGACCTTGCAAGACAAGCATGCTCCCAAGGTCACCCATATGGTGAGGGGGTCCGCTACCCTCTAGTTAAATGGGAATCTCCTAGCCCAGATGCGGGAGAGAGATAAGTGTTGGGCTCGTTCCAAAGGTACCAGTGATTCTATGATTATTCAAAGGTACAGACACCTCAGGAACAAGTGCAAAAAGGCCATCAGGGCAGCAAAGAGTGACTTTTGCAAGTCCGCCCTACTCAGCTCTGCCAGTAATCCCAGAAGGTTCTGGAGAGATATTAAATCCCTTGTCAGCGAATCCTCCCATCCAGGGGTTATGGACATGGTCATAAATGGAGTCTCCTGCAATAATCCCCATACTATTGCCAACTTTCTAAATAATCACTTCTCTGACCTCTCTGCCTTCACAACCCTCTTCTCACCTGATGAGGCTCTGTCCCACCCCCTTCCCTCCACTCTGCTGGAGGGTCACCCTCGTCAAATGTTCCACCTCAGGTCTGTATCAGTTCAGGACTTGCAGAAATGCCTAGCTGGCCTCTCCCAGTACTCCAGTCCTGGCCTAGACAACCTGGAGCCTAAACCCCTTAAGATTGGTGCTGCTCACATTGCCTCACCAGTAGCCTTTATCTTCAACCTATCCCTTGGTCTGGGGACCACCCCAGACATCTGGAAAGAGGCGAGGATTGTCCCTGTACTGAAGCAAGGAAATCCCAAACTGCCTGACAATTATTGACCGATTGCCATTCTCCCAACCCTTAGCAAGCTCCTTGAAAAGGTAGTGGCTGAGCAGCTTTCAGAATATAGCCACTCTCATGAACTTCTGTCCCCAGCCCAGCACGGCTTTCGTAAGAGATATAGCACCACCACAGCCTTAATCTCGGTTACATCAAGTATCTGGACAGCCATGGACCAGGGCAAACTCTGTGGTGAAATATTTATCAACCTGTCCAAAGCCTTTGACCTCATTGACCACAAACTGCTTGGTGCACAGTTGTGGTCACTTGGCCTCTCCCCCATGCCATGAAATGGCTATTGGGTTATCTACATGGTAGAAAGCAGCGTACCTGCTTCAATAAAGTCCTCTCCGAGCCCCTACCAGTGACCTCCGGAGTGCCTCAAGGCTCGGTACTGGGTCCCCTCCTCTTCTCCCTCTTCATCAATCAATTACCCATGGTTACTACCAGCTGTAGCACCACCATGTATGCAGATGATCTGGTAATCCTGTCTCACTCCCAGAATGCCACTACCCTAAACCAGAACCTGACCGATGACTTTAACAGGGTATTGTCATGGGTTACTAGTCACAAGCTGGTCCTGAACCTGAAAAAGACACAGGCTATGCTCTTTGGCTCAATGGCTAAAATCAAAGCCTCATCGGCCTGCTTACACATCACCAGCGCAGATGGATCCTCACTACCCATAGTGAGCTCCATCAAATATCTGGGGTAACACTTGACCCCAACTTGACATGGGTAATTATATCCTAACATCTGCAGGGTGGCAAACTGCAAACTGGGTCTGGCCTATAGGGCCATGTAGAACCTTACACTGGCAGCCAGGCTTGCCCTAGTGAAGGGTGTGCTCCTTCCCTCCCTCAGCTATGGGCTGCACCTATTTGCTCGCTCTCCAAAGACACATCTCACCCAGTGGTACACTGCTTACAATAACATTTGCCGTTTTGCCTTGGCTGCCCCCCGACTCACCCACCATTGTGAGCTATATGAGAAGCTCTGCTGGCTCCCACCAGCTAGATACCTTGATTTTGGTTTGGGATGCCTCTCTGGGAAAGTGATCAGAACTAGCATCCCCCAGGGGCAGGCCCGGCTTCTGCCTAAACTGAATCCCACCCCCTACCAACTTAGGTCTCTCACATCAGGGATTCTCAAAGCCCCTCCTACCCGGACCCTCGTGGGGGATCAGGACTTTGCCATAAGTGCGCCCAGACTCTGGAATTTGCTGCCTGTGAATATCCGAGCTGCCCCCTCCTATCTGAGTTTTCGAAATTCACTGTGGGGTTTCCTAAAACTAGCATCAGAGTGTGACTGCCCCAAACCTTCCTAGAGTAAAGTGTCAAATTATTTTGTCTGAACCTCCCCAGGGTGTCTCCATTGAATTCTTGGAGATATTTTCCCCACTGTGTCAATGACTTCTGACTACTCCTGCCTAAAAAGCCTTGGGCATTTTTACACCCATTATTGCTCCACGGTCATAAGCTAACCATGATTTATTGCACCTTGGTCACTTGTTAGAAACTTGTACTACCAAGTGTTTCTGTTACTGTCTAACATGTGCATATTTAGAAAAATATGATGAGCTGTATATACCTGTCCACGATCCAACTTGCCTAGGGGGTGTATACGACAATGTTATAAGTTATATTATGACAAATCCAGTCCTTGAGCTATGCTCCACTCCTGTGTATGATGACCTGTATATTTCTGTCAGTTGAACTAGCTAGTCTAGAGTGTATAATCTGAAATGTGTTTACTACTATATGTTTCCCCAGCGTCAAATGATGTATTTCCCACATGTTTGTTTACTGTGACAAAAAACTGTACTCTCTTTGCCATGTCTCCTTGACTGTTGTTCCTCATGTTGTATTCTCCCGGGTCGTTCCTGAAAATAGGCATAATACTTGTCTAGTGTACTTCCCTGGTAAACAAAAGCTAAATAAATAAATAAAGATGTATGTCGGTCCAAAAAAAGGTATCAAACCTTCCAGCAACTCTTGTTTTCCAGGGACCAATATGGCTAAAATGTCTTTATTACTATTTCATCTGGTAACTTCTTCAGCCTCAGAGTCGATTTCTACCTCCCTAGTTTTGAACTGCTTCTCTGTTTTGTTCATAAACTTGGCTGCATCTGCAGCATCCACAAATTGATAGCTTTTGCCTCCATGTAGGATTTTTACGCTGGCAAGCATCAAAGAGAAATATGTGGATCAGAGAGTGGCTCCACACTAGTGGGCCTTTTTGGTTGTCTCTTTGCAAGATGAGGTCCAGCTCTAAAGATGTTCACAGGACCCATAGCCACGTCTGGACCCCTTCAAAATTCTTCCATTTCATTCTTGTGGCATAACTTAAGTCTGACAATATGTGAATCAGAAATCCGTTCCACACTAGGGGGCCTTTTTACTTGGCTCTTTTCAAGATGAGTTCCCACTCTAAAGGTGTTCACAGGATCCACAGCAGTGTCTAGGGTTCCGTTCTCCTATGACAGCACAGCTTCTCCCACCATGTGGAATGATTTTTTTAGAATCAGAAACTCTTCTGGTATTTCTAATATGTTGTTTAACTACTGTGTAAGAAAGTGTCTCTGTACAGCCCACTCAGACCTCTCCAGTAGCCCCAGCACTTATAAATGTATCTAAATTTTCTTTTTCCACATTAGCACACTATCTTTGGTAAGGTCTGCTAACACAGCTAAAGCCTTATTGGCCATCTTTTGTAGTGCTTTTCATATTATCTGTTAAGGTGCCCACTTTTGCATCTATAACTTTTGCTTATGTGGCATACTCTTCCACTCACTGATCTGCCGCATTCGTAGGTTGAGACTGAGTGCTTTCGGCAGCTCTTGGTGTGAGTTCCTCACTGGGCTTATCACACTGCTCCTTTAGCTGGGCTCCTTCACCTCCTGCTCCCAACTCACTTCCTCACACCACTGCCACTTGTCTGAGTTGCTGAGGTGTTAACATTTTATATCGAACTGCTCCCTTAAACCATGTAGATGCTGTTGATGTCCTTGAAAACTCATTTTCTAAACTCTAAAATAATATTTTTGTTTGGTTTCATTTTCTGACTGGCAGAGCTCAGTCAGGATGCTGACTAGCCTGACAGTTGGCCACGCCCCATGAGCAGACTTTGTAAGCAACTTCATAGAAATACAGAATTTGTTGGCATATAAGAGCTGCTTGGTTCACCCAGACTGCCCATTTTTCCGTATCTGTACTTTCACTGCAGACCCCATCTGATCTCCAGCTAACCCCGCCCCGTGCTTTCCCAACAAGATTTTTGTGCTTGTCCCATACATGCTTGAAGCCCACCATTGTTTTTTACTCTACCACCTCCACTGGAATACTGTTCCAGGCATCCACCACTCTTTCAATGAAGAAGTACATCCTCACATCCCCACTAAATGTTCCCCCTTCCAGCTACTTCAGATACTCTTCTTTACCAAATGCTATATTTTTGCATACCATATAAGGGATTTATATGTCTTCAGTAAAGCCCAAACCTCTCAGTATTGCTGTTCTTAAAGTGTATGTGCTTAGTAAGGGTGTATATCTTAAAGAATGAAGGCTTGGACCTTGAAATGCCTCATAATCCATTTTGCTTGCTTTTATTCGTTTTTTATAATGTTCTTTTCATTATGCTAACTACTATTAGAAAGAATCCAATGGAATCCTTATATTATGAAATCAGAAAATCTTTACAGCCAGCAGTTTATTTTTGTGGGAAACTTCAAATCTGTTTTTAGATTTGTATAGAGGAATAAAGCTTTCTACCACTAATATAAGTTTTATATAAATATGTGATTTTTCATAACCGTTGATCTTTTATAATGATTTAGCAAGTGATATTTTCTTCCTAACCAGATTTTACATGAGAAGAATAGAAACATAGAAATACAGAAGTATAGAATTTGTCGGCAGATAAGTGTCCTGCCCACTGAGTCTACCCTATCATCCCTAAGAAATGTGCTTTTTGCGTTCACTTGCCCACATGCGCAAGGAACGTCTTGTCACAGTATGAATTTTTGGTGGTGTGTGAACCTCCTATCTAATGCAGTGCTCAGAGTAGCAGGCGCGACCCTACCACACCAATAGATGCTGAGCTGTCTATGACAGCAGTTTGGCTGCAGTGGTCTTCACTTGAAAGAAAACCACTGCTGCAATCAGCAGTGGTAACGTGTGTGTATTTAGCATATTAACATCACCCTTTCTCTCAGCTGCTCGAAATACCTTCTGCTTTCTCCCTCTGCTGCTTTAGTTCCTACTTGCTCGTTATTGCCCTCCCCTCACATTGTGTGCTGAGGGGGGTTCCCAATTCCCCTTGGCTCATGCCCCCCCAAGCACACTGTATGGCCAATGGGGGTGCTCAATCCCTGTTGATTCCAGACCCCACCAACAAACACCCAGGTGGCATGCTGGGAGCCCACCCCAGTGTGCTCATGTGCCCCCCCCATGAACACTGTATGGCTGATGGGGGTACCCAATCCCCATCGGCTCCAGTCCCCCTGCCAACAAACATCCAGGTGGCACTCTGGAAACCCACCCCATCATGCCAAAAGCCTCCTGTGTTATCTTTTTTTTTTTTTTTTACCGGTTAAAACAGAAAACGATCCCTTGCTGTCTCTGGTGCTATCTCCCCAACCCACAACCACCCTCTGTGCATCCCACCTCCCTACATCCCCCTCACCCCATACTTACCTCCGGAGCCCGGCATGACGATCTTCAGTGGAGCAGGAACACATCTGCACTCTTCAAAGCTGACCGCAAACTGAAGAAATGCCGGTAAGCTGCATAATGGCATAAATAGGGTTTTCTCAACTTATGTGGATATCTTGGCCATTTTTGTGAATTTTGGTACCACATTTTCAACATGGGTTCTTGGGACCCCACCTCATGAATTCAATCACTGTCATGTCGTTATTCGGTCCCAAAAAGTGATTTCACAGTCACTGCACAGAATCATCGTTTGGGACTGGTTAACAAACAACGGTATCACTGTTCATGATGTGGGTTCCCAAAAAGCCTATGTTGCAAATTTGGTGAAAAAATTCCAAAAAATGACTTCGTTATGAGCATACATTGCGCAGTTTCCATGCATACTCATAACTTCACGAATTTGTAGTATTTTCACTCCAGATTTTCAACACTGGAATTTTTTCACATCTCCTTATGAACAGTACAGCTGTCATTTTTCACATCTTGGCCAAAATGTGTTTCCACACATCCGGAGTACAATGGCATGGTTGCTGTGGGAAATCAACGTTCGGGACAGATTAAGAAAATCATAGTGCCACCATTCATGAGCAGAGGTCACAAAATGCATATGTTGAAAATTTGATGAAAGAAGTCCACAAAATGACTGTGTTATGAGCGTGCATTGCGCAGTTTCCAGGTACGCTCGGAAGTTTGAGATATTTTAATATTTTCTCTCCAGATTTTCAACATTGCCATCTTTTCACACCTCCCTATGAATGGTACAGCTGTCATTTTTCATATCCTGCCCGGACTGTGTTTTCGCACATGTGGCGCAGAATGCCATGGGCGCTGTGGGAAATCAACGTTCAGGACAGATTAACAAAATCACAGTGCCATTGTTCATAAGTAGAGGTCCAAAACATTTTTATGAGATGGGGGGGTCACAAAAAGGCCATGTTGAAAGTTTGAAGTGCAAATACCAGCAAATGCGTGGGGTGTTAGGGTTTCTAACCATAATATCCCACCCCGTACAGACTGAAAGGCATCAGGGGTGTACCTTTGGACTGCCATTCCACCCCCATCCCCACCCTGCAGCCAGTGGCAGGCATAGAGGTGTGCCTTGGACTCTTCGCCCCCAGAGTTCACTCCATTCTCCTATACTGCACCCATTTCAGCATATCTTCTTATGGAACGGGGTGACTGTAAAGGTGAATACCCCAACACACACCTCAAAACTTGTGTGTGTCTGCAGGGTAGGGTGAGGTGAAATGGCATGAGCATTATGGTCGATGATTTAAATGTACACCCCAATGCCTGTCAATCTCTGCAGGGTTGGGGGTGGGGCTCCCGTCACTTCAGTACTTCACTGCCATTCCTATTCTGCATCTGTCTAACTCGTGCACTTCTAATGGTAATACCAGCAAACAAACATTCGGCACTGACAAATGCTTGTTAGAAGTGTCACTGTTACAGCAATTGATGAGTACAGTTGAAGTGGATGCTGCAAGTAACTGCTGTATCGGGAGTCTGTGACATGGGCATTTCAAAACTTGCCACGCGCTGACTCCCGATAAAAAAACACACAGGAGCAAGTCGATGGTGCTTAACATAATGAGCATAAAAATAAATGTGAACTCTAAACATTGAAACATACAAAAAACACACACAAAAGCCACTGTTTCATATTTCTAACTTATTTAACAGTTAATTTCAGCAGACAATTATTTCCTATAAATGAAAATTAAACTTTGCACTAATAAAGGCATGTGTTTCCCCAATGTTCTCAGATTCTACCTCACTGTTTGATGATATGTCTCATATTGTCCCCAATTCTAACCGTCAGTATCCCACATTTCAGACAGACAGTTAAGAAGTATGAGGCTGAAATGTAAATGAGATGCAAGAGGAGTTGCAGAGAGGTACTCTGTTGGGACATGGGTGCTGAAGAGACATGGATACAACTAAGTGGGGGCCTGCATAAATGCCAAACACCATTGCAAATACCTGCAAGTGAACATTCTGCATTGACAAATGCTTGTTCAAATTCTGCTGGTAATAGGTTGTCCTGCTCCCCTGCCTACCAGCAGCCCATTATGCCTATCCCAAGCTGTTTTAAAACCTGTAATCATTTTTGCCAAAATAACTTTTGCTAGCAAGCTGTTCCATTTGTCCACCACCCTCTCTGTGAAGAAGTACTTCATCATGTGTCAGTGGCTCAGCAGGTAGCACACTTGCTTCTGAGACCGGGAGATCAGAAGGCTGTGGGTTCTATCCCCACACCAGGCACTTGGGTTAAATCCCAATACTGACACTGTAATGCAGTACGAGGGGAGTGCTGTACTCCTGAGGTGCTGTCTCTCGGATGAAATGTTAAACCGAGGTCCCATCTGCCTGTTCCGGTGGTAGTTCAGGTGGATGTTAAAGATCCAATGGCACTTCCGAAAAGGATAGGGGAATTTCCCCGGTGCCCTGGCCAAATTTCTCCCATTCACTAAAAATACCACCAACAGCTTAATCTGCTTCTAGGTCAGTTGGCATTAATCTGTATCCCTCTCCCCCGGGTTGTACCTGAAAATAGGCAGAATTTGTGTAGTGCACTTTCCCGGTCAACAAAAACTAAGAAATAAAATAAAATGTTCCCCCCCGTAACTCATTCCAGTTTCCTCTTGTCCTTTAGCATCTTTTTTTTTTTAAACATTCTCCTGCACTTTATTTATCCCTGTGAAGTATTTAACTGTCTCAATCATATGCCCCCTTCTCCCAAGAATACATATTTAATTCTCCCAGCCTACCCCTCTAGGGTTTGTGATGCAGTCCCTGCACCATTTTGGTTGCCCTCCTCTGAACCGCCTGTCGTCTATCAATGTCGTTTTATAGATGACGCCTCCAGAACTGGACACAGTACTCGAGGTGTAGCCTCACCAACGATCTACTGTATATAGTGGAATCATCACATCCCTTTTTCTAGCTGGTGATACCTCTGCCTATGCATCCCAGCATCCTGCTAGCTTTGCCTGCTGCCTTGCCACATTGCCTATCGACCTTAAGGGCAGAGATTACCCCCGGGTCTCTTTTATTTAGAGCATTGAACTCGCCCCCTGATGATATATCGCCCTGGATTTTTGTGCCTCATGTGCATTATCTTGCACTTTCTTGCAATGAACTCCAGTTGCCAATCCCTTGACCAGTCCTCCAGCTTCCCTAGATCTCCCCTGATTCTGTCCACTTCCCCACCATGTCCACCCTATTCCATAGTTTGGTGTGATCAGCAAACAGACATATTTTTCCTACTAAACCCTTTGCAATGTCACTGATGACACAGAAGAGGACTGGACCCAAAACTGAACCCTGTGGCACCCCACAGAAAAATCAGTTACTGTTTTAAAAAAAATTGTAGCATCATACAGATAGGTCACAATAGCGCAAACATATAAAAAGCAACTTTTGTTGCTTAAAGAAGCACTGTATTTATTTCTTTTGTTAAAGATAGAAAATATCTTCAGTTTCTCATTTGAAATACATTGGGCTCCTAGGTAGTTGGCAGTTTCTGATATCATAGTACTGGAATACAATACTATTGAATTATTTTTACTAGCAGTGTGAAAGCAAAGGTGACAAACCACTTGTTTCACTGCTGTAACCCCCCTACAAATAGGGCTTCCCGAAAAGACTTCCTTGAGCTTGCCTAAATGCTCACTGCCAGGCTGGCGTCCTGTGTTTTAGCAGTTTAAATGTTATTGCCAGAGAGCGTCTGTATAGCCTCTGTGTACCATCTTTTTAAGAGCTGCCTGGATTGTAGTTATAATTAATCTGGGAGGGGGAAGAGTGTTTCTATGCTCAAGTCCTGCTCAGGTTGCCAGATAATCGCTCCGTTCTGCCATCATTATTAGCGCAGAGGGAACTCTGTTAGAAGATGTACTTGTTTGCTGATTATTGATTAGAATAGTAGTAATATTGCAGTTTGTCTAACCTGCCTTCTTTGTAGCATGGACATTTCTGTTTATCTCCACCATCTTGGTCCTGGACTGCTGAAAAGGGCCAATCAGTACCTTTGGGGACTCTAAAATGGAGCCTGTCACCAGGGGCTTTGTGGGAGCAAAATTATGTAGGAATTGTAGTTTTCGGGCTTTTGACACACAAACAGACCTGGAGGTGAATCCCTTGTTGTGCCTGGACAGAAGAATCAGCCAACCAAACCTTTTGAATCCTGGGGAAGGTCCCAGACTGATTGCAGTTTCAGTCAGATCTGAGTTGAGAAGTAAAGGAATAATAACTCGAGACAGTCGAGCAGCCGTTCTGTGTAGTTTTGCATGGAAGAACTGTGGAAAGGTTAGAGTTTTGGCCTGCCTGTCTGCTTGCTGCCCCTGAGAGGGTGAAGAGAGAGTATTCAGACTGAATCCAAGTTGTGAGAATGAGTTAAGCCACTGAATTGTGTTCAGGCTCCTACCTGAAGAAGACTGAAGATTTGCTGAATGCAATTGGCCTGTCAGGATTTCCAGCCACCTCTGAACTCCCGGTTTGTGCATAGACTCTGTTATTGTGACCAGATAGCAATCTGCCTGGTATAGTCCAATTTCTTACATGTAAATGTGTGGTGTGCTGTTAGTGGATCATGATTTGGTTCCCCACAGTGTGGTGAACTGTGTTCTGCTTGCTGGAGGCTGCATCCAGCGCAAACAAACTGAATCCGTGTTCATCTTCATTTGGCCTGGGCCTTGCCACACTGGCCCAGCCAGACTACCCGCTGCACAGAGAAAGCCTTCAAGGAGAGACCTGCCTGGGGATCATCCCCCTGCTCAACGCTTTGAACAGGAACAATGTCTCAGTGATTCATGTGGGCCCTGCTTCTCCTGGCACTCCAGTACAACAACCTGCCATCTCAATTTCGTCCTGCCTGTGTCCAGTATTGGGTATTGTGAGTAAACATCAGGGTAGCACCCTGCAACAACAGCTAAATCTAAAGTGTAGTCATCTGATTGCCTTGTTGTATTTTACTTCATGAACCGAGCCCTCTGGCTCCGGATTACAAATAATGTGTATTGTGCATGTTGCTTTCTTCCATCACAGGGTCTCAACCAGCTTCGACACCAGCCTACCCAGGATAACGTTCCTGGCTAGCCCACCTCTTCTCCACCTGGGTACCCAGAGTGTGTGACTGCGTAGGGACTCTGAAGTACATGCACAACTGTCTGATTGATATAGCCTTTAAGGAAATCAACCTGATTACAACCCTCCCTTCTTCAAGTCCCCTAAATAAATCAGCTCTAACTCTTTTTGCACTTAACCTGACTGTGGTTCCACTTTGTGCCAAACGTACTGTACTGTTGCTGTTTGATGTGCTTAACCTTGTTTTACATGGGGTCTCCAGGGTCAAGCTAGAGGAACCAGCCTTGGTGGTTAAGTGCATGGGTAATTGCCTGATGAATAAGGGTCATGGTGAGAGTGATTATTGTGCATTGTTCAGGCCACTAGAAGGGAAAGAGGGGGTTACAGTGCCCTGGAGGGCTGTGCCCAGGTTAGCTTGACCACTAACAACCCTGACCTTCGGGTGGAAGTACCCATTTCATTACCCAGGCCCCTTAACCTGCAACTAGCCAGGCAGGCAGGGGTAGTAGCCCTTGGGATAGCGCCACCTAGGGGTTACACTGTATAAATATTTTATTATAAAAGACAAATGTAATTACTACATAAAACACAATAAATGAAGTACTCAGTTCTCTGTTTATTAGACTGAATACATGCTCTTTAGTGGAGAACAGTCTGCACTAGAGCCCCACACCCAAGTGTAGGGCTAGCACCAATTTGCACTTTGTGTGCAAAAACATTTTTTTTTACTTACTGTAGTATTGTAGATTGTATCAAACTTATTTTCATGACTTTTAAGCTGACATTTTCTGTAAGTACAAATCCCAGAACCCCCTGCAGTTGACATCAGAGGAGGGCTGCAGCAGTGGGAGATTCAATAACCTGCAGTGAATGTTAAGAGTTTTTAAAGCTCTGATCTGCTTCCTTGCTGGTCCTGCTGTCTTCCCAGGGCTAAGATCTGTTCCTAGTCCTGAGAGAGAACAGAGTGACTGGCACATATCTGATTTGAGTTTATACAATCTCTAAAATGCTATTAAATCTTCCACTGCTGCAGCCCCCTTCTGATATCAGCTGCAGGGGAATCTGGGATCCCTAGTTACAGAAAATGTCAGCGTAGTAGTAAGTGAAGAAAGCCTGATGCAATCTGTTATAGTGCTGTAAACCATAAGTAACAAGCATTTGTCAATGCCGAATGTTTGCTTGCTGGCATTGGCAGTGGTAGTGTAGAAGTTACAGAGCTGCGTAATAGGAATAGCAGTGAAGTATTGAACTGAAGCCAACCCCACCACCACCCTGCAGAGAGTGACAGGCATTGGGGTGTGCCTTTGGGTCATCAGGCATAACGGCGACGCCATTTCACCACACCCCACCCTGCAGACACTTACAAGTGTCACAGTGTTCTTTGGGGTCTTTGGCTCTTATGTGCACCCCATTCCATTAGCAAATACAGTGAGATGGGTGCGATATAGGAGAATGGGGTGAACTTTGGGGCCGAAGAATCCAAGGCATACCTCAATGCCTCTCACTGGCTGCAGGGTGTGGAATGGTATGAGCATTACAGGCAAGAATCCCAGCTCAAGCCTCTGATGCCTGTCATTCTCTACAGGGTTGGGCATTATGGTTGGAAACCCTAATACCTCAGGCATTTGTTGCTATTTTCACTCCAAATTTTCAACATGGTTTTTTTGTGACCCCACCTCATGAACAGGGGGAATATCAGTTTGTCAGCCAAAAGCTGCTTATGCACAGCGACTACAGCATTTAGCACCACAGGTGCAAAAACATTCCGAACAGGATGTAAAAAATGACAGCTGTACTGTTCATGGGGAGGTGTAAAAAATGGCAATGTTGCAAATCTGCAGTCAAAATATTAAAAAAATGAAGTCACAAGCGTACATAGAAACTGTGCAATGCACACCCGTAATATAATTAGGTTGCAGATTTTTTTACAGCAGATTGTCAACTCAGGCATTTTGGTGCCTCCGATCATGAACAGTGTCACTGTGATTTTCTTCATCTGTCCCTAACAATGATTTCCCACAGCGACCACACATCTCTGCGCTGAAAGTGTGAAAACACACTTTGGCCATGTTGTGAAAAATGACAGCTGTACTGTAAATAAGGAAGTGTGGAAAATGCCACTGGTGAAAATCTGGACTTAAAATATTACAAAGTCATGAACTTACGAGGGTGCGTGGAAACTGCGTAATGCTTACTCAGAACACAGTCATTTTATGGACTTTTGTCACCAAATTTTCAACATAGCCATTTTAAGACCTCTGCTCATGAACTGTGTAACTGTGATTTTCTTAATCTGTCCCAAACATTGCTTTCGCACACCAAAAACACCATTGTGCGCTACATGGGCGAAAACACATTTTGGGTGGCATATGAAAAATGGCAGCTGTACTGTTCATAAGGAAGTGTAATAAAATGGCAGTGTTGAAAATCTGGAGTGAAAATATTAAATTCGCAAACTTACGAGCATGCATAGGAACTGCGCAACGCACACTCATAAAACAGTGATTTTGAGGAATTTTTTCACCAAATTTTCAACATAGCCATTTTAAGACCTCTGCTCATGAACAGTGTCACTGTGATTTTTCTTAATGTGTCCCATACATTGATTTTGCACATCAACTGCGCCATTGTGCGCTACATGGGCGGAAACACGTTTTGGGCAAGATGTGAAAAATGACAGCTGTACTGCTCATAAGAAGGTGTGGTAAAATGGCAATGTTGAGAGTCTGAAGCGAAAATATTGAACATTTAGCAGACTTCTGTGATGCGTGGGGTTTCATAGCAACCTTTCGTCATTTCAATCGTTTTTGCATTTTTCCACAATTTTCAAAATAGGCTTCTTGAGAGCCCACCTATGAACACTGGCAGTGTCGTTTTAATAGGTCCCGAAGGTGATTTCACAAGTGACTGCGAAATCACCCTTCAGGCCCAAATAACGCCATGACAGTGACAGCAATCATGAGAAGGGTCCCAAAAACCCCATGTTGAAAATTTGGTGCAAAAATTCCAAAAAATGCCTGAGATATGCAATAAAGTTGAAAAAACCCTATCTATCCCATTATACAGCTTACCGGTATTTCCTCAGTTCGCAGTCGGCTTTGAAGAGTGCAGATGTGTTCCCGGTCCACCAAAGATCGTTGCGCCGGACTCCAGAGATAAGTATGGGGTGAGGGGGGTGTGGGGAGGCAGGGTGCGCAGTGGGTGGGTGCGGGTTGTGGGTGGTAGCCGGGAGACTGTGTGGGACCATTTTAATTTACAGGTCGCTTTTTTAAAATGATGACGTTGGACGCTGCCACGCTGGGGTGGGCTCCAGCGTGGCTCAAGGATGGCTGGTTGGGGTGGGCGTGGAGTCGACGGGGGATTGGGCACCCCCATCGGCCATAGCATCTATTATCATGCTGGGGTGGGCTCCCAGCGTAGCACCCAGGCACCCAGTACTCGGGGGGGTGGTGAGGACAGTGGAGCTGACGGGGGATTGGGCACCCCCATCGGCTATACTATGAGTTGCCACGCTGGGGTGGACACCCAGCTTGGCATGTGGAAGGCTTTGGGGGGGCACAGCACAGCCGGCGGGGGATTGGGCACCCCGCTGCTATACGTGGTGTGTGGGGGGCAGCACTTCAGTATGCGGTGTGTTTGTGTAGGTGTAGGGGAGCTGCTCATGAACAGGCAATATCTTATCGCTGCTCACTGAAGCGTAGCTCCCCCTTTCAACTGTATGCCACTGCATTTTGGAGCTGTCATAGACAGCTCCAGTATGCATTGGTGGACTGGGGCCGTGCCTGCCAACGCACTGACCGAATTGGAAAAGGGGGTGACACACCTCCGAAAACTCGGATGATGGCACTATGTTTCTTGCACATGCGTGCAAGCAAACATAAAAAAAAGATGCTTTTGCACACAAAGTGGAAATGGGGACCAGCCACACACTTGGATGTGAGGCAGTTTGTGCTGACTGTCCCCCTTTAAAGCTTTGCTTGCTGTCTAATTTTACTTGTTCCCAGTTATCAATTTTGGTGTCATCTATTAACCCCATATATACTTCATCACTAACAGATTTAATTTTTTTTTTCAGTTCTGCTTAACCAGTGTACCCTGATCACACTTTTTATCACATCTCCAGGCCTTCTTCAGTACGTAATCATAGAAGCATGATTGCAGTCACCGTCATTACCTTCATTTTATTTAGCTTCTGTTAACCAGGTAAGCACACTAGGCACTAAATGCCAATTTTCAGGTATGACCCAGGAGATTACATCCAAACTTACATACAGTAGAATACTGTACAACAGGAAATATTCATTGTCTTTTGTTTCCACTGGTTTCATATTAGCATGAAAATAAAGACTGTGAATAGTAGGTGAATCACTATACAGTAACAGCACTTGTGTTCCACCAGTGAAAATAAGATAATCTGAACACATTAGGTGTGCTCAGAGCACCAAATATAACTGGTAATTCCTAATTTTCACTGGGGTCCAGTTTCTACAATGTATTTTTCTCAGGGTAGACCAGCATAGATGTACTTTTTCAGTGGAGTTGTACTGTACTGGGATCCTGCTTTTACACGTTTTACTTTATATTTACCCAGGATAGACCAGATGAGATGTAATATCTCAATTACAGTGGGGTCCTGCTTTGACACATTTTTACACTGTACTTACCAAGTATAGCAGAACTCAGATATAATATTTTGTTTTCAGTGGGGCCGTGTTTTATCCATTTTTACACTGTATTTACCTAGGACAGCACAGCAAAGATACGATATCTCATTTCTGATGGAGCCCTGCTTTTATCCATTTTAATAATGTAGTTACCCATGACAGTCCAGTTGAAAGGCACTTTCTCATTTTCAGCGGGGTCCAACTTTTACACCGTGGGCCCGATTCTAGTAGCACGCATATGCATGTCGCAAGTTGTGACATACGAGGGGTTCATTTGCGCCGAGGACCCTGCACCAGATTCTACAAAGGGCAGGGTTCCCGCAGCTAAGTCTCATGACCTGTGCCAACCTAAACTGTATGCCAAACAGAGGATGTACCTGATCGGATTGGCACAAGCTGTGGCAATCATGATGGAAGGGCACAAGAGCCACCCCCATGCCCCGATCACCCATAGAAGTTGAAATGCCCCACAGAACCGTCAATCCCCCAATGCTCCCAGTTCACTATTCAGTAAAAAAAAAAACACAGGGCTAGCAGACCCCCCATGCCCGATCTCCCGATCCCCTATAGAAGTAAAACTGCCCTGCAGGGCTATCAATCCCCCCATGTCCTGAACCCCCAAAGATCAGTGAAATAAACCCTGCAGGGCTAGCATCCCGCCCAAGCCCTGATCCATGAACACAAGTCTGGCCACAAATGGCAAATGTTGGAAATGGGGGGGGGGACTCCATTATCCCTGGTAGTCTAGTGGCCCCCCACCTGGCAGTGCCAGGCCATCCCGCTACCCCACTCCATACCCAGCCAGTGACTGGCACAGCCCACCTCTCACCACCGCAGCCAGCTACCAATTGACCTCCATATGAGTGCGTACTACTGTAAATAGTACAAGCTCAATGAATGTTGAGCACATACTATTTACAGTAGTACGCACTCATGTGGAGCTCAGTTGGCAGCTGGCCATGGTGGTGAGAGGTGGGCTGTGCCAGTCACCGGCTGGGTACAGGTCGGGGGAGCAGGGTGGTCTGGCACTGCCAGGTGGGGGGGTTGGGGCCACTAGACTACCAGGGATAATGGAGTTATTTTTTTTTCCATTTCCAATATTTGCCATCTGCAGTCAGACTTGTGTTCAGGGACCTGGGTTTGGGGGTGCTAGCCCTGTGGGGCTTATTTCACTGACCTTTGGGGGATTCAGGCATGAGGAGATCGATAGCCCTGTGGGGCTTTTTCTTATGGCACTTTGGGGATCATGGCAAGGGGGGGGTCTGCTAGCCATGCATTTCTGTACTGAATAGTGGGGACTGAGGGCACTGGGGGATTGATAGACCTGCGGGGCTTATTACACTGAATTCTGAGGGGTTCAGGGCATGGGGGGGTTGATAGCCCTATGAGGCTTTTTGTACTGGATATTTGGGGGATTGGAGCATGGGGGGGTCTGCCAGCCCTGCTAGGCATTTTAAGGGATATTTTGGGGGTTGGGGCTTTGAGGGGGTACACGTCATGAGGGATGGGCTGGCAGGCACATTGGTGCAATCCCCTGGTGTACACAAGGTGCACTTACACCAGCTGGTAGCTGGTATAACTGTACTTTGATAGATGTCCTCTGAGAGTTGTTTCAGAATACCAAATTTGGGCATCTGCCAAATACCCTTCCAGAATAGGGTGCAACTGCTGCCGTAAACCCCCTTGTAGCGTGTCATAAGGGGTTTACGGTGTAACTGGTGGCGCAAGTCCACTTTGGCGCAAGTAAAATCCCAAATGTTGCAACTCATGGCATAAAGTGCTACTTGCACCATTCTTGTTGGCACAAGTCACTTTATGCCATGTGTAACCCTTTGAGAATCCGGCCCTGTATTTTTCCCAGTATAGAACAGTTTAGATAGACATTTCACAGGGGTTCATCTGTACTGGGTCCCACTTTTACATATTTTTACTATATATTTACCCAGGATGGATAAGATGAGATGCACTATCTCATTTTTAATGGGCTCTTGCTTTTACACATTTCTACGATATAAGCAGATGGGGCTGTGCCATAGACCACATCCACATTGTTAAAGATCGGGAGAAACATTTTGGTGACTAACAGTGTCAGTGGCTCAGCAGGTTGCACACTCACCTCTGAGGCTGGAAGATCAGGAGGCTGTGGATTCTATCCCCACACCAGGCACTTGGGTTAAATCCTAATACTGACACTGCAATGCAGCATGGGGGGGTGCAGCACCCCTGAGGTGCTGTCTTTCGAATAAGGCTTTAAACCAAGGTCCTGTCTGCCTGTTCTGGTGGTTGTTCAGGTGGACGTTAAAGATCCCATGGCACTTCTTGAAAAAGAGTAGTGGAATTTTCCCGGTGTCCTGGCCAAATTTCCCCCATTCACTAAAAATATCACCAATAGCTTAATTTGGTTTGGTTTCAGTTGGTTACCATATGTATCTCCACCCCAGTCACCCCTGAATAAGGGACTTCTAGCTTCAGTGAGAATACTAGGTCAACGAAATTCTATAAATAAATAGTTCTACCATCGGAAAGCGCCCATTCGAGTGCACCCGTCATTAGGGCACCAAGGATTTTACTTCACCTTCCACATTTAATGTGGGTAGCTATGCCCCCCCGACTATTTATTCTAACTCTGGGGGGGTGGACCTTGGGGAAGGGGTGGTAAATTGTGCGATTTGGCGCCCTATTGATGGATGCACAGATGGTTGGAAAGGTAAATAAATAAATAAATCCCAATGAACCAGCAGAGAAAGGCATTCCTTTTTGTTTTACAGGGCACCATGCCTGGGGTGGAGTCTGGCAGTGAATGGCATTGATGTGAGCTGAGACGTCAAGTCTGCTATCTAACCACACACAAATGCACTTGAAGGTTGGGACAGCCTCAAATAGGGGGTCACCTAACATGGAAAAAATGGGGACGGAGGTGAGCTGGGCCAATATCTGACTGGTAACAAAGGTCATAGATGCAGTTTTTTATGTTGATTGCGTGCATGCACAAGAAACATGTTGCATCAGCTTTCTCCACAAGCAGGTTGAGGAGGCATGGCACTGTTGTGCCCAATGCCCCCACAGCCTGCAAAGGCTTGTCCCCCGTCCCCCAATGCCATGGCACGCTGCTGCCGACACTGGTTCAGCCAGCGTGCCACAACTTTCTAAAGAAATCAGCCGCTGCAATCAGGGGCCACCTCGTCATTGCAGCGTCAGCCATCCGCTGCAATGAGGGAGTGACCCGTCATTGCAGGGCGGGATGTGAAACCTCTGATATTGTTTGTGAACTTGGCGGCAGCTTGCTGCCCTGTTCACAAACAATATAACCCTCCCCACCATGTTTACTTGCCAACTCCGCTGGCATTCTGTGTAAACCCCTTTGTTCCTGCCAATGGGGGTGCCCAATCCCCGTCGGCATAATGAACCCCCACCATTTTGTTCCTGCGATGGGGTTGCCCAGTCCCCGTCTGCATAGTGAACCCCCCCCCCGTTTTGTTCCTGCCGACGGGGTGGGGGTGCTCAATCCCCCATTGGCTACTGCTGTCCCCCAAACCGAAGCCTCTGCTGGCATGCTGGGAGCCCACCTCAGCATGCCAGATGCTGCTGTGAAGCAAAAAACGGTCCCGCGAGGTCTTTTGTTTTTTTTCCCTTGAAAAAAGGAAACTGTCCTCGGCCACCCTGCCCCCACCCACAACCCGCACCCACCCACTGTGCACCCTGCCTCCCCACACCCCCCTCACCCCATACTTACCTCTGGAGCTTGGCGCAATGATCTTCGGAGGACCGGGAGCACATCTGCACTCTTCAAAGTCGACCGCGAACTGAGGAAATGCAGGTAAGCTGTATAATGTAACAAATAGGGTTTTTTCAACTTTTGTGCATATCTTGGGCATTTTTGGGAATTTTTTCACCAAATTTTCAACATGGGGTTTTTGGGACCCCTCCTCCTGAATTCTTGAACTGTCATGGCATTACTCGGTCCTGAAAGGTGGTTTCGCGGTCACTGTGCGGAATCACCCTTTGGGGCTGATTAACGAAACGACAGTGCCAGTGTTCATGAGATGGGCTCTCAAAAAGCCAATGTTGCAAATTTGGTGGAAAAAATCCAAAAAATGACTGTTTTACGAGCGTGCGTTGAACAGTTGCTATGTACGCTCATAACTTCGCGAATGTACAATATTTTCACACCAGATTTTCAACACTGACATTTTGTCACACCTCCTTGTGAGCAGTACAGCTGTCATTGTTCACATCCTGGCCAAAATATGTTTTCGCACTTCAGGCGCAGAATAGCGCAGTCGCTGTGGGAAATCAGTGTTCAGGACAGATTAAGAAAATGACAGTGATACTGTTCATGAGTAGAGGTCCTAAAATGCCTATGTTGAAAATTTGGTAACGATACTCCATAAAATGACTGTGTTACGAGCGTGCTTTGCATAGTTGTCACGTATGCTCGTAAGGCCGCAAATTTATAATATTTTCACTCCAGATTTTCAACATTGCCATTTTCCCAGACCTACTTATGAACATTACAGCTGTCATTTTTCCCATTCAGGCCGAAATGTGTTTTCGTACTTCCTGCGCAGAATAGAGAGGTTGCTGTGGGAAATCACTGTTCTGGACACATTAAGAAAATGACAATGATACTGTTCATGAGCAGAGGCCCTAAAATGCCTATGTTGAAAATCTGGTGATGATAGCCCATCAATTGACTGTGTTACAAGTGTGCATTGCGCACTTTCCATGCACCCTTGTAACTTTGCAGATTTGTAATATTGTCACACCAGATTTTCAACAGTGCCATTTTTTCACATCTCCTTATAAGCAGTACAGCTGTCATTTTTCACATCATGACCGAAATGTGTTTCCACAGTTCCGGCCCAGAATAACATGGTCACTGTGGGAAATCAGTGTTCGGGACAGATTAAGAAAATGACAGTGGCACTGTTCATGAGCAGAGGTCCTAAAATCCCTTTATTGAAAATTTGATGATGATAGCCCATCAATTGACTGTGTTACAAGTGTGCATTGCGTACTTTCCATGCATCCCCGTAACTTCGCAGATTTGTAATATTGTCACACCAGATTTTCAGCAGTGCCATTTTTTCACACCACCTTATAAGCAGTACAGCTGTCACTTTTCACATCCTGACTGAAATGTGTTTTCACAGTTCCGGCGCAGAATAACAAGGTCACTGTGGGAAGTCAGTGTTTGGGACAGATTAAGAAAATGACAGTGGCACTGTTCATGGGTAGAGGTCCTAAAATCCCTATGTTGAAAATTTGGTGACGAAACTGCATAACATGACTGTGTTACAAGCGTGCGTTGAACTGTTTCCACTCACCCTTGTAACTTCGCAAATTTGTAATACTGTCACACCACATTTTCAACTGTGGCATTTTTCCATAACTCCTTATGAACACTACAGCCGTCATTTTTCACATCCTGGCTAAAATAAGTTTTTGCACTCCTGACAGACAGTAGCATGGTCACTCTAGGAAACCAGTGTTTGGGACAGATTAAGATTGACTGAGTGTGGGGGGAGTGACCGAGCTCAACTGAGCTCTGTCGGGACTGGTGCGGATTTCTTTGTGTTCAGACAAAGGCCCCAACACAAGAGCCCAGTACAAAAGGCCAGCCTGCAGCGGTGGGAGAAACAGTACGAGCGAGTGAGACAAGGGGACTTTGTGAGCTCAATGGAGCTCTATCAGGACTGCTGGGATTTCTTTGTGGGCAGAAAAAGGCACCAATGCAGGCAGGAGCCCCATTCAAAAGGGCAGCTTGCAGCGCCAGGACAACCAGAATGAGTGATGAGACAGGGAGACTGAGTGACCTCAACAGAGCTCTGTCGGGACAGCTGCAAATTTCTTTGTGGACAGACAAAGGTGCCAACACAGCCAGGAGCCCCATACAAAAGTGCAGTCTGCGGCGCCAAAAGAAACAGAATGAGCAAGTGACAGAGTGGTAGTGAGCGAGCTCAGTGGAGCTCTAGTGTGACTGCTGCAGATTTCTTTGTGGGCAAAAAATGCAGCAACACAGGCAGGAGCCCAGTACAAAAGGCCAGCTTGCAGCGCCTTCCCAAACGGAATGCGAGAGTGACAGAAGGGGAGTAAGTGAGCTCAGTGGAGCTATGTCGGGACTGCTTCAGATTTCTTTCTGGCCAGAAAAAGCCACCAATGCAGGCAGGAGCCTAGTACAAAAGGGCAGCCCGCAGCACCAGGAGACACAGAACGAGCAAGTGATGGAGGGGGAATCAGTGAGCTCAGTGGGGCTCTGTTGGGACTGCTGCAGATTTTTTTGTGGTCAGAAAAAGGCAGCAGTGCATGCAGGGGCCCAGTACAAAAGGGCAGCCTGCAGTGGCAGGAAAACCAGAATAAGTAAGTGAGTGAGCTGAACAGAGCTGTACTGTAACTGCTGCAGATTTCTTTGTGGGCATAAGAAGGCAGCAACGCAGGCAGGAGCCCAGTAGAAAAGGGCAGCCTGCAGCGCTGGCAGAACAGAATGAGCGAGTGAGAGAAGGGGAGTGAGCGAGCTCCATGGGGCTTTGTCGGGACTGCTGCAGATTTCTTTGCGGGCAGAAAAAGGTGCCGACAGAGGCAGGAGCCCAGTACAAAAGGGCTGCCTGCAGCACCAGGAGAACCAGAATGAGTGAGTGAGACAGGGAGAGTGAGTGACCTCAATGGAGCTCTGTCAGAACAGCTGTTGATTTCTTTGTGGGTAGAAAAAGCCACCAACACAGGCAGGAGCCCAGTACAAAAGGGCAGCCTGCAGTGCCAGGAGAAACAGAATGAACGTGTGAGAGAGAGGGAGTGAGCAACCTCAATGGAGCTCTGTTGGGACAGCTGCAGATTTCTTCCTCAGTAGAACAAGCTGCCAACGCAGGCAGCAGCCCAGTACAAAAGAGCAGCCTGCAGCACCGGGACAAGCAGACTGAGCCAGTGACACAGGGCCACTGAGCGAGCTCAACAGACCAACGCAATCAACATTCGGCATTAACAAATGCTTGTTTATTATTGTTTATTCATAACTTGATTGTTTTTTAACATTTTGATCCCAAATTTTCAACATTGAGATTTCACAGAGTGACTGCAAAAGCACGTGTTGGAGGGATTTTAAACATTTCACCTACCTGGTTCATGAGGTGAGGTAAAATAAGACCTTGTAGAACATTTGGGGCAAAATATTAAAATATTACAACATCATGAGTAGAAGTTGAAAACTCAATGAAAAGCCAATAACAGAATTGACCTAGTTTTCAATCAGCTCATGGTTTGCATTGGAAACAGCACAATGTTTCAAAGGCAGTGCTGGGACCACCAAATAGGTAGACAATGGTGTGTGGGTGCTGAGAGGGGATGCTGTGTGGGGGATCCAGAGGATGGGGAGGTAGAGAACTCATCAAGGGAACATTTTATTCCAGGTTTCAAAAATTAAAAGACTATAAAGGATGGTTTCCTTCATTTCAGGCATCAACAGTGAGGATTTGGCTCCTCAGTATTGGTTTGTTGTTTAGCGGCACTGAGGGGTGACACCCCAGTGTTGTATCCTTTTTGGGGAAGCCAGAGGGAGGATGATAACCGGATTTTTTTACAACATAAATTGGAATGAAGGGAAGATAGTAGAGAGAACTCTGTTTGGCGATACTGGTGATGAGCACCCCAGTGTTGTATCCTGTTGGGGGCGCGACGACAGGCTAACATGATTGGGAGAGCAACACAGGAAAAGGAGCACTCAATGTGATTTCAAAAGAAAATATACTGAAACCTGAAAGATCTTCTGCATAAAAACATTCACCAAGATATGGGAGTGACAAGAGCAGAACACAAACAAACAAAAAAAACAAAAACAACGCATTTCATTAGACAAATGATTTTACAGCAAATCTTTTAAGTTTTGTTTTATGTATTTATTTATTCATTTATTGAGATCTTGGATTGACACCTTTGAACAGAAAGCTCTTTCATAGGTTCCACATCAAGTATGGCACAAACAAATATACAGATATGCTCCACAGATACAGATACAGCAAGAGACAATTGAAAACTATCTCCAGGCATAAATTATAACAATAGTTACACAATCTAAGCGCGTATATGGTGCAGAGTCAAAACAAAGGCTAACGTTTCACTAGGTAACAGTAACATAACATGAGGACTCTTGTTTAAAAAGGAGACTTGTACAACTAACAACATAGGCAGAAAATAGGATTGTGCCTGAGTCAAAGAAAGAAGGAAGGTCTCGTACCAGTAGAGAGGGACAGATGAGGGAGGAGGAAAGTGCGGGGGAAGGAGAAGGCAAGCAGAGGTGGAGGGTAGGATGGGGATAGATAAGAGGGAAAGGGAAAAATAGCTATGTAGTCAAAGTGGAATAAAGGGAGAGGAGGGTGGGGGAAGGAGGGGTGGAGGAGAGCAGGGAGGAAGAGGTGGTGTAGGTAGTGGGGTGATGGATGAAGATATATTAAGGTGGTAGGGAGGAAAGGTGTATGGAATGAAGGAGGGATAAAAAAGGGAAGAGGAGGCAAAGGGAGGTAGGAGGGAAAATAAATAATTTAGGCAGGGGTAGAAAGCCCATGAAAGTGTTAACTTGATTGGAAGCCCAAGAAATGGACATGAAGCATAGCATTTTACTAATCGATAGAGATCACAGAGATTGCAAATGGTAAGAGCAAGGTAAAGGCAAATTAGCGGTAGCAGTCATAGGTTGCCAGTGAGATCAGATGCTGCCGGGGTTTTTTCTTAGAGGAGCCCAGCAAAGTAGCACTAGTTATGTCAGGAGGCAGGGAGCTGTACCACTGAAGAGCTCTGTATGCGAATGCACATTGTCCAAAGGCAGTGTGGCACCATGGGATTCTGAAAGCCTATTTGCCAGAGCTTCTGGTACTGCATGGGTTATGTGCAGGGGAAAGAAGGGCCATTATGCCAGGGGGTAGCAGTCCCAAGGTGACTTTTTTTGCAAGCAGGCACGATTGGTATTTGAGCCTGCTGTCAAATTGTAACCAGCTAACCTGGTCATAAAGATCGCAGGTGTGTCTCAAGCGTGCGGCACCAGTAAAAAGGCAGCATGCTTTATTTAAGACCATTTTGATATGTCAGAGGGCAGTGTCTGTAACCACACCGTAAATGACAATACCATAGTCCATGAAAGAGACCACAGAACTGTAAATGGCCATGTTCAGGGCTTCTGGAGTGAGATTATGCTTGTTTCTGTAAAGAACTCCAAAACACTAATTAATAGCTTTGGCTGTTCAGTTGATATGCTGGGTGAAAGACAGTGTACAGTCAATAGTTATACCCAGGTACTTGAAATGATGAACCAGTTCAAGGGGGAGCCAGTGTCATTAATGATGGTAAGCGGGAAGGTTTTGTGTCTGCTTAGGGAGGTCAAAAACAACATTGTCTTAGTCTTGTTATAATTAAGGATGAGCTTATTATCCCAAAACCACTTCTCTGCAGATGTAAAGGACTACTGAAGTTGGTCCTGGAGAAGGTGAGGGTCCATGTTGCTGGTAAAAGATACAGTGTCATCAACGTATAGAGGTATGTGGTCACAGCAAGCTCCTGGTAGTGAACTGAGGAAGGTGCTAAAAAGCAATGAACCCAAGATAGATTCCTGCAGGACTCCAGAGTGTACAGGCATACTATCGGACAGGGCATTACTAATTTTTACCTGCTGCATTCGGCTGCTTAAGTAGCTGGAGAACCAGCTTGTAGTGTCAGAGGAAAGATCCATGGAGGAGAGTTGTCCGATGAGATCACGGTTGACAGTGTCAAAGGCCTTGGTAAGGTCTATGAAAGTTGTCCCTACCAAGAGCCCTTGTTCCAGAGAGATATTGATAAAGCCTGTAAACTCCAGAAGTGCAGTGACAATACTAGGAGATTTGATAGAAGATTTCCAAGGCATCATGCCAGTGGGGATGACAGAGCTGAGACCCATTGGCATAGAGCTTACGTGTGGAGGAGGTCAGATTTAGGGGGAGGTTATGGTACTATAGGTATCGGTCATGACACTGGTTGCTCCCGAGGGGGCAGGTAGACACATGCCTGCAATTAGGAGTTCTGAGAGTGTGAACAGGGCCAACATGGCGGTTCCACAAGGTATGAGAGTAGTTGGGTAAAACATATTTAACTGGCATAACAGGGAACCCAGGTCCATCTTGCAAATGAGCTTCTGCTCAACGATGAATGCCTGGTTAAATAAAGACTTTGATTGATTGATTGATTGATTGATTGATTGGAGAGGAGGATGGGATGGCAGTTCCTTTGAGGTAACTTCCCTGCTAACTTAGACCCTTAGAGACAAAGTACATATAAAGTTGATTTATAATGAAAATGCTGATGTTTCAGCATTTCAGCATATTTTTTTTTCCGAAACCAAATTGAGTGGTGCTTTCCTGTATTGTTCATGTCTGTCCTCACAGAGGTTGCACCTGTTCAATCTGGTGAGTGCATGTATTTTGTGACCGTTCACAAAGGGAAGGAGCAGAGCCACCTGATTCACATTCATGAGCCAGTCGCCACAGATTCATCAGGCTACTGTGAACAGATCTGTGCACCCATAACAGCAGCAGCCAATCAAGACTTTGCAAAGTATGAGGGACAGCATCAACAAGCAATAGCAAGCCTCATCACTCACTCATTGAAGTGTACAAAAGCATGCAGTTATCACTGCCCAATGCATAGCTATGGCAAAGATCTTCATTGCTTCCTGACTTTGATACTAATAAGAACTGGCTATGTAGACTATGCCTTAGAGAAATACAATGTTTCCTGGCAGTCTAGTGGCCCGTAATCACTGTTTTGATACATAAAACATGATTCCCTGATAGTTTATTGGCCTCCCCATGCAATCATTGTTCTGTTATATAAAACAATCTTCCCTGGTAGTCTAGTGGCCCCCGCCTGATCACTGTTTCAATAACGTCAACCCATGTCCTTCACTTATAATCTACTGTGTGACCAATCATTGTGCCAATATATAAAATAATGTTCCCTCTACCGGCCTCACACATCCCAATCCCCATGCCACTGGTCTCCCTTGCATGGCATCAAGATGGCGGCTGGCAGTTACATACTTTTCACCACCACTACCGGCCACCATCTGCTGCACACAACCTCTTTAAAACTGACTAAGTCTGAAAGCAGATCTACCACATATGTGCTTGGACTTAGGAAATATACCAGTATACCGGTGTGCTAGCTATATCCGTAGCACCATACAGCAGCATGGCACCAAACCTGGAAGGTATCCTAGACACTACCCACCTAAACAAAAGCAAGTCTCCCTATAGGAAAATAAAAAAAACCTTTTCCATTAAAAATTAAACTGTTCACGCTGGCCACCCGTGTTCTGGAACGGGCATGGGTTGCCGTGGGTCAGTGGGGAGGAGATGGATTGAGCGTCCAAGGGACTGCTCTCCATCTCCGGGGAGGGGGCATTTGGGTGGCCGGGGCTTGCCTGACCCTAGCGGGGCTGGGGTCGACAGCACATAGCTGCAAGCTATGGGGGGGTGGGACATGGCAGACGCTTGATTGGGGCATGCACAGGAGCATGCGTGCACCCAGTCGCTGGTGTCATTGCACGCCATGACCCACCGGGAGGAAAAACAGTGAAAAAGAGAGCCCGGCAGTATGAAGTTGTTCCCCGCGGCACCGTTCCTGGAAGGGCACCTCCCTGGCATGGATCCATTGGGGTGGGTTGAGTCGCTCCCCACCACCCTGCCACGAAGGGTAAGTCACAGGGTGCACAAGGGAGGGGGTCTGATGTTCAGGGATGGCGCTGGGGGAACAACGGATGGCGGGGGTCATAGCCGGAGCTCTAAAAAAAAAAAAAAAAATTTTACTGTTTCCATCTTATAGGGACAATAACCCACTCCAGGGCATGCATTTTTATGTTGCTTGCACGCATGTGCAAGAAACATAGTGCCATCATCGGAGATTTCGGAGGT